>OX422142.1:43441811-44733429 GCA_949129095.1 Volucella bombylans | reverse complement strand
ATTACTAGAAAGAACAAATTGGGAAAATATATTAGAGGAAAATAATGTTCAAAGTCTATACAAGAAATTCATCGAAAAAATCAATAGGATATATACTGAAGCTAGCAAAACCAAAACAATAAAAAAAACCAAGAAAACAGAAACCATGGATTACAGCAGAAATAATTCAAATGTGCAAGTGGAGAGATCTGCTATATAGGAGATAGAGAAACAATCGAAATAGTCAAAGTTACGAACAAGAATACAAACATTTCCGAAATTTTGTCAACATAAAGATTCAAGCCCCCAAAGCTAACTATTACAAACAGCAATTCATTAATAATCGAAATGATACTAGGAAAACATGGAGCATAATTAATGAGCTATTAGGTAAAAAGAAGCTTTCAATAGATGACACTATCCTCAATAATTTTACTACGAATATTAATGATTTAAATGACAATGTAGAACATTTCGTTGATCAATTTTCCAATCATACATCAGCGATGATGCACGTATGTAACTTCAAAACGTCAAATCACGAGAATGTGCAGCTACAAGAGAGTGTATTTATGTTGAAAAATACAAATGTTTTGTAACTTAAAGACCAAAAATGGACCTGTAGCAGACAAAGAAAGACCGATAGATCTTAAACTTAATGCCCGAAAACTTTGCTCGGTAGTACAAACAATAATAAATAAAAGTATTACACAAGGACATGTACCACAATTAATGAAAACATATTTCGTCAAAATGCACTATGTCCATTATCGGCAGGCAAACGAAAAATTAAAGTTGTCAGTCGGATAAAATATCTGGGAGTTACAATAGATAGCATTAAACTAAGCAGAGTCCAAAGAACAGCATGTCTATGCACAAGCGGAGCCTTGCGGTCTACCCCCTCTGCGGCATTAGATATTCTGCTTCATACCCCTCGACATTTTTAGCAGGGAAGTAGCTGCGACTGCAGCTATTCGCCTTAAAGCGACTAAATAGTGGACAAATAATTCATTTGGCCACGCCAATATTCTTAATACATTAGGAATCCTCACAGAGAACATCGATTACACCATACCTGAACTTTGGTTTGACAAAAACTTCCTTACATGGAAGCTTCCCCTCTAGATCATTCTGGGAGGAGGATGCTTTCATCGTGGACAAGTCAATCCATCTCTACAGAGATGGATCTGAAACCGATAACTGAGTTGGTGGCGGTGTTTTCTCAGATAAGCTAAATCTAAGCCTCTCTTTCCGCCTTCCAAATCACTGTAGCGTGTTCCAGGCAGAAATTTGGCGATTAAAGAAGCTCTGTCCTGGCTGAAGAAAAACGTGATTTCGGATAGTCAGGCCGCCATCAAGTCCCTGGACTCAGTCTCATTATATTCTAAAACCGCCCTTGAATGCCGATCATCTCTCATGGAGATGGCAGAGCAGTTCAACATTCACCTTTGTTGGGTGCCGGGCCATAGAGACATTCCAGCGAACTGCAGAGCCGATGAACTCGCCAAAATTGGAACCACTCTACCTATCCTACCGGACAAAGGTAGTATAGGTATACCAATCGCTACGTGCAAACTAACACTAAAGCTACATAGATGCCAATAAAAGAACAGACCTTAGGTGGACTGCTGGGCAAACATATCTAGCGACCAAACAGATCTGGCCAAGGCTGGATCTGAGTAGCTCTAAGTGTCTGATAGATAGGAAACATCTCAGCGCCATAATAGGTGTCATTACTGGACACTGCCTCATAGGCAAGAACGCAAGAAGGCTTGGCGCTTTTACTAATGATTTCTGTAGAAGCCGCATGCACGAGGAAGAGGAGGAGACAGTCCTCCACCTACTCTGCACATGCCCAGTTCTCTCCCAGAGAAGAAAGCTTCATCTAGGAGCTTTCTTCTACAACGACCTAAACGATCTAGAAAACTCAGACTTTACAATCTCCTCCGTTTTATTATAAGCTCAAACTGGTTCCAGTAGTAAGATGATTATAGATCCACGTGGCATCACAATGGGCCAATAGGCCTAAGTGGGTTGGTATTTCCACTCTTACCTAGCCTAACCTAACCTACAATAGATGATCATTTTCTTTGGTCTGATCATATAAATGCCCTGCGTCTTCAACTGAAAAGTTCATTGTTTGCTATGGTCTACCCGAAAAAAATTGCAAGTATTGAGGTAATGAAACAGGTATATTATTCTCTGGCAGAGTTTGTATGAAATTCTGGCATGGGCAAATGCGGCAAACACTCATATGGATAAAATTTCGTGCATACAGCATAGTCTTCTTAAAATTCTGAGATCTTTTAACACATCTTTCAAAGTTCTAGGTATCCGAGCTTTTAACACATTTTTCAAAGTTCTAGGTATTCGAGCAATATTCCAGATGACATCGCTTAAAACGTATATGTATGACCAACGATTTTTGAAACCCATTCAACACAACCAAAACACACGATCACGAGCTCAGGGAATGCTAGAGGTTCCAGATATTAACAACGTATATGGAAAAAGAGAACTTCGTTATGTAGTACCAAAAACAATAAATACAATATCCAAAGAAATAAGAAACATACAAAATTTTAAAAGAAAAATTAAGCATATCAAACAGTTTTTGCTTGAGTTTTATTTCATTTGTTAATCTTACTTTAATTATCGTTTATAATTAATTAATGGAATTATGGAATTATAAGCTTTGAAATAATTGAAATCACCCTAAAATAATGTATTAAGAACCACCTGCAGATAAGCGCTTTGCTTTGCTGCAAAACATGTTAACTTTCAAACGAGATGTAAACGAGAAATAAATTAAATACTCGTAAATAAAAAAAAAAGTTCGTATTGGTGACATTTTTCAACTATTTCGATGTTATTCATCCTTTACAAGCAGTTTAATGTTGGAATGGAGACTGTCGGCAGGTTCTTCGCTTTTATAAAATACATTCTGTATCCAGAATGCTTCCGGAAAGCCCTATAGTCCAGTTTTGTGATCTATTATATTATTCGTATATTTTACCGAAACTGGAAATTGTTCAAAAATAAGTTTGGAAGGCAATGTCTTGTTTAAAGACTACAAATTCTTAGCCATATCCCTATTCACACAATTAGTTGATATACTCCTTTTCGCGCTATAATGCCAGGTTTTAATCAGCATCAAATCCAATTCAATTCAATTTCGCTAGTGTACAAAATCTAGACGTATCTACAATTAATACATATAGACGATCTCATATAAATTGTGCACTGAACATATGCTCTTGGAATTGTTACTTATATGAGATATTTGCAATAATTTGTATCATAGTTTTATTGCAACAAACAGGATCATTTGGGAATTTTCATTTGAAGAGTTTATATTCTTCAATCATTTTCACCAAAGAGTCCGTATTAATTTGGGATGGAATCAAAGATTTTTTTATGAAGAATGAGTTACTCGAATGGCAGAGTGTAGAAAATCACCAAATATATAAAATGTAATAATTGATTACATTTTTCTTCACTTAGCATACATTGGTGTAACTGACATAAAAGGAAACTGAAACTGAAAGAAAATTCATTTTCCTGATGTCGGTGTAGGTAAAATAGCTTTTTTGGTTTCATATACATTCTCTGATGAATGGGTATCCTTGTTCCTTTTTTACAGGACAACGAGGAATTGCGAACGTACGCAA
This sequence comes from Volucella bombylans, assembly GCA_949129095.1. Lineage (NCBI taxonomy): Eukaryota > Metazoa > Arthropoda > Insecta > Diptera > Syrphidae > Volucella > Volucella bombylans. The sequence goes on along the minus strand of OX422142.1, from coordinate 44,729,779 downwards.
CTACTATACATACTCAAATATTAGCAATTTTAGAAAGTGAATTCGGTACCGTCAACCACTGACTCCGACAAAATGTATGACATCGTTTTACTGATATGTATGCAAGCTTTTTTCTATAGCCTTTGTTGTAAGAAAGACGTTAGCCGGGAGGCTTGTAGAAACGATGTTTTTGATGTTTTGGTTTCCACGCTTTGAACTCAACTTTTAACTGCCCATTTCGGACATTGGACTACAATTTTGTCAGAATAAGGTATACTCGTTTCCTTATCGCTCCGGATATCAAGCTTTTATGAAGAAACTACGTCTAGTGGAAAGTTGCTTCTATGCTGTATTTTGACCTTGTTGCTGTTTTGCAATAAAAGGTTTTATATCGAATATTAGACTAACCATGTCAATTAGCTGTTGGAAACTCTGAAATTTGATCACAAATTTTTGTCTTCAAATATTTGTTAATGAGAAAAATTGCCGAATTTGAGGCTTATAAAAACCAAAGAATGACTTAAGAAGCCACAACGTGTTGTTGCGGTCTTGTGGGAGGAGGCAATATTAAAATAAAACGAGTAATGGCTATTACCACCATTATCATCGAATTTTTATGGCCGGAATCTAAAAGGTTCCACTTCTAATATTTTATCTTCTACTTCTTCTTTTATTAACCATTGAAATATGTAATGTCTATGACTAAATCTAATATTAATGAGCCAAAGAGTCTGCTGGTATTTTCGCATTTGCATGATCTAATTATTTTTTTTTTTTTGTCTCTTCTTTGAGCCTCTGGAATTTGAACTTACTCGTATATCGGATTTCCTGAAGACCTTCGTTGAACATGACCAAATCAGCTCAGCCTGAAGTGTCTCTATTATCGGTTTCTTACTGTGGAGACTTCTGCAGATGACGTTTAGTTACAACTACTGACATTGCGATGCGAATGTTAAGGCTGGACGAGCGAATATCGTATATAGCAAACCCTTAAGTTTAGCGGCATTTTTCTGTCATAAAATGCAGCGGAGTTTTCGCACCACCACGTACCACATATGTGGCAAAACCATTGCGTTTTTGCGAAAAAAGTTTGTTGGTCAAGTCATTTTTCGAAATAGTGATCAAAATTGGAAGCCGATATGATACGATTCAACGATGATACAAAGTTGCAAATGTACGAAGATTTTTTCAAAAGTGCAGAGATATGGGCTTTGATAAGGTCTAATATTTTAGGAGTTATGTAGGTAGTTCTCTAAGGGCATTATGGTACCTGAGATATCAGGTCCAGTGATAAATTTCTTGACGTCTTCCTTTTAGTCTACTTGCCATCAAGGCGAAAATTGGCTTTCACAGCCGCCGACAAACCTTTTTGATTGAAATAGACCCATCAGAATTTTGCCATCATCCCTAAAAAACGGCAGTAACTGCATGTAATAAGTGTACTAAACCTTCTTACTACTGACTCTCACTCTCGTTTTTCTGATAAATCTCAGAATAAAACCGTAAAAGATTTTTTTTTCTAATCTACGCGAGGATATAAATACTAGAACATTTAAGACAAAAGGCAAGATCCGTTTTCTTAATTCCCTGTGTAAATAGAAACATCATTAAATTTAAGCGTATACAATTTATATAAATATTTTCATAAAATAAGCCGACTTGTAGTTAAATCTTTAGTTTCCCGTGAAAGGCCGTTCCATTCTTATATGGCAAGGCACCTAGTAAGCGAAATATTTGTTCAAGAGGTTGTGAAATGCTCGTTGTTATCCTAAAATTAATTGGACTGTCTGCACTCTCCTGTGCTCTATCTTAAATCTGGCAGCTTCAATCCATTAAGTTGCATCAGTGTTTCCATTTAATTATCACGAAAAAACTAAAGTAATTGCCCGAGCAAATTATGCTACTTGACGAATAATAAAAACAAAACCTCAGCACAAATGAAGTGCTTTTCACTATGTGGGCTTATGTTAGCTCAAACTCAGACATCAACTAGGTATCTCTGTTTCTCACCTAAATCCATTAGAGTTGCAAGCGACAATTACTGGCGGACCGTCCGACCGACGTAAGACCGACTTGAGAAAGTGCACACGTACGAGAGGGTATACAAAATATAAGCCACTTATTTCCCACCAAATGATAGAAATTAAATCCACCAACAACGTGTGGCACCAGTAGTAACCAGGGCCACAGGCATTAGCTGCTCCGACCAGCATTAGCAGCCCAACAATCACAACAGAAGCAGGAGCAGCTCATTTGATCCACGGAAGCGTGTGATTTAACATGAGATTTGCATTTGAGCTGGCAATTAGACGATTCCATTAAATGTGGCATGTAATGCGCATTCAATTTTTCTTTTCGCGATACCATTTTGCCAGTAATGCGGGTAATCACGAACATTTACTTCAGAGTCTGGGCTGGTGCTGTGCTGCTCCTATTCAGCTCGTCTAAGCTCATTTGCTTACAATTTACAAAGGCTAAGATGGAGGTACCTGCGGTGGCAACGCATCTTTCAGGTGAACCTAAAGTTAAACTGAACTGGAAAAGTTGAAAAATCCATCCTCGCAAATGTACGAATACTCGTATCTTCCATTCACGAATGCATATTCGTATGTGTATCTGCGCAAGTGCAACGATTTTTGCAGCCGGCCGGTGCAGCCTGATCAACCGACGTGACGTTAGACTACCATTTTTACTACCTTGAAGTGAGGTCGTTACGCAAAAGTAATTAGGTTAACACAAGCGTATAGCGATTGCACTATTTGTTAAATGTAAATTGTGTAATAGAGTCCAGTGCTGGTTGTGTATTTAAATTGGAATTGAATGTGTGACTGATAAAGTTAAAGATATACGGATATACGGACATCGGGCTCATTGTACGGGTGAGCAAGAAGGTAATGTAAGTCTCGTAGGATACATCTGAGGAAATGGCAACTCACAGGCTTAAATGGTTTTATTGTGAATTAAAGCAAATTTTGAGAATTAATGTCGGATTATCTCAATAGATAGAAAAAAGTGCTTCGTATTTTGGCACCCAAGTGAACAATCGTGTCATGTTTTTCTAGTTTATTGCAAACTATCATTTTCATAGCAAACTATTTTCTTTCTTTTTGTGCTAACGCAATCTTTGTGTCCTCTTGTTAGTTATACGCGAATTCAAAGTCGTATAAACATTGATTCTAATCTCTTACCCAGTTTATCCGACAGCTCAATGTGATGAAGCAATCCGCATTGGTTCAATACGCTCATATAAATACCAAACCGCATTGAAATATTCATTCAACACGTACACGTTTATTAATGCGTATAAAACCCATTGAAAATTTGTAACCGCTTTGAAATATCATATAAACGTTTTCAAATCGCATTTAAACATTTTACTCTCTCGCGCTCTCATTATTCTTTCATCATTGGGCAGGTATTAGTTGGGTATTTAAAATGTCGGATTGCAAACGAAATATTTGGATAGACAAAGAAATAAGAACAAGGTATCAGTGTTAGTGTCAAGTGTCAGTTCAATCAGCTGTTTGTTAAACTTCTCTGAATTTTCTCTCGCTCATTTTGAATAATTTCATATAAACACCAGCATTCCTACGGATTTTGAACCAATGCGGATTGCTTCAACGCACATTGAGTTCTCGGATAAACTGGGTATCTGCTAGAGAGCGAAATGTCAGGATGTTAATAAAAAAAATCTATTCTGATGATTGCTTGATTTTTTAAATACGCCGTTTATGACCCCTTATTCACTATCGGACCTCGCTATTGTGAAAGTCGAGCAACTTGTTTAATATACCATACATATAGTACATATAGTCAAGTGTGGGAAACCAGACCATTTTCGGCTTTCTAAATGTTGACAGTTTGTGAGCATCTGGTTGTCGATTTGTTTTCCTCGGTCAGGTACGAGTACAACCCTGAGAGTGTAATTTCATTGCTCAAGTTCGCATTTTTATGTGTCACACAGGTATGGGACCATAGATGGGCCTTTCGTTTTTCGGTATGGATATAGATTCAGAATTTCGTTTAGAGGAAAGGAAAAAGTTTTTGTGAATGCTGTTAGTTGGTACTTTCTCTAGCAAGCAAAGAGGCTATAGAACTGTGAATCCTGAACTAATATCCTCTCAGGCGGAAGTGTTAGTTCTATTTGGTCAGGCGAACTATTGAAGTAGTAACTGGAATATTAAGAACGAAATTTGCGATAAAAGGCTTAGACTCAACATGTATTTTAATTCCTTAAGTGGGTAATGATAAAAGAAAAAAGTTGTTTGCCTTTTATCAAACTCCAATCGTAATGAGTATCATGTTCACACAAAAAGATTCATAATGGCAATTCCAGTCATGATAAAGAATTTATCGCGTTCTCGTATTTCCATATATTGAGAGGTGTTATCAACTGATCATCACCTGCAAGTAATTTAATATCCATGAAAAAGTGTAGGCCAAGAGCAGTTACATGAGTAGGAGAAGCAGTGAGATCAAGGATGTTCAAAAAACTTTAGAAAATTCGATTTTCTCCATCAAAAATTAACGTTGTAGATATTTTCCAACAATTGTCGTTGTTTCTGCAGAAGATGGCTACGTCATGAAGCAGCTGGGAGTGTGGGCTGGTAATAAGAATTTTGTTAAAAACATTTTTATTTCAAGAAGCACTCACATCCGAGATAAAAGCTTTATACATACGTATGGTATATACTCGTACATAAACTAGGTTGAAAGTTTCAACTGTTTGAAATTGGTTCGCCAACTGCTCCTGTAAATTTGATCAGATCACAGATCTGTTGAAAAGATGCTCTAGGAGACCATTCGTCGGCTTAGAAAAGGGAAGTTGAATAAACTTATGAGTTCAGTTTTTATTTTTTTTTAAATGCAGACCAATGATTTTGACTGGGCCAATTGTCTTACAGCAAAAAAAGAGAATTAATAAGAAATTAATTCGATAAATTATAAATATATGTAGTTAGGTAAGTGCATTTCAAAGGCTGCCTCGGTTGGTGTTGCAGCCTTTCATTTTTGATAGCTTGAGTCTGTTTTTCATGAAATACCCGATTAATACTTTTGTTAACTACCTGAATATTTTCTGGATTGTAAGCAAAAACTTTTCCAAAAACCACTTTTTCACAAAAAAAATCAATTAAATACGAAACAGCATTACATTTTTGATAGCAGAGCGGGCTACGTCAATCACATTTTGACTTTGTTGTTGGATCGCAATGTCTCTTCATTATGAAACCTCTTCCTTTTATTACTGATATAAGCTGGAGACATCTTAAGTCGTGTGCGCTCTAGATTTGGGTTTGTCATAGAACTAAATCGTCAACTATCACGAAAGGTAATATGACCTATAACAGCGGTCAACACAAGTTTTGAGTATTAGTTTTTCTTATTTGATTCTTATTTTTTCTACCCTCCTAATTAAAGTAAAAAAAGGCTTGCTTATGTGGCTGTCAGAATGAAGATACAAATTTTAAAAAAAGTTCCTTTTTTTGTATCATTATTGTATTACTGATTACTAGATATCAATGATTATTTCTCCAATTGTTATGTTTTAGCAACTGTCAAAATATTCAGTAAGGTTTGTCATTTCATCATGCATTATTTTACGCTTTCCTGTGCGGAAATTATTAAAAGATATTATCAAAATTCCGGCTCAGTTGTAAATACGCAATGTAAATTTCGTAGTGAGGTCGTTCGTCATCATGGCTTCAGTGTGCACGCAAATCATCGCACTGTGGAAAATTTTGAGAGTGAATACACTCTTTTGGATATTAAGCTACCAAGCAAAGAGAGATTGAAGACGACACAGAAATGTCAATTCGGCGCCGATCAACTAAATTGGTCATCGCCAGAGAGTCAACCAGGCTTATTTTGCGGTTGGATTTGGGGAAAACGCCGTGAGTTCGCTAATTAGGTGCTGGAAATGTTGACCGGAGATCCGGATTTCGGACAATAAATCATCTTCTCAGACGAGGCCCACTTTTGGCTCAGCGGCTATGTTAACGAGCAAAATTGCCAATATTGAAACGAACACTATCTAAAGTGTTCGGCCAAGTTTCGATGTGCGGTTTATGGCATAGCGGCATCATCGGACCTTATTTCTTTCAAAATGAGGAAGGAAACACAGTTACCGTCAATGGTCTCAGGTGTGGACCGATGTTAACCAAATTTATGTGGTCAGAGCTCGACAACATCGACATATTTTTTTTTAACACTCAAGTGGGTATGAATACACTTCAGCATGTGTTAGGTTTTTAATAAAATGGGATTTAGAGAGAAAGAAAGATGTTCGGGCTCAGTGATTATTTCGCTCCATGAGTGGGTGGCATCCAACATTTAATGGGGAGACTAAATTCTTAGTGGAAGTTGGCTTGTTGTTGATTTCTAGTCAACTACTCACCTTACTTGATTTTCGTTAACTTTCAGGTGAGGCTGGGATCCGAACACCGAACCTTCCGATTTTTAAGCCAGTCCACTACCACTTGATGTGTGGTTCCAACAAGACGGCGCTACATGCCATACAACGCGACGGAACGCTAGAAGTTGTGAAGGAGAAATTTGGCGTTCATCAATAGAACCCCGCTATCATGCCATTTGACACCACTCGATTATTTTCTCTGCAGCTACTTCAAGTCCTTAGTCTACGCTAACAAGCCAACTATTTTGGACTATCTCGAGACCAACATTCGACACGCTATTGCCCCACATATTGGACCGAGTCATCAAAAATTGAAGCACTGCCAGGAAGCCGAGGCGGCAATTTGAATGATGTACTATTCCACACATAATGACATGAACATTCCTTTAAAATAAACGCAGAATCAATTTTATTTCTCACACCATTGTTGTTTTATTCTAAATTTTTTCTTATCGTTCTTACCTGGTCACCCTTTATAAGGTGGGTCATATTGTATGACCCTACAGAAGGTTCCACAGGTTGAACAAATGGCGTCGAATGTCAATAAGAAACGGAATGCTATACTCCTGAAGAACTTGGAATAATCGTTACAATATTTTTGATGAACAATTTGTCAGTGATTTTGGTGCGACGTGCATTTTGTGCCGGTTTTCCTGTCCACCGGGCTGGCCGGAGAAAACACTGGACAGAACAAGTACTGGTAGGACCCGTATCTCTCGTTCGGCGAGAATATCGCTGCCGTGGTTGGCGATGTCGTAGAGGCGCCGTCAACATCAACTAGACGATGTACCACGCAATTGGAAATTCCGCACGTCTTTGCGGCGCATTTTAGTGAAAGACTTGAATACGTTTCCTTAAAAAGTGCAAACAGTAATGCACGAAGAGCTGTTACATGCACTCAAAGTCACTCTACATGGTGTGGTGTTTACGCTGGACAATTTTTTTCTTTGAATGGCGCGGGCCAAACGGTAACGGTAACGGTACAACGCCATGATCCATGAATTTTTCATTCCTCAATTGAATGAATTGGGACTGCACGACGTATGGGGCTAGCGCCCAATTATCTAGGCTTCTCTCATCAATGGCGCTGTCTAATAAAAAGTGGGGGCAGAGCAAAAGTACTGGTCTTATCGTAAGCATCTTCAGATGACACTACCGAAGATTGCTACGATTTGATCAGTTACAAGTTGCCGGTCATAGGTCTTGTTGCCAGTTGGACCACCGGTAGTGTCTACCAGGACTTAAATCACAGTACCATGGAAGTCAGGATCTCGGTCCGGGACTACCTCTATGCCTTGTGGGAGCGTCATGGTGGATGTGCTGTAAAGCCAAATCGCGGAAAGGGTCTTCCTGTTGGTTTTGACACAATGTAGAGTTGCAATAAGTACTGGGTGCTGTGACCCTAAGAGCAGTAATAGGTTTTAGGTTGGCCTCAACTCATACCAAGGGTGCCGCAACATAGTTTCGAATTGCTATAAATGGAATGACGGAGAGCGATGGCTAGGCATATCCTTGTTCTAATGGATGTATGGGCATTCCGTAAACTTAAGTCCACACGACAGGCGTTTACGTTAAAAACAAGAGACACTTGTACGACGTATGATTCTAGCAGGATCTAGAGCCACATCCGACATTCTCAAGCAGGGACATACATTATATCCCACCTTGTACTTAAAAATAAAAATAAAATTTTGCATCGAATTTGCACTTTTTTAATAACTAAAAAAAATAAAATAAATAAGCATAGCTACAAAATAAATAAAACAGGCGAAAAAGTGTCTAACAATGAATGCTACACATACATATGTACTTCTCTTGCGATTGTATGGAATATATGGTACAAATTAGCTTCCAAATATAATCTTTAATCATTCTCTCATTATATTTTCCCTGGTAACGACGTTCAAAATCCATCAAATCTGTTCTTTCGAATAGGCACCCATACTGTCTTTAAATCGGTTAAAGTGAGCATGTAACATATGCACTTTACGGGACATTCTGCAACCCATGAGTTTAAACTCTTCAAACATTTTTGAAATCACCTCTTTGTAGTTCTCAGCTCTTATGTTTCCGAGAAGATAATGGACCATTACATTAAGTCCCATGCTTGGCTTTCATAAGTATTGAGTAACTGAGAGAATTAGTTGTTTTATTTGTGATCCGACGAAAGTAGTAACATTTACTTTGGCTTCGGATGACTTAGGAAACCACAATTTGAGCTTCACGGAATGAGCTTAAGGTATAGATGAAAATTTATTTCCATGGTGGAGAAGGACAATTTTTACACATTTCGTGGAACTGTTCATGAAAATACGCCAGAATGAGTGCATGGAGTTCCGATTTCTTCAAACAAGCCCTTCACATCATTTCATTAGCAAAGCCAGTTTTCAAATCTTTCTTTGATGACGTATTCTAATATTTGTTTCAAGCTAATTTTACTATTTCAACTGTGAAGCTAAAATTTCTGCTTTAATTTTGGGCAGGTTCAGATCTCTAACTAAGTTGTTTAACTCGTTGTAGTTAATGAGGTGTGATTCGGAACTTGCTGATTTGCTCACGAAGTCATCGCTCTCACTTCGTCTCCAATAGTGAAAAATCAAACGGGCCGGTTATATCGACTTCTTTTATTCGAGAAAACAATCTTGAAAGAAGGTTCTCGCTTTCTTGCGTTGACGAAAATGAGGTGGGTTCAGATAATATCCAACCAAAGTTTTTTAAAATTCTCCTACCTACTATTCTCCATCAAACCACGCACATGTGAACACTATAATCAACTGCACCACTGCTTTACTAAACATTACAGAGGATCTACGTAACGGTTTGAATAAGAATATGTTGGGTATAATTATATTTCTTGACTTCTCAAAAGCATTTGATTCTGTAAATCATACTATATTATTAAAGAAACTCGAAAGACAATTTTCATTTGAAAGCTCTTTATGCAGTCTTATGTCATCGTATTTATATAATCGTTCCCAATTCGTCTATCACAAAAACAAACATTCGTCTTGTCTTCTTGTTGGCAGGTGTCCCACAAGGTTCCGTTTAGGGCCTCTACTGTTCACATGTTTCCTAAATGATATTTCTCAACGACTTAACACCTGTGGACATCATATATACGCCGATGACCTCCAAATATACTCCCTGTTTCCGAAATCGAACAAAATCCAGGCGATAAACAGCATGAATTGTGAGCTAGACAAAATTAGTAAATGGTCAATAAAAAACAGGCTAAGTCTCAGCCCGGCAAAGACAAAAGCTATTGTGATAAGTGGTTCTAGAAGTACGGAGGTTTTTCCCCCTCTTCTCTTAAACTACTCTCCTGTTGAGTATGTAGAAACAATTAAGAATCTTGGTATTCATCTCGGTCAACACCTGAACTGGAATATTCATATAGGAAAAACTGTATCAAAAATTTATGTAGCACTTCCCACGTCAAATTACCTGCCAACTTACGTTAAGTTAAAACTTGTTAAGTCCTTTGTATTGCCTATCTTCCTTTATGGTTGCGAAATATTTTCCAACATGGACCATGAGTCTAGAAGAAAACTCACAGTAGCCTATAATAGTTGCGCAAGATACATTTTTTGTATCAACAGACATGAACACATTTCTGACTACAGTAAACAAATAACCGGCTGCAATTTAATGGCGTTCCTAAAATACAGAACTACTCGTATACTATCATTACACAATATTATTACAACCGAAAACCGGATTATCTTTTTGAGAAAATACGTTTTGCAAGAAATCATAGAGCCATGCAATTAATTACATCCAGGTGTAAGTATCTTAATACATCTCGTCAATTTTTCGTGCATGCGATCCAGCTTTGGAATCTTTTACCCCTGGAAATTAAGCGTACGAAAGACACAAAAACTTTTAGCAGGAAAGTTTTCCAGTACTATAAAGAAAATAATTAATTTAATTATGCTCCATTTCTTCATCTTTTCTTCTTTCTCTTTATCCTATTTTTTTTCTCTTTATCTCCTATCTTTCTAATTATGTACAGATTGTGTAAATTATTATAATTGTAACTATCCTAAGCTTGTTCAATAAGTTAAAAGATGTATTTTATATATCTTATATAAATAAGAATACAAATAAATGTAAATGAAATGAAAATGAAATGAAATAGCTGGGATAGAGATAATATGATATCTTTTAGCCCTTGAGGTTATTTTTGAAGCTACCGTAACACACAATACGTTATATCTCTGCCAGATGCATTCTTATACTAACTAATAAACTTTTCCGATTTTACTTAAAACAACACGTTTCTCCTTGTATACCCATATCATTGTAAAGGGTAGAAAAGTAAAGTTTTTTAAAAATAATCGATGAGTTTAGTTATTTTTCGGTATAAAGAACTAGAAAATAATCATTGAAATAAAGGATTTTTTTTGTTTTATTGACCTGTGTAATGCGATGAATCAATCAAATACATATTCCTATTTAAATTTTATTACGTGTCATGAACGTGGCATTATCAAGCGAGCTCTCCATGAATTGGACATAAGTTTGATGAACAAAATCCTACATGCATATGTGTCTAACCTATAACACATATATTTTGCTCCCAGTGATTAATGTGACTGGGAGTCAGTGATGAAGGATTGGTAAATTCCTTAAGCTGTAAGCTATATTAAACGCGCAACACTACCGATATATAAATGGACACATTAGGTGGTTAACAATTGAATTTATTTATTTCATTCTAATCTTGTTACCCCCGGAGATGCATTCACTTTAAAGCTATCATGAGCTGATGCTACGTTCACTAGTTACAGAACAATTAGGAAACCCTCTGTAGCATCGAACTCCAAGTCTTTCGGATGAAACTCATTTGTTTGGATGCAGTTTCCATCTCAGCATCGTAAATAGATGCTAATTCATTCGATCTGGTATTCGAGGAGGCACTAGAAAACGGCGTCCCAAAAAGAACGGTTTTTGACTTCTGAGAGTTACTCTTTAACTTCCCGTCATTGCAATATCGTTTAATCTTTTAGAAGTCATCTTGTTAGAGCAATGTCGTCGACTTTTGGATCAGTCTTTGAGATCAAGTCGTTTACGTACCCTATGGCATAGTGAAGTGAGCTCACAAGATCGCTTGTGTAGATTTTGAATTCATCGCACCTAGTTGTGAACCATTTTTACTGTCAAATATTCTAGCAGAAGTTACATCGCCTTTTTTCACGATGAACTGTCATTTACTGAGCATATCAAAAATAATGTATAGCAGTGGTTTATTTACGTCTAGCTTATTCAACTTGAAGGATACTCCTTCTTAGCTTAATTTAGCTAACCAAAAGCATATTGCGGTCTTGATCTTTGAGCAACTTTAACAGTGTGGCTTTTCGTTTTATCTTTGTCAGTGAATTTACTTTCAGCGCATGGACATTTAGAGTTCGCTCCGTCATATTCATACCCATTACGACTGGAGGTGCGTTATCCCCAGCAGCAAGGCATAAATCTGGTAAACCCCATTAGCCTGTTTTTGTATCTGAGGCATTTGCCTCTGTATGTAGACCAAGAATGCATCCATGTTGGTGTAGCGTCTGGTGCTCTAGACATTGCCGCCTGAAAGCAACCTTCGTTTTATCGTGTTTACCTTATTATTTACCTCGAACTTAGGACAACCAAAATTAAAACTTATTGTGTTATTCCATATAAGGAATACAAGTCCAGCTATAGAATATCTATCTAGATAGTAAGCTAAACTGCAAAAAAAAGATCAAGTTTAAGAAACGTGTAAAGAAAGAAATTATTGCCTTCGGCAACCTCTACTTGGACATCAAAATTTTAGATTTAAATGCAGGAAGATGAAGCAAAACTTAATGACGAGCTCCTTAGTTTCTTTGCGAACAGGCATCTAAATAACACCAGTATAATCAAAGTGTTTCAGATATGCTACCAATGTCCAATTCAGTTCCTTGTTATAAAATAATTAATATATAAATGCTAGGGCAATAGAACTGTGTTGATGAAGGCCTAATCTTTAAACTCATTGTGTCTTTTGTGTCTACGAATTCTATAATACTTTTGGAACAAAAGGCATATGTATTATACATTTTTAAAGGCTTTTTCAACCGCTCAATGAAGCAAAACCAAACATGTGATGTCATCAAAAAAGAACACAGAATCGAAACCTTACCCAGAATATAACAATTGACAATTATTTTTAGGTAGTACAGGAATGTATAATTAGTACCCAGTCTTCGTAGTCAACGGACACAGCGCGAAGGTCAAATATGGAATAAATCTTGTCAACTGCTGGTTGCTTTTAAATTGAATGGTATTGCAATCCACCACATTGGTGCAACACAGTAATGGTAGACCTTATCTAAGACGGTAATCGCAGTTGGTAGATACCCTCAACCAACTCGGCCTATATTATTAGATGCAGCTTATCTAGAGTTTGAATTTACTGGATATGTGTGTTTATCGAGGCCCATAACTGGCTCAGTCCTTCTTCCTTTTGTTCATAAGACTTTACTTATTCTATTTTATTCCTTATTTTAACTGATAGCATACATCGAAATTACCAACATTTAGAACAATACATATGCAAACCTCGCCTGGTCATAATCACCTAATTATGAAAACCAGTAACTACAATACATATAATAAATTTCACTGACTCATTGCACTTGCATAAAAATGTCATGTCTTCACTAACAATTCGTTTTCTGAAAGACGCCAATCCTTTCAATATCTTCTCAACATATGTAATTAAACCCTACATCTAAACCCCTACTGTCAAAATCAATTTAAGTTTAACTGCAATGGAAATATAATTTTACTTGATCACAAACTTAATCCAAATGATAATAGTTTTATACCAACGCCCCGATCGCACAGTCGCATTCACTCATGTTTAAACAATTTCCAAAGTATTCCGGACTACTGTTCGGATTGGTACCAATCCGTCCATCATCGCTATTCCCATAGTACCTACTACAGATGACTAAGACCATCACGTGCAGGTCTATCACTAGCCTAGCACATGTCACGATGAATATACGGAAGAAGGCACGTCTGTGCCTCATACTCGTAGATGATATCGATAGTACATTCCGGAGCAATTACTTTGCTATTTGAGTTATTGATTGCTGCCGTAAAACAATCAGAGCAAAACTTTGTGCGACTTGGGATAGTTGTAACGAAAGCACATTTTGAATGGAGTTAACGTATAGACGGTGGCATGTACATACGCACGTTCCAATAGATGAATTTAACCATGGACGGCGACGTTTGGCCGCGTGGACATGTCACATAATAGACTGTGTGAGTTGCGCTACCAATCGCGGTTCGAGTAATGTAATTCTTTAATTTTTTAAGTGTTTTGCTCCTTATTCGGATAAACACAGAACGAACAAGCTGAACGAAAAAATGCTTAGTACTTTAAGTGATTTCACATTTATGCAAGAACTACGAGTACAAGTACTCGTTCTCACCGAAATGGGATTAAGTTTATTTGAGTTGCAAAGCGATTATTTCCGATGAAACTACTTGAATCGAAATAATAGACAAAACGAAATTATCAAGGTGAACTGAACGCAACCCGAAGGATCCCCAGTGTCAAAAACAATGAGAATCTACACTAAAAGTATGATAGTCACTATATATCTGAGTAAAAAACAGTTTTGGTTTATTCAAATCTCAAACACTCAATATGAAGCAAATGGCTTTTCTAAATACACGTATATGCCATTCAAACTCTTCCGATAGCCCCAGCTACAGAGCGAGCTGGTTCATGCTCGTACATTTCAAGGAAGCCTTTATATGTTGTCTGACCAACAATTAGCAAAATCCGAAAATGAATGCAGTCTGGACAGTAAATCAACCAGTAAAAGGTGTTTTTTTTTTAGAGGTATATAAATTCTATATGAAATAAAACACTTGAAGCTAATGTTAATGTTTAGCTAATGTTAATATTAGCTTTATTTAATAGCTAATTTCATGCCATTAGTGTTTAAATATGATATCGGGCATATGCGCCATGCGGCTATTTTGAATGAAGCGCAAGCCTAAAGATCAATTTTCGACAACTTTATCGAGCAACTGGGGCAGTATATCAGCAATAACACGACGAATGTTGATTTTCAAATCGTCCAACATCTTTGGTTTATCGGCATAGACTAGTGACTTCAAATACCCCCAAAGAAAGTAATCTAAAGGTGTGAGATCACAGGGTCGTGGAGGCCAGATCACAGGTCCATTACGCGAAACTATGCGCTCAGCAAATGTTTCCCGCAATAAATTGATGGTATCGCGTGCCGTGTGGCATGTTGCGCCATCTTGTTGAAACTAAAGCTCTGTCACGTCAATGCAATTCATCTGAGGAACGACGAAGTCAGAAATCATGTTTCTATAGCGCTCTCCATTGACGGTAACATTCTGGCCGGGCCAATGGTTCCACCAGCCTATAAAGCACAACAAACAGTCAATACATATCCATTTAACCAAAAGTGGGCCTATTGAAGAAAACAATTTTGCGTTGAAAATGAGGATTCTGCTGAATCATGTTTTCGGCCCATTCACAACTCTTGCATCAGCTGGATCTTATAAGCTTATAAGCCAAGAACTTTCCGTAAAATCTTCCATAAAGTGGATGGGCATAGCTGCAATTGCTCTGCACGATGGCGAACCGACTCATTCGGATTCTTCTCAACACTGCGCTTCACAACGGCAGTAACTTCTTCTGTTCGCACTGTTTGATGTTGATGATGCGTATTATCCACTAGAGTTTAAAAACCAAACCTCTAAAAAAACACCCTTTATTAGTAGAAAAAGATACATATCACCCTAGAGTTTAAAAATCAAACCTCTAAAAAAAACACCCTTTATTAGTAGAAAAAGATACATATCACCTTGATCAAAAAGTTCGGAATTTGTTCAGAAAATTAAAAATATGAGTACAAGGTTATTCATCTAAATCTATATTGTCCCCTTCAGAGTAATCCCCGTCGACTGCAGCACACTTATGCCAGCGTTTGATCCAATCCTCGAAACATTTTTTACATTCTGTTTTCGGTATGCCCTCAGTGCTTCCTGCAATTTTTCCACTACTTCCTCTCGGTTGCTGAAACGTGGTCCCAGTAGTGATATTTTAACTCGGTTGAACAGAAAGAAGTCACAGGGAACCAAATCAGGTAAATTCGGTAGCTGTTGGATGGTATTTGTTGGATTTTTCGCCAAAAAATTACGAATAAAGATGGCACTGTGCGAAGTGGATGGTGCAAAATCCACGAGTTTTCTGCCCACAATTCAGGTCTCTTTCAGCGAATTGCTTCACGCAAACGTCTCATAACGCCCAAATAATGCTCTTTGTTTACTGTTTGGCCTTCCGTCAAAAATTCATGATGCACTACACCGTTGTAATCCATGAAAACCGTGAGCATTGCTTTCTTTTTTGACTGAAAACGACGTGGTGTTTATGGTCTCGGCTCATTTGGTGAACGCCATTCACTTGCCTGATGTCTGGATTGCGTGTCGTACTCATAAACACACGTCTCGTCTCCAGTAATGATCCTTTTGATGAATGTGGGTTCGGATTCAGCATCGCAAATCATCTCTTTTGCGACGTCAACCCGGTATCTTTTTTGCATGAAATTGAGGTCTTTTGGCACCAACTTAGCTGCTACACGACGGAAACCCAAATTATTAACCAAAATGTCTTGGACGGATCCATATGTAATGTGGTTATTGACCAGCATTTCTTTTACTCCATTAATGTTTTCGTCGGTTAGTTTAGTTTTAAATGCATTTTATTTACTTATTCATTAACTCTTACATACCAACAAAAAATGCTTAAATTCTAGCTTACAATTACTTAACAATCTTATACTAACCTACTGTCCCCACACAGGCAGTCTAAGCTACTCTAAATTCTTATGTCTATGTCTTTCGACTTTATTTACATTTTCGATGTCGATGGTCTGCCACTGCGTTCATCATCTTCGATTGACTCACGACCACTTGTGAACCGCTCGTGCCACTGGTAAACGACCGTTTTCTTTCGAGAATCGTTGCCGAAACACTTTTCCAACCATTTCCAACGTTCGTGCACCATTAAATCCGTTTCTTACGCAAAATTTAATACAAGTTCGTTGTTGCAAAATCCATTTCTAAAATTGTAAAAATCGCCAAGATACACAGAGATAGATAGATAGATGTAAATGTCAAGCTATGACGCTAAGATTTAGAGAGAATGTCAACAACAGATTTACGAACTTAAAAAAAGAACACGAACTCATATCGGAACAATGGGAGCGCCACACTGTGGCTATTACGGGTGGTTATTTTTTATCAAGGTGGTACATTCATTATCGACATTAGATATCATCAGATAATTCGTTCTGAAACTTTTGCATTAGGCTAACAAGAAGTTTCTTAAGTGAAAAAAGTCAAACAAATTTAACACTATAAAACGACTGACTGGTCTATATTTGTGCATACCGTTTTCTCAAACTGGGGATCATTTTTTACGTATACGAGTATGAAGGACCGGAAAAGAAAGCATATAATAGATGCAACTGAATCAGACTCAGCGAGCCAGCGCTCTTCTGAGCTAACCTAGTTCAATAGACCAACGACCAGTTATGTGGATCATGTCATAAGAAAGATATCATTCATTGGGTGCCATTGTAAAGTTAAAGTTGGTATTGATCGACCATTTTGAGTGAAAGAACAAAAATGCTTTAGCCAAAAGGATCTTTAAATACCAACCCATAAGTTCCATATGACAATGAAGACCAAACATCTAATTTAAAGATCAAGTCGTCGCGGAAATCAGAACGTTTGGTCTGTATCTTTAAAATCGGATTGCCCAGTATCGACGAAAATGAAAAAATATGATGTCACTTTACAGGTCCAGAACCCGCTGTTTTCACATGAAACCATATTAATCTACCTTATTATATTTGCTCATCCTTGAACATTTGTTTGCTACCAAGTACACATAACATGTGGCCAATTAAGTAGGATGGTTCTTTTCGACACCCACATTGAGGTTTTTGAGCATTTTTGCGTACTCCATCCCTGTAAGTAAGTACTGTTGTTGTCAAGTTTTGTCTTTTATGCCGTCTCCAAGAAGTCGGACTCCTTGCCCTGGCTAAAAGTTGATGGTCGCTCTGGCACAGCATACAAACCACTTGGCCTGTGTTCTTTACTGGTAACATATTTTTTTTATTTTAAGAATCATTTGCAAGTAATTAGTATATTAAACTGAATATCTCCGTTTAAATAAAAAAAAAATTCTAAAATTAAAAGTTTAGTTATGGATACGATACTGATTAGAAAAACCTCTGCAACCTTTTTTTAAGAAAGAAACAATATATGGAATCAAATTTCTTATCTTTCCATCCAGTGATTTGTCCCGCCGATTGTCATAATTTATTTTAAAAAGTGGACCTTGAATCATAGAATCTCTCTGAGTGGCCAATTTTGTTTAAAACAATAACAGTAATTAGGATTGAATAAAAAATCTTAATTCGTTATTAAGAATAGTTTATGACAGTATGTTTTGAAGGCTTGAATAACATACGGTTCAGCAGCAAATACCAAAGACAATTATTCGACTGGCATCAAATCATACAATTTCGGTAGCCAATTCATTGGTTTGTTTCACAATATGATTCTATCGTTGTCATTGTAAGTCAATGGCTTTACGAGCAGTTTGGCATGCAGTGCCATCCTGTTTGAATCACCCATTTTACGAATCAATTTCGTCCACATTTTCGAAGATATAATCACTGATCGGTGTCTTTCAACCTTGGCCATTGATTGTAGCATGAGCTCCGGACTCACTTTTAAATGACTAAGGACTGAAGATTCCACTAGTAGGGAGACCACACACAAACAGTGCTTTTTTCTGGATATAATTAAGTCCAAGATCTTTTCACACAGTGGATGGGTTAATGCCGAACTGTTTTAATTGAGAATACCACATTTTTCGCCACACCTTCACTCACAGTGGTTTCAGGGGCTCATGTAGAACTTTCAAGGGTAGACAATATCAAAATGTAAGATCTATTTCTCTGTAGTATGCTGCAATTAAATTGTTTGAACTGTAGGTATTGTCAAAGCGAATTATTGAATAAAATGTGGAACACTTTTCCGTCTTTCGAAATATAAATAAGCTAATCAGAAGTAGCATTTTGTTTTAAAGAAAATGTCTGCTACCTGTTCAACTTAGCTTTATATGACAAGCTATAAATATCCAAACAACTTAGTTTCAGAAGCCGAATTTATGGTAATTTGCTAAATACTTAAAAAAAACAGTATATATTTTTTATGGGCCAATTGCGATGGGCATTACAAAATGCGGCACCATCAAGTCATTTCAAGATTCCAGATGAGCAATAAATTTGAGAATGACTCCGGTGAAGATCTTTGCTCTTTTTCAGTCACTAAGATTTCTCGGAAAAAGTTACGTATATAGCCACGTATTCACATAGTAAGTGTTCTGCGAAGTGTTCACGAAGGCGGCATTCAGTTTCTTGACTATTTCTTAGGTTGTGTAAGTGTTTCCGAAGCTGGAAGTGTCCCGTTAGCAAACTGACCTGTCTTCCAATATCATCTCTTTTGAAGTTAAGAGATAATATTATTTGTTTTGGAAGGGTTTTATAGTTCCTTTAGCCTGTCAAAAACCCTACAATTTCTCGCAAGAAGATAGAATCACTTTTTTCTACCAAATTGTGATTGTTTAATTTATCGCTGAATATATGATGCGCAGAAAGTGTCTGGCGAGTAAACGAATCAGGTGAACCTTTTTTTAGCTACATCATCGGCTTTTTCATTTCCTTCAACACCCTGGTACCCAATAGAGCTGGACTTTATTATAAGACCCGGAAATTATTGAAGCAGTATAACACTGTCCTCCGCAGTATATGGATTAGGTACCTTTTATTCTTGTTCCACGTTTGGTGCTGGCAAATTCTTAGATGTCACGAACCTCAGCTTGAAAGACGCTACGAATTTTTTAATTGGGCCTTTCAATGTTTGAAGTAGAGCCATTAATACCCCCACCTATTCCGGTGTCCTGCGAATCTCCACGTTTTACCATAATGAAGCAGGTTCGCATAGAACGGGAGATGGCCATGCACGCGAGTGTCTCAAGATGTTGCAGCTTTGATATGGCGGTTTTTTCTTTTGTCTTCGGGTTGTTTAAAAGTATTTTCCAAAGTACTAGTCAGACACTACTTTTTACCTTTCAAAATATTGTTTGAGCCATCGGTATAGCCAATCACTTTGTAGCCTAGTTTGACTACTACGTCGCCAATAACAAGTGATCGCCAAATGGATTAAAGAACATCTCTTTGTGGACAGCCTTTTGCTGAGCAGACAATAATAGATGTGCCCCCCTAAACAGTGGTTATTCTACGGCCTTTGAGAATCGCTCTCACCCATATGCTGGTAGGGTGCCTCTGAGTTGCATGGCATTTGGGATGGAACCGTATCCGTTTAAGGTAGCTTAATGGGTCTGTTACCTGGTTTGGGGTACAAAAGCTATATTTAATTCTCTCGAGGCTTGTAGGATCTATCTCAGATTGAAGCTGAACCCAAATAAGGCAATCAGAGTTCTTAGAATGGAAATCTTACCTTTTTATCCAGAACTTTCACTCCCGTTGCCTTGAAAGGTTGAAATAGTTATTTAAATAAGTTTACCTCTGTCTTGACTGATCATTTTTGCAGACACACTATTGGTTCCTTGCCTACTCCTACGAATAGGATCCAAGCTTTACTTTTGACCGAATAACTATATTATTTCCGGACTACTTTTAAAATGTCTTTTTATACTCTCACTAAGGTCTAAACAGACTCGTACATACATATGTATATTAGCTGAAATCATCTAAAGCCCATTGCGTCGGTTTGATATTTTCCACTTCTGTCACTGCATTTCCAGTGATGTCATCAGTATTGCCAATGGCATAGCAATTTTAATTCTGACCATCATTTCCGATCCTTGTTCATATTTAGTTGCATCCACCAATTATTTTGTCATCATGTAATGTTGGTCTGTGAGAATTGGATATCTTGCTGGCACCTTACTTTGAGATACTACATATTTATCTCTGATGCGGTGATGAGTGCATTATTTGTGGAGTTTAGTACTCTCATTCACTACTTGTCTATTCTTAAATCTGATGCCTAAAATGATTTCGTATTCCAAATTAAGGCCTGAAGCAGAATTTGTCAGATTGTCAGTATCCTTATCGTTGTATTTAAGAGGACGATGGGTTAAATGCTTTCACTTATTTGCTCAAACTGTTGATAATATACATTAAGGACGAGGCTGTCTTCTAGAAGCTCGAATACCATAACCCTTTCCTTTGACATACAATATATGTATATTCATTGGTAAAAAAAAATTAATCTAACAGATTAATGTATGAATCTTCCTTCGATCTGTGTGAAATTTCAACAAAGCTGCAATTTAGTTGAAAAAATCCCACGTTCTATATATTCAACAATTAAGTTGTAACCAATCACGATTTGAAATGTAGAGAAAGTCTATGCTCAGCGCAAGTCATTTTCCAAAGGCGCCTGTTGACTGAATTGTTCACCTCCGGCGAACAAGTACGTATTAAGAGAAAAAGGTGCACAAATCTGTTGGACAAACAGAACGGGCGCACTTTAACCTTTACCAAGTAAAACTTCTGCATCTCACCCTTTCTAGTTACCGCTGACAAGCATTCCAAATGCATTGCAACACACATGGTTTGCATTTGTACAACTTTTCCAGCCTCCTTGAAATTCCACTGACGCCGTAAATAGTGCCGTAACTAAGGAAACTAACACCATAGCTCCATTTGAAGCTGGAACACGTTTTCCCAAAGCTAGACAACGATAGCCAAGCATTTACTACACTTCCACCCAATGGCATTCCTCAGTGGTACAACACGTCAAAAAAACAAAACAAAGGAATAGTCAGAACTCAAAATCAAAGTATCTAGCCGCTTTGTTTGGCCGGAAAATTGCACATCGAAGCTAATCACCTGCCCTAAGATTTTGCGCCCGGACATGAAGTGAAGTCCGCACTTTTCATGTGTAAGAGGTTACATTCAGAACGACGACGTCAACGTCAACTCAACACTCAACTTTAAACAACAACCAACAATTGACACCACACATTGTCCACCGAATTCTCTGAGATTGCGTTCGCTCTGATGATGGTCAAAGAGGCTTCAATTGACATGGTCATTGTGTTGCTCCCAGTAGATTTGTGGTGTCCGAACACCTTCAGAATGGTAAATGCCGCTCGCTCGACTTCTATCTTGTAGACATGGTACCACAAAGAAATACTCAAGTAGCCGACATTATCCGTACCTCCAAGACGGCACTTACCGCAACAACTAGTGCTGTGTTTAATTCGCTGCAGTTTTCTTAAATTTTTCGATTTCCCTGGATACCGCAGTACCCCTGGGCGAGATTTTCAGATCGCCCAGGTAGCTAACTGGCTAATGTTGTTTGCCCTGAACGAATTATCTCATAGATTGAAGTTAATTTTTAAGCAATCATCGCTCTCAAGTGTGCTGCTCGACAAGGAGGGATCCAGTGATAGGGCAACTTCTAAGGAACGTGATTTGTTTGCTTCTGTTTAGGTGGAATGCGTGCACGTATTCCATTTGTATCTATGTAATCGTATTTGAGTTGAATGGATAACAATAGTCAATGTATATCTCTTTATAATGAGGTTAAGTGTCCTGGTTGTTATACATAGTGTTTTATGTGAACCGAGTCAATGATCATTTATCATCGAGATCGTTTGTGAAGGAAATTCTGTCTCGGGGAGACAATGTCAAACGTGGTGAAACAGCTGGCCATGCCAAATCGCATTTTTGTTAAAGATTGCATGGGATTTTGCTTAGATATATTCAGGCTTTGATGATGTGACAAAAGTTGAGAAAGGGGTGAATATGTTTAAATAGTTTTCTGTTTTTGACTGCTTCATCATGCAGCATACTCAAAGTGTGTTACAGCTTTATAGATGCTGCATACATCTAGAGGAAGAACAAGGAACAGAAATTAAAACCCTATCGAAACTAATATGAAATACCCTAAGGGAACTACTAAAATCGCTCTGAGCTACTTCAGATGCACATATGTACATCTTATTTTTGTCGTTCAGTTATGTTTTTGATGAGTTTCCATTATGTGATATATCGTACGAGTATGTAGATATATTCTTGACTCTAAAGTTACAGTCTTAAAAACTCCAAAGGGTTTTTAGAATACTTGGAATCATTCTTGTTCAGTCAGTTTCGATTCTGTTCCTTTTAGACCCCTCTAATATGTAGGATCTAAGATCACCAGAACTTGTACAGGCTAACAGGCTAACGGGTATTGGAAACATATCCAAATACAGAAGACTATACAAAGAAGTTAGCAACAAGCTCCTTTAGTTATTGTAGTAATACAATATAAAAACCATATGCTGACTGTCTGCCTTTCTCTATAAATGTCGATGTAGGTTTTTAGAATGCAATACCATTACGGAACCTGTTACTCTGTAAAGCCTGAATAATGATCTATTGTATGTGCACAAATGTTGGAAGTGGTTTGAGGAATATGGCGTCATGATGACCAACAACGATAAAGGATTTATACGCAAACTCTCATCAGTACATAGCCCCAAACCTTCTACGAATAGTTTTAAATTGGATTAGTTGAAAGCGGAAACAATTCTGATTATAATGTTTGTGAGCAAGCAAATTAAACGCTGCCATAAAAATCTCAGATCGATCTTTATTTAAAAAACAACCGTATAGAGGATCAATAATGTGTCATTTTTGCAATATGCGTTATGGTCATATGCAGCAGAGAACCAGGTAAAACAGTTTCTGCGCCAAGGAAGGTGGTAATCTGATTGATGTTAAATATAAATCAATTGTTTTCAGATTATTTCTTTGAAGTTTCAAAAATAATAAAAGGGAATGAAGGAAAGTGCTAGGAAAGTGTATATCCTTCTATACGTTTGCTCACGAACTGAAAGCGGTATTTCAGCTAAAGTCTTTTCTGAATTCATCAACCATGCCAAAGTGAATTAAACTTTTGAAGCAGGAAGAAAGACGATGAAATTCGAAGCCCAAGCAGTTTAGATTACTAACTTATAGTGCTATAATCACCAGATCAGTTATAATTATGTCTTGTCTTATAAAACAAAGCAGATAATATTATGATTGTTGGCTTTTGACAATGAAATATGTAACCCTTTGCCGAGTAATAAGGCGTAACTGATAAGCATATCTCTAATATCAGCCTGAACATTGTGAAAAAATCAGAGTGGTCTGAAGCTTAACTTTCTTAAACATAAGCATTGTATCAAACGCATCTAACCTGAATTATTGTCTGTCGACGAAATGTATGGTATGTATGTATTTAAGTTAAATTTTTCCAAACTAATGGAAGGTTATCAGTATCATCGAAAACCTGTGCGTATCCTGAATTCTTCCCCCGAATGCTCTTAGCTCTCAGACCGCCTTTGTACCTTCCCATAGATGTAGAGCCTAATATGGTGAATACTTTCTTATCTATTACTAATTTCCTAATTTGGAAGTCATAATGATGTTTTCCAAGGATATCCTCCGATAGACATATGTATTCGTACGATTTTTGTTTTCTAAAATTCATTAAAAAGACTTGGAAAACTTTTTCGAACAAAGTAGTTCTTAAAGCTATGAAATACGGGAGATTATTGCATCTCATGTTGAACTTGTGCTTCCCCAAATAGTGTTCTGAGCATTAGCATGCATCGCAGCAAACTCATACATATGTATCCTTTCAATGAAACGTTCAATGAGATCGACGTCTGCCTTTAGTGTTGGTACCGAATATATGGAAGCAGCTAACGTAAGGGCAAACTAACGTTATTCTTAGTTTGCTACCTCTCTTATGATTGCAGCAAGTAAATCGTGATACTCCTGTGAATTTATTTTTAACTCAATGAAGGTACTGTGAGTATAATGAAACAGTTTGCTGTCAAAAATATAACCAAGGCTGATAGTATATTTAAAAGATTAGATCATGCTCTTGCAGAGAATTATATGATATTCGTATAGGTATGTATAATTTTCTGTTTGAAGTCGAAATAATCTTTAACTTGATTGGAGTAAGGAGTAGGCCAAAATCTGTTAGATCTTTAATTAGCCGATTAAAATCGAACCGCAAGCCTTGTAAAATAGGTTCTTGAGCTAAACGCGTTTCGCCGCAAATAACAGGTTGCAACCATCTATAAAGGAAACTAGGAACGAGATTTACAGCACTATAACTGAAACCGAAAATGATCCAGAGCAGACACTAAACCCCCGCCGAAATTTTATCTAATTTTTTGGAGAAAGTCAGCCATATCCATAGTAACTGTTAATTCGAAAATGAAACTAGTCTGATGATATGGTAAAAGACGTTTTAGCATCTGTCTCTGCAAATAAAATTATTGGGTTAGCTTTTGTACCGATTAATGTGCAGTGTTCCATGACTCAAAAAGAGTAGAATAACATAATTAAGCAATGACTAATAACATGAATTAAATGAGTTTTAGGCAGGGGCAAGATGAGTTTTATAAAACGGATTGGTAGAACTTTGCTTTCAGTGGAGTTCGAATTAATATCTGTTACACAAGCAACGACGTGGACCTCTGCTACCATTTCAAAGTCTTCAAATCCAAGTACCGATAACTGAAGTATTATTCCAAAATCAAAAGATTTAATTTTACGATGTTTGTATGTACATCTGGAAAAAGTAGTTTAATCCATCGGGATCAGAATTATCTTCGTATTTCTGTTTTACTTCTATTGAAAACGATTTTATTGATTTTGCCGCATAAGAAAGCTTAACTGTTGCGAAATGTTTTCTAATGTTTCTAACAAATTTCAACAAACTACGAGAACCATTTCCGAAGCAAGGATGCTCATGCTTCTAACAAATTTCAACAAGCTAACAGAACCATTTCCGAAGCAAGGATGCACATATACTCGTAGTACTCGTAAATCAACTAAAATAATAATCGTCAGTGCACAGAAAGAAACCAGATCTTGCGCTCTCCAGTCAAAGGAAAAGGGGATAACATCAGTTTCTCCCCTAAAAATAGAAATGGCATTCAAAAGTCGTGAAAAGAACGCTGTAGAGATGGAAAGTAGATCTAGTAATGGAGTCACCGTCAGTGCTGAAAATAAATACTGAAAAAATACTTCGGCAGAGTGCTTTACCATACTGCACTGTCAGGCAGAACGAACTATTGAACTTTCTATCTATCCGACAATGAAGTAAATATAGCTATATCTGAAATTCAGTATAAAAGGATGGTGGACCGGACGACCTATCTGCCTAACTATTTAAGGCAGGGGGAGATGATTAATTCATTTCGAAGATTTGGGATGAGAAAATATGAGGGATGAGTAAAACCTCACCTACGCTGTCTGAGAGATGAGTAAAACCTCACCTACGCTGTCTGCAAGCATTTTAAGGGTACTTAAATCCCTTGAGCACGCGCAAATTATTAAACAAAAAAAAAACATGAACATCCTCTAAACTGTGCCTATTATAGAAGAATCAGTCTCCTTAGCATCGCGTACAAGACCTTGTCAGTGATTTTATATGAAGGAATAAAACAATTTTTCAACGATCTGCTTCTTAGGCCTAGTAGGCCCACAATTGACAAATATATAAACCACGGCAGATCCTTACCTAAACTCATGTGAGTCAACATCGATCTTCATCACCTCATTGATTTCATTACAGCATCTGACAGTATGTATGCCTATACAGAACCGTGCTTAGTGTTAGTATCCTTGTCAAACTTCTGGATGACGATGAAGAACGCGATCTGCTCTGTAGAAATCAGTAGCACTCACACCGAGACTTTTAATGTCAGAAAATATTATATGCTTTTATTTGAAAAATCATACTTGAAAATGCTAATGACATTGATATTATTGTCGGAATGCAACTCACTGTCAATGGCACATTTGCGAATATTGAAAAGAAGTGGCAATAATGGCCACTTAACCGGGTATATGCAGTTTAAAAGAATAAGTTTACTGTAGTCAGGGATCCTTTCTCCTTTGGCTGGGCTATTTGCGCTGATTATGGTATATTAATCAGAAACGAAGAGTTACGCCTGCCAATGCCTTATTTGTTTTACAAGAAGACATACCAAGAAACACTAAAGATAGTCTTTAGTTCCCAAAATATGTATAAGTTTCTCTTTCAAAATAAAATAAAAGAAATCAGTTATTTTCGGTATTTTATTGCTGTATTAGAAAAAGCGAACGTTCCATTAGTTATGGAATACGATTTCATTCATATGACTTCCTTGGCTGGCTACGCAGCAGCGCAGAGGAAGAACTTGTACCGTTTCTTGAATCGTCCGCAGAACATCGATCTTTAAGAGCACTCCACAAAAAAGTCAAGATTTTGAGCGTTAGTGTCAAAATAACATATAATTCAAAAAGAAACCACCAAAAGGACAATTGTGCATCAGTTGCCTGAGATAACCAACCCGTTTAGAGCGAAGGGATACAGTGGAAAGCCACCTCAAACATATTTGAGTGCGAATCTCAAAGCACTTGGTCTAAAGAGTGCCCAAACTGGAGACGGTAATTAGTTGAGGCCCAGCTCAACGCCAGTCTATAACGCCATCTAAACATGTATAGTACATACTCGTATGTATCTTAGCTATTAGATGTTGACATTGAAGTCGTAATAGATTTTTTTAACAAATAAGTTATTTCGAATTTTAAGACCTAGCAAAACTAAGACTGCTCTTTCGCCTTTATCTACAT
Source organism: Volucella bombylans (assembly GCA_949129095.1). Classification (NCBI taxonomy): domain Eukaryota; kingdom Metazoa; phylum Arthropoda; class Insecta; order Diptera; family Syrphidae; genus Volucella; species Volucella bombylans. The sequence goes on along the minus strand of OX422142.1, from coordinate 44,702,599 downwards.
ATATATATATACAAAATTGTTGCAAGTGCTTTGCGACTTTATGACTCACGAACGGTCAAACCTAATTCGATCAAATTTTTAGGGTTTGCTCGAACAGTCGTGTATATGGTTTATCTAAAGTTTGTACGAAATTGGTCGACGTGTTCGTGAGTTATGACTTTTTATGTCAACATCTGATTTTGTCCATATAAAAAATAAAAAAACAACAATAACAATGTGTGCCGATGTCATACACACGGCAAATACACGTTGTAGAGCAAACACGCATACACTTTGACAGCTGTCAATGAGTGATCATGTTAACCCTTTCCTATCTGACGGTATTAATTCGTACCGCCTACTTTTCCGCCAAATATTTCAAACACCTGACCGCATAATGGACAATTATCATTGTCGATCCTTAAAAGTACAGTTTGGCAAGCCAATGACAGCACGTTGTTTAAATGGCAAAAAATAAACAATCTGTGAAGCTTGCAAGTTGAGACTTGAACAAACGGCGGAGTAAGTAAAGTGTGAAAATTTCAAAAATATATTAAAAATAAGAAATTGCAAGGTAAATTTAATTTTTTTTTAAAATTAGATAGTTATCCTTATCGATAAAAGTATTTTTAAGAGTTTTACACATATTTCCAGTTATTTCTATAATGAAGATAATGAAAATCTGCTGGGGACTGAAAATTACCGTCAGGGGCTTTGGGTTTATTTTTATTTGAAAGGTCTTACGATGTGCGATATCTCGAATAATATCTCGCTGATCGAAGCCTATCTTCTAGAAGACCTGTCCGATGACAGGTGACCACAACCATTGAGGGACATCGACGAAATTCTCGAAGGAGCATTGGAAAGAGAGCTCAGCCAGGTGTCAACCTTGGAAGAAGAAAGGCAGAAATTATTGAACCCTCAGCAGGTAACAGACACATCAAGCCCTGATGTGAATGTTGCTGCTTCAATACCAGACACTTCGGTAGCTACGAGACAAAATTCATGCAAAACACTTGAAGTAGACCGAAAGTGGAAAAAATGCGATAAGCAAACTAACTTGTCAAAATATTCTGGTGACACTGGAGCATTTGAAGCATTTTTTTCGAATTTCGTTAAGCCAACAGATACTTTCTTGGTTTTCATTGATTCCATATTAGAGAGCATCGTGTATCAAAGCAACCTCTTCTCTACTACCAAAAATAAAATACTGAATTTGAAGAAAGAAGAGTTGATTGCCTTCATAGGTATAAACTTTTATATAGGCTACAATTCGACATATAATTAATAATAATCCTTGGTGAGTTTGTTAGTGATCGTGTAAATTCTGATTGAGCTCATATTCCCACAATATATTTGTTTTGTCGGGACGATGGTTCATAGCTGTGCTAGAATCTGATAGGTGGCATTATAGTCAAGTTTTATTCATATTTACACAATATGACACTCAACAATCAAATAATACAATAAAAACATGTCATTTTCAGATGACTAAAGTATCCATTTGTGAAATTTAAAATATTTTAAAAAATTTGTGAAATGTAAAACGGTTTGCCGAATATTGAAATACGTGTAAATTTGGTCAATATATTAATTGAAGACATAAAAAGTAAATAGTGCTTTCTTATATTAATTGTATTAATAATTTAAATATACCAAAAGAAAGAGCACTATTAAATATTGATCGACGCACATGGCACAATTGAAATGTATGGTTCGTACGTGAAAGCAGAACGGCAGAACAACGCCCTCGAAAATTAAATGCACCCAGACTTGAAATGAAACGAAATTAGTTATTAGAAAAATTATGGGAAATATTATACCATGATGAACGGAAACTTCAAAAGAGAGAATATTATACTGCCATGAGTTCCAATGATACCCACCGACGCACCAACTCAGTTCAAGCATTTAGGATTTCCCATACGTTTAGCCTTTACGATGATCATAAACAAGTCTCAAGGATAAACAAAAATATGTGGATTGTATCTAGAAAATCCATGTTCTTTTCACGGACAACTATATATTGCGTGTTGGAGAATCATCGAATCTTTTTCCTGATGGACTAACAAAAAATATCGTTCAAGATTTAGCGTTGAGATAAACTCAAAATAAATAATATATCATTAATCAACATTTATAACATTATAATATGTTTAAAGTTTCATACTTATAAATAAATGTTTATAATATAAAATACGTGTATTTATTGTGAACATGTTTTACATGAAATCATTATAGTGATTTTCATTTATAAAGATTTCCTATTTTCAATCTACAGTCAATGTCTCATATTTAAATCTGAGATTTTATGTTCAGAATTAAATTTACGAACTCTAAGTTTGAATTGCCATTACCAACATTCAATTTTAAACATCAGCTAGTTTTAAATAAATGTTGGCATAGTTTTAAATTTCTATTAAGGAAGTATTCCTTTTTTCTTATGAAGTCGATACAAATATGTGTTTAATTAAAGACGGTTTTTAGCGGATTTTCTGAACTGGTCGGTTCCCAACTTTGGCAGCTCCACCTAGTTCGTTTTAAGTTTACGTCAAGTTTCAAAAAAAATTCCATATTTCTATAATTCTGCATAAGGAAGGTTAAATAATTTTTTGTTGGCGTTCAGACACTATGAAATTTTTTAAGGCTTTTACCACCTCTGCTCACTTTTAGAATACATTCTGTCTATCAGATAGGGTTAAGTGGATCATATGATCTTTCTTATGACTAGATTTAAGATATAGAATAGAGATAAGATAAAACATGGAATGAAATACTCATGTTGCACTTATTGCTGCCACAAAATATTAGTTAAACATTATGGTAATTTGGCTGATAGTCCAACACTTCAACATCCCGACTCCGCTTACGTCCTAAACCACACGTACTCGTACATGTCATAGAAAGACAAAAATGACAGACGCATCCAAAATTGTAAATAATCTGTAACCCAACTCCTAATCAAGTGCCACCGATAACAGTGTGTAAAAAATTGTTCTGCGATAAACAATCCAATATTTTTCTTTCCTTTTAAATTTTCCAGTGAGAAATATCCAATAACCGAATTGGGTCTACTCTATTATATGAGATATAAAAATATTGCATTGACTGTAGAACAAATAGATTTTATGCTATAAAACAAAAAATCACAATTTTGAGAGTAATTAGAAATCTCAGAAAAAATAACAAAATTTGCAGGTATGAGTGCCAACAAATTTTGGTGTCTGACAAATTTGAATACATAATTGTTTATGATGTTAGGTTTTTGGGAATTTTTCTTAGAATTAGAAGATGATGTCATCCTGAATATTCAGATACCCCATAAATGAGTTCAAATACGATTTTCATTCAAATTAGAACGCGCCATTTAAAGACGATAACATCAAAGTAAGTAGCATTCATTTTCTAACTAAAACGAGTTAATTTTGTGATTGTAATGAGTTGTTGGATGATTTTGTGATTTTAATGAGCATTTCGACAACTAATAATTTTCAAAATGTAAATTTTGCGTTTTTCGCAATATCTATGTTATGGGAGCAGCAGCGTATTTGGAATGTATTATATTATACAGAATACAAGAATGTTAGATAATTGGATAATAGTGCCTCAAACTCCTTGGGTGTCTTGACAGATTTTATAGCGCTATAAGTGTTCTCCTAATTTAGTTAATTTGTAAGAATTAACAGTCGGATAGATAAATATCGCCGAAGGATAAAATGCTTAATTCACTACATACTCATTATTGACTTTTTTTCCCACATAAAAAATGCTATTCGTATGATGATGCTTAAGATGGCTTTAAGAATATTTGTGTTGAACGCCGGAGAAGAACCTGAGCAGGAGGGATATCTATTTTAACAGTTTGACCGTCCTAAAAACGTTATTCTTCCAAAAGAAATTGACATAAATGCATACTATGGATTATAATCATAGCAGCAAAAACATGAAACCTTAGGAAACAACTCCGAAACCATCAATAAGGGAGGTAAACCATTAGAACTGGAAGACGGAAAAAGAGCATCTTACTTTACTTATTCAAAATAGCACTATATTTCGAGCAGGACCTGGTCAAAAACTTGAGCCAGAACTAATACTTAGTTGTTTAAGGTCCCATTGCGCTTCGGTACGTCACTTTTTTTTGTTTTTAAAGTAGCGCGCGCTCAAGGGGTTAAAGTACCCTTGCAATGTTTGCACACAGCGCGGGCGAAGGAAAATTACTGAGGAAAGTAAGATAGGTACCGATGTACGTTGGTTTTAAATATCTGAATGTTATAATGAGAGCTCGGCATCACGATATTTCAAAGTACGTCCGAAAGTGAGCTTTAGGGTATACTGATGAGCATTCATAGCGAGACGGGTGTTACGGTTGAAGGTTTGAATGGGTGGCGATTTCTATGGAGCACTGATGGTGAAAATAGTGATAAAACAAAGTGAGACACGAGACATTACGTCGGTGTTCGAGGGTGTTCATTGACTGGGTGATGTTAGCATCACCTATGAGTTTTCTCGCACGGTTTTAAGTCTCATCTATCAGGTGCAGAAATGTTTTAGGCGCACTTGCCCAGATGTGTGCATTGTACTCCAATATTAGGCGGATGAATGCCTTATGTATCGAGGCCCGCTCAGAAGGGGAAAAGTATTTTTACATCGTTTGAGGAAACCTAGATATTTTGCAGAATTTTTAGCGACATCGAATATGTGGTCATTCCAACGTAAGTCGTCATTGACACACATACCGAGAATGGAAAGTTTTTCGGTTCCGACGATGCAAGTGCCATTCATGGATAATGGATGGGTGTCTAAATTTCGCTTTAACGACAGCAGACAGCATTATGTTTTGCAAGCATTAAAATCCACTCTGTTGATAGTTCCCCAATTGGTTATGCTGCAAATATCGGAATTTAATGAGCTTAAGCAGTGACGTGAGTCCGGGAACGAATATGAAAACCAGACAGGACTATCGCCAGCAAAGGAATATAGTTGATTAGAAGTAACAGACAAGAGATTGTTGATGAAAATTAAAAAGAGTGTTGGAGACAGAACGGAGCCCTGGGGCACACCAGCATTTATTTTCTGAATACTAGACTTGAAACAATCCAAGACAACTTAAATTGAACGTTTCGAAAGGAAGTTTCTAATCCATTGAAGAAGAGAGCCGTCGATACCAAATGAACGCATTTTCGACCAAAGAGCCTGATGCCAAACTCTGTCAAATGCTTTAGGAATATCAAGTGCAACCATTTTACTTTCGCCAGATTGATGTAAGCTTTGGTTCTACTTTTCGGTAAGACATGCCATCAATTCACCAGTGGACCTGTTGCTACGAAAACCATATTACCGGTCATTGAGAAGTTTTCGTGTTTCGAGATATTTCATGAGCTGACGATTTAACAGCGTTTCCATGACCTTGGAAAGAAGGGACGTAAGTGCAATGGGTCTATAGGAGGAGAGAGAAGATTATTCGCTTCTTTTAGGGAACGGCTGGACAAATGCTGTTTTCCATCTGCTCGGGAAGAGCCCTAAAGGGAAGGATTAATGAAAAAGGTTACGCAGTGGTTTTACCAACGTGGAAGAACACCTCTTCCGAAGAAGGGGAGATATACGATCTGGACCAGCGGATTTATATATGTTGAGATCTTTAAGTACTCTTGCTACTACACGAGTGCGAAGATTCGATGCACTCAACTGCAGGCGGAGACAATTCACAATCTGGAAGTGTTGAACTGGCTGCAATGGGTGCAGCAAGCAGATTGGCCTTGTCTAAAGAGCTGACAGCTAGAATGTCATTGTGAATGAGCGTTGAGATAGAGGATGAGGCAGAATTTCTAACTTTTATGACAAGCGACCAAAAGCTTTTACTAACTTTGGGACATTGTCGTATTTTTTGCCTCAACTTTTGGTCGTATTGAAATTTCACATGCTTAGAGAAAGACGTTGCAGTCATTATTGGCTCGTTTAAACTTTTTTCAGTTTTAATCTGTCGGGTTGGTCTTAAAGGACCGAAAAACATTTCTCTAACCCTGACCGCCTCTTTACAGCTTGAGTAATACCATGGGATAAAGGATCTCATTCCCAAGAGAATGGTGCCTATGATCATATCAGCAGCGGCATACACGTCGTTATCGAGTAAACATAAAAACCAGTTAAAATTACTAAAGAAGCTATTAATACCGCTCCAATTGGCTTTCTCGTATTGGTTCTTTCAGGAATCTTTTCTCTGACAGTGTATGATATTAGCTGATATGACACAATGGTCCGACAAGCCTAGAGGGGATGGCACATTGATCTTGTACTTGTCAAGGTGAGAAGTTAAAAAGTCCAGGGTGTTGGCGCTATGACTATCAACGTCTGGTATTCATGTCGGCTCGTTCACATGCTGGGTTAAGTTAAACCGAAGTTTTCGCTTACCGCAGTTTACATCATGAAAAATTCTGCGTGTGAAGGCATAACACTGACACGTAGATTTGGCTGTTGTAAAGTTTCAAACACAAAAAAACAAGTGTGAATTATAACCTTCCAATCACTCTGAGTGAAGAAAAAACTCTCCGTCCTATTCGGACTCCCACCCCTGGAGAGCTAATATCGAAACCAAATAAACCTGAGTTTCAAACCACCACAAAACTATTTTCCTTTCTCCTCCTTATACCTCTCCACCCGCGCCCAGGCAACAGTAAAAGGGTATCTAACCCTTTAGGCGCGAGTAAATTATAAAAAAAAGGAAAGCTCTCTTGTGCCACCCTTTTTTTACAGAACACGCGGATCATGTCAATCGAATGGCAAGCTTTTAGGAATTAATTCGGTATTAAGCGTTTCCCGGAAGCGCATCGTGCATTATTTGTGCGCACGTTTGACTAAGAAATATGTTCATAAGTTCACAGAAACAACGGGTAAACTTAAGTCCGTGCGACCAATGTTCTGAAGATCTGACAAAGGCGTAGAGGCATATTCATAATCATCCGGATCAAATAGTTCTAGATCTAGACCATCATTACCCCGCATTTTATGCGAAGATTTAAACTGCATGTTTACAAAATGCAGTTGGTGCAAGAATTAAAGCTTCAAGGTGATAGTCGGAGGCTGCAATTCCTTAACCATGTAACTGACCATTGATCAACATTGAACAAGATCTTGTTTTCGGATGAAATACTCAGGGCGTTATGTGGAAAATATCTTGATGTCTAAACTATAAAACGTTCTTGGTTTTAACCAAAAAACATAGCTACAGAAAAACGGGGCAACGTCAAACTCTTTCAACACATCTCAGCCATGTGCTTATGAAATGTGGCCTCCAAAAGTAATATCTAGAAAAATAGACATAGATTGACCTTGAAACCGCCCCAATTCAACAATGCCTACTCCAATAAACCGGATTCATAAGAAATTTTGCTGTGACGATTCGCATATACATGTTTATAGTATATCACTTCATTTAAAACAAACATGGTTTTGCGACACATTATTATTAAATCCACTTGCTTTTAAGGCGTGCGGCGCTTGTCTAAATTCGCGAACCCAAATTTAGTTATCTATGAGGAATAACTTGCTTTCTGTATGCAAATAATATCAATAATATTTATTATGCATATAAGAAAATAAATCTTATTTAATAAGAATACACATTCAATCTAATCAACAAATATTAAATATCAGCAGTAGCGGTTTATAAACAATTTACAAGGTGCTACAAATTACGACGTTATTTCGACTTTGTCCTGTAGTATTTTTTAACAACATTTAATATCCCAAACAGCAGTGTTCTTGGCTGTAAAAAGAAATTGAACAAAATGGACTGCTTCAGAGCTAGAAACAAATCCACATTACAAGACTTGTATTTATTATGGGGTTCAAGTCTGAGCGGAAAAGAAATCGATTTAAAAAAATTGTTGGCAAAGAGGCCAACAAGTATTTCTTGGTTTTTTAATTAGTTTTGAATGGTTTACAATTCAATTCTGACAAAAACCAGATATTCTCACAGAATATCCAAATATCCTTCAGTTATGTGAACTTTAACATCTGACTTTAACATTAACTTCAACATCACAGCTACCTAGGATGAATATGTAACGGCAATTGCGGCTTAAAACCAAACTTAATTTTATATTATTTAAATTTAGAAGCCTGAAACATGATCCCAAGTAAAGATAAAGACTGGAGGCGACCTAAGACAAAATGACATATTGGATATACTAGATCATTTACTTACAATCAATTAAAATGGCTTCTGGAGCGCTATACGAAAGTACAACGCGTTCTCAATGTTGAAAAATAATGAAGGTTTGGCGGCTGTACAATAGTTCGCAATTTTCTAACAAAATATGTTCGGAATAGTGATTTAACTTCATCAACTGTGAAGAGAATAATTCAAAAATTTAGGGAGGATCAATTAATGATCTTAGGCGCTCTGGCCGACCTTCAACAAGTCGTTCAACACGAAACATAGAAGCAGTTCGTGAGAGAGTTGCCGAGAGTCCAGGAACATTAATTCTCATGAATAATTTGAATCTTCAGGCATTGAAAGTGCAATTAAGTCAACTACTGAACAGGCACAGGGGAGAGTTTGTTGAATGGATAATGGAACAAAATCAATCGGATTTTTCAAATAAAATCATCTTCGGCGTTGAGGCACGTTTTCATCTTGATGTCTTTGTTAATCGTCAAAATTGTGGGTGGCCGTGCCACAAGTGGTAGTGTATTAGCTTGCCAATCGTTATATTTGGCGTTCGATCCCAACCTCGCCCGAAAGCATTCTTTTTTCAGGCAACTAAAATCCTGTAAGATGATTAGTGGTTGCGTAAAATACAACAACAAGTTCAATTACACTAATATTTTAGTGTCCCCATTAAATGTTGGATGACACCCATGGAGCGAAATAGCCACTGAGCGCAAACATCTTTCTTTCTCTTTCTGTCCCATTTTCCGAAAAAACTTAAAACATGCTTTGGCATCATAAGTGTAGTCATACCCACTTGAGTGTTAAGTTCTTAAAAAAAATAATAATAATTGTGGAATTTGTGATGCAGAAAATCCACGACTGGTTTTGGAGAAGAAACAAATGCATCCACAACGTGTCACTTTTTGGTGCGGATTTTCGGCTCGAGGCACCATTCTTCTTTGAAAATGCGATAATAACAGTTAATGGTGGTCGCTTTCGCGACATGATAATCCGATTTTCTGTATCTAAATCGCAAGATATGGATATGGACGACATGCGGTTTTGACAGGACGGTAACACATGCCAAGAAAAAATTCAATTACTGCACGAGTCATTTCCTAGTCGTGCCATTTCCCTTTTTGGTGATTAGAATTGGCAGCCCAAATCATGCGATTTAGCGCCGTTCGACTTTTTTCTTTGAGCTTTTTTGAATTCTAAGTTTATGACAACAAGTTCACTACCACTCATATCTTGAAGGAGCAAATTGAGCGTTGTATCAACGAAATTCAGATACATTTATTCAAAACTTTCATTGTAAATATCGCGTGTTCAACAAAGTCGTGGAGGCCATTTACCCAATTTGCTTTTCCATAAATAGCCCAATGCCGTATACTTTACGAATCAATAAACAATTTACAATCTTTAACTATCATATTTATTTTCTTTTTTCTATCAAAATTACTTCCGACGTGAATTTTGGGACACCCTTTACAATAAACTATTTCAGTTAAGATTTCATATCAATTGTTTACTCTAGGTATACCAGATCATGTAACAATAGCTATTTTCATTCCGTACAGCAAAGTTTGTGGCAATCCCTCCTTAAACTCGAAATTAACTTAGAAATAAACCTCAAGAACCAGTTACTAGGTTAACTTTGAATTAGAGCCTAATATTTTAAATGGCGTTTATTTAAGAGATGCCGGATTACATGTAGTCATAACTGGCAAACTAACTGTAATTTTTTTAAGTGTAAATGATTTTTCATTTTCTGTAAAGTCTAGCAATTCGTCATGTTTATCTATACAAATTTATCGAACAGTTAGTTGTTTCTATAAACTGATTAACCGCTCATCAGAGCGTGCAAAAAACATAAATGAAACCTATGCTCAGTACCCTGAGCTTTGACCGTCCACAACTTGGTACATTTTGCCAAAGGTTCCGACTGATCCTTCACAAAATTCAATTGCAAAGATTGAAGCCGTTGGATTTTGTCATGTGGGATTTTTGCTTACTAAACTCAAATCTAAATAGTTCAGCTATGAGGAGTTTCAATAGCGTACTTAATGTAAAAATAAAACAACAAATAATTGTTTTTTCTCCTTAAAATCGGTACTTCTTCATTTGGATCTATCTTAAGACTTAAATATCGTCGTTCTTCTTCCGTCCAAAAAAAACTCGTATTCCATTTCCTCAATGCATCGTGTTGAGTAATCAATCTATGTAGTTCAATTATGAGTATTAGTCCCCATACATTGCCTCCGCTTAGTTGGCATTTTTGCAAGTGTTGTCATTGTTATAGATTGGATTTTGTTGTGTATGGTGTGGTTTGTACTCTGATGGGGCCATTAGTTATTATTTCTTTAAAATAAGACATAAGCTCGCGTTGTAGATAATGGTGAGTGAAACAGAAAGATGACTAACGAATATTTGTTTCCAAATTATCGTTGCATGTGGACGCCCCAGCAGGATGGGGCTACATGTTTTACTGCGACCAAGACCATCGATTTGTTGAAATCAAAGTTAGGTCAGGAACGATTTCAAAATTAGAACCTGACCACAAAGATCTTGCGGGTCAATAATTGTATACAATATACGAGTACGTAGATATTTTTCCGGTATACAGCTCATACTGCTAGAAAAAGTGTCCGAGCTTTAACCGGCAGAATAAGATTTGTAATTGCCAGTCGGGGTGGTCATATACCCAATGCCAAAGTCTGGTATTTATTTTTAAATTTATTTTCTGTTCCAACTTAAAAAAATTACAGTTCACTAAGAGTTTATGTAAAGCATTTATTATCATGTTTGCGCTTATCGTTTTATAACAAAACTAAAGGTAAAGGAAGAAGATTATTCATAGTAAAATAGATTTTTCATTTCTAAAAAATTGACGTTTGGTACTAGTAAATACAAAATACTTTTTAAATTTCTTTACTTTATCAAATGTAAGCAAAGTCAAACTGCAATCGAATACTCTGCAAATAATTCCATAATAAATTCCGTAACGAAGTGAAAAGAGAAAAAAAAACTCTCACAGGACATTTGCTAGCCCCAATCACAACAAAATTTGTTACGCAGCTGGTTCTTTGATTTATTTGCCAGGAAACCATCATAGGGATTCCAAATTCAATGAACTGAACATCCATACACAAGGACTCATCGCATTTTTATTGAAAATTAACTACACACTCAACATACCACAAAAACAAGTCCGTGACATTCACACATATCCTCTTCATCCTATAAATGTGTTCATTGTTCTTTTCCCAAACAAACACTCATGAATACATTTGTTATCATCTATTCAAAGTGACAACCGACAAAAATCGTCGCTGATCTATGCCATTCTTTGTGTCCTTGTTTAATGTTATATTCGTAGCTGTGTGTTGATATATCGGGCTGCTGTCTCGCCCAGCATTTAGCACTTTTTGTTTTGCCAACATAATAAAACAGCGACTGGTCCTTGTCACCTATATTCACACACATACTCGTATACGTACATCACAAAGGAAAACGAATCAAAAAGTCATCGATTACAATCGATAATTTATCACATCCTCAGATTTAGCAGCATGTTGGTAGAAAGAAGGATAATGTAATTTCTGGGGAAGGGATTTGGTAGCATCCAACTGGAAGCTATTCAAAAGCGGCTGCAGTGGACTGAAAATCGAAATATGTACATACCTATCTAATCTACATATACTCGTATCGAGTATTATTACAATTCTATTGTTGTTGAAAAGGTTAACACCCTATGAGTTATTGTTCGTTGATTTGAGTTAAAATCTGTTATTAACAGGGGATGATAACACTAAATTATGGGATTATAATTTTTATGATGTCAGGGATGCACATATAAATGAACTGTATCTACTACACTACTTGATTTTGTTTACTTTTTGAAAAGACTTACTCCCTTTTGGTTTTCGTCTGGTTTGTACGAGTATACTCATAAATAGGCAATCAATACCAAAGGGCGAATTAAGTGCGAACATAACCTTTGAGTAAGGTTTTATGCTTATTGAAGGGGCTTTATTCAATGGTTAGCATTAAGCAACCGAACTTTGAGCCGTGTGTAATAAGTTTCGCTGAAAATTATTTCCTACTCATACCCAATGGCAGTAACTATGTATAGGATTTTCCAATAAGGACTTGACAACTTTTTTTTAAAATAAAACGCAAACCATTTGAGATATTTCAACAACTTTATTATCGGCTTGAAGTACAATCAAAACATTTATGAATGAAACTCAAATTCGTTCATATGGCCACCGCGGGCACGTTTGCAGCGGTCGATTCGTTGGACACAATTTTCAACGACTCGGCCACACATTTCGGCCGAAACGGCCGCTATTTCGCGTTTAATGTTGGATCTGAGCTCTTCCAACGTCGTCGGCGTGTTGGCATAAACCAATGACTTAACGTAGCCCCACAGAAAATAGTCAAGCTGCGTTAAATCGCAAAAACGAGGCGGCCAATCGACTGGCCCATTTCTTGAGATAACACGATCACCATACTTACTCTTCAATAAATCGATTGTAGCGTGTGCTGTGTGACTTGTGGCACTATCCTGTAGAAACCACATGTCGTCCAAGTCCATATCCTCCAATTCGGGCCAAAAATAATCGGTGATCATGGCGCGATAACGCTGACCATTCACAGTAACGTTACGATCGTTATCGCCGACGAAATAATATGGCCCAATAACGCCGCCGGCATACAAACCACACCAAACAGTTGTTTTTTGTGGATGAAGTGGTGATTCATGGAGCACATGTGGATTTACACCCAACCAATAACGCGTATTTTGCTTATTGACGAACGCATTGAGCCAAAAATGAGCTTCGTCACTGAAGATGATTTTGCGATGAAATTCATTATCTTGGCGCATCTTCTCCAGAACCCAATCGGAGAACGTACGTCACTTCAAATGGTCCATCGGCTTCAATTCTTGAGAACGCAAAATACGCCATAATGTGGTCTGAGCGATGCCCAATTCTTGAGAACGCCGTGGAATTGACTGATTTGGATCGTTTGCTACGGACGCCTGAACGGCAGCGATATTTTCGACACTTCGACCAATCCGTTGTCGCACTGACACGGCAACATCACACAACGAATATGTATACTCAAATTTTTGCACTAAACTTGTTATTGCCTGTCTACTAGGCCGAGAATTACGACCGAAAATTGGAGTTAACGCTCTTAAAGTTGCAGTCACCGACTCCGAATTTCGGTAGAAAATTTTGCAGAATAATTTGCAGACGTTGCTCGTTCGTGTACTTTACCATGATGAAAATGTTGATTTTACTGAATAAATTGACAGTGACAGTTTGATGATTAGTGAAAGAGTGCGTTCACAAATTAAATTCAAAGTTGTCAAGTCCCTATTGGAAAACCCTTTATATTGCTCAGGAATACACACATACAAACATACATATAGTCTAAGCGAGGCAGAAGTGACTGTAACGGCTTTCTTGAGCGTGTAAAATTACAATACGACCAACAACTGAGACTAAAAGCTCTACAGTGTACCAAAGATAGTAAAAGTTTTTCCACATTCGTTAAAAACATTAGATACGACGAGGTGGCTCGTCCTCCCTCGGAATACCCATTTACAATGACATTATAGCTATCAGTTCTTTGGACAATGCCAATCTGCTTTCTACACACTGTACAACCAACTTAGCGCTTTCAGATAATGTCATGTCTCAGCCTACATTTGTGCATGTCGAGATTGTATGTATAAATTAGTAATTGCGACTGGCTTCCTTTACATTGACCGTTTCTCTCTGCATTGTTTTACAGAATATAAATAAATTCTGAAATTTTTAACATAAGTACGCTTTATACGATTCTCTTAAAAGTTTCTATTCCTATCGACAAATCAGGGTAAAACCAGGGATACACTTTTGCTTCATTTAATGTAAAATATATTCTATACATTTTGGTAATAGTCTATGCTTCCTCTAATAGAGAAGGGCTGGTATGTCCAATGTTTTATGTTGGATATTCGAAAAAATTTTGAACTGAGCAATTTTCACTAACTCACTTTTCAAAGGTCTCGGTGAGTTTGCTATCAAACTTTACGGATCAGCGAACGTTATACCTCGCCTCTATATGTGCTTTCGAATGCGGCAAGGATATCGATATACTCTTTTTCAAACCAGTAACTTCGTCGTGGTGATATTTGTGGATATTTTTCATTGATGGCATTGATCTTCAGCACTTGGTTCAGATTCTAAGGACCTTGTCGAAGAATTGATCCATACACAAACGGCAAAGGTTCAGGAAACTTTAAGTCTACTCACATTATTTCTCCACGCGCCTGGTATTTGACAAAACCGTAGACGTATCTTGTAGTAGTCGAAGTATATTTTAGCAGCTAATAATTTTCAGAAATCTATTACAATATATTCGAGGGGTCTCTTATGTCGATCCCAAAGTGATCAGTTTGAATGACGGTTTTATGATTAGGTCAATGACATGTTCCATTATAAATATTATTGTGGGAAAGCAGCCAGCTAAGTACATATAGCTATAGTCTGCCCAGCAACAAAGACAGTAAATCTTAGTCCGTTTCCAGACGCGGTTTCGTGTAGGTCTTTTTTCTGTGTTATGAAATACTCGTATAGTTCTCGTATGTCTTCCTTTCATATTTTGATGTTGAAATCACCCAAAACAAGTTTAACCTTATACATATAGTATAGGTAATAAATATTTGCAGTCTCCGTTTCTCGGACAAAATGGGCCGAGTACATACTGATATGAAAGTTACTGTTGACCCCATCTGCCACAAACTTTATTTCAGCACCCATATTATTCTTTATCCCTTGTTGTTCTCAGCGGTAAGAACTTTAATTTAGTGCATATAAGAAATCTTAAATGCTGACTATTGACGTCACCACTATTTGATCATGGAAATCTATTGTGCGTCTTCCTTTCTGGGGTAAGTCATTTCCATCAGAGCACTGCCATGTTGCTATTTTCTTTTTGCTTATAATAAAAATCTTAATAAGTTTAGTCTGGATGGGTGAGAATATTAGCTGGTGGCTTCCATATTGGGTATCGCCTACTCAGTTCCTACCTATCCTAATAATCGAAATCTTCTCAATCACCAGAAAAACTTTGGAGAAGCAATATCATTATCGACTAAGAGTATATCCAAGCTAAATAAAAATATGCTTCGTTTTAACGAGAATATTTCAACAAAATACTTTTTTTCATTTAAAATATCTGTTTCTACAATATTTAAATAAAAAATGTAGCAGTTTTGCCAACCACAATTCAGAATTGCTATCACAAGAAGCAATTTACCCCAAAAGTCTGAACATACGAGTACGAGTATATGAAAATAAAAAGGACCTCATATCGAGAGAAAGAAACACCTGAAGAATTTTCGTCTCAGAGCAGCCAAGAGTACCCTTATTCATTTTTGATAAAGTCCATGCCTTCGCGCTATAGAGTAGAACTGGGATTATTAATGTCTTATATAGGGTGACTTTCGTTGTTCGAGATAGAACTTTGCTAGCCAATTGCCTTTTTAGCACAAAGAAGCAGCGATTGGTAAGAGTTATTCTTCGTTTGATCTCAGCGCTGGTGTCGTTGTCTGAACTAATAGCCGAGCTTAGATAGACAAAATCCTTAACTATCACTGTCCGAGACGCCGGTATTGGGTGCTCTTTCTGGCCGACAGCATATATTTGGTCTTGCCCTCGTTGACCGTTAAACCCATCTTCGCCGCTTCCGTCTCAATTCTTTCGAAAGCGCCACTGATATCACCCTGCTTTCTAATGATTACGGAAATATCATAGGTGTATGCGAGTAATCGGACGGACTTTTGAAAGATTGTGTGTCTTGTGTTGGCACTATTCTTTCAAGAATGATGTCAAAAAATTGCATGACAGCCCATCGCCTTGTCTAAATCCTATTTTGACATCAAATGTCTCGGTGGGCTTTTAACCGACCTTGATTGTCCAGCTCGCATTCTCCATTGTCATACTGCACAAACTGATAAGTTTGGCAAAGATGTCAAAACTATACACTGCTCTGTATAGCTCATCTCTATAGATGCTGTCATGCGCAGCTTAAAATCGATGAATACGTGGTGTATATCAATTTGGAACTCATGAGTTTTTTTCAGGACCTGATCTAAGGTGACTATTTGGTCAATGGAGGACTTACCTGGACTAAAGCCACACTGATAGGGACCAATCACAATACGGCAGGTAGAAGCTTATAGGCGATGTTAAGAAGACTGATGCCTCTTTAGTTGGCGCAGTTCAAAGGGTCCACTTTCTTGAGGATCGGACAAACAATGCTGAGGTTCTATCGTGTTCAAAAGATGACTTGGTTTATGCTCCTTATCAAATCATTGCCTGCCGTTTGGAGCTCGGAAGTAAGGTTTTCCGCTTTGTTGGGTTTAAGCCTAGATATGGCCATCTTCACTTCATTCATGTCGGGTGGATCGAATACGACTTTACCACTATGTTCCATTGTTAGTCTCTACGGGATTCGGTTCGGGGTTTGTATCCGTGGCATGTTTATTTTTACCGTTTGGTAAATCTTCCGAATTGAGCAGCATCTCTCAATTTCCTCGACTGCGCGCTTGTCATGCTCCTTCCTTTTCCTACTGAGAAGCCGATGTTCGTCTCTCTTCTTCTGCCCACAGTGAGCAGCTCCGGTCCTTCTATGCAGCGCCGCGTTGTATGCCTTTTGTTTAACTCCATGTGCTTACCGGCACTCGTCATCAAATCATGGGTTTTGTTGTGATTGAAACACGGCACACCAGAGGCGGTACCTCTGATGGCTTTTTGGCAGAGGACCTCTTAAGAAATTAAGGGAGACCCGATCGGAAAATGATTTGGCGATCTCTTGCGATTGTAGCCGTCAAACTACCTCTCAGTATTATCTTGCCTTTACGTTGTTTGGGATATCCGCAACCGTAGCTTGGTTACAACAAGGTAGTGGTCGGATTCGATGTTGTCCCCTCGGAACATTCGGACATCCATAATACTGGAGAAGTGAATTGCGTCAATCGAAATATGGTCAGGCTGGTTGACGGTTGATTGATCAGGTGCTCTCCAAGTCTCCTTGTGAATATCGAGATGTGCTAACTACGATAATGTTTCGCCCCGCTGCAAAGTCGATTAGCCTTAATCCGACAGTACTACCAACGATTCATTCTCTTCCTCTCTTTGCGTTAAAATGGCCTAGGACAATTTGAATGTCATAGTTAGGGCACTGCTTGTAGGTCTTGTCCAAGAGCTCGTAGAAGCTGTCTTTGGTGTGGTCATCTTTCTCCTCTCTGTGGATGTGCGCGAATATAAGGCTAATGTTGGCAAATTTAGGTTTAATTCGGATTGTTACGAGGCACTCGGCCACATACCGGAAACTCAACACTTCTGCCTATAACAACAAATCTGTATCCAAATAGGCGCTGCTTTTGCCGTCGATGATAGGCGCCGTAATAGATGTCGGAGTTTTTCATACACCTTTTGTTCCATCCATACCATCACATTTTTCGAATGGCGATGGCATGTCCGATGTTCGTTATCCTTTTTTCGTTTGCAGGAGTTGTCAAGTTGTCAACAGTAGATCCGTCCGTATCTGAGGCTTGATGTTGCTTATTACTATATATTTTTTCGATGGCCGAGTAGCTACACCGTAGCTATCCCTAGTCTGGAGGGCCAGTTCCAGTTTCCCCAAGACGAAGGTTCGGTTAAGTGAAAGCCAGTAATCCATTTAGGAATGTGAGCGCTACCGTTGGTCCATTAAGGGCTCATAAACCTCCATCTCTTTTCCAAGACTTTCGGTAAACTAACATCAGAATTTTCATTTCACAGCCGTGCTTGTGTTTTTTATAATGGCTCAGAAATTTAGAGTGAGCATGGCAAATATTCGCGGGCTAATTAGTAATCACTTCTCTGCAAACGTCCACGTCTGCAAATACAGGCCAGCTGATGTGGATGCCGCTGCTGATATGATTGTAGACACTTTATACCTCATCGAATGAAGAGTATCAAACCAAAAGAAAAGGCATGGTACGACTCGATACGAAAGAGGCTGTCGGAGTTAGAGAAACGTTTTTTCGATCAATATGACAAAGGAAAACCGAAAAAAGTTCAAACAAGCCAATAATGACTGAAACGTCTTTCTTAAGCTTACGAACTTTGAACACGACCAAAATCTGAGGCAACAAATACTATAATGTCCCAAAGGTTGTAACAATTTTTGGTCGTTTGTCAAAAGTATTAGAAAGTCTGCCCCACCCTCCATTCCAACGCCCATTTGTAATGACATTACAGCTTTTAGCACTTTGGACAAGGCTAATCGGCTTACTGCACACTTTGCGGGCAGTTCAACACTTTCGTGTTGAACACATGTGTGTCCTCGCCCACATTTGAGTGCGGCGAATCTTCAATGGGACAAATCCACTTTCACACTCGTGTATAAGTAAGAGTACTTAAAGATCTTAATATACACAAATCCGCTGGCCTAGATGGTATATCTCCCCTTCTTCTAAGGAAAACTACTGGGCAAGCTTTTTCATTAATCCTACTCTTTAGGACTCTTTCCGAGCAGGTGGAAAACAGCATTTATCCATCCCGTCCCTAAAAAAGGTGCATCTTCTTCTCTTTCCTCCTCCGACAGATCCATTGCACTTCTTTTCAAGGTCAACTCAAGAAATATCTCGAAACACCAAAACTTCTCAATGACCGACAGTACAGTTTTCGTATCAATAGGTTCACTGGTGATTAGATGGCATGTCTCACCGAAAAGTGGAATCAAAGCGTGCATCTGTGTGGCGAAAACAATATAGTTGCACTTGACATTTCTAGGCATTTGACAGAGTTTGGCATCAGGCTTTTTTGTCGAAAATGCGTACTTTTGGAGTTGACGACTTTCTTCTTCAATGGATTAGAAATTACCTTTCGAAGTGTTCAAATCAAGGTGTCTTGATTTGGTATCAAGTCTGATATTCACACTCACACACTATCTTCGACACTCTTTTTAGTTTTCATCAATGATCGCTTTTCTGTTACTTCTAATCCAATATTTCGTTTTCCTGACGACAGTACTCTCTGCTTTCCAAATTCTTTTCTGGACTCATGTCCCTGCTCTTCGACTGTAGAACGAGATCGGCAGCGTATGTAAAGCTCATTTAATTCTGATATTAACAGCATAACCAATTGGATATTATAAGTGTGGCAAGTCGAGTACGGATGGACGTAGACCAGTACCCGATGGTTACCACTTGGAGGTTAAATAAGCAAAATTGATATGTAGAAACAGCTAAAACACTGGGTATCACCAGGTTGTCACATTTTAGTGCCTACAGCATCCAACCACTATTTGAAAGTTTTATGAGTATTTTGCTCTAATGTACTAAGAGGTCATGCATACATTTTACTATTGGAATTGATAATAGTATACACTTTTGTTTACAATTAGTGAGTTATGTTTCCTAGCTTCCTTCGTATTTTCTGATCTTACAGGAATCCTAGAATGTGTTTCTATCAAGCTATAACCTGTAACTGTGTAACTGTACAATCGTCTCTGTTCTTGGATATTGCGCTTTTTACTCAGTTTCGTATTTAAGGTTATACCCATTAATATCCGTTAATACTTTTTCGTAAGATCAGTTGGTGTGACTTCAGTACATGATATCGTCAATGGTTTAAAGTATGCTGTTTTGTTAGCAACTTACATATATTTATGCTGGCTTCCAAACTACTGCTCTTCCGGGCTCTTCACATCACTCGATTCTAAAATTAAGCCTTTTCTTTCGTTAGCATTGTACGACTATTGAGATAATTTGAAAATGTGTAGTTACTATTTTGTTTCGTAATAAATTGTTTCTCATACTTTCTTTCATATTTCCTAATATTTTCATGTTTGTAATCTAAGATAATTCTTTTAGATTGCTTTCATACATTTTTTTTGCTGAATACATTCCTGCATTTACAACGAAGATGGCATTTCTGAGTTATGCCCCGAATCCTTATTGAATCTTAAGTCATCTGAACATTAGCTGGCTGAGGTTACAGAATTCTTTCTTGTAAACCTCAGTGCGTTCCTCGATTTAGAAAGCCGGATATTGGATTGTAAGAATTTCGACACAATAGCGAAAAAAAAAATTCTTTGCTGGACTCCATTCATTTCTTTGCTGTTAGCCAAGAAAAACTGATGGCATTCAACTTTTTTTATTAAGATTTCAAGTTCTTCGAATGCTGTCTATTGGTATAGGTCCATTGTCATATTGTAATTGAATTCATCTTTACGGAGCGACCCTTTAAGTATGCATAGTTGTCATAACAGAAACAAAGGAAACGATTATGTACATATTTCGCAAGGATATAGGCTCAAACATTGACTTGTCTCTCAACAAATGAGATGTTTTGCCTATTCCACGGCATAAGGAGGTGCCTCTGTTAAGGCACAGCATTAAATCGCTAGTGGATATTTTTAAATGCTGAATGATCAGTCGAAGCTTCACAACTTACCAGTACGCCTCGTGGTCTTCGCCCTCATGTATGCGGTTTGAATACTTCTGACTTAACAAATTTCCTCTCATCTTTCTCTCTTCTGAGCCGAAGACAAGTTTATTCGGTCAGTAGACAATCAGGAAACCTTTTTCGCTAAAGCGCACAAGCGCTTGCCAGTAGACAATTAGTAGAGAAATACGGTGACTACTAAACAGAATTTATAATATATGATTTCTCAACTTAATCTTAAATATTGGAAATATGATTTTACTTGCTATTAATAGTCCAATGAACCTCCTACATTACACCCAATGCCAAAAGTTAACAAATTTAAATCTGCTTGATGATA
This sequence comes from Volucella bombylans, assembly GCA_949129095.1. NCBI lineage: Eukaryota > Metazoa > Arthropoda > Insecta > Diptera > Syrphidae > Volucella > Volucella bombylans. The sequence goes on along the minus strand of OX422142.1, from coordinate 44,681,631 downwards.
TGGACACGAATGGCACCAGGATAAAGTTGAACGAAAATAAAAAAATTGATATCATATTTTTGGATGTCATCAAATTAAAATCAATTGCCAACCTATCAACGAGAATACTAATAAGATTCAGCAGGGGGCCTGCAGATACGGTTCCCACTAATATTTGTAGCTATCCAAAGAAAAGTAGAAGAATTAAAATTAAATCAAATATACTGGGTGTGTCAGATGAACAGAATACAGCCATTAGAATACAATTTCTCGTTTAGTAACTTTCGAGTTATTTCATAAGTTTTTATAATTTTATGAGGCACCTCGTGTATTTAAGGCGCCGCCTTCATATCTTTAACAGTCTTTATACCCGAAAATATTTTATTAATTTTGATGACTCAGTTGCGTCAAGAAATAAACCAGCACGTGTGTATTCCGCGATTAAACCAAAATATGAATAACAGTCACATTAGCATGTGTTTTTTATGAGCGCCGAGAGGTCGATTAAAAATATCTTCCATTTGCAGCCACTGCAAGATGATTGGGCCCTTCCAACGATCACTGATATCATGACAACCGCATCATGGTGAATGAAGCTCTCGTTTAAGGGAGATTATTAATTGAAAATGATTTCAGCGATTAAGGTCTATAGAAGAGCTTCGGCAGCTTAACCGTCCCGTTTTTACGTGGTGAAATCGCCAGAAAAAGGATTTAATTACAATTTATTGCAGATGTTATGCGTCGGTCGCATGCGGCGCATTTGCAGTTATAACTCGAATACTTATCCGAATAATATGTCGAAAAGAAATGTCTTGCATTAAGTAATAGGGAACGTTTATCAGGTGAGCCCATTGAGGGCGGTGAGTTGTGGCTTAGTTGGTGTTTTAGGGTGTACTCTATAAATAACCAGACCACAGGGCGCTTTGGAGAAAGGTCACGTGAATTACGACACATCATCGGGGTAAACGTGTAATTATTTTAAACAGGAAATGAAACATGATTTACTGAATACAAAGGAAATAACTTCCATGTGAACTTGTGAGGACATTTCGACTCGATTCTTTATTTTAATTGGTACATGGATTATTTTGTTGACTCTTAATTTTACCAAAAACTTGTGTAGCAATTAATTTTTGGAAAGTTTGGAATTTTCCGAAAATTGTACATCACTGGAGTCAATCGTCCAATTTATCATATCTCTCATGAATAAATTCGTCACAGCGTCCGGAGTACGTTTTAAAAGTATATTCCCATTAAAAAATGTCAATTTTTTATTCATTTATTTATTTTTTTATTTTTTAAGGACTTGGACCTTCTATACATATGAAACAATACTCAACAATTTTACTTCAGTGACAAATGGATACGAATCTTGGTAACGAGATGATTAAATCTCAAAGATTTCGGGTAAACCGTCCTTGCTAGATGTCCTTCATGATGACAGCATACAAGTAGGCGTTCTTTGCTCTGAAACAGTTATAATATCTCTTGTTCATTATATATCTGAAATAGTAAGCGCTACATTGGCAGCTATCTTCCTCGTATGTGAATTTTGTTACGAATTTTTTTTCAAATTGAATTTGTCGGTGCACTGTGTACTGTTACAGAGAAGTGGGCATTCTCCATCTACAGTTTTTAGTTTTAGTTTTAAACGCATTTTATTTTCTTAATCACTAACTCTTACATACTAAAATAAAATGCTTAAATGCTAGCTTAAAATTACTTAACAATCTTATACTAACTTACTACCCACACAGACATTCTAAGCTACTCTAAATTCTTATGTCTATGTCTTTCGACTTTATTTACATTTTATTTAGGAATACTTATTTTCTATACTTAAGGCTAAGAAAAAAATTTGATTACAAAAGCTTAGCATATGGAAATTTTTTTATTTTTTAAAAAACTTAATATCTAACTTAAAATCAACCTTAATCTACTTAACCCACATACACAAAATACACATACACATACTTAATATACCTTAGTTAGTATATACCTTTATATACACTAACACATGTATATATTACTTAAATGCTAACCTAAACCTCTCCATCTACAATATATAGACGAATGAACTAAGCAGAAATACCAAAATTAGACATAAGTATTTTTATACTCTGACTCTGACACTAGCAAACGCTAGTGCAGCATCTCATATACAAGGTTGCGCAAAATTGATCACCCTATCGAAATATAGTACAATTTCGTTTCTGGGGCACTGAAAATCCGCGTGTGATGCACGAAGAGCCATTACATCCACTCAAAGCCACTGTGTGGTGCGGCGTTCACGCGGGAGGAGTGATTGGGACGTATTTTTTGGGGACGCCTTCGGCAATACGGTCACTGTTACTAGCGAACGCTACAGGGCCATGATAAACGACTTCTTACTACCGGAATTTGATGAGCGGGGCTTGGTGAGCATGTGGTTTAAACAAGAAGGTGCAACCGCACACACAGCACGAGCCACAATGGATATTGTGAAGGAAGCGTTTCCTGGTCGCGTAATCTCCCGTTTTGGCGATTTGGCATGGCCAGCAAGATCGCCTGATTTAACCAACCCAGACTTCTTTATTTGGAGCTACTTGAAGTCGCGGGTTTATGCCAACAAACCTCAGACAATCGTATCCCTTAAGGAGATTATTCGACAGGAATGCTAACAGTTATCACCGGAAATCTAGCGGAAAGTCCTGGAAAATGCAATAAAACGGGCACAAATAACATAAAAAATTGTAAAGATCCACATAAAGATTTCCATTACTCAAAATCATTTTTTTTTAATTTACGAGTAAGTAAAAAAGTAGATTGAAAACAAAATTGGATGATTAATTTTGCGCAACCTTGTGCATGATGGCATGGTGGTCTCCAACATTTTCAGGAGCACCACAAGGATGTGTCTTAAGCGCGATATTGTTTGCCCTATATATTGATGACATCTGTAATTATGTATTTGCCCGGAGGAGTGCAATTCGCAGGGATCAACATAAAAGTTTTGCTATATGCTGACGATCTTGTCACGTTGGCTGATAAGCCAAGTATTTTACAAATGCAAATTGATAGGCTACAAAGTTATTTCAATTTATGAGATCTGGCAGTGAATATCCAAAAACCACAATCGCGGTATTTGAATCACGTCATCGCCGCAGAAGACTTGTAGAAAAGAACTGGTTTCATCAAGGTGAACGCATTGAGGTTGTTAGGGAATTCAAATATTTAGGAGTGCTGCTAACCAGTAATTTAAATTTTTTGAGACACGCAAAAGAAAAAAGCATTGAAGCTAAGGTAGCTCTGGGTGTTATGTGGCCTAGGTTCTCCGGCAATTGGAACATCGATGTTGCATGTAAAGTTTTGAATGCAACGATTGAATGTAACGGTTGAATGCATAGAGCCCTAGGACTTTGTTTTAAACGTTTGTTCAGGTTACGAAATGGCACGCCATTATACGAGATTCATGTCGAATTAGGAATCACCTCATTATATATTCAAAACAGAGTTCTGACAGAAAATACAAATAGCTTGTAAAGGACGATAATGACATCTCTTCTTCGCACGAATGCTTCACCCTTTAAGGAATGGAGCCAGCATACACTCAGCCATAAACTAAGCATTAGCTTGTGGGAATCTAACATTGAGGAGTGAGATGGAACGTTTTTTGACGTCGCACAACATCCTCAAAACTGGAAATAATTCAAAACGTGAAATGAGAAAAATGATAATGTTTTGCATGTTTCCCATTAAACAACATGTCAGGGCATCGAATGACATCAATCTTTCGTAAGCATTGGAAGTCACTGTTTTATTACGATTGCGAAAGTGATGTGCAAAAGTGAGAAAAAGTGTTGGTTTCAAAATACTGTAGTTTTGTTAAAAATTAGATAGAACATTGCCAAGACATGGAATGGAAAGCCTCAGGTGAGTAGATTAATATTCTAATCAGTAGTAAACCATGTATGTGCCTGTTTTTAGTTGTTTTAATTAAAAATGGAAGTGTGTTCCAGAACCTAACATTGTTTATGTCTGTTATAAAACCTTAAGCTTAAAGTAGGTTTCCACATCGTTCCACATCGAGATGTTTGCATTTCTATATAGTTGATCTTGTTGCCTAATAGATTCAAAAAAGATCGCCTGCGCATAATGCGCCTTTTTTTAAATTAATTTTTTAATTTTGGTTGGTTTTTTATGAATTTATTAAATGTTCAAATGTTTCCCTAAGTTCGAACTCAAGTGATTTAATTTTGTCTCCGATGAAGTTATTCGATATTATGAACGATTCTGGCAACATTGGAGGAAAATATAGAATTCTTGGAATTCGACCTGCAGGAACGCACTAATTGTCCTCCGGATAAGATGATCGCATTAAATCACACACTTTCCCAGTTTGTTTCAAGATTCAAAGAAAAGATGTTAGGAGAAGAAGCCCTTTCGACACTCATAGAAGAAAAATTAATGAGACATCAGTACAATGTCATTAGAAGAAAAGATCCTAAAATGTTTCCTTCATATGAAGTCATTCAAAATGCCAAAAAAGACTGTTATCCAGAAGGTATCAAAGTATCGTCATTTTCCGCTTTTCTCTTTCAGGCACTTATGAACCACAACACTTAACGCTTGATAAAATGGCAAAAACGTTTAATCACGGAATTAAACAACGATCAACTGAACAAATTAGAGTTGTTATCAAAGTGGGGCTTCGACTGAAGTTCAGGCGATAGTTCACATAAACGAAAATATGTTGGAATGGAAGCTAATTCAAGTGTTTTTATTACCATTGCAACTGTTTATTGACAATTTGGATAAAAGAGAAATTGTGTGGCAAAATCCGTGGCCTTCTTCTACGAGATACTGTCGTCCTGTAAAAATATTTTTCGTAAAAGAATCAGCAGAACCATCAATTTCCGAAAAGATGCATATTGATGAACAAATACAGAAATTAAACCCTTCGGTAGTGGACGTTGATGGCAAAACTGTTAGCGTTACTCACAAGCTGTTATTCACTATGGTGGATGGGAAAGTGTGTAACGCATTAGTCAATAATACCTCCACTCAACGTTGCTTTATCTGTGGTGCAAGCTCTAAAAAATTCAATAACATAGATAAGATGTTGTCAAAACCTCATAAACTCGATACTTTAAAGTTTGGTTTATCAATATTACATTGCTGGATTAGAGTGTTTGAATGTTGCCATCAAAAAGTGGCAAGCCAGAAATGACGACAAAAAATTAGTGGAAGAAAGCAAAGCTTGAACAAAATGAATTCATAAATCGAATGGGGCTTAATGTTGATCAAAAAAAAACAGGGTTTGGCAACATAAATGATGGCAACACTGCTCGGAGATTTTTTAATAATACAAACCTTGTCTCCGAAATTGTGGATGTTGACATAGTATTAATTGAAGAATTTCATACAATTTTAGTGGCAATTTCAAGCGGATATGAAATAAATATTGAAAACTACAAAAAATTCACAATTAATACCGCCAAACACTTTGTAAGCATCTATCCGTAGTTTTTTATGCCTCCCACTGTGCACAAACTCTTAATCCATGGATCAGATGTAATATCCACTGCTCTTCTTCCTATCGGACAGTTATCTGAAGAAGCTCAGGAGGCGAGAAATAAAGATTTTAAGAAATATCGCGTAAGCTACTCCAGTAAATGTTCCCGGGGGAGGGCTAATCAAGATGTTTTTAATTTGATGTTGATTACATCTGATCCCCTAATTACAAGTCTAAGAAAACTTAAAAAAAAAATTAAATCATTTCCCAAAGATGTTTCTAATTTGATTATTTGTGCGAGTGAAGGTGATGCATCTGATGGCAAATTTGAGAGCAACGATGATTCTTCATTAGATGAATCAATCTTTTAATTTCGCTGTAAAAACATTGAAACCAATTGAAAAACAATATTATGCACCATATACTATATAGTATATTCTTTATTACATCTTTATATATGAATATGAGTTCGAAAAAAGGTAAAGCAATTGTAAATACAATTGTTCGATTTATGTGTTCTTAAATAAATACTTTAATTCTTAATTACAACGTAAAAAATATAAAATTTAAAAGTGAAAATGAGTTTATTTACCACTAATAGGTGATATCTAACGATTTCAAAAAGTTTCACTTGTCTAAATCCATCACAGGAATTGTTTCCAGTTTTGAGGCCGTTTTGCCCCTCTGTGAGTCGTAGCTAAATAAAATGAAGCAATGTTCTTGCAATGTTTAGTTTAGTTCGTGCATCGAGCTGAAGACACATCAACAAACCGCTAAGGTATCGTTTGCAGAACAATTACTTCTAACATACGTAACATATCAAATCTTATTTTGTAGCTGTAATTTTCCACTACGAACTTACTTATTACTACTATTTCTGCTTATGTGTTATTATTTTCTATTAATATATTTTTAAAATGCTCAATCCGACAGATGTTCAAGAAATTCTTATTTAAATTGTAAAACCTACTATTGCCAAACTAAAGCAAAGCCAGTTGAAGAAATTTTTAGTTTAGGATCGCATGATATTAGAAGCAAACTTTTTATTGGATTAACTGCTAATATGTAATTCAATTTTAGGTGTCGAAATTGATGGTGGTCCCCCAGTTAAAAAAAATCATCAACACTGATAAGCAACAATATTTTCTGATTGATTAATTAAACTCACCAGATACGAAACTGGAGAAATTAATATGTTGGCGTACTACTTCGGGTGTGTTTAGTCTAGCAGAACAATATCAGGAATAATAACGCCGTGGAAGGTAAAGTTCGATAAAAGTAATTGTGAGCTGAAGCTTTTCGTTATCGAATCATACCGTAAGCCCTTGTTCGGTTGAGAATGGCTAGGAAACATTAAATTAGACTGGAACGAAATATTTGCGTCACCTGAAAATCTTCAAATTGTTTCATCAATTAAATTCAAAATGTCAATTCAGATCAAAGGAACTTCAGAAAAAAATGTATTCATTCATTTATGAGATCATGCTATACCAAAACTAGTAAGGCCTACTGAGAATTAGAGGTTAAGGCTGATAATCGTGAGGGGTTTGTACATGCCAACAAAATTTATGTACGGGGTTGCGTCTATGCCTGCAATGTGGCAAAACGAAACGAAATCGTTTTTTTAGATGATACACAAATTATTGCGCCAAGGGATGAAATTCATCATAAGCGCCTCGAACAAGTTTTATCAGGGCCTAGCAAATACAACATGCGAGTGAATTTTGAAAAAGGTGAATTTTTGAGTTTGAGTATTGTTAGATACAAATCGATCGTGCTGGTATCCATAAGGTACTAAAGAACCCATGGTTGCCCTTATTGCTGGCAACTGATGCGAATCCGGTTGGCCTGCAGTTGCATTAAACCATATTTTCCATGATGGTAGTGAAAGGCCAATACGTACAATTTGCTCCGAAAATGCTTTCGCCAGTACAGAAACGCAACACGTAACAAATTGATAGAGAGGCGTATGGTAAAGAGGTAGTAAGATCATAAAAGTTTAAGTGTGATTTAACTGCAAAGAAGTAGTATCCCAAGAACTCGAAAGACATAGTTATAAGAATTTAGAGTAGCTTAGAGTGCCTGTGTGGGGCCAGTAAGTTAGTGTAAGATTATTAAGTAATTGTAAGCTAGCATTTAAGCATTTTTTGTTAGAATGTAAGAGTTAGTGTTAAGAAAATAAAATGCATATAAAACTAAACTAACTAGTAGTATCCCAAGAAGATTACAGCTCTTCTCCCGAATTAGTTAAGACTTCAAAAGTATTCGAAGTGTCCCCCCACAATAGGTTAACTTAGAAAGGTTCAAATTGAACTACCATTTGTAACTTACTTGAAACCTGACAGATCTTATTCCAGAAACTAGTTATAGTCAAACATTGCCACTTATAATAGGGCAATTAGTATTGACAAAACACTTGTCTTTAACATTTCAGACGTTTTTGTCATTGACCCTGTCAACTTTCATCACAGTACTTGTGTAATGTAATCCGTTCAACAATTACGTTAGCTATGCCAATAAAGTACGATTAGTAATGGCACGGCACCTTTTGAATATTAATTATGTTTTAAAATTTATTCGTGGTGTGTGACACCTGCCTATATCTAGTACCATTAAAGCGTATTCCCAACAATGTTCCATTATCTTTCTTCCAATCAATAAATTTTTTCCATATCTGACCTCATATTTAGATGTACCAATTTGTGCATTCTGAGGCCTTTTTTCTTCCGAGCTAAAGCAATTTTTCGTGCCTAATCATAATCTGTATAAGAGTTTGTCAACCTAATATTCTTCTAAACCTCGACATTAAAGTTACATTAGTAGGTACAAATGCGATTTTAGGTAGCCTTCTTCTTTACAAAGGCTTCACAAACATGAGCTTCAAACTGTTTGGCTTTATATGAGAATTGGGAGTTTCATCTCTATTTTGCTGAAAAAAAAAATTAAAGCGAAGCACTCTCAACTGTCAAATCTCACCAAGATCCAACTGACAGCCTGCTTTCAGGATAACATTCACTGCGGCATTGGAGACAACTTTCAGTTCCATTCTGCCGGATTAATACTGGAGCATTTCACCGATAACCCACACTTCAATATTCTATCACTGGGAGATAGCAGAAAATTTTTAAAAGACTGAACACATAACTCAAAGTCTATTTTTGGACAAGAAGTTCTCTGTCAATCAGAATAAAACAGACACCAACATGGAAAAATTGGCTTTACACATTGATGGTTCAACTTCTGTCTACCTTGATAGTCAGGCAGCTATTTATTCTCTGGATCCACGCTAATAAGCTCAAAGTCTATAGATATCTAATGGAGTCTCTCTAATAAGATATCTAGTAGCAATATGTGAACCCCATACTGTGCACCATTGAGCAAAAATATCCCAGATGTTGAGGTCAATTTGACAAGTGCGCAAAAGGTAGAAACCTTTGGTTGATATACAACAAGACCAAATCACATTTCACAGTTAAATTCAATCTCTGACGTGCACGAGTTATTGTAGTCCGGATGGGTTATTGGCCATTTTCGTTTCAATAGTATTATGGTACCAGACGTTTTATCTTCTGATCTTCTGTTCATTAAATATTTAAATCTTCAACTGTCGCAGGTATCTCAAGTACCTTCAGATGTAATTTCTATTTATCATAAAACCAAAACTTTTATCACTATACCATCTAGCAAAGCGTTCTCACTCTTCAAATGTTCAACTGGAACTAAGATGGCATCATCCACTAATAAATGTTGACAATGTGTGAATTAATTACGATGTGGTCTAAATTTCGATCAGATGCTTGCAAAGAGCAGACAAGTTTTGTACAAAAGATGTGGAAAGAACCTTTTAGTCGCCTGATATAGCAATAACAGTGATAGTAAACTCTTTATTTTGAGGCAAAATAAACAACTTTACTAAATATGTATTAAGAATCGAAAATTCAAATCAAAATCCAACAAATCCGTAGGTGGAGAAATCTTACCAATCGACAAAGAGAAAGCTATAGTTTCCAGATCGATATTTTAATTCGTCGTCTATTACATCGATCAGCACAAATTTTGAGTCTGGATTTTGCTTATCTGGGCTTACTTAAAAAAGTTTGCTTTTAAGCCTGTCAGAATGAAAATACGGATTTTAAGGAAAGGTTCTTTTCCTTTTCTATCCCTTTATTATATAAGGTGGGCCATAATGTATGACCCTATTGGAAAGTTCGATAGATTGTATAAATGGCGTTGAATGTCTATTCGTTTTTTTTTTTTTTTGCGAAGCAAACAAGATTAGAATTTGTGTGAAATCAATGCAATGAAATACTCCTGAAGAACGCGGAATAATCGTCACGATGTTTTCGATGAACAATTCGTCAGCAATTTTGGAGCAACGAGCATTTCGTGCCCGTTTTCCTGGCCACCCGAATCGAACTGGTCGTTCAACGTGGCGTTTAGCCTGAATCAACACTGAACCGAGCAAGTCATGGAAGGCCCGACAACTCCCGTTCGGCCGTTGCCGAAAATGTCGTAGAGGCGCCGTCAGCATCGACCAGACGACGCTCAGGCCCTTCTGAATCTCAACAACGGAGTGGACGATTTTGCATCAAAAATAATAATGCGTGGCTCAGCCCAATTCTACCTACATATAGGGATATGGGGTATTGAACATCCGCGAGTAATGCACGAAGAGTCATCACATATACTCAAAGTCACTGCTTGGGGTTCTGTTAACGCTGGAGGAGTCATTGGGCAAACGGTCACTGTGGAAGGTGAACGCTATAGAGCCATGATCAATGAATATTTCATCCCTCAATTATATGAATTAGGACTGGAGTATGTGTGATTCTAGCAGGACGGAAAAACCGCGCATAATGCACGAGCCACAATCGACATTCTAAAGCAGGGTCATACATTATGACCCACCTTGTACTTAAAAGTAAAAATAAACTTTTGCATCGCATTAGAGTTTTTTAACTAACTAAATAATAAATTAAAACAAATAACTATATCTACAAAACATAAAAAAATGGTTAAAAATTAATACTACAATAAAATATATGTACTTCGCTATGATTGTATGGACTGTCTGATACAAATAAGCCCCCAAATATAATCTCCCATCATTCTCTCATTATATAATTATATCCTGATAACGAAGTTCAAATTCATATTCTGCAACCCATGAGTTTTAACCCTTCAAGCATATTTGAAATCAGCTCTTTATAGTTCTCAGCTCTTATGTTTCCGAGAAAACCATGGACCACTACATTAAGACTCTCCCATGCTCGCCTTTTCTGAGTATCTGAGAATCAGATCACGGAATGAGCTTAAGGCGTAGATGAAAGTTTATTTCCATTGTGCAGAAGGACAACTTTTACACATTTCGTGGAACTATTCATGAAAATACGCCAGTCAGAATGGGTGCACGGAATTCCGATTTCTTCAAACAATCCCTTCACATCATTACAATTGCAAAGCCTGTCTTCGAATCTTTCTTTGATCACTTATTTATTTTAGAATTTGTTTCAAGCTAATCTACAACCGTGAAGCTAGAATTTCTGCTTTACTTTTGGGCAATTTCAGATTGCTAACTAAGTCGTTTAACTCGTTGGTTCGGAATTTGCTGATTTGATCACGAAGCCATCGCTTTCTTAGCTGGTACTAGTAGTTCGAGATTAAGATAGCATGATATCATTTGGCCCTTGAGGTTATTTTTGAAGCTAGCATTACACACAATACGTTATATCGCTCCAAGGTGCATTTCCATACACCACGCGAGTAAAATGTCAAATCTTCACCCACCGCTCCTTCCCGATTTTACTTAATACAACACGTTAATCTTTATATACTCAAACCATTGTAAAAGCTACAAGAGCAAAAAATAATCTATGAGTTTAGTTATTTTTCGTTATAAAGAATTATGAATAATCTTTAAAATAAAAACTACAAAAAAAAAAATTTATTTCATTGACCTGTGTTATGTATACAGACGAGTACTATATTTAGGAATGGTGGCTCTTTCTACCCTAAATGCACGCACTGTGTTCTCGAATGGAGCATTTATCCGTGCAGGAGATAGTTTTGCAATGAGCGATCAAAGAACAAGATACAGAAGTATTCCAAGATTCGTAAGTAACCAATTATACAAAATGTCTAATCCTCATAAATTTCGCCCAATCTAATCAATTTCAGAGCAATGCGGACAAAACAGGATATAATTTGAATTAAGTAAGATTTCTTCCCGAAACTAATTCCAATAAAGAAATTCAAAATGAAACTTAAAACAAAAGAGTTGACATGCAAACTGAGAAACAAAAATAAACTTCACGAAATTGATGTAATCACTTACATGATATGATTTCTCTGATTCGCGAAACCAAACCTAAAATCCTCCTCATCATCCACGTAAACAAGGCTTATTTCTGGGTACACAAACCCATATTTTATACAAAACTCCGAAACCGATTACCGCGAACGTTCCAATTTACCTTTTGGGTGATTAATTTTGACTTACTGCCATTGCGACTGAGACCTGAACCTAATTTGCCGGAACAAAAAAGACTCAAACGCTTATAAACTTAAATGTTTATCTGCTCGCCAAGAATGTGCGCATCTGTTGCATTCAGCTTCATGTCATAATGAGGCCAATAATAAATTATTTTAAAGCCAAATTTATGATTTAATTCCACCCCAAAGGGGCAACATTTCGAATAATTACATTTTTCACACCGAATTTGTAAATACTCGTACGAGTATATGGGTTTATTTTTATTTTTTTGACTCCAATGGCAATGCCACTATGGTGGCAATTTAAATTCCCATAATTTCTCTTTTTGCGTGAAATTCACCAGCTAGCCTTGACTTTCAGTGCGTACCGAACTATACTCGTAAATGAAGTTGTATCTTGCTAGACCAGTTTGCGTGGAAAATGTGTATTTAGGTACGAGAACTTGCCTCTTGTACTGATGTCAGGAGGTGTTTTTCTCTTGTAAAACATAAAACAACCAGTCAAACAGTTTAAGAACTGAAAAACTATTAAAACGTCGTTTTCAAGATCGAATTTCATTGGCGTGAAGGCAATGAAGTATCAATAGCTAGGAAGATTTATTTGAATGTCTTTCAACTTTGCTTCCTCCGACTATAAATCGACAAAGCATTTGCATAACTTAGCATAAATCACTCAGTTACAGTCGTACTCGCGTATGCATAATTCCAACCAACCAACCGCAGCGATATCGGCCAGTCGAAAACAAAACAAAACGAGACGAACCAATCCCAACCGAAACTAGTTCAAAATTTTATTCGAAATACAATAATATGTAGTCCGTGAATATTTCTTTATAAATAATCAATACAGTAACAAAAAAAATATTTATTTGTTCGATTTCAAGGTGGATGAATGTTTATGACGCTATTCAGATAGCAATATGAGTATTAAAGTAATATTTATTCACAAAGATGACCTGGTTAGTTAACCTTTGGCTAAACGTGTTAAAGTGAATTATGAATTTGGATCTATTCTTTGCATACTGATTAGAACATTCTGAATTTGATTTTTTTTTCATATGGTAGGCACAGGCAAAGCACGTGGGGAGCACATGCACTGGTAGTGGTAAGTTGCCGTCAATGACTTGTAATTTGATGTAACTTTTATATCCAGCTCACAAGAGGACTATTAGTTCTATAAACTATGTACGAGAGGCCCATATACGAAGAGCAAGCGTTTTAAATACAATCCTCACGATATAAACTTTCCTTCAAAAAGTAAAAAGAAGTTACTCTTATCAGACACACTCTCCGGTGAGTTGCTCCCAGTTTAAGAGATCAATTCCGCAATTCCTTGATCTTTAAATGGAGGGTTTTGTTTCACCTTTCCTCATATTTGTAGATTTTCAGATATATCACTATCCGTTCACTCAATGTCGGAGAGACAGCGCAGTCATCGGATTTTTGCTTTATGGACTACATCAACTCGTAGAGTTTGTACTTGTATCTTGTAGTCCATTCAACTCGTAGTCGTACTGTAATTTATCTTTTCCAAAGGACACTAGGATTTTCTTCACTGTCTTACTTATCGTCCCACATTCAGCTCAATAAAAAATGTTTGCAAGGTCAGAATTTTATTGCGAATGACTCGCCTTTTGTGTACTTTATGCAGGTTATGATCGACTGATCAGCTTTTGGTCGACATTATATAACATATTTTTTCCTTTCTTCATTTATTACAAATCCAGGCCATCAAGTCTACGAACGAAAAAGATGATATCGCTATCGTTTGGCTACCCCAGCGGCTGGACGGATTCATTATATTTTTATTTAGTGCCTTTTGTGTTTGGCCTTTCGCACAATTTTCTGCAGAACCAAGAAATCACACGATATGCGTTTCCTTAGCAAAATTCCTTGCATGCTATGCTAATTTTCAGATACCGTGCGGCACTCCGGTTGTTTTCTCGATATGGTCATTACGTTACATAGATTAGTTCGTTAGATGCTGTCGTATACGGGATTGAATTTAATGGAGAGATGATAAGTGTTGACGTGAAACTCATTATTCGTGATCTATTGTCGATTTTCCAAAGTTAACACCATGGCCTTAGTTATTCACATTGTACACCGGACAGTTTCTGTAGGCGAAATTAAGCAAAGATATCACATTATAGCTCTTGCAAGACAAGAGGCTGTCTTTCTTGAAAATAGAGCGATATTCTAGTCTTAGGCTATGCTTGAATCCAATCAAAGTTTGTAAATGATCTGTTGCGTGCCATATCCTAAAACATCGCCATCAGATTTGAAGAAAGATGAAAGTAATCCGTTCCAGTCCGAGGCCCGGTTGATTATAAGGCTTTTGATAGCTACACTGACTGATACCTAAGATATATAGAGGAGCTCCCTCATCGACTCTCCTGACTATCCCATTAAAAATCTGCTAAAAATGCTTTTAAATATCTCTACAATTCCCCGAGGATTGATGACAAAATTACTATCACTGTTTGGGAGGGTTTAAAGTAATGTTTCGCACGTTCTGGTCCCTTCTTTACTCTTCGCTCTTCGGACTTTGTTCCTTGAGAACAAAGTAAAACTTTGGTGGGTATATAGTCATATAAATATTGACGCAAATGAAATAGCCGACGAATTGGCTAGAAACCGTTCGGCTGATTCTTTCATCGGCACTGAGCCGTTCTGTAATATCGCGAATTCAGCAAAAAAGTGTTGGGAGAACAAAATATGTATGTAAATATATCCCATTACTCATTAGGAAAACAGAGAAATTCTAATCCCTGGGGAAATTTTCAAAATCTGTACCACAAAAAGCCTCAAATTCATCAAAAGAGTTGAGCCTCTCGTGGCTTCGTTACACCGACTTTGTGGTAAAAAAATCCTTTAGGTAGCAAAACTCCTTAAGCTGGGAGAACGAATTCCTCCTTATTCTTCTACCTGGTGGTCGATGTTTGAATATTTAAGATACTCGTATTTGACGAGAGTCTTTCGTCAATTAGCACTTTGTTAATTTAGTTAAAGCTTCGGCTGTCCTCAGCTGAACGGTTTGGTATGTGAATTTTCTTGTTAGCGAATTAAGTTATACTTACCACCAATTTCCTTATTTATTAGCTAAAATTCAGTAATTCGGAAGCCGTTATCTGTTATCTTGTCCTGAGAGCTGTTTTTTTATTCACTACACCAGCTATTATTTTCTTACTGAATTGGGTATTAAGGTTCTGAGCACGGTTTAAGAATATGATCAAAATGTAGTACAAATTCTCTTTAATAGGGCCTCATTGGTAGGGGCACGTGTATATATTAGTTTTATGTTGTAGAATCTTCCATGTATGTATATTTTAACATGGCGATCACAAATCGGTTTTAATTGACGACCTTCAACCTCTACCTTTCCGACGTCAAATCTGCATCCAAATAAATACATACAATACTGCTTTCTTCCTTCCACAACTAACCACAGTCGGTTTAATTATTTGTCCTCTGCCCTAGAACACGGTTGTACATACTTGTATATACATATAATGTGCCATGTGAAGCCAATCAGCAAACTGAAATTTTAATGCGACAGGAAACGTATGTGCGGTCTAATGAAATTGGAAGATTTGGCTGAAGTCAAAAGGAATATATTTTACATTTTTAATTTGATCTTCTATATAGGTCAACTAAATACAAATGAGCGTTGTTGATGTACATGTCACCTGTGTACCCAACAGTTTACAGTTTGCACGAAGATAATCCCTTCTTAATTTGGCAATGATAGCTGCTTATTCGAATCTTTTGGTTTTATGTAGCTCTTGTTTTTCGGCCTCAAGGGTATCAAGATCCTTAAAATGATCTCACGACTAAACTAAAAATATTCTAAGAAAATTTATTTGAGAAAATTTTAGATATAAATTCAATAGGGTTTTCGGTCACCTGGAGACCATAAACGTCATATACATGCACCTCTGGGACTGAAACAATGGTTATCATTCATAGAGGTCCGGCATCTCCGCCAAAATCCCATAACAATCCCATAGCAGAAAATGCGGTTCTTCAATAGTTCTTGGAAAACATTTCATTCCGATACCAGTTCTTATTCGCGAGACTAAGAAGAAAGAGCGCCTGATCATTGGGGACGTACCCGTCGTTGTTGAGCCTTCACCAATTGCACCGCGGTGACGGTGGTAAACTACCGTGTCATCGTCTTTACTTAGCACCAGGTAAATATTAAAGAATCTAGATAAGTAAAGGGTGATTTTTTTTTTCTATTTGGTTTTTCAGTGTTCTATTTTTCTACTCACGCGTGATTCGTGACATGTGTCAAAGTCAAACGCGATCAGTTAGCCTTTCCATTTCATCATGGGAAGATTTACACCCGAACAACGCTTACAAATTATTGAACTTTAGTATCGAAATTCGTGCTCTGGGAAAAATGTTTTTCGTCATAGTCGACCTACTGAGCAAGCAATTCAAGCCATAGTGACCAAATTTTATAAAAATTTCACTCTATCGGAATAAGTGTAAGATTTTACACAAGGATCTTGGTCTAAAATTTTACAAAATGCAGCTCTTACGAGAACTTAAGCCGAACGGCCAGCCACAATTTCGATGAGTGGACCTTAGAAAAGCTGGAGGAAGATCCGCTTTTTTATCGAAAACTTGTCTACAGTGACGAAGCTCATTTCTGACTGAATGGGTACGTTAATAAACAAAACTACTGTATTTGGTCCGATGAGCAACCTCAGGTAGTATAAGAGCTGCCAATGCACCAGGAAAAATGCACTATTTGGTGCGGTTTATGGTCCGGCGGAAACATTGGCCGGTTTTTTTTTTAAAGGGGACCGTGGGAATAAGGTTACCGTCAATGGCGCCCGCTATCTTTCAGTGATTTCGTACTTATTTTTTAGCTAAAATGCACGAGCTGAACCTGGTAGACATGTGATTCCAGCAAGACGGCACTACATACCACACAGCACGCGAATCGTTGGTACAATTGAGAAATTGAATTCGGTGAGCAATATATCTCTCGTTTTGAACCGGTTAATTGGCTGGCTAAATCGTGCAATTTGACGCCTTGAGACTATGTTTTATGTGGATATGTCAAATCACTCGTCTCTGCCGATGAACCAGCGTCAATTGCAGCCTTGGAAGACAACATTACACGTGTTATAAGCCAATATTCTCGGAAAAGTGATTCAAAATTGTACTCTCCTTATGGACTACTTAAAACATGAAGTAATCTTTGAAAAGTAAATGGCAAGTATTTATTTATCAACACAAATAAAAACTGTATACACCTTTGTAATTTTCCTGTATATTTTTTTGACAATTCAAAAGTAACCCTTAAAAAATCGCCCGTTATAATAGACCACGTATGCGACAATGAAGACACTCTCAGGATATAAGTTTGTATTAGATTTCTCTGCTACGATGCTGTATCGATGCACAGTGTCGAAAAGTGTTAAATCGTGTATGTCCTATGTTATAAAATGACAAAGATGGAGGTATCAGGGATGATAGGAAATAAAAATGAGTCGATGGCCTAATTCACCAGATCATTGTATAATTTTTTATATTTTCCTAGTTTTCAGTTTAACTTGAGGCAGAACTAATCATTCCAAATCTCCAAATCATATTATAACACTGTGTATGCTACTTGAGTCTGATTGCAGTCTGATTCAGATACGAATTGAAACCATTTGTGATACTATTCACAATGTTTCGAAACTATTCACAGTTTTTTGTGTGTTTTGACGCATTAAAAAATTTACAAAAAATGATACTGAAATAACTTGCTCCCACTAAAATGAAAATTAATTATAACTTGCAATGCCTTAAATTAAAGTATTTAATTAGCTTTCCCAAAACTAGCACAGCACATTACTTTAAAATCAATATATTTACTGCAAAGAACTTTTAAAAATGATATTTGAATTGTACAACAATTAATATACGGAAGAGATAATAGTTTGATCGTAAAATTCATGGGCGCCAGGCGCACAAGCTCTTTCGTACTCCATGTAACCCGTAATAAACTATTGCACAATACATTGCACGTAGAAGTTCGCATGTTAACTCTTTTGTTTTATTTGTGTAGTCATCACTATAATTATTGCAAAATCGTTGCAATTTGCTTCAACATAGTAACTTCCATCTTATTTAAATTGTTATTTATGACATTTGAAACGTCACTCTTATTAGTAGTTTATTTCCAAACCAATTTCACAAGAGCAGTAGCCAGAATTGTTAAACACAAAAGCAGTTAAAACACTGCTCGTATCCATATCTTCCAATGCCTAGTAGGCAAACATAAATTTATTAAAATTACCATCCACTTAAACCACAAACACAAACAAGAAACCCAAAATTTGCATTTATTTCTTACGGTCCTAGTCACTTGAGTGCAATGTAAGTAAGCATCATTAACAATGACCACAATACGAATAAGCGCTCGTACTCAAACTTGTACTCGTACTCTTGTCTGGCAAACATTTTTATTGCTCATATTCTATATTTACATGAAGACACTTAACATTAAGTGCATGTCCCAATTTCATTTGACTATAAAATTCTACCCTCCAGCAACTGAAGGCAAGTTGTGCCGAAAATGCAAATGAAATGAGCAATGAAAATCGCTAAGGCTCGCATCTCTGTACAGTATTGGCTTCGCATATATACTCGTACATTGTAGGAAAAAGAGAGAATACCAGATTCAAAATATTTAAGTAACCAGAAGCGCCGGCTCATGTGTATCTGACTCCAAGCGCTTCTGTAACATATAACAGAGGCAACAACATTAGGCGAACATCTGCAACAACAGATCAAACCATGGAACAACTACGAATATCTAAATTCATAACAACCAACATCAAACAACAGCACCTGGTGAGATACACACATGCTGTCGCGTGATCATACAAAAGATATTTTTGCTTCTGCTGTCGTTGTTGCTGCTGTCGTCTGGCGGCTGTTGCTGTTGTATTGTTGATACACCAATTGTATCTGAAAGCGTTCGGTTGAGTATCTGAAACATTTTCCTATGAGCGGTCTTTTTTACACGACCAGCGCCAGGTGAGATGATCAATTCTTACCTTAGGATGGGTTCTTCAGTCGTCGATAGACTCTTCACTGTTAAACATCGGTGGGTTTAGATACATGTAACTTTTTTTCTTTCTGTTATCATATGCACGACGGAAATTACGAACGACGTTTGGACTAACAATTTTTTTTTTTTTTTTTTATAACTTGTTGTTATGTATATATGTACATGCGTAGTAAATGGTGGTAAAGAAGGACGCAATGATAGGATTTATTTTGTATCGGCACTGGATTTGATGGATTGAACTTTTCGGTGGTGCTTGTGTTATTTATAGTGCTACGGCGAATTGACGGTTCCTTAACGAGTAGTTTGTTGACAAAGGTCAGCAGAGTATTGCTGGCATCTTAAAACTGCACTAGATGCATCGTGCCATCGTTCTATCTTACCTTGAATGCATATGGGCCTTTTGTCGAATTGAATTAGAATAAGAGGTAAATAAAACCGGAGATCCGTAACCTTTCTGTGAATTGCAGAGTGAATGTGTATTTAAATTTGCATTAATTTATCGCATCGTAATAAAGTGATTTGTGTCGATTTAAATGTGATATCAATCGCAATCTTCTAAGCAGAAACAGCTACCGGCAACAGCTTATGAATATTCATCGTTTATAGAATTGAGCAGATATCTTAAGGATATGCAAATACTACCGCCCACATTGATGGAGGGAGAAATGTGATATATGTATGACTCCGGATATTATCGGTGAGATATAGAATTTAATATGAATGACTCGTGCTGTGAAATTTAAATTAAAAAAAAAAATTTATAAAGAAGAAGTAGAAGTAGAACCAAACCAATTCAACTGTTGACATTTTGCCAGAACCAAAGGTGAGTGCTTCCGTCGGTCGGTCGGCTTAAACTGTCATTTTTATCATTAGTTATCGATTTTCGTTTGTCTTAAGAAGATGGTTTCAATTGATATGGGGAGAGATATTACCATAATCTGGTCGATTTGTTA
Organism: Volucella bombylans; assembly: GCA_949129095.1. NCBI lineage: Eukaryota > Metazoa > Arthropoda > Insecta > Diptera > Syrphidae > Volucella > Volucella bombylans. The sequence goes on along the minus strand of OX422142.1, from coordinate 44,661,635 downwards.
ATTTTAAATGAAATCATCGATGTTCAGACTCTGTTAGTTTAGGAAGAGTCTTTGTTATAAACTGACAAGATAATCACAGAAATTATAGAAATGGTAAGCTATAGATCTCTTTGTTCTAAACGGAAATATTAAAATCTGATTTGTAATTAAATTGTTAAAAATGGGCACTGTGACATTGAAGAATTAACTGAAGGGTTGCTATTTTAATAATTTATATGAATAATATAAAAAAAGTGTTTATTGAAGTAATATTTTTTTTAAAGAAATGTAATTGTAATGTCATATTTAAATTTTGAAAAACAAAATACGAAATATGAATTTTCCAGAAACTATTAAAAACTATGTCCAATATCATAGATGTCCATATATGTATGCCGTATGGGGACTACCTAAAATATAGATGAATATACTGTTTACATGTTTTTGGTTCGATTATTAGATTGTTTGAATTTTTTGATGGATTAAAAGAGAGTTTAAAAGACCTTATCTTGGGAACTAGGATTTAGTAAGAGCATCCAGAAAAGCCTTCGAACATTCGCAAATGAACTAAAGTCAGAAGTACTTTTGCCACTTCGATACTAATCAATTTGCTAATGGTTTTTGCACGAAATTGTGTTATTGATCTATTACTATTGTTTAAATACTAAAAATTGGGTTTGTGACAAAACAGGCAAGTCTATTAGATCTTTGAGTCTTCGAGTAACCTAATTGGCTATGTGCAAAGGTGCAAGGAAATAATACTGACAACCATTGAAGGCGGATACTCCGACCAACAAGAGACGAAAACTAATCTCAATTTTTAAGTATAAGGCCTATGAGATACTCTTGAGCATATGTAAAGAAGGAGAAAGAATTAATTGTTAGTAAGTTAACACTAATCTATACCGTCAAATACGTGGAATAAATCAGAGAATGACCCATTCTTGTATTATAATATTTGGGTTATATTATTGTTTGTAAGTTTCGAAACATATCATCTTGAAAGCTTTATGAAATAGGAAACGGTGCTTTTTTAAGTGCTATAAAAGCCATTTATTTAAACAACAACAACAAAAATTGAGTTTGCATCAAAATCTATATTCGTCTATATTTTCGAATAAATAATCATTGACCATTCCCTGGTTACGTTGAGCCATTCTGCTTGTCTCATTATCATGATATAATAAATAATACTGGGTTTAAATGTCAAAGTATGTCAAATTTCGAAAATGTCTGCACAGTTCATATTTAAGAATCTAACAGTAAAAAAGAAAAAAACACTTTTTATATAAACATTGTAAAGCCATTTATTTCTGCGGCAGATCTGTATTTCCAATGTACTGCCGCCGCCGATGGGTTTCGACTTACTTGTAAACCTAAGCAGGCAGCTCTATTTTGGATCTCATCTTGAGGCCGAATATTTGCTGATATTTTTAGAGGTTTTTCAAATATGTGCTTTATGCATTTAAATACAAGCTGATGCGCCCAGACGAAAATCTGAAGAAGACAGTATTTACAGTCGAATATATAAGTTATTATATTTACCAAATATAAGTATACTTATTTCTATACAGCAGCGGTTGAAAAAGTTATAAATAATTTTAAACGATTGAATATCAATCTATTTTTGGTCAGTTATTCATACTCGTACCATTAGATAAAAAAGTCAGACCAGGACTTGATATGTGAAGTAGTCCTTGTTCTCCTCCTCAGTAGAGGACAAAATTGCAAAAAATAGCGGACAGATTATATGAAATAAAAAAAGAAATGTTGGAAAACAAATACATACGTATGTGCATATACATATATTTGCCTACAGCTGTAGACCCTCCTCATTATTTTCTACTCGATTCGTGATCGGAAACTTAAATGCCCGAGTTATATTGTTGTTGCTTGATTAGACTAACACATGGCCAAATCCATGTGTTAGTCTAAACTTAATCGATTCCAAAGTCCAATTCCAAGTCATAGCCGCTTTATGACCACATTCTATTCAATATAAACCACTTTTGGTTGAATGAATATTTAATAATTTATTTGGTAGCATTGGTTCCAATAAATCCTATTTTAAAAACTAACACACTGCTTGGAAACTTGTTGTGAATCAAACGGAGGACATTACCTGCTCTAGTTGTGTAGAGTGCTTTGCCTGAATATTTTTAAAGCTTCTTTTTAAAAGCCACCGTCCTCGTAGTATACACGAGCTTAGACTGAAGGTTCCTCAGCACCATCGTGCCGAAAAAGTTTTTCGCAAACTTAAAGAATACACTTCTGTGACCTTATCGGCATTGCAGTATCATGGGAAATATAATACTACAGTTTTTAAACACGTTTCATTGGTTTCTTGTTATCTATAATCTTCATATTGTATTGTTAGTTATTGCACCCGGAAGTTTTGAAATCAAAATGAATCATTCGATCAGTGATTAGATAAGTTTTCATCTTATAACAGGGATTTATTGTTGTATGAGATAAAATAAAACTTCCCTCTTTTTAATAACAGAATTTAGAATTTTTTTTCATATCTCTGAGACAAAAAGCAACCGTTTCTTGAACTATGTGCTTCCTCATAAATAACCTAAACTAGATGAAGCCCTAATAGCACATCTATAAGCAAATGGTTCTTACAATATAAAACAATTTATCCACACTTTGGCAATTGAATCCATTTAGATAACATATTCTTTAATTCAGACTGAAAGTAGTCATTTCTATTTGAACTTTTTTTCATTTCCGAATCTTTTAACACCTTTTACCGATTACTAAGCTCAACAAGCTTTTATTTCAAGGAAACAAGATTCGAAAGATTCAACGCTACCACGGTTTGATGAAATTCGAGCAGACAAAACTGCATTCTATTGAAGGTATTCTCCAACATAATTAAATCTTTCGTTCTCAAAATAAGCTAAAAATCAGTTGATACCAGGTTGAACCGATAGCATGAATAGGTTCTATAAAAAGAGTGACTGAGTAAATAGTGACTACTTTCAGGACTATATAAAACGCTTAGCAGTATGATTGCTCCACAAACAATCTCGAAGTAGAAAATGAATCTATAAACTTGTGAATCTCTTAAACAGGCAAAATTATTTTCCATTTCAAAAGTTAAAAATCCATTTCGGACTAAGTCGTATTGTTTAGGCCCAACCCTATATTAGGTGTGCATTTCAAAGCAGAAATTATTAAATAAAAAAATTGCCCAAGTAAGTTCCTTAACCATTACACTCTAGCAAGAAAAAAACACAAGTGAATTGTTTTGAAAATAAGAAAATTTCAATTGATCATACATTTTTGAACGAATGTTTTGGGAATTGTTAGGTTATCATGGAAGTTAATGAGGTTTTCTACCGTCAATATGGAACATTTTCACCTTATCTTTATAGTTGAAATAAGAACTCTTGTAATCTACATATTTTTAGCAACAAGAAACATAGTCAAATTGTTTAAAGGCGTTTTAAATATCGGCTTGAAGGTTTACTTTTCCAGGAAGTGGTTTGAAGAAAAGTATTTTATAGGTTAGCTGCTTTCACTTTTACATAATGTGGTTAAGCGAACTCTTGTAGGCAGATTAGATTTTTTTTGTTCACCAATCCCGAACCCAGATCTGAGTGTTCTTTGTGAATTATGTCAAATCCTTGACAGTCTTTTTCTACTTTGATGGTTTCGCCTAGTGGAAAAAAAATCCAACTACTCGTACTTACGAAACGGTGTCCCAAAGAATATATTTTTCATCGCAATTAACATCGCGAATTTGTTTATTTCTGTTAAGCTGCCCTGTTTCATCCATATTTCTCAAAATTATTCAACTCACTTGGCATGCAATTTGTTCAGATTTTGTTTTTCAAGTCGATGAAGGTAATCAAAACAAATGATTTCCTTATACCACGATTTTTGCGAACTCTAAACTCGTTGTGCTTACACCTGTTTGAACCATCACTTTCAAGTGGTCATCACTAATTGCCATTGGTCGCCCATGGCGCTCTTTTTATTTTAGGCTCTCATCTCCATGACGTAATATTCAATGAACAATGTACACAGCTAATAGTGCCTAGACTAAATGTGTTGCTGAATTTTTATTTATTTTAAACTTTGAATTTTTCGAATTTATTTTTCGCATATCAGTAATTAGAAATTGAAAAAATTTAATTAATATTTTTTTCACAATGTAGTGCAAAGCCTGCACTTTACAATCGTATATTACTTTACGAGTATTTGAAAGACACAATCGCCTTACTTTTAGACAAAGTGTCAAATGTCAAAGAAAAGAACGACTGTAACTTTCGTACAATCTTTTAAATAACATATAAGAACAATCAAGAAGCCGCCCCACCGTCATATGTATTGGGAATCTCTTTTCGAACTTCTATTCTCTAAGAATAACCTTTTTAAAGAATGTTGAAACTACTTAGCAGGCGAATATCAAGGAGAACTCGAGAGCTCGAAACAATTTGATAATTTTTCACCTTTGGTTAAGATAATATACAAACTAGTACACTCATAGGTGATTTTTAAATTTTCGGAGCATACCAAATAAATAAAAAACCCTTCTTAAGCCTCGGCGTTTGCATCCGATCAGTTTGTGGAGAAAAATGATTAGACGTTTACAAGATATGATAGAAAAAATGTTGGATCATATGCTGAGGAAATTAATGCCTGTAGTTGATACAATTAAGGATATCTGTTTTCTTGTGGACTAGGCAACGGATACACGAAGATGGATTAATAAGTACCCGACTAACCATCGAAATTTACGAAGAAAAAAAAACGGAGTTAGATGCTCTCTATAAGGACCCTGATATTCGTTCAACTAATTTGAATGCCGCCGTTAATCTGTTCTGGATGAGGAGAGCTGAGGCCGCCCAGCATACGTATTGTAATTACTGAGAACATTCGTTGCAAAGTTCCGTGGCATGGGTCTTATTGGTCGCCGAAGAAATTGTGCGAAGTAGCAGAGACCATAGGCAGTGTTATACGGAATGGCAATAAGCATTTTCCATGCAAAGCGACTGCTCAGAGTGGGCACAGTGACTGTCAGATTCTATGCATTGTTTTGAGCTCTTTAGCGAACTCCACAGGGGGCTTTTCCTCTGTTTGACACTGTTGATTAAGTTTGGCTATATGTATTACTATACATCAGAGTCCCAAGTGACAAGCAAAGCAATGGATTTCTGAAAAGAACCACGAGAAGCACAGCACACATAAAAAGCAGTGCAGTTCCAACACGATTACGCGCCTGTTCACTCACCCAGAATCGCCGAGACCAAATTGCATGAATCACGGTACGAAGTGCTGCCGCATCCACGGGTACTCACCCAATTTGACTTTCTGCGACTTATTTTTGCTCTCCAGCATTAAAATGTAGCTCACTGGAAAACTAGCTGAAATGGATGCGACCAATGGGTCACACCAAGAGTCTCCTGAGTAAGAGAAGTTGTATTATTCCAAAATGGTGGTGTTGCAACACACATTGATCAACTTCAATCAACGTACAATTTTAGCTTAAAATCATTTATATGAATATTTTTATCAATGTTAAAACTAAATTATTTAAAAAACACACACCAAAAGGCGTTTATACCATTCAGTTAAAAATTTGAACCTGGCGTAAACAACACAAGTTTCGCCATATTTTTGCTAATTAGTTTTGTACTAAAAAAAATAGAAATGTTTGTACTAAACTATGTTACATGTCGCCAATAAAATCATTCGCTTGTTGTACTCAAAAGAAAAAACAGTGTTTCGCTATTCTGTTTGATTTCCTCCGTTCTACATCGAATCTTATTCATCCAATTCATTTTCCGACGTGTTGTAAATTTCCCAAGGAGCAGGCTCCTTGTACAGGTAGAATTTCATATCCTATTAGAATTTAATACAAGTAAATCGAAAAATGGTCGAAAAACAGATTAAGCCTAACTGGTTAAGCTTGATAAGTTTTACTAAAGCTAACAAAAGTGTGGCAGTTGGATTTATCTCCTCTTTTCGCCGAGCAAGACAGACTTGAATATATACTTGAAGTGAATTGGAAAAAAGTTACAGAACTTAAGCCAAAAGCTTCAATTAAAGAATACATTTTTATGAATATATTTATTTTAATAACATAAAAATGTATTTGTCTTATTTTTGTCTCACCAAAACCAAAAGTTTGACCGATCAAATCTGTTTTCCCTGTATTTACCGAATTAGTATTCCATTGACGGTTCTAAAAGTATTGCTATTTCGAAAGAGTCCTCTATTTTTAAGAAAAAAATTATCGTATTTTGTCTAGGTTTTTGTTTTCACTTAAAAAGTTAATGGCAGATTTTGGTGAAAATCTAATGGCCGCGATTCTGCTTGGAGACACATCATCTAAAAAAATTTCATATCGAAGCACCATTTTTTTCGAATATTATCGTGGCCCGAAAAATGATACATATTGACATACATGTACACATGCACAGCCATTCCTGAGTGTTCCTGAGCGAATACTGGTTTATTTTTCTACGACTGAACCTATTACTTTGTGATAAAATTTGTTGGATACATGTTTTTCTTATCACTAAAATTAAATTCATTATTATTTTGGACGAGGTTGACTGTCTATTCAAAGCACACTGTTTAATAGTCTTTGTGTCATAAAACCCAAAAAAGATGTATATGCACTATACAAATAACATAAGATGTGTTATGACTTTTGACAAATTAAATCATCTTTGATAAAGGGTCCACCATCTAACGTTTTTTTTTTTCAACTAGTGCTTATTTCGTGAATGGTAACACTTAGCTCATGTCTGATTTGACAGATAATTAGTTTTATCCATCCGCTGAACGAATATGGTTGTGTATACGCTTGAACAACGCTGGGAAATATTGCGACATTACTTTGAAAATCATGGTAATGTTGCAGAATGTGTGCGAAAATTGCGTACGGATTTTGGAAGAAGAGAAGCACCGTCAGCTCCGTATGTTCGTTATCTTGTGAAAAAAGTGAAAGAAACTGGCATCCTCATCGATAAACCAAAGCATGAAAAGCCAAAAACAGTGCGTACACCCGAGAATATTGCTGCTGTGGCAGAAAGTGTGCGTGAAGCGCCATCAACATCAAATCACAGTCGTTCTCAACAATTGAACATTTCGGAGACATCATTGAGGCGAATTTTGCATAAAGACCTTGGTATGATGCCATACAAAGTCCAATTGATTCAAGAGTTTAAGCCAACTGACCATCCAATGCGTTTTCGCTTCGCTAAGTGGGCCTGCGATCGACTTAGAGAAGATGCCGATTTTGCCAAAAAAATCATCTTTTCAGATGAAGCTCATTTTGATCTTGGCGGGTATGTAAGCAAGCAAAATTGTCGCATTTGGGGCACAGAAAACCCGCACGCATACATTGAAAAGCCGATACACCCAAAACGAGTCACTGTTTGGTGCGGATTTTGGTCCAGAGGCATAATTTGGGCAGTCAATGGCGACTGTTCACAAAAATTGAAGAGGAGGATATTGGCAACATTTGGTTTCAACAGGACGGCGCTACGTGCCACACAGCCGAAGCTACACTCGATGTTTTGCGCCCTGTTTTTGAAGATCGCATTATCAGCCGCAAAGCTGATGTCGTTTGGCCACCTCGGAGCTGCGATTTGACACCGTTGGACTATTATTTGTGGGGTGCCGTAAAAGATAAGTGTTATGCCGACAAGCCAGAGATAATTGACGCTTTAAAGGACAATATTCGTGAAGCTGCACACAATCGATAATGTGCTTAAAAATTGGACCGATCGTGTAGGCTACTGCATGGCCAGCGTAGGCAGCCATTTGAATGAAACTATTTTCCATTATTAACCGGAAGGATAAAACAAATTATCTGTCAAATCAGACATGAGCTAAGTATTACTATTCACGAAATAAGCGCTAGTTGAAAAAAAAACGTTAGATGGCGGACCCTTTAGAATACATCACATAGAAGGAAGTGCGGCGCACGTCCTAGCACGTACAATCATAGATATATTCTAGATGTAGCTGAGTTGGCAGCAGCGAAATGCATGTAGGGGGGTATGTAGGTTATGTACCCCATAAAATCCGACACATCATCCTTTTTTTCCTTTCGTAAATAACTTCAATAAGCATTTTCCCACACTTTCCGCGAGCATGACAATCCAATATCAGCAACAATGTTGCAAAGGAAGTGTCCAATGTCGAAAAAGTTCACACGCGCTGCATTAAAGATAGCTGAGTTAGCAATATGAGAATTAATAAAAGGGACTGGCAAACACGCCAAGCCTCGGTCTTGTAACAACAGTGTATTGAGTAGCATTAAGAGTAACAGTGAATAAAATTATTTGTTTACCGCGAAACCGGGACTAAAAATATATTGGCGAGTTGACCTAGGAATAAAAAAAATTAAATCAGTAAAACAATATAAACCTCTACTAATTCTTGCTATTGCAACTAAAATACGATTTTGTTTTACGATCTCAAATTTGTCAGCACCAAGCAGTGACTGCTATGACTAATATTCAGTCATGTTTATCTTAGAGCAGATAAAAAGTTAAATTACTAAGAACTAAGTTCTTTCTGAAACGCCTTTACGAAAAATGTCTGGTACTTTTCCAAACAGAAAATATTCCTTATTTTTATATGCGAAAATAATACATAATGAATATTTTATTATCCATAAGCTGCGATGTGAGAACAGCTAAGTGGATAATTTCTAGTTGTTATCTAAATACGAGATCGCCAACGACGCCGAAAAGATGGGAAAAATTATTCATAGACAAGTGTTTGTTTTAAATGTTTTCCATTTGCACCAATTTATTCCTCAAAACAAATGGAATAAATTATCAAATCGGGAATTTGTTAAATTTCTCTCCGTCTACGTATCGAATTCGAATAAAATTTTAGGGTAAGAAAATTAAAATGTCATTCATACTCCTACGTTGGCGCTTAGGTGTGGAATCCGATACCAAATCTGAAATGTATCTCTTTTCGAGTATGATCCAATTTTTGAATGTGGACATTTAAATAGTTGTAAGCAGTTTTTTTCTTTTATCAAATGTGGAAAAAAACTAGTCGAACATTGTGTTTGATGATGTCATGCATTGTGATTAATTGGGAGGTTAATTTTTAAAATCACTTTAGATAAACTACCTGACAGAGAATTGAAGAGACAAAAAAAAAACAAGAAGATGAGGAATATCATTATGTTATGTTAATCTCGAGAGAAAATACCAACAGATGCGAGTTCGGCAACAGCACGTTCGGCTTAGGTTATGTCGATTTTTTTCGATATGATAGAGAAAAGGTCACTTTAAACAACACAGTGCCGGATCTTGATCTAATTGGAACGAAATTTGATTTTGCGAAAAGATACCGCAATAATACAATATTATTTGATAGTGACCGACCGGTTTATAATTGAAGGCAAATTTAAATGCTGACTATCGACAGTTGGCTGTAATTAAAAATAGTTATAGACTAAATAATCGGAAGGAAACATTATACATAAATAGCGCTTCATGAAGTTTCGAATACAGATGTAGTTAATGAACTTCTTATCTCTAATACAGTAGTATACGACAAAGCAGTCTTTTTTGTCGTTCAGAGCAAGATATTTTTATTTATTCTATAACGTTATCAGTGCATAATCGTTGTTTAACGTATTCTATCGTAAGGATTGTGCGCATAAATGACATTGTCACTTTGTTACCTTCTTCACAAGAAAGACTGTCAAAGCACAGGAATGCCCACATGCAATAATCTTGGTGTCTAAATTGTTTGGCTTTATTTTACACTGATTATAATCTACAAATTGTCAACTCCTACATGAGATCATGTCTGGTCGGAAGCCTTGAGTTTGTACAAACTCTTTTAATTTGAATTGAAATGTGCTTTTACGTTTAAGATGGCATATGTATGTAAATATGTGGGCTGTGAAACCAGATTGTAAACACAGTATAAAACATTGAAACTTTGTCAGAAAAATTGTAATAATATTTTAGTAGAAAACATAAGAGAGAAGCAATTTTAAGATGTTCAAGATCCTACATATATCAAGACTTCCACATTTTGGTTTTGATACAAGTAGCTTTTGTAACGCTATTATTGACAAGACACTTGAATCATTCAATCAAACTGGGATTGGTGGGTATTATGCCTATAAATTGGTGGATATTTTTCACTGGTCTATTAGTTATGTCAAAAATTATACGGCGTCGTAAAAAGGAAAGCAAGTTAATATTTAAAGTTCAATATGGTTTTATTTCAAAGATGAATGTACATGCTGTGGAGAAAAATATGTTTCACTCGTGGCGACGGCTGTTCGCTGACACACTTGCTTCCAAGCCATGTGATCATGAGGTTATAGTGGAAAGTACTATGTGGCTCAAAGTGACACTATCGCAATTTTTGCGATCACATTATAATAAATATTCAATCTTTGTTCCACAGATTCATCAACTGATAGCCCTTAATGTCATTATTCAGTTTTGTCTGAAGAATTATCACTTCATTACTTGTGATAACGCTGTGGTCGGAAAATAAAAGAGTAGGGTTTCTGAATAAATCGATTAGTAGAAAATCCTGTACGACATTAAGAGCGAACTTTCACCACGTTGGTGCAGAACACGGTCATGTATTTTCATTATATTCGACATTGATATCGCCGACCGGTAATTGTTCAAATTTGTCTTGTGGCATTTTCCTCTATTCAGTGGAACCTGGACCGCTGATTAGTCATCTAACTGTCTCTTATTATTTTATGAAACGAAATCTTGATCAAATCGAATCCAAGATTTCCGATTTTTATCCATACCTTCCTCATGCCTGACAATAGAGGGAGTTTTCCGTTGGTAGATGTTTCTGCTCGTCTTTAATAAATTTCGATGTTTGAAGTTTTTCATTCACTAAGTCGCAATCTTAATAATATTATCCCTTTTGCTTGTGCTTCGAAGTAGCACCTCTTCCACAGCTTGTCTCCTGATTGCTTGTGAGAGGAAATTTATAGGCCACGATACAAAACCACTACAGTCGTTGCGCAGTCTCTAGGAATCGCTTTCTTTGCCTCTTTTTTCCACCACTTATTTTCTAACTCGAGATTCCATGGATTACCTCATACTTAATAAAAGCTTGAAAGGCTAGATTTGTTTCCTTTACAGCTTACAGACAAAACGAATTTTGTCATTTTACCACGTTTGTTTATTAGCGTGGATCTGGTGCCGGACGTGGTCTGAGCAATACTTTTACATTTTGTTCAAAATTGTTACACATACTTCACGAGCTAAATTCTTCTTCTTGGTTTGTGGTGGAAAGGAGCCAAAATAGGAAATTTATCTCCAGAGCTGAAGAACTACATGAGTCAAGTGTTCTTTTAAATACAAAATACATTAGGAAAGATTGATAAATTTGCTAGGCATAGAGCTTGAAAAGCATATTGGACACATTTTAATCAAAAGATATCGAGAGATGTACTCAAACTTAACGAGGATCAACTCAGAACATTATCAGAGATCCTGGTATATAGGCATAAGGATCAGATTTGCAGAAACAGACACTTTTGGACCTCGGTACAAATCCTCTCTATACGCTGCTTTTGATTTAGCACTAATTGCCATTATTACTTTTTAAGCCATTTAATTTGCCGCAATTTATCGATTTGGATGTAGTGTATATAATACACTCCTGTTATTTGTCCTTTTGGCTAGTTAACTTTACAGACGCTGGTTTCGAATGGTTTTTTTTCTAAGTTCCTTAACGGAAAATTATACCAACGACAGTTGTTGCTGACTTGGAAGTAGTATTTATTTTAGAATGGTTAAGTATTATTACTCTCGATGACGCGCTCGTTTTTATCTTAACATATATACCCCACTTTGTAGGTTATTATTATTTCGGCAGTGCATAAAATGCATTCTTTTATTGATTTATAATTTTTTGAACGCTTTTTACCCAGTATTTGTCATGTCTTGTGAAATAACCAACTGGTCTATGGAAACACAGTATTCATTAAAGAGCTTTCAGGAAATCGATTGTTCTTTTGTGACGAGCGTATAAATATCACTGTCTCACATGCGCTCCATGCAATTAAATGTCTCAATGGCTACAATGATTCCAATCAAAACTCACTCGTCAGACTGATAACGAACAATCTTTCAACCTTCGAACATAGTATCAGATGTGTGGAAGACTTTGGTAAGAGTACCGTTGGTTTTAATAAATCAAAACTTTCTAATGTCGAAAAACCAATTGCCCGTTTACTCGAATTAGAATCTGCTCGATCCAGAATCGAAGAAACATCCAAGCGCCACGTCGATAAAGGTTTGAGTGAAATTAAAGCTGTCGCTTCCTCAATGTTAGATTCAAACAAAAAAATCGTTGATTCTATCTACTCTCTTCACGAAGACCTCCAGTCATCCACTTCCAATCTGGAACATAAAATCATCCATCCTTAAAGCAGTACGAGTTCATACTTGACGGTATATATGAAGCCAAATCATCGACATATCCAGTGCTGACAAACCAAACTGTAAATCCTCGCACCAGCCCTTCAACCCAAAAATCGAATGCTAATGTAGCTGCTACGACGTTAATTCCTTCTGCCGCCGCCCCACGGTATCCTATCACACAATTTAACACCACATAAACACCACCTTAAGAGTGACAAAGCCGGATAGACAGGAAGAGCATAACGAACCAGATGTTCACCACTCTGGTCAACAAAGGTGCCCCAAATTACGCAGATGGTGCTTGGATCTTAGAGTTTTTAAAAAGAGATATCGTATCACAATCAGCTAGTACACTATATTCCCAAAATCTCTTCCCAAAAATAAGAGCAATTTCAAGCTAAACTTACCGGCTAGACATGAATGGTTATTTGTTAACCCATTCAACACGGATCTTAACCTTGAAAAGATGTGTATCTCCAAATGGACAGATAAACTCAACATTCAAAATATAGATAAAAACCTAAACAACGTCTCAGCCAATAAACCTAATTAAGTATAAATCACCCAGATCTATTTTTCATTCCTATTCCAAAACCTCAACCCAACTGTGAAGTCTTAAAACCAAAATATTTCCCAATGTTTCCCCTCCATCCATATCCCTAAGCAAGCCCCTTCACAACTTCCTGCAAATGCATCAACGCTTCTCTTTGAATTTAGCCCCTACCCCACTGCTCAACCACCCACACTCCCTTCTACTAACAACTCCTTTCCAATTCCGATCTTGAGCTGGAGCCAAATACCCAAACTTTAGTAGCTCGCATAACTTAATCCCCTTCCTAACCCACATTTTTCCTCGGTTGCACGGTCCTTTGCCCATATATGCGATCCCATTTCACTTCTCAATGTTAAATTGACCAACAATATATAGATACCACGGAATGCCGTTTCTTTCTCGCATGTATTCACGACAAATCTGATTCTGTTTGCTTGAAGGAAAAAACCAAAAAAGTGTCATCGTCTCCGTCGAACAGAAAGGCCTCCCTACTCACATAACTAATCTCAGGAATGTTTACAAAAGATACCACGAAATTTTCAGCATACCTTCCCAAACAACTTCGGATGACTTCGATGCTTTCCGGAACTTTGAACACTCTAAAAGAGTCTCTCACCTTCAGCGTAGCCGAGCTGACCATGATAAAGTTCTTCGTTCTTAACTTCCTCTAACATTTTACTACTAAACCGAAAGAGGCTTGCGGTCTAAAACTCGCGCCCTCAGGGCCCTCTTTCGACATCTATGCTCTTACAGAAAACAATCTGATCCCCGACATGAATAGCGAGGAGCTTTGCCCACATTATTATAATATTTTCCCAGATAACGATCATTCTCTCCCTAAGGTTGATGATTCCAAACTCCCTAAAGTTGATTCTGCATGCCGGGGCATCTTACTGGCCGCTCACAATAACCTTAATTCTTCTCTCACCGCTATCTCGTCTTCTGCCAAACTTTATCCTTACAAATTAGAAATTACGCTACCCAATTGTCCCAAGTTCTATTTTTATTTATTATTTATTTTCATTATATTTTTTTTGTACATTTTTTTTAATACTTTTATTTTTTTTGTTTGCTTTATTTTTTAATTTTTTTTATTTATAATATTAAAACTGCCTTAACTGCCTAAGCTATGTAAGCCGGCCATGGTTTAAAATACGAGTATTAAGCAAAACGGCTTTGCCCCAAATAGGGCACCCCTAATTAGAAGGAAACGAGGAAGGAGTTTCTCTCCTTTTCTAGTGCTAACGAATAACATCCATCAAATCACTATTCCCTACCGCCCTACTGAACTGGAGACGCTCCGCACTGCCGTGTGCGACGTCTCTGTATTAGTTGAGTCACTTGCCCGCAGCTGTTCGAGCGAAGTGGAATATTAGCCGCCTCTATAATTTGCCCTGGATCAGCTTTTTTTATCAAAATAGTGGAACAACTCTGGGGGTGGGGGCAAGCGATGAAGCGTTGAAGCGCACGCTCTCGTGATAAAGATAATTATAGTAATAAGCCTTGGAAACCAGATTGCTCGTCGAGGTCATTGCTCTAGCAATGTGCCTTCGAATGAACTTAATGCCGAGTTTGACCACCTTTATTAGGTTCTCCCTATTGTACAAGACTTCATTAGGATTATATGTACTCTAACTCTAGTGTTCCGTATAAGTGAAGGCAAGCCCTTAGGCATGCCCCCTCAAATACCCAAATCTTTTCTATTAAACTTGCTGTCACGTTGAACAACATGGGAAATCCAAATCTATGTAGCAGATTACTTTTACCATCACATCTAGTTGGCTGCTATAAAAGGGCAAAGTATCTTTTGCTTTGGCCAGGCAACAGCTATATGTTTATATAGATATATATATATATATATAATTACGTATATTATATAGTATATAGATATTAATATAGCCAGATCCCAACGTATGTGACTACATTTCGACAAGCAATTGGCTGCCCGCGCTATACGCTCCCTGTACATTATGTGCTGTTACATTCTCCCGGGTCAACCTACCTTGCCATTAAAATGGTTGAGCAATTAATATCTAAGTGATTCCGTCGACCACATCGTTCCTTAACATTGTGTAGAAGAACCTTACCGTTCGTCATTTAAAAAGGAATATCTGACGGTTACCCCACTTTATCTCGTTCGATAATACCTCATCTAGTGACCAACTAATTTGCTACTATTTATAAACAATCATTTGCAGACAACTTCTTCGTACCGGACCCTATATATTTTAATTACCTTCCCAATTTCTCCCCTGGCCACTCTATCTCTCTCTATACAAACACCTCATGATGAATTTTTACCTGTCCCCGAAATATTTCTCAAAAACTTTGTCGCTAATCTTTTCTCCCTATTTCATCTATCCCTCACACAATGGGAATTTTCCTATGTTTGGAAAACCCTTCTCATGACCTAGGTCCATAAAAATGGATTAAAGAGTGAAGTATCTAGTTACCGCCCCATTTCTAAACTTTATCTCGTAAATATGTGTGAATCTGAAATATATGAAGTGCTAATCTTTCATTGCAAGTCACTCGTATGTATAACCCAGTCAGCATGGATTTCTGAATGGTACTACAAACCTAGTGGAATAGGTATCCTCTGCGCTATCAGCCCTAGAAAATGGCAACGAAATCGATGTTATTGCTACAGATTTTGAGGCCTTTGATAGAATAACTCATCAATTGATGCTTTTCAAATTGTCTTCCCCCGGCTTTGACCCCATATTATCCAAATGCACATTTTCTTATCTGGAAAACCGTTACTATAGCGTTCGCTCTAGGTCAGCCCTCTAAACCCCGTTTTTAGCCACTTCTGGTATCCCACAGAGCAGCCGTGGTGGCCGTGTCTCAAGTGGCAGTGGACTGGCTTCCAAATTGGAAGGTTTAGTGTTCGAATTCCAACCGGGCCCGAAACACATTCACTTCTTCAGTTAACAAAAATCAGGAAAGTTTAGTAGTTGACTAGAAATCAACAACAAGCCAACTTCCACTAAGAATTTAGTCTCGCCATTAAATATTGGATGCTGCCCATTGAGTGATATAACCACTGAGCCCAAACATCATTCTCTCTCCCATTTTCCAAAAAAACTTAATACATGCTGAGTCATTTTAAGTGTATTCATACCCACTAGATTGTTGAGATCTTAAAAAAAAAACAAAAACAGCGATCTTGGGAGAATTATTAAACACTGCTTCCTATTCATTTACGCCGACGATACTAAGTTCTCAAAAGATATTATTTCACCACAAGACTCTATTCTCCTTCAAGAAGACCTTGATAGGTTTATACTTGGTTTCTAAAAAATTACTTAAACGTTAATGTCTTCAAATATCAATCTCTGACTTTATTTTCTGAATGACCAACCACAATGTTTAATCCCTTCTCCACCTTGGAATATTGTACGATGGAGGGGTAAACTTCCGCTCGAATATTGATGAGATTTGCATGTACAAATGAAATTTCAGTGATATCTACTCGTATATGTTTTAAGGTGTCTATATTGTTTAACGAAAACTTAAAAAATTGAAAAAGTTTTAGAATCGCGAATGCAATACATAGCATTCCAGACCTGACCTTAACTTAAAATTGATTTATGTTTTCTTTAAATAAAACAAGAACTCGTCGCTTCACAAAGGGATATTCATCACTGGAACATAAGACTAACGGCTCCTTTATTTGAAAACCTAAGCAAGACTACGAGTAATTAGAAATCCTACAATCTCCCACTCATTTCTTTAATCAAATGGAGACATCAAACTGGACACAAGCCAAAGGCTGATGTTCCAAGACAAATTGAAGAAATACATTTAGCTTAGATCATTTATCGAAGCTTTTGACAAAAGTCATGCAACTTTTCTCCAAAACAAAAATGTAAAGGGTATCCCAAAATTCACGCAGGTTTTGAAATGTGCACCATTTGTGCGGTAAAGTGTTGCCAACGAAACAAAAGACAGCGCAACAGCTGACAGTTCA
Source organism: Volucella bombylans (assembly GCA_949129095.1). NCBI lineage: Eukaryota > Metazoa > Arthropoda > Insecta > Diptera > Syrphidae > Volucella > Volucella bombylans. Next base: position 44,644,717 of record OX422142.1, on the reverse strand, counting down.
ATGTTCATTGTGAGTAATATTTTAAAAATAATCAAGGTTTGGCAGCTACAGTTTCCAATTTTCGTACAAAATATGATCGAAATAGTTATTTAACTTCATCAATTATGAAGAGATTGATTCAAAAATTCAGGGAGACTGGATCAATTAGTGATCTTAGGCAATCTGGCTGTCCTTCCACAAGCCGTTTGTGAGAGTGTTGCCGAGAGTCCAGGAACATTAATTCGGCACCATCGTCAAGAATTGGACATTTCGAGAAGCTTTCTATAGCGTATTCCCACGAAAAACTACCATCTTCATTCATACTCGTATAATGTGAAATTGACTCAATAATTGAAGCCTACTGACCACGCACAGCGAAGGGAGTTCGTTATATGGATTATGAAACAACAAGTTGATGCTGATTTTTCAAACAAAATCATCTTCAGGGATAAGGCTCATTTTCATCTTGACGGCTTTGCTAATCACCAAAAAATCCACGAGCGAATGTTGAGAAACAATGCATCCACGCCTGTTCAGGCAATAAAGATATGCGGGCGACATGTGGTTTGAACAAGGCGTTACCACATGCCATTCAGCCCAAGAAACAATTCAATTACTGCATATGTCATTTCCTTGAGGTGTAATTTTTCGTCTTGGGGATAAGAATTGACTGCCCAGATCATGTAATATAATGCCGTTGGACCTTTTTCTTTGGAGTTTTTTGAAGCGCCTGGTATTATATTCCACACATAGCTCTGTACTGTATACTTTATGACTCAATGGAAAATGTATAAATTTTAGTCAAAATGACTTCTTGTGTGAAGGCGATCCTCTTTATTCAACTCGTTTTTGCTGGAGCAAAAGGGTGGCCCACTTGTCACAATTTGTTTAGTTAGCTTTACCAAAACCTTTCAAGCAAATGGTCAGGCTTAACCTATTTTTTGACTATTTTCGGATTTATTATACTTATCCTAAATTCTAATAGGATATGAAATATCAAAAACTATTGGAGAGTACTGCAAAGTCCCTTTATCAGAAAGTGACAAATCGATCGCACACATTTCTGCAAGTTTATTTTTTTTTCGAAACAGAGCACTTCGACAATGATTTAGTCTATTGTTCAGTCACTCGTAAAAACTTAAATAAGCTTTTCAATATTGAAGTTACTATATTAACAGCACCCGACACCTACACCTCATACATCGTAAATTTAAGTGATTAGCAAAATTGCTCAGACGGTTCAGTAACACTCTGAGCACAGACTGGCTCTCGCTGCAAACGCACATTCATTGCTCTCAGTATTATTCCCGCTTGAAAGACATACAGGAGGTTTCCTTACGATGAGTGAAATTTAACATCGTCCTCCATTGCCGCATCTTTTATTGGTGTCATCCGTTCAGACCCTACTACAATCTTCTTCTGACCGAAACCATTCCTAAACACAGAAAAAATCTAAACAGACCGTTTATTTGAAATAAGCGGTGATACATTTACGTGGAAGAAGAAAACCGTTTTCTACGCATTTTATTCAGTTTTAAGAGGACTGACTGAAAGCATCCTCAATGTCGATGAAAATGTACAGCGAGTACTCCTTCTTGTTCAATTATGTCCCGCAGTTTCCTAAGATCTTCTGTTCTTGTACTATGTAGTTCCATTTGTATCTTCATAGTATTTAACATGAAAGAAGTCAGACTGAGTGGTCTGAAGTTCTGAATACTCATATAAAATAAACGCAAAACATTCTTGTTGTACATGCTAGTATTGTATCTGACGATTTTCGAATTTCATGCCAACCGGACAAATAACCTTACTAAGAAAAAATTCATCATTATCACATATCCGATATTTCAGATGAAAATATACTGAAATCCCACCAACAGCGCGATCATCAATCGCTACAAATTGACAAGCTATAAAATTGTTTCATATCATCATCAAGATAAATTTTGTATTTCCTTCGTTCATTTAATTTACTTTTACAACCGCGAAGAGTTTCGTTACAAAATATTCGTACATCTATAATAGTAACATATTTAAGCACTCAGACGATGATTGATTTCCCCGACTTCTATGTTTTATTTTTCCGTTGTTTGTTTCTTGGTGTTTCCTAACTCAAATAATCCAACAACTATAAGATAGAAGATAGAATCCCAGCTAATTGGCTGAAGACAATAAGGAAAAAGTCATATCCGAACAAAGACCTCTTCTTATGTTTTACTACATTTTAATGACTTAATACGGGATGCTAGGTAACTCAAAGGTTTAGGCCAGAAGAAATTGTCTTACTTTTATTCTCCTCTTCAATCTGTTGCTCTTCATCTAAACGAGTCAGGGAGAAACAAAAAAACCTGAATGCCTAATATTATGAAAACATTAAAACCCAATTCTCTGCATCGTAGCTTCTCCTTCGTAATTTGTGGGTGCATTATTGTTCGTGACTTTCAAGCCTTTATACGGAGATGTAAAGCGATGTCTTTTGATCTTGCCACTGTCTTCGTACTATTTTCTTTCTTCACCTGAACATTAAAGGCCAAGTCAAGACCAACCAGTGCATCTTTCGTTACCAAACCAGCCACAGTGGTTGGCAAGGTGAAGACGATGTTGCAGGGTACGAGTATCTAGGTATACCAATATCATCGACGTTAAGCCACCACCATCAGCAAGTAAGTACTCATAAAAATTTCTCAAAACAATTGAAACAGAAGTCATGTTAATGCAAAATACAGGAGCAATAATAACAACCAATCGACAAGGGAAGGACATGACAAAGCAGAAGCATTTTTGAATTACACTGATGCTGCGATCCAGTTCAATTCAATTTCAGAAGGGAACGGATTTAGTTCATTTGTTATGTTCAGGTCATTATGCTGTTTGCTCTGGGGAAGTATTGGTAAGAAGTACAAAGATTGAACACCAAGACGATGCATTTCGATAGAGGTTCCTTAAGTAGAACTGAAGTATCTGTAATGATGTCACGAGCATTATGTCGATCGATGGTTGCCTTGCCTTGTTCTTGACTTCCAAGTCCTTGCAGAGTTTGCACTAATTTTGAATTCTTAGGATAAACCACATTTCTACTTGTAAATTAGCTAGTTATAATATAATACATTTACATTTGAAAAGGTTTCCTTTGAAAAAGAGATGATTTTGGTCTAACCCTAGAAGACTAAGCTGCTCGTCTGAATTAAGTTTTTGTTTTACAAATACAAGAAAAAAGTTTTATTAGAGGTTCTATCGTATGTAGAATATATTTAGGAATTAATTTATCTCTTTTTTACTTGCTTACTGGTAATTTATAGAAAAAAAAACAATAGAGCGACACTGATCTTTTAAAACATCCACGCTTATAAGAATCACAACTTTTAATGGAACTTCTGGTCGAGAACGTTCGCGGCCTGATTGATATGTGTCTATTGCTCAAATGGTCCAACGTACTACATCTCATGAAATCGAAAATGACTTAACGCCTTCTTAAAGAAAAGCATACTTTTTGTTGTACAGGTTTCATCATAACAGTTATTAAGGAGCTGCTATTCAGACATTACAAAGGCTCTTATGATATGCTGATGACTAAAATAGCAGTCTTTAAAAAATTTGTCATTACAAATGCCTGCTTAAATTGTATACCAATGTACGAGTTTACTCATATATATAAAAAATGACTAAGTGAAAAAAGGTGCCGGCCACTACTATGACGCTGCTGCGGTAACTTGGTCATGGGATACAAAGATGAGCTATATACATCTGTAAATATGGTTGAAATCGAAACTGTTGTTCTGGCAAAACCAGAAGCACTATACTGTTTCAAGCGTTCGTTTTAAATAATTTGGTAATGAAATAGTACCCTCTGGTACAATAAAACATTCATAAAAAAGCTCAATCTAATCTAAATTATCTGGAGTTAGAAAATAATTTCATGCCTCTGTCACTGCATCGTCATCCTCTGGTTTGACATAAACTTACCCGAAAACATTGACAACAATGAGTTGAACTGAACTTAATGCAAAAGTCAAACTCTTGGAGCAATAATATTTATCTTTAAATTGATGAGTTGATCTTTAAAATGTTTGACTGTCTACAATATATTGGTATAGCACATAGGTTGTTTCGCTGTTGGGTCTCACCTGTTCCACCTCATCGCAGTCAGGAAAAAGTATTTGAAGAAGGATTTTGTTATTATTAAACAATAGGCGATGAATTTCGAATTCGCGGCGGTGAAGCTAATCTTAATCGAATATCAACTAAATTGACATTCGTTGATCTGATTGAATGATGGCACTGTGCGTTATCATGGTGCAAAATCCACGAGTTTTCTGCCCACAATTCTGGTCTCTATTGGCGAATTGCTTCACGCAAACGTCTCATAACGCCCAAATTATACTCTTTGTTTACTGGCTGGCCTTCTGGCAAAAATTCATGATGCGCTACACCTTTTTTTTGACTGAAAACGAAAGGTTTTTTTTGGTATCGGCTCATTTGGTGAACGCCATTCACTTGCCTGATGTCTCGAATGCGTGTCGTACTCATAAACCGACGTCTCGTCCCCAGTAATGATCGTTTTGATGAATGTGGGATCGGATTCAGCCTCGCAAATCATCTCTTTTGCGACGTCAACACGGTCTCTTTTTTGCATGAAATTTAGGTCTTTTGCACCAACTTAGGTGCTACATGACGGAAACCCAAATAATTAACCAAAATGTCTTGGACGGATCCATAGGTAATGTTCAAGTCCTCCGCTATCTATCTGATGTTTAATTTGCGGTTATTGACCAACATTTCTTTTACTCCATCAATGTTTTCGATGTCGATGGTCTGACACTGCGTTCATCATCTTCGATTGACTCACGACCACTTTTGAACCGCTCGTGCCACTGGTAAGCGACCGTTTTCTTTAGAACACTTTTCCAACATTTCCAACGTTCGTGCACCATTAAATCCGTTTTTACGCAAAATTTAATACAAGTTCGTTGTTGCAAATTTAAATCCATTTCTAAAATTGGTAAAAATCGCCAACACACACAGTAATAGATATATTCTTGGCTACTTAACTTTTGCAAATGTCAAGCTATGATGCTAAGATTTAGACGGAATGTCAAGAACAGATTTACCAACTTAACAAAAAAAACAGAACGCAAATCGGAATAATGGGAGCGCTACATATGTACATTGTATGTACATACATATGTTTAATTCAGTTAAGTTGGGTCGCGTCGAAAGACACAATTTAAGGTATTAGAGTTTAACTTAGAGTCCACTTACCAGTAAGATAGAATAAGATTGTCTAAGTTAGTTAAACTAATTTTTAATCGTTTTTTGCGCAATGAATTATAGCAAAATTAACTGCATATAAAAAGAGGTAAATTAACGTTCCTTTGACATACTGTTAACAAAGCCGCGGGCTTGGAAGGTATGTTAAGGCAATCACATGCAATAAAGGACCATCAAGGTCTTGATAGATGAATGTACTCTTATTCTAGACGTCTAAAATATTAGCTTCTGGTATCCTACGTCCTGCAACCACATTATGGTAATATCACTGCGAAATGTATTTTCTGCAATATACGAGTATCTATCAATACGTTCCACTGTAGCTTCAGTTCCAGTCTGACATATCCACAATTAACGAAATCCTCCGTTTAAGATAAGTCATGGAAAAGACCAAAACACATTACCTGTTAATTGATTCTAAAACTTTCTTCATCAGATAGTCAATGTGAGTTTGGGATCCCGTTAAAACTGATCTTGGAGTTGTCATACAATCGAGTAACTCTTCAATCTGGTGCTGACTAATGCGCGGAACAGGTATTAATACTACCTTCTATAAGCATTCGCATCTGTTGGTATATAAAAAAAGTGTGTAAAGTGCTCCGAAGATAAATTTCTGGACCCATGTTTTCCCTCGTAATAAAAATGTAAAAAACTGTGAGTTTCAATCAGATCTCTACGCATTGTATTGTATATTTATTGGAAATAGTGCTCAGATTCATTAATAATTAATTCGATCAGAGAAAGCCGTAATTTTGTAGTTTTATCTAATATGATGTGATAAGTCTAATTTGTCACTCCTTAATTATATGTGCTCTTCAAAAAATTAGAGCGCTATTATTTTCAATTATTATTCAATTCAGCTTCCAGTTTTTGAAAATCCAGAGGCACTTTTCTTAATAGGACATAGAAGAAGAAGTTGCGATTTATTTTTCTAGGCGTCTTGATCTAGCCTTTATCCTGTTGCATTCGCTATTCTGCGAGGTTATAGTGGTTTATAATATCTTCCTTAAATTCCTTAGTTTAGATGGTCAGGGCTGAAACAGCAACATGCAACTGTGGAGGGCATTCTCCACTTCATCTTTGCGCTCATATCTTTTGCAAATGCCACTCTAACAATTTTACTTAATACGCTTTTAGGAAATGATAACTTCTATATAAATTATTTGCAGTGACGGTATTATTCCGTTGTGCAGGAGAAGGTTGCTAGACTTGGATTTACTATGCTGCAGCCATAATAATAAATGAAAAGTGCCCCACCTTTAGATGGAAATCGAGTCCAAATGGTTCCTGTCTCATGCGTTTCTGCTTGAAATGATGCAGAAAATGGTATTTCAAAGTTCTTGTATTTCCCTATCGGATCGTGTACGCAATTCATTTGATAAGATTGAAGCGTGGCCTTCGGGTTTGGTTTCCATCCGTAAAGTAGCTTAATCGTAGAACACTTTCTGGTTAGATTCTTACATAAAAGAACAGCAGACCAAGAATAATCTTGAATTCTGTTGTGAGCTTCTTCTTAGAACCCACTGTGTCAAAACATGCATTGTCATTGAGGTATGACACTACTCGTCTATTAGTAAGGGCGCCACCTCCTCCCGAACATTGCAGGTATATATTTGGTCGATATTATCCTTATATATTCTTCAAAATTCGATTCCCAGTTTAGTTGGGATATTTGGAGAGCTACCTCGTCTATGGAAAAGAATCAATCTGCAGAATTCGTAGAACCTATGAAAAGATCTATTTCTTTTATTTTCACGAAGCCTCCCAGAGCATAGAGCATGGCCCATTCATTAAGAACTAGGGCCCACAGAAGATTTTTTTTTTAAATAAAATGACTGTCGAAAACGAATCTTAATCGTATTTTAATTTTGAATTGGACCTTTTGATTTTTATTTTATTTATCGCAAACAAACTAGATGTAACGGACCGAAATCTTCGTTGTTGGAAGGCTATGTATACAGGGTGTTCCGGATAATGTGTCGAAGAATTTAAGGAGAGATTCCTTGATACATTTTGAGAAAAAAATCGAATGGATGGGGGGTGGAGGTCGGAAATGCAACCCTTCCGAGATGTTCCTATTGAAAGTAACATCTTTCAAATTTATGCGTTTAACAAATAATTAAACTCGTAATTATGCTTATTTTAACTGTTTTAAAACAAATGTTGGCCTAAAACTAATGTGTCAAAATTTATGGAAGATCAAAAGTATTTTTTTGTTTAAACTTAAAATTTTGAATCTGTGATAATTTTTTTAGGGAAAATATTTAACTAACCCCCACTTGTACCTATTGTAGTATGAATTTACAAACAAAACGAAGTCAGGTTATTTCATCCCAAGTCAGTAGTTTCAAAGTACGACCCAACATGTTGAAACTATAAAACTAAACCTGGGGTATTCTTTGATCCCATAAAACTGGGATATTCTTTTACCCTATAAAATTAAATACTTGCCAGCTGAAATTTTATTTTCCGTAAAATAAGTTTATTACCGCGCAAAGAAAGAAGGACCACCGCTGGTAGATAATGCCCACATTTTTAGGTCAAAAACAAAATTGCAGCTTTCTTTTCTGAAAAAAAAAATTTAACCGATCTGTTTCGAAATAATATAAAAAGAAAACAAAGTTATTTGCATAACCAAGATATTGATGTTTAATTCATAATATCATCGATGATGGATTTTCAACACAAGAATACGCAGACATACGAGTAGTTTATGTCTATGGGTTTTGGCACGGTAACGGGCAACGAGCGCGGTTGGGATATCTGAGGCGATACCCTGATAGGACTGCCCCAAGTGGCAGGCCATTTATAAGAATATTTTTAGGCTGAGGGGGATATGAACAACGCTGAAATTGTCGAGTGACTAGTAGAAAGCGTTTACAGGTACACAGACGTTTTACATTACTTCAGAAACGGTCCAAATAATAGTCTTAGGCAACTGAGCGACATTTTAATCTAAGCATCTGCCGAATTCTACATTCCGAAGGCATACACGCATTCCATCATATACCAGTACAGAAATTTCCACCTGGGGACTCAGAGAAGCATTTGGAATTCTGAAATTATATTCTGGAATAACACTATGCGAAAGACAACTTTATTGGCCGGGTGCTATGGACCGATGAGCCCCAATTCACCAGGGATAGAATCACTAATTTCCACAATTACAAACCTAGGCAGAAAGCAACCGGCACTCTATAAACACAGAGCTTTTCAGCACGACTTCAAAGTCAGTGTGATAGATTTCTTTTTCAAAATAAGTCAAAAAATCTACCCTTAAAATATAAGGAAAATTCGTACTACCCTTTATACCCCAGTTATGGCATTTTTCGAATATTAACCGGAACTTCAGTGGGCTTATTTACATTCCTATTCATTTTTTACATTTCTAGTCACAAACTTGTTGCTAAAAATATAAACTGGCTAATTTTTTCTATCCTAAGACATTTTTATATGATCACCTTGTATTTTAGCAATGGTCGCTTAGAGATCAGGAAAATAATAACAAAAATAATTTTCGTGTATTCGTTAGATTTAAGTGACATTATAAAATTACAGATGATCGTGCCGGTATTCTTAGTACGTTCAGAATACGTACTCGCATTGTACTTGACTGCTCAATATGTCTTATCTTCATAAGTGTGTTCGCACGTATTTCACTTAATCATGTTCACTCCAGTACATCCGTTTACCATTGTTAAAGGATTACCCAATAAAAAGGATCTCTTAGTAGGAATTGCATGCGTGCGAGTATATTTTTAAATAAAGTAATCGCACATTTGCGCACTTCACCCTTTCAACTGCGGCAGGCAGACCTTTAGAATTCCTTTTTGTGCAGCACTTAATTCGAGCGTGTCCATGTAAATTTATGAGTTTTATCTAACAATGCCGTGTTGAGATCATTAATTTGAATGTCAAAACGAAAGGATTGGATCCCTAGAAAGATGAAATCCTGTTTACCTCTAGTCTGAATAAAAAATTCTCGTTAAACACATTGCATGCGAGACATCCTTAAGTCGAATATAATAAACTTCATAGAGTTGACATTTATTATTTTGTTCCTGTCTGTAAATATGTATGTATGATCTGGAGTATCGTTTAGAGAGCGAGATCATTCCCTATGAGTTTTACAACTTCCGTTTGCTAGTGACTAAACTAAACTCACACCATTAGCATAAGTTAATCCAAAGAAATCGAACCAGATTGATTTGCGGTGGCTATTTGTAATAAATTGAGCGAAGTGCGTGTGTGCTTTGTCCACACCTTATTGGCATTCGATTACTAGGAAGTAGCGGAAGCTATATTTAAATAGAAGTATCTGATTAATTCAAGCTTACCCGTAAACCGCTTGGTAAGACTTAAACTTAAAACAACTTAAAAACGACCCAGCGATGGACTAGTGAATTGTTCGAAGAAAAACGAATAAATTTACATAAAAATTCAATTTATAATTTTTGTTTTATTACATCTCTTCTATTTCTGGAGATTTTTTAACCTTTTTGACCTCAGCAATGGTGCTTTGGGAACTGATTTGAATTACAAGGTGTGCTTCTGCTTAGTATGTTAAGTTCATTGTTCCAGTAACATAAAGATTGATGGGAATTTATTGGATTAGGTGCTGGTGCGGTATATGCGGTGATGAAAATGTATTAACTTTGCCGGAAAAATGAAGAGGTCACAGTCTTAGAATTATGCAGAATGAGGAGAATGACTTGATCAGAAAGTTTAACAAATGAGGCTCAGACAGACTGTCTGTTGTTATTTTTTTCTTGATAAACATAAAGCAGTAGTGTGAGCAGCCCACGCTATTTCTGAGCCTGCCTTCCCGCATACATTAATAGAGTTCTTATTATCTTATTTTCAGCATCAATAAGTAAAACATATTTATTTAACATATTAAGATACTCGTACACGTGCTATAAGAGCTGAATTTGTAATTTTTTTTATAAAATAAGAACTGATGTCGAATCAATATCGAAAGGGGTTTAACACCACGTTATCACTAGATGCTGGTACCATTACACTTTTTGTAAGAAATCTGGATCACATGTAGCAATCATCTTAAAGAAAATTATTCTTCTACCACGAATCCGAATCTCGTATTCTATAGTGGAACACTCGAACCACAATTAAAGAATCTGTTTTTGAATATTGTATAATTAAATGTGTGTGTACAGCATCTCTAGTGATAACAGAAATGTTTGCAAATACTGGTGGCGTTGACACAAAAATGAGAGTGGAATGTTCGCCTACACTTTTGGATCCGGGAAAGGCAACTTTAAAAGTATTTCTCCTCGTATAATAGCCCAGGAATTCAGGCTTAGATCCTATGGTCAATAAATTCATCTATTTATTTTCCTATTTGGGTTTTTCTATGCTTGGTTGGTAATAAAATATAAGTGTCAATCTGCTTTTAAACTCCCAACTCCTTACATGAAAGGAAATCGGTCAAAACTACCAGAGAGAAATGCTGTGCTAACAAAGAATACATTATGACCATCTTTTAAATAAACGCGAATGACTCCTCAAAAAATTCGAAAGCTAATAAATGGTTTTCCAATAGGGATTTGACAACTTTGAATTTAATTTGTGAACGCACTCTTTCACTAATCAGAACACTGTCACTGTCAATTTGTTCAGTAAACTCAACATTTTCATCATAGTAAAGTACACGGACGAGCAACGTCTGCAAATTATAAAAATTTTCTACCGAAATTCGGAGTCAGTGACTGCAACTTTAAGAGCGCTAACTCCAATTTTCGGTCGTAATTCTCGCCCTAGTAGACAGGCAATAACAAGTTTAGTGCCAAACTTTGAGTCTACATATTCGTTGTGTGATGTTGCCGTGTCAGTGAGACAACGGGTTGGTTGATCGAAGTGTCGAAAATATCGCTGCCGTTCAGTCGTCCGTAGCAAACGATCCAAATCAGTCAATTCCACGACGTTCTCTAGAATTGGGCATCGCTCAGACCACATTATGGCATATTTTGCTTAAAGATCTTGGTTTACACCAATACAAGATCAAGCTGACTCAAGAATTGAAGCCGATGGACCATTTGAAGCGACGTACGTTCTCCGATTGTGTTCTGGAGAAGATGCGCCAAGATGATGAATTTCATCGCAAAATCATCTTCAGTGACGAAACTCATTTTTGGCTCAATGGGTTCGTCAATAAGCAAAATATGCGTTATTGGTCGGGTAAAAATCCACATGTGCTTCATGAATCACCACTTCATCAACAAAAAATAACTGTTTTGGTGCGGTTTGCATGCCGGCGGCGTTATTGGGCATTATTTTTTCGTCGACGATAAAGATCGTCACGTTACTGTTAGTGGTCATGTTAATGGTTATCGCGCAATGATCACCGATTATTTTTGGCCCGAATTGGAAGATATGAACTTGGACTACATGTGGTTTCAACAGGATGGTGCCACAAGCCACACAGCACACGCTACAATTGATTTATTGAAGAGTAAGTATAGTGAGCGTGTTATCTCAAGACATGGGCCAGTCGATTGGCCGCCTCGTTCGTGCGATTTAACGCCGCTTGACTATTTTCTGTGGGGCTACGTTAAGTCATTGGTTTATGCCAACACGCCGACGACATTGGAAGAGCTCAGAGCCAACATTGAACGCGAAATAGCGGCCGTTACGGCCGAAATGTGTGGCCGATTCGTTGAAAATTGGGTCCAACGAATCGACCGCTGCGAACGTGCCTGCGGTGGCCATATGAACGAAGTCGAGTTCCATTCATAAATGTTTTGATTGTACTTCAAGCCAATAATAAAGTTTTTGAAATATCTAAAATGGTTTGCGTTTTATTTAAAAAAAAGGGTTGTCAAGTCCTTATTGGAAAACCCTATACAATAATTAGCACTCTATGCGATTCTTAAAATAACTATTGTATCGATGATTACTATAAAGATTCAGGCACAAGATTATCTATTCTAAGCTGTGTTTGTTTTTAGCAATGCAGGAGCAGCCCCAATAAAGAGTATTGTCATGACTACATACGTAATCCAGAGCAAGCGTACAAGTGAAGTGAAGTGGGGTCTTCAAAGTTATACACTTTACTATTGTATTATATTAATTCAACAATCACATTAACGAAAAGGTTTCTTCCAATTTTAAATAAACTTGTGAAAGCAGCTCTCAAGAGATAAGGAACGTCGATAAACGTATTGCTCCATTACTCTAGAACACTATCTGTTCTGGATTTGATTCCCTCGTTCCCAACCGAAGTGACTAGGGAGGGCATAAGTGCCCCTGCACTTATATTGTAGTAGTTACAACTAAACGTTCGTAGTCAATGGAGATTTCGGTATTGTGAATCACAGGGTGGAAGTCGGTATTTTCTTCCGATCGACAGATATAACACTTTCTCATTACCTTATTATCAGATATTATTTTCGGATATTTGATTTTTGCAGTTATTTTCTTGTTGGATTGGAATATTGTGGGAAGAAGCAGTCCGCACTCACTGTTTCCACTACAGTAAAAGAAGGTATCAGTCAGATCATACGAGTAACTGATCAGTTCCATTGTTTGATTTAAAAAAACATGCTATGAAAGTGAGTACATATTGCATTCAAAAATTTAGGTAAAAACTGTAGAAACAGGTAAAAGGAAAAACCATCACACCATAATTTGTATGCATGTGCCTCGCAACAATTCTGAAAATAAAATTTTTTTTTATCTGCGAATGCAGATATTTTGGACACGAAAAAAAAAACGAAGGAACATCTTGATAAGTTCATTTTAGAGCTTAAGTAAGACTTTACGGACCTAGTCATCAAAAATAATTGGATCTAATATCATATATTTAAATCGACAGCTGGTTTGCTAAACCGATTGTAGTTCCTCCTCATAAACAACAACGAGCTGTTGAGAATGCTTTTACTAATATTGGAGTGCGAGCAAGAACGGGCATAGTTGTAAACAATATTGGAATGATAATACGAGTCGTTATATAATGATATTATGAATAGATCGGACCTAGGATAAAATGCCCGGATTCCAGGGCAATTTCAAAGAATTTTAGAAGTTCAAATAATTTTTTCTTCGTCAAATTCGTCTTAGGACTATTAAGAAATCTCTCTATGAATTCCTCATTGTACCGGTACCGCTTTATAACGTGACTGAATAGAACTTATCAAACGGCTGCTTAGGGATCAAAAGTCCATGAGAGACATAAAGCTCCATTTGCAAAACTTACTACAACAGCATCGATCTGACCAGAAAGTTCCGAATCTATCCATTACAATAAGTGAGAAGGTCATCTACAATAAGTGACAAAAGATGAACACTGTACCCTGGAGAGGCTTCAATTCTATCCTTGAGAAACGACGCTTCGTTTAGCAATGCTTTAGGAGGCATCTTCAAATGGAAAGGAACCCAAACAAACTCCATATACGCAAACGGGACATGTTTTGAATTTAGCCAATAATATCATTACACTTACTCGTACATATATACTCGTAGTAATTCCAGAAAAGTGAAACTGAATTCTACTACTCAATGAACATTTTCGATATAATCGCGTACCCAGGGCACATTAATGATATTGAAAATCCACGTTTAATGCCGAACACTAGGTTTTGATGATATTGGTCTCGAGCTGCTTTTCAAAATCATGTAAATTCGCAATATGTAACGGGCAAACGATAAATAAAACTATTTTACACGAGACAAACTGAGATACTTACCATTAAAGAATTTAAAAAATGTTCAAATGTCAACAACTCTTACTCATGACGCTGCACCTGAGTAATCAGTTTCTAATCTCTCCTAATTTTAATTGTTAAAATAAATATTTTTAAATAACCAAAGGATAGGCATATCAAACCATTTGAATTCAGTTTCTAATGAGATCCATTTTCTCGTCATCGTCAATTTCAGTGCACTGTTTTGATTATCCGGGATCCGCCTCCACCAAAGCTAGAGATGGTACTCGTAAATCGGATCTAACCACAGAGCAACTGACATTTTTATCGATAAACCTAAATACGAGTACATACAACATCGTGGTGGCATGCGAACACAAAACATCTATCTGATCTCCATGAGACTGGCACTTGCAAGAGTATCTTTTTGTCGTTTGTACAAGTGCTCCGATCAGAAGTGGGGCTAGGCGGGATTAACAGTGATTGTCATCATAACTACATATAAATGCACTTGACATTTCAAACAATAAAACAAACATTGAAACAGAAACAGATCTATGAGATTGGTGGACCTGAATCTATGAATTTTCAATTCTTATTTAGAATCGATTTTATTATTGATGCTCTTTGTTTGGCTTCAAGCAGTCGAGTCGGTTGATTTCTTCAGTTAGGCTTGACAGTACCACACAGAACTTTTAGTATTTACTTTTTTTTTATCTCTAATACGGAAGCGTGGTAACTGAGCTGCGATCTATATTGTTGTGCAGATTGCTCTATGGTTTTGTGGAGATCTTGTGATCCCTTGCCCCGAGCTCCAGATCAATTCTTAAATGTTGTTGTTGTTGTTGGTGTGGTGGTGATGCCAAGAGATTAAATTGTTTTTGAGTTTTTGTTTTTGTTTTCATATTTTGCCAAAGTGGTTTTCTTTCTTGCTCTTCGATCCATTATTATTTTGTGTGTGCTTTTTGTTTATTTTCTTTTTGGCGTGATGAAGTTTTATATGGTGGAGAAGACGGTAGCGATGACTTCAGCAGACGATCTATGTATTTAGAAAAAACAAGCAGTAGCGGGTGCTACTGGGCGCAGACTGCTTTTGAAATGGGATTAATAATTTATTTTGTATCTTTGTGTCAGTTAGTAGTTATTTATTTCTTTCTTTTTTGTTTGGTTTGAAACACTTAATGACTAGAGGTTAGTCTTTTGACTGAAATTTTTCGGTAGAGAAAAAAACCTTTTAATTTTCAACCTAATTGCAATAATATTTGATTTTGAGATAAATAAAACTCAAATAATAAAATCGGTAATATCATTTTAAAGAATATAGTTTATTCGTAGCATCTTATTGAAAAACGTTGTTATTCGTTCGTTCATTGCGGGTATGTATAAAGTACTATCGTTTTTAGTTAGTTAAACGCACTAAGAAATTTCTAAGAGAATTCTTAAAGCCTGTAATGAAACTATATTTTGCAAGTACTAATTATGAACTTTTGAAAGATCTGGATGTATATTTTACGATAAAAAGCTCATAGGCTAGCAGGCAGTACAATAAGGAACCTCACATTAGTTTAATAAGGCCTTAATACTTTTTATAGTATAGCATATAAGCAGCTTTGCTATTAGACTAGCCACTTGGCTGAACTTTCGTCATATGTCCGTGAATTCAAAAAGGCAAACGATGCCGCTAAGTACATACATAATCTTATTTTGAGATCCGTTTTCATTCGAAAGTGAAGCAAAGTCGAACGTTTGGTATTTTGACATTCGAAGGAATAGAAAGTTCACTGATCAAACGAAAGTTCATTCATCATTCGTATTTTGAGATTCTATTTATTCGAAAGAACTGTCATTTTTTATTCGTTTACAATTCTCCTGAAGAAAAGATCAACAAAAATGTAAGTAAATAAATGTAAGTAATGTAAGTAAAGTGATTTTTTTTTTACTCCTTACAATTACTCCTGGAAATCCAAACTTATGGTAAAAGTGAATTTTAATTTCTTCCTTCTCATCCTCGTTAGCTTCAAAATTTTATCATTTGGGGCAAATTTTATCTTCTAATTCAGATCTTTATGCATTTCGATACGGATGATTGCGACAATTTCACATCTGCATCCTTCCCTACTCCAAATTGGTAACCGCTTCTGCTACACATCGAAGGATAGTCGCTAGCATTATGATGGGAAGAATGGATAATGTTCTTCCTTCTTGAACTACAGCAACAAATTCGTCCAACACATACTTTAATGCATGTTTATTCAAACCAAAATTCCGAACAAATATTTAAACGAATTAAAAAAAAAATAGATTATACAGTATACATAACATACTTGGAATTTACAAGCTCAAATGGATTTAATCCATCCATTATACTGCGCCTACTAATGCGCTCTTGATTGTCTAAAAATAAAGCAACTTCAATGTCTTTTTCCTTTTTTTATAACTTATTAACAAACTTAACTTTTAACAAACTTAACTCTTACCGAGATATTTATTTTGATTTTGACAGTACTCAAATTGAAAGGCAACAGCTGATGTAAATTCATTCAAGTTCATTCGTGATACATTCGATAATGAACTTTATTTCTTTGAATGTCAAAATACAAAAAAAAAAACATTCGAAGGGATAGAGACGATCGAACGAATTGACTATTCATTCAAATCTCAAAATAAGGCTGAATAAGATGGTAGTTTATGGATTAAACAGTAAACTACATAAACTTGTCCAATTCCAGATTGTTTGAATAAAATAATAGTTGCTCTTAAAATACAGAAAAGTATGAGAGCCACTTTATTTGAAATGAGTACCCCGACCGTCTACACTTGGATTTCTAGCACTGATTAGTTAAATATACTGTACGTCATACTTTTTTGCTTTGCGGAACTAAAAGCAAAAATATCGCCTAGTTTAAACGGCTTCGGAAATTAATTTTAAATCAAATCAGCAATATATGTAAGGCTGTGTACATATCTATATGCATACATACACTGCCATTCACTTGAATAGGGACAAGAATTTTCAAATGAATTCGCAACTATTTAACTAAAAACAAAATAAAAAATTAATAGATTCACTGTTTTATTATGTATCAATTCCAAAAAAGAAAATTTTTCGTTCTACATTTTTTTGTTCCGGTTCTTTGAGTAGAGTAGATTTTTTGCAGCAATAGAATAGGGACAACAACTTAAAATTTGTATACATAGAAAAGCACTTCAATAAATTTGGTTTTAATTATATTTTTACTAATCTTAGTTTTATTTAATATTATTTAATAATGTGTGGGACCACCATTGTTCGACATAACCTCAACAATTTTATGAGGGAGTCATACAGAGACTTTAAATAATTAAGGATATTTCGCTCCAGGTTATGTTGATGGCATCTGGTAATGACTCTATGTATTGAAATTGATCCCCCAGACTTTTATACCTTTCTTGTCATCCATCCCCATATATTCTCGATTATATTGGGATCAGGAGAATAAGGAGGCCATTCCATTAAAGTCACGTTTTGCTTCTGAATCCAGCTTTATACCGCTCGAGCTGTGTGGACTGTGGCATTATCCTGCTGAAAAGTCCACTGTAATCGTCCGAAAAAGCTGTTAATGTCACGAAACGCTTTCTCGAGCAAACCTTTGTAATTGTTTGCATTCTTTTTGGAAGAGACAAATTGTAGTTGACATGTTCCATAATATGAGATGGCATCGCATACCATATCACCTTTCTTACAGCTATTGTGGCGTCACAGGAGGTGCTCTTCTTTTCGAACATCATGAAAATAAAAATTGAACCATCAGGTCCATCTAAATTGAAACGTTTTTCATCCAAAAAAACGACGGTATGCCACTCGTTCTCCCAACTCATCTGTTTTCGAGCAAAATCTTTGCGAGAATGTTTACGTTGGCTGTTAAGCGTTGGTTGGAACAGTGTCAATACTTGCTTTTAATTTTAAATTTGAATGAATTTCGGAACAATGTGAATTTGAAGCTTCTCGAATGATTCGTCGCTCAGCAATACGAAACAGTGCTTTTTCGGTCCGCCCTTTCATATTGTTTCCATAGTTTGAACTATTTTTAAGGAAATTGCATACTATACCCTTGCTTTTTCCAATTTTTCTGTAGGTGAGATTACACTCCTTGTAAGCAATTATTTTGCCTTTTTCTTCTGATGTAAGAGCTTTACCGCGGCCCATATATTTTTTTTTTTATACCTAGGAATATTTGAGGACAAAAAACGTGGCTTTTTACTCACAATGAAGAAATCCCATTTGTCCCTATTCAAGTGCATCCAAAAAAGTAACACATCCTCACCATGCTCAAAGTAGAATTGAAAAGAATTTATAACGGTAAATTTTCGACGTCTCTCTCTTATCTCTAAAGTTCGTCAATATTGTATACGTCATAAAACAGCAAAGCACATGACAATCGCAACAATCGATTAAGAGAAAAATAAAATGAAACAGTTAAGAAATTGTTGTCCCTATTCAAGTGCATGGCAGTGTACATACATATGTACATCCATACATACAAACATACAAACAAGCAAACATATAATACTATGTAAAGCGATGATCTTGCTGAAATCCCAAGACACCAACTGCCATGTCAAAAACATCATTAGGTGGACACCCTGATATACATATGTACTTTAAAAACTACCTTATAGTTGCAGTGAAAAAGAATCACATTATATGTACAAAAATATTTTTAAAGTAAAGGCTCAATCGACTCATAAAGAAACAGGATATACATAGATTAGTTAAGGTTTTGCACCCGTCAGACTTAGATTAATATAGATCAATGTTGTGATCCCCTAGTGCTTTATCTCTCACAATGGATGTTTTTTTAAGAGCCATAGACAATAAGGATGGGAATTAAATCTGAACCAAATTATTATGCTTAAAATGCGATTTTAGCCATTCGACTTTCTCGGCTGTTTTGCTGTCGGTCTAATTTCTGACCACTCTTTCGAGCATTTCAAGATCTAGTCCACCAATCTATTTCATCGACTCGGTTCAAATTGCACGATCTCGGCGTCAAATTTATTAGCTCATTTTGTGATATGGTATTCTCATTGAATCGAGTTTTTAGTAAGTGAATGATTTCATAAGTAGAATGGTACAAAGCGCCATTCTGCTTAAGCCAGATCACTGATCATTGCCTGGTAACGTTGACAGTCAATATGTTTGACAAGATAAGGACCGATGATGCCATCAGCGTGAAAGCCACACCAAAAGGTGCATTCTTGTGAATATTGCTGAGACCTAGTAGTATCTTCTGGATCTAGCTTTCTCCAGAATTGGGAAAAACACCTAAAGTATTGAGACAATAATGAGCCTCGTCACTAAACACGAAAAAGGGCAAACTTCAAGAGTCCAAACCGCGAACTACCCTCCCAAGCCAAGGTATCGTCGCTTTAGCTTCTGTACTAGCTTGATTTTATCCGCTTGTACGTCGAAATCTTTTCGCAAAATTATCCACAATATGGCCGGACAAAATCCAAACTGTTGCTTTCGACGGAAGATCTACAAATCTTCCGAATACTTTCACTCACCGCGACAACCAGTTTTTTTTTGTACGTAGATAACAGTGGTGCTTTCTTGCCCTTGCGTCATGAAGAGTGTATACAATGTTACAAAATAGCAAACTCAGTTGGTTGGTAATGAAGGTAAAAAGAAACCAAAATTTTGTATGCGTGTCATGACTTGGAGACCGGTTTTCAAAATAAAATCAACAAAAAATCTGTGCAAGCTCTTTAAAGTCTCACCAGTTTGTTCTTCTATGCACTGAAAGAAACGTTTTGTAAGAATTTTATTTCCGTTGCTAGAGAGTGTTCGGCAGTGACAAAGAAAGTGTGGATTATCTTATGCACAATTATTATTTTCGATTTTCTTTGCATGATGATTCAGCAGGTTATGTCGGTGATAACACCCTAAGAGAAGGTGATCCCGCATCTGGCCAGTAAGTTAGTATAAGATCATTTTAAGTTATTTAAGCTAATTTTAAGCATTTTTTTTTTGTCTCACATGTAAGAATAATTTGAGTAATAAAAGTGTGTCATGACCACTGAATGTGGCACCTCTTCATCCCATGACAATAGCTTCCAGATATTCCATCTTCAAAACCTAGTGACTGCAATCGACAAGTAGCCGAGCTATTGTAATACGTGCATTTAAATTTCGAGACCAACATACATTCACCAAAATAGGTTGAAAACAGTCCTCTGCTCTTTCTTCCTTGAACCTCTACTCTCGCTTCATCATGAAACTGTACAAAATGCTTTGATTGGTCTGCCAAGATAAAAATTTTAAATACTGCAATATTCCATTCAATGGGCTATGAATCGACCACGGTTTTATTCCGAGCAGTGGTATTTATGGAATTCAAATGCAGATTGGGCAAGAAATTATTTATTGAAAGAAGAAGGAGGATTTTAAATAAGGGCTCTGCATTAGTCTTATTCACAAAAGTAGCATTTTTTGGTTAGCTGATCAACTATTGTATAAAAAGATAAAAATATAATTCGTGAAAAATTGTGTAGCCCTTGTAAAATGAATTCCACTTGTCTTACGGGTGAAATCAGACTATTCGCAGTTCTCATGAGTAAACATTCACAAATATACAAACATGAAGATCACCAGAACTTAACAGAGAAAAACCAAGTTTATCATACTGGATATCTACAAAAGCAGGTGATTTTTATTATTTCTGCGATTTGCATCGAAACGCCTTACATGGATTGTAAGACAGTCAACATAATTTCAGATTGCGTTTTGAATGTTGAATTTCATCTTTCTGGCATTAAGTGTGAAGGATTAGTGGATCCAACTTTTGGCAACATACAAGAGAAACAACTTTAAATAAGGCTAGAATACGAGTAAAAGCCTTGTGGTGTTAATTTTTATCTAGAAATTGAAATGCGATAGCTATATCTAAACAAAGATTAGAAGACTATAGAGCATGGCCTATTGGATAAACAATTTAATGCACCAATTAGTTGATTCCACACACTGATACATGGACTCAGATACCTATCCCAAAAATTCGCAGTCTGTGTAGAAATTTATTACCATGTATCACCATTTCAATACTTAGTTATATCTGAAAATAATTTTTCTAAATGTTGAAAAACAAAACATGTCTTAAATCGTACAAAGCGAATGACCTACCTGCCTATTGGTCTGAAAATACAATAGTTTATCAGTTTCAGTTCAGTTTTCAATGCATTTTATTTTCTTAATCACTAACTCTTACATACTAACAAAAAATGCTTAAATGCTAGCTTACAATTACTTAACAATCTTATACTAACTTACTGGCCCCACACAGGCACTCTAAGCTACTCTAAATTCTTATATCTACGTCTTTCGACTTCATTTACATTTTATTTGGAAATATTTATTTTATATACTTAGGGCTAAGAAAAAAATTTGATTACAAAAACTTAGCATATGGACAATTTTTTATTTTTTATAAAAACTTAATATCTAACTTAAAATCAACCTTAGTCTACTTAACCTACATACACAAAATACACATAAACACACTTAGACATCATACACAATAATATACATATGTTAGTATATACCTTTATATACACTAACACATGTATATATTATTTAAATGCTAACCTAAACTACAATAGTTTATTCTCATACAATAGTTTCACCTCAGACTTCAATAGATTGAGAAATTTCATAAGCCTCACAACTTCTTCTTATTTGACCACTCTGCACAGTTAACAAATCAATGTTGGGTATTACATATTGCCTAGGTACATCCAGGACTGAGATTCTTACCTCCATGATACAATAACTGAATGATAATACTCGTACATAGTAACAACAATGAAAGTACCACCCACAAAAAACAATACAAAAAAAATAACTAAACTATAATACAAACTTTGCATCTGTAAATGGTCACCCCCAAAGGCAATTCAACAATCTGACAAACAAGACAATCACCTAAGATACCACAAGTGATGTTCAAGTTGTGCTGCCGTTGGTCCGTATTTCTATACCGATATGGCGGCATTGTACAGTGAAGATACTCAAATACTCAACCTCAACCTCAAACCGCAGTCAATTCAATAAAAGGGCATTTTAAAGCATTTTACTTGCTCCTGCTCTTGAGCTTCGTTGGCAGCGGCAACTTCACCGTATTCATTCGATTCGAATGCAACGTCAGCGTTTCCATCATCTCTCAATTGATTCACATTCAATTCAACATTATGACAGTAGAAAGGATTTCGTATTTGCAATACTCGCAGTGAGCTGCTCGCACCATGAATGACTACAAATATGTACCTAAAACAAATGCTGAGTAGTTTGACTTTGTATTCTGTTCAACTGAGTACAGGTATGACTTTGGGAATATACACCGATTCGATTTGATTCTATGCGATTCGATTTTATACTCTGGATCTTGCATGTCGATCATGAAATTGGATTTCCATTTTTTGCATCGAATATACTCGTATATGGCCTCTTGGGTGCGTTTTAAATGTTACAGATTTTGTTATTGTTGTTATTTGGTATAGTGGTTTGGAAATCGTCTCCAGATGATCGAAACCTTGATAGATATTCATTTATGTACAGATTAGTCTTTGGTAGCATTATCACCGAACATAGATTGCTACCTGTGTTACACTTGTAAATTCATGGAAAATAAATCGAACATCTGATTGAAATTTAGATTTTGTATTGGATTTGGGGACGTATGAACTGAATATGCTATACCTCTGCTTATATTCAGATGTAATAAAACATATACAAGGCTTGAGCAGTGTTGAAATACACAAATACAAAGGTGTTATATAAATTTTATCAAAAAAATACATCTACGTACATGTATACATATACTATAATGATACTTGTCATAACTTACAATTTTAAACTAACGAAAATCCTTCAGCATTTGTATCGAAAAGGTTAATGCGGCGTATATCGGCGATATATTACCAAAATGGCAAAGAAATGTTCATTCTAGTTTGACTCATACTCTCTTGAACTGATCTTTATGACTTGAACGCGACATCCAATTGCCTGATTTTGTGTAATTATGAACTGGTTCAAAGCAAGCTTGGCTTCAATGTATACACTCCTGTAGGCACTATCTGTCATATTTAGTGAATAGCGGAATGAAAAAACGGCTTTTATAGATAACTTAAGATAGCGTTCATAATTCGAGGCGAATTAAAATGCAACGGAACTCACTTTTTTCTTTAGAACTCGCACCTAGGTGGATCACAAGAAATTGTAAACATTTTTTTTTGTTTTCAAACGAAGGGTACCGTATTCTCGGTATCGCCGTGAAAACAAAGTAACAATCCTTTTTTCATCTCGCATAAAGAAATCAACTTTTTAATATGATGTAAAAATAATCGTTTTTTTTTGCTTAAAGATGTGCATTTATCACCATAATAAGACAGCTTTTCAATATTATTACGTTCAGAGATGAGGTGTAGGCAGGAACATGACAAGATAAGCATTTTTTTAACGGTTGAACATAATATTGAACACAGTTCAAGTTCGCGCTGTTTCGGTGACTATCAGAACTTCTTAGCAGATTATCTTAAATCAAAAAACTGATGTATTCTATTAGTTTATTAATTTGTAAAGTGTTTTTTTTTTCTTAGACTATAGGTAAATCTGTCATCAGATATATGAATACTGAATAGTTGTAGCCACAAGATATTTAATTTCAATTTAGTATTTTCTAAGATGTAGGCTGTTTTTACGAAAGTCCTGAGAAGTACTCCTCTAAACCTCGTGAATGCGAATTTTATCAAAGACCTCATTCCTCTAAAACAAAATTGGCTTCATGAGTGTAGCCTATGTGATTATTGAGGAACAATTGAATCGATAGCGTATTTGGAGTCTAGAAGGTGCAGCATTTTAAGCTTACTTCAACAATCAATCGAAAACGAATAGGACATGACGATTATTATTTTAGCAGTGTAGTTCTATAGAACGCTCAACGAGCCCCTTGTCATGAGACTCTCTTATTTTAAGGGTCAGATTAAATTATGGTGAAGGCTTTTAGGTTAAGAACATTCAAATCAGAAAGATAAATAAACTTTAGTGAAATTACTATTAAACTTTCTCCCCATAATTAGCGGTAATGGATTGAGAAATTTGAGTATGATTTCCACTTGATCTACTTCACTGATTGAGTTGATTATTTTTATTTCATTTCTCAGCTTAGGTTTGCCAAGTCAAATATCCTCAAAAATCTTTGATCACATTTTTATTTTTGAAAGAGATTGTGTTAATTAGATTGATTAGTTTTTTACTCTAATTCAGAAGACCTTTTTTTGCATTTTTTGATGTCTAAAAAAGTTTTACCTCTTGAAGCTGCTGCTTCAAAATTAAATTCAAATATGTATCAATTCAAATAAAAAAAAAAGCAAGCCGAACCTTAATTATCTTGAAGTGGATGACTTAATTGCCCTGTCTTCACTGTGGGGTAACATGTAAATCAAGTTCCTTAGTTCAACAACTTTCCACATGCGATATTCAAATTAGTACCCCAACAAAGCTTGCAACATTCTAAGATATACGAGTATGTACATTCATTTTAGCACTTCAAATCTCTGGCTAAAAACTAAACGTCCTCCGAGCAACTGTTGCTTCCACGTACGAACTTCATTAAAGCGATTCTTCGGTTATAAAAATCCCATTTGGATTTCATTAATGCCCGCAGAAAATTATTCAACAAATCATAAAATCTGCTCTTAAAGTTGACCACATGGTATGTACGAGTATGTACTCGTAGATATATGAATCTCTGGGAAAATGAGACACATGGAAAGCATTTGGATATGATTGTGGTGCGTGCGCACATGGATAACTGAAGTGTTAAAACATCTTGTAGGTTGTCGGTTCTCAGTTTTAACTAGCTGTAAGCTAAGGAAATTAAATCAATTTTGCAGATTTAATACTGTAAGTGATCTCATGCTAATCAAAAATGTAAATACAATAGATAACTAGAAGTAATTTTTGATTAACATAAATACAAAGCCTTTACAAATGATTTCCTAGGATTTTCGAAAGCTAACTGGAACATTTGCTATATTAATAGTCCAAAATGTTTTTATTGCTTAAAAACATTTATACCTTGTTTAAAGTTAGGACAATCCATGAATAAGTTAAACTATATGGAAGAAAAAAAAAGTGGTGGATTGTACTAAATTCACACCTAGACTATTGATTCGGACAAAGTAACATTAGTAGCCCAGTTAAGACTACTAAAGTGTTTGAAAAATTGACAAAATTATTCAGACTGGGTTAGGGAGGAGTTCTAGTGTCTTCATGAATGTCCAATGTAGGAATAGAAGACTCTTCTGGTCGGAGCGTTAATATTTACTCGTTCTGCATATTGTAGGTAACGTCCATGCCTTTGCCCATAAAACAGGATTTGTTAACAAGCCCTTATTAATTAATTTTCTTCCTTATATGGTTTTGTCCTTCTGTCGCTTCTTTTTTAAAACTCCCGAACGAATTAATGACAGCTCAATGCATTCTGTCGATGATAACAATGCCACTAGTGTAAGCCCAGATTTTTGAAAATTTGCCTCTGGTATGTTTTAGGTTTCGAGTTTTTCACAATTTTCTCAAGTTGATCTTGAAGGAGCAAACTAGAGAGGAATGGAAAAATGCAAAGGTGATGAAAGAGTAGGAGTCAATCTCCGCCGATATCGGCGTAGGCATTTTTTCGTAGAAATTGCGAGTGCCCATATCTTCTACCAGATTATGCCAGTGTCTTCCGGACAGAGCTTTTCGCAATTAAAATGGTTTGCCTTCGCTCCCACTTACCCAAAATACAACTATCTTTACTGATAGCCAATCTGGAGTTAAAGCTATTAATTCAGCTCCTACATCCTTGATAACATACGTTGTCGTTCCCGTTCTACAACTGATGGGCAGGGGCGTGAGTACAGGAATGAATATGAAAAACAGAGAGTACTGCCGTCAGCAAAGGAATATATTGGATTAGAAGTAGCAGAAAAGAGATCAGTTATGAAAATTATAAAGAGTGTCGGTGACAGAACGAAGCTCTGGGGTACACTAGAATTTACTTCATGGATATCAGACTTGAAACCATCCAAGACAACTTGAATTTAACGTTCCGAAAGTTAATTTCTAATCCATTGAAGTAGAGATTCGTCTATCTCAAATGCATGCATTTTCTACAAAGGAGTCTGATGCCAAACTCTGTCAAATGCCTCAGAAATATCAATTGCAACTATCTTCCTTTCGCCAGATCATGCCAGTGGACCTGTTGCTCTGAAAACCATTCTGACGGTCATTGAGGAGTTTCCGTGTTTCAAGATATTTCATAAGCTAACGGTTTATCAGAAACTCTAAGATCTTGGAAAAAGGACGTGGGTTAGGTTAGGTTAGGTAACAGTGAATGTTGGAAAAACCGACACACAAAGGCCAATTGGTTCATTGTTATGCCAGGTGGATCAGTGATCCTCCTATTCTTGGAGCCAATTTGAGCTTCTGACGAAGTGTAGGAGACTATTGCCGTCTATATTGTTTAGATAGCTTAAGCAACATGGAGAGCTGGGCATGTATAGCTACGGAGAAGTTGGAGGATTGTCTCCTCCTCTTTATAGCCAAGCAGCTTCTGCAGAAGAAGAAGTGCCTAAATAGGGACTTAAAGAGGACGTGAAAGAACACCTCTTCAGAAGAAGGGGAGATATAACATCTGTACCAGCGGATTTGTGTATCTTTAAGTACTCTTGCTACTACACAAGTTCCAAAGTGGATACGTTCCATTAAAGATTCGACGCACTTAAGTGTACGCGGAGACAAAGCACAATCTGGAAGTATCGCTCTGGCCGTAAGGGATACAGCAAGCTGATTGTCCTTATTTTAAGAGCTGACAGCTGAAATGTCATTATAAATGACCATTGGCATAGAAGGTGAGTCAGAATTTTTAATGTTTTTGACGTACGACCAAAAACTTTTACTACGTTTGGGTCATTGTCGTATATTTTGCTATATATATTTTGCCTCAGTTTGTGGTCATATTCAAAATTTCACACGCCTAAGAAAGGCGTTGTATTTGTTTCTAGCTTGTTTGCCTTATGTTGCTCTACGAGTATATGTACGGCCTTGTGGGACTGAAAAAACTGTTCACTAACCTTGATAGCCTCATTACAGCTCGAGTCGTAACATGCCTTTCCTTTTGGCTTGATACACTTCGTTTGATGGGGGATAAAGGATCTCATTTCAAAGATAGTAGAGTTATGATCATATCAGCAGCGGCGTCAACTTCATTATCAAGGAAACATAACGACCAGTTATAATTCCTGAAGAAGCTGTTAAGTCCACTCCAATTGATTTTCGCGTATTGCCATACGATTCATTTAGGAACCCTTTCTCTAACTGTGCTGTCAGTGTACGAGAAATTAGCTGATACATACTCGTATAATAAAATGGTTCGACGATACTAGAGGGGAGAGCACAACTACGGTGTACCTATCAGGGTGAGAAGTTAGAAATAATTCGATGGTTTTGTCGGTATAACTATCAAACGCTGGTATTCGCGTGGACTCATTTGCAAGCTGGATCAAGTTCTTTTCCGCAGCGAAGTTTCCAACACACCGCCTTCGGGTGTTGTCTGTCCGGAATGTCGAAGCCAGCCAGAATTGTGTACGAGTATATTGTAACGATTTTAGTATGAGGAAACAGGGATACAATTCTTTGTATTGAGGCAGACAGCGCATCAAATTCGTTAAAAGTTGAATTGTTGTCCAGTTTAGGGCTTCTGTAAAGAAAGCAGTATTGGGTAATTTGCTTACGCAGATGGAATTTTAATTTTTAACCGCATGAAATTGATTGCTTTTCTGAGAGGTGTGGGCTGTGTGGGGATCTAACCGTGTTTCACTAAATGCCAAAACAGCTGATTTAGAAACGTGGACGTAGGCAGAGAAATGATTACTTCTTAGCCCGCATATATTTGGTACATACCCTCTGAATTCCTGAGTCGTTATTACAAACAAGCACAAAAATAACACAAACAGATATTGGCTTAATGAATTTAATTGTTATAGGTTTTACCCTTACAACAATAAGAATCTGTGCGCCAAGCAAATTTTCACTGATAACCCGCTATCCATCGGTTGTTACATATACTCATTCATTGCCCGTGCCTCGCAGTATGACAAATAACATACAGCAACAGCACTATAACCAGGGGCAAGAGATGTTGGATGCCCGCACTGTGATTTTATTTATTTATTGATTTTTTTTTGAACTACACATTCCACTACATATACTTTTACTTTTCTCTTTTCTTGATTTTGTCACTAAATTGATTCCTTTTCTATATGTGCACTCGCGCGTGAATTAATTGGAAGATGGATAATTGCAAAGTTGTTTGTTAATTTTTTTTTGGCACAGAATCTAGCGAATTTTACGAGTGCACTGGTATTGCGTGTGCACCCGCCGGAGGTCTGGTCGGCAATCTGTGACTTTCTGATTGCAAGATGATTTTTTCGGCAAAACAAAAGAGCTAAATACACTTTGTCCAATGTTACTCTAAACCTTTTATTCCTTTTGTCGAGGCTCTCAAAATGGGCATTTATTTGAGCATGTTGGAGGTAAATCTTTTTCCACCAAAGGTTTAATCTGACGAATGATTTATGAAATTTCTCCCTGATATATCCCTTGCCTTGTCTTCACGAAAGAGCGCTTCCAACTCAGCCAGATGCTGTCGTTTTAAAATTCATAACTTTCGTTCCGATTAACCCAAATAACAGATTCTGAGGTCGAGTTTTCTTCTTTTAGATGCAGTATAGCTAGACTAATCATTCGTCCCATTTTGTTCACCCATATCGTCATCATCGCATTCTGAATCTAAGCCCGACGTTGTTTTATCTGATGAGTATTTAGACCTTAAGAGTCTTTAAATTCATTTCCAAGAATGCCATCAATTCCTTTTCAATTTCATTTCGTGTAGGAATTATTCATTCTATAGAACAAAAAAGAAGTGTTTTCACTTTCGTTCTACGAGTATCATACGAGTATGATATTATTCATAGGAAACAGTCACTTTGTCTTTATAGGCCTTAAAGTTAATTGAAGATCATTTTTAAAGGAAAAATCTGAAACTACCACTGGAACATATTAAAAACAAAAGAGTATGGCGAATTTCCCGAATGAAATTTTTCGAAATCCCGTAGGTACTCGGTGGTAGTGAAAGCTTTGAAAAAATATGATGTGTAACAAAACTATAATGATGGTAACAGAGTCAGATTACTGTTCTCAACAAAATTATAGGCAATTCTAGGCAACTATTCGTGTTAAATTTTATTTTTATTCTCCTTCATCAGGATAGTAAATTGTAGATATTATAGATAAATTTGGCTGTGATAAACCTGTTACACTGTTTGTAATTATTTTGCTACGTCTATCTGTCTGATTAAAAAAAAACAGACTGACTTTATGTGCAATGTTTCAATTTCTTTTACCTAAGATAACATATTCAGAAAAACGTTGTAAAAATCCATTGTATCACTTACATTTTTAACTACATTACCCACATTACATAATTCACAACTTCGAAAGATATGATGTCTCAATCATATCATTTTAATATTCGAGTTTTTAGGTTAGTTTTTATTAATTTATGAAAGAAAATTTGAAGATACGGGCATTTTTTAGGAAGGTTACCAATCAAAATTGGCACTAGTAGTGATATTATACACCTTACATATATGAAAAACTTTGAAGGTACTATTGCCGCCCGATAGCGCACGGTTATTTGCCTGGGATAAAACTTCTTAAGCTTTCACTATTCTTATAAAAATGCAATTCATACCTCATTTAGTTGGTTTTATATAATTATATGCCT
This sequence comes from Volucella bombylans, assembly GCA_949129095.1. NCBI lineage: Eukaryota > Metazoa > Arthropoda > Insecta > Diptera > Syrphidae > Volucella > Volucella bombylans. The sequence goes on along the minus strand of OX422142.1, from coordinate 44,614,944 downwards.
ATAAGAGCAAAAATTAAGACCCTAACACAAATAAAGTTCGATTGAGAACAAAAGTACCAAGAATTCACCACACCGTTGCTCCCCATATCTTTGATGGAAAATGTGAACTTTTGACACAAAACTGGTAGCACCTAATTAAATATGAGCACCAGAGTTAAGAAAGTTAGAGATATCTTCAAAAAATATTCAAAGATCTTGAAAAGCAATATCTACTGTCAGCAAAAAAAAAACAAAGCCATTCTGCTACCTTATCGATTCATTCACACTGCTATAAAGGTGTAATAGTTCAAAGGCAAACAATGTTGTCAACCGAAGACTGCTAAACAGTTATGATTCTGGTGGAGTGGTTCAATAAACTGTAAATTTTGACGTACGAACAAGGAGGTACCGATGGATAGGTCACACTATACGGACTGAAAATCGCACTACTTGTATCAAAAATTACTTCATGCGAAGAATAAATGCTACATACATTACCAGCGCAATTGAGAAGGCTCTTGATCAGGCGTATTTGTCGTATGTGTCGCAAACCTGTGACAAGGTGTGGCATGAACGATTGAATTTCAAGTTAACAGAGGTCTTGTTTTTAAGACTTTTATTATAAAGTGAGAACGTATCTCGAAAAGAGACTTTTCCTTATTAGACATAAAAACAAGTTCTCGCGATTCAAGAAATTTTAGCCAGCGCACCCCATGGAAGTGTTCTCCGTCCACTTCTTCTATTTATTCTATTTCTATTTCTATACCCATGATTTTATGCAACCGTTTTGGCTACATTCGCTGGTGACACTACTATACTAGCAGTATGTAAAACGATTGAAGAAACGGCAGTTAAACTATTGTACAAAACGCGCTCAATAATGTAAATCAATGAAAAAAGGTCTGGCGTATTGCCCTCAATGAAACCTGTTCAAGTAAATTTAGATTACGGATGAACCCAGTCCCCATAAACTCGGTCTGTATTCCCTTCGCAAACGAGACTAAATACCTCGGATAAGCACTCGACACAAAGTTAATATGGAAGTTACAGGTGAAAAAAAAAACGTAAAGAACTCAAACATAAATACAGAGAAATATATTGGTTGCTTGGAAAATATAAACAAGATGCTTTTAGACCAATACTACCGGAGTGTGATGACAGTATGACAGTCAGGCATAAGCGGTATGTTTTTCAGGGAGGAGCACTAAACAAAATAGCTACATGATCGGTATCGTAAATATTCCCCTTAGTATCGTCATTGTCGTGCACAGTAGCTCCATCCCATTGAAACCACAGGATTGTCAGGAATCGCTGTTCAATTGTCACTGGCATTGTCTTCAAAGAGAAACTGCCCAATAACTTTTTCTGGAGTAACACCATACTAGACAGTGCATCTAAGTGAGAACAATTGCCAATAGGGTTCTAAGTATCCCGTAAAGTCATTTTCTTTTTTGTTAACAAACCCGAGCTTCATCAGTCATTGTCATATGACGAATAAAATCGTATTTTGTTTTGTCTTTAACTCATGTCCAAACTGGAAACATGTACAATTGCGTTTTTCAAACTCTTTGCAACGACACCTGCAAAAATTCGTTCAACAATCGCCTTAGGTCGGGTATTGTGAGGTCTTCAAGTTTGGGGAAGATCAGCAAGAGTTAATGAAATCGTGCCGCCTTTCTACTGCTGTTCGGGGTAATTAATGGTTGAATACCATCCACATATGCGTATTTCGCTATCTCTTGTCCAGGCTTTTTCAGGAATTCAATTGATATTTTGTAAGGTTTTCAAATACCCATTCTTATTCCATGCATGGCAGAAATGTAATTTTTTTTTTAGTTGGAAATGATCATGATAGCCCATTTGAGCAAACTTTTATTTCACACTGTCAGAAATCATAAAAACCCCCTTACATGACTGACTAAGGCAATAACTTTATTTGCACTTAAGAAAATTATGTAATCTCACGCTATACCCAGAAGAGGTACTGAAATTAGTTTGAAATTATCCAATCCAATGAAGAAGTACAGAGACCAAACTCTAGAGCTCATTAGAAGTGATCAATTGATCCTGATACGTTAGCCTCATCTAAGCTCATTGACTGTCACACATTCTCACAGCCGCGCACACTGATCGTGTCAATCCAATGATCTTTTTAGTAGTATCGTTGGAGTCGAAAACGGTTTAGAAGTGTGGCCAGACATAACCGCCCTAACAGCGGCAAACCTACGTGCTCAAGAGCATAGCGCCATCAAGTGGTTTCTTGTTTTTCTTTTCAGTGGAAATTCTCATGAAATACTGAGCAAAAAATAAAGACTAAAAACCCAACAGAATCAACAATAAAGGGGAACAAGTAAGAAGAAATAAATAAAAAGAAAGATATCTTAATGAGAGGCTCCGTCAGAGTGTTGTCTTCATTTCGAGCAGAGGCCATTTGTGTGAGCGGATCCCCTTGCTGCTCGATTCCTCAATATGGCGATATTTGCCAAGCTGTTGCACCCAATTCAAATCAAAAACGATTCCACATGCAATTCCACCGAGCACACATTCAAATTTATTAACCACATCGACATCGTCGTCGTGGTCATAGATAGACTGCATATCCACGTAGCATCGGGAGCGTTAGGAGATCGTCCAGGCACTTAAGCAAGGCAGGTTTGTTAGTTTACACTCGACGATTGGTAAACCCAATTACTATGACTTTTTCATGTTGTACTCGATTTTTCGTTCTGTGAGATACTTGTACATACAATCAGTTGAATGCATACACACGTTCACCTAGCTTGAAGTATGACACTTTGGTTTGCTAGCTCAAGTAGAAGAAGCACTCTCATCTCAAAGCCAGAGCCAGAGCCAGAATTCTACAATGATGATAATGATGATGATGATGGGTTCGAGTGACTACAACTACGACTACAAGATGATGATGATCAGCATCATCACACTAAATCGAGGCAATATGATTCTGTCGTGCTGTGAAAAAATGCTTGAAATCGCAATTGGAATGGTATAGCTAAAGTTACTCGTAGTTGTATGGAGCTGGCATGGATGAAAGGGTTGGGTGGCAGATATCCATCCATATAAGCAAGTGAATATAAATCCATGTCTCCATACACACGTATTCGTATTATAGAAGTTTTCTTTTTGTATGCACTTCTTCTCATCAACACCTTTCATACAGCTGGCTGAATGGAAATTTGATGGACGGGACATAGAATAATGATCTATAATAGTCTCTTCATGGCTGAATGGTTGCGTTGTGGCATCTGTTGTATCTATTGAGCCTAGCTTTTGTGGTCGACTCTTGAATTCTATTAGGATCACGATTCACTCTAGTTTCTGATCTGATTTCGGGAATGTAGCTCATTTAAATTGATGTTTACTGAACTTGGTTGTACCTGATTTTCTATTTTTCTTCTTTTTCTTTTCTTTTTTTAATTTGCTCATAGACCAAGTCTATGAGTGTGTTAAAGACGAGTAAGAAAATACCTAATCTAGATCATGAAGCGGATGATGAGCATGACGACGAATGCAACGACGACGATTGAATTGATGGAGGCAGTCATGAAGTCATAAATCAAGATTGCTCCATCATGATAGAAATTGATTGCTATTTTGCATAAATGGGAACTGTAGCGGTTTGCAGAGTGGTGTGCCTACTTCATAGATCGAATAGACAGTGTGTAAAGGAAGCTGCGCTATTTTGCAAAAATAAATGTTAAGTATTAAAAACTGCCGTGGCCTTGGTTAAGAAGGCATTTAAACTTAGCAAAATTCACAATTTTGCAGAAGTTGGCAAAGTAAAAAACATGCGTGGATAAAAGTAAAATGAATTAGCAATTTCTGAAGCCAACAAGACTCTGAAATTGATGCATTAAGCTTATGCAGTTGCTCCAATACGTCAATTACAATGTATATCATCAATATTGTATGTTAGTGACTACGAATCTCAATGGATAACATGCTCTTAAGTTTAGTGTAACATATGTGTTACAAAATTCTATCGTACCTAATCGATTAAAGGCTCATATACTTAAAAAGGTTAAAAGAAAAAGGGAGAAAAACGGCTAAACCATAAAACGCTGTTATGTCCTCTTTAATGCTCTAAAATGGAATGTTTGGCTATGACAGCTGTCTAAATAACAAAGAAGACTTCCTGTTATAGCTAGCCAAATTATGATAGTAAATATTTACGTTGAAGCGCATGATTACGATATGGAAATCCTGCTATTGAGTGCAAAGTATTTTACTCATAAAACTTGTAAATGGGTAAGTGAATCTACACCAAAAACTTCTCAGGGGAGCCGCATTCCGAAAAATTGCGAAAAGAGTCATACAGGTTCTGGTATGATTCACGTTGGAAAGATAAGTTTATGTTTCTTCTTCAATTGGGTACGAATGAGGGGCAATTCCTCCAATATTTACATACATATGATAGTTTCCTATTGTAATTGTTAAGATTCCAATTCTGCTGCTCCACTCCTATGCATCAGGCATTCGGTGGTAGAACCAACCCTCGCATAACACCCACATGTGAAAGGGTCTTTTAACCTAGCTGTGCATCTACATTTGAAAATGTCTGCTATGAAGATTTGCTGATGGTGGTGGTGCGTGGTGTTGCAGTCATAAGACATAAAATTAACGAAGAATTCTATAAATTCACTAATGTTTCAACTTGTTTGCCATATGAAAGACCGCCACCAGAAAAGGCAGAATTAGAAATCGTTGAGTGCTATAATTCCGGCAGCAATTTCGATGCTCCGACCACCTTCTGGGCCAACAGTATGTACAAATAGAGATCTGTCTACCTTCCGAACTTCATTTTATTCTGGCTCCCGACTAATATTCAAGATCTATAGTCCTGTCTGCGCTTGAAGCTCTTAACAATTCTAGGCAATTCTCGTAAAAGTGACTGTCAATTCACTTAGTGGTAAAAGGCATCATCATTCGTTTCTCCAACAAGTGCGCTGTTGCTGTTGCCAAAACATTATGATATTGGGGTTGTCCACTGGATCTACACAGCTAAAATAAGATCAATTTTATCGCATGAATTGGTTATGCTTTCACCAGGCTCCAACAACAGGTAATATAGCCTGCATAGCGGTTTTCACTACAACCTCTGGCTCCGCACTAGATTCATAAATAAATACCTCTCAGCTCGATATTCATACCACGCGCTGCACTCTCAAAGACAGTTCTGGCTTAAGATATGATATCTGATGTAATGATAAAAGAACTGCAAATAGATTTCATTCCTTGTTGGTTAAACCTCCGTCAGTCTTCTGCCTACCACCTGAAGATACACGCCCACCTAATGGCAATGTAGTTGTGAAGATCTGGAGGGCAAAGTATGGGTGTTTCTAGCCGCGTTGCATTCTAAGCTTTACTGAACCCTGTTACTACTTGAAAATAACTCAAAAATGTCACATTCAGCTAGGCGCAGTCGGAAGACTTGGTTCATACAGTCGGGTTCAAGCCCATTTAACAAATAGGCGAAAATAGATCGCTAATGAATTCTATGGTCCCGGAGTATGTCCAAACCTGTCTTTGGACTGCCTCCGTCTTCTGTTATGGCTTTCATTAGCAGTTCCTTTGTTGATTACTGTCCCAACATATCGCGCAAATCTCAACATCTGTAAAAAGTCTGTGATATTTTTCCTGCCCATGTAATACCGAATGTACCAGGTGCCGCCTCAATTGTAAAAATGTTATGTCGGGTATTTGGTATCAAAACACGATTCATTTATAAACCTCTCTTCAAATAGCATAAACGCAAAACTATTTTCTACACAAGCTTTTTGAAAAAGTTTAGATTTTAATACAAGGACTGGAAAAGAGGACATCTTTGGTAGAATTGTTAGTAAACGAATCCTACACGATACCACATTTGACAACGAACTTAGGCTTATTAGCTTTGCTAAAAGCGAGACAATTTTTTATTTTTTTTTAACACTCAAGAGTTTATAACTACTCTTAAAATGCCGGAGCACATGTTAAGTTTTTTGGAACATTGGATAGAGAGAGAGAGAGCGAAAGATGTTTGAGCTCAGTGGTTATTTCACTTCATGGGTGGCATCCAACAATTAATGGGGAGACTAAATTATTAGTGTAAATTGACTTGTTGTACAATATTTTAGGCAACCATTCATCTCACGAGAAAGGTTTTAGACAAGGTGACGCGTTGAGATGTGTGTCAATGACAATTTTCGTTGGAATGACCATATATTCAACGTCGTCAAAAATGCTGCCAAATGTCTAGGTTTCCTCAATCGATGTATGAAATATTTCACACCCTCTGATCTGCCGATCCGCCCGAAATTGGAGTACAATGCCCACATCTGGTCGCGTGCGCCTAAAACATCTCTTCACCTGCTAGTTAGGATTCAAAACCATGTGATAAAACTCATTGGTGATATTAATATCACTCAAACAATAGACACCTTCGAACACCGACTTAACGTCTCATGTGTCACTCTGTTTTATCGCTATTTCCATCACCAGTGCTCCATAGAAATGTTACCGTTTCGCTATGAATGATCATCATTCATCAGTATACCCTCAAGCCCACTTTCGGACGTACTCTAAATTATCGTGATTCATTCCTAAGCCGTACAACTTGCTTATGAAATAATCTGCCTAGCTGTCTATTTCCTAGTCATTGTAACCTTCAAACATTTAAAACCAACGCTCACCGATACCTCTCTTTCCATCCTCCCTTTAAGGGTACTTAAATCCCTTGAGCGCGCGCAAATTATAAAAAAAGTTGTACTTTTTTGTGCGGAACTCACAAGTAAACACTGGATACACAATCTTTCAGAACTCTTTGAAACTACTAGTGTACGCCGTTGATATCGACAGACTTCCGAGTACGGTGCGTTCGCTAGTATTGAAACGGAAGGTACCAAAATGGGTTTAGCCGTAAATAAGGGCATTGGAGGAGAAGGTTAAATGACGGACTAATGAGCTGCACAGCGAAATCAGGCTAGTCAGAAAAGTGAACATTAGTCGCCTGAGATGGCTAGAAAAAGTAGAGCGAATGGACACCAATTGCCCAGCCCGCAGAGCCTTTGAATCGAACCCGGAAGGGCAACGCAGTAGAGGAAGACCTCACCTTAGTTGGCGCGAGTTATATAATCTGCCCTGAGCCAAAAGCCACCACTTATTTCTATGATATGTTTTTTTCAAAACATATATATAAGAACATAACTCGCGCACAAGTAGAATGGGACCTCAACCGATTTGGAGTGCTCATCTGGAGGTAGTTAACTAAAGACCAGATGAACTAGGGAGGCTTTTCAGTTGAGGTGTTCACCCCGAGCTGTAGCGCTATCTAAGTAACTATGTTTTAAAGAACTTGTTTTGTAATGTTAGTTTCTTTACACTGGCAAGGACCGGAGTCAAATTGTTTTATTGAAAATCAGGTCCATAATGTAGACGCTTAATCTCAGTCCTTAGAAAAGTTTGTTTTGTAATAATCATTGAGGGGTAAGAAAGTATACTCTTGTGTAGCGCTGCTTAAATCTTATCACCGACAAGGTCTATTTTCCTAGGAAATGTTATTTTGAAAAATGAAAGAAGCATCCATGGCGACCATTGTGATCAGCATAAATTGATAATTGGTGCGTGATGATAGATGACTCCATCTTATGGGATTATGCTTTCAAGGTTTACTTTTTTCGTTAAAGAAAATAATCTTGAAAATCTTGTCTAGTTCTGGTTCGGATTGGGCATTTTTATGTCTAAGTATAATGATATATCTCTTGAGCCACCTCTTGCAGATCTTCCAGGTGCTAGAGTTGGACCGCTCAATATTCCTCATATCGTCCATGCTAACTATCACAATATTCTGATTGCAGCGGCTTAGCTACTTCCTGTCTAAAGAACAATAAGCTTGTACATCATCATCAGCTGTTGGCTACACACACACACTCTAGGCATGAAACTCTTCGACACTCTACAATATATGGGCAGTTTCGCGAACAATTGTTAGAATCATTGGAAGTATTCTTTACACTTCAAATTACATATTTCCATAGTACTGCTTCTTTTCATACATACTGTTAACCCCTATAAGCAGAAAAATTGAATTCCCTCATTGACACATCTTTTCCCCTTTTTCCATATATTTTCTCTTTGCAATTTTTCTTAAGTGCAAGATGATGGATCCCTGGGAATGGGGTCCGAAAACAACTCGAGGGCAACATTTAAGAGTTCGTTTACGAATGATGGTGTCAAAAGATTAGCAGTTCAATCAATAATTGACAAGCGATCCACGATGGCCTTACCACAACCACCAGTAAAAGCAACAGCTATAACAACAGCCACAAGCAACCAAGCTACATACTGTGCTTGTCTGGTCGTTGGCCGCTTGCTGTTTAGTGCATGGTGGTGGCTGAAACCTGGAGGTGTAATGCAACGTTGAAACATCCATCCAACATTGATTGATTTCATTTTCGTGATCCTTTGGTGTAAAGTTCTCTGTTGCACGTTGCAAACCAAACACAAAAGGCATTTCAATTTAAAATGAGATCAACCCAAAGTGACATTGAATGCGATGGTGTCACTATTCAGATATCACCGCTACCACCATGTCACGTTCCAGGTGTAAATTGCCTATGATCTGGTTATGTGAAATGCACCTCTGCGGTTGCACTTTGTACCGTACCCTAGCACCTACACAGAGTCCCGCAACCAGGTGATAATGACGAGTAATCACATTCGCAAATAAACGCATCTAGGCATCTAGATACTCGTATCTTGGCAACTTGGCTATCTTTCACGTTCCAAACAAAACTCGATAAAAGGAAATCATGGGGGAGAAGAAAAAATAGCTCCCCAAGTGAGACTAGGTGCAAATCGCAGTCCGTACGCAGATTTGTCTCTTGTGGTGCAGCGTACTACAATGAAATGCCACCTTGTCTACCTTGCGCACAGTATGAGTCGCACTAAGCCGCGGATAGTCAGGCGCAGAATAGAATGCAAACCGACAAACAACAAAATCACAAGTAAATCGCAGGAAATCCTTTATTCCATAGAACCGTAGAATAAAAATTCGAATTTTATCGTTTCTTCGTAATCGATTTAGGAACCCTTCGCCGCGCCGCCCCCCCTTATTCGGGTTGACTTCCTCACACTGCCATGCCGTCTTTGTTTACTAAATGCCTGATGATTGGTGTATAAAAACCAGATATTTATATGAATTTTAAACAGTTGCTTAGGCTCTTAGTTGTGCGGTCTGTCGCGCCATTTTCGCCATATGGAATGGTACAATCATCAACATGGCGTGCGCATGACAGGATATGTGTTTTGTGCTGTTATGCATGGTGTTTGCATACATACCATCAGTACCCGTACGAGTGTGTGTTGTGTATACGAGAGTGTATGTCCCAGTTGTATGGCATGAGAAAATCTCTGTGCTTGAAAAAGGTCTTGGAGTGCACCAGGTAATCAACCCGCATTGTGTGATCTTTCACGGCAGCGGGTGGTCAGCACCGCACCGACTACATCACCGACACTGACTTAGCATATTTCCAAATGCACTTACAGGCTGCGAACTACCCGTTGCTCGCTGGCAATGGTACGGGCTATGGCTCAACTCAACTAAGTTAGAGCTACGAATACGAGTATGTAGCTTCTGAGTCGAAATTATTTTGAAATTTATTTAGTTACGCTGTCCATAATGGTGAATGTTGGCTTTTTGTTTTTTGACAAATCTCTTGGAATCGAATTGTATAGCACAGCACAGCGCAACGTGGGCTTGGAGGGTTCTGTGGAGCACTAATCGCTGCACTGCAGCATGCATGACGTGGAGATCTTAATAACAACAGACTGTGGTTAACGCAGTTGTAATAGGCTGCAGAAACATGTGTTTCGGAATTGATAATTTCCAATAATTGCATAGTAAGCCATTTATGGTCGATGGTGTTTGTTAAAATTGGTTAAGGAGTAAATCTGTTTAAAGTGATCTTCACATTAAATAAAGCTAGATAATTCTAAGGATATAAATACGTCCATTTGAGGGAATCTAGGACTGAGTAAACCTACAGTTTTATGCATCTTCAAACTAGAAATAGTGCCTATTTCTATTCACAGGTGGTTAAAAAGTTCAAGAAAATTGGTGAGAAATCCCTTGAGTTTGTCAAAGTAGTTTGGATGGATGAGATTATTTAAAGATAATAATAAAATAACTGGTATCAGGGTGTACAGTAAAGTTGAAAGTTTAAATAAAGAGTACAGAAACATTTTAGGAAATACTGAATATTGCATCTTTGTTAGAAATCGAAGTTAACTGTTGATATGATTTTCAGGAACTTCACTAACTTTAGACGACTTGTCAACTCCAATATTTAGATTCGAATTTCGATTGTACAAGCTCCTCTCTAAGGGCAAATCTTTCAACAATATGAGGGGAAATACCACTTAAATTTAAAATAACCATATTTTTGGTTGGTAAAATGAGTTCATCAATAAATAAATGTGGGCAGTAAATTGAGAAAACAAAAAATAAATCGTCAAGCTAAGCACACGGAAGAATGCAACACTCTTATTATTTTGCTTGCTTGTGATGGCATTCCATGGATTACATACCTTTGAGAATATTTATATTTACATCTTAGTATAGCTCACCGTTATCGTTAGCCCACATAATAAGCCTCTAACTTGCACCATATCCCTTACTTTTCTAAGATCAATCACTAATCTGTCAACTGTTTTCTTGAATTGAAGGTGGAAAGAACTTCATAGAGGAATAACCGGTTTCTTTCTCCAAAACATCATACTTTTAAATTTCAAATGCTCAAAAGATTTTTTTATCCATGGGTCTTTTTAAACCTGTGAGCTAATGACGACTTTTAATGAGACTGATCCGGTCGTAGGTTTCTGCCTGAGAGCTATTAAATACTCGTAACATAAGGTTACATAACATAACATACTGTTTCACACAAAATTGTGGTAAATTAAATCGGTACACATTTCAGCACGTGCAACAGAATTAAGGAACTGAAATGTGAGCAGTGGATATAAGTAAGTAAGGAGATATAAGTTTGCTGTGGCCTGAGGCCTATGATTTTAACACAATATGCGGATCCAATGGGGGTAGAACGAAGAACTCCCTATGTCGAGTTCAGTCCCATTTATCGAGTACAAATTCTACAAATTCAATAATACTATGTATTATACTTAACTTAAAAATGTAACTGAGATATACAAATTCATTTGACTATTTAGATTTCACCTTTGACAAAGCAATGCTGATAAATTTTATTATTGTGTAATCAGTTACCAATGGTAACTCACCAATATTAAAATGATGGCGCGATCATTTTTTTTGAATAGACTCACACCTTATGCAAATATTTTGGAAAATCAGCCGGCTACATACATTCAAGCTACATACTGATATTGTATCATTACGAACATCTGTTCTTTCACTGATTAGACTATTATTGTTATTATTATTAGGCGCGGATCAACCTGGGACGTTGTGCTCAATAGAAACAAAAATTCAAGTACTAAACTTAAAGACTAGCAATTTAGCTAAATGCTATTGAGCGGGAGTATTGGCCGGGAGGCATAGGAAGAGTGAAGGGCAGTCTCGAGGAAGAGTTTATTAAGGTGGAGGTTTAATAGAGTTGACTTCGCGAAGTATTCTGGACAAGGCTTCATGATATTCATAATTCGTTCGGTGAGGAACTAATCTCAGACTTCGAATCAGATTCACAGGCGAATAATATTACCAATTAAAAGCTGGTAAACAAAGGGTATGTCACTAACTTCATGACGTGTGATAAGGAATTGTAAGTTTATAAGCGATCGAGATAGAGTGGAAAATTGAAACTGTTAATACTGCGGAGACCCAATAACACGAAACGGATAAACGCGAAACAGATTCTGCGCGCAATATATGGGTGCTGTAATATGGCGACCAGACCTGACTGGCGTATTCGAGAAGACGCCCTACAATGCTTATATAAAGAGATTTAGTAACATATGGTTCCCAAAATTCCTTAGACCAACGTTTGACGAAACCGAGGGCGGAGTTGACCTTGCTTATGATGTTATCTCTCTGGGCAAGTTTATTTCATTTTCGCTGATTACTCCTAAATCTGTTTCTGTTACTATGGAAACAGATTCGTTGTCAATAAAGCAGGTCCGGTGTAAAGTTGTGAAACGTTTTCGAGTGTATGCTATAGTTTGGCATTTTTTGAGGCTGAGCACGAGGAAATTTTTCCGGCACCAAGTGGAAAACCTGTTCAAGTCTTCATGCAAAAGACAGTCAAAGAGAGACGAAAATAAATGAATTTATAATAATACATTTAACATCATTAATTGTCATAATGGGTAACATAGGACCGAGATGGCCTTTCTCGGACTACGCCAGTTTTTCTTTTAAGTAGGAAGTACTCGTAGTCCCTATAATGAAATCTGATTTAAAATCAAGAACCTTTAGTTTGAAAAAGATACCTTTGCTGAAATTGATAGTGATTACAAGAACTCCTCTGCCATCTTCTAGAGCGCACAGAGTAGTTAATATGAATTCTGTTAGGTGTGCGTTTATTGATCTATCCTTTAAAAGACCGCGTTACTCGAAGCGATGGATTTGCAATGGAAAAACATAGAGTCATATTTGTATAATGCTGTCGAAAGGTAGAGGTGGGTGCTTATGATCTAGATTAGAGAACGTGATTGCTCGCTGAAACAATGCAATTATCCGCATCAGTAGAAAAAGAAAAGATGAGATCCAAGATTGCTGGTGATACCACTTAATTGGAAAATACCGGCGTCTGTAGTCAATGAAAATAAGTTATTTTTCAGAAATCGCGTTACCAGCATTTAAATATGTTTGATCTCTCTGAACACATTTCAGTTTAGGCAGAGTCGACGTGATTAAGTAGTGAATTAAACGCATCTATAGCTGTTAACTATGGGTTGGTTCAGAAAGGCGAATGTAACAACAGCAAATGTAAAAATTGCGCTTTAAGATGGGAATACTAGCACAAACAAATACGAAATGAACTTTAGATAACTTTTTAAAAGGAGCAGGTTTGAGACGAGATGGTATTACCAATTTTTATAATCGGGTGAATAGTTGGTCTCCGGGCAACAATTTCATATGGAAGAGTTTGAGAGTTAAGATAAATTTTTTGAGAATTTTCTGTGGAGCAAGCGCAAAATTGTTAGATTGGTTGGGAACCATAGTTTTATATTTTATAAATCTGGAACGCGTTCTTTGAAGGATACAAATGCGCTAAGAACTTACGTAGGCGGCATATGAGTAAAGATAATTCGCAACATCAGTTGGAGTAATGTTAAAACTTGGCGAAGACCTTTAAATTGTTCTTGCTGAGTAGAGACCATAATATTTGTTTTCGTAGTTCCATCGATGCATATAGAGCCGGGCTGATCATGCCAGTAGGCAAGATATAATCGAACATTTTCGTATATTCTACGAACTCTAAACCGGACAGAAAGTAGCATAAATTATTCGAGTGAGAATTAACTATATTTATGATAACTATGATTTTATACGCAGTATGTGGTTTGGGAACTTAGGCTGGGCGGGGAATAAGTTTATGGGAATGAACGAAATTTGGGTAAACTGGTATCCTAGAAGTCAGGTTAACAGATGTTGCGTAATTAGTAAAAACCTGTGGGCTTGAGTCACTTAAACATTATTTCGCGAGCATAAAATGGGATGGGGAGATATCGTTACATTCATCACAACAGAACGTGAAATTGTTTTTGTAGTCTTTAAGTTAAAAATTGTTCACTTACTTAGGCTGCGTTTTTCGCGTGCAAAAATTTTCTGAAAATTCTAAAACAATTGACTAGGTCAGCATTTGTTTCACTCACAATTTCACAGCTGGGGTTATACAGTATTAAGACATAAATAAAATGTTATTGATGTAGGTCAGTATCGAAAGTGTAGGTGGATCGGGCACGAAATATGGAGAAAAAAAAAGCAGACATTGGGAGTTAGCGAAAATAAAGGCATGAGGCGATAACCGGGAGTTGGGCTATTGATAAAAAGAGGGAAATTTTGATTGAGACAGAGCAGAGCTACAACGAATTTTAAGACACACTCGATAGGTTTGAAAGCTTAACTCTAGATTCGTTACTATTTTTTGGCTTAAAGGATTTACCTAGACCTTAAGGACACCGCTGCATTCAGAAAAATGCGGCAATTTCCAATGTAAGTATTATAGTCGGGCCTCATTTGTTCGAAAATTAGGGAGGAGCCTGCAGATCCACACCGGACCATAAGCAGATAATCGTATTCCTCTCCTTCTTCTTTTATTAATCATTGTAATAAGAAATGCGTGTAAAGACATGTTTTGTGGACAAGGTTTGCGGAGCTTGAAACTTTCAGCAAGTCGCTTTTTTTTAATCGCATTGACTGTCTAATAAAAATGTGTTCTCATCAGAATGGCCAGGCTATAAAGTAGCCGAAATCATCGCTTTATACAAGGTTGGGCAAAATTAATCATCCAATTTTGTTTTTGAATTACTTTTTTATTAAATAAAAAAAATTACTTTGAGTGATGGAAATCTTTTTTTTGGACCTTTACAATTTGTTCTGTTAAGTGGAAAAAATTTTATCCACCAAGTGGCTGCCACCAGTGCTGATACACATTTGTTCCCGTTTTATCGCATTTCCCATGACTTTCCGCAAGATTTCCGGTGATAACTGTTCGCATTCCTGTCGAATATTCTCCTTAAGGGCTGCGATTGTCTGAGGCTTGTTGGCATAGATCCGCAACTTCAAGTAGCCCCAAAGAAAGAAGTGTGTGACGGTTAAATCGGGCAATCTTGCTGGCCATGCCAAATCGCTAAAACGGAAGATTACGCGACCAGAAAACGCTTCCTTCACAATATCCATTGTGGCTCCGGCTGTGTGTGCGGTTGCACCGTCTTGTTGAAACCACATGTTCACCAAGCCCCGCTCACCCAATTCCGGCAATAATAAGTCGTTTATTATGGCCTTGTAGCGTTCGCCAGTAACAGTGACCGTATTGCCGGTGGCGTCCTCAAAAAAATACGGCCCAATCACTCCTCCCGCGTGAACGCCGCACCACACAGTGGCTTTGAGTGGATGTAATGGCTCTTCGTGCATCACAAGTGGATTTTTAGTGCCTCAGAAAAGAAGATTTTGCTTATTGACATAACCGCTTAACTGGAAATGCACCTCGTCGCTCATGATGATTTTCGACACAAAATCGTCCTCTTCGTTGTTGAGATTGAGGATGGCTTTACAGTAATTTACACGCAACTGACTGTCAGGAGGCATTAACTGATGCACTTTTTGCACTCTGTACGGCAACATGTTTCCCGAGTTGGCGCGACACAATTAGGAAATCGACGTCGAAATTCACGCTGCGCTAACACCACCGACCGATTATTGGTCAAAAACATCGACACCATTATTCCACGCTCTTGTGGAGAATAGCGCTCCATTGCTTATCTGTTTGTATACTGCAGCTGTCTAGTTCACAAATGTCAAATATGATTAACGTATGACGCCATTTGCAAAAATTATAACATCTTCCGATAGGGTGATTAATTTTGCGCCACATTGTATAAATACAAAATAATTAAAGAAATTGGTATGTCGATTGGTATAAAATATAATGTGATTTGGCATTTCTTTATTATTTCCTGTAAAGCTACGTTGCATGCAATAATTGTCTGGCTAAATTAAAAAACCTAAACCACCTTCATAAAGAACATTGATTATTGTTAATTATTAATCCAACTTCGTGGGCGAAGCTAGGACCGCGCTAGCTGGAGTGGCATCCTAGCTGAGGTCCTGCTCCAGCCCGGACTGTAGCAGCATCAAACTACTCGCAAATTAATACACGAATTTATCTTTATTTATTGATTATTACCAAAATTGTGTGGTAGTAAGTAAAGCTGTAGCTTCCATAAAGCAGTTTTCAACTTACTGCATGTACTTACACGTTACACGACCCGGTTCCGTGACTAAAACAGCATGTATCTCCAGCCAGTTCGATCACCAACTAACTGCCTTTTGCAATGGTTGTGGTCCCTTTCCAGCTGTTTGTGGCACCACAAACGTCTTCCTTTACCCCTAAATCCTACTTTGAAAACTCGGATATCCTTACACCTGTAACACTGGACACCAGCGGTCTACATGACCTAGCCATCCTGTTTGGTATAAGAGCAGCTTTCTCACCAATTTCATATAACCGTACAGCTCTAGCGCCTACCTCTAAATACTATTCTAATTTAATTTTGGTCTCCCGAAATGTGAGGACAAATACTATATTGAATACGTATCTTTCGTATACCGCAATATGATCAATTTAGCTTATCAAAGCCATGTGGATTTATGGATTTGCGGGAAACAAGAACCAAGCTACTACAGTGTTCCCAGCGAAGCCAATCAACCTGAGTCTGTGTCCGAATATGATTTCGTTCACATCGTGCTTGGAAAAACCAAAGGTGATCCATTTTCCTACTCTGTCATTAAGTGACCTAAATACTGTTCCTATATTTTACTTCCAGAGCCTTGTAGAAGTTTTTTTTGATAGCATACAAGGTTGATGTTAGCAAACTTAGGTCTGGTAGCGATTGTCACCAGTTGCTCGCTTATACGCTCGTTATAAGCACTATTATTTTTCTTGTAGGGTATCACAGGTCAATAAGATATGTAACCCCCGTTGCGGTAAGTTCCCGAGCCGAATTTTTAAACTTTGGGAGGCAATAATAAAATGGCTTACCTGGATCGTCACTCCTTCAAATTAAGACTAACGAGCAAAAGAAGTTATAAGTGTTCTACTGTAGGGTCCCGTTTAAGTCGTTTTATTTGCATCATGGAGAGGTGATAATGCGATTTTGACTACCAGCATATACTCGTATATATGTATGCGTAAGAAGTTGCTTGTCGCTGATGAATAACCTGCAGCTGGTAATTCACAAATGCCTTAGAATAACACTAAAAATCTCTTGAAAAAATTACATTCCAGTTGCCGACATTTTGCAATTGAATGTAATAGTTTTTCTATATTTATATGTAAACTGTCGAGCTTATCGGGTAACTAACTTTCTTCTCCCTGGCAGTCCGGAAACTACTCGCTATCAGGTTCAAATCAATATACAATCCAACGTACCTACTAATTGAAATATGAAAATTTAAATTTTTTTCCTTGGCTAACCACGCACTTGCATATCTAATCCTTTGTATTAAGTATCTGTAGAATCTAAGCGACCAACTTTGTTTATTGAGATATACGAGTATGTATACTCTGCCACTCATTTCATCGGAGAAAAGGAATCTCCTCTAACGAAATGTATAACTTTCCATCTTTCCGCACAACCTAAGTGAATATGGCTGATAATAGCATGAACATCGCTGACCCGACGAGTGGTGGGAAATTTTCACTATCCCAGCATACAATTTATATCTCCGCCCGTCGCGTTCGTATTCACAGCAATTCCGATCTCAGCTATAGCGATCATATGATCGTTATATCTACATAGATACAAAGACTATCTAGATATGTACGAGTACACACATCCGAGCGAGCAATATCACATTACTTGTCGCGTATGCGCTTTTTGGCCATGTGATAAATCTTTCTCACAGTACAGTCTGACTAAAGCGCTAAGCCACAGCGTCGGCGGCGGTGTTAACATCATCGAAGAAATTGCTGGTTGTATCTCATATTAGATACTCCAAACCGTTATATGTACGTTTCAATGATAGAGATACATATTCCGGATTCTAAGTCACGCCTCTTCTAACAACAAATCGATTTGCATTTGTGATATTGCCATCGAGCGAAGCCAATGAGGGGCCGACTATCGATCGAAACCGATCTGAGCGACCACCACCAATTTTTTATTTTTATTTATTTTTTTCTAATTTCAACCTGTCTCCCCTGTATCTGAACCACACACGTTCAGCCAAGGAATTCACCTTGCAAACAAATTACACGTTAATTGATGGCAGTACGAGTATAGTGTGCCATGGTGTGGAATGGTGCGACTGTGGCTACGGTTTCATTTGAGTTAATATCGTGCCAACGATTTTCCACATGAGAAGAAAATTCACACGTTTTCCTCGAGTGGCACTCTTGGCAACCGGTGGCGGCACAGTGGTGGTGGTGGGAAGTGGTGGGATTGGTCTGTTTCTGAGTGGCTAACTACAACTTGTGGTGGTGTGAATCTGTGTGGGGTATCTATCTAGTCCAAGTGTGGCTCTGGTGGGTGGCCATATCTGAGTATATTCTTACAAGTGGAAATGGACTTGAATATGATTGCGCGAATAATTGTGATCGGCAGTAGCGGTGTTGGAATAAATAACATCTAGGCATGAATGTCTTGAGTGTATGCATTGTACTGTGCGGCGAGAGGTTTTTTTTTAAAGAGCTTAGCAATGTTGTTGCCCAGTTATTGTTTATTTCAACACCTACAGTATAATTAATGCAAAATGTTGCTGGAACACCTGCTGTGCTATTAATATCAATGAGGTGAAGTGTTTGGCTATTGTTGGTCGTTTAGCTTGGCCAGTGCGGTACACATCCGCTTGCTGGCTGTCGATTAATAGGTACACATTACTTGACTTGTTTTTGAAAAATAAGTAATTTGTTAGAGGATTATAACATTCGGACCTGATATCGTTATGTTCGGGGAATCCAAATACACTGATATCATAAAGTGTCTCCGCATTTATCTTTTTTCGATCTTTTCTTATGGAGATTTGTGACATATGTACGAGTATATCTACTCTCAGGAGGACTACCTACGTATGGAAATATTTATTTATTTTGTAGCTTTTATTTAATTTTTGAAAATTGTTTCGTACAATGACTAGTTTTTGAAAGAACGGTTTTACAAAGCTTTCTTAACAGGTAGTAATAACTTACATAGGTTAAACAGTTGTGGTTGACATTTTTACGGGTAAGCTTATATTTCTCTTATTTAGAAATTCGAGAGAAGAAGGCGTAAAGTGGGATATCTATCCAAAATAGCTATAGAACCTGTATTGTTTTGTATGTATCCTTTGGCAATTGATCTTTTGAAAAAAAAACTTCAATTCGGAAAGCTCTGGGCGGTAAATTCCCTAAAGACCCTAAACCAAGTGACAGGGTATAGCATTCAAGGCATATATAACCGTTTCGAATAAAAATGTAATAGCGTGAACGCTTTGCACGGAATTTTGAAAGTCAAGCTGGTAAGCCGGTATAAGAAAAAAGACAAGTTGAAACACTGCGTTTTAGTTGTATTATTACCAAGAAAAAGAAAGACAATGGAATTTAGGAGGTTGACCACGCACAATGCATCTACAATGGCAATAAGTAGAGTTGGGGACAATCTTGCAACTCCGATGCAAATGCACACGAATTAAAATTTGTAATGCAAGAGATTCAATCACCGAAATATGTATATACAATACACTACGTTAATAAGAGCGGAAAATAACGAGATGCAAAAATAGGTGGAGGGAGAAATTAAACTCGAGCAGGTAATATTCATTCTGTTGTCGGATACAAATAGAAAATCGCTGTTTTTAAAGAGCATGAAGTAATCAAAGAAATAAAAGGGGGTCGTGCACCGGGCGAATCACTCGAACCTACCAAAGTACATGGCATTTCAAATCTTGAGTTGAAAGAAGTGATCTGATGCTTTAAAAGTGACCTTGGATCTAAGTCTAAGGTTATATACATATAATCAAACTTAAAGATAGCCACTAAGGTTTTATGGAATGTAAGTCAAAGCTCAGATGGAGAAATATCGCACAGCGCTAAGAAAGACCCGCTTATCAACTTCACTCGTCTGAAAAAACAGTTAACACAGTTTTTATAAATACCAGTGCACGTATAAAAGTGTTCCTTTAGTTCCTTTCCGAGATTTGGCTATTTCTGTTCATTGAATTCATGAAATGTATGTTTTTTTTTTGCACATTTGGCCTATTGTCTTCAAAACAAAAATGCTACAGCTCTAATTTTTAATTATGTTGGCAGCATCACTTTGAAACAACTTCTTGGAGGGAAATAATGGGTCATTGGTCTACTATGAGAAATACATGTAAAGACGCCTCAGGTCCGTACACCCTTAAGGTAAAAATTAAAATCGGAAATAACAGAGAAATCGCAATTAAGGTGAGTGTATTACACATGTCGAGTTCTATAATCGATTTGAATGTACTGTATTAAAGTTCTCATCTAGAAATGTGAATAAATATAAATAAAATGAACGGTACTAGAGTCCAGGATCGACCTAGTCATCAAACAATACGACTATTCAGTTAGAGCGGTTTACGGCCAACTGACAGCAGCTATATAATCTAAGGAAATTAAAGATTTTTAGCACAGAAGCGTTAGTATTCAGTCTCTCTACAAAATCTAGACATCTAGTCAAAATTCGATGTTATAAATATAGAGATAACTTTAAAACTATTGTGTCTTTTTTGTCGGTTTTTGGTATTTAGTTTCAGTATTGTCTAACAAATCACCATGAATATAATTAAAATAAAAGAGCTCTTTTATAACATTCAAACCTATTTTGAAGACCGTCCATCAATTCACGATCTAGGTCTACACCCATATAAGATCCAGTTGTTGTAAAAAAGAGCACGGCTTGTGAAGTTTGCTTTATTGTGCAATATTCACGATAGTGAAATATCGGTCTTTAGTTCCTCAAAAATGAGGATGAAGTTCGCATTGCACTCAATGGCCAACGCTGACAGACAATGATCTGTGATTATGTTGCTTCTTCCGAAATATGATGACGATTCTGAAATGATGTTAAAAACAGAATGGCATGAACCATTCTTCATTATGAATAACAAATTTGATTTAAACTCTATTCCTGTTTATTGCTAAAAAAAAGTTATATAGCTCTTAAAAACAAACCCTTTATTTGAAACATATAGGCCAAAGAAACAGTGATTGTCAAGTGTATCTAAGTGTTCGCTTGATTTCTGACAAGTATCAGTACTCGTATCTGCCTATCACCTGTGCGATCCATTAAACAGATCTTACCATTTTTGTTTTATAGTAATACTTGTAAACTGCCGATAACCTCAATGTGATCAACGTATAGAAGCAGATGCAGAATTTTAGAAAACTTGATTCCGTCGCAACTTGCCTGAATCCTTTATGACATCAACGATTTCATTATTTGTCTTCTCGTCTTAAGTGAGGCAAGAGTTTCTATTTGGCTAGGAATGTAAACTGTCAACTACCTACCAACAACCGCCCACTTGAAGGAGCAGGATTTATTGGGGACTCTTGAGTATACGAACTCGAAAATAATTAATATTAGCATCGAAACTTTGTTACTTATAACATATAGAACAATTTTAACATCATCTTGGATCTTGCTAATTTGGTAAATGACCTCTAGAGAGGTACTCTCAGGGAAACCTTATCCTGTTTTAAGTCTTTTATCTTGAAGATTGCTGCTATACGCAGAAGTACGCACGCACCATTTGCTCTACCATGCACACTTCTCTAATATAGTCCTGTTTTGTCTTGAAAAACGAAGAGGAGTTTCAGTGATGAAATCCTTAAGCTTGATTTCTTAAATCCTGTTTGAGTTTTGATAAGTCTTGATCCGAACTTTGCCCTACAATTTCATCAGAGATCTGTGACGAAGGAATCTTACGTTCTTGCAGAATTTAGGATATGATTAAAAGATTAACAGATGTTTAAAGTAATGGTTCTGTGTGCTGCTACATGCATTCCGAAACTTTTTATTTTCCGTTTACAGTAGGAACATAAAGAAAAAATGTATTTTCATATCACGCACTTTCAAACGGACAGCCGGTAGAGTTTCTTTGTTGGTCTAGAAGAAATTTGAAGATACAATTGTGCCGCAACTAGATTTTTGGAACGATATCTGAAAATTATGCTATACCCATCGCTTGTCCATATGAATAGTAGAATGTCCCTAGCTATTTTCTTTACTTATATCATAACTATTTATTAACAACTGTTGAGTACATATATTGTTAAAAACTATTTTAAACGAAATAAAGATTCAAATAAATATAAAATAAATAAAGAAGTTATTGCGTACTTTTTCCGTGTGAAAATTTGACAAAAGTTCGATTGAGTTGTATCTAAAGCCACGACAAATGATTTTAAGTGTACAATCATTGGGGGGCCCCGCCCAATTATCAAGGCTTCGCCCATCAATGACGTTGTCTAATAATGAACGGGGTCAGAGCAAAGTACTGGTCTTATCGTAAACATCTTCAGATGACGCTACCGAAGGTTGCAACGATTTGATCAGTCACAAGTTGCCGGTCATAGGTATTGTGGGCGGCTGGACCACCGGTAGTCCCTACCAGGACTTAAATCATGGTAACATGGGAGTCAGGAACCCCCGGATCTCGGTCCGGGCCTGACTTGTGGGAGCGTCATGGTGGCTGTGGTTTAAACCCAAAGTCGCGGGAAATGTCTTCCTTTGGTTGACCCAATGTAGAGTTGCAATAAGTACTGGGTGCTGCGACCCTAAGAGCAGTAAGAGGTTTTAAGTCGGCCTCGACTCATACCAAGAGTGGAACTTGTGCCGGCAACACAGTTCCGAATTGTTATCTCAGCAAGGCGGCAGAGCGATGGCAAGGCGTATCCTTGCCCCCATGGCTGTATAGGCATCCCGTAAACAAGTCTCCATGACTGGTGGTTTACGTTAAAAATCAGACACTATGTACAATCATTGGGACCTATTTATATCAATGTTCATTAGAGTTTTCGAATATAGGGCAGATGAAAGCATACTACGAAGAATCTCTATGGACCCCAAGCAACCTATCTTTTGAGATTTTTGGGTAAAAGTAACAATACATACCTACTCAAAAGTTTGTTTGACCACACAAAACCGAAGCATGTCAGAAAAATGGTCTTATATTTCCGCCTTCCGCCTAGGTCTCATTAAGGCTTTGGGCAAAGAGATGTTAACTGTGAGTTTACAGGAAGCACGGCAATGTTGCTTGAGGCATTAGGGAGTAAAAATTTAACTACCATATACTCATGATTGAGAAACGAAATTTAGTTCTCAACAAAGTATCATCATCTTGCTGGCCTTTCTGGCCTTTCGTGGTCCCCCGTTATAGAAAACTTTGCAATGCAAAGGAAAAATCTTTCAGGTTAATCTAAAATAGGCATATCTGGTAGCAGAACCTCTGCTTGTCTCAGGTCCCGAATCATAGGCGCATAAAGCATGCATGATAGGCCTAAAAACGGATTTAACCAAATTTTAATATCAGAAGTTAAAATCTCATCCTTCCCCTTATATGTACCAGCAAGATGACTAAATCGTGTTCCTTTTCTCAAATGACTTCGGTCCGTTTTTGAATAGAGTGAAAACTATCGAATTTAGCCGACTGATTGATTTGTTCAGCTGTAACTTCTATATTAACTGATTTATCATCGTTCATCCGCTGAAAATATTGAAAATATCACTTACGTATTCTTAAATCGAATCCATTTCATTGTTAAATATAATTTTATGTATAAAATGTTAAATTTTTTTAATTAGTTATAGTTAAGTTATTATATATAATAATAATATTCAAACCACTCAAACATACTCATACCATGTCAACAAAATGCGTTAATGGAAAAACTACTAGATCCAATACTATCACGTCGGAATGTTTTTCCAGCTTTATAAAACAAAAAACGATTCAATGTTTTAATGTGAACACTTGTCGGGAAGTTTTAATTTCACGGGATGCTCATACATCCATTGGAGCAAGGATACGTCTTGTCATTGCTTGCCGCCTTCCTGAGTACCAATTCGGAACTGTTTTGGAGGCACAAGTTGCACCTTTGGTATGATTCGAGGCCGATCTAATCCCTCTTGCTGATCTTAGGGTCACGGGTCACAGCATTCAGTTCTTATTTGCTACTCTACAACGGGTTTAGGACCCTTCCCGCGATTTGGGTTTAAACCACAGCCACAATGACGCTCCCACAATGAAACGTACCTCAACAAGTCAGGCCCGGACCGAGATTCAGGGGGCTCCTGACTCCCATGATGCCGTGATTTAAGTCCTGGTAGTGATTACCGGTGGTCCTGCCGCCAACAAGACCTATGACCGGTCCGCTTGTAACTGGTCAAAACTCAAACCGTAGCAGCCAATCCAGGAGTACACTTCACATTATTGTTTGTGGTGATCTTAATGCTGACTTTCTAAAAAAGGACAGTAAAGCTCGCTAGCACATAGATATCACGTCTTTCAGGTTTATCAGTTATCGACTCGTTTGCTATCATTCTCCGAGCCTACTTGATATCATTATGGTTTCCCACACTTCATATGTCTTGTTTCAAGACTGTATTCTGTACATATAACGCTGGCTTGTATCGTTTCAATACATCGAAAACGTTTAAGTTCAGAGACCTTTCCTCCATTAATAATGACTTATTGCAATCTGATGCGAGCCAACTACCTTAGGGAAATTGTTATTTCGCCTCCAACGTAAATGACAAAGCTACCTACTTGCAATTCATAAATTTAGAACTGTTGCTAACTATACGAAATAAAAAATGTCAATGGTTCTTTTCTGAAGTTCAGCATGCGATAAAAGTTAGTCATAAGCTATAAGCTAAATGGAAAATAAGTCAAACGGGTTTCAATTGGGACAAATATTGTTGGACCCGTAACAACTCCGCCTTTTTGCCAGAAGATCAAAATTAAGATATTTTTTATCAAAACTGAGCACTGAACATACCTCAAAAAAACTGTGGAGCAGTATAGTATATGCTCAATCGGTGATGCAAAATCAGCAACAGTTTATTATTTTTTTTTTAAAGAACTCTATACTCAAGTGGGTATGAATACACTTAAAGTGCCTGAGCACGTGTTAAGTTTTTTGGAAAATGGGATAGAGAGAGAAAGAAGGATGGTTGAGCTCCATATGGGTGGCATCCAACATTTAATGGGGAGACTAATTTCTTAGTGGAAGTTGGCTTGTTGTTGAGTTCTACTCATTTACTTGATTTTCGTTAATTGAAAAAATTAATATGTCTTTCGGACGAGGCTGGGATTCGAACACCGAATCTTCCGATTTGGAAGCCAGTCCACTACCGTTTGAGCCACGGCCACCCATTGATAACATCGCCAATTTAAATGATCTCAATAATGCATTTATATCTAGAACTATTTATAAACTGTGTGCTATCCCCAATAATGATCTCACTTTCGATTTTGCTTTCCACTTTAATGTTGCTTCCGAAACTGATGTAGTCAATACTGTACGAAATTTAAAATCCAATGTTATGGGAAAAGTTGGTGTATTTATTAGATTAATGATTCTATCTCATATCTTAAGCACCCTCACACATATCATAAATGTCTGCATTACTACTTCAACTTTTCCTGATAATTTAGAAATTGGATAAGGTCATTCTCAACCCTCCTCCCCAAACGTATTCCGACCGATCATACCATATTTGTCAAAAGTCTTGGAGAAGGTTTGGCGAACCAAATTTCCACTTTCATCAATCAACACGGTCTGTTAACCCTGGTTCAGTCAATAAAAATAGGGCGAACCTAATAAGAATGGACAATTTCGTCATTAAGTTAACTCGAAGGCACGTTGCAAGAGCAATGACCTCATCCAACAACCTGATCCCCGAGGCTTACTTCCCCAATTATATGTATCACGAGAGAGTTCGCTTTGACGGCTTTATTCCTCCAGAAGCGTTCCTCTATCTAGATAGAAAATCGATCCAGGACAGATTGGCGGTGCCGCTAATCTTCAACGTCGCTCGAACAGCTGTGGATAGGCGACTCAACTACAACAGAGACGTCGCACATGGCAGTGCGGAGCGTCTCCGGGTAAGTAGGGCGGTAGGAAGTCGCAACATGAGGGATGTTGCTCTGTAACACCAACAATTTTGGTGGCTTGTTGAAGGGGAGGATGCTTCGTGGTCGAACTCCTCCAGTGATATGTAGCTTCATATGAAGCAAGTGGGCCAGTCTAATTTTTTTTAGCCGTGGCCGGCTTACATAGTTTTAGGTTGGATGAAGATAGTTTTAAGAAAAAAATATATAAAAACACAAAAAAAAAAAAAAAAAATTAAAAATTAAAAAATAAATAAATATATATATATATACGAGTATATATATACGAGTTTTTACTTAAAATTTATTTTCTTAGTTTTAGTATTAATTAATGTTAAAATAGAAATAAAAGTAGACTGTAAGATTCGTCGAAAGACATAGTTTAAGTGTTAGGTTTAACTTAGAGTGCCCGCATGGGGCCAGTAAGTTAGAATAAGATTATTTGTAAGTAATTTAAGCTAATTTTTAAGCGTTTTTTGTTTAGCATATAAGAGTAAATTAAGTTAAAAAAATAAATATGCATAAAAACTGAAAAAAAAACTGACTGGTTCAGTCAGGTTTCCGTACAAGTCATAGCTGTTTAATAGCCATGGTTAAAATCCTTGACGATATTAGGATTCAATATGATATGGACTTTATAACGATTCTGTGTTTGCTTGACTTTCCTAAGGCTTTTGATAGCTTCGATCATAAGCAACTCTGTCAGAGGCCTAAGCTATTTTTCAGTATCAGCGAAAGATCAGTTCGCCTAGTATATAATTATCTTGATAATCGGCATCAAAGAGTATGTTTTCATGTATTGTTTTTGTCTTAATTTGGCACTTTAACTGCAAGAGTACCTTAGGGGTCAATTCTTGGCCCGGTCTTATTTGTCTCTTCATTAATGACTTACCTAAAACCACCTAACCACCTCTATTCTGAAGATGCTCAGATTTATCTCTCCAAACTCATCAGGCTTTACGATAGAAATACATAGCTGGTCATTATGTAATGAACTATAAACCCATCCAAATCTCACGTTTTGGTAATAAGTAAAACATGTCGACAAGGAAGCAATACCACCAGTGTTTCTGAACGGGAAATGGCTTGATTTAATAGACACGGTTACTAATCTTGGGGGCAAAATACATAGCTAATCCTTTGCTATTGATGATAAGAACTACGTCATTGGCAGTATCTACTCGTATGCCAGACTACGTAAGCTTTGGTCCTCATCCAGTTACTCTCCAATAGGTACACTCATTATTTTCGCCTATAATCGATTACGCCGCCATTGTTTACTGCAAACCTGACGCAACGTAACCGGTTCTCGGCTGTTTTTTCAATTTTGTATGCTGTGTATGTATTCATAAAATTTTACAAAACAGATGTCACACCTATTTGCTTAATAAGATACAATTCACTCATTCTGGCAGAACACAAAATATTATAGTTCCTTCCTTCCATTATTTGAACTTCTGGCGCCTTTTCTTCATCCATGTTACCAGGCTTTGGAACTCCCTTTCTACAGCAACAAAGCATATAATAGGAGCTCAAACATTCAAAAATATCGCGTTAGCACATACAGGGTCATCCAAATACACTCTTATTTTTAAAAACAAAATAAAATGAACACAAATCAATTATTTTCGGTATGTTATAGCTTTATTAGAAAGAGCGAACAGTCCCAGTAGTTGTGGAATATGATTTCATTCGTGTGGCTGCCTCGGTTGAATTAGCAGTAGCGCATCCTGTCAATCCGATTTTCCAAGATCTTATTGACATTTCACGAATGGCTCGGACGATATTCGCTTAAAAATCTGAAATCGTTTGTAGATTGTTCGCATAACACCGATTTTTAAGGGCACCCCACCAAAAAAGTCTAAGTTAGTCAAATTGCAGCTTCGACTTGGCCAATTTACATCACCAAGGCGGCTAATAACACGATTACCGAACATAGCGCACAAAATACAGCACTCACTTTTCAAATAGGTTTGCTATATTTCCCAACGTTGTTCAAGCGCAGATCAATACATTTCGCTCTGCGGAGGTATAATACTGACTGACAGTCAAAATTTCGAAAGGGAAAGTGCTGTAAGTGTCAAGTGGACCACCCGTACTTTCTTCTGCACTATTTTTCTGTCTTCAATATTCTGTTTTCCTTTTCTTTCTCCTTTCACCTTCTCTTGTATTTTTGTCACTATTGTAATAATTGACCTTGAACTGTAGTACTATAAAAGGCAAATTGTAAACTTGTACAATTTTTGAAATAAAATAAAATTGATTTAT
This sequence comes from Volucella bombylans, assembly GCA_949129095.1. Classification (NCBI taxonomy): domain Eukaryota; kingdom Metazoa; phylum Arthropoda; class Insecta; order Diptera; family Syrphidae; genus Volucella; species Volucella bombylans. Next base: position 44,586,881 of record OX422142.1, on the reverse strand, counting down.
TTGATTGATAGCACTGTTACACTCCGTTTTTCTGCTCGATTTGGCAAGTAAAAGCAAAAATACGTACTCTGCGTCAGAAAAAGCTTTTTTTTTTCATTTTAAATGCTATACATATGAACCAGGACTTGCCTAACTTTTTAGTTAAACTTTAACTAAAACAGCTAAACCAGGGTTTAAACTCAAGAAAAAACCTGAACGCAAACCCTTGTATAATCTAGAGGATTGAAATTTATAAATATCAAAAAGATTTATCGAAGTAGAATACACTGACTTGGATTTAGGAATTTGTAATAATAATAAAAATCTATGCTATCACATGACTCAAAGTCGTAAAAAAGCTATCCATGCTAACTTTAATTTATTTTTATAGTTGACCGGTCATTAACTCCCCTGTTAGATAATCGGATATGTAGCATATTTATATAAAAAAAATAAAAAAATCATGTTGCCTGCTCATTTGCAATGACTACCATATAAATTTGGAAACGAGCAAATGCAAAACTCCGGACATCTCTATAGGCGTTAAGACGTGTATAGGTGTTCATGCAAATGCACCCATCTATGAGCTACAAGCAAGAAGCCAAGCAATAAATAATCTAACGATCAATAGCATTGATTAGCACAGAGCAATGCTCGTGCCATGCTTAAACTAATATGATTAGCAGATCGAAATGCTAATAAATTTATTTTCTATTCCAATAAATTAGTAACTTAGATCGTTGTTGACACCTGCTTGGCATCGTCTTAGATTTCGTCATAAATTAAATAGCACATGACACTTAAGAGCCGCTGGGTTTCTGCGAAACTAGTCGAACGATCTATACTCTCCACCGATATGTGCCGCTGTCGCGTGAATTTATTAGCTAAAATGAATCCATAACTACCATCTGAGTGTCAAATTTTCATATCCCACAGATAATACAATATAAGTGATTGACGATTAGCTATTCTACGTAGGCGCACAAGTTTAGTACCATTGATGAGTATAAATATAATATAAAGATATACATATATACATATACACCAATAGGTACCACCATTGATACCAAACTACCATTCTTAATTTGTTGTATTTTCTTTTGCAGGTGCTTCACACGGTAGATGTTTTCACCGCACCAAAGTGAGTTATACCAATTTGTATCTTTATTCAGGAATTCTTGAAATTCTTGTCCATTTATACGATAATTTATTCCGAAACACGTCTGATTAAGAAAACAGAGTTTCTCCCTGACATAAAGCTCCTTCATATACATATGTACGAGTACCTATGGCGGAGTGACCTGCCTGCCCGCGCCTGGGCACTACGGAAGAGTATCTGTAGCCGTAGACATAGCCATTCCCGTAACTATAGCCGTGCTTCTACCACACACTACGCCGACACTAACAAATGGTTGCAGCACATACGCAACATGAAAACGTCCATTGAGATTTTTGCGGCTAACTGTGTGCCCATTGAAGATCCAAATTGCGGTAGCACACAGTACAAAAGGATTTCAATTTCATGGCGGAATAAAGGTGCGAGAAGTCTGCCATTGCCTTAGTCTCAATGTGAAACTCAGTCTCAGCCTTAGTATCAACTTTAGCTTAAGCTGGAAGCCGCTACTTATTTATATTTACAGAGGAGCGGGTTGCTGCATTTTCAGATACTCGTATTCGCATTTACTTCTGGACTAGCACTTGAAAATGGGTCCAAAAAAACGTTTCACTGGTCGCAGTCACCTGGCCAACAACAGTGAGTTGAGACTATTGTTCAGTTAAGCAGCTGGTAGATGAAATAGAACTACGCTTTAGAGCCACCAAATCAGTGCACACTTCCGAGAGGGGAGCGGGACATTTTTAACTATTTTTTGTATATTTTTTTTTCTTTTTTGCGTTTTTACTGTCCAACATGGTTAGAAGAGCTGAAGCAAACTGATCTCTGCGAGAGTATGTGGATAATTTTAAAAGTCGTAAAGTATCGCATTACGGATGTGTAACAGCATGAAGATACGATGCATAATTTTTGCTAGGGAGTCGTTTTGGGGTTTTCAGCCACCACAATGATGCTGCGGACAGACGGGCCACTTCTCATTACCTGAAGTGGCAAAACTTTTATGGGATTTCTCCTCGTAGGAATGCGGTGTGTTTAAATTATGTGCACGACTGTACAGTGCAAGGTATGGTCAAAATTTTAGCAAATCTTGCATATTGTCTGGGTCATAGTAACGGTCCTATGAGGTTTGGGGTAAAATTTCCATTTTATGACTAGTGGACTAACGGGATGGAATAAACTAAGTTATATGGCATTTGTAATGAGTGCAACAAATTATTGGAAAATGAATGGTTTCAGTTGGTTTTTGTAAAAAAAACGTTACAAACGTGCCAGTATGTGGCCGTAATGGGGACTTTTTTAACAGACCAGCTACTGTTTTGACAATATGCCTTGGTCGCTTAATGGTTACAACTGATGTGAGGGAATAAATTTTAGAGAGAAAGAGAATTTTCGAGTATGTGAAACCACAGAAACTTCTTCAAGAATGTACAGCACATTTCAACCCAAAGTTAGAATTATTTTTTGTTGTATACTGTATACTTACAATTAATATGTGAAAGATCTTTTGGATTAAGGGCCTTAAAGCACTTTTATCAAGGCATAATCTAAAGTGCTGATGACCACAGTGAGTCAAGGGTCATTGACTAGAACCAGTATAGTGATAGTCAAAATTCACTGAGTAAGAAGCTTACTGAAAGCAGTACAATTTTTTTTTAAATGTATTCCACAAACTAAGAGTGAAAGTTGGTACCAAAAAGTATTGCTGTAAGCAACTAGTTTTATTCTACTCCCGGCTACGAAAAACATCCCGCACCATCCCGCATGGGGGTGGCCGTGGCGTAGTGGTAGTAGCAAACGCTTCTCACTCGGAGGGTCCAGGTTCGAATCCTGCCCATGGTAAGTCAGTTTTTCATTGTGTAATTGGAACTCAGACAGAAAAATTCTGCGTGTGAAGGCATAACACTGACACGTAGATTTGGCTGTTGTAGAGTTTCAAGCACAGAAAAAGAAAAATACTGTGATATACCTCGAATCACTCTGAGTGAAGAAAAACTCTCCGTCCTATTCGGACTCCCACCCCTGGAGAGCAAACATAGAAACCAAACACACCTGAGTTTCAAACCACTACAAAAACAATTTTCCTTTCTCCTACTTCTAACTTTCCGCCCGCGCCCTGGCAACAGTAAAAGGGTATCTAACCCCTTAGGCACGCGTAAATTATAAAAAAAAAAAAAAAAAAAACCAGATAATCTAAAATTTCATAATCAATATTTGTAGCTGGTAGTCCGTATTTAAAGAGTACTTCAAATTTTTTTCCAATTCAAGAACACACTCGAACTATGAGGATGATTTGGGTAATGTCTGATTATATATTTTCACACACCATAAAACAGAAGATTTTGAATTTGATTTCAAAGCTCTGCCAATTCACATACTCTGCGACCGACAATTATTTTATTTATAATTTAAGTACTTTGTATAAGGCTTAGCAAAATTTTCCTTGTACCAGCATAAGTTATAATTTACCTAGTAAAAATCTAGCTTACTTAACTTATGAGGCCCCGATAGACTGTCTATATATGGGACACACTCGTAGCAGTTGTCCAAATTGACGTATATATGAGCTAGGTTGGCTTAAAGATTGGAAGTTTGACCTTATAGAATTCAACAGCACTCTTAACTAGAGAATTGTTGTCTATTCATTTGGTGTGTTTGGACTGCTGTACTCTTCTTTCCTTAGATTTATCGTCAGTTGCAAGAGGTTTTTTTACGAGTCTGCTAGTTTTCTAGTTCATCGTCCAGTACAAGTGCGATATACATAATAAATCTGGCAGGATCTGAGTTGAATAAGATATTTTATCATTTGAATAGGCGAATTAACCTGTTCAAAAAAATACCTGTCCTGTTGATTTTTCTCTACGCACTATCTTAGCATTTAAAACTATTGAATGTCTGAAATTGTTTTCAAGCTCCATTATCTCCATTGCTGCTGTTGTTTTAAAAAACTACAGCGTGTGGTGCTATGCTATCTCCGTGGGTAGTGCTATATATCTTAATGTTAACATAGCTGTTTTTGATTATGATGATGCAGTAAACTAAATGCTTTCTTGGATTTATGCTTTATGCTCTCTGCAGATTCTAAGCTTTGCGGGTGTATTAAGGCATTTTAAATTGTTTATTTTTTGAGTAGGCAAAGTTTTCATATTATTCCACTTCTTTTATGAACCGCTAAAATATCTAGCGCGCTTATTTCTACAAGTATCTAAATTGCTTCTGCTTCGCTTTTGTGGTTGGGTGTATTTACGGAACTTATGACTATTCTACAGGTAGCTCTATTTTGAATTCCCTAGTCAGTACGGTCGCAAATTTGCTGATGCTTTTGCACTAATTCTAATTTTTTTTCGTCCTTTTTCTCAGACCTTGGATCGACCTTGAGCTTATTTTTCTCTCCGCATTTTTGCATGCACGTCTGCACGTACATGTCAATACAAACCGATATATTCAGCATTGCGGTTTTCAAATTTTTTATGTAATATGAATATGATATGTGAAGACTTCCACTTATACGCTTCCTTCTTTTAGGTTCCGTGCTGACGTCCGTAAAATTAACGTCTTCGAGGCTGTCATAAGTTTAAGTTTCAGTGGCGATCTAAAACTGTGACGAAATCCGAGCCATTTCGGTCAGCACACGTTTACTTAAGACACGAGCTTGTTATAGCAATTTCACTGATGGTTTTAGACTAAATATAATTTTTGTACCTAACCTTTGCTTTAAGGGAACATTATTGCATAACTGTAATAATTTTTTTGAGATTTTACCCTGTTCAAGATAAATCTGAATATCAATTAAAATGATGTGCAGGTTTTTGGCGCTTCATGACATTTCTTTATTGTCATCTCTAACCTTGAATCAAGTCATATGTCAGCCTGCCTCCCATAACATCACGTCGACTGCCATAGAATTTTATTTATATTTGGATTGTATATGAAATTAGCTAAACCGATCCGTAAATATTGGAGTTCTGCGTATCTCTATTGCCCTTTGAATCTTACTTCAAATCGTTCAACTTACTACTAATTTTGTCATCTTCGGTTAGGAACCGTTCTTCCTCATTATCTCCAATGATTAGAAACGCTGATAAGATATACTCGTATGTATATCTAAACTCAATTTAATTAAGGAACGATACCTATCTCGTAAGGAGATTACCGATGGATGCCAGTCTCAGGTTAGATTTGGATCGAAAAATTGAAAAGAATATTATCAGAATCAATACCAGAAGACCTAACAGGTCATTGCTACGAGTATATGGGAGCACACAATATAAGAATCCTACACAACTTTCAATAATTTTTTGAAAGGCTACCAGGAGAAGAAAATGAAAAATCGAGAAGATAAGAACTGAGGCAAGTCCTTTTAGGTCCTTAAGGGTGGACATCACATAGGTAGATATCATACTCGGATCAAAATTCCAAGTAGATATTTAAAGTCCGCTAGATTGAGGTAGCATGTGCGTACCATCGCAGCAGTTTATCTTCTCGTATATGATGAATACATTTCTTTTGCCTGAATATCTTATTATTCAAATAGCAGGTGTGCATCGAGGCTGTTCATTATATCCTGTTCGAGGCTGTTCATGAATATTTTTGTGATGTTTTATCTCAAACTAGGATCACAAATCTTGCACAAAATTATTCAACATTGAATACGAATTCCTTTATCAACGCAGCACGAAATGGCTACTTGAAATATCAGCAGTAAAAATACAATCCGCATCTCTGTCGTACTCCACTTTTGATATCAAATTTCTATGACAGCTGGCATTTTGTAAGAAATGACACTTAACCCATTTGGAAATAAATCTAATAGTAGCTTTGACTTTTCCAGTGATGGGTTTTCTTCGTAAGGCTCTTTCAAAGTCAATAAAGACCAAATGCAATCGAAACCTTTACTCAAAGCAAAACTACAAACATAGGGTGTCGAAATGGTCGGATCGTTGCGGAAGTATCCGAAACAAAAACTTGCTTGTTCCTGATCTCGAATTATCATTTAGCTGTTTTCTGATCCTTCCAATAATTATTCTTTAATTAATTTAATTTTAATCACTGTGGGTAAAGCATAAATATCCCTTTGAATCAATGCGTTCCATCAGATTGATCAACTCCTTGTTGCACTAAATGAGTGAAGCGACTCCGGTTCCCGGTATTCCTAATGGGATTACTTTTTTTGTTTTTCTTAAGTGCTCTAATGGGTTATGCTTCCAATATACGTATCTGTTTCGAGGTCTGATGCGTATACCCGAATTTGTTGCTCCAGGATACAGATTCAGGGCTGTGCTACTTTTGACTAAGTTCACTGTAGCAGCGAAAAGTTATGTTCATGTTTTCAGTTGCGCCTCATCCGTACCCAGAAAAGTAATTTCCAGGCCTTTCTGCGCTTACATTGAATTCATAAGGATTTGGTCGGGATGTTTCGACCTCTCCTCGATAAATATTTAATAATATTTATTTTCATATTTCTTTAGACTGTAAATCTTATTTTTATTCTTATCTGAGTATTTATTTAATTGAAACGATTGAAATCAAAGTCAACCAAGATCAACTGATGACCTTGACATGAACTTTTACTTTCCCATTTAGTGGTCAGACAATAAAAATGTCTCAAAGGTCACTCTAACTCTGATTTCTAACAACAAGTTGGTCTAATTATTATTTGTATTCAAATGCCATTCATCTTCACTTTTCAAAGATTCGGTAAATCCCCGTGATTCAGATTAATATGCGCTTCGTTTGCAGACTAAGATAACAATAGGCAATCGAAGAGTTATGAATTCATAATTATTCCCCAAAAAATTAATGCAAATAAATATTTTGTTCTCCTATTCGTATAGTGCAGATAAATAAACTCTCAAGGTCATCCAAATCAGACAATGTACTAGAAATAAAATTAAAAATAGGCTAATCCAAAGAACTCGATCAAGCAGTATAATTTACGGGATTAGTGTTAATTCAGACCAACAGTTTTTTAATCGGAAAAACCAGCGTAATTACCATAATAAATAAAAACGAAACAAATTCATATCAGAGTATCTACAACTTGTATAGTCATCTGTCTTATGGGAAACTAATTCGAATTAATTCTCAGCACGATATCAAATTGAACCGGATATTTTCGATTTTCGTCGTTTTTTTTCTCCTCTTTTTTTATTTAATTTTTTGCTCACCACAATTAATTGGCATGTGTTCGGAATTGACGTTTGGGGACATGTCTTGCGGAACTTGGGCTCTTTTTTCACCTTCCGGGGCGGTGAAGTCAGAACTCTTAATTGCCTTTTCCACAATTATAAGAATTGAATAATCAGTCTATGAAGATTGAGACCTTAGCTTAAGGCATCTTTTAAAATTCACTATGATGAATATTCAAATGTGTAGTGTCAAAAAAGCAGCAATTAAAACCTGCTTTAGTTGGAAATACTGCGATCTGTAACAAGCGGAAGACCAGTAGCAGCGAAGAGCATTGGAAAGTTTTCCATCAGATAAAATAGCTTAAAAGACAAATAATATCTTTGGACATATAACTTAAACATATGCTATATTAAGACATAAAAAATATTTGTATACCGGTATCTCTGTATCATTGTATAATACAAATAGGTGATCGTTAAAGCCTACCTAATAAAATTGATGAAAAGTTTCGGATATTTTACATGAGAAAACCATTTTAACGCACAAGTTTGAATATGTTTACTCTGACCAAATCGGATAGTCGATCGATGTCTTATTAGGGCATCGGCATATTCAATAAGATACGGTTATAAAAAAGAAAACAATATTTATGACAAGCTTATTAGTTAACAAATAGTTGTAAAAAAGCAATGAAGTACAAATTAAACTAATGCAAATAATTTGTGGTACGAATAGATTTCGCTTTATGTCGCAAATATAAAATTTTTGTTCAGCCTTCGAGTTGGCTTAACCTTCTTCGTTTTTCAGGCCTATGGATTTGAGCTACTGCGTATCATCGTATTTAAATCTGCTTTTGCGACAGCATAAGGTAACACATATTTGATCTATTCATAAACTTTTTTTCGTTTCACCATATAGGGTAAAGTCATCGAGATCTGTGGGTTGTATCGTAGTTTCAAATACTAATTCTAGCCAGGTGGCCTGATGTTCCATTTACGTAGTGGTCTGAAAATGTATTCTTAAATTCATATTAGCTATGGATTTAGAACAACTCATTATTCCAAGAAGTTTTGAATCCGAACAATGACTTTGAATTTCAGTAAAACCGCATATATTCTTAATTAAAGTATATGGAGTATGGCGAATAAGAATAATTAAAGTATGAAGTCTTGACAAAGTAATTTATGTACTAACGGTTTTCAATGCATTAAAAGTTTACAAGTTGAATTTACTATATAATTACAAAGTCAATAATAATAATATAATGTATAAATATGATTTATATATACTCGTACATAAAAGAGGAAAGTGAAAAAAAAGAAGAAAAATAGGAAAAAAGGAAAATAGCAGGATGATATGATAGAGTAGGAGATATAAGGGAGAGGTGTAGAAGTAAGTGAGTTTCATAGCCAGATAGCATGGGTGATTAACTAGATTAGATGAGTGGAGATAATTGTAGCGGTGAGTATTAATGTTGAATGTTCTAAGTGAGCGCGAAAATTAAAACTTGCAGTATAAATATGAAAATTTCTAGTGTTCATATGCTGCCGAAAATCTGCAGCGTAGAAAATCTTTCGAAGTGTAGAGATTCGATCATACCTACGTAACTAGTGAACATACCCAACAGCAGCATTGAAAGTATTTTCATACCTGCAGTTTAAGAAAAGAAAGCGAGTCAATGCTGCTATATACTACTTCAGCGTATGATACTATAGGCATGATGAGTGATTGCACAAGACTTTTAATTTGCGGAGGCATTCATAAATATGACCAATTACGGCGTCGATATGATTGTAACAAAATAGGTTTCGATTTATTACAAAGCCGAGGCTTATTGTAATGTCTGCTGGCTTTATTTTAGTGTTTGATAATAAGACATCTGTCACTGAAGCTAATTCAAGAGGTCTGTCTGAGATAATTATGGCGTGACATTTAGTTGGTTTTAAGAACAGTCCGTTATTTATAGCCCTTTGATTAATCGCGAATAGATCATAATTTATCTTTGAAACAAGTACTCCCATCTTATTATCCGGCTGCGCAGAATAAATTTGAACATCATCAGAGTAGAAGTGGATAGACATATGATTGCAAACCGATGGTAAGTCATTAATGTAGAGGCAGAATAGAAATGTCCCCAAGATTGAACACTGAAGTACAACCTGCACCAGGGGCTTAAACTCAGAGCATGCATCGCCTACAACTAACTTTGGCTACCTATCACTTAAAAAGCTATGGGCCTTGCAGCTCTATCAGTAAACGCAAAATAATGCCGCAGTTTCCAACAAAGTATGGAGTAAATGACCTTGTCAAAGGCCCATGTAAAGTCCAGAAAGAAAATCAGGTCACAAATCCTTTATCAAATTCAGCCCTTAGATCATCCAAGCTATTGACCATAGCGGAAGCGCAGATTTGGCCTGTTCTGAAGCCGGTCTGAAGGGGGCTCAGCAAGGAATTTAAGTACAGGTGATCCTGAATTTGAGTTGCCAGTACTCTCCAAGTACTATCCTCTCCAACCGCATACGATCTCAATGACTCATGCTATCTCAGTATTTTTTTTTTTTTTTTTTTTTTATAATTTACGCGCGCCTAAGGGGTTGATACCCTTTTACTGTTGCCAGGGCGCGGGCGGAAAGATAGAAGGAGGAGAAAGGAAAATTGTTTTTGTAGTGGTTTGAAACTCAGGTGTGTTTGGTTTCTATGTTTACTCTCTCCAGGGGTGGGAGTCCGAATAGGACGGAGAGTTTTTTCTTCACTCAGAGTTATTCGGGATATAATTCCCAGTATTTTTTTCATTGCTTGAAACTCTTATAACAGCCAAATCTACGTGTCAGTGTTATGCCTTCACACGCAGAATTTTTTTGTCTGAGTTCCAATTATACAATGAAAAACTGATTTTGCCATGGGCAGGATTCGAACCTGGACCCTCCGAGTGAGAAACGTTTTGCTACTACCACTACACCACGGCCACCTCAAAATAAGTTTGATTTTCAAGAGATGTAGGAGTGATCGTATTATAGTCAAAACTGTCAGGTTCAACTTCATTCGAAAGGATGGAATCATTAAGATCATTTAAATTTAGAGTGTAGCTACCATATTAATGCTTTACAATTTATACCAATGTGACGTAGGTTTGTCCATAGACTTTTTGAAGGAAAGGAAGTGCTTAGTTTTTATTAGAAATGGTAACGTTTAGATGCACGAACATCAAATGCGATTCCATTTACTGTGAAGTTCGTTCCTTCTCTTGATAGCGCCGATAATTTCGTTAGTATACAATACAGAGGCTTTATTGCAAACAATAACAGTTCTGGTAGAAACATGTAGTCTCTAGAGATGTTCAATAAGCATCCGAAAATGATCCAATTTACTGTTAGGATTAGCACTTAACCTGCATTGCTCCCAGGGAACTAAGATGGATGCAACTTGACGGAAGCAGAAGAACCGACTGAGAGTCTGTCACAATGACAAGATCAATCAAACTAGATCATCCATTCGACTTAAAACAGGTAGGAGTCAAAAAATTATCTATTATAAGTCCACTAGATGACATAAAGCATTAATAAGGGTCTCTCAATGGTAAATTTTTGTTAAAGTGCCCACAAGCCATTACATTATTATATATAGGAGATACTTCTGCTAGATAAAAGTTCAGGCGAGAATATCTTATTTAGGTTATATCCACATGCGAATAAACATTTAGCGCTGGCATCGAAAACATTTATACGAAACACTAAGTCATGGCTGTTTTCGTCAACATTATGAAAGAACATCAAAGCTCAAAGTTTGAACGTTTCTTACCAGAAATGAATTTTAAAATATTAGTGATGAATTGATTGTTATTGTTAATCTTCGAGTTGAGGTAAATGCAAAACAGGTCGTTGGATGTGTGCTGCGATAAGCTAGAAGGCCAGACAATGTCTTCGTTAGTGCCAATTAATTTACTCAAAAAATAGCCTTTTTAAAATAGCGTTTGTTTTTGTTGTACCAAGGAAAGAGCTGTAGTTGCGACAGCAGAATCTCCTTGTTCGTTCAGCATACCGAAAAACCGATATTTTATTATACTTGGAAAATAGTTAAAGTTCCGGTAACAGAAATACACGGTAACGGCAATACACTTTAGCAGTCTTTGTTTCTCTTCGGTCAGATAAATAAGTACCAGTTATACCTCGGACAGAAATACAACACCACAATGTGCAAATAATATGTGTGTTATTTTGCGCTTATTTCCAATTTACGTGTAAATTAAATTTACAACTTAACCTATACCTGCTACCTTAATGCAAGATATTTATCGGTGTTAACGCGGATAGCAACAATGCTTCCAGACCTATTTTCCCATGATAGCGTTTGCACTTCGCAACTCAATTGGTCTATCGACTCGCGTGCTGTCTGGACTATTTTTTTATGTGGATACGTCAAATCACTCATCTACTCGTATGTCGGTAAACCATCGTCAAAATACTATTACAAGTGTTATTAGCAAGTTACCGGCCAATATGCTCGAAAAAGTGATTTAAAATTGGACTCTCTGTATGCACCACTTAAAACGCAGTCGTGGTCAACATTTACATGACATAATCTTTAAAAAGTAAATGACAAGCATTGATTTATCAACTTAAATAAACAAATAAACATATAGACTTTTACAATTTTCCTGTGCTTTTTTTTGACAATGTAAAACCAAACGCTTAAAAAATCACTATAAGCTGTACAGAAATACAGTCAAAAATAAAACGTAGTCAGCCTATACAGTTGTGCGATGGAAGTGAAACTGACGAAACTCGATAAATAGCTAAAATTCTCATAAGAACTCGCCATACTCATACGAAGCCAGTCATGACTCTATTTGTTCAGCCCTTACAAATAAAAACAACTTATTTCCTGTATTTTGATAAACTTGATCAACCGATGTCGCTGGAGCAATTCTGTTGCTGGACTTTTCTATGCTGCTTATCTTCTTGTCGTTGACAAACAAAAGCCAAGCCAAGCCAAATTTTGTTGTTTAGGTGAAGCCTTCAGTTACGTTTTGATAATGCTTTTCGTATTGTTACCAAGTACTGTCTAATTATATACTTAGCCATTGGTAACAATGATAATGACGATGTTGATGGTGTTGCTTGTAACTTGTGCCCTCACCCACGACTCCTTTTTTACGGCTCATGGCTCATTCCATTCGAGTTAGTACCACACTACCCCCTCCGAGTCTGTCACCTTTTCGTTCCTCTTTCATGTCTAATTCTGCCGAGCTGCCTCACCACGAGCACTACCCTACCTTCCCTGTCACTTTTTCGTTTGATCGAATTTTTAGCATTCACATCGAGATTGGTGTTAAGGCGAGTTGGAAGTAGAATAACTTTATAGGCTACGTAGGAAATAGTGATACAACACCGTGAAGCAACGAACACTTCATCCTTGTTAGATAAGATTAGTGTCATTTACAAGTATTTTCGCACGGTTTTGAGTGCCATCTAGACTAGAGGGTGCAAAAGAGACTAAGGATTCGTTTCATCGGAGTTCGGAACCACTTCATTTCGCTTAATCTTTTTCGGTTCATTGAAGTTCGGAATTATTACCCAATAAACGAAAAAAAATAGCACTTCGTTGGCTTGACTAAATCAAGCTGCTGGATGGCAAAACTCCAACTAAGGGATTCTTATATTATAGTTTCGACACCCGGCTAGCTGCGTAACGTAAGATCCTATTCTCGGCTGCAAGAAAAAGTCGAAATTCAACATGCTTACAAATTATACTATTAATTATTCTTTACTATAATAATGTAAAGTGTCTGCTATATGCTACATGGTTTTTAAAATATCCATTATTACAGAAAAGGAACGTTCTGCTTAGTATTTCATAAGTGGATCCTTCCGTAAGAAAAATGGTCTTTCAAATTATGTATCACTCACTTACCTGGCATTCAACGTATAGATTTCCTTTGTATAATGTCAGAGATCTACAGATCACCAAAGATCATTGCATTCTCTCATCTAAAAGTACATATTTCATCGAAAACTAATTTGAAAGTTTTATTGGTAGCCTCACACTCCCATGTATTAAGCGTAATTAGTTGGTGTTACTTATTTGTCAAAAAAAGAAAGAAAACCTTCAGATACTAAGGATTGCCTCATACAATACCTGCTCATACCATCAAGTCCCGGCAGCAATAAACAAAGAGAGCATTTTCTGCAACAAATAGTCAAATAGATATTTTCCAGTCGTTCGATGGTCTAGTTTTCATACTACGACCTATACTTACAAGTTATGTTAGACTATGTTAACTTCCAGCCTTCCGTGGTAACAGGAAAGTACCAGGACACGAACAATTTCACCCCCAATTTGCGAATAAATACCATGAAATTGACGACCCCATTATGCATACGCGCACACAACGCGTCATTGCGGTCGCACAACTCAATAAACAAATCACCAATTAACCCGTGAAACATTCATCAAGTTCCTCTGGACACAACTGTAGGTGCCAATTATCAGTCGACTGTCCAGCTGGACAATTTATACCTCGCAAAATTCCTCAAAAGATACATTGTGTATATATAATATATATGTGTGCGCGTGCGACTGTTTCTCTGGGTCAAACATAAACACTCGCGTATTGAAAACAAAAACAGAACCTCCACCTCCAGAAATATCTCTAGGTAGGTACGAATTTCTCAGGGAAATTTCATCTCGTTGCTGTACGGATACGAATCTGTTAAGCACAGACAGCCACCATTTTTGTTCTTTTTGTACCTCGAGCAAGCTCATCTTGAATTGACCCAAACAACCGGTTGTTCCGTTTAGGCCAAATGCCATCGGCACAACACACAGCCCGACAACGCAACAAAAACAAATAAAACAAGAGAGAGAGAAGACAAAAACAAAAGGAGAACTCAGTCATTATCATTTGCGTTGTCGTGTCTCTACACTTTTTGACTTTTAGACGAGCGCGAGGGCCATCATAAGATTCCACCTTGCTCTACTCGTGTACCACTGGCATGTTGATGTTAGCAGCCGATGTTAGTGGTGACGGCGGGAAGTGGGAAGCGAATTTTAATATTTTTTCAATGACCCCCATATAACAATACTGATCCGATCGACGTTGGGTATGGGTACCCTGAGCACTGTGTTGCACCAGCTACAGCCAATTGTTGAAAAGAAACAACTATGGTACAAAATGGCACAGCTGGTGGAGTGCATCTATCTTCTGAAGTGCAGAACCAAACCCCAGTATCTTAACTTGATCACGGTCAACTAATGCCGCATTAGTAAAAGTTTTTCTTTGCCTAACAATGTCTTTGGGTCTCTGGTTTTGGGTCGCGCTTCATACGAATAGTGATGCACTTGAGAAGCTAGTATGAGAGAGTCTATAAGGTGATGGTGGCGACGGTGGTTACGAGCACCCATCCCAAACTCATCTGCTGCTTCTGCCACTAAAGTGCAATCCCTGCCAGCAGCCACTATAAAACAAACAGTGTTGCCGCAACAAGTTCCGCCAGCCAGTATTCACCTTCATATGCATAGATACAGATCCCAAAACAAAATCAAAAAAAAAAGTTCTGAACTCTGAAGAAGTGATTCGTGGGACTTTGCTTATTCTGTGACCGAAAAAAGTGAACATCTTCAACGAGATGGGATATGGGAGCTGTTCCTGCTGCTGCAAGAGGTAAGGAAATCAATGGAAAATGTTTTGCCAGAGAAAAATAATAACGGTGCCTGAATGCTGCATGCTGGATACTTCATGCTGGATGCAGTTTGGTATGCGCCAATAATTCAATGAAGATGATTTTCCATCGTCATGTTGAATCGTTTTTGAGACGAGGCAACACGAAGAAGAACCAAGAAGATTGCGAGGGTATTTAAACAGTACCCACAGTTGATACCGAAAACAAGTGGACGCTGGGATTTGGGCCACTAGAGGAGGCAATCACAGCAATTTGGCAGGTTTTATTCGGCTTTAGTTAGTTTTTTTTTTTTTTTCTGAGTGCCGATCCCTAAATTTTGGCATGCCCGATTTTGTTTATCGCTTTCCGCCTTCGGGACGAACTTTTCTTGTTTTACATCATTTAGGTAATAATGTGACGTACCATAATGCCTGAGAGGTTAATTTCGCTGTCAATTCCCGTTCAGTCATTAATCTGGATATGGTTCGGCGATACGGTTGCCAGTTCGATATTTTGGCAATTCTGGCCAACTAAGATTAATGGATGATGACGTATTTTTCTTGTCAGTAACGCAGTTAAGTCGTTGAGTTTATTGGTTCATCAATATTTCATGCTGTTATACGACGCGTTACAATTTTGTAAAGAGTAATTTTAATTAAATAAAACTGCGTGGTAAATTAATTGCTTTTTTTCGTACCAGATGATATTTTTGTAAATAAATTGTTTGCAGATAATCATGCATATAAATTTGTACTATGAATTCTGAATGATGTATGCAGACCTCAAGTTAAATAAGTAGATAAATTGCTCACCCAAAAGTCCAAGGTCTACTGTTCCTAATTGCCGTGTTGCCCATTTTTTTTAGCACTGTTAGGGAGAACCCACAATTTTTTTTTCGTCTCCAAACAGCTAGAGAACAACAGATTTTGTCATAGGCAGAAGATTTCTGTTTAGAAATTTGAAAGACATCTTTATTTTGTGTTTCCGATGTTTGTCGAAATTTGAACCCACACTCTCTTGCGTTGTTGACGACAATCTCAACTACACTCCATGCTACCACTACGCCAAGACAGCATTAAATGAGGTTTGGTACTGGTAGAATACGATTTAAGTACGGATATTTTTGTCCGGAAATCACCATACACCATTCAAATGCTGCGCTAGGCACGACAGTAAACAATTAACAGACTTCTTAAAAACAAATATCAATTTTATGAAGTCACGTTTGCCAGAAATATCTTTCTGATATTGAAAATCATACCATACTAAGAATGAAAAAGTTAGAATTCAACTAGCAAAGAAGAAAAGTATACATACTTTGAAATATTGAAATATTATAGATAAGCTTTAGATAAATCGTTGTGAAGAAAATTAACTAAAAGGATATTTATACGCATAAGGAACGATCAAACTTAACACTTGATTGAACAGGTAGTCTTTAGGGCCAAGACACCTTACGGATTATTGTAAAATAATTCAGATTAATTCGCGCTAGATCTACTGCTCTTTGTGTTCCAAAATCCGTTTTACTATCTAAACCGAAATTCGAAAATCATTGCGAAATATAACCATGTATTGATATCAAGATGTTTAAAGCCAGACCCTGCTCAGTAGTAAGGTTTCGGATGGCTTTGAGTCTCGAATGAATATCTTTTAAGCAAAATTCACTCATCAGTGCTTTTGTATGAATACGAACAATAAAAAAATAGTGATTGCGCCTATGCAACTCTTGCTTTGCTTGTCATAAAGTTTTTAACCGTCATCAAATATCGCAAAATTTGAAGAATGAGACAAATAAAGTGGGTAAGCTTATACAAACAGATGCCAGAGATATTTCGGCCGAGGTTACTGAACAAGTCAAACTACCACGTCACTGGGTAAATAGTACTCGTAGATACGAAAATGGATTTATTACAAAACTCGCCATATACAGAATACATTCACGGAATATGATAGAAGAGTGGCACACACTTAGCCAGCCTTGCGGGAAAAAACAACACCTTGAATTTTACATATTACTTTAAAATAACTCCAAGATCAAATCAAGACAAGAACTGCCCCCTTTGGTCTATCTAGAAAAATATGTATGCACATCTCTAGAGAAAACGCAAGTGCGCATTTTGTTACAACCGTGCACGAAAATTTCCTCTGAGTGGTGAATGTACATCTAAAATATGTGTTTTCAAATTTATAACAGCTCTTCGATAAAAACACATAATATACGAGTACATCGTCTTATAAGATTGATTTTTCCGTTAACGATGGTAAAAATTTCAGTATGCACATTGCACATTCTGCACAACACTATATACCGAAATGAACGTACACTGATTGATCAAGTAAGTAAGCGAAATATCATCAAAATTCGACAAGCCGAATGTGCATATGTGCCAACTATCCAACTATGTTATGTATATGCACACGTTCAATGTTTCAAGGTTTGTAAAAGTGTTTTCAGATTTGTTAGAAAAGGAAAATTCCAAAAACCTAATTATTGTAGGAGATTTCAATATTAACATTATGGATACTAGTGAAATGGTAACTAGTTACTTGGCATTACTAGCTTCGCATGGACTGGCATGCTTTATCATTGAGCCCATTCGGGCTGTTTCGGGTACTTGTCTAGACCATTTTTACGGACGTTTTACAAATATTGCGGTCAGTGGGTGCGAAAAATGTATTTACGATTTAAGAATTACTGACCACTCTTTGACTGGACTCTTAGTAAATATATCAAATAGAAAAAATTATAAAATTTCAGAATCCCCTCAAAGAAAAAGGAAAATTAACTTCAGGAAGCTTAAAAACCAACTGGTTTATGAGTATTGGGAGAATGTTTACACTTGTAGTGATGCTTCTTCTGCTTATAAAGCTTTTATTGATTCTTTAAGAAAGCACTTTTTAGGTTGTTCCTCATTTCTGCCCTCCAAAAAGCTGGTAAAAAGACGTAAACCTTGGATATGGAGGCTCTTGTTAAAGAAAATTATACGAAAAAATAAACTCAGATTAAAATGCAACAAATCCTGATAACCTGGGTTTAAGTAGGAGGTATAAGAAATTGTGTGTGGAACTTAAAAAGGAGATTCCGGTTTGTCGAGATACCTACTACCGTACTCAATTCAGCTCAGCAAAGGGAAACCTGAAAGATGAATGGAAGATAGTAAATAAATCAACATTTTCAAAAAAACCTATTGTTTTACGTGTCGATGACCATGATTTGTCTGATAAACGTGCTGTTGCTGATGCATTTAATTGTTATTTTTCCAATATAGGCTGCAATTTACAACCTTGCTCAGTCCAATTAGATTGTTCTCTTTGTCCGTCAGTTTGTGCTGAAACATTGCAATGTACTCGTTTTGTTTTTCAGCCCATAACTCCTCTTGAAATATTAAAAGTTATTGGTACCTTTAAAAAATCGAATTCGTGTGGTACTGATGGTATTAGTAACTTTGCACTTAAACAAATTGGATGTTTCGTAGTTAATGTTTCGTAGTTGGCATATATTTTTAATAGTTGCGCATTTGCGGGAGTCTTTCCTGATGGCCTCAAACGCGCAAACGTCATTCCATTGTTTAAAAAAGGTTCTGCTACTGAGATCGGCAACTATAGACCCATTTCACTCCTACCTACTTTCAGTGAGTTTTTTAACTAAAACAAATTTCTTTAATCCCGTCCAATTTGGATTTCCAAAAGGAAAGTCGACGGAGGACGCTCTCTTACAGTATTGTTCTCAAATAATGTCACACCTCGATGGAAAAAAATGTACGGCTGGTTTATTTATTGATATAACCAAAGCTTTCGATATGGTTAACAGCAATTTGTTGTTGAGAAAACTGGAAAACGCTGGTTTCCGTGGATTTATCCTTAATTGGTTCAGGTCATATCTGAAAAATAGGTCGCAGAGAGTTAAGACAGTCGAAATTAGGACCGAAATTAAGTTCTTGAAACTGGGTGTACCTCAAGGCTCTATTTTGGGTCCAATCCTATTTATAATTTTTATTAATTCGCTATTTGATCTTAATTTTGAAGGTTCACCTACTGCATTTGCGGATGACATAGGCTTCTCTTTTGGTCTGGACAGTCCTTTGGACCTGGTTTCTGATTTTAATTGGGATCTAAATCTATTGAGATACTGGTTTGCAAAACATAATTTAGTTGTAAGCGCCAAAACTAAAATGATGTTTTTTAACTTATCTTCCGCGCACAAATTGGAGACAAATGTGTATTTTCACGCACCTGAGTGTGAAAAATACAAACTGTCTAACTGTAATTGTTCGTCTCCCTCTCCCACTTTTTGTAGTACTCTAAACTGTAGTGATAAATGTTTTTTAATTGAGATAGTCGACGACTTTAAGTTTTTTGAATCACGCAACCTCATTGAGAAAGTACTTTCGATGCACACTTAGACATTTTTACTATTTGCGTAATTTATGCTCAAATAAGCTGCTAAAGATAATTTACTATGGAATTGTCCATTCTAAGCTGCAATACGGAATTACTTGTTGGGGAGGTATCTACCTAAATAAAATACAGCCGTTGCTGATTTTACAGAAATTAATTTTAAGGAAAATTTGTCATAAACCTGGTAGATTACCAAGCTTTCTTTTGTTCTGCGACCAAAAATATTCTTCCAATTTGCCACTTGTATTGTTTTAAAGTGTTAAAAACGTTTTTCATAAAGTCTGGTAACCGTAACTTTCGTCTATTTTTAAATTATAATTTCTGTTTTATCTTATCGATCAGGGCAATATCAATACCCGGAACGTTTATGAAACACGCTAAAATGTGTTTTTTTTTTGTTTTAATTTTGTTGTTTTAGAATCTCTAATTTCTGATATTCTGGTATAATTATATCTTTTGCTTTTATTATTTTGATACTGCTGCTCTCAGCAATTACGTTTGATTGCATTTTTGATTTACATTTTCTATGAACTAACTTATTACTTAATTTTTTATGAAGTTGCTTTTTGACGGTCACCCCACCCAAAACTTATCTTTTTTTATACATATGTCCATTGAAGTGGCATTCGACTCTATTTTATTTTTTTTTAAATTAAAATATGGAATGTCACCAGCTTTTCTTATTTTCTTATTTTTTTTCCCCCGTGACATGAATTAGAAGTATGTATTATATATTGAATTGTATCATAAAATCATAAGAAAAGAATTAAAATAAAATAATAATAATAAAAATAACGTATTTCAACGCAAAGGATCATTAAATCTATTCAAAGAAAGAGCATAGTAAATCAAGGCCTTACATACGGTTGAAAGTTTATTATTAACTCGGTGTGCGTGGCTCAAGGCAGCTAGGTATTCCAATTAAGAGACATGTTGATTAAGACACAAGACTTCTTTTAATCGATAGAATAAGTTTTGACTTAATAAAGAAACATAATATAAGCCAAATGACCTCCTCGATTTTTGTTGCGCATTCAGGCTCTTTAGGCTTTAACTTTCCTGTACATATGGCCCTACAGAAAGAAGTCACACGGTCTAAAGACCTAAATATGGAAATATGTCTCATCGTTCAAAATGATTTTCCGATTATATTGGCACAGTTACGATGCTGCCGATACTGCAGTTCTTGTATTATTTGAAAATTAAAGACCTTATACAAAATGCGGTACCATTTTTCTTGATATGCAAAATGCTTAATTTGTAAAATCAATAAACCTGGTCTTTCGGTCTAATTACGGGCTAAAGAAGCAATATTCCCAGTTGTTTTTGCTTAGCAGACAAGATTTCGTTCCTTCATATCACTAAAGTGACTTAGCAGCTCGAACTTGTGAGCCAATTTAACAGTTGCTGGGCGAAAAAGTGTCTCACGTTGACCAAGAAAACCTTTAACATTTCGAACGGAATGAAAGCACACCCAGCATACTAATTCTTACTGGTAATTTTTGATAGGTAGAAAAATAGCGGACTATTCAAATTAAGGTTTTCATTTGTTACCGTTTTAGCAATCAGAACTACAGGTGACTGTATTTTAGTTTAACATGTTGAGTGCAGTCATATAAATAAAATATAATACTAGAGTGCCAAAAGGATTTTTTTGTGTTAAAGTGATGCTTATGCGTAAAATTGTTAAATTGTGCCTTTTGTTTTAAGTTTGTGTTGTGTTTTATGTGTTTTAAGAGCGTGACCACCGGGGTGTCGCATGGAATTATATAAGAACACTTTTACCCCTGACCTAATGTCCCGAAACAGATTTCAGTTGCTGTTGAAGTTCGTTCATTTTACGGACAACTCAAGCATAGGAACTGACCGGGTGGGCAAAATAAGCGGATTCCTTGAAATCCTCGACCGAAATTTTGTAAAGGCTAGAACCCCATTAGAAGTATTCGCTGCGGACGAGTCCATGATTCCATGGCGAGGAAGATTACAATTTAGTCAATAATATCCGGGAAAATCACACGAATACGGTGTTAAAATCTAGAAGCTTTTGTAACCCTAGTGGGTCTATATATACACAGGGAAGAATTACTCACAAAACCAACTCCTTCAACTTCTCACAGCACCCAAATGGTAATAGATCTGGCAGAAAAATATTTGGATCAAGGTAGAACAATTGCTACAGACAACTTCTACACTTCGGTTTCACTTACGAAATTTCTAATTAATCATCAAACCCATCTTATTGGAATTCTTCGGAAAAACAGAATCCAAAAGAAGTTACTCTAGCCAAGCTCAGGAGAAATGAAATTATTGGACGCGAGTCTTCTTGTATTGTTGTCTGAAAATGAAAAGACAAGAGAGAAGTATTGTTGTTGAGTACATAACATAACCTAGAGGAAGTTTCAACAGGAAAAAAAAATCGAAATGGTTGGGAAATGAAAAAGCTTGAAGTGATCAATAATATAACCATGCATTGATATTTCTGACCAAATGGCATGTTACTTTAAACCACTACGTAACACCATCCGCTGGTACCACAAGATAGCATTTGAATATCTTCTTTCAACATCTGTCGTAAATGCGTTGGCTATTTACAAAAAGCACAGGAATATGCCAATAGTTCAATTTAGGCAGTCCATTTGTGAGAGTCTTTTTGGACCAAAAATTGATACATCATGAACCTCTAACAAGCATGAGCTAAAGTAGTTGGAATCCAGGGATACCACCAATCAAAGAACATGAAAACTTTGTGACAACTGCTACAATGAAATCTCAAAAAGCGAATGAAAAAAGCAAAAAAGGTCTCAACTTACTGTGGTTCATGCGAGGGAAATCCCACATTTTACTTGGAATGTTTTAATAAGAAGCATTAACTTTTTCCTAATAAGTAGTACTATGTTTTATTTTTGAATTCATTAGTCTTTTTTTCTTTATTTATTATGTATCATATAAGGCAAAATAACAAAAGCTTGTACTACCTGAAATAAAACAACAATAAAAGTAAAAGTTTTGCAAATAAGTGATTTTCGATTTTTTTTCCTGCAAAGAAAGATGTTAAAAAAAAACATTTTATCAGCAAGCCACTTAAGAAACTTCCTTGCAAAAATATCTAGACCTTGACCCACCGGTGGTGCACATGGCCTCTTGTGTGACCCACGGGTCGGTCATATGGCAGTGAACGTGTTAAGAACTTTTAGAGTTTGATGTTTTTTTCTTCTTTGCTAAATTAAACAAAATTGTGTAATTTATTAAATATAGACTTAAATATTCTCGTACATCGTCATGAACTCAAGAAGGTCACCAGTTATCTAATAGATGAACTTATCTACAAGTCAAGGCGTAAAGTCGCACTCACATGACTTGTTAATGAATGGATAGAGAGAAATATCCAAACATTTCATTACAATTCCTCTAAAATATTTTCTTCTTGCATCGCAAATCGCACGAACTTGCCCCAAGAATACAAATAGTTCTTTATCAATTTTGAAGGAATGTTTTGCTTATTCGTACGAGTGTACCATACCATACTCGTATTTGAATTTATAACTTTTTTCCTTAGTAGGATCCTGAACCTAGAAATTGTGTAACCAACATTTACTATTTATACTTTTTGCCACACAACAAGCATTTCTCCTTTTTTTATGAAGTATCAGAGCACATCGCATTGTAGGATATCAGTACGACTATGTTATATATCTCATCCAAGCTTTAGCTTGGACAACCTCCATTTCCGCTGAGCAGATATCCAAGTTGGCGGTCCCGACAGGACAATTGTATAAACATAAATTTACGAATATCTAACCCGAATTCGTAAAACTTCTCGATAAGTTTGAGATTTAACACTGGAACTGTTGCTAGGTTCTATGTATTCTATTTGAGATCGATACTGAGATCATTCCTTGATTCCTTGAAAAATAGCGGCACCATTATTATGTTCATAAGTTTTGATATTATCATTCCTCAAAATCAACGTAACCAACTATTCCAAAAAAATATTTATATTTTAACATATACTCGTATGTAACCCACATTCCAGATATGTTGACCGGCTTCCAGCCACTACATTACTTGCTAGTTTTGTGTTTAATGTCGATAAGTTTGCTAGATTTGTGGGCTCTCTTAAATACAAATGTAGGTTACGTTGCTTTTCTTTGGATAGGAACTTACTGACCGGGGTGATCCTGGTGCTCATTTAGTATGCCTCTTGATACAGCTTGATCAAATTTGTGTAGTTTTTTCTGACCACGTGGCTAGGTTTAAGATAAATTCCTTTACATGCCTTTCTCTTATCTGCATTAGAGTGAATAATTAGTTGATCGTTAACTAACAAGTTCTAAAACTTCACAAATGTGGACCTATTAAGTTGTTGATGACCGATTTTAAGCATTCGCTTAATATACAGAAAGGTTCTTACATGCGATGTTTAGCAGGCGTATGCCCTATGTAGTCACTGCAGGTCAGGAGATCTTCTTTTGTTTCGACCGTACAGATGATGCTCAGATTTCATTTATCAGGAATGAGTTCTTGATTTGAAATTGGAGTTTTCGTGATTTTCATCAAGGTTAAATGATGCTCCTGCTCTGGTGGTCTCTTGTGATTGTAGTCCGACTTTAAACTTTATTTCCGGAGCTGCACTGTACTCGATAACCTCATTTGAAACTTCTCTAGTAAGTAGTTGTCCAAATCTATGTTGACACATAGGAATGCGCGGACATCTAGAACACGAGACGTGCATCAATCAACTTGATTTATCATATTTTGATAAGGAGACCCCATGATCACTTCTGAGCCAAAGTATCAAGGAAATGATATGATATTACATCCCAGTCAATTATACTGGGTTTGTTTCTGAATCTGGCGTGGTACAAGGACGCATGCTCACGGCATCACCAAAAGATCGCTTTCTCTCTATTCTGACATTGAGGTCATAAAATATGATTTCAACGACTTGGAACACTTCTTATAGATCCTGTAATAGTTCTTAGAAACATTGTTTTTCTTCACAATTAGGGAGGAATTGTCACCAATCGGTCGCCTATGTTATCTACTAGATTTTTAGGAGCATTTAGTAGGTTCAGAGTTTCTACATTCCAAGTACTTATCCGAACGTTATCGTGTTATACGTTTGCACGAGTCGTCAGTAGTTAAATCGACGTTTGCTTTATTGGTCAATACCTTCGTTAATTGCTGGCGGTTCATATCTCACTCCAATTTTCACCGAAACGAGCAAGAGGAGTTTTGAGTGTTGACCTTTAGAGCTTAGTCAGGCTTGATGCACGTTTGTTCTAAGTTCACGAAAATGTAGCTATCCGGTACGTAACACGAGTAGGTGATGATGTGACAGAAGTTAGCGTAGGGTGTGAAATTTGACGCTTTCCAAATTGAAAAGGATATATTATAGTAATATTTAGCAACAATAAAATTTACTTTTAATGATCTGTCAGACTAAATTGCAAATCAGAAGAGAAAGAGATAAACGTAAATTATGCCATGAGTGTGAACTGACGGCTTTAATTTGTATAAAGTAAACCACTTAACGTAATCTGGTAAACGATTAACCTACTGCAACCACTTTTTTTAATGATTATAACTCACGCTACAAAGTATTCAACTGGACACCGGTATCATCAACATTTTTAGACCAAGCGACTAAATTGGATTTCTGGAATGACCACCCAGCCTTAATGTCAATTCCAAATTCAATGATGCACTCATAAAAATTCGCGATGCCAAAGCAAACCAAACTAATAACTATTTTCCGGATGGATCCTCCAGTTATGAGTGAGCATTTGTTTCTTAAGCCGTTTCCATAATCTCGATACACTCATGCGAGCAATCGTCATGCAAGAGTTATAATTGTCCAATTAAAAGGCATTCTGTGCTCTCCAGACTTGTCGCTGACCGGGTGAATCTTTGTTAGAGAAACAATAAATTGTAATTGAACATAGGTATGCACTTTCCAAATCAGGACAGGATATCATTGATAAAGCACATTTTGAAATCGACAGTAAAAAGTCCGAGCACCAAAAGTGGTATCATTAAGGACAACAAGAAACCCACTTGAGTGTATCTCGTTGAAGGCGGCTGCTGTGCCGCTACCATCTAAATGGGCTGGCTCCTCGTAAGTCATAAACAAAAAATAATTAATCAGTACCATGTCACGATCTGTGATTGCAGGTATGGGATGCCCTCAGTTCTAGCACATCCCCCCCTTTGACACCCGAATGCCATTTATGTAAGTCCGTTGAAAGAAAAGACGCTAATTAGTGTCGACAAAGGAAGGAGATTCCAACATCATCATGACGAGTATTATTATCATCGTCATCGACTGAAATTGTCATGGTCATTCATTACATGCAAGTGGCTTCTGTATGCCATAGTACTTCTGAGAGTGTATCCGGGCTCGGCAGGCATGGCATGGCTTAGCGATTAACTGGCCACAGAAAATACGCATGCCACATTTCCTAATAAAAAAATTATTAATTAACCATGAAATTAACATCTTAACAATGTCAGAGATCTACACACGGACAGGAGCTGATGTAGCTGCCACTCTTAACGGCGGTATACAAGCTCAATCGACAGCGTCAAGTCAATATCAGCGTCAGCCTTGCGCGTGCATCCAGGACAGATACGTAAGATACTATACACTACGTACGTACTCGTATCTGTAAGAGTAGTTCGATAAAATTGTTTAATACAATTGCATGGCAATGTGGGACATTATTTTGTCGAAGGAACCGCAACTGCTCCATTCAACGGTGGACCGATGATGAGGATTAAACTTGCAATCTCATGACAAGAGTGAGAGCGAGTACTGTCTAATTGGACAGTGAGACAAAGATAGATCATAGAGAAGTAGGTACTCGTGTAGACGTATGAGAAATCATCATCAAGTCGAATGCGATATTGCATTTTGAAAATAATAATTAATTGGGGCAGCCATAGCAATAATTGTTGAGAACGATGGATAGACTGATGGACCAATGGACGCATGGTCAAACCAATGGACTAGTGGTCTTGGTAGTTAAATGTGCACCTTTTGGCATTTAGCTAAGCCAAGATTGACGTTTGATTTGAGGTCAAGCTTTCAAAAGTGATTGAAATGCGCGTGCACAATTGTAGAGAGTAAAATGGTCACGTAATAATAATTAAAAGAAATTATGCGGACAATGAATGGAACATTAGGCCTAGAACGCACACAGATGGACAAGGAAAACAGGATGTACGAGCTCCTTTCGAAGTGCCATAAAACAGACTTGCAGCTGTAACCAGATGAGTGACTTAAAATATATTTTCTTCTGACTGAACTTATAGACATATTAATGAGGCATAAAGAGTAATTACGGATGCGCACGACTCAGCGGGTGTAAGTCGATTGAAATACTAGATATGGGAAAATAATTCAGACTTATTTCTTAAGTAATCTGAGACAGAAATCTGGAGATCTTAATACAAGGATTTTCTTAGCTTTAAATAAAAAGACATTTGTTGGATGTATCAACGAAATTTTTATTTTTGATTTTAATATAATTGATATCATTAGTTATGAAACATGACGCAACTCAAATGTACTCCATAGAACCGCTTGCATAATTCCGCCGATATTCCAGAAATTTCAAGTCAAATATTCGCCTATAAAGCATCTTAAGTTTCTGAATTTACCATAGAGGTGAAACTTGCTGAGTCCACAAAAAAAGAGTCTAAAGGTGTTTCATCGCACGAATGGGGAGGGCAGTTGACAAAACCAATTATGGTGATAAGATGAACACCGAACTTCATCTTTAATATGTCGATAATCTCATGTCATATAATCTCCCGATCTGCTTCCATCTTCAATAGAGTCCAATTAGATCTTAGATCAATACGGTCAATAGGGTATAACCAAAACAATTGAAGTAGTCGTAGCTGATCGCGAATTTTTATAAAGAATTTCAATAATTTGTAAACATTGTTGAAGCGTATACTCGAACCTTATTTTAATTAAGTGGTAAACAATCTGAAATACAAAGATGGCATCTGTCAAGATATGGTAAGCGTGCGTTCAGAGTTCCTACTCGAAAAATGGGGCGCATCTATTACAGTAAAAGAAAAAAACATTATTTACAATCTTTGCTATTCGGAACGATATCCATAGATACATATATGGATCAGTCTTCCCAGGCTTAGAAAACCTACAATTCATCGTTAAGACTCGACTGGTCTTACATCATCCGAACACAGTGGATTTAGATAGAAGTAAATCATCGTCTGCCTATTTTATTTTGCTTGCTTGTAACACATCGTTTGTACAACACCCATAGATGTTGCTTTGGAAGTGGATATTACGATATCACGTGCTTTCTGCAGTAATCAGGATTCAAGGTCCTAACGCATTGTTGTCGTACCAATGAGGCTATGAGGTCGACTTCTTTTTTATAAAAAAATCAGTTAAAATCGGCGAAAAACCACCCTTGGTGTCTTCAAATCATTTTCGGTTCAGTGTGCATTGATAGAGTTTAGAGAAGATGATATAAGAGGGATCTATACGGGCCATACAGTGACATTGACCTTGTCAAAGTGATTAGGTATGTGCACTATCGCTCCGGCTAGGAGTGTCTTCTGATCCATAGGCCGGCGCATATAATTCGGATTGACAGCTTTGTCATGATGGTGGCATTTCAATTAATGGCGACAAATCCAACTGTATCCAGTAAGTATGCTCAAGCCATTTCTTGTTATTGAGAAAAATCTTAATTTTTGCCATTCATGGTCAACAATCAACTAGACTTCTTTATTAGTTGTTGCACAGAAATGTAGTCCTATTGTTGTATTATATTAGTGTTTTGATGTCAAATCATATATGGTGGAATTAAAATAAACGTCTCCCGATTGTCGAGTAAGGAATCCCAATCAACTTCAATTAAAATTTCTTCCTAAAAGGCATTGCTGTGGTTTTGAAGTCTTTGGAAGATGCTGGGTTCTAAGGTTTCTAAACTAAATCTAACACCAACAGCTGTGTACGTTAGATTCATTCGGGTGTTATGATAAATTTGATTTTGACTGTGACTTAGTTTGACGAATACCACAATAAATTTTTACCTACGTTTGTACATACTCCCATTTGTTGGTTCTAGTAGCTTTCATACTCGAAAGAACTTTCCTTACTGCAGTGACTCACCTTCGACTGTTCTATGGAATATATATCTCGACCTACACTCTGTTTTAACTCTCTGCGACCATATATCCTTTCCATATTGAAAAATCGATGAGGATATAAAATGTGAATGAGGATGAAGTTTATGTGAAGCCATATTTTAGATGCTAGCGATGCAAAATTAAATTATTTGCTTAACTCCGCGTTCGGTGCAGGCAATTCTTCAAAGATAATGTAAAACTGTACTCTCAACCGGTTATCCTGCAGTCCTAAGAAAGCGGCAGTTTATTTGCTAATAATTTGTATCATTTAATAAAAGCTTGCTATCCTCTGCGATAAGAAGTAATGCCTCTGATCAATAAGTTCATTATTTGCGAATGCAAAATCATTGACGGCCATAAGGCAACTTTTATTAGGGCGACTTCATGACCTTACTTTTTATCTTCTGCTTTTCCATTTAATCTTTATTGATTAATTCAAAATATAAACAATTCATTGCATCTGAAATTTAGTGACGTCAAGAAAGAAGTAGGGAAGGGCGACCTTGCCTTTAGCAGGATCCGCACTTGCCATGAACTGTCAAAATATTCAACAACTCCTTATCACCTTCCCCTTCGAGATTGCGCACACTTTCGTTTTTCCTTACATGCAAATAAAAAATAAACTCTACGATTGTAGTGTTTCCTAATACGTATAGGCGCAACTGCAGTCGACGTCATTCAAAAACTGCGACTTTAACCTGCAATAGAACATATATAGAAGAGCTGCTTGCATTTAACAGCTCAAATTTAGATGCTATAAATCAATAGACTCAGTACAGTTGTACAAACTTTATTTAATAATACTCGTCGTCCATAGTTGTATACGTCTTTTAGAATGTTGCGTATCTTGCCTAATAAAGAAATCGCCAAGTGGAACAACTAATCCTTGATCGAATGAGGTTGCGAAACGGTTGTATCGTAGTTCCAAGGAATATAGTTTGATTCATAGCTTGGATCTTCCCATATCACGAAATATAAAGCAAAGGCCAACGGCTATATGAAAACGTTTCAGTCGTTGAGACTTAGCAGTATTACTGCACCGTGTTGCATGATCTGAATTCTCAATTGACTCTGTAGTATATTCAATGATTGTTAGCACCAATTGCAATACTATTTTTGTTCCACTCCTCCAGACATTGACAGATTTGTGTGAGAAGAATCTATCAATTGACAGGTTTTCCAAGTTCCAGAACAGTCTTCGGATTTAAGCGCACTTAACATGGACATGCTCTGATATTGAGTCTGAGAAGTGGCAGTTTCTATCTTATACAAGTGGTCATCTTCATAAAACTGAATATTGATGCTTACATTCCTGGCGCGAAATTTCTCTAGTTTTACATCTAGACCATTAATCAAAATGCATATTGTTTTCTACATACGTATGTTCCTGTATTATATTGTAACAGTAATCATTGTTGTAATCATTGCCAGATTGTAACCATTTTGTGTTCAGATCGTACTAATACCGTATTCCAGGAACCAATCTTTGTACTGCTGCTAAAACTTGTTCGAATATTTCCAAATGACATCTTTTGGTGCTACGCAAATAGTAACAAGTAATGACGCCAACAATTTTGAGACAACATTTAAAATTTAAGGGCAAGTTAATTATAAAATCGGCTCTTTTCCCTCAATGCCTGACCAACAACCTACATTTTTACAAATTTATATCATGGGAGATGAAGAAGCACAAGTTAAAAACCGCTGTCAGTGCAATTACATAAAAGCAATACAAGAAAGGGCCTTTGCTGCTTCATTGTAAACTCTTTTACACATACAAAAAATAAAACAATTTGATGCAATTATTTTAAAAAGTTTCTAACAGAAAGGAAAATGATAGTTAAGTGGTCGCCATTAAAGCAGACAAAATTCCAGATGGGCAAAATTGTCTGCATTTTAATGCTCATTGATAAAGCTGCCATTATCATGGTTGAAAATCAATATTAAATTTACACTTTCAACAAGTGCATTCACAACTTAACATACATATAATATTTAAAAAAAAATTATATAAAATTTATTTAGAGTTTCTGAAACTAATAAAAAGGTCAGCCGTATGAATTATTACGCATATCGATTGATGATAAGAAATAATGAAGAAAACCACATCTTGAAATGTCTTTAATTATTTCATCAATACATTGTGGATATACAAAAATATGCAAAAATTGAAAGCAAATGCTTGGAATATATCCGATTTAATAAAGCAAAATTACGTTCGAAATCATTACGTGATGCTATGAATAATAACAATGATGGCAATTTTAATAGCAATGAAATTGGAAATATGTACGTAATACCATCTTTATATATATAGCCCACGTCATATGAAAGAATACATATATACAAGATGCAGTGAGTTGTGTTCGTGTTTATGGTCGACCAGATTTGTTTATAACATTTACTTGCAATCCAAAAGTAGGCGAAATTAATAAATTATTACTGTCAGGAAAAAGACCAATCGCAAATACTTATTCTTCTTCAAACAAGAATTAAAATATGTTTTTGATTTTATTGTTAAGCATCGTGTTTTGCAGAAACACGCTGTTGGTTGTACTCTGTTGAGTGGCAAACGCAAACTATCACATGCATATACAGGCTGATGAATTTTGCTACATTAAGAAACTCAAATAGCTCTGTAAAGAAAAACTCCTTCAACATCTCCAAATCCCGCTCTTCATAGACGGTTATAGTTTGACCGTTTCCTTCGAAAAAATATGGCCCGAGAATGCAGCTTGATAAAACTGTACACCACACTGTGCCTCGGTTCAAGGTCCATGCGGTTCAATGGATGTAAATTCTCTATATATGGATAACGGTAAATGCATAAGGACATTCCCGAAGTATTTACTTACATATACAATATCTGGTATCGACGGCTACCCTTTATACCGTCAACGATCAATAGAAAATGGTTGACAATCGTTTACATTGCATATGAGAAATATTGAAAATAATATTGGGCCCTACATACAACTAATTATTATTAGTCGTGACTTAAAAAAGGTATCGACTTCAATATGAATACTCACTTAAGTCTAAAGTGTACCAATAATTTTTCAATAGTCAACTTTTACTTAGACTTCACTTTCTCAAAGAATCTACTACATACTCGTATATAGGGTTTTCCAATAAGGACTTGACAACTTTTTTTTTAAATAAAAGGCAAATCATTTGAGATATTTCAAAAATTTTATTATCGGCTTGAAGTACAATCAAAACATTTATGAATGGAACTCGACTTCGTTCATATGGCCACCGCGGGCACGTTTGCAGCGGTCGATTCGTTGGACCCAATTTTCAACGACTCGGCTACACATTTCGGCCGAAACGGCCGCTATTTCGCGTTCAATGTTCGCTCTGAGCTCTTCAAACGTCGTCGGCGTGTTGGCATAAACCAATGACTTAACGCAACCCCATAGAAAATAGTCAAGCGGCGTTAAATCGCACGAACGAGGCGGCCAATCGACTGGCCCATGTCTTGAGATAACACGCTAACCATACTTACTTTTCAATAAATCGATTGTAGTGTGTGCTGTGTGGCTTGTGGCATCATCCTGTTGAAACCACATGTCGTCCAAGTCCTCATCTTCCAATTCGAGCCAAAAATAATCGGTGATCATGGCACGATTACGCTGACCATTCACAGTAACGTGACGATCGTTATCGTCGACGAAAAAATATGGCCCAATAACGCCACTGGCATACAAACCGCACCAAACAGTTATTTTTTGTGGATGAAGTGGTGACTCATGAAGCACATGTGGATTTTCACCCGACTAATAACGCATATTTTGCTTATTGACGAACCCATTGAGCCAAAAATGAGCTTCGTCACTGAAGATGATTTTGCGATGAAATTCATCATCTTGGCGCATCTTCTCCAGAACCCATCGGAGAACGTACGTCGCTTCAAATGGTCCATCGGCTTCAATTCTTCAGTCAGCTTGATCTTATATGGGTGTAAACCAAGATCCTTACGCAAAATATGCAATAATGTGGTCTAAGCGATGCCCAATTCTTGAGAACGGCGTGGAATTCACTGATTTGGATCGTTTGCTACGGACGCCTGAACGGCAGCGATATTTTTGAAACTTCGACCAACCCGTTGTCTCGCAGGCACGGCAACATCACACAACGAATATGTAGACTCAAGTTTTTGCACTAAACTTGTTATTGCCTGTCTACTAGTGCGAGAATTACGACCGAAAATTGGAGTTAACGCTCTTAAAGTTGCAGTCGCCGACTCCGAATTTCGGTAGAAAATTTTTATAATTTGCAAACGTTGCTCGTTCGTGTACTTTACCATGATGAAAATGTTGAGTTTACTGAATAAATTAGCAGTAACAGTTTGATAATTAGTGAAAGAGTGCGTTCACAAATTAAATTCAAAGTTGTCAAGTCCCTATTGGAAAACCCTTTATAACATTGGTTTGCCGTTCTATATTCGCACTTGAATTTGAATTTGTTTTGAGGTCGTGTGAAAATATCAAAATCAGCTAAGATTGCTTTCTTCGTTTGTAGTTAGTACCCTTTGTTAGTTCCCTTTTTATTACTAAATGAAAACTGGATTCCATAACAGTTATTTTTTAAACTCTAAATAGGTACTCGTACATATAAGTATGGTAACTATGAAGCAGTACGGCGTATTCTATCACTTTCAATACATGAACGTGATCCAGCAGTTATTTATTTGGCAATATATCTTGAAAGTGGACAACGTGTTTTCTTTTATTCCATTTACTCCCGCCGTATTTTAAAAAAATTTTGATAACCGTTAAATTCTTAACAATCATGCAAATTCCTGCTTTAGTTTTTTAAATGTGTATAAGAGGTTGTTATTTAAATTTTTCGGTGAAAACAAGCACCACAAACAAAATTTCGCACCAAAATCCTGCGAATCAAGAGCGTCGTCAAAAGAATAGAAAGAACATAGGATGACCTTACTGTGATTAAATTCAAAACTCATAAAAAGCATTTGGGGCTCTGTTTATGTATATCGTTTTTTTTAGTACAATGGCCTAAACTGTAT
Source organism: Volucella bombylans (assembly GCA_949129095.1). Taxonomy (NCBI): domain Eukaryota; kingdom Metazoa; phylum Arthropoda; class Insecta; order Diptera; family Syrphidae; genus Volucella; species Volucella bombylans. Next base: position 44,553,397 of record OX422142.1, on the reverse strand, counting down.
AAGAAATTCATATTTTTTCTATCACGCACCGACATCGAAAATATCGAAATTCACTGTCAAAAATTATTACTTTGCGCTTCAAGTAGCTATCAACTTCATTTACCAAAAAGAAGATGATAATTTGATATGGTGAGTGTACTATACTACCCGATCTTAGTTCTCTTAAAAAATGAAGAGGAAGGCGATCAAGATGACATGATGAGTTTTTCTTTGCCAAGAGATGTACCAGGTATTTTGCAAGTAATGCGTCGGCATTTGCCATAAGGTCGGCATTTGCCATAAGGTCGGCATTTGCCATGAAAGTGACTGGGGGATAGTGATGTCGAACCGATTTCGAACAAACGATTAAGCACTGGAACAGATGACTCCGCAGAAATTCGGGAAAGATGCGATGAAGTGTATTCTATAAGGAAGGAGACATACACAGTAGTATCCAGGACAGAATTATAAAGACGAATTGCGTGGATTTTTGGGAATTTTATTGTATTGTGGCTAATTGTATATGACGAAAAAGGTATTATATAAAAAAACATACAAAAACATCTTTGCTGAAACACCTAATAATAAAATGTCCAAAGTGAGGCATTTAGGCGAAGTCATCTCAAGTCAACTCATCAAGACAATTTATTTGGGGGAAACCTATAAGATTTGGATACAATTACTGGATGCTGGCAAAAGCCAATGGATACTGTTACGTATTCGACGTCTATTGTCGAAAGTCTGCCGAAAATACTAATGAGCCACCGGACACTAGCGTGTTGTGATCAAAAGGTGTTTACACATGTTTTTGCTCCAAAAAACATCAGCAATACCATAGGAATACACAGTGTATTTCAACAATTATTTCACAAGATATGACTTGTTGAAAGACTTGAGGGATTATGAATATAAAGAAACAGGAGCTATTACAGAAAACAGAAATTAAACGTATCCACTGCAATCGGTCAAAGAAATGAAAAAAAAAACAGATCTGAGAATGAATATCGCTTTAATACTAAAAATTAATTACAGTTCTGAGAGATAGAAGGACCAATCTTGACAGTGTCGAACCTCTTGGCAAAGTGAAACGCTGGCGTTTTGTTATGAAAGAAATAAAGGGATGAACAGGGTCGATGAGGTGAACTAGCCTATTTCATTGTATTCCACGGGCATCCGAGAAATGAAAAGAAAGAAATTATTTATTTACTCGATATGGCCGTTTCAAATGCACGGCGCTTACATGTATTGTAGTTTCTAACGTTGAGCCTCTTGACCAACTAGCTTTTAGAAGGAATATTGTCAGAAATTACCAGCGTCTCAAAACACAAACAAATACCGCTCATCGACTTCAGCGATAGTGCGACACAAATCAAAAAATAATGGACACGATCCTAAAAAAACTTCTGGAACGACAGCGATGCGTAATCACATACGAATCAAATGGAAGTGCATTGACAAAAATTGTTTTTCAGTATTTGACTCATAAGTGCCCTGTACTATTAAAAGTACACAACCGTCCTTCGAAACAATTTAAGTGTATTTAAGTGTACTATGACCGTAAATGCTTTAGTAAACAAAATGCATTGGATAGAGTATTACCAGCAACAAAAACGACATTAACTGAGTTTTTTTTTTTTTTTTGAATTTTGCAGAAAACGAAATAATTTTGGTACACTTGGAAGAACACTACTTTATGATCAAGTTTAAACATTGGCCAAACGGAATAAAACGTAAAAAGAATGGAAACACATTATTGTCCGATTTTCGCTTTTATAGATAAAAAAAAATCCATTTACTAAGTTTTTACTTAAAATTTATTTTCTTAGTTCTAGTATTAAGTAATGTTAAAATAAAAATAAAATTAGATTGTAAGATTCGTCGAAAGATATAGTTAGGTTTAACTTAGAGTGCCCTCATGGGGCCAGTAAATTAGTATAAAATAATTTTAAGTTATTTAAGCATTTTTTTTGTCTAGCAAGTAAGAGTAATTTAAGTTCTAAAAATAAAAATGCGTAAAAACTGAAAACTGTCCGATTTTCGCTCAGTCGGAAATAGGACGTTCTAAAGTAAACATCTGTGCCAGAAAGTCAAATTTTCTTTATTTGTAAAACAAAGTGGTACGTGTGCTTGACGTGTGAGAATTTTATTTCGTGAGAATTTCGTTACAAGTATCGTTTTTTTTTTTTTTTTTTTTGTTTTCTAGGAATTATTTACTATGCTGTCGGCATTTCAATTTCGAACCCTCTTCCTATATGAATTTAAAATGGGACATAATTCAAAATTGGCAATGAAAAACATTAATTAAGCATTTGAGGATGTAGCGGTAAACGAAGGCACTATACGACGTTGGCTTGGAAAGTTCCGTTCGGGAGATTTCAATCCCGAAAATTAACCACATGGGAAGCCGGAAACGTTAGTTGACGACGATGTTTTAAGAGCAACGGTGGATGCGGACCCAACGAAATCAGTGCGGACAATTGCACAAAGCATGGGAATATCCCCAATGACAATAAGTCGACACCTTTCTCTCATAGGAAAGGTAAAGGTAAAGAAACTCGTTAAGTGGGTACCCCATGAACTGTAAGAATACCAAAAACTCTGGCGCCTGAAAATCTGCGCATCGCTTACTTTAAGAAACTAAACTGAACCGTTTTTGCACCGGATAGTTACCTGTGATGAAAAGTGGATACTGTATGATAATCGTAAAATATCTGGGCGGTGCTTAAATTCAAATGAAAAACTAAAACGCACCCCCAAGCCCGATCTTCACCCAAAAAATGTTATGGTGACAATTTGGTGGACAGCGAAAGGACCAATCCACTTTTCATTTCCTCAACCAGGAGAAATGATAAACGCTATCAAATATTGTGAGGAAATCGCCATATTGCATGCCAAATTGGCTGAAAAGCAACCTGTGTTGGTCAATAGGCACGGTCCGATCCCTTTGCATGAGAATGCTAGACCTCATACCTCACAAATAACGGTGCAAAAACTGTTGCAGTTGGCATTTGAATTTCTTCCGCATCCATTGTACTCTCCTGATATTTCCCCAACGGATTACCATCTTTTCCGAAAACAAATACACAAAACAATAAATATATTTCAATTACACTAATTGCAAATACTTTAAAACAAATACATTATAGTAACAATTTTTAAGAGCAGGCAATGTTTAACGGATCATCTAGTTTACTATATATTTATTCTATCAAAACAAACACAAACTACAGTACAAGTGCCGCTCCTTTCACTAAATGTCGCCAATATATTAGTTCCAAGAAATCCACATTTTTGAGAGTTTTCTTAGCAAACTTCTCACGATCTATTTGTTAAGTCCTTTTAAGTGCTAATAATTCTGTCAAAAATGACGTTCGCCAATCAACACTGAACACTGTGACGAGTTACTTATGTATTATATTAACAATTCCAAGTAGACCACAATGATCAGAACAAATCATAACATCTGACACAATTCCCACACTCTATCAAAGCAGCAATAGTCCACCAGCCACAGGAGATCGCACTAGCAGCAACCTCAGACTACTTCGCTTCCAACAAGTGTCACTTAACTTCTTCTTCTTCTTCGTCCCATATTTATTCTGTCTCACTGCACATTCGCACACATGACCGTGTAACTTAATTTCTCAATAAGTACACGTTTAATTAATTTGAACAGCAAGACGACTATCATTTCACCTCAAACTTGAAAGACAAATGACCAACATGCAAACCATCAATTTGTTGGCCCCCGAGCTGAGATCGGCTAGAGTGACAGGCGACCACAACGGCGGGCAATCACAATCTCATGAATAAGCTCGTACTGCATAGTACCAGTGCGAAGCAAAGTGGAATCAAATTTGATATGAAGATGGCAACAGATCTACCACAACCTTACCATAGATTGGTTGAATAAAAAATGAAAAAAAAAGTAACATAATTGAAAGGCCGACATGAGAGACCGCAAACTATGAGAAGAGGCATTAGCTGCTGGAATAGCTCTGAAGATCTATCACAGCGTTTCCAGGCAAAAGGTGATCAAATGAAAAATCACCTTCAATCCCTCATCACTGTAGTGATGGCTGTGTCTGTAGCTACAATTGCATAGCAGTGGTTGAATGCGCGAGTTTCCGTACGCGAGCGCGCGCACAAGGCTCCAAGATTGCTAAGCATTACTGTCACAACAATTGCAATCTCGCGCCGCCGACAAGAATTAGAGCTCGAAATGCCACTGTCTGTCAGGCGATGTGCCGCCAAGTGGCCGCCAACATCGATCGGTGGTTGAAATTCTAACGATATTCGCTGCACTCCTATACTCCTACCAGTGTCTGCCTCCTAACAAGTGCTAAGCGCCCCTTTCGAAGCGCGATCGGTCTGGTGTCATTGTTGCCAGCTACTGAACACTAAGTACGGAAACAAGCAGCTAGAAGTGCTCCTCTAGGCTGGCGTCTGGTGCCTACTTTCGTATGCACGATGCAGAACACCGGACTGGCCTCAGCAGCACCAACATTGCATATGATGTTATTTTGATACATGCAGGCTCGTCCGTCTATGGTGGTTGGAAGAACAACTGATTCAGTTATTAAAAGCAAATTGCTATCACCGGACAATAAGCTGATGGGGGGTAAGCTTGCCTACGCAGAAGTCAGCTTCAGAAGTACCTGAATAAGTAGCAGAAGCCGGAAGTATGGACTTCGGCAGCAGGTTGTTGTTGCTATTGTTGTATGTTCACCAAAGCATAGTTCGGACCTCTAATTCATCTGTGAAGATCTCATCTTCAGTTTTATTCAAGGTTCTGGATGGAGGGTAGAATCCTACCGCTTGGGCGGTATTTTCTTTTAAAAGCAAAGTCAGGGCAACTAACAAATGGAGATGAATAGACACCGCGCGATTGTGTAACATCTACTGGGTTAAAATCCCTCCAAGTCCAGCAACAATCCCTCTCACGCGGTACAAAACCAAATCAGACTTGTATCTATCTATCTTTTGCCAATGGTCGTCGTAGAATTTTTACCGCCAACATTGCCACCACTACGGTCGCATCGAGTCGGTCGTATCGTTCATCGTTTCTCCACAATTCCAACTGAAGCGAGTGATGTGACATTAAATTCTCAACGGTCTAAGTCGGCGGCATCGACTCAGGGAGAACTCTGCTACTCCATACTCTGTACTCTGTGCTTAGTACAATATACTCTTTACTCAGTATTCTGTATTCTGTAGTCTATACTTTCGTAGACTCGTATCTATCGGTCTTCAGATGACTGTGCGGCTGTGTGGCGGCCAACTGTAAGGTGAGTGGCTAATGTCTCTGACATTAAATGTCAGCCAGTTGGATTTTATTGCCGCTGTGGCCACCTCTCCTGTCGAAACTGTGACTTGTTTTCCGTGTACCGTGGAGTTAAGTACCCCTCGGATTCGATTGATTGCGGCTAATTGTCTATTTGTATCATCAAACTCCTTTTTCTGAGCTGTTGCAGTTACTGTTTTTTGTTACATTGCCAACTCATGGTGTAGTAGTGGTGCTGGTTCTGAACTTGTTCGCGACTTTTATGTTCGTCCCTCCTGTGGGTAGAGTATAAAATGTTTGACTTTTTGTGCAAGTGACGTTTGTCAGCTTCAACTGAACAAACTAGAGATTGTGACAGAGTTTCTCTATTCTTAAGGATTATCAGGATTTGTTTACTTTTGAGACACATTCTGATGGTCTCAGTGGTGTGTGTTTGAAATCGCTTTGCTAAGTGACTATTCAGTGGATTTTTATTGTTTTACCCCAGAGTTGATCATCAATTTGTACACGTGACAAGGTTTATTTACATACTTATGGGGATGTATTGCATATGCAAAGGGTGAATCACGGTAGCAGCAGGTGATTGCATTTTACTCGTACTTGATGAGATGAGAAGTGATGTTACAGACTTAAGGGAATGTGCTCGTTATTCAACTGATGAGCATTGTTTAACGCGAACTGTTTGAGTATTATTTTGCTACGAATGCAAGTATGCTTCATTAGTTTATAAGTCAGGAAAAGTTTCTGGTTTTTATTTTCAAAGTAAAAAGCTAAGACTGAGCCTATCTCACAAAATAGATCCTTTGCAACTATATTACTTGTCGGTGTCATTTGCACTTATAGTCTGTAGGACAAAACCTTCTACCTGCCCGCAATGTAATTGACGATATTTTTTTTCTTTCCGGTGGCAACCCTTGAAACGAATTGAAAGACTCTTTGAGCCGCTGATAAATTTTGAGTCATTATACCAGAAATTTTTACAGTGCTATTTAAAACTGTCTAATGCGCAGGTCTTTTAAATTTTCTTTCACAAAAATTAATTTTTTTTAAAAACAGGGAACCTTGCAACAACAAATACACGAACATGACCGCTGAAAGAGAAAAAAAATGGAAGAGGGCGTTCACACCCATTCATTTTCATTTTCTTACTCTCTGTGTGCAAGTGGTCGTTAGCCAACTACAATATTTTGATTAGTACTATACCGTCCAATAACCTTAAGTCTTTGTTTTTTGTATGACGAGAGTATTGCTCTAGAGCTGGTTGTTGGTATTAAGAAAGCGCATTGACAGTATTGCTTAAAACAAGTTTTAATTATATGCGATAAGAACGATATTGGAACTGGGTCTTAGGGTGACTACCACTGTAGTTAATTCAAATCCTCCCTAATCTTCCTTTATAACATCCAACATACTTGCTTAACGAGCACCCAACACATTAAAAATGCCCTTTCAACCTTCTGAGATCCACACATACAGCTAGATTGGAGACGTGGTCCTCCTCCTTCTTGTACGTTAAATAACTCGAAAAATCAGAACAGCAGGTTCGACTCTTTGTTCATCACCGAACGTTTGGGGTCGCAGAGAAGAATCTAGAGGGCTTTGTAGAGCATCATAGTAGTCATTAAAATTAGAAGTTTCGAACTGAGTTGTTTTGCTATAATACTATATGTGTCGTTCTTTAGCAAAACATGGATCACATGCAAAGGTCTTATAACAAGCCATCGATTTATAGCATAGCTTTGCGTAAAGCGATAGGTTTGATTTTTAGTCCTTTTTCTAGGGGTCAGGTACAGGTTTTGGTCGTTCATACAACATGGAATATGCATTGATAATTCTTGAAAAACATAAGATCGACTATCTAGTAAAAGCTGGTCTGTCATAAAATGTATACCCGATTGCCGAGAAAGTACAATTGACCACTTAAACATCGCTTCTAGATCTGAGTTACTTCGAAGGTAGTTCGATAAGGTCGATGGCTGTTGAAGTCTGATTTTCGTACTTCAATTGCTGAATCAACCTCTTTGGCCAAAAAGACAGAGAACTTCATTGTTTAAAGGATTGTTGGTACCCAAGGGTTTCTCGGACGCTGTTGCGAGCACAAACTCTAGACTTCTTAAGTTGGGAACACCGCATGTAAATATATATATATTACTCTCTTTTATCATTTGTTTTAATTTTCTTCTCCTCTGCAAAAGCAAACTCTAATTCTTTTTCATTGGAGGTATATTGGGTTCAAGGTTGATTTAGTTGGTATTAAGACCATTTGAAGTTTCTCAAGTTGCTATGCAATGGAACCTTGTGTTATTTATCGATGTATGATATTTTATGAATTTGAACATTGGAAGGATTTTGACGCCGTACTTAGGATATGATCAATGATGGCAAAAATCTTTCCTTGATTGGCTATTCAAGAGGCATACTCTTGAATCGTTGTCAATTTTTGGCATGTGATCTTAACTGAAATGATCGCCTTTCTTAAGAATGTGCCGATACACAATTCCCTACCTGGGGGAGAAACCCCAGGACAAAGGAAAGTGGGTAGTCACATTAGAGTATGATACTTCGAAGCCCCTTTCAAAAAAATTATTGCGCTACAGTCCAATGTCTACTAAGGCTTAAACACTTCACAGACTGTGTTATTAGCCTTTTCATTGTGTACACAGGGAAAGGAACACCTATCAGTAGAAGAGTTTACTTCCGGAGGCATGTTGTTACTCATGAATTTTTTTTTTTTTTTAACTTTTCTGTGCTGGTCGAGATTTGAAACCGGATTCTCTTGCGAATTCTTGAATTGACTATAGGCTACAGCCACTTAGAAATGGCTTGTACATAAGTATATATGTGTAAGTATTTTATGTCAAATCATACTTTAAAAATTTGAAGCAAGTACTCTCATCTAACTTTTTTACAATTTCGACTTCAAACTTAAGCCGACCTTAAATAATAGAAATGCTCCTATGTTAGCTATCAGTCGAAGAATATCATTCCGCAAGAATAGTTTTTTCCAAAGTAAATTTTATTTTTATGGTGACGTTCTCGAATTTGTTCGTACTCGTAAATTTCCTTCGGCCCATGCAGAAAAAGAATGAATATCCTAACCTATCCTTTCGCCATATTTTGCATTTCTAATGTGAGATAAATGCGAGATAAATAATGATTCTTGTGACAATGATTTTTGCAATGTGGATCTAGGTCCGATAAATCCAATGCCACCTGACACCAATCACAACAGTTCGTAGTTATGCTCTATTGCACTTATCTAATGTTGGTATAGGTGACTACGCGGTTTACTTGATAGGGTCGAAAACTCTTTAAGACAGATCACTTGTCCAGAAGAGTCAGTACGTGTATCGATTCCCAATGGAAAAATCTGTTCCAATCGACAGCACAAAAATCGTTTGGTTGTCATCATGGGTACAAACAACCGCACATACATTGTTTTTCTCTTATCTATGTTTAGTTAACTCGAATACACACCATGAAAATTGTTCCACTACCAGTAGCATGTCATGGGCCCCAGTGGACTATCAAACAAACTTCTCCATACCGTTCTTTGGAGCAAAATAAAATAAGTAAAAAGAAGAACAAATGTGCCAAGGAAAAACCACATAGCCCTATGTGCACCCATAAATCCAATGACAAAATATTTGCCAACCACGTTTAAAGCAAAGCTAAGCCGCTCGGAACTACCAACAATCGGCAGCAGCAGCAACTACATCTGCCTCTGGTGATCATCACTACAAAAGTATTCTCACATCATCTTTGTAGTCTAGATAAGCCGCGACACTTTTTTTTACCCTCAGCGCGTCTAAAATGTAAGTTCAGGCCTAGTTTTAGTGCTACTGCTGGCTCATCCGGTGGTGCTGTTAGTACTGGCTCAATGGACAAACCTAATGCAACGCTTCCTTTGACTAACTAGCTCCCAAGGGGCTACATGCAGGATAGAAAAGCCACTCACAAAAAATGGTTTACCGACGTGCGATGAAACAAATTGTTATACTTACGCTGAAATTTATTACGCCGCGACGCCGCCGCGCGCCAGTCGTTGATCGTTTCGAGCCATCCATCCTCTATCGATGCAGATTCTGTCGGTTTTGCTGGGTAACAAAACGACTGTTCTACGAGTAGATGTAGTATGGGGCACCTAGGATATTGGGATCACCATTTCGCGGTCTTGAATTGGAATTCGGGAAGTTTGTTGTGTTGTTGAGCATATACGAGTACTCGTACTTTGTACGCATGTAGAATACAAGTATGTTACGTTTTGAATGCTTTCATTGTTAAGGTTATGTTGTGACAATAAATAAATGTCATTTGGGGCTTTATTCTGTTGCTTATGGATTTGTTTCGTTTCGTTTGGCTTGGTTTGGCTTTACATACGGAATCTGTTAGTCTTGTAGTTTCTCATGGATCTTTCTTTTCTATTGTTGCAGATGAACCAGCTATGCAAAGTTTGCGGTGAACCGGCGGCTGGATTTCACTTTGGTGCATTTACATGTGAAGGCTGTAAGGTGAGTCACTTTATTGATTTGTGTTTTTGGTTTCGTTTTTTGTTTGTTGGTATATATTTGGCTAGATTAATGGAGCAGTTACAGAAAGTAGGCTGGACTGGAATTATTTATAAAGAAATAAAATTTACAAGATGCTCATAACAAATGGACTTTCATTATTTCTTTTGTCAATGATTTTTATAGTGACTTTTTTTCCTCATATGATGCAAATTCGCACTTCAACTCTTTTGTTTTCTCTGTATATAGTGGGCGAAAGTCACTAACTGATGTAAAATTATAATGACTTTTATAGATTTGAATTTTTTAATAATTACCTAATATTGACAAAGTAAAATAAAATAAACACCGCGGAACTGTGGGGATTTTATTTATGTGCGCTTTTCCTTTTAAATATGCCCACAGCAAAAAAAAAATACTGGTACTGTCAGATATGCAGAACGTTGAGGTCAATTAAAGTCAAATTTTTTGGAATCCTGGTCGTTAAAAATGAACCGTAGTGCCGCCATTTTTAGGAATGGTTAATTTGCTTTTTCTGACCCAGCACCACACTAGCAAGTGCACTGTAATGAGCGCGATTGCTGCTAATGAATCAATCTTGGGCTGTCGGTTGTCTGGCCATTTTTTGTAAACAATACATTTCTGAGGATCTCCGGGCTTTAGCTCTTGCTCAATATGTATTTTCTATGAAAATATCTGCATATCTGTTTTGAAAATATTTTGTAATGACCTGTGGGATGCATCTAGTTGGTTGAGGTCTTTCTTGTCGATGTCTCTCGATTTTTAAGAGCATTTGAAAAAAATTAATTCATCATTTGCTCCTATTCTAACAGTGAGAGATCTGGCATTTCAAGACAGATAGCAAAGTATACCATTTTGATGGAATCGTGCCACTTTTGGCCGGTTCATGTTTACAGAGTTTTCGGATTTTGCAAACAAAAATGGCGCAGATATACTTGAAAATATTAGGTTAGATACTGAAGAGTTATGTTTTCTTCAAATCAATCAGTAACTTTAGCTGCACCCTATACACGCACATGCCTGTCAATCTTCCATTTAGATGATTTTATTGATAAGGATTTCATATTCTGAAACTTAAGTTGACCTTTTTTAACGTCAGCTAATGAAATGTCTGCGATAGCTTAATAGTCACCGCAAAGTCATCTATAATATGTCCAGGTGTTTCTCAGTATTTGTATTTATTTATTCATTATCACCTTAAAATTAGCTAACAATAGATCCTTCTAAAACCTAAGTTTGTGTTGAAAGATCCATGGAAAATATATGAATAAATGTGTACGCAAGAATAACTGACGTGGGGTACCATCAGGTGTTCTTTAGTTACAACTTTAAATATTCAACAGATAGAGTGTTAAACCGAAAAAAAAGGAAAAGAAATGTAATAATTTCAATGACAGAAAGAAAGGCAAAAAGATAATTATTTCAATGAGGGGAAGAAAAAAAAGAATGAGAAAAAATGCATTTTTTTTTTATAAGCTATGTTATAATTTTCAACAGTAACTCCAAGTTTAAAGGGTCCATAGTAAAAAGCCAGTCTTTAAGTGATTTTAAAAAAAATAGTGAGAGTTTTGTTTGTATAGATATAGGAAGTTTGTTAAACATTCTACGCGAAGTAACTGTATAAAAATTCATAAAATGTGTTTTGTGCACGTGTGGGATGTCAAAAAGTACCATGTTGTTTACTCGCAAGTTATAAGTCGAAGAATTCCTAAAAGGAACATTACCGCTTGGTTCAAAGAACTCTTTGAGTACCTTGAAAACGTATAGATTCCTGAGTGGCAATACTTGAAGACTTGTAAAAAGTGGCCAACTTTCCGTGTAGCGATTTTTGCCACACATAATTCTAATTATATACTTTTGGGCAACGACTAGTGCACTTAGTGTACTTAGATAGGTGCCTCCCCAACTGATAATCCCATATTGAAGCTTTGACTGGACTAAGCCGTAATAAAGCATTGAAAGTACTCTCTGCGAGCAGTATGGCTTCAGGAGATACATTTTCCGTGTTAATAAGGTCATATATGATTTTAACTGTAGGGCTTGTGCCTTCCAATTTAGTTTGTTATCAATGAGAACTCAGAGATATTTGAAAGACTGGACTGCTTCAATATTAAAGCAGCATGTGGAACAATTATCAATAACGATGAAGTTTTGCTTCCCACAGGTGTGTGGTAAACAGAATTTTTGGCAATCGCTTGAATGAAAAACAAACCCAAAGCTTTCTAAATTATTTTGGCATAGCTTAAAGTTCATTATTTTTGCTTTTTCACTAATAATAAGCTTATGAAAGGTGAACCAAATTCTAAGTAAGTGAAGGTCGTTGTTAACTTTCGCAACGCATTCATAGAGCGAAGCGTCAGTGTATGTGGAGGCGATGTCGTCTGCAAATGCGCTTTGATTTCCGTAAAAGTTCTGGTAGAAAAGTGAGTTTATGCAATATTGGGCCTAGCACAGAACCTTGGGGAACGCCATTTCTAAACTTAAGTGAAGTACTGTAAAATCCATTGACCAATACTCATTGTTCCCTCTCCAGTAAATAAGACTTAAACCAATTGTATGTCATTCCTCTGAAACCAGCCTTGTATAATTTTGCTAAGATTATATTTAAGTCCACCATATCGAATGCTTTGGTCATATCAATGAAAAGAGCGATAGTACAATGGCTTTTGTTAACTCCACTGAACAAATTGCAGCAGACATTTAAGATTACATCCTCCGTGGATCTCCCAGGTCTAAAACCATACTGTGCTTCTGAAAAGAAGTTACTTCTTTTTAAAAACGTCAGCATTCATGATTTCATTAATTTTTCGAAAATTTTTGATATCGTGGGAAGCAGAGAAATTGGTCTGTAATTGGCTATATTTTTACAACTCCCTTTCATAAACAATGGCAGAACCTCTGCCCTTTTTAGAGCCGCCGGAAACACGCCGCTGTTTACACTGAGATTAAAAAGATAACACAAGATATCAACATTTTCCCAAGAGATTTTTTTTAGAGTTATGGCAGAAATAACATCACTTGTGCAGGTTTTCTTGTTTTGCAAATTCATAATTGTCTTGAGAATTTCACAGGAAGTAAACTGGTGAAAAAAGAAATTATTACTCTGCCATCTATCTTCAATTAAGCTCGATGTTACAACTGAAAGGTGGTTCGGGGGGTTTAATGGTATCAGAAATATTGACAAAGAAGCTATTGAATGTATTTGCCATAGCACGGGATCGGTCAAGGTTGAGTTATCAACCTCTATGTTAGGAATATCATTAGACTTCTTTTTCCTACCTAAGATATTATTTACTAATTCCCATTCCCTCTTTATGTTTCCCCTGGCTTGAGTTATGCGATTGGAGTAGTAGCTATCACGTGCTTGTTCTTTCATAATCTTAGTTCTATTGCACAGATTATTGTAATAGCTTTTCAGACTAAGATTTTGTGGGTGTTTTCTACATTTTTTTGCAAATTCTTTTTTACGCTTTATTTAATTAAGTAGGCGTAATGTCGTCCAAGGCTTTAAAAACGAGTCGCGCTACGTGATGTTTAGGATAGTGGTTGCGCTATGGACATGATTGATTAAGATCGCAATTAAAACATTGTAGGCCACAGAAGGGTCGCTTTCCAAGAAAACTGTTTCCGAAAATTCATACCTGAGTTTTTCCTTCAATGCTTAATAGTCTATTTGGGCTTTTTACCTGCTAACATTTTTCCTAGGCGAAGACTCCACTTGGAAACTAATTTCACATAAATGGTGATCGGTTATTTTATAGTCGTGCACTTCAAAATTAAAGACCATACTAATATTTTTATTAAGTCTTAGAAATATATGGTCAATGCAGCTACTGGTTGAGCATGTTATCCTAGTAGGTATATTCACCATACTTTTAAAACCATACGAAGCCATTAATAGCATATAATCTTCACACTCGGAATCAGAAACATCAAGAAGATCTATATTAATGTCTAATATTAAATTCTAATATTAAATTCTTCGTTTTTATAATACTTAACACGGTATTTAACTCTTCGGTAAAAACACTCTTTCGACAGCAATGTAGCCGGTAAATGCAAAGCAACGTAAAGCTTGAGTTTGTAAGTGAAAAATTACGAGTAACTTTGATAATATCCGCACTTTTTAAACTTATTTTGAAGCAATTGTGCACAATACCACTTTTTATGTAAACTGCTATACCGCCGGCAGAGTACCATGCGTTGCAGTTACCAAAAGGAATATAACCCTCTATGTTATAAGAGTCAAACTCGTTTTCATACACCCAAATCTCACTAAGTACAATAAATAAAGGTAACTTTACAAGGGACTGGACATGGACTAAGAAATTATCAAAATTTTTTCTTAAGTTGCGAATATTTTGATGTATGCAAAAAGATTCATCACAATTAGATACATACGAAACAATATCACAAGGTTTGTTTTTCTTTACACGATTACGAAGGGCGGGATTGTTTACATGCAAGTTATCTGTTTTCACACATTATTTTTTCAATATCAGATGCACAATAAATTCTAATTGCATTATCACCCTCTTTTTTCCTCATGTAAACAATCCCATTCCTCGTATACAAAAAGCTATACTGCTTCGACTGCTTAACTGCAGCTGCTGCTTTGAATACTTGACGTGTATTGTAAGTTAGGCTATAAATCTTTGATATGTAGCTCTTTTTCATATTAATGCTCGCTGCTCCTTTTCATATTATGGATACCGTGAATCTATATCTAGTAAGCTATAATCCAATTCTTGAAAATCATTTTAACATACTTTCGTTTAAGGTTGTTATCAATCAACTTATGCATCTCGTCTATTTCTTACTTGTTATTTCAGAAGTAGTCCAGCTATATATGCACTTAATATGTTTAAACAGTCAAGCATTTCGACATCTGATTTGTGTAGATTAACTATTAAAATAACTCCGGAGCGCAATTTCGATGGCTTTAAAATATTTAGATTAGTGGTTTTCGATTGAGTCTATTTCGTCGTCTCAGCTGCTCTAGTTTCAGACAATTGAATTATTTCGCGCTATGGGATACCTGCATCCATTTTGATGTTTTTCAAATCTGACAGAAGGCAGAATGTGCACTTTTTTGTGTTTATTTTCATTCATTTATGTGATTTCTTCTTCGAAACAGTTTTCAATTTTATTTTGCTACACAAATTGTATTTCATTAAAGCTAAATCATTGCTCCATTTTCAGAAAAAAAGAAATCAAAACAAATGATTCGAGACACGAACTACCATAATCATTTAATAATTGTTATTATTAACTGGCACAAGTGTCTTATTAGCCACAGTAAAAACCAAAGCATTATTACTATCATGGAGCTAAGTGTCAGATATTTAAGTTAATCAAAATGATGTTCTCCCAACACATTCATCTATCTGGGATGTAATCTCGGTTCTAGTTTTTATACCCCATTCAGTCCGAGAGAAATCATATTGATACAGAGGTACGGTTTTCTCATGAGAATAAGGATACACTTTAGACTGCTCCCAGGTTAACACCGCAAATATCTTTCACTTTCTGAAGACTACTCAGCCATCTCATAATGAAACCGATGGCCAAGATATGAAATAAACAGATTCCCCGCACAGTGGATCATTTGTGGATCTCTAGTGCATTGGAAGCTCTTACAAAGTGCAATAGTCTGATGGCCACTCTCTTCAAGATACAATCATCATTTTTACATTAGGAATGACTACAATCTGCCCCGTAGGCATTTATATTCCAACAAGTGAATAGCTTAGCACAGTGAGAGCGGTCCAATATCTGGCCGTATGTCCAATTGGCCAGGCAAACTATAGTTCCCCGGAACAAGTTTCCAGAAGACGATTTAAGAATACTGCGCCCCCAGATCAAATAGGGGGAGATTGAGGTGAAACATATTTGAATAATGATTCTCCATGTTTTATGGCACTGAATTGACGCTGTACAATTTGATGGCGGTGCGGTATTGTTGTGTAGAGCTCAGATCTACAAACTTGATGGGGAGCGTACACAATTTGCCCTGCAGGTAATGAAATTAGTTTTGATATCGTTTTAATTGTCCGGCAGTGTGTTTTCAATGGAACAGATTCCATTCCATTGAATTAGAGACAAATTTGTTTAAACATGAGTTTGATTTCTTTTTTTTTTTAATATTCGATTAATAGTCGAATTAGATAATCAGTAAATATTTATGGTCTCAGAAGAACACATTTATGTAATCGATATTTTTAAACTAAACCACATAATAAACAAAATTAAAAGAAATTCTCGTTTGACCATTGGAACCGGCTTTAGGACAGCATATTTTATTTAATCTGACAGATGGGCTGGCCAGCATTCGAAAATGTCTTGTCTTTTGTTTCGAGTGGACTGAATGTGGACTTATGATATCGATAAATACAATAAATTTAAATGAAATATTTGTTTGAAAATATGTTCAACAGAGGGTGAGATGATATTGTTATACAATATTTTATCGGAAAAGTCAAAAACATGTTTTGTGAGAACGTTGTTTGAATTTGAGTGAAATAGATTTTGTTCAGAATTTATGTTTTCTAAACAAACTGATTCACGAATAAACTTGGATTGTAAGTATAAATCAGAGAAATTAATCCGACATAATACTGAATTAATTAAAAATTTTATAACCGATTTAGATTTACTTGCTAAGTGAATGCCGAATCTACCTTAAACACAGCAGCCTTTTTGCATGCCCTTTGATCCGTCTGACTTGCTTTCGTTAACCCTCCTTGGTCGATGATTTGGCGCGCGAACTTTGTCGAGATGTCAATGCATTTTTTTTAGAAAAATACGCGACTGTGTAGTAACGAATCAGATTTGTTAGTTTTAAACGCTTGAATATCTGAGTCAATTTATTTATAAATTTATTGTACTTACATCTATTCATTTTACCTAACTAAATTTATTTAAAATAGTTTCAGCTCCGTGCATCTTTGTAAGACACGTTGCACGCCAAGGAATCATAATTAAGGTCTTCATTCACCTAAGGGAAGTATTGTATAAGGTTCTTCACATTGTAGTTCTGGTATCTATTCCCTCAAAATATCCTAGCCATCTTAGCCGACTTACACGTTTTGTCTGATCATGATATTTTCCACATCCATCTTCGCTAACGTTCATGCTTCTGCAGTATAGAGCAGTACTAAAATGATGGTGGTCTAAAATAGAGTCTCCTCAGTATTTCTTGACAGCAAATATTAGTATTTCTTATAAGGCGTCATTATCAGTCAATAACAGAGTCGATGTAAACATAAATCTTAATTTCTTCAAAGTTACAGCTGTCTATTGCAACCTTTAGTCGCATTCTGGTGAGTAGTGACAGCTCGCTGCTTTCTGTCAATGATGTCAATATCATCAATGAATAGTATGCAGGTAGCAACACAGGCTTTTGGTAAATTGTAACTTGGTTTTTCCAAGTATAATGTTAAGGAAATCACATGGCAATGCATCACCTAAACACTTTTTCACATCAATGGTTAAAATTACACCCGAACGTTGCGGAGAGGTAAGCACTCTTCATCATCATTCTGTTTATTTTAATGATTTTAACAGGGATGCCAAGATCTAGACATTAATGCAACATTGATGAATCTTAGTACTCGTCAGAGTAATCTTCGATGACATTGTGTCCTAGATATAAGTTCAATTCAATTGTCTATTAATCCATTCTCAGATGTGATGTCTTGTAAGTTTTCCGTCGCCTTTTCCTATGTTGGTGTTAAAATTAACTAAGACAGAAAATATTGCTCGTAAATTTTCTCGGGGATTTATTTTGTTATCCATGGGCATGTGCTATTTTTTGGTTGCATGTCTCCTTTTCCCCTCTTGGCACAAGAGTTTATATCATATGAATTGAATCTTGATGCATACTACAATAATACGTTTATATTCCTAAATCCCAACATGTTATTATTCTTTAGAAAAAAAAAACCGCTCCCAAATAAATGTTGCTTTTGTTTTCTGTTGTAGTTAGTAAGTTAGTATATGCCACAGATTTGCATTTTCCTTTTACCCAGAACATACTGGCAGTGATATCTGCTTTATAGTAATTTAGGACGTCGACCTAGTTTTTTCCTTGTCCTTTTTTAGTTTTAGGGAGCCATGGGCTTATCCGGCCTTATAGAACATTCTGGGATGCTTCGCAACAGTTAAATTTTTATGCGGTCAGGGAGTTAACCCCGGGAACAACCCCTAATCTAGAGAGCCATGTTGTCTGGGATACCATAGGTCAGATATTCCAGAGCTGGTAAACTCAAGCATCCTTCGTCGTTCTAAAATACTTACTACCATTAGCTCGAAACACATTCAAATATGTTTTAAAAACTATCCAACATGAGGACTGTTGATGTCATGTTGATTCATTCGCACCAATTTATCCATCCTACTCCTGAGAGTTGATCGTTTCCGGAAGAGAAGTATCGCTGTTATAATCAATCAATAATCAAGTCCAGATGAACGAGGCAAGTACCCGGTGCATGCCACAAGCAGGCCAAGTAAGCACAATTGATGTGTACATAGATATAATTACAGTACTGAGTACCGCCAGGTTTATGCAGCAACTACGCGTATCATACAACACCCAGCCACCTTCTTGAGGATTTATTGTATTTAATGCAAAAAAATGGATCTCTAGCATTTGTCTTACCAACAGATTAAATGTGTTAAGAACTTTGAATACATGTTTTTTTATAAACTTCTATCAATCGATCGATCGATTCGATCACTGCTTAATGGCTTACTCCTTTAATATGTTGTTTTTACTCGTCATAGGTAAGGTTCTATTTAATTCATTACTACAAATTACGTTGGTGGTATAACTCTGCACACGGAAAGGCCATTTCAATACCACTACGGTGTATATATATATATAATACCAAATACGGTTTAATCGTTACCATTATCATTATGAAAATCTGAAATCTATGTTGACTGCTTTTTCCAAACACTATTTGCTTTTGACACCACATCTTGAAAATTCATGACAACTTGACAGTTTCTTTCAAGGTAATAATAATAATTTCAGTGAATCGATCATATTTTATTAAAACAAAGTGAACTTAACAAAACTGAACCTAGCGCCTGTCATAATCAACCCATCTACTGAAAATTCAATTTATTCGAAAACAATATAAAGTGTTTCTTCTCTTCACCGTGTACTCCCTATTAGGTGGATTGAAAAACATTTGATCGTTCATATTGGGCATTACTATTCATTACCTCGGACTTCCTAGCCATTCATGGTGCTGAATAAAACTGATCTGGTCGATATTCGGCTCGCAGCAGAGACCGTACAATTTTTATTTATCATTTTTATCTCCAAATTTCGTTAATACGAATTGAAGGCATTAACGCATAGTAACCTTGCTTTAGAGGCAGAGCGCTTCTATGTGTACAACATTTCACAAGGACCAGATTTTTCAACGTTTTCTCGGCTTTCCAAAAGCGGATCTTTTTAATTTCTTGGGCCATTGGAGTACCGATTTTTCGATTTGTATTTCTAATACGAGTATTTTTATAGCTAACTCATTCATTGCATCGAAAGTGTAGTGGGTATTTTTCCTTGAATACTCAATATCGGACAAGGGGACTCAAATGGATGCATCTCCATGTGCTCAACAAAGTACAACTCTCAAGATTTACAGATAGGTCTAAAAATCAGCAAGAATTAGTGCCGGTGCCATTCCAGGAAGACCTGTTTAGAGCTAAATACTGTATCGCAAAATGATGCTATCATATTCAGATGTATGTAAGTACATGCAACAGAATAAGCTTTATCATAGCACCGCTATGTTATTGTGAACAATATTGAACATAAGAAGACCCTAGGAACTTGTAAAGTCTATGTATGTACTTGCAATACTTTGGGGCTATCTTGGATTTAGGGCACCTCGTCGAGGATTGCTCGTGTTTTTAAGCTCGTTATTGCCACCAGAGTGGCAATGTTGTTCGAGCGCTTTTCGGTTCCGTAGACTTGACGGGATTTGATTTATTTTTGCTTTCTTAAAGTGAGGGACTTACCAGTACATGAACAAACTTAAAATAATTCGGGAGATTAAGCAATGTTCTTTCAGAAATAACAAAGTTTGACCAAAAAACGTTGCGTGACGTAATGCTATATTCATTTTATATCCGTCAATTATTTCATAATTGAGAAATTAGTACAGGTCAGGAGCAATTTTTTTTTTTTTGAGGATGGGGCATGCTCATCAGCCAAATTTCACTGATGAGGTGGTTCACATTATACCACCCAAGCCAACAGCAAAGTTGAGATTTTACTTTGGATAATTCGAACAATATGTGAATGAAATTGTTTTGAATTTTTTATTGATGTAATTTTATTTCTTTTCATTCAATGAATACAAATTAACAATTTGAGCTAATACGAGTACATTCTCAAGAATAATATAAAAGCCGTACACGCTAACTTAAATCGTGTCCTAAAATATGCAAATTCATTGAGAAAAACGGGTATAAAAGATATATCATGTAGTAATGAATCTGGTGATGTAAGGGGCATATAAAGAACCAAAAGAGAATTAATTGTGAGGGGACAATATTGTAATTGATAGAGGCGCCTTTCTGTCTAAATAATTCTGATAATATGTTTCTATAGTACTACTAAGAGTTGTAATTTATTGATATAGGTACCTCCCAGCAAATGAGACCACATTGCAGCTTAGATTGAACCAAGCCAAAATAAACTGTTTCTAAAAGCCTACGATGATACAGAATATAAGATAACAATAGCTCGTGGTCCACGGTATCGACAGCTTTGTATACCTATAAAAAGCGCTGCACTAATTTTTTGTTATTTAAGCTATCATGAATATGACAGCAAAAACTGTAAAGTGCTGGGATTTATTTTAAAATCCTTATACAAAAGTGACTCAATTTTGACGTTTGAATTTTCATCTTATCAGGCTTTTTCAATGACTGCCTCTAAAGGAGCATATTTCAATGAATTCTCTCTACGGCGTGCTTTCCGTGGACCTTCTTCTTCTGGAATTTTGGTACTCGTATTCTTGATGAACTAGTTCCATACTCACCTTTTTTTGGCTGACAAGGTAACCCTGACGGAGATCACTCTCCTTTAATAATGCTCTTATTAATATTATCACCGCTTAATCACTGCTTCAAGGCTACTTCCCGTAGATGCAGCCCTTCTAGGCATGTAACCGTTTCAAAGTACTCATTCTGATTGGTGGTATTTTCTATACTCGCATTTGTTTCCTATTTGCAACTAGATGGTGATCCTTTTATTTACGTTGCGCCGAATGTGCAGATGTTCTGAATATGACAGACATAAGAGTATTATTACGTTATCTATATGGTTCATAAATTGATTTGTTTAAACTATCCTCGTTCATTGTGAAATTGAAAGCTGTTGGGAAGCATATGCGGAAAACGGCACCTATTCTTGGAAGTATTAACTGCGATAGGAAATTATATCTTTCGATCAACAACATTCTCTGTTTGCCTTATCATTCAATTGAAATTTTATGGGATCACTTGTTCCGTAACCAATTTATACTCCTGATACTACCCAGTAACTCCCAGAAGCACTTTCTTACTACTGCTTCGATTAATCCAGGTCCTTTTTTGGAGGTGCAATTAATATTCCTTAAAATATCTGCCTCAGTTAATGAGAAGATTTTCATAAATGTGCCTCCCATTGAGAATGTTGAGTATGACGCAGTTGTTTGTTGCAAACTACATACCGCTTTTAATTTTCAAGCTAACTAACTAGG
Organism: Volucella bombylans; assembly: GCA_949129095.1. Lineage (NCBI taxonomy): Eukaryota > Metazoa > Arthropoda > Insecta > Diptera > Syrphidae > Volucella > Volucella bombylans. Next base: position 44,531,843 of record OX422142.1, on the reverse strand, counting down.
TGAAGGTATGGAGAAACACCTTTATTCTCGTACCATCAAGAGCATTCATACTGAAGTTAAGCCATTGCGCAAACCACCAGTGCTGACCTAGTGATTATCCGCCAAAGCACTTTTAGTGTTCCAGTAGTTTAAAAAAGGTGATGATAATGCCCTTAATGATCTTTACTACTCATCATGGCTAACTAATTGATTCTGGGAGCACACAATTCGTCGTCATCACCCCATTAGCTATTAAAAGTAAAAACCTTCTTAGCTAGAGCTGAAATTATTACCCATTTAATTTTGTAATTCACAGTGTTTTGCCTTTAGCTTCCTTAAGGCTACCACATTACACGTCAAACTTTTTATCGAATTTCATTTCGCTTAAGGTAATAACGAAAAAAGATCGCGTAGCTTATATTGATATTTAACCACTTGGACGAATACACTTTAGAGCTGATGAACTGGTTGAATCTGGGATTTGATGCACTCTACGAGAATAGACTGCCGGAACATACTAAATGAAGATTATGATACCGACCAGCCATCAAAACAACTCGCATAGTCATCCTGTTGTCAGTGCCTTGTCATTATGGATTCCGATCCATTTGAAAGCTTGTATCTTTTTTTATTATATTTGTTTTGTCTGTTTTCCGTTCCTAATTCACGCTTAGAAGAATGAACATTTGAATAAGTAATTGATTTGCTCGCCCGCAATTAAATTGGGTTGAGATTGAGCAGCGGTGTGGCGCGGCGGCAATTCCAATTGTGGTCTTTCAGATATATTTCCCTCTTACACCCACTAACCGCACCGCAAACCACAAGGTGCGGCTCGAATTCGGTTGATTTGTGTAGTTTTGATCTTTGCTCTGCATAAATAAACTACTGGAAGGCACTGTGGAAAATGCATTTGGAAATTGTTAATCACCGTAAATTAATGGATATTTAAATGGTCCATTTATTTAGGATTTGACTTTCATAAAGTGACCCATGTAATTCGGTCAAATGCGTAACGGGCAGGCGGCAGAAATTCAAATAAATTTGCCGCTGACCAAAGCCATTATGTCGAGATACTCGGATATGTATTATACATAGAAACTAGAAGAATGTGTGTCTCAGAGTCGGTGTTGTGTATTTTTCTTTTCTGTCTATGCTTTGAAAAGGCAATTTAACATTTGTGGGTCTAATTTAGTTTTAATTTATAGGCGGTTGCTATTGGGCTGGTATTTTAAGGTTCGAATGCAAAGCAGATATAGCTTTTAGGTATTTAGGTGAAATAAGGAGTGTGGCTACATGGGATATGTGAAAGGGGATTTAAAATAATTGTTACATTTAATTAAACAAATTAGGTGCTCTGCGTTTTAAGAAAAACATTTTAATCAGTTCATGAACGAAAATCTTTTATATTCGATGGTACGTTTTCTAGTGTTTTGAGCTGGACATGCATAAATGTACGAGTATGTACATTAGGGTGTCCCAAAAAAATCAAGTTTAAATTTTTGTAACGCATACCCTCTTATTTTATTCGAATACTGTCAAAACAATAGTAAATAAAGTTTCATGTACTTTGAACCAGAGGAACCCGTGCCGACTTGCATCTAAACATGTCAGTACTTGCAAGGCATGGCACGCGAGTAATAACATATCGATAACTTGTTATTGCATGTTTATTTTATTAGTAAACACATTGTTCTCGTTCTGTTAACATGTCGGTGGAGTTACGCAGTTGTAGAAAGGAGATATTTTTAATAGGGAACGTTAAACATCAAATTACTGGTTCAAAACTTCCCTCTAATGGGCAAGTACTGGCAGTTTTGTTCTATAATATTCGTGAAGTGAATTTAAGTGTCAATGAGAGCGCAAATCTTACTATTCGTGAGTGCATTATTTATTGGGAAAAGGCCCGTATCCCGACAAGATCTCTACCTAATTGTGTTAAAAAATTAATTACATTGTATCAAGTTTGGAGAAATTTGCAAAAAAATGCAAACAAAACAAAAAACGTGTTTGAGCAGCGTCGACATGAGTTTGTTACAAACTTAAACAATTTGTTTGACATTGCACATGCGGATGCACTTCAATTAATAAAGATAGATGAAGATAGGATTTTTTTGCAGCGCCAAAGAGAACCAGGCCGACCTGGTCATTTAGCCGGAGTTGACCAAAAACAAACACACAAAGAAGAAAGAGCGCACCTTAGAAACGTCGAGGAGCAAAAACGACGTGCTAAATGTTTTTCATCCTTAGCTCCTTCAACATCATCTTATGACCCGCTACAAGAAAGTTTGTCGTCTGATTAAGAATTGATGGATTTACAGGAAATTTTGCCAAACCTAACCAAAACAGAATCCAGTATAAATAAAACTGTTATGAGGAAGAATTTTATCACTCCACAATTAGTGGCAGCATTAGATCGGTGTCAATTGAGTGTGAGAGATGCTGTGTTTATTATTGAAGCAACTATTGAAGCTCTTGGACATAACACAGACGAATTTCCTATAAGCAAGTCCACTATTCAAAGGGTTCGTACGGAAAAGCGAAAAGAGCGAGCGGAAGCCATAAAGGTTAATTTTCAAAACCAGGTTCCGGATATTGTAACACTCCACTGGGATGGTAAACATTTGCCGGCTTTAGATTCACGCAAATCTAAGGAAGAACGTCTGCCGATAGTTATAACGTTTGACGATAAAGAACAACTTATCGCTGTACCAAAGTTGGATAACTCTACAGGAAAGGAACAGGCCCAGGTACTTTGGAATGCTATAATTGATTGGAATCTTGAGGATAAAGTGCAGATTTTGTGTTGTGATACGACTGCTTCAAATACTGGTCGAATCAATGGTACTTGTGTACTTCTCGAACAGAAACTAGGCAGGGAAATGATTATTTTTGCTTGCCGCCATCACGTCTACGAATTAGTACTAAAAAGCGTGTTTGAAGCAAAAATCTGCCAAGTTACCACAAGCCCAGACATTCCAATGTTCAAGAAATTTCGAGAGAACTGGAAGAATGTCGATCCCGAGAAAATACAGAGCTGTACAGAAAAGCTATCATGTTTGAATGTTTCTGAGATCAACAGACTTATCGATTTTTACCAAATTGAATTAACTAAAGAAATTACTAGGGATTATTACAGAGAGTTAAACGAACTTTCAATAATATTTCTTGGCGGCGATGCAGAAAAAAAATTTAAAATCCGGCCTCCAGGTGCCATGCACCAAGCTCGATGGATGGCGAGAGCGATTTACTCATTAAAAATATCGTTACTTGGTGATCAATTAAGAATTTCTAACAAAGATAAAGAAGCTCTGTTAGACGTCTGCCTGTTCATCGTGACAATATACGTTAGGTCTTGGTTGCAATGCATTTTAGCAGTAAAAGCACCTTACCAGGATTTGTGTTTTCTGAAAGCTATAAAATCTTATGAAACAATAGATGAAAGCATCTCGAAAGCAGCATTACAGAAGTTTTGCTTGCATTTGTGGTATTTGACAGACGAAGTGTCTATCTTGTCTCTATTTGATGATGATGTAAGCCAAGAAACGAAAGTCAAAATGGTTGCTAACTTAGCCAAAGAATATCCATCTGCCTATGGTAAATGCTACATTCCATCGAAAGAAGAACTTTGTGGCAGACTTTATGGTAAGTTTGAAAATTAAGTTTGTTTTTTTTAACTTTTTTATTTACATAACTAAAAAATTATATCAATAATCCTCCTTTTTTTGTTTTCAGAAAAAAACATCGATGACTTTGTTTCAGTCAAAAGCAAGTCCTTATTTAGTCGATTGAAAATTGATGGTGCTTTTCTCCACGAGTGCCCCTCTTTGTGGCTTAAAAATGCTTCGTACCAACATGCTAAAAGCAAGCTATTAAAACTGAAAGCAGTTAATGACTCTGCTGAAAGAGCAGTCAAGTTGATGCAAGATTTTCACGGCCTGCTAACTGTTCAAGAGGAGCAAAAGCAATTTTTATTTCGTTGCGTACAAGAACATCGACAAAAGTATCCTGACTGTAAAAAACAAACATTAAAAAGAAAATTAATAAATAATTAACCTACTTTCAACAATTAATATAATAATAAAGTCCAATACCGGATGCCTTATTTCAAAAATAAATGAGTTTTGCTTTTCCCTCCATTGCTCCATACTAATTTTTATGTTTAGATTTTGGCGTTAAGTCGGCACGGGTTATCGTCATCCGATCGCAATAATATTTGATATTTCACTTATCTGGGTCAAATAGAAAAAAAAAAAAAGGTATGCGTATCTCTATCTAAAAAAAAAAATTTAACCCTTATAGCCTGGGACACCCTAATGTACATGTATATGCCATTATAACAAAATGTATAGAATTTTATGAGATTAGCATTTTAATTAACATTGAGTGAAGTGTTGGTTCTGCTTCTGGTGTATTTTTCCTCCTCTGAGGGTTCAACTACTTTTCTCATAGAACTTTGAAGGTATACTCTGCAGTGAAGTGAAATCTACTTCCCATTTTATATTGTTTTGCCACTGAAAGAAAAGGTAAAATAATTGTTTAAATTTAAATTTAAAGTTTAACAAAATTTTCAATACAAAATAGCGACATATTTGAGAATTTTATTCATTTGGGGGCGGATGTTACTACCAAAATACACTTTAATGAACAGTAGTATTCTGAAACTGATTTTTACTAATAGGCTGACTTAGGCCAAAATTAATACTTATCATGAGCGACAGTTGATTACAATCCCCAAAGGACGAGTAAAGGTTTCTAAATTAGTCTTGGGCGAACCATCATCAAGTTGGTATCAAATTTTCCTGACAAAGAAAAACCAACGAAAAATGGCATCAGGCGAAAAAATAAGCTTGCACAATTTTAGCTTTAGACGCTAAATTTGCAAGGATGGCTCCGAAATGCCATAAACCAATAAAAAGAATTAACTGTTCACGGTATGTGGAACAATGACAAATTGTTAGAGTAGTGCAAAAATGCTGCTTGCAATGTTCAAACAAAAGCTGGCGGAAATCTAGGAATGACGGAAACGAACTAAAAGCAAGTCTTTATCGCGTTGACTTGGTACACCGGAAATGGCGAAACCGATTTAATACATCTTGAGTTAGACTGTGAACATGGTATCGGGAGTCAGAAGATGTACCCTCACAACCTATGAATAGGCGAAAAGGATAAAAAGAAGAGTACAACGTCAAGTGCAAACGAGCCAATATGTTGAATATTAACCACAACTTCATTTGTGTAGATCAGAAGAGACACCTTCTAACGGGGAAGAACGAAATTTGCCATAAATGGAAACAGAAAGTTTTTTTTTTTTTTTTATAATTTACGCGCCCCTAAGGGGTTAGATACCCTTTTACTGTTGCCCAGGCGCGGGCGGAAAGGTAGAAAGGAGGAGAAAGGAAAATTGTTTTGTAGTGGTTTGAAACTCAGGTGTGTTTGGTTTCGGTATTTGCTCTCCAGGGGGGTGGGAGTCCGAATAGGACGGAGAGTTTTTTCTTCACTCAGAGTGGAAGGTTATAATTCGCAGTAATTATTTGTGCTTGAAACTCTACAACAGCCAAATCTACGTGTCAGTGTTATGCCTTCACACGCAGAATTTTTCTGTCTGAGTTCCAATTACACAACTGAAAAACTTGAAAGACTTGTTCATTGGCAGGATTCGAACCTAGACCCCTCCGAGTGAGAAGCGATTGCTAGTACCACTACACCACGGCCACCCCTATTTGCAGATAAATAATATTTCAGCGAGCAATTTTCGTAAAGTAATATTTCTTAGACTTTTGCAGATGAAGAACGAACTGCAGATTTTACAGAAACCAAAATTTCATATCAAATGCGATTGAATGCCTATCCAGTGGAGAGTTATCATACTAATACTAAAGGCAAAACCGACACAAGTAATTCCAACAACTACCAATCGGAGAAACTTATGTGGCTTACTATGAATATATGCGAGAGAATATATATCGCTTCGAAAATTTTCAAGCGATAGATTTAAAACTTCATGCGTATAAAATCAATTTAGCTCAACATCTAAAGCCAACGTACGAGTATCATGAAAAACGACATCGTTTTGTCGATTCGGACCTTCATGAATTGATAGTCATAAGATAGTTAGCGAGGCTTATAATAACATATATAAATTAATGGACGCAGGATGCCGCTAATCACTCTATCGAAGGTTGTCCTTGTGGACCACCCTCCCCTTAATAAGGACCGTTGGCCCCAGGTCTGCTTCTATTCTATTTCCTTCTTCGCATAGGGCGGTCAGCTTATTCCCTAGTCTCCTATTAGTTTTTATAAGTACTCTTTCTCCTACCTCGAAGACCCTGTTCTGCCTGGCAGAATTGTTCCTTTCTGATTGCACCAGTTGTGCTTTCTCAATCCTATTTTTTATTGCCTCCCTGAACTCATTTGTGGCGGCGTGAACTATCTCGATCGGCTTCTTATTCGTAACTGAGTGTACTGTCCGGTTGTACTCTACAGTGGCTTGCAAAATGAGGTCAATCGTATCGTCAATTTTCTTCTCGAGTTTCAGACACCTAGCAATTTCCACGAGAGTGCTATGAAAGCGCTCTACCTGTCCATTGGAAGTACTGTGAAGGGGGGGGGGCGCGTTTACCACTTCGACGCCGAACTGATTCTTCAACAAGGATTTGATCGTCTCTGAGTTAAAGGACGCCTCGTTATCACAATAGACAGTCTTTTTTCTAGGAAACACATTCATCAATTGAAGGATTGGCGTTTTTACATCTGCTATTGTCCTGGATAGTATGGGCTGAACTATCGCGAACTTGGAGAACTTGTCTATGCAAGTAAGAAACTGTTTCTTATCTGTAGAGAAGATATATATATGTAACATCTCGCCTGTGTATGACGGACTTGGCGTCACTCCGAGTTCTTGATTTTTTGGGTGACGATCGTATTTGCCCTTTGTACAGATTTTGCAATTTGCGACGATTTCATTAGCCAGTCTAGACATCTTTGGAAAAAAGTAGTCGCATTTTGATTTGCATTTCAGATTTGCTTCACAATTTCCTGTGCAGCTCTGTGGGCACGGTTGTGCTCGGTGGTGACTATCTCCCTTTGTTCGTTCCTGTCCGTAATGTCTGACACTATATTTTTGCAATGCCAAAACCTGGTCGAAGGAAAGGACTTTACCAACTCATGTTGGATGCTAGCTAGCGTCGGTAGTTCGCAATGAATTGCATTCACTACGTTTGGGTTGACGACCAATTTGACTTCATCGATGAGGGTGTTGCTATCCACGAAGTGAATAATATGGCGAATTTTTCCACCGAACAATATGAAATTTCGTTTTAGAGGAAAGCGTGCTTTCTCCAAAATTATCTGGTTTCGTAAACAATTGAGAGGTTTATCAATTGCCTCGACCATGTAGGTCAATGTCAACTCGCTATGGATTGTGGCAACATCAGACTCGGGTTCGTTTTGTAGAGCATATATGTTTTGTCGAGATAGCGCATCCGCGACAAGTTTTTCTTTGCCAGGTTTGTAATAGATTTTAGCGTTATGCTCATCGATAAAAGCTTTCCACAGTCGCAGTCTGGCTCTTGAAGCGCAAACATCTCGTTTAATTTTCGCTGTGAGATTGCTCTGAAGTGCTCTTTTGACAATTTTGTCACTCTTCTCATTTTTTCCACCAGTTTTCTACTCTTTTACGTTTCCTAACCGCGTGGTAAAGCTTTATTTTTACGAATAAGTAGTGCCTCTATACGCCCCCGGTATGGGCCCATCGCCGGGGTCGAGGAAAAAGCCCGAAGGCTATTACGATGTGCTATGTGATAACGCTTCGTCAGAGCCGCGGGCTAAAAAGAAAAAACCAAAATTTTCTGGCTTCGAGGAGTTCCCCGAACTGACAACCAACCCAAACCTTAGAAACCCTAAATTCGTGGTTATTTCACCAAAAAACCCAGGTACACCAATCACTGCTGTGAGTATATTTTTGTTAAGAAAATTTATAGACTCGGTCAGCACTGAGTATGATAACATCTCGCAACTTAGAGATGGCAGTATCCTAATACTTGCCAAAAGCCAAAAATCGGCAGACAAGTTCCTCAAAATCACCAACCTAGCCAATCAATGCCCTGTGAATGTATCGCTTCACAAAACTTTAAATTCCTCAAAAGGAATCGTATACGCACCTTGTCTCATAAACGTAACAGAGCAAGAAATTGTCTCTGAAATGAAAACACAAGGCGTAATAGACGTATATAAATTTACGAAAAAAATTGAAAATAAAATTCAACCAACAGGCCTAATTCTATTCACTTTCGACTTATACCAAATTCCACAAACATTAGAAATTGGTTGGTATAAGACCAAAGTCACGGAATATGTCCCCTCTCCAATGAGATGTCGCAACTGTCAGTTGCTGGGTCACACCACTAACCGTTGCTCAAAAAGCAAAATCTGTGAGAACTGCAACCTTCCCCCTCATGACCCATTGCAATGTACACGCATCATGTGTGCTAACTGCCTTGATAAGCACCCCGCCTCAGCAAAAACATGCCCAAAATATGTACAAAGTAAAGAGATCTTAAAAATCAAAACAAAAAATAAATGCACTATGGCCGAGGCAAAACGGCTTTACAACCAACAAAATGCAGTCCAAGCAAATGCCTTATCTATCTCTTTCTCCGAAAGAGCGAAACAAGCCATCGAAAAACCCCCTCAAACACCCGCCCATGATAAACCAGCTCCTTCTCAATCTCCAGCAGTAACTGCTGCTGTGCACACAGACAAGCAACAGCAATGGGCCTCTGTCTCATATACTCCCACTCCCCACTCCACCGCATCAGAATCAGATGCTCCCAAGCGCTCTCTTTCTCCACCCCATAGTCAAAAACAAACTTACTTAAAAACAACTCACTTAAAAACTACTCTCTCAAACTTACCTCCCTCAAAATTCACCACACCAATCGTTACTCCACCTCAAGAATCGCGCACACCTACAACTTCACACACAATGTTCTCTTCACCATCCATACCTTCCAATCATAGTCATCCGCCCCAAGCAAGTCTATCCCCAGTCTTCGATTCACTAATTAATAAACACAACTTACAAAAATTCTCCTATCCACAATCAAATACAAATGATGGCACATAATTCTAAGCAATTATCAGCCAACCCCCTGTCGATGCCTCTACTCGCTATGGGGGGTACAGTTCCTTCCGCCTGCGGCTGGAGGCATCGACACTCACTTAATCGCCATAAAAACGACCAAACAAAAACAGTCCCAAACACATATCTCAATATTTTGCAATGGAACATGAAAGGTTTCATTAACAACATTGATGAGTTAAATCTCTTAATCAAAGAGCACAACCCAAACATAATATCCATACAAGAGACCCATTTTCCAACTCAAGCAACACCTATAGTTCCCAAGCCATACATAGGATACTTTAGCAATCTTCCAAGCAATGTAACTGCAAAGCATGGAATCGCTTTGCTAGTTAAAGATAATATTCCACACTCACCCCCAATTCGAATTAGATCAAACTTTCTTGCAATAGCTTTAGAAATACACACCAGCATTAGAATCACTATAATATCTATTTACATTCCTTCCGATCAAACATTCAGCAAAACCGACCTTGATAATATTATTCATCAAGTGAATGCGCCATACATTCTCACTGGTGATGTGAACTCCTGGAGTGTACTTTGGGGCTCCCCGAAAACCAATAGCCGAGGATCTATTTTTGAAGAATTCATTACTGATTCCGAACTTGCCATTCTTAATGACGGGTCCCCGACCCATTTTTCAACACATGGCACATTCACCCACATAGATCTTACTTGTTGTTCGGCAGAAATTATACCAAGGGCATCGTGGCACATCCTTGATGATCTACACAATAGTGACCACTTTCCAATTTTTACAAAAATTGCATTAAAATCAAGCATAAGGAACCCCTATATTCCAAAATTTAAAACCGACCAAGCAAACTGGGACAAATTCGCTTGCAACGTCGAACATAGGTTATCAAAACAACCATCCTCTTGTGTCAATAAGGAAGCTGCAGTATTTCTTAAATGCATACGCAGTGCTGCCAATGTAGCCATCCCACAAACGTCACCTTTAACACTAAAGCGTAATGTTCCCTGGTGGAATGCGGAACTTGGTAGACTAAGAGCCAAAAAAGTTTTAACTTGGAGGACTTTTAAAAAAAATCCTACACAAGTTAATCTGATAGCCTATAAAAGAGCAAATGCAATTTTTAGAAGACGTCTAAAAATCAGCAAATCCGAAAGCTTTGAAACTTTCACAGCTCAAATCAATCCCAATACATCCACGAGCAAAATCTGGCGGAATATAAGGGCTCTTACGGGCAATACATCCTTTAAAAGCATAGTTTCAATCAAAACTCCAACCGGTCCTATCTGTTCTACAGATGAGATCTGTCTCTTATTTGCTGACACTTGGTCGAATAATTCTAAGGACTCGAACTTTTCCTCTAGTTTTGTAATGAAAAAATCAGAATCACTCACATTAGCGCCAAGCCCTGCAACCACTCCTGCCGCAAAACACATTGAAAAAGATATTTCTCTTGTAGAACTCGAAAGCTGTTTATCTAGAGTAAGTGGAAAAACTCCAGGTCGGGATAAGATCTCCTACCCAATAATCAAAAACCTTCCAGACAGGGCTAAAATCAGACTGATCGAACTCTACAATAATATATTGGATAAAGGTATCATACCCCAAAGTTGGAAAACAGCTTCTATAGTCCCAATTCTAAAGCCAAAAAAAGAAATTGATAAGGTAGATGGATATCGTCCGATCTCTTTACTCCCATGCTTATCCAAAGTTCTAGAAAAAATAATAGCCAACCGCATCCTTTGGTTCACTGAATCCAAAAAATTGATAAGTCTAAACCAAGTGGCCTTTAAACCAAAAAGAGGTTGTTTGGATGCTCTACTTCATTTAGACTATGTCATATCTAACGCTCTATCCGCCCGAAACCACGTTACAATCCTAGCACTGGACTTCGAAAAAGCTTTCGAACGCATAGGCATTCATCTCGTATTAAAACGACTAATCGAATGGGAAGTTGGTCCCAAAATTTTCAATTACATAAAATCATTCCTAACTAATAGAAAATTTTGCGTCAAAATTGGAAATATTTTTTCAAAAATTGTATCCCTTGGAAATGGAATCCCTCAAGGGTCTCCGCTTTCAGTACTCCTTTTCGCTATCGCTTTTGATGAGCTTAGCGTTACAATACTCAAATATAAAGATTTGGATCACTATCTATACGCCGATGATTTGTACATATTGTGTAAATACAATGACCTCAATCTAACTAAAATTGTTTTCTCTAAATTGCTTGAGGAGATATCGGAGTGGTCTTCCATGTCCGGTTCTAAATTATCTTTAGAAAAATGTAATACCCTTCATGTTTGTCGCAAAAAAAAATGTCAAAATCTAAACTTATCTCTTAATAACAGAACAATTGAGAATGTAACTAATTTAAGTATTTTAGGCCTTCTTGTTAATAATAGATATAATTGGAAACCTCATTGTTTAGATCTTAAGAAATCGCTAGCATCTAGGCTCAATATCATTAAGTATTTGTCTTCAAAAAAAAGTAATGTGCATGTCAATACCTTAAGTTATATTACCAAGACTTTAATTTTAAATAAGATAGATTATGCTTTAGCTGTGTATGGTTCCTGTCCCAAATCTACAAAAAACATATTTAAACCCTCGTATCACCAAGCTGCAAGAAGATGCATTGGAGCTTTTCCCACAAGCCCAATCAAAAACATCCTGGCTGAGGCTGGCTTACCTACAATAGAAGAAAGATACTTAGAAGTGGTACTTAAACTTTTTGTCAAACTGTCTTTTCAAACCGACCCAATAATCGACAAGGACATAGCTCAAGCTTTAAAACACAAACGGCAACGGAGAATCCCCTCGGCTATACACAATTCATTAAAAATGGCACAAAGTTTACAAGTTCCGTTTAAACGATTCACAAGATACACACCATCCTCCCCACCTTGGAACCTGAATACGTCATCCATCATTCTGCAACTCCACGAGTTCCATAAAGAAAACACCTCTTGTCTAGTGTATAATAAGGCATTTCAGGAAATCTTCTTTAACCTTACCTCCAAAGGATGGAAGTTTTTGTACACCGACGGCTCAAAAACCGCCAATAGTACCTCATTTGCTGTAACATCCCATAATGGATCAACAATGATACTAGGTATCCTTCCAAACACAGCTTCGATATTCACAGCTGAGGCTCAAGCCATCTACGAAGCCGTTAAAAAGTTCTCTCACACTGCTGGTAAATGGATCATCTGCACTGACAGTCTCTCCGTTCTTAAAGCTATCCTCAACATAAGACATGATTGCAACATAACTGCGAAAATTCGTGATATGCTTATAAAATCGCCATCCAAAATAAAGCTTATGTGGACACCAGGACATGTGGGCATTATAGGAAACGAACTCGCTGACCATGCAGCAAATCTGGTTCATAATTCTCCCGCAATTATGTTTGAATCCTTTACCAGTAAAGACCTCAAGTGGTTAATAATGGATAAAATCAAAAATTGCCGAGCACAGGAGTGGAATCAATATAAGCATCACTACCAAACATTGAACGCCAACAAAATCAGTCCAAATTACCCTCGCCACATGTCCAAGTTTCACATTTTAAACGTTATTCGTCTGCGCATAGGGCACACTCAACTGACACATCAACACCTTTTAAAGAAACAAGCAACTCCGATATGCCCAAAATGCAGCAATACCATCACGATCTCACACCTTTTGGGACCTTGCTATCTCTCAGCCGCTAATCCGCTTCATGACTTCAATAATAGCCAACGTCACATACTGGAACTTCTACAAGATCCAAACCAGGAAAATATTGAGCTTATAAATAAATTACTTAGCATGCACAAAATTAAAACTTAAAATAAAAAAGATACAAGTAAATAATACAAAATAAGATAATATCAATTAACTAAGTATTATTGTAAAAAACTTTTACGAAGAGCCGAAAGTCTTTGATGCTAGCGCTCTTAAAAATTGTATTAATAATAGATTTTAATTCATTGTTAATGTTTATAAATAAATAAATAAATAAATAAATAAATAAAAGCTTTCCATCGTTTAATCTTTGCATTCGGGTTCCTATCGGACACCGCGAATGTCAACGGATGGTGATCAGTATAAATGTTAATATCTCTAGTCCCATAGAGGTAGTGCTTAAGTTTTCCCAAGGCCCATACTCAAGGCCAATAATACCCTCTCATTCGTCGCGTAGTGGGATTCAGTGTCTTTCAATGTCCTTGAAATCATTGTGCGACAATGCCAGATGCAGAAGCATCCGTCGTTAGGTCGAACGGCTTCTTAAAATCGGGGTACATGAGAATAACATCTTCGGACGCCAAAATATTTCTCATCCTCTCGAACGCATCGAGCTGTCTGTCATTGAAATTAACGGGTACCTTTTTGGACGCGTGTTTACTCACTGAGCCGTTTTCACCTTTTAGGATATCAGTAAAAGGCCTTGCAATCGAGGCGAAATCCTTCACAAAACATCTGTAGTAACTAGCCAGACCCAAGAAGGACCTAAGAGCGAAAAGATTATTTGGTTCGACATACTCTTGAATAGCCCTGACTTTTTCGGGGTCCGTCTTTGCTCCGGCTCTAGTTACTATGAAATCAAGGTATTCCACGCTATCTTTGAAGAATTGCGTCTTTTCTCGGAAATCCTTCATGCTGGCGTCACATAAGCTTTTCAATACCCAATCCAAGTGCCTAACGTGGTCGAACTTATTTTCGGAGAAAATTATGACATCATCGACATAGACATAACACGACTTGCCGATTTGCTCTCGCAGGACGTCATCGATTGCCCTCTGGAAAATGCTTCCAACATTCCTCAGGCCGAATGGCAATCGACAGAATTCGTACTTTCCGCCGTTAATGGAAAATGACGTTTTTTCACGATCTTGCTCTGCGAGGACAATCTGGTGGTAGCCCGAATCCCAAACTAGCCAAAATCATCGAAATGTTAGGCATTGGGTACTTATCGGCAACGGTGCGCTCATTGAGTTTCCTAAAATTGATTACCAATGGTTTATTTTTGTTACCCAACTCATCGCAACCTCCTTGATGGTCTTATGATCCCGTTTCGAAGCAATTCTCTTATTTCATTGTTTACAAACTCTGCCACTCCCAATGGGTGCGGATATAGCTTTGAATAAATGGGGTTATTATCGTCGGTGCGGATTGTAGCCACGACTGAGGTGTTAAATGGCAAAAGCTCGTCGGAGTTTGTGAATGCCTTGATTCTTTTCAAAATCATTTTTTTGAACTCGGTTTTTACTGAATTCGGTGCTTGGATATTGTCAACATTTGTGAAATTCACGTTATCGCAAATATGGTAGGTCCTCTGACATTGTACCGTAATTTATCCTGTTAGCCTCCAGATCTAGGGTCGCGCCCACCTGCGTTAGCAGGTTAACGCCTATGATCCCGTCGAACAATGTTAAGGTGTTTAACAGAAAAAACGAGGATGTCTTCCGAAAGATATTCATTAAACATTTTCTTTGAATCTTACTGGAGCCATGGATAGAGCTCACGGTGAATGGGGAGTCGACCGGCACTACGCACTTCAGCTCCTTTACAGGCTTTACATAGTTTTTGGCCGCTCCTGTATCTATGAGGAATTTTAGTGTTCTCCCAGCCAACTTCCGCTCGACAAACGGCAGCCGGGAGCATTCCCTAAAAAATTAACGGGTTCGCTTTCATACCCCGTTCCGTTTTCGGAGTCGACATCTCTGACAGCTGCTGCGGCTATGTCATCGTAGTCAGCAGCACACTGGTTAGAGCGTTGCTGGTTCAGGTTATTAACCCTTTGGCGCCTCTGACCAGTCATACGTTCTGAGGTGTTTTGCCTCTTATTCCCCTGGGGATAGCTGTTATGGCCACTGTAACACTGGGTTTTTTGACAATCTGTTGGCTGCCGAAATTTTGACGAGGTTGGTGGTGCATGGGCTCAGGGGCACGTCTCTGAGAATCCCAGTCATTTGAGCGCTGCTTAGGCGAACCCCGCAATGAATCATTTCGGGCCTGGGTTTTAAAACAATGCGGGTTTTTTCCCTGGCTGGCATCTCTGCCATTACCCTGTAAATAGCTATATCCTCGACGCGCTTGGGGCTTCTGGCCTTCGAACTTTTGAGCTCTCTCCTCCATGTTCCTAGCGTAATTCGCAGCGAACATGTATCGATCATTGCTTGCCTCTGCCTCCTGAGCCAGTGCCAGAGCGGTTGGCAAATCTTTAGGTTGAGCCGGGAATACGGCTATTCTAAGAGATTTTCTTAGACCGGACACAAAAGTGTGAAGTGCGTCGCCTCTAAACTTTTCATTAAGGACGGCCGCGGCGGCTGCGTCATGAGTCATCAGGGTTTTATTTGTTATGAGAGTCCACTTCTTTTCTATCTCGTCATAGTACTGTTTTAGCCCTAGGTCACCTTGTCGGATAGTGACTAGCTCTTGTTGAATAACACGCACCGATGTCTTATCGGCATACGTGAAATCGAGTCTAGCTATAATGGCTTTAAGATTTAACACTGTGTTAAAAGAGGAGAGGACAGCGTTCGCTGAGCCTCTAATTTTATTTCGAATAATAGCGACGGCTTGATAATGCCTTGAACTGCCATTGTACGGCTCAAACAGCTCATAAGCAGCCGTTGCCGCTTGTCGCCAAGAAATATAGTCTTCTTGTTTACCGTCAAATTCTGGTATGGACTTGACGATGTACAATGGTTCGTCGCAGTTTACCCCCTGCACAATAGAAATTTTCTGATAAACCTCAACTTCGGGGACTGTGATTTTTAAACTATTCACCTCGTTCCTAACTTCCCTAAGTTTCCCGTCAAAAACTTCTGTAATACGAATTGCCTGTGCCGCTAGTGCGCTAGATACAGCGCCTTCTATAATTGATCGCAATTGTTGTGCCTCCATGTTCGAGTTTGTCTCTAATGGTTCTGAAACCCTAAGATCACTAATTCGCCTAATTAGTTCTTGCAGAATGTTGTTATAGTGCCCTGTTTGCTGTTCGATGTTATGGTCAATGTCAATAAAGGGTTGGCTCATCAGGCTCAAAACAAATTAACTTTTACTTTCTTTTTACAATCCGACACGAACACAGAATGTTTTTTCTCTTACTTTTCTCCTAATAATTAAATACCTTGATCACAATTTAATTGAAAAGGAAACTACTTATATAAATTTATTTCATTTACAATTGCAACAGAAGCAAGTTGCCGACAGCAAAACACTCAGCAGAATTTGTACGTAACACTTTGGCAATGATATTGAAAGCTATCTTAATAAGTCATTCACTTACATTATTATTTTATCCCCTGTTACTATTCTAGTGGGTCTTCTCCAGAATCTTCTCCCAGTAGACGTGGCTGTTTGTAACTTCGTCGTTGCCTATAGTGCACCTGCGGCTCTGGTGACACTTTAATTTAATTTAATATTACACTTTGCACGAAAACCAGGGCAACTGTTTCTGATGCAGTTATTTATCAGATCACAACTCTCTTACTTAAGTTCTTTGTTTTTTTTTTTTTGTTTGCTTGTTTGTTGCACTTTGTTTATTTGGTTGTGGGTTCCAATTTTTAAGTTGGTCGCCAATTAATATACTGATGGTGACGCTCGCGAAGAGCACAGCAATAAGACAGGTAAGTTTTGAAAATAGATTTTTATTAGCCGAAGCGTTCGACTGAAGAGTTCAACTAGAACTCCTTATTACTAAACCCTACTTATGGTGGCACCGCTGCATTGTCTGGCTCTCTTCAGCTTTGCACCTTGTGCCGTTAATTATTCCCGTTGCCTCATTCCTCTACGAATTAGCCCAACTATGCGCACTCAGCTTGATTTCCGGATTTGTGTTACCCGTTAACTTGTACACGACGTAAGCTTCATGTTGCAAAGGTTAGGCTGATATACGTTAAAGCTAATGCGTTTACCTAGTCGTTAAACCCGTTGTGTTTATTTTAGAGAAATAGTAAAAAGATTAGATACACGTCTAAACGCCATAACTACCTATTTTGATGGCACCCGAATCCAAAATAAAATATCTAAACTTTCACACAAGAGACTTATTTACAAGAATAATCCAAATAACTCCCAAACAAATGAACTAGCTTAAGACAGAACTCTGAAATAAAATCAAGCAAATAAATTTAACTATAATAAACTTTTGTCGGAGCTGTATAAAAAATGTGAAATACCTTTTTAATGTATAATATTGTTTTTTACTTTCCTCTATAGGAAACGAAGTAATTAAGTTTTTGAAGCTCCCAAATATCGGCTTATAGTGGTATTGGTTCCCAACAATCATTTAAATTTATAACATAATGTGTTCACCAATTTTATAAAACCTATTATTTATAAATTTGTAGATAAATAGGCCACACTGTGACACGACGAACGAAGATTTGTGCATTGGATTATTTGCTGCATTATGAAGGTAGTTGGCATAACAATGAAGCTTAAACATAATGGCAGCAAATAACTTCAATGCACAATCATCAATTAATAATAATTATAAAGAGACCAGTGTCCTAATTTAAATTTTAAGAAATTAAACACAGAAAAAACAACAGCTCCAACAACCAAATACGTCAAAACCATGCTCCTCTCACTGTCTCTCTCTCTATCTCTATCTCTATCAAACAACCTTTGAAAATGTAATTAATGGTGATAGCCATGCAATGATGGCCAAATTGAAAGAGAGATATCGCACTGGGTCAACAAGCTCTTTATAAGGGGCATTGATAAAAAAAGCTCTTGTTAATGCAATTTAACTAGTTATGTAAGAAGTCCTAAGTATATTAAGGAGTCAACGAAGTAATAAATACAAATCAACTGTCCCGGTAGAACCGAGGTGAAAAGTTAATGATTTCTGTACACTGACTCACTTAACAATCGATCGCTAAGAAGGAAAAATAAAATTTATAACGTTCAACTAACGAAGTTTTATTTTGTGCTCCACAACGGCAATTTATCTAATTGTCCATTGCAATATTCGAATTTGAAGTAAATTTTAGCTTCGAATATTTAAACAATTCGGAACCAAGGTATATAGTTTTAGCTTCGAATATTTAAACGATTCGGAACAAGTGGCTATGCATACAAATTTTGAAATGGTTTCAAGGCTGTGGTAGTGTATCGGCTTCCCAATCGGAGAGTTCGGGGTTCAGCAGCCGTGTCCGAAAGACATTCTTTTTTTCAGGCAACTAAAATTTAGTGAGATGAATGATTGCATAAAATACAACCAACCACAAGTCAATTTACACTAATAATTTAGTCTCCCCATTAAAAGTTGGGTGCCACACACGGAGCGAAATAATCACTGAGTCCCAAACATCTTCCTTTCTCTCTCTATCCAATTTTCAAAAAAAAAATTAACACTTCGGCATTTTAAGAGTAGTAATAGCCTCTTGTGTGTTACATTCTTTTTTATGAAAAACTAACTAACGTCAGATTGTTGGTGCCCACAGTCATTTCTCAAATTTTTAATTATTTGTCCAATTTATCAGAACTTAACAAAGTATTTAACAATTGAGTAGACTGCGAAGCAAGCCAAAGTCATTATTTTAAGAAACAAGTGTTGATTATCTAAGTAGGATAAGATAGTTTTGCTCATCTGCAAAAGAAATAAACTAAGACAAGATATTTTTAAAGTTTTTGTATCTGAACTGTTGGCCCAGAATTGATTCTAAATTGTAAAGTCTGGTTACCTTGGTATTATCTACAATACTCGTTATGTGCCATTTTATATTTGTCAAATTCCAGAATGAAACGCGAACATTTTTACAGCCCCTTTACTATTCTTAGGTTTTTCAAATGTTATAGTGTTAAAACTATTTTCGTAATTTGGGATGCATGACTTAATAAATATGTTTTCTTTTCATTTCAGTCATTCTTTGGTCGAACTTATAACAACATCTCTGCCATAGCCGGTTGTAAGAATAACGGTGATTGCGTGATAAATAAAAAGAATCGAACCGCATGCAAGGCATGTCGTCTAAGAAAATGTCTACTCGTTGGCATGTCAAAGAGTGGATCACGCTACGGAAGACGTTCAAATTGGTTCAAAATTCACTGTTTACTTCAAGAGCAACAATCACAGCATCAGCAGCATGGTTCATCCCTAACAAATAACACTCAACAGATTAGCTCAAATTTTGAACAGCTTAACCACATCCATCAGCAATTGCAAGCACGTCAAACATACCAAGACAAAACCAAGACCTCCATCAAGACTGTCAATCTATCACCACCAGCTGCGCCTGGCCATCAACATCCTTCCCACCACCTACAACACCATTCAAATAACCACCATCATCCTTTCCTCCCTGCAAAATATCTCAACGGAAGCGCAAGGGGGAGCACTACACCACATATGAAATCTGAACCAGGTCTCAGCTCACCCAGCGATTCGGGTGCATCATCTGCCGATCCAGATGACAGCAGCAGTAATCGTGGTGTCCCTGACAGCCCAATCGAAGATCGGCAATTTATGAAAGCTTTTCGAAGTTCTTCAGCCGAACCATTAAAAGTATTTTCCCCTTCAGCGTTAAGTGCGAAACTAAGCCCTTTCAATGCATTTCCCACGTGTTACGTTACCAAAACCATCCTTCCTCTTGTCCAACCGCCTTCTACCACGAACATTATTTCTTCCATCAGTGTACAGGACGAACCAATTGATCTGTCAGTGAAATCTCAAGTTCGTTGTTCGACAAAGTCCCCACCAGCAACACCACCACCAAGTAACGTGGACCTGCCGAAGCCCACTCCTCTGGATCTGACTCTCGTCCGATCACAGCCGATGTCCGGATGAGTCTCACCCAGCCGATGTCCTAGGGAGTCTAAAGTGCCATATTCTAGGGATGAGTTGTGTACATGCCGGTGCTTTATATATAAAATTGTAAACAAAGGCCAGTTCTTGCCTCGATATAGATTATTGTTTTACTATAGGGACATTGTAGCCAGTTAAAATGTAAAAACAAAAAACAACAAAACCTTGTAATGGAATTACCAGATACAAACATTGTAGTAAAATTCTCCATTGGTGCCACAAATCGTACAAATTTTCTTGATATTACGGAAATGTAACTCTCTTTACAATTATAGTCACATCTAAACAAATCATTTGCGGATATAGTAAAATTTAGTGCCAAGGGCTCTAAGAATTTTTCTTTTAAGAGAAAAAAAAACGAAGTGAAATGTATTTTTTTTTATTTTTTTTTAGCAAATTAATTTATTTCCTAGACATGTAAAGCTAGCAATCATTGAACATATATTTATTTTGTGTAAATAGCTGGCTCATCAGCCGTTGTTAATTTTATTATTTTTATTTTTGTATCCCTAAACAATACCAGTGATTCTAAGGTTTAATTATTGTAATCGTAAAGCAACAGTTAGCTAGATTTTTTTATTTTATAGTGATTATATACATATATAAAAAAAAACAGCAAAAAAAAGTATTTTGTTTGAATTGTGTGTGGAAAAATAGTATTTAATAATATATTTTTGTTTAAATATAAAAAAGTTGTTTTTTTTCTTTTTTCTTTAAGAACAGGAAGCAACTTGTGTTTATCATATACTCGTATCATGCAAGCATTGCCAAAAGTGCACGATATTGTCATTTAATTTTTGCTGAATTATATCTATATCTAAATGATATATACTACATATATTTTACACATTTCTTACGCAGATTTTGACAGTAAATTTTTGAAACAAAAAATACATCCGGTAGCAGATGTGATAATCCTGCCCTTTACATTTATCGCGTGATCTTTGGAATTTAAAAAAAGTGGCCTGATGATTCTGTTCGTCGATAAACTGCATCCAACACCAACTCTTGGGTAATGTAAGGACCGTTGGTATTTAAGTTGCAATTTGAGTTCTCGTGATGTCCAGAACGGAGATTTTTACTTATTTACGCACCCATTTAGGTGGAAGTGGGCTTCGTCGCTCCAGAAGATGCAATTCGCAGTATATTGAACCCCGAAACGTCCGATTGGGAAGCCAATACAGTACCACTTGAGCCACAGCCACAAAGTGAAATTTGAAGTCATTCTGTAGAATTTCATAAGCGATTGTTTTTGTGAGTCCCAAAGCCGCTGCTCTTCCCCCCACAGATACTTGGATTTTCACATAAGTTATGGAACAATGCTTTTTGACGTTGCTGGATAAGGGTATTCAGAGCTAAAGAATTAAAATAACACTTGGCCCATCGATCAATCACCGAATATTGTAATGTGAATAAAATTTTCGAGGCGCACTCACATAAGAATCACGATGACCTACTGACATCTGCTACATTCTGACTGACAAATTCCCACTCTCGATGATTCAAATGATATCAATCTTTCTCAGCAACGTTTATAAATTTTTGAGCTCTTCACATTTTAAAATACGAGGGCGGGTCAATAAGTCCGTGACTTTTTGAATTTCGGACCTCTTTACTGAAACAGCAACACTGCTCCTGTCAACAGGCATCTGTCAGTTGACTCCTGTCAAAATTTAAACTTGCTGCGTCAGTTAGTTTGTGTTTGACAGCTATTTTTATCAGACTACTCACTAATTTGAGGAGAAAATGGAAAAAAGTGAATTTCGTGTGCTTCACTTCACAGGAAGGTTTGGCGTTGTTTAATCGCAATATGGAGGAGTTTTTGCGCCGTTTTGTAACCGTGGACGAAACATGGATCCATCACAACACACCAGAGAACAAACAACAGTCAAAACAGTAGGTTTCTAAGGGTGAATCGGCACCAAAGAAGGCCAAGGTGGGTTTGTCAGCCAATAAAGTTATGGCGACTGTTTTTTGGGATGCATGCGGGATAATCCACATTGACTACCTTCAAAAGGGAAGAACAATCAATGGGGAATATTATGCCAACTTATTGGACCGATTCAATGACGATTTGAAAAAAAACCCACCTCATTTGGCCAAGAAAAAAGTTCTTTTCCACCAAGACAATGCAAGGGTGCACACATGTGCAGTTGCCATGGCAAAAATCCATGAATTGGGCTATGAATTGCTCCCTCATCCACCCTATTCTCCAGATTTGGCTCCGAGCGACTACTTCTTGTTCCCAAACCTGAAGAAATGGCTTGGTGGAAAAAGATTTGACTCCCATGATGAAGTCATCTCGCAAACAAAGGCCCATTTTGAGGACCTTGACAAATCATTTTTTTTGGAAGGGATAAAAAAATTGGAGAAGCGTTGGACAAAGTGTATAGAGCTCAAGGGAGACTACGTTGAAAAATAAAATTATTTTTTTATCAAAAAATCTGTGTTTTATTCCAAAAGTCACGGACTTATTGACCCGCCCTCGTATTAATCTGCCAATGAGTGCATTATTTCGTGGTTTTTAGTCAATAGAACTACGAGTAGTTGTACAAAATTAATTCTGGCGAGCTATCAACATAAAGTGTGTGCATCGTAAAGTCCGTTTTGCAAAAGCAATATTATAATCTGATTCTATAGATCGACGATCGCCTTAACACTTAGGCAAATTTGGGAGTAGACCCTTCCACTGTTTCAACTTTCTCCGAAATTGATATGTTTTATTTTTATTATTTTTAATTGAAGTTTTCAAACTATCGTATACATGTGAATAGTCATTTCAATGATAAAGCTCGTAGAGAACGAGACGAGTACCCACCACATCAGTGGCTAGTACTAAAGGGCTGTTGCAAGCGCTAACCGAAACAAAGGCGCAGGCTGTCTCAAAGGGATTAGGTCCTGCGAAGTTCTTCTCTGAAGATTGTATAGCAAATTCATCAGTGATCTAAGTTGTGACCCAGACAAGATTCTGCGAAATCAGCTTTTCGTATCAGAAATTGAGAAATGCTCGGTGAGTACTTGGGTGCACATGTCCTCCACAATATATCGGAGATTATTGTCATTACATTTGGTATGTCTCTCCTCTAAAAGCAGACGCAAGTTTACCTAACGAGAGGTATAGTTGAAGGTTGTTGTCCAACATGATAATATCACAATCTAGATCCACTTTGGAGTTACAAAGATCTAATTACATATACCATTTTCTAAGTATAGGCAAAATCGACTTCGTACTATTGCAGCAACTGGAGTTCTATTTCATTGCATCTAAGGGCCACAAAACTAGAATCAAGAAATGATCAACCTAAGGTCATTGCATCCCCAATGCAAGTCATACCAAAGATCTCTTCTTTTTAAATGGTAAAAGATTTAGAATGTGCAGCCCATGTTATGAATATGAATATAAAGAAAGGCATGCCAGGAAAACCTCATCCCAGCTGAACAAACCATAGGTTTTTCTAATAAGGACTTGACAACTTTTTTTTTAAATAAAACGCAAACGATTTGATATATTAAAAAATATGAATGGAAATCGACTTCGTTCATATGGCCACCGCGGGCACGTTTGCAGCGGTCGATTCGTTGTACCCAATTTTCAACGACTCGGCCACACATTTCGGCCGAAACGGTCCGTATTTCGTGTTCAATGTTGGCTCTGAGCTCTTCCAACGTCGTCGGCGTGTTGGCATAAACCAATGACTTAACGTAGCCCCACAGAAAATAGTCAAGCGGCGTTATATCACACGAAAGAGGCGGCCAATCGACTGGCCCATTTCTTGAGATAACACGCACCATACTTACTCTTCAATAAATCGATTGTAGCGTGTGCTGTGTGACTTGTGGTACCATCCTGTAGAAACCACATGTCGTATATCCAAGTCCATATCCTCAAATTCGGGCCAAAAATAATCGGTGATCATGGCGCGATAACGCTGACCATTCACAGTAACGTTACGATCGTTATCGTCGACGAAAAAATATGGCCCAATAACGTCGCCGGCATGCAAACCGCACTAAACAGTTTTTTTTTTGGATGAAGTGGTGATTCATGAAGCACATGTGGATTTTCACCCGACCAATAACGCATATTTTGCTTATTGACGAACCCATTGAGCCAAAAATGAGCTTCGTCACTGAATGTGATTTTGCGATGAAATTCATCATCTTGGCGCATCTTCTACAGAACCCAATCGGAGAACGTACATCGCTTCAAATGGTCCATCGGTTTCAATTCTTGAGTCAGCTTGATCTTGTATGGGTGTAAACCAAGATCCTTACGCAAAATACGCCATAATGTGGTCTGAGCCATGCCCAATTCTTGAGAACGCCGTGGAATTAACTGATTTGGATCGTTTGCTACGGACGCCTGAACGGCAGCGATATTTTCGACACTTCGATCAACCCATTGTCTCACTGAGTTTGAAAACCCCTCCTAATCTAACGAAAAAAAGTGTATGTGAATGTGCTAACAGAAGATGATGATCATTATGAAGGGTGCAACAATAACATTGCTTCCCTAGCGTCATCCGAATCGGAGATGAGATGATGAAATGAAGAAAGCAGCAGCATAGAAAAACTGCAAGAAAAAATGCTGGCTGTTAAGCTAAAGCAAACACTGCACGCAGGCAGAGGGAGCAAGCAGAGGTAGAAAGCGCCCAACAAAAAAAGCAACAAAAGCAGCAACAACAACTGCATCAACAACAGAAACAGCAGCAGCAGAAACAACCACTGCAGCAGACAAAACTGCAGCAGCAGAAACAACAAAAACAGCAGCCGCAGAAACAACAGCAGCAGCAGCAAAAGAAGAAGGAGAAGGTGCCTCCTATCAACACCTTTAAATTAGAGGTAAATGCTACCAAGGACCGGTGTAAGTTGGTCATTGGTAATAATTTCAATATTAAGAGATTGGGGAACGATCGCCAGTCCATCCACTGTAATACAGTGGAGGGCTACGCGAAAGTTAAAGAGCTCCTAAAGGAAACGACGACGGAGCACTACTCATTCACACCGAAGTGTGAAAAGCGGCAATCGATGCTGCTGAAGGGGTTGGAACCGTCTTCTGATCCTGAGGAGATCCTGGCACTGCTCAAAGAGAAGGAGCTCGAAGGACTCAAGTTTGTGGGGGTAAAGCAATTTACCACAGGTAGAACCAGGGAGAAACGGAGTCTGCCGTTCTTCCTGGTGCAGCTCAGTCCCGAAAGCCGTCTGGATAGTCGGCTCAAGGAGTATCAATGTCCTAGACTATCAGGTGATTCACTGGGAAAAATTAAAAAGGAGCGAAGGCGTTTTACAATGCGTTCGCTGCCAGAGGTTCGGGCACGCCGCGTCGAACTGCCAAATGCAGCCTCGATGCGTGAAGTGCGCAAAGAACCATAGTTCCGAGGAGTGTGCTCTAGGTAGAGACGGAGCATCCGATAGGACGCAGCTCTCGTGCAAGTTATGTGGTAACGTGGGACACACCGCAAACTATCGGGTTGTAATAAGTTCGCCGACATAAAAAAAGCAAAACTGGCTCAGCAGCAGAAGGTGGAGGTCAAACGTTCACCTGTTAGATTCCAAACACCAGCCGTCACGTCCCAAATTTCCTACGCCCAAATGGCGTCAAGTAGGGGGGCTACGGTACAGCAAGCGACTGTTGCTTCTCCGGCGCCGATGCCGAGAACAATGGAAGCTGCACCTAACATGCTAGCCATCTTGCTCGCAATCCAAGGGCAGATGGCTCAGCTGCAAAAGCAGGTTCAAGAACAGGTAAAGCGGGTGGACCAGATCTACGCGCTGCAGCCGGGCCTAACGCAACACATGTCGTAATGGGTACGCACATGGTGGAGCAAACTTTGAAGGTCCTTGCCGTGAATGTTAATTCACTGAGTAGGATCGAACGAAGAGTCGCGATGTTTAAATTGCTACAAGACCAAAATCCGGATGTACTTTTCGCTAGCGAAACCAAGCTAACCGATAAGCACAAACTGGAGTACAATAATTATATTGTTAGAAGAAGAAACCGGCTCAGATCCAAACGTGGAGCCGGTGTCGTGATCTTCATTAAAGAAGGTATACAATTTCACAGAGTGTACAAGGGAGTGTTGCGCAGGTTCCGGGTGTTGGAGGCAGTCGTCATTTACATCCCGCTCCGCAGTGGAAAGCGACTGTATGTACTTGGCCTCTGTTTATGCACCTGAGGCTTCACAATCCACCCTATTCATTACACAGCTCGACACGTTTTTTCGACTTCTGAGGCTGGAATCGGGGAGAATTATTTTATAATCGGCGGGGATTTCAACGCTAGGCACAGAGATTGGGGAAATAATTTGCCAAATACTAGAGGAAACCTACTACTCGATTGATGGGGTCAGCACGATGTCATGTACAGACTCGGTCTTAAAGCGACGGATAACCCGTCGTTTCCTAAAGGCGGGTCTTATTTGGATCCACTGCTGTACGACGAACGTATACGACTGACAGCTACGAATTTACAAACGCTACGAATTTAAACGTTTGACAGCGACCATTGCGGTTTTAGCACCGAAATTACAGTTCCCAACGAAATTGCGGAATTGGAGGAGTTTGTGCAAAGATATTCTTACAACTACAGTAAGACTCGATGGACACGCTTCCCCGCAACCTTGAAAAGAGCGCTCTCCTCGAACACGCTCCACCCACCGTCCAATAGGAATTTGTCAAACGAAGAGATCGACAATTACCTAAAACAAATGGACGAGACAATTAAACAAACTATGGACACTATAATACCGCGGTATCGCCGTACGACTAACGAAGACCTGTTCCGCAATCCTACTATTGACGCACTGCACCGACAGAAAAGTAGACTTCTGACAAGATTCAAAAACTTGTACAGACAGTTAACTGACAGACAAGATCCGGAGATTAGGACACTGAAGTCGTCGATTAAAAATGTGCAAAAGTTAATAAAAGAAAATTACAGAATTGCTGTAAGCTCATATTAGAACAACAAGGTTCGGGCTGTAAACACCAGCAACCCGAACATGTTTCCGCAAATCAATAAACTATTTCGGAGAAAAAATCAAAACGGCCTTCAGTGTCTTAAAATAGCCCGGACAACAGACAACGAACGGTAACTGACAATAGCAGGTATTGATCCAAATGAAGCCGCTGATGATGACGACTTCTTTGTGATCGAGGATCCACAGGAGAAGGTTGAGGCCATAGGGGCGACTTTCCAGGAAGTATATAAGGCCACTGATACCATAGGCCCAAATTATGACATGGACAATCGCGTCTTGGTGCACAACTTCTGCATTCGAAATGAAGTAGAGAATTGGCGACCCGATTGCTCTGGTTTCACCCGGTTTAGCGAAGAAAATATGGCAAATAATGTCATTGCCAGAGAGGGCGACCTACCACCGTTCATTTCGAGAGCGGGAAGGACTCCGTGAGATCTTCGACACAATCAGAGTTAAGAAATCAGTGGGGACCGATGGTATTCCGAACATCGTGCTTCGACATCTTCCTCTAGAAGCGGTGGACATTTACACCACCCTGTTTAATAATGCAATGAATAATGCACATTATCCATTGCATTGGAAAAAGGCAGGTGTTCAACCTATCCCCAAAAAGGGGAAGGATATATCCAATCCGGCGAATCTCCGGTCGATAAGTCTCCTTCCGAATATCAGTAAGGTGTTTGAAAGGGTAATCAATAGAGCTCTGTCTAGGTGGGTTGAGGACAAACATATTATAGTTCCGGATAATCAATTTGGTTTTAAGGTGGGACATGATATCTCACATGCCGCGTCTAAACAGGTGTCCGATATACAATGGAATAAAGGCAAAAAACAATGCACTGGTGCCTGCCTTGTTGACTTGGAGAAGGCCTTCGACACCGTATGGGTAGGGGGTCTTTTCTATAAGCTGACTAGGCTGGGCATCAGTAAACAGCTCTTGTACATTCTTTATAATATGCTACACAACAGACAGTTCATCGTGAAGAATGGCGATGTGACTTCTGTCAGAATATTTCAATTTAAAAATGGTCTTCAGCAAGCCGAGGTCAATTCGCCGATCCTATTTAATATTTATACAAGCGATTTAATGAGTTCACTTCCCCATACTATTGCGTACGCAGACGACTTGGTAGCGTACAGAACAGGCCCAAAAATCGAGGTCATTACACCCTCTTGCAGCGTGACTTCGACAAGATAAGACGATTTTGCGATGACTGGAAGTTGAAAATCAACTTTCAGAAGTCGGAAACCATTCTCTTTAGGACGCCATTGTCTGGAGCCTCTAGGGATTCCAGAAAAAATTGGCGAAAGTTCTCGATTATTGGACAGCACGGACAGTCTCTTGCCTGTCGAAATGTAGTCAGATACCTTGGCATTTGGCTAGATCAGTTTCTGTATTTTGGCAAAAATGTAGATGCTGCTCTGGCCAGAGCTAAAGGCGCTTTTGCCCTCACAAAGAGACTATTTTATAGCAGCCAACTCGATGCGAGGGTAAAGGTAATCTGCTACATGGCCCTTATCAGGCCCATGCTGGTATTTGGGTGTCCCGTGTAGTTCAATGTACGAGCAAGCTCAATGGAAAAGATTCGGGTGTTTGAGAAGGCCTGCCTTAGGGCTTGCCTTCGCTTGTACAGAACACCAGAGTCAGAGTACAAAAAATGTTATCCTAATGAGGTCCTTTACAATAGGGCGAACCTAATACGAGTGGACAACTTCGTAATTAAGCTGACTCGAAGGCACATTGCAAGAGCAATGGCCTCGACGAATAACCTGATATCTGGGGCTTACTACCCCAATTACCTTTACCACGAGAATGTGCGCTCTGACGTCTTCGTTCCACCGGAAGCATTCCTCTACCTAGATCAGTTAGGGTTGATCCAGGATATATGTATCTGCGGTCCCGTTAATCTTCCATGTCGCTCGGACAGCTGGGGACAGGCGACTCAACTACAACAGAGACGTCGCATATGGCAGTATGGATCGTTTCAGGTTCAGTAGGGCGGTGGGGAATCGCGATAAGAGGGATGTCGTTCGGCAGCACCAGCATTTCTGGTGGTTGAATGATGGAAAAGATATTTCGTCGCCGTTTCCATCAATTACTGACCAGCCTCACTAAGGAGGCAGAGCTGACCAATCTGTTTTCTCTATAAACAGCGATGACCAGCTTACATAGGTTTAGGTTAGCATTTAAAAAATATATATGTACATGTATTAGTGTATACAAAGGTATATACTAATATATGTATATAATTGTGTATAATGTCCATGTGTTGTATGTTGTATTATGTATCTAGGTTAGGTAGACTAAGGTTCATTTTAAGTTAGATTTAAGTTTTTATA
This sequence comes from Volucella bombylans, assembly GCA_949129095.1. Taxonomy (NCBI): domain Eukaryota; kingdom Metazoa; phylum Arthropoda; class Insecta; order Diptera; family Syrphidae; genus Volucella; species Volucella bombylans. Next base: position 44,502,621 of record OX422142.1, on the reverse strand, counting down.
AAAACAAAAAATTATGTCCATATGCTAAGTTTTTGTTAACAATTTTTTTTCTTAGCTTTAAATATAGTAAATAAATATCCATAAAGAAAATGTTAATAAAGTCGAAAGACATAGTATAAGAATTTAGAGTAGCTTAGAGTTCCTGTGTGGGGCCAGTAAGTTAGTATAAGATTAATATGTAATTTTACTGATCTAAAACTAAAAACTAAAACTAATGTAGACTCAAATTTTTGCACTAAACTTGTTATTGCCTGTCTACTAAGGCGAGAATTATGACCGAAAATTGGAGTTAACGCTCTTAAAGTTGCAGTCACACACTCCGAATTTCGGTAGAAAATTGCTATAATTTGCAGACGTTGCTGGTTCGTGTACTTTATAACTATGAAAATGTTGAGTTTACTGAATAAATTGACAGTGACAGTTTGATGATTAGTGAAAGAGTGCGTTCAAAAATTAAATTCAAAGTTGTCCAGTCTCTATTAGAAAACCCTTTATGTTTAGGGATCTGGTAAAATCATTAGTGATATTGTTTCGTAACAGCTTATTTTGTGGAACCATTGACGCTGAGATGAACCAGTGTCCAACTTCTCGTAATGAAAATAATCTCAATTTTGAGAGTATTGCCTGATAATCCAATTGAAGATTATGTCTATGGCTCACTGCATATTAGAGCAAACTGTCCCTAGCTACTTCATCTGCATATATTTTAGTATAGACGGTAAAACTCTAGAAAAAGTTTAGGACGGGGCCAAATTGCGCATTGAAGACAACTTCTGTTCTCAGCATCCGCAACAGAAGTCCTCCATACGAATCTACCATCGAAGCATCCGCAGTTATTTTGTTGTATTTGTGCTTTGCGGTCGAAGGTTTGTAAGGTAAAAAATATTCAATAAATATGTGCTTATGAAAATATTATTGGTAAATTGTTTTATTGTAGGAAGAAAATAACAAACCGTGACCAATTCGGTGTGATGGTTGGGCTTATGAAGGAAAATGACATAGCACAAAATAAAACTAAAAGGCTGCAGGAGCAGAGAAACCAATTCTGGGAAGATTTAAAAAAGAAACTGAATATCTTAAGCTCACCCACCAAGGACGTCGCTGAGTCGAAAAAGATAGAAACAAATTCAATTTGTATTGACATATTTCTTTTGCCGTTTTTAATGTTAGGTTTGGAGTGACTATAAATCTAATTTAACACATTGACTGCCGCCATATAAAAAAATAATATTACTAGAGTGCCAAAAGGGTTTTTTGTGTTAAAGTGATGTTTATGCGTATAATTGTTAAATTGTGTCTTTTGTTTTAAATTTGTGTTGTGTTTTATGTGTTTTAAGAGCGTGACCACCGGGGTGTCACATGGCCCCTAGCGCAAACTAACTTCAATGGAGTGCCACGTGACCCACGGGTAGCCAGAAACTATTTTTATGTGTTTCATAAGTTTATTTTTTCATCATAGTTTTTTCCGATTTTGAATATTTACAAACATTATGGATAATAATTTTGCTATAAACCCTGGCATTTTTTATGAACGGAAAGGATCTGAAAACGAAAATGACGATTTTGAAGCTTCAGATTCGGACGAATATGTTCCATAAGATGCTGGTTCTAGCGATTCTAATTCAGTTATAATGCTGGACAGCTCTGAGTCGGAGCCTGGAGCTAAACCTGACCTTCCATCGACATCTACATCAACATTTTCACATGAATGGGTTATTGTTACAAAAAGTCCACTAAAACAATTTATTTTTAAGCGGTCAGCCACTCCCAGTACCTTCCATACAAATATTTCAACATTGAAGCCTATAGATTTTTTTCCACTTATGCTAACCGAAGATGTACATATATGAAATAATTGTGACCCAGACCAATCTCAACGTAAACAACTTTATAGAAAATAGTGTTATCTCCAGAAATTTACGGACAAAAACATGGAAGGAGACTTGTGTTTCTGAAATGAAAAAGTTTTTTAGGTCAGGTGATGTATATGGGTATAGTGGAATACCCTTCTATATCTTTATATTGGAGTATGGACAAATTTTATAAGAACACTTTTGTCCCTGACATAATGTCCCGAAACAGATTTCAGTTTAGCGGTTTCGCTTGCGAAATTTCTAATTAATCATCAAACCCATCTTATCGGAACGCTTCGGAAAAACAGAAGTGGGAATCCAAAAGAAGTTACTCTAGCCAAGCTCAGGAGAAATGAAATTTTGGAGGCGAGTCTTCTAGTATTGTTGTTCAAAATGAAATGACAAGAGAGAAATCAGTACTTCTGTACAAAACATGGCCTAGAGGAAGTTTCAACAGAAAAAAAAAATCGAAATGGCGAGGAATGCCATGCCATGCCAAGCAAGGCATTGATATTTCTGACCAAATTGCATGTTACTTTACACCACTACGTAAAACCATCCGCTAGTACCACAAGATAGCATTTAAATATCTTCTTTCAACATCTGTCGTAAATGCCTTGGCTATTTACAAAAAGCACAGGAATATGCGAATAGTTCAATTTAGGCAGTCCATTTGCGAGAGTCTTTGTGGGCTACAAATTGAAATAGCACCAACCTCTAACAAGCATGAGCTAAAGGAGTTGCAAACCTGGGATACCACCAATCGAAATACACGAAAGCGTTGTAACAATTGCTACAACGAAATCTCAAAAAGCGAAGGAAGAAACGCGGCTATGAAAAAATCAAAAAAGGTCTCAACTTACTGTGGTTCATGCGAGGGAAATTCCACATTTTGGTTTGAATGTTTTAATAAGAAACACAAACTTTTTCCTAATAAGTAGTACTATGTTTTATTTTTGAATTCATTAGTCTTTTTTCTTTATTTATTATGTATCATATAAGGCAAAATAACAAAAGCTTGTACTACCTGAAATAAAACAATAATAAAAGTTAAAGTTTTGCAAATAAGTGATTTTCGATTTTTTTTTTCCTGCAAAGAAGGATGTTAACTAGGTGCCAAAGCAAGAAAAAAACATTTTATCAGCAAGCCACTTAAAAAACTTCCTTGCAAAAATATCTAGACCGTGACCCACCGGTGGGGCACGTGGCCTCTTGTGAATGTTTTGTGTGACCCACCGGTGGGTCACATGGCAGTGAACGTGTTAATAAAGAAACTGGCTTTTAATAAAAGAGAGCTGAAGGCGACTGGAGGTAGCCCCTAATAAGATTATCGTATTCACGTCAGAAGAAAAAGAAGTGATTACGTAATAGGTTAGAAGGATTGTGTGGATGCAATTAAAGGCGTAAAATCATTCGCAGTCCCCAAAACAGAACTCGCATTCAACAATTTCGTTTTCTTAATATAAAAAGTTTAAATATTTATTTATAACTTTAATAAGTTTTGAATTCCCACTTGATTTTCAGAACCGAAAGCAAGCTGCTTAAAATGATATAAAGATTAGTGATCTAATTCGGGAATAACTGTCCTTCAAGACTATCCAAAACTTGCTTCAATATATTACAGATTAAGCTACGCTGAATCTTGTCCATCTCCAGGCTGCAAACTTCCTTCGGCAAAAAAACCTTAAGCAGACTGCGAATTTTTGTTTTGGCGGAATTGGCAATAGGGCGAGGGAGATCTGACTCCAAAATTACCAAAACTTATTGAACTGCCCTTTTATTTAGTCGGAAGTTTTTAACAAACAATTAAAAAGTAATCTATTTGTATTCGCAAAGTTTTAATTACGTTTCATCTGTAAATACTGTGCGCTTTTACGTATATAACTTCGTACCTCCTCTTTGTACAATTCCGCGGATAATACAAAGCTACACTACCTAAGTATTTTTAAGATACTTCTTTAAATTAAAATCAATTTATTTTACTGTTTGGAAACAAAATGTTCTTAAAACAAAGAAATGAATTAAGTGAAATTTCATAGAACAGCTCTTCTCGAATTAACACCGGCAAGGTATAGTAGTGTTCTCCCGCATAGCAACTTAGGAACGTTGAGGGAAATTAAATCGAACGTCAGGCAGAATAGGGCTAATTGTATATTCGGATACATGATATGTCATTGATATTTGGATTTGAGTTTGCCACCAGTATATGTAAGAATAACAACTCTCGATCAAAAGCGGCTAATATTTTCAGTGTGATAATACAAATACAACAAGAAAAGTGATACATATAATATAAAACTTTGTCTGGGAAACCATGTATAAACCACCATACCGTTCTAATCCAAAAGATATTCGATAACCTGTCTCGCTCAAATATTGAGAACTATTTTTATTCTAGAATTTCAACATGCTGAAAACATTCTAACAATATGTAGTTGTATGTCAATAACTATGTCTGCTTTTTTTATAATCCCTTGATTATAATAATGAAATTTAAAGAATTAAAACAATTCACACGTTCTACAATGGTAAAAAATTAATTAGCATCTCAATTTTAAGTATGTTAAAGACTTCAAACAAAACCGCTTTGCTGTATAAACATATTTTGGGATTTTTTTAGATGAAAGATGATACTTGTAAGTTTTCTGATAAGAGAAATTATCTCACTCTTGTGTATCCTGCTCAACTGGTTTAGAGTTATGGGTTTTGCTATATCTTGTCCATCTTTTTGATAAAATTTATGAAATCAAACTTCAAACGTCCGACCTATTTATACAAGGACTATATATTTAAATCTTACAAATATAAATTAGACACAAATTAAAGAAATTGCATAAGAAATGGCATGTACTCGTATGTCTAACCAGTTTAACAACCTATCTCAGACGTAAATCGATTCAGTCGGGTATTGTTCTGATGCATTTGCCAGCACGCGTTGTATTTGCTAATTTCAATTTGAGAATAAATTATATCGTAAAGTGTTTTTTCCCACACTCGTTTTAAATTTGACGCCATAAAAATGTTTAAGTTACGAGTACGGGTAATTTGAATTAGCATAAAATGACATATAATTACAGTTTTGCGATGAAATAATTAATTAAATTACTTTTATTGTTTATTGATAAATAAAGAAGTGTATCTGCGCTGACCAGTTGAAAAACTACATTTTCAATTGATTTTTATAACCTCTGTGATCCTGTTGGATCACTAAACTGAAACTTAATGCGTTCCCAACGACAAAAAAAAGGCAGCGTGACAAGATAGAACAACGTGCTTTCATTATTGGGCAATATTTTAAAAACAATGAAGGTATGTCAACTACAGTCCGCAATTTAAATCTTAAAAATTCTTTCTGGCTTTGTTAATCGTCAAATTTGTCGAATTTGGGGTTCAGAAAGTCCACGAGTAATTTTGGGAAACCAATGCATCCGCAACGTGTCAATGTATGGCGTGGATTTTTTGCTGGAGGCATCATTGGACCATTGTTCTTTAAAAATGCGTCGTGCCAGGTAATAAATGGTAATGGTGCTTACTATCATGATATAATCATACAGTTCTTTGTGCCTAAATTGCAAGAAGCGGATGTCTGCGACATGTGGCTTCAAAAAGACAACAGCCCAAGAATCAATTCCATTTCCAGATTTAACGCCGTTAGACTTTTTTCTTTGGAGTTTTTTTTTTTTTTTAAGTCTAAGGTTTATGCCAACAAGTCCACGACCACCCATGACTTGGAAGACAAAATTGAGCACTGTATCAATGAAATTCAGTTACATTCATGCAAAACTATCATAGTAAATTTCCTCGCGGTATCGTGAACTCATGATAGTTTTATCTGAAATCAAAATAACCGAATATTTTCTGTCAGTAGGTGGATATAGCTTATGATTAAACGAATGATTAAAAAAAAATTGAATTTTTGGCTGAGTTCTATGCAAAAAAGTACACTTTTCAATCAAATCTACTCCACATATGGTCTTGTAAACTATTTTGTAATGAAAGGAAAAGAAAAGCTTTTGTTCAGTCACTAGACAATCCTATCTACAATAGAAGAAGTGTGCAAATTTCAAAAAGATAGACGGATTAGTTTTTGAGAAACCGTGTCCATAGAGTTTTGATGACACATATTATCAGCTGGTCCTTAGTGATTGAAACTACATTCGTTTTTTTCTAAATAATCCTCATGCCACTCTTCAAACTCTGCCGTATCTAGCTGTTTCTTCCAAGTCTCACATGTAAAGCTAAATCGACCCTTAGAAAGCGAGTAAAACCGACAAACAATAGCTAAGCAGCTGTCTCCATTTACCTGCGACGCAAATGTCTGACCGCACCAATTGAAAGGCGATTGACTTGAAACTTTGAGAAAATAATCTTGATATGCTTTAAATAATAAAAATTTTCATTTTTTTTTTAAATTTCCAAACCCATGTAACCCCCATTTAAAGATTTTAGGGGGACTATTAAGAATTGTTGGCCTAATGGTTATATTGGCATCCGCTCTACATATTTGTTTCGTAAATGTGAACTATCATGCACAGAGAAGGCCTACAACTACTACGAATGAAATTCGACGTTTAGCGAGCTTAACACGCTATCTGACTCCATAGAAGGAATTATATTCCTGTATCCTCATACTAAAATCGTTATTACGGCCGCTTCTAATATACACAATTCTAGGTGGTGACGACATTCTGGACAGGCAAAATCCGAAGGATAAGTACAGGGTGGTTCCTTTAGTGTTTTTTTTTTTTTGAATCATACAATACATATCGATGACACGAACTACACAGTCAGATAAAAATTCCTTAAGGAATCGTATAGCAATACGAGAAAGCTAAAACGTAAAAAACTTATTTAGAAATTTTAACTGGTCCTGATATCACAAAAGCTATTCCCTTTAAAATGAGATCCTCTATCTTTCATTGTATGAAGAGTATCAAACCATGAAACGACTCGAGCTGTAACGAACTGTCAGGGCTAGAGAATTGTTTAAAACCGAAAAAAACAGAGAAAAAAGAGCCGGGAATGACTGCAACGACTTTCTTAAGCATGTACAATTCGAATATGACCAAAAGTGGGGAAAAAAATACTACAATGTCGCGAAGGTAGTAAATGGTGTTAGTCGTTTATTAAACACATTAAGAACTATGCTCCATCCTACATTTCACCGCTCGTTTATAACGACATTATTTTATTCTCACCACGATCTTCTTTTTTTGACTTTTGTTGCTCAAATAACGTTTACGTATCCATCCAAATAACTGCGATTGGGAAATTTTAAAAGTTTTGATATGGAATCTCGGTATAACGAAACCTCAAATCATCCAAGGAACTACTTACTTTCTTCGAGTCGTTGTTTGATGAATACGTTTAAATTAAAGCAATGCTTGTTCAAGATGTCACAGACCCTTGGTTTACTTAAGATAATGAAACTAATGCTAATACAAACTACATAGATACAAACGTTAACAATAAAGAACTTTCAAAAAATCTATGTGAGATGGTTATTACTTATAAAAGCCACTTTCCGAGAGTATATATATATTTTATACATTTATTACTTTGCACCCACTTTTATATCATAAACCTCTTCCTATTGCATAGAACCTGAGATTGTAGCTCACCAGGGAACTTGGGTCCAAAATTTGTGTTGACCATACTAAACAGTATTGAAGCTTCTTTTGCCATTAAATCTGATTTTATAAGATTGATTGGAATATCTGTAAAAAAAAATTTCAAATTAATTCTTACACAATTACAATTGCTGTCTTGTTAGATCTGTTTCCCTCAGCTTGCAAACTCGTACAAATTATCATTCATAATATTCTGACTCTCGTCCGTTATAGTTAAGTTTTTCGGTTACGAGCACGTGCTATTTATCAATCAATCTGATCACCGAACAGGTCATAGCTGCAACACTGTACTCATAAAAATTGTTGACGAATGTCGATGAACCTATGTTTTCCGAAAGCATTTAAATCGGTGGGTGAATCATAACAAATTTTTTTGTTGGCTCTATTCCAGGTTAAAACATTCAGCAAGTTTCCTTAAATGAAGTCATAACTCGGAAGCAATGCAAGACAATCTTCAACGATCTTCAAGGTATTCCCAAAAATCCCATAAGCTCACCCATTGGGAAAATCATCGAAGTTATTGACGAATACCTACGTAAATGTTTACTTTTCTTGAGAAATAATTCCTTTTTCCAATAAAGTGAAAAATTAGTAAAACCTTAACTGGTACCTCACATCAGTTACTGCTGTTCAATTTCACAGTGATTCACTATCACTTTTATGAAAATTCAATCTCATTTTTACGTTCAGGAAGTCTATTATATGGTTATCTCTTGAACAATTCGTATCTGCTTGTACCTTGCAAATTTAATAACCAAGCCGATACCATATCATTAATTCTGCAAGTTGAAATTACATAGACAGAGACTAAATTGAATCAACCGTCTATTTTGTGTTCACACTATTGGGATTGTGGAGTTTGTTGGCATGCGAAATAAAACGTATAGCAGAGACATGACGTTTACATTATACTTCATATCAATCTCGATTATGTATTAGTAAAAGCGATTAGTTGTTCAATTATACAAACCACTATTTCTTAAGTAAATACATACATATATTAAGCTAGAGTAACATCCTATACCGAGTTAGCTTCTTTAGCCCACAAAAAGCTCTTAGCGAAACCACAGGTCTGAATTTGCTACGACTTAATATGGATACTTAAATGTCATTAGGAGCTGATTTTCCACCGGAAATCCATTTCTAAAATAGATTTTCGGGTGAAGCACGTCATTTTTTTCCTCAATATCGTTCCATTTCTGACATATTTTTTCATTTTAGTTTTGATCGTTGGTGAGCAAGGAAGTTGAAGAACAGGAAAAAATGTATCTTTCAGTGTTCCATTTGTCAAAACGTCTTTCAACACCATGAAAATGTGAACACGACGTTCATAGTGAGGGCTTTCATCCCCTCGCCATTGTGAACAGGCACATACAATGTCGATCAGCCTATTGACTACTTTACAAAATCTTTGAATAATTTTTTTTTTTATAAAGAGGGCAAGTGTAGAAAGGTTTTTGGCTCTGCAATCCATCAGTTAATATATAAAACAAGAGCAAATTCTGTTGGCATCTGTGCTATTATGAAACCCACAGATAAACCGATATGTGACTACATATAGAGAACTCTTGGTGTGTGACAGACACAGCTTGGATGAGACCAGTCTGCTAAGTCTGACGTACTTGGCATTGGTCTCATCTATCGAATAAGTCGGTCATTGACTTAGTACCCACCTAATGGGGATGTTTTGGTTTGACGTTCTTTACCACTGCATCTATAAAGGTGGACGTGCAAATATTACTTATAAACATCACAATTCAATTTAATTGTCCAAACATATCCCTGAAATATCCTACAGTAAGTCAAGAGAGAAGGGAATTTTCAGTTGTTCCAAAACTATAAAACTATAGTTTCTTTAGTTTTTGAGCCAGCCGTATTTACGATTTTTTTTCGGCATACCCCAAACTCTCACTTGTGTAGATTATGATTCTGAAACTGAGGTTGCAAACAGATGGCAGGACAGGTCATTATCTCCTTACCATAGATGTCTGGAGATAGTTACACGCAAACAGGCCAGCCTTTGTACCTTCCCCAAAAATACTAGAGCTAACATTAATATAGATTCGAACAAGGACCTAGTAAATCCATTGAGCGGAAGTAATTTGTTGGCATTTTGAAAGAACCGAGCAGGCTCATTTAAACTCTGCTGGATACGAAAGTTGTCCGATAAGTTTTTAGAAAACGTAAGAAAAACATAAATTTATGACTTTAAATAGTTTATTGTTTTTCAAAGTATTCTCCTTCAAGGTTTATACGGTTTTCCAGTATGTATCCCAGTAGGGGATTAAGGGAAGCCATAAATGAAATTCTTTGTTTTTTCAATAAGACTAAATCAGTTGTCATTGAAATGGCACTCAAACCGCCCTTTCGCTGCAGTCGCCAAGTATTATCAAAGATCTTGTATCTTGTTGTTTGCATAGGATTCTAATATATACAATGTCATCCGTATAATCCAGGCTTAAATTACATTCTAAAAGTTGAAGCACAATAGTTGGCTGTTTTCCTCCTCTGAAATGCCTTCGAGATGATTTGATTTGATTTGAGGCCCGGGTAAACCCGGACAATAAAGCTATTGCAGCTTATTACAAGCACAAAACACTTAAATACTAGACCTAAAACTAACAAAATCAACTTTAAGCTATATTTAAAAACTAAAGGGTTGGTGATTGGTCGAGAGGCAAGGGAAGAGTAAAGGAAATTCCATAGGGAAATTTTGTTAAGGTGAAAATCAAAGATAGTTTGGGCACTGTTAATTTCCCGTAGCATCCTGGATATCGGTTCTATCCATAATTTGTTCGGTGAGAATTGAGGTATAGACCTTAGATTACGTCGAAGTAAAGAGGGGCTGTCGATGCTACCAGATAGTATTTGATGGATAAAGAGAATGCCGGAAACTTTCCGACGGACAGAAATGGGCTGTAAGTCCATAGGTTTCAGCGAACATGTGTACGGTGGTAAATTTAAATTATCAGCCCAGGGGAGTCCCCGTGAAGCGAACCGGAGGAGCCTGCGTTAGATCAGCACTTGATAAAACCAAATGCGGAGTTGGCTTTATTTATGATACTGTTAATATGGGAACGAAAATTGAGTTCTCTTTCAAAAATAATACATAGGCCCCGCAATTAACTGAACAGATTTATTAAAAATTAAATACGTAGAAGAAGGAGAATTTGGGAAGCGCTTACGAGTGCACGTTATAGATTTTCTTTTACTAATGTTCAGCTCAAGTGGAAAATCTATCCAAGACATGTCATTGAAGATTTTCCTGTCATCGGCGTAGACAGATATGTATGGGCTTTCAGTGATACGACCAACATCGTTGATTATTAGTATAAATAGTAAAAGACCAAAAAAAGGATTTTGTCAAAAGCTTTGCAATCACGTCGACTTCAATCCCAAAGTACTCGTACTAAGACGAATTCTTACTTGAGACGAATTCAGTAAGATTAATGGTTGTAGACCGATCTTTCAAAAGTCCGTGCTGATTTGGGGAAAAGACAGACTTGCAATGAAAATATATTGAATCATAAATAATACTCTCAAACAGCTTAGGAATTTAGGGGAGCAGGTCGATAGCTCGAAATTTCATCTTTCTGGCCTTTTTTATTAAGGAATTCTTCCAAATTATGGAAAAAGTTCGCTGGGATATCGAGGGCTGTCGATTCTAACGAACAGTTGCTTAAGTATAAAAAGCAAGTCAGGTTCATGGATTTGACTAATAAAAGCCTGACTTAAAAAATCGGCAAAAAGATTTGCAATTACTTGGGGATCATTAGAGGATTTGTCCGAAAAGTTGAGGAACGATGGGTAATTATCAGACTTTCATTTGGTGTTAATGAATCTAGAAAAGCGTCTGGGATTGAAATGAAGGTGTGATGCATTAGATTCAGGTATTTAGGGTAGAGAAATTGCCAAAGTTCAGAAAAGTCAATATAGGCAGAGTGATAGTTGAAAAAATCCCTAAAAGGGGTATGTTCGCACGCAGTTAACAAATTTTCTTGTCTCGCAGACCTTTTCCCCATAAGAAATCAGTTTGACATATGTACATCCGGAGTCCGCACTATGCCATCTGAACCTGGGTAAACTCTGGAAACTCTTCTCAGCTTCCACCCTGAACGAATTTCGCCCGGATCCACTGCGAGCACAATGCTGTCGACTTCTACCGGTTTTATCTCCTTGTACCACTTTGAACGCCTCGTTATTTCCGGCAGGTACTCAGTGTACCAATGTCTTATAAATTTTCTTATAAGATCCTGTGCTGGTCGACTGTACAGCCTACTCCACTGATCATGACTAGAGACTAGAGACTAGACTAGAGCCGCCTGTGATATCTCGATCTGCGTCTCCAAAAAGGATTGAATTTGGTTTGAGTGGCTTTGGATCTTCTGTGTCTAAAGGTATGTGAGTCAACGGCCGTCTATTGATTTGTCCTTGAGCTTCGATTAACGCATTCAAAAGAACATCTTCCCGTGGAGTCACGCCGCTTAGAAAGAAATCTACGCTGGATTTTATGGACTTGATAAGCCGTTCCCATGCGCCACCTATCCACGACGAATACGCTGGAGTAAAACGCCAGTGGATTCCCTCGTACCTCTAGCAGTATTCACTAAGAGTGACTTCCATCTCGTTAACGTCTTTTTCTAAACGATTTTTAGTTCCAACAAGGCCATTGACGCTATAAATGAATCGAGTGACCACACGGTTGATGAGAAATCGTCGCTCTGCCATAGTACATTGGTCCAAAATGAGGTCTCTTAGCACCTCGATGTGCACTGCGTGAAAGCTAAGCATATAAATATCATCCCATAGCTTTAAACTGAACTTCTTCCATATTTCACACACATTGGCCCGAATCAATCGGCCCCAACGTGAGTGAAGAGTCTCGAATCGAAGTCTAGCCGACTTTTAGAAAGCCGGGCCATGAGCGGCATACCTGGTTTCACCTTAAAACGTCGAAACATGAAGCAGCTTGATTTGATCCGAGCCACTGCTCCACGGATGTATATAATCCAGTCTCTTTCTCTGATATTCGAAATCGTTGTTTGGCTTCAGGGTAATGCCGCACCAATAAATCAACTAACTGATGGAGTTTGGGTATCTAATATTGCTGAATTTCGCGCTGCGTAGGATACTCGTATATTTACTTTCTTTCAACCGCATTGTACCCTCAATGAACGGACATAAACTCAGAAGGAAACTCGTGGATTTCAAACATCGCTGTGCATCGGTGTAAAGCATCTTATTGGATCATCCTAAATAACCAGTGTTCAGCTCGAATAATTTCTAATGGTGTTGCGAAAACCTCTTTCTCAGTTGTCATCCCTCTTCAGAAGTTCTTGGAACGCAGTATCAGTGCCACAACTCTAACCGCCGAACATAATCTCGAGCGGGACCTTGGCCTCAACTCATCAAAGATCTTATAGGACACGTTAAGTTGATGCACGTTCACTGAGAATTTAGCGCTTAAATCAATCTCTCTTACCTGACTTGCAACAGACTTTCTTGGTGATAGAGGCCAGTCGGCTCGGGAACTTTCCAAAAACTCTCCTGCTCTCAGTTCTTGATAACTCACCCCATCTAGTCCCATCATCGGCAACATTATCCGTAGATCCAATAAACCACCATTGATCTGAAGCAAAATCTCACCGACACGAACTTCGACAAGAGATGGAAATCGGAACTTTAAATAACTTATCCCTGAAAGAACGGTCATAGAATCGCACAGGAAGTGTGAGATTTCTTGACTGTTTCCGCAACCCACTCACCGAGCACCACGGCTTGCAGTTCTAAACGAAGCACTGACAATTTCTTAACTGGAGCCACTTTTACCTTTGCCAATGCAAGCGCTAACACCACATTCCCATTTTGCTCAAAACCCTAATAAGATGCAGCAGAGAAAGGCTTTTCCGAGGCGTCAACATATGTTACAATACCAAACTTATCTTCGAAGAGTCCATGATTCATACCCACGGGGAATCTTTACATTCTCCACCTCGCCACCTCACTTAAGCAGCTTAAAAATTCCAGCCACTGACTCCTTAGAGCTCCGCATATCAGCTCATCGTAGCCCCCTGGCCAGATCTCCTGCAATATTACAATTCCGCGAATGATGAAACGGGAAATAAGACCAAGGCGAACGAAGATTCTCATTACCGTTCTAAGAATTTCTCGCTTTGAAATATCAGCATCAGGTTCCAGCAGCCTCTTCAAGTATCCATCATCTGATAGCTTATAAAGCAAATAATCCGAGGAGGGATGCCAATACATTCCCAAAATCTTAGTGACGTAACTCTCGGATTCGTTAGGATCAATCCTGACCAGACTTGGTTTGATATTGACTTCTGGCATCTGTTCAGTCAAAGTTCATCAACTTGCAAATTCGAATGGCATTTCTACTAACAGCCACAGCTTCAGCAATTTTACAATTGTTCCACATAAGTTCTATTTATCAGTCCATCAACTGTTTTAGAACACTGTTCTCGAAATGTACCGGCATTTTTTTATAATTTACGCGCGCCTAAGGGTTAGATACCCTTTTACTGTTGCATGGGCGCGGGCGGAAAGGTAGAAGGAGGAGAAAGGAAAATTGCTTCTTTTTTTTGTAGTGGTTTGAAACTCAGATGTGTTTGGTTTCGATATTCGCTCTCCAGGGGTGGGAGTCCGAATAGGACGGAGAGTTTTTTGTTCACTCAGAGTGATTCGAGGTATAATTCACAGTACTTTTTCTATGCTTGAAACTCTACAACAGCCAAATCTACGTGTCAGTGTTATGCCTTCACACGCAGAATTTTTCTGTCTGAACTCCAATTACACAAATGAAAAACTGACTTGCCATGGGCAGGATTCGAACCTGGACCCTCTGTGTGAGAAGCGATTGCTAGTACCACTACACCACGCCCACCCCATGATGATTCTTAACAAACTGCGAGAAGGTGGGGGAGCAACAAGGGCCAAATATCATCTGAATAATGACGGCTTGCGGGAAGTATCACCATCTCTCCAAAGAATCCGCTTGCATTGGTGATCTGCTTCATTGATCCTTATGCGATGAAACATTTCTCGTACGTCTGCATTTACAGCAACTTGCCGCTCCCGGAATTTGAAAAGTCCAACACGGATAAGGGTCCTTCAAAAAGTGCGAGTTCAAAGAAACTAAATTGACTTTCGCATCAACGTCTGCAACATCTCTTTTTTTCGGTGAGAATTTGTTTTTGCTTAAAACACTATAAACATTGAATCGTAACAAACTCTATTCCATTGTCGACTTAATTCGTGCTCTGATGCAATCCTGGCATAGCTTTTAACTACCAATTCGCGCATATGCTGGTTCTGCAAATCCAATAAATCCGTATTATTCGACAAAGACTTTTCCAAACTTGCAAGTCATCTTTCAGCCATGGGGTAGCTGTCCGCAAGCTTAACATCATCTGAGGCCCACAGTAAAACGATTTTGCACATCACATTTAAAGCACGTATGTCCACCAGGCATATGAAATTTCCCCTTGGAGTTCGCACTCCGAATTCCTCGGCTGTAAAATTATGATTTAATAGAACGTGAAGTTCTTCATTCTGTTTGATACTGTCGTGGAAAAATATATGCCGACAAATATATCGGCAGGTTAACACATGACAGATTAGGCTTAGAACCTAACCTCCCAAAAACAGTCAAACCTAAAAGTGTCTTGAGCACATATGGATCTTCGTCTTTTCAAATCGCTTACCATGACCCACTAGAAACTTGGCTTGAACCAACCCTAGAAACATTTTTGGCTTGGCATCACAGAGCTCCGACTTGCAATCCACCGTTTTATGTTTACTAGCGTATAAACATATCGGAACGACCTTAAATAGGATGGAATGCTCAACTGCTACGTGCGATGAATGAAACTACGCCTGTGGGATATACGACTGAGAAGATAAATTTAAAGTTGGCTTAGAAATGGACGGATGAAGTAATGGATGATGATACTTGGAACAACCTCCAATACCACATACCTTATCTGGCGAACAGCCCCTTCATTTATGAGGTGCTCCATTCTCCGCATTCGCTCAACACATGTTGGGAACCTACACATTTAACACAAAAGAAGAAAGAGCCTCTCCTTACAGAGCCTTGCGCAGACAAGCAGCATTCTCCTTTCCATTATATTTAAATACAGCTTCGAAATAGGGGCATTCCCTCCTGTCATGAACAGAAACTGACGGTAACTCCTGCACCTTATTACGATTTAAAATTGTTAACAAATTTGCCATATCCGATTGATGGGACAAATTTTCGCGGGAGATTTCTTGATAATTGGGCTTAAAATTCAGGGGTGTGGAATGAGTGACTTGGTGAGAATCTACCATTAGTCAACGGTGTCTGCAATCGATTTTACGAATAGCCTAGCGCTGGCAAGAATCTTTGTTTCGGCAACTTTTTGTGGTTGAACCGAAGACGCTGTTGCCAACTGAATCCTGAACTTGTCCATTTCAACCTTTAGCGAAGCGATTTGCTTGACTTTATCCTCAACATTCGACTGAACCACATTAGCTGCTTCGATCAGAGCATTATAGCACTATAGCAATCCGTAAAATGACAAAACCGAGGAGTAGCAGTTTCAAGCAAAGACGGGTTGAAATCCGCACATGCGTAATACCACCAAAGTTTGCATGTTTCTCAGGAAACCATCTCTTCATCATTGAAACGGAGGCATCCTGAATCTAGGCACTAGCAAGTCAGTAGAAATTACACTTCATTAAAATAAAGCTTCTTGCCCAAGAAATAAATATCCTACACACAGGATTTGATTTTATTTTCCAAAATAAATATAAATTTTACAAAGGTTTCAAGTATTTAAAAGAAAAATCTTACAATAATGGGAAACTTCAAAAAAACTTGTATTTGATGCGGCCAACGTCGTAGTTACTTTCCAACAAAAAAACATAATCAAGAAAAAACGGATATTTCAAATCTTGAGAACATTCCAGAATGATTTTGACATAAAGGAAAGTGTTCCGAATAAAAAGCTACTTTCACTCACGATGCTGCCTACCAATGCTACTGGTGACTCCTCTCAACTGATGAATTCCGGATTCAGTAAGGCAATCAGTGAAAAGGACATTGGAGCGATAGCACGTTAAAGTCTCCTAAAATAACAATGTCATTGGGATTTGCAGCATCGAATTGCACAATCAATTGTATTTGCAGCAAAATGTTAACTGTGAATTGATTGGGAATTACGAATATATTATAACAACAATATATGTATGCAAAGATAACACTTTGAAATAGCGACTCGGGCACAGAAAAATTCAAAGTATGATGTGGAAGATTGTTTAATGAGTTTGGAATCAAGGCGAGAAGGAACAGCCAGAAGAACTCCAAGGCCATATAAGCTCTCTTCATTGTAATGACCGTCGGCGCGGTGAAGACCAAAGTCTTCAGTAAATAATTCGATATCTTTAATGTTAGGCACTCGATTGGTTTCAGAAAGAGCAAAAATGTCGAAAAGGAGAAGCTGGGAGTTAATATATACGAGTACTGTAGAAGCCCTCTTACGTTTTGACAATAAACTGAAAGGCATTTGGGAACGAAAGAGGTATGATGCAAAGAATTTTGAGCACGATTAGAAACAATAACAACTTTTAGAATTAGAGCGTGTTCTTTGAAAGTGCAATAGAGGCTTAGAACTTACATGGGACGCGAAAGATGAGAGGTCGATTGCGACATCGTCGGGAATGGTATTGAAGTTTTCATGAAACCGAATAAAAAATTTCTTTAGGTCACTTAGATTAGTGGGTAGACCCTCCTGCTGGATTGGGTCCATTACGTTTGTTTTGGTTTTGCCATCGATGCAGATGGATTCGGGCTTATCATGCAGGTATGCAAAATATAAGCAAACGTTCTCATAAATTTTATGGTTTCTTAAATGAGTAGAGCGTAGCGGTCGTAGTCTCCAGAATCACCTAGGTGCTTGGTTAGTTTAACTTTAGGAGGAAGCATGCTGTCTATAAAGGAAGATAAAAATGCAGTACCTGTTTTGTTATGAGCGTATAAATTTAGAGTAAGATGGACGAGTTAGACCAAGACAAGGACAAGTTGATTGTCTTATCAAATAATGATTAAGATTAAATGATACGCGGTTGTGAATTTTGGATTTATTAGAGTGGGTTTCTGCAGAAATGGGGGTATTCTGAACGTTTTGGGGATTCGAGGTAGATACAGGATGACGATAATGGATCTGTGAAAAAAGGAAATTTCCCTACCTTAAATCACCAGTTGGGGTTAGAACTAGCGGTTTCTTTGTTTTGAGATTTATTTATTTTATTATTTCTTTTTAAAACGAGTTTATGAAACTATCATATCGTTGAGTTAATGAAAAGTCATTCTTAGATTTTGGGGATGCTCAGCTTGAACGAAAAAAACTTCTAGACGTTTACAGGGGAAATTCTTTTAATATCAAAGCAAAACTTTTTGTGAAAAAAATTGGTCTTCCAGTTTGATAAGCTTCACGGGGAGCGCCTTTGATAATAAAGTCGGAGAAATTCTCGGAGTTTCTAACATTTTAAGAGTCAAGTCTTTTATTCCAAAACGCATGGCAGTAGGGGAAGTTTGAGGAGAAGAAAATACAGCGTGTTGTGCTACAATATCCGAGGCAGTTTGTAGAATGGGTGGTAAATCAGGATGACAGGTAGTGAGGAGCACTCAGTTTCCAAAACTTGGTAATTAGGCGGTTTCAAACATCACTGATTCTACGAAAATCAAGACGGCGTCGATCAACACTAGTATTTTGAGAATACAGTTCTAGATCAGATCGAAGAAATTTCAGGGAGTCATTATCAACGTGTGAGTCTATAGCGGACCTAACAATCGATTTAATACTGTCGTTAAGTGTTATTAATCGGGAATCAAGGGCAGATTTGAAGTCATTTCTAAGGATGGTGGGAATGCAGATTTGGGATTCACTAAGCGGCATATTTAAAATGCCTTTAATGCTGGCGATATTCTCTTCGATTGACAATAATTTAGATTTGAAAAAAATTTATTACGATTCAGTACTGCTGAAGAAATTGTCCAAGCATTTATTTCGTCACATTTGCTAAGCTGGCTAAGCAAATTGCGCATTGTGAATAAGGAAATAGAATCACTTACGCCTCCAATAGCGGGCCTAATGTGTGAGAGGGAAATATTTTTACATTCGTCACAATAAAAATAAAAATTATTTGTGTAACCTTTTAAGTAAGCAATAGCGCGTTTACTTAATCCGATACAAATAGGATGAAACGAATTATGACAGTCCTTCCTGATATTGTTGAAGGCATCTTCAATGGCGAGTAAGGCCCCATATTACTGAACATATTCTTTTTTAATTAATTTGAATATACACATTAATAAGTGCAAAATATTTTTTACTGATTTACCCTTGCGGCATGTATATTAAGATGACCACAACGAGGTTGAAAATACGCCACCGAGGCTGCAAATATCGGTTAAAGATGTGATGATATGCAGCATATGATCAATACCGTGAAAAAGCCACTCAGAAATATTAAAAAGATAATCCGTGATTGCTTTCCAGCTACTTAGTGGAGCTTCTAAACCATCAAATACCCCAACTGGAGCTACATATTTTCGATCAGTTAACATTTAACTCCGAGGACACAAAAGGTTTTCACAATAGTTTGTTTTGTGTCAAATCAATCATCTATCCGCTAAGCGTAGAGTATATTTACATAGTTCGCCTCTGGGCCTGTTGATTATTATTTTATAAAGATGTCCTACAAGGGCAATAGAGGGTCTGCTTGGGATACTTTCCACAGAAGTCACATACCACAAATATTGTATTGTGTTTACTAATAACGATGATGAACAATGTATTGGTTGCTAATGTATTGATGGACTTTAGATGTTTAATGGATTTTAACATCCAAACGCCAACATTTCGGCCACTTTAACAATGAACGATGAACTTTTACCAACTGACATCCAGCTTGGTGATTGATAGAAGTAATGTTTATCTAACAACATTAACACATTTTATACATATGCGGTTATAGTCTTTATATCAAAGAATTCGATTGAGCATACGTTTTGAAAAGACGACGCATGCCTCAGTTGGTGTGATACAACGCAATTATATATCCTGACTCAGAACTGAAGAATAGTGAACTGACGAAAGAAAAAAAAATTTATGTAGAATCGTATTGTATCGTATACACATGACAAAATCGCATCTTCGTTAGTTAGCAAAACCGCTGCATTACCTCAACTTGAAAACAAAAAGTAAATCGAAAACGTATCTATCAGTTAAGAAGTCAAATGAAAAAGCCATTAATTTATCAAAATAAAATCGGTTATCTATTGTGTAGTTGGACAGTAAGTAAACGTAGTTCAAAGTTCAATGTGAATGGTTTAACAACCCATAACCTGGACAACCAAGTACAAGTTGGCATCCAACATACGCAGAAACGCAGAAATACATATTAACAGACCATAAACTACGAGTATGAGTGGGTAACTTACATTCGTAACAAATAAATTACCATTTGTCATATTTAAGTACCTACCGTACGCTGACTGAACGACATCGAAGGATGAAGAATTATCTCTTTCTCAAAATGCCCACTAAATGTCAATCAAGTTGGAAATGCGGCAAAAGATGGCTCCACACAGTCCACCTATATCCACAGAGACTTTTTCGGACAATCGACGAAGCTGAATGACAGTTTCGAAACATAATGGATCCCCCACCTTATATAGGCATACAAACTGGACCATACCTGGCATGAATTTAACAAGATAGACGGATGACTCGAAACGGAAAGATAGATGGATTGATCGAGGGCTGGGATGCCACTGGTGAGTGGAATTCGAGGTTCTTCTAAGCTCATTCCTCTTGTTTGCCTTTCATCTATCATTTGACTTGAAGCTTGGGCAATAGATAGCTAGAGAGGCATCATGCTCAGTGCGCAGTCGTTGGTGGTACTTATACCTAGAGTGAGGTGCACATACTATGGCTATCTATCCGTATACCTGTAAAGTGAAAAATGAATAATGGCCTGATATTAGCTAAAAGTAAGGAATTGTGGACAATGTCACCGGGTAAATGTCTCGATTGTCACTGCCGTTGATCTACCACTGGCCTATACCCCTGTTACTCTTCCTCTCTTTTGGTAAAGGAATTTATTCATGTCAATCCGAAATGTGGCCATTAAAGTGGAGCAACGATTGGATTACAATTTCACATAAGCACATTGGGCAGACCTACCTCACATCAATACACCTAAGGAGAGTAGATTTATATCGCATGTCAATAAAATGCGAGATCAGTGTTGATGGTTTCTTAATTCCTAAGGAGTTTGAGGGTCCACTGCTTGGTAATCAGCATCATTGATTGATTCGTAACTGTATGGCATTCGAATTAGTTCACAATGGAATTATGTGCTCGCAGACATGGATATGATAAAGGAAATGATTTATTGGTCTAGTATTTCAGAAAAGCCGATCAACGGATTAAGTGAGTGTTAATGCGCAACAATTTCAGTGGGCTGTGGGTGTGGACATACTCGTATCTAAGTTGTGCGTGAGAAATTTGAAATACCACCCCGGGAGAGAAAGGGAGCGTATAATTGTTACAAAATATTTCGAGATGGAGCATAGGGTACGGAATGCAAAGTACTAAATGCTTACATAGATTGACAGTTAATAAAAACAGCTAATTCCTTTCTATTTGCTCACGATCAATTCCATTGATACTCCCATTTAAGAGATTTTGTTAAAACTATGAGGTTTAAAGTTGAAGTTGTTTTGATGGGAAACCTTATTTACTAAGCAGCAATATGTGTCAACTTTCAACATTTTCACCTTAATGTTTTTATACATCGGCTATTAATTGGTTCAAACGTCACGTTCTTCCAAGAGAACTATTATGAATAGGAGCCAAAAAACTACATCTCATATTGATTAAAGATATTAGCTGCAGCATAGAACAGCTGAAAGAAAAAATGCTTGCTGTTAAGCAAAAACAAACTGCACGCAGGCAGAGGGAGCAAGTAGAAGCAGCGAGCTCACAACAAATCCAGCAGCAGCAGAAACAACAACTGCAGCAAACAAAAAAGCAGCAGCAGAAACAACAACCGCAGCAGAAACAACAGCAGCAGCAGATACAGCAACAGCTGCAAAAACAACACTTGAAACCACAGCAGCTGAAAAAAAGCAGTAACAACAGCAGCAGCAGCAGAAGAAGAAGGAGAAGGTGCCTCCCATCAACACCTATAAATTGGAGGTGAATGCAACCAAGGACCTATGTACGAGTAAGTTGCTAATTGGTAGTAATTTTAATATTAAGCGATTGGGGAACGATCGCCATGCCATCCACTGTAATACAGTGGAGGGCTACGCGAAAGTGAAAGAGCTCCTGAAGGAAACGACGACGGAGCACTTCTCATTCACACCGAAGTGTGAAAAGCGGCAGTCTATGCTGCTGAAGGGGTTGGAACCGTCTTCTGATCCTGAGGAAATCCTGGCACTGCTCAAAGAGAAGGAGTGCGAAGGACTAAAGTTTGTAGGGGTAAAGCCATTTACCACAGCTAGAGCCAGGCGGGAGAAGCGGACTCTGCCGTTCTTCCTGGTTCAGCTCAGTCCCAAAAGCCGTCTGGATAGTCTAAGGAGTATCAATGTCCTAGACTACCAGGTGGTTCACTGGGAAAAACTAAAAAGGAGCGAAGGCATTATACAATGCGTTCGCTGCCAGAGGTTCGGGCACGCCGCGTCGAACTGCCAAATGCAGCCTCGATGCGTGAAGTCCGCAAAGAACCACAGTTCCGAGGAGTGTGCTCTGGGTGTTGACGGAGCATCCGATAGGTAACAGCTCTCGTGCGTGTTATGTGGAAACGTGGGACACACCGCAAACTATCGGGGTTGTCCTAAGTTCGCTGACATTAAGAAAGCAAAACTGGCTCGGCAGCAGAAGGTGGAGGTGAAACGTTCACCTGTCAGGTTTCAAACACCAGCCGTCACGTCCCAAATTTCCTACGCCCTAATGGCGTCTGGTAAGGGGGCTATGCTACAGCAAGCGACTGTTGCTTCTCCGGCGCCAACGCCGAGAACAACGGAAGCTGCACCTAACATGCTGGCCATCTTGCTCGCAATCCAAGGGCAGATGGCTCAGCTGCAAAAGCAGGTTCAAGAATAGGCCAAGCGGGTGGACCAGATCTACGCGCTGCTGCCGGCCCTAACCCAACACATGTCGTAATGGGTACGCACATGGTGGAGCAAACTTTGAAGGTCCTTGCGGTGAATGTTAATTCACTGATTAGGATTGAACGAAGAGTCGCGATGTTTAAATTGCTACAAGACCAAACTCCTGATGTGCTTTTCGCTAGCGAAACCAAGCTAACCGATAAGCACAAACTGGAGTACAATAATTATATTATTAGAAGAAGAAATCGGCCCAGATCCAAACGTGGAGGCGGTGTCGCGATTTTCATTAAAGAAGGTATAAAATTTCACAGAGTGTAGAAGGGAGTATTGCGCAGGTTCCGGGTGTTAGAGGCAGTCATCATTTACATCCCGCTCCGCAGTGGAAAGCGGCTGTATGTACTTGGCCTCTGTTTATGCACCTGAGGCTTCACAATCCACCCTATTCATTAAAGAGCTCGACACGCTTTTTCGACTTCTGAGGCTGGAATCGGGGGAGAATTATTTTATAATCGGCGGGGATTTCAACGCTAGACACAGAAATTGGGGAAATAATTTGACAAATACTAGAGGGAACCTACTACTCGATTGGTGGGGTCAGCACGATGTCATGTACAGACTCGGTCTTAAAGCGACTGATAACCCGTCGTTTCCCAGAGGCGGGTCTTATTTGGATCTACTGCTGTACGACGAACGCATACGACTGACAGGTACGAATTTACAAACGCTAAACTGTCTGCGCACATTCGTGTATGACAGCGACCATTGCGGTTTTAGAACCGAAATTACAGTTCCCAACGAAATTGCGGAATTGGAGGAGTTTGTCCAAAGATATTCTTACAACTACAGTAAAACTAGATGGACACGCTTCTCAGCAACCTTGACAAGAGCGCTCTCCTCGAACACGCTCCACCCACCGTCCAATAGGAATTTGTCAAACGAGGAGATCGACAATTACCTAAAACAAATGGACGAGACAATTAAACAAACTATGGACACTACAATACCGCGGTATCGACGCACAACTAACGAAGACCAGTTCCGCAATCCTACTATTGACGCACTGCACCGACAGAAAAGTAGACTTCTGACAAGACTTAAAAACTTGTACAGACAGTTGACTGACCGACGAGACCCGGAGATTAGGACACTGAAGTCGTCGATTAAAAATCTTCAAACGCTGATAAAAGAGAATTACAGAATTTCTGTAAGTTTGTATTGGAACAACAAGGTTCGGGCTGTAAACACCAGCAACCCGAACATATTTCCGCAAATCAATAAACTATTTCGGAGAAAAAATCAAAACGGCCTTCAGTGTCTTAAAATAGCCCGGACAACAGACAACGAACGGTTACTGACAATAGCAGGTATTGATCCAAATGAAGCCGTTGATGATGACGACTTCTTTGTGATCGAGGATCCACAGGAGAAGGTTGAGGCCATAAGGGCCACTTTCCAGGAAGTATATAAAGCCACTGATACCATTGGCCCTAATTATGATCTGGATAATCGCGTCTTGGTGCGCAACTTCTACATTCGAAATGAAGTAGAGAATTGGCGATCCGATTGCTCTGGTTTCACCCGGTTTAGCGAAGAAAATATGGCAAATAATGTCATTGCCATAGAGGGCGACCTACCACCGTTCATTTCGAGGGAAGGACTCCGTGAAATCTTCGACACAATCAGAGTTAAGAAATCAGTGGGGACCGATGGTATTCCGAACATCGTGCTTCGACATCTTCCTCTAGAAGCGGTGGACATTTACACCACCCTGTTTAATAATGTAATGAGTAATGCACATTATCCAGCGCATTGGAAAACGGCGGTGGTTCAACCTATCCCCAAAAAGGGGAAGGATATATCCAATCCGGCGAATCTCCGGTCGATAAGTCTCCTTCCGAATATCAGTAAGGTGTTTGAAAGGGTAATCAATAAAGCTCTGTCTAGGTGGGTTGAGGACAAACATATAGTTCCGGATAATCAATTCGGTTTTAAGGTGGGACATGACATCTCACATGCCGCGTCTAAACAGGTGTCCGATATCCAATGGAATAAAGGCAAAAAACAATGCACTGGTGCCTGCCTTGTTGACTTGGAGAAGGCCTTCGACACCGTATGGGTAGGGGGTCTTTACTATAAGCTGACTAGGCTGGGCATCAGTAAACAGCTCTTGTACATTCTTTATAATATGCTACACAACAGACAGTTCATCGTGAAGAATGGCGATGTGACTTCTGTTGGAATATTTCAAATTAAAAATGGTCTTCAGCAAGGCGCGGTCAATTCGCCGATTCTATTTAACATTTATACAAGCGACTTGATAGGTTCACTTCCCCATACTATTGCGTACGCAGACGATTTGGTAGCGTACAGAACAGTTCCAAAAATCGAGTTTATTAATACTCTCTTGCAGAGTGACTTCGATAAGATAAGACGATTTTGCGATGACTGGAAGTTGAAAATCAACTTTCAGAAGTCGGAAACCATTCTCTTTAGGACGCCGTTGTCTGGAGCCTCTAGGGATACCAGAAAAAATTGGCGAAAGTTCTCTATCATTGGACAACACGGACAACCTCTTGTCTGTCGAAATGTAGTCAGATACCTTAGAATCTGGCTAGATCAGTTTCTGGAATTTGGCAAAAATGTAGATGCTGCTCTGGCCAGAGCTAAAGGTGCTTTTGCCCTTACAAAGGAGACTGTTTTATATCAGCCAACTCGATGCGAGGGTAAAGGTAATCTGCTACATGGTCCTTATCAGGCCCATGCTGGTATTTGGTTGTCCCGTGTGGTTCAATGTACGAGCAAGCTTATTGGAAAAGATTCGGGTGTTTGAGAGGGCTTGGCTTAGGGCTTGTCTTCGCTTGTACAGAACACCAGAGTCGGAGTACAAGAAATTTTATCCTAATGAGGTCCTTTACAATAGGGCGAACCTAATACGAGTGGACAACTTCGTAATTAAGCTGACTCGAAGGCACATTGCAAGAGCAATGACCTCGACGAATAACCTGATATCTGGGGCTTACTACCCCAATTACCTTTACCACGAGAGTGTGCGCTCTGACGGCTTCGTTCCACCGGAAGCATTCCTCTACCTAGATCAGATAGGGTTGATCCAGGATAGATCAGCGGTGCCGTTAATCTTCCATGTCGCTCGGACAGCTGGGGACAGGCGACTCAACTACAACAGAGACGTCGCACACGGCAGTGTGGATCGCCTCAGGTTCAGTAGGGCGGTGGGGAATCGCGATAAGAGGGATGTCGTTCGGCAGCACCAGCATTTCTGCTGGTTGAATGATGGGGAAGATGTTTCGTCGTCGTTTCCGTCAATTACTGACCAGCCTCACTAATGAGGCAGAGCTGACCAATCTGTTTTCTCGGTAAATAGCGATGGCCAGCTTACATAGGTTTAGGTTAGCTCTAGGAAATATATACATGTATTAGTATATACAAAGGTATATACTAATATATGTATACAATTGTGTATAATGTCTATATGTGTGTATGTGTGTATTGTGCATGTAGGTTAGGTAGGCTAAGGTTTATTTTATGTTAGATATTAAGTTTTTATAAAAAATAAAAAATTATGTCCATAGACTAAGTTTTTGTTAACAATTTTTTTTCTTAGCTTTAAGTATAGTAAATAAATATTAGTTAAGAAAATGTACATAGAGTCGAAAGACATAGATATAAGTATTCAGAGTAGCTTAGAGTGCCTGTGTGGGGCCAGTAAGTTAGTATAAGATTGTTAAGTAATTTTAAGCTAGCATTTAAGCATTTTTTGTTAGTATGTAAGAGTTAATGATTAAGGAAATAAAATGCTTTAGAACTGAAAAAAAACTGACTACATCTCATATTGTGGCAAATTTAAAAAAAAAAAAACAGAAAACATTTAACAAAAAATGGGGTTTCGGCAAAAATATGTAAGTTTTATTCAGCGCTGAATAAAAGTACTTAATTGTATTATATTTGAGTATTCTGCTGCCCTTTCTAGAATCCATTTGTCGGAACCCGATCATATTCAACTTTCAAGTTGTCCCAATAGATTTTGTTGTCCCCCACACACACCTGTGAACAAAAATACAGCAGCAACGATGTTGAAGATGGTTTTAATATCATCAGCTATATCAAAATGTAACCTTGCTGTAAGTACAACAAAAGCACCATCAACCAACTGTTTCGAACTTGCACATTTCTCTTCTACCTGAGTCGTTATTGTTGCACTCATTTGCCTCAGATGTTCTTTTTCTATACGGCTTTTGTTTTGAGACAAAAGAAAGGATTGCCTTTATGTGACTACTACCATGTAGCTATCTATGTTCGTACTTGGAACTACATCGTCGTAAGCAAATTATCTTACAACAGCCCTCAACTTATTAGTACTTAGTCAACTTTAACAACTTTTCAGAAAGCACATTCTGACTGCTATCAATGAACTGTATCCCAATGTTATTATATGTACGTACATATTGAAATAGTTATTGCGAGCGATTTCAATATACACAATTCTGGGTCGATTCATAACTCACGGACATCGAAGAAAGAGGTGCCAGATCTTCACTGTGGAACGAAATTTGATCCGCCAGATAAAGGAGCCGATACTACAATATGTTTTGTTTTTTAAATAGCACCCCTCAAGGGGTTAAGGTTCCCTAAAAATGTTTGCACACAGCACCGGCGAAGGAAAATTAGGGAGGAAAGAAAAATAGGTACCGATGTACATTGGTTTTAAATGTCGGAATGTTACAATGACTAGGGAATAGAGAACTCGGAAGTGCATTCCACAAGCGAGTTGTTCGGCTTAGGAATGAATCACGTAATTTCAGAATACGTCCGAAAGTGGACTTATTTGTAAACTGTTTTTTTTTTATAATTTCCGCGCTCAAGGCATTTAAGCACCCTTAAAATGCTTGAACACAGCACGGGCGAAGGAAAATTAGAGAGGAAAGATATCGAGGTGCCGATGAACGTTATTTTTAAATATTTGAAGGTTATAATGACTAGGAAATAAAGAACTATCCAGAAGGTGCATAGTTGTTTTGGGGGCACCTGACCAGATGTGGGCATTGTACCTCAATTTTGGGAGGATAGATGCCTTATATATTGACGCCTGATTAGAGGAGGTGAACTATTTCTTACATCGCTTGAAAAAACCTACACATTTCGCAGCATTTTTGACGACACCGAATATGTGGTCATTCCAACGTAAGTTGTCATTGACACACATACAGAGAATAAAAAGTTTATCGGTTTCAACAAAGCGGTTTCAAGTGCCATTCATAGATATTGGCTCGGTGTTTAAATTTCGCTTTAACGGCAGCAGACAGCATTGTATTTTGAAAGCAGTAAATTTCACTCTGTTGATAGTTCCCCAATTGGTTATGCTGTTAATATTTGAATTTAATGAGCTTAAAATACACTGCCGTTCCCGTCCTACAACCGAAGAGCTGACACGTGAGCACGTAAACGAATATAAAAAACAAAGACAGCAAAGGAATATGTTGAATTAGAACTGGCAGACAAGAGAACATTGATAAAAATTAAAAAGAGAGTCGGAGACAGAACCCAGGGCACACCAGGATTTATTTTGTGAACATCAGACTTGAAGCCATTAAGTAAGAACACAGCGTGGAAGAACACTTCTTCAGAAGAAGGGGAGATACACCATCCGGAACAGCGGATTTATGCATATTCAGATCTTTAAATACTCTTGCTACTACACGAGTGCGAAAGTGGATAGGCCCCATTCAACGCACTGAAGTGTAGGTTAAGACAAAGCACGATTTGGAAATGTTGAGCTGGACGCCAAGTGGGCAGCAAGCTGATTGGCATGATGAGCTGATAGCTGGAATGTCATTGTAAATGGGCGCTGGGATGGAAGATGAAGCAAAATTTCTAATGTTTTTGACAAACGGCCAAACGCTTTTACTACCTTTGGGGCACTTTAGTATTTTTTGGCTCAGTTTTTGGTCGTATTGAAATTGCACGCGTTTAAGTAAGACGCTGCAGTCATTCCTGGATCGTTTGAACTTTTTTCAGTTTTGCTTTGCGGGTCCGGTCTTGAAGCACCGAAAAAAAAGCGTTCTCTAACCCTGATAGACTCTTTACAACACGGATCGTATCACGCCTTTTCTTTTGGTTTCATACCCTTCATCCGATGATCTTTCTTTTCACGTGAGCACGTGCTTTTAGCAGTCACGTAATTGAGCATGTTTTAAAGTGTTTATGTATTTACATGCTTACGTTTTTATTACGTACATGACTATTGACTATGTATTCGCGTATTAATATGTTCACTAATTAATGTGTTCAGACCTCTGCTGAAATAACACAAGTCCTACATTCTCTATATATGCTTACGAGTATATATGGTATAGTGGGTGGATACTGAATAGATGGAAATTGGTGGTTAGATAGGGGTGAGTTGAAAATACCTGTTCCCACCGCTATCCAACTATCTATTATGCAATCATCAACTGCTCATTCGATCACTATCTAGCCACGCTCAATTCATCCACCGCCTATGCTTCCATTATACACTTCAAAAAGCGAGCAGATAAATAGCAAAGACTATATATATATAACATTTCCAAAGAAATTGTTATGTTATCACCGCAAATGAATTTGTCTTCTAAAAGCTTAACTTTAATATTGTCTGCTATAACCACATGATAATCTTTACATAATTTATAATCTGCCAGTATTCTATCTCGCTAAATAGACTGAAGTATTTGAAGCAGTTTGTTATCGTTTAATTTCTTGGATATCTCATACCTTTTCGAACAATAAGCAAATACTTAAAGAATATTTATTTTTTACAATACATATCAGCCAAAACTCCTTTTTTCCTCATGTGAATCATATGGCTAGAGCGCTTAAGTTAGCCTTCTCCCCGATCTGTAGCCACTGACTGCGAATAACCAGCTGGAATACCTAGACTCGAAAAGGGACTTTGTTAAACCCAAAATCATGTCAGATATTTTTCTGACAAACTTATTTTTCAGTCTTGTCCTTCCATGATAAAAACGAGGATAACTACACCAGTATAGTCTGGTCAGCTCTGTAGTGGGAAATAGTCACTATACTCCGTTTTCAGCTATGCACTAGCATTGCTTTTTTTATAATTTACGCGCGCCTAAGGGGTTAGATACCCTTTTACTGTTGCAAGGGCGCGGGCGGAAAGGTAGAAGAAAGAGAAGGGAAAATTGTTTTGTAGTGGTTTGAAACTCAGGTGTGTTTGATTTCGATATTCGCTCTCCAGGGGGTGGGAGTCCGAATAGGATGTAGAGTTTTTTTTTCACTCAGAGTGATTCGAGGTATAATTCACAGTATTTTTTTCTGTGATTGAAACTCTACAACAGCCAAATCTACATGTCAGTGTTATGCCTTCACACGCAGAATTTTTCTGTCTGATTTCCAATTACACAAATGAAAAACTGGCTTGCCATGGGCAGGACTCGAACCTGGACCCTCCGAGTGAGAAGCGATTGCTAGTACCACTACACCATGGCCACCCCATATTATTGGGGTATGTTAGATCACGCCAGTACTGTGAAATTTAAAAGCAACCGAAGCGATTTGGTAATTGACGCAAATTTTTACACCGTGGAGCTTTTTCTTGTTCTGTTTGAAGCTATACCATATACAATACTCCCATCCTAAGTGCTCTGTTAAGGTTTTAAGCAGCATACAGAAATGGACTCCTGATGTGCGCTAGATGTCCTTCTTATTTGAAAATAGGGTACCATTTTTGAGTTAAACTTCTTGGCTTGTAATTAGTTAGTATTTAGAGCATTTTCCATTGTGGCAGCCAAAACTATTTTTTCACAGATTTATAATAATGGGGAAGTTTGATTCTCCAAAACACTGATTCGCCTGATTAGAACGCCGTCGGCACTATTGAGCCATATTTTGTTCGTTGATAATGACCAATGTGTGGCACCACTTGCCACACAGCGGACCAAACAATGAGCTATTGAAGTCGAAAGCAAAAATGCATAGTCCTTAATGTAAAACCCGATATAACTACAGATAGGCAGAAAGGAGTTCAGTTCACCTTTTAATGATTTTGCTATGTCACCGCGAAGAAGCTTGTTAGCAAATTCTGGTTAAGATTCTAGTGGTACCGTAGGTATTTATTGATCTATTATGAAAAAAGATGTTTGAAATTTCCAGGACAAGTCCTTCCAATTGCACACCTTTACGTTACTGGGTATGCATAAGCATTACAGATAGCCATCAGAACATGCAAATCTTCATCTACCACCTTTTCAAAATCAACATCTATTTCATCTTAAAGACCCACTTATTCCGACTACAGATCAAGACACATAGCATCACAATCATTGTGGATTTTTCAATTTTAAGGCCTGCCACCATGTATACTAAAAATATCTGGACGTTAATTACCAGACCTTCTTTTCCAAGCAACCTCGACATGACGTTATTTTAGCTTATCTTAAGGCGGCAACATTGTTAAGAAACCGAAAGTTCACAAAGTCTAATGATCACGAAAATGTTAAATTATTCAGAAAGTGGCGATCTAAACTTAAAACAATTTTTTATGAAGAGGAAAGAGTGGCGGAAGTGGTTGGTTCAACGATTAACACAGTTTAGCTTCGAATGTAGTTTGGTCTAGTAGTATTTGCTTTTGACACGAGTGTTAACATTAAACGATTCCATTTGTTTTCATCAGAACAAGTATCTAACACTTTGCAAACTAATCCCAAGGGGCGTGTATTTCATATAACAAAGTCAATGCTTCCCTCTCTAATAAATAATGCATTAACCAGATACGGGGAACCACAAGCAACGAACAACAAACAACAAGCAACACACATCAGCTCGAACTGTTGTATCATAGAAATCCGAACTTAAATCCCATTGCAGAATCACATTTACAAACTAAATCCGTTCCTGTGTAGCTAGAGATAGATTTCATGAATCGCAACACCATTTATCAATGCAGATTCTTCACTTGTCCAACATTTGTTCTCGTTCGTATGTACATATCTCTAGATGTGTGTATGTGTGCACGTATGGATGTATGTTTTAATCGAATAGACGCACGAATAGAGTCGGTAGTGGCGGCGCCTCTGTTCTTTACTGTTTTCCTATTGCTTGTCATTCTTCTGTTTTGTGCATATAAATAATCGAAAAATGGAAAAAGTAATACATGAAAGCACCCATTGAATTTATCCTCTGATTGTGTGTATGTATGTGTCTGTATACTCGATTGTGTGCTAGCCCAAGTTTACATAGAGACCTATCCGTACAGTAGTGGCGTTAAATTGTTCAAAGAAGCGGATGTATCTATTGGCCACATAGCTACAGATGGCTGCATCCACTTGAATCGATTTGACGATGATGCTAGTAGACATGTCTTGAAATAACCTGACCGGACCTTACTGTTTCGCAACAATAAAAATTCCAATCTCTCTGCCTGTAAGCTGCAGTATCCGAAGGCATATACATATACATATGTCTGAAGGAATTGTAAAACTTTGATTGGAGGGTAAAAATATTCATGTCTTCATTAGTGAGTCTAACATGTTGGGAATGCGGCAGCAGTAAACCTAAGTACAATAAAACACAGAAGAAATACTTATAGAAGTACATAGGCACAGATATGTACACTTAGTACATAGTAATTCTAATATTCATAAAAATGAGAAAAAACTTCTATGCAAGCACTTTTGCAAGTTCTTATTACAATTGTTTGATTTACTTAAAATTTGCAGGCGCAGGAGTCTTCGGAGGCTCTGGATTCGAAATGGTGAACTTATAAAGTCGCAGTTTGCATTAACGATGTAGCACTACCAGTAGAAGCTCGCTGATTGGTGGTTGCGGTTTTTGACTCTATTTTTTAATTGGCAACGACTAGTATTAGGCCACGTATAAGTGCCACTTTTCGAAGGATGTTGGTTCACTTCAAGGCGGCAATTGGTAATTTCTCTAGAGATAATGAGGAAAACCAGACTTATGGCAAACCTTCTATGCAATAAAATACGAAAAGTGGCGGTTCCTCTGAAACGCAACAAAAGTGTCGGGTATGGACGGTATATGTATTTATTTGCTGATAGCATTTGGATATCGTATACGGTTGAATTCTGGAACATAAACACCATTCTCACAAATAATTTCCTCAGAATACGGTACAACGTGGACATCTTGGGGCTAAGCTAGAAAAGATGGTCAGATATCAGTGAAAATATAAATAACTGGAAGCATTCGTGGGTCTGGGGTAAGGCTAATACTTACAGGAGCAGCACAAAAGAACCTCATATCACTGAAAATTTGCAGTGACCAAATATTTTTGATAAGATTCCAAATAACTACAAGAAAGATCACAATTGTATACACAACAGTGTGACCTAGCACGTAATGGGTGCGTAAAGCCTCGGTGATCGAAACAACAAGGGAGAGTGGCTTATCGATTTTTGCAATTTCAATTATTAGGTCATCAAAGGAACATTGTTTGACTACCGTATTATAGGATCAGCTGGATCCCTTCTACTGGCAGCCAACATCGAAAAAATTAAAACGCATTTGAATAAGCCGACGATTAAGAAGTTGTCTTTCTGTCATTTAGAACAGATGGAAAGCTGATGTTGGCATGAAATGCTATCACGTTATCTTATAGTAGATCAAGTTCGCTTTCGCATTCTGCTTGTGCCAACAGTGCCAGTTCTACAGTGCACATGAAAATTTCAGCTTTGACGTTGAAATAATCTGTGGACCTTAGTCATACTTAATTGAGTAAGAACCAAAGAGATCAGTAAGAAATGTTTTCGTAACCGCGGATCAGTGGTACATCGGTAAATGGCAGACGACAAACTACGAGTACAGAACATGAATTTAAGCAGACTCCTGAGAACTGAACAATGAGTATTTTAATCAAAATTCAAATTACAGCAGCAGTGAATTGATTTGAAAAACATCAACGCCTGAGTTGCACACGCTGACACAATAACCGTTAATACCAGTGAATTTACAGGAGGGCCTATGGAAAGCCTAAACGCAAATTCCTTATATCGGGTGAAGATCAACTAAGGAGATGCGGGAACTCTTTGCGATAGTTTTAAATAACTTTGACGACAA
The DNA here is from genome assembly GCA_949129095.1 of Volucella bombylans. Classification (NCBI taxonomy): domain Eukaryota; kingdom Metazoa; phylum Arthropoda; class Insecta; order Diptera; family Syrphidae; genus Volucella; species Volucella bombylans. The sequence goes on along the minus strand of OX422142.1, from coordinate 44,468,860 downwards.
TGCGGAAGTTCGAAAATAAATGCTCTTGTGAAGTAGAAAATTCCGAAACGTACATAGCCATGGAGCAATACAAAGAACTGAAGGAATCAAGTAAAACAAGGCAGTGGTCAATAAACTTTTTGGCGAAAGTGAAATGAAATGACGATCTTTAGGCTGCAGGTATTGCCTGATTACCGATGGATTGTGGAAGCCCCACGGGATATATGTAGACGTTCTTCCGCCTGTGGTCAGATTTTTGGAAAAGTTGCTAACAACGAAGCGGCTAACATAGTTCACTAGAAAAACCGCAAGTGTAAAACCGTTACCAAGGTGATAGGTCAAGCACCATCTGAAAATCAAATTTACTCGAAAACCAAGGAACACAAAAAAATATCTGGTGGAAAGATGAGACTTTGAATGAACGACAAAAGCCCAAGTATGTATGGTCTCAGAAACCAGATTATGTATGTACTCGTATATCCATCCAACTCACAACTTTAGCGAAGTAGTAAAGGGGCATACGCAAGTTGCCATCTAGCTTTCATTTTGATAAGGATGCTGGAAGTTTTGACTATCATCGCTTAAATTGAATGGGTGCTCAATTGTTAGCCTCGAACACCAATTATACAGAACGGGGAAAAGGACTAGGAATATACTGCAAGATCTTGTTACCTGTTACTCTGACTTGATCATTCAACTTAGCAATAGTATTTTTATTTTTTTTCATAGAAATGTATGTCCTTCATATACGTTGTTGGAGTAATCCGTTTCCTAGTCGAACTAGTTCTGGCTTCTGGAGGATCTTGAATTGTATGCCCAACAAATAAAATACGAGCATTAATTGGCTATCGTTTATTCTGGATACTTCACATTTAAAATTCCTATATTTAAGGAGTACATATGTATGTAATTCACTTGTATTTTAATTAATATAATATTAGAAAATCTTACTTTATGGTGTGGAAACCAGGTTTAAAATTAAGTTACTTAGTGGAACTATAAACTTTACTCACCGACAGTCACAAGAAAAAGAAAGAAAGGAAGTTCTTTCTCCTCAGTAACATAAGCTTGGTAATAGATTAATTCATACATTGAGTACTAGATACAGCAAGTGAAATAAATTTGTAATAGATTTATAACATAAATAGTTATATTCTAGAGCTTTATTAGTGGCGGTAACACCACCCCCTAGTATGGCAAGAAAGAGTTTTCGCCACCCTACTCCGTTCCGGCCGCCACTTCCTGTTTTGCTAGTTTTGTTGCCGGTCGTTCCATTATTCCGTAAGCGGTCAGGATCTTGGCTCTTCGAACTTGCCCGTCGTTTGCTCGTTTAACTTCCAGCACCTTTCCTCTAGGCCAAACGTTTCGCGGACACTTCGGGTCAACCACCACCACTAAGTCCCCAATACCCAATGGTTTACTCTTCTCGTGCCATTTTGTTCGACAAGTTAGTGATGGAAGATATTCAGCCACCCATTTTTGCCAGAAATGGTCGGCGTACTGCGTATGACTGCATTGTCTACTCGACTTGCTATTGGTTTAATGCCGTTTGAACACCCTAGTAGAAAATGGTTTGGCGTCAGGGCTTCTTCGTTTTTATTTTCAAGAGGCACATATGCCAGTGGTCTAGAATTGATAATGTTTTCCACTTCCGCCATCATACTACGAAGCAATTTATCGCTAGGGGATCGTGTTGGAGAGATTTTATACAACACAGATTTTATGGATCGCACTAGCCGCTCCCATGCCCCTCCCATGTGAGGCGCTGCAGGCGGATTGAAATTCCATTTTGTAACTAGTGTAGTGAAGTTGCGTATAAATGCATCACCATCGACTTCCTTAAGAGCTTCTCGTAGCTCTCTTTCTGCGCCTACGAAGTTGGTTCCGTTATCGCTGTAGAATTCACTTGGACTTCCGCGCCTTGCTGTGAAGTTTCTTATTGCCAGGATGCATGAGGACGTGTTCAGTGAATGTACAATTTCGATATGAATAGCCCTTGTGGCCAGACATGTGAACAGCGCACCATACCTCTTTTCTCTGTGACGACCCACAGTGACAGTCAAGGGTCCGAAAAAGTTCAACCCAGTGAAAGTGAATGGTGCAACGAATTAAGCAAGCCTTGCTGGTGGTAATTTAGCCATTTGCGGAGTATGTGGCATCGCTTTGTCTATTTTACAACGCTGGCAGTGTTTTATCTCTTTTTTGTATGTGGTACGCAAGCGAGGTATAAAATATTTTTGACGTAACTCGTTTATTACTGTTTCGTGATTTGAATGGTGATACAATGTATGGTAGTGCATGATGACTAAACATGTTATACCGTTATTCTTTGGAAGTATTATAGGTCGCTTTTGGTCTTCTGGAATGAAAGCACTATCGATCCTTCCGTCGACTCGAAGCACGTCTTTTTGGTCTAGATATGGAGAAAATTTATACAACGGACTTGACTTACTCAGTCTTTTGCCAGCGCTTAACTCACATATGTCCTCCGCATATTCTTGGTTTTGTGCTTGCCGAAGTAGGAGGACTTCTGCCATCTGCAGCTCGTTCTGAGTTAATTCGCCACATATCTTTGGCTGTTGTTCTCCTTTTTTCTTGCAGTTTACTGAAAATCAGACGACATAGGCGGCAGTTCTTAACATTCTAACCCACTTAGAGAACCGCTGAATATTGAATAAATGGTTTACTTCGACTATATGGAACATTTGTTACTTCTGCTCGATATCTGTAGGCGTACTCTCACCTTCTTCTCTAGGCCAACTGTATTCCGGTTGTTGCAAAAATGGAGGGCCGTTGAACCAGCGACTATTCTGACTGATTTCTGGGATGTTTGACCATTTTGTTGCTTCATCTGATACGTTTAATTTGCTTGGAATCCAGCGCCATTCATGTATGTCGATGATGTCGATGATTTCAGATGCACGAAAGGCCACGAACTGATGGTATTGGCGATGATCTGCCGCGCGAAGCCAGCTATGAACTATCTTGAAATCCGACCAGTATATCTTTCTAGCGATCTTGATTGAATGAGACTCCACAATGTATTTAGCAAATCGGGCACCGATTACTGCCGCCATGAGCTCAAGCCGGGGAATTGATACTATTTTTAGCGGCGCCACTCTTGTTTTTGAACCTATCAGAGAGGTTACGGTACTTTGGCTGTTCGAAAGTCGGAGGTAGCACACGGCAGCATACCCGTTTCGACTTGCGTCGACAAACGTATGCAACTATATATCGCTACCACAATAATTGGGGAGATGTTGTAAGTGGCACCGTGGAATGCGTAGCTCTGTCAGTTTTGGCAGAAACCTGGTCCAATGGTACCATTTTATGGCATGTTGTTCCAAGATTTGATCATCCCAGTCGACCGTGCTTCTCCATACTTCCTGCAGCAAAACTTCATAGGTGATCTTAAACCCAAAATACGAGTATATAATTTTGTAGAGTAGTTGCAGATATTTTAAAAGTTATTGCATCCTCATTGGGAATCCAATAAACTCCAAGCACCTTTTCAAAAACTGCTTCCTTATTCAACTCTAAACTTTTCTCTACCACTTGCTGGTCTTTATTGGCACTAGGACTTCTTTTCGGTTTGACGACCAGTTACGGATATTAAAGCCACCCTGCCTGTGGATATTTTTGACCTCGGAAACTAGTTTCATTGCTTCTTCCACGGTATCTACCGACTTCAGAAAGTCATCCACGTATCTTCTTTAATTGCTTTTGCAGCCACAGGAAAAGTTTTCTCGAACTCAGATGCATTTAAATTTTTTACGAATTGAGATGTACTCGGTGCACAGGATGTCCCAAAAATCATAACATTCATGGCGTAGATATCAGGAGGTCTGCTTTCGTCACATTCCCGCCAGAGAAACCGATGCACATCTTGATCTTCTGGTAATATAAATATTTGGTGGAACATCTGTTCTATATCACCGCATACCGCAATCGATTTCTCTCTGAATCGGAGAAGTATAGCAGGAAGCGACGCCAACAAGTCAGGTCCTTTCAGCAATAGGGAATTTAACGACACGCCGTGTGATTTCGCAGCCGCATCCCATACAACACAAGCCTTACCTGGTTTGTTTTTATTGAAAACTGCAAAAATTGGTACGAGTAAATACCAAACTCAACCTTTTTGTTTTATCTTTATTTCGTTTACCGACAATTTACGTATGTACCCTTTCAAAAGATATTCCCTTATGGTATTCGTAAATACAAGACGTAGCTCTGGCTGCGATTTAATTTTCCTTTCTTAACACATTAGTCTGTTCTTTGCCGTCGAATAACTATCCGGAAGCTCGAATTCATCAAAACGCCACAGTAAACCGGTCTCAAAGTGTTTATCTGCTCGTCTCTTCGTCAATTTATAAGTATTAGCCCGCGTGTTTCCTCATTACACCCTTCCTTCTTCGTTACAGCTATACCTAAACTTTCGAATGAGAAGGAACTCTTAACTAAATTATACAGGCTAACATCGTTATTATAATCGCACTCACAAATGTGGAAGTTATAGGATTCCTGATAGTTTTTACCACCCCCATATATAACCCACCCCAGATAAGTGCGTGCAGCTGCAGGTTCATATGGTTTATTTTCCCGTATTTCCTTGGGGATGCCCAGGCTCCAGTTATTAATGCCTATCAGTAATCGCGGAATAGCATTATTGTAGCTGTAAATGGGAAGGTTTTTTAGATGGTGGAAACGGTTGCTAAGTACTTCATAATTCAACGTTTGCATAGGAAGGGACAACTTACGAACTTTGTTAACCGCTAGAGAAGCAGTTCTGCCATGTTGACCGGCGATGGTCACTACTAGGCGCTGTGATGCATTTTCTGTACGCTGTATTTGGCCTGTCCATTTTAAACACAGTGGATGGGAATCTCCTTTTAATTCTAGTTTGGAGGCCAGTTCCTCATCAAGTAAACTAATTGACGAACCTTCGTCGATGAAAGCAAATGTATTAATTATTTTATTTTTTCCACTAATAGATATTGGCAGAATTTTGAACAATGTTTTGCAATTTAATTCACTATGTGCATTGACATTTCCCTGATCTTCTGCTACGAGTATGCCGTCCTTTTCATCACAAATTTGTTTTTGTGCAAAGAAACGATGGAATAGAGCGTGATGATTGTATGAACAACCATCAACACCGCATGCTTTCTTACTCTTACATGTGTTTGCGTGTGGATTCAAGCACTGTTTGCACAAATTATGTTTTCGGACAATTTTCCACCTTTCACTTCGATCGGCCTTCTGAGGTGGGTCAATAAGTCCGTGACTTTTTGAATTTCTGATCTTTTTACTGAAACAGCAACACTGCTCCTGTCAACAGTCATCTGTCAGTTGACTCCTGTCAAAATTTAAACTTGCTGCGTCAGTTAGTTTGTGTTTGACAGCTATTTTTATCAGACTACTCACTAATTTGAGGAGAAAATGGAAAAAAGTGAATTTCGTGTGCTTCACTTCACAGGAAGGTTTGGCGTTGTTTAATCGCAATATGGAGGAGTTTTTGCGCCGTTTTGTAACCGTGGACGAAACATGGATCCATCACAACACACCAGAGAACAAACAACAGTCAAAACAGTGGGTTTCTAAGGGTGAATCGGCGCCAAAGAAGGCCAAGGTGGGTTTGTCAGCCAATAAAGTTATGGCGACTGTTTTTTGGGATGCACGCGGGATAATCCACATTGACTACCTTCAAAAGGGAAGAACAATCAATGGGGAATATTATGCCAACTTATTGGACGGATTCAATGACGATTTGAAAAAAAAAAACCGACCTCATTTGGCCAAGAAAAAAGTTCTTTTCCACCAAGACAATGCAAGGGTGCACACATGTGCAGTTGCCATGGCAAAAATCCATGAATTGGGCTATGAATTGCTCCCTCATCCACCCTATTCTCCAGATTTGGCTCCGAGCGACTACTTCTTGTTCCCAAACCTGAAGAAATGGCTTGGTGGAAAAAGATTTGACTCCAATGATGAAGTCATCTCGCAAACAAAGGCCTATTTTGAGGACCTCGATAAATCATTTTTTTTGGAAGGGATAAAAAAATTGGAGAAGCGTTGGACAAAGTGTATAGAGCTCAAGGGAGACTACGTTGAAAAATAAAATTATTTTTTTATCAAAAAATCTGTGTTTTATTCCAAAAGTCACGGACTTATTGACCCGCCCTCGTATATCGCAGCTAGCAACATTGTTGCAGATGCCTTTGCAAACACAACATCTTCTTCTTTGGACATGCGAATGAGCAGATACATAGGCCTTTTTTGTTTTGTGTTGCATACTATTTTCCTTTGTTGCAGGACTAGACGTTACTGTGACACTGCACGCAGATAATCCGAAGTCAAATACCCAATTCGAGAATTCTACTAAGTTTGGAATTTTATTGGTCTTTAATAGATTTAATTTATGCGTTCCCCAGCTTAGTCGATAATGCGCGGGAAGTTTTTCTATTAGCTCTTGGAGCAGCGAGGAATTACTCAGCTCGTCTTGCAAATCATATGCTTCAATGGTAGCTATAAGACTTTTAACATTTACGGCAAAGGCAGTAAATGATTCTAATTTGTTTATGTTTATTGGTGGTGTTAATTTTATCCTTGTTTTGATAGATTGCAGAATTTTTTCCGGCTGCCCAAAAAGTAACTTCAGCGTTGATATAGCTGTTGGAACACATGAAGGGTGAACTAGGATGTGTTGCACAGACCGCAGAGCCTCTCCTCGAAGTGCACGATGTAGGCGAATAAGGTTTTCGGCGTCGGTTAACCCGCATACCATTCTGGACCAGTCGAATGTGGAGCTAAAGACAGGCCATTCTTCCGGATGACCAGAGAATATTGGCAAATCTTTTGGAACGGATTGGCGTGCCTGAATTTGTTCTTTCGTCAAGTTTGAATGAGTTATCTGTAATGGGCTGACTACTGGTGAACTGTATGCCCAACAAATAAAATACGTGCATTAATTGGCTGTCGTTTATTCTGGGTACTTCACGATTAAAATTCCTTTATTTAAGGAGTACATATGTAATTCACTTGTATTTTAATTAATATAATATTAGAAAATCTTACTTTATGGTGTGGAAACCAGGTTAAAATTAAGTTACTTAGTGGAACTATAAACTTTACTCACCGACAGTCACAAGAAAAAGAAAGAAAGGAAGTTCTTTCTCCTCAGTAACATAAGCTTGGTAATAGATTATATCATACATTGAGTACTAGATACAGCAATTACCGATCAACTGTTGTTGACCTAACAGTGTTGTACTTCAATGAGCCAAAGATCTTATTTTGAAATTTGTAATTTTTCTGATGGACAATAGATTGGGTTAGGTAAGAGTGGCTCTTAGAGAGACCAACCAACTTAGGCTTATTAGCTCATTGTAATGCCACGTAGATCTGTGATCCTTCTACTTTTGCAACCAATTTGAACTAATGAAGAACGTAGGAGACTGTTAAGGTCTATATTGTTTAGATCGCTTAAGTTAAGAAAGCTCCTAAGTGGAGTTTCCTTCTTCATGAGAGAGCTGGGCCTGTTCAGAGCAGGTGGAGGATTGTCTTCTCCTCCTTCTCGTCCATGCAGCTTCTGCATGCTTGCCGATAAGACACTGTCCAGTGATGACACCTATGATAGCGCTGAATTGTTTCCTATTTTGAAAGATCAAACTCTTAGAGCGATTCAGATCCTGCTTTGGCCAGAGCTGTTTGGTCGCTAAAACTGTTGATCCAACAGTTCACCTAAGGTTTATTCTCTTGTTTGCATCCAGTTTTAATATTAGTATACCGATGCAACCTTTCCCTACAATTCCCTACAATTATATCCTATCCGTTGGTTATCTGGTGGACCAGGGATCTGTATCTACAACGACAGTCAAGCTGTGCTTAAAGTTCGAGATTAAAACACCGATGTACTTGCTGAGCAAAGGCTTCCATTGACATTTAGGTTTTATATTAGTATAACTGCAGATGACAGTAAGTAATGCCGGAAGGTCAAACGAATACCTTCTGACATTTTTTAAGGCGTCAGCCTCTTTCCTGCTGTCCGCCTGGTGATGTGACGGGATACTTCCCTTTTGCTAAGCACCTAAGTATGCTGGTCTTAAGTGACAGGACATCCTGCGATGCTTGATATGTTGGCACAGCAGGCACTATCGGCTTGCACCAGTCTGCAGGTACTCGGCTCTTATATGAAGGTTGAAGGTACTATAATCACTTTATCACTGAAGACTGAGAAATTCCAACAATTAGAACACACAAGAAATACAGTGGACTCGATTATAGTTGACCTATTTTTATCGCACACGGTCTTAAATCGTAAGGAAGGTAACTACTTTAAAGAAAGGTTACATTTTAACATACCATTCAAACTATAAACTAGATCTATATGATTTGGATTGTTGAAACGTTCATTCGTTGAATTGTAATTATATTACTTTACTACACAATACTGTCTGCCATTCATGTGGAATCCTTCTGCGGAAACTATGTTCTCGATTGCACGTATATTTCCTACATTACAATTCTTATTTAAGCCTAATCGCAACGACAACGTGATGCAATCGGATGATTCGGGGTTTAATAGCAGCCGCGCCCGCAAGACATCTTTTTTTTCAGGCAACTAAAATCAAGTAAGATGAGTGGTTGCCTAGAATACAACAAGTTCAATTACGCTAATAATTTAGTCTCCTCATTAGATGTTGGAGGCCACACATGGAGCGAAATAACCATTGAACCCTAGAATCTTTCTTTCTCTCTCTGTCCCATTTCCTTAAAAATTTAACACGTACTCAGGCACTTTAAGTGTAGTCATATCCATTTGAATGTTAAGTTCTTTAAAAAAAAAGCAAATGTACCTAGTGCTTACAAACAAAGGAAAGGGTCAAGTCATTTCATCTCAAGTCAGTAATTTTAAAATTTTACAATCCGACTTGTTCAAACTATTCTTCACAAAAATGTTGTATTCTTTTACAAAGGCAGCTGCTTTAGAATTTTTTAAAATAAGTTTAATAAGTAATAAAAAATATTTAAAAAAGATCCATTTTATGACCCCTAAAAGGCCAAAATAATGTTTACGAGCGAGATTGGAATATCTGTGACGATAACCTGATAGGACTGCCCCAAATGTCAGGGCAGATTTATTATTTATTATTAGATTTATTAGAACATTTTAAGGGTTGAGCGAGACAGGAACAACGGAACATTGTCGAGAGACTCATATCCTGCTTTAGCAGAAGACGTTCGCAGCTATGAAGACGTTTTACATTACGTCAGAAAGCATCCAAATACAAATCTTAGGCACCTTAGCAGACATTTTAATCCAAGCAGAACCTACATCTAGAAAATTTTAAACTCATAATGCATGTATGCATTCCATCATATATCAGTACAAGAGCTATAACTGGGTGACTCAGCCTTTGGAATTCGGCAATTACATTCTTGAAAGACATTTTGCGGAAGACAACTTTATTTGTCGGATTCTACGGACGGATTAGTCCCAATTCACCAGGGATGAATCACTAATTTAACACAATCTACATACCTGGCAAGCATATTGGGTAAGAAGTTGATCGGACCCTATCGGTTTTTTTTTCTGTCGGTACAGAGCACTCAGCCAAAGAACTAATAGGTTGTACACTTTGTAGTTCCTTCTAGTTGAATATTTCAGGCTTTCAAAGAAAGATCTCTAAGCGCTTCAATGATGAAGTGACTATAACACCAGCACCCACCTCGTCAACGCCGAGTACCAGCTTATGTCCAGCACATTTAAGTCTTTAGGAAGAGTGTAGTGCCCCGTCGGACCGGCAGTAATCAAACTGCTGAGGGACAGCTTTCTCGACTTCCTGGGGACTTCGGGGAGTTTGGTCTGGTCTGCCTACAACCTGGGGAGTCATTTCATCTGCAGTTGTGCTGATATGAAACCCAACTGTCAATGGAAGCCTTAACCGAGGACTTAGGCAGACCCAACATAGATTCGGGTCCTGAGAAGCCCTCTTCTAAGCTTTGCCTGGAAAATTCATCGGCGATTTCATTTCCCGTGACCCCATTATTACCTAGGACCCAGACAAGACTCAGTGAATTTAGCCTTCTTAATTAAGGGCTTTGGGTTTTAAAGCCAAGAAAGTTTTAAAATATACTCGTATACCTTTGATAAAAAATGGGTTACGCACACATTACTTAAGAGGACCGCCATCAAGGTAACTAACTAGCCTTTTTACTTGCGAACAACCATAAACATCTTTGTGAATAATAGATTACTAAAATGCAAAATATTGTTATTAAGAAACCGTCTATTCATATTTACACTAACTGTCTTTTTTAAATATTTTGAACTTTGAGCAGGAAGTAAGTGAGAACTCTTTGTACGCAGCTTGATTTCTCGTAAGAATTTGATTTCGAACGTTTTTGGCGCCTAGAAGATGTTCACTGTTAATCTATTCCATCGGGGTTGAAGTACAACAGGCTGAGGAACATTTCGTCCCAACTCACAGTGGTGCTTCGGATGGACGTTACATTGTGGAGTTGCCGTTTAAACTTAATTGTGCTGCGAATCTCTGTAATTCTTTTGGCATTGCTCTTAGTCGGTTGCGATCTATGGAACGTAGGTTCTCTTCTAATCCTGATCTCAAGAACCAGTATAATCGTTTTTTTGGAGGAATATCTTTCATTAGGCCATATGGCTGAAATTGCCCAACAATCATCCAGCTGTTATTATTTACCTCATCATGCGGTTGTAAAAAGCAATAGTACTGCCACTAAATTGAGAGTGGTATTTGACCATTCAGCAAAACATCATCGTTAAGAAGATATTCCGTCAAATTTTGGTTGCTTCAAAACACACAAACTTCCAACGAATACTTTGGCGTGGTTCTCCAGAAGAACCCTTAAAGCATTTCAAGTTGCTGACGGTTATCTACGGGACATAAGCGGCACCCTGCTTATCGGTACGTACCTTAAAACAACTAGCACTCGATTATGCAAGAACTCACCACCGAGCCTCCAACGTTAATCTCAGCAACATCTTCGTCGATGACGTTTTTCCTGGAGCAGATTCTGTAGAAGAAGTCAATGTGTTCGGAATGAACTGGTAGACCTACTCCGATTATTCGGGTTTAACCTACGAAAATGGACTACAAATTGCTGGCCTCTTTTACTTTCTTTGCCAGAGGAGCATCGTGAGTAGAATTTGAGGAGTCAAGCGTGGTTAAGGTACTTTGTCTTCAATGGTGTCCATCTAAGGACTCTCATATAAAGTAGTACTTCCCCAACCAACAACATACATAAAACGTCGTATTCTTTCGGATGCCTCTCATGTGTTTGGCCCTTTAGGATTTCTAACTCCAATAGACGTCGCAATCCAAATATTCTTCCAGGATTTATGCGAGAAAAACTAGGTTGGGATGATGATGTTCCTGAAGAACTCGCACATAGTGATGAACTGCACATGGTCGAATCGATATCGATACCGAGAGTTTTATGGAAGAACGAACAAAACTGGAAATTACATGCATTTTGCGATGCGTCGTTAGACGCCTATGTAACCGTTGTTTACTGCCAGAGTATAAATGCAAATGGAAAAGTCGCGATAACCATTGTAGTAGGGTTAATCCTATTAAAGTTTGATCGCTTCCAACGCTTCTGAAAACGTTCTTGAAAGTTTGATTTTTAAATATTCGAATTGGCTTAAGGTCGTTCGCATCAGTAAAAAATTCCTTTCCAAAAATAAGCTTTTGCCCCTCGCTCCGTTTCTCGATCAATTCAATATCCTTCGTGTCGGTTGACGTATACAGAACTCTAATTTATCTTACAACGCGAAACATCCACTAATCTTGTGCAAATCACATCCTATTGCTGAACTCTTAGCGCGTTGCTTACATATACACTATCTGCACGCTGGTGTAACACTTATGATCGCTTTAGTTAAACAAAGTTTCTACATTCTTGGCTGCAGAAATCTTTTTCGTAAAATTGTTTTTGGCTGTAACGATTGCTTCCGACAGCGTCAAACGTCATCTTAGCAGCTGACGGGTGACCTCCCAGTAGAGCGTGTTCGGTTTTCACGTCCCTTTTGTAAGGTCGGTTACGATTACGTAGGCCCTATTACCCTTCGCCTAGCTCGTGGACGAAATCCCAAGTTCGTGAAAGCGTACATCGCGCTCTTCGTATGTTTCGTTACTAAAGGAGCTTACTTACTTACCCACAAGCTCATTTCTCTTAGCCTTGGATCGATTCGTGGCTCGGTGCGGTAAGCCATCGGTAATATGGAGCGACAACGCAACTAATTTTCATGGGGCCGAGAGAAAACTTGGAAAACTATACGATCTTTTTCTCAGTCAACAACGGTACATTATCATCAGTGATCATCTTGGAATTTTATACCACCATCTGCACCTCACTTTTGAGGGTTGTGGGAGGCTGGTATAAAATCTGTTAAATCTCATCTAAAACGCGTTATTGGTGACCATAGGCTAACCTACGAAGAGATCTATACCCTCCCAGCCAAAATCGAAAGTCTACTCAACTCGCGCCCTATATGGCAAACATCTGACTATGAACTGACTGCTCTAACTCCATCACATCTTATGATTGGAGAATCTTATTCTGCAGTCCCTTTACCTGATGTTTCTTATCCTACTGTTTCAGTCGAAAATAACTGGTTTCTTTTACAGGCACTTATGCAAGGACTTTGGAAGCACTGGCATCAACAGTACCTAATGTCTTTGCAGTGCTGACCAAAGTGGCAAAAGGTGCAACGCAACTTTCAACTCAATGATGTCGTGCTACTTAAGGAGCACAATTTACCTTCATCTAAATGAGTTCTTGGGCGTGTGACTAAAATACATCTTGGACCAGACAACAAATACAGAGTCGTCACCGTCAAAACAACTAATGAAAGCTACGTTCGACCAGTAGTAAAACTTGCACCCTTACCGGAGTCTTCCATTGTCTATTTTAAATATTTTGAACTTTTTGATTTTGCCAAACAATTGTTAACCTACTCTATTTTTGTACTAAATCTCTTTGGAACAATCTTAATTACTGTAATCTTAACTTTAACTTAACTTATGTTCTCTCAGTCAATCTTGCATTTCTTTTTGTTGTCATCTTTGTAATCCGCTGCTGCTTGCACTTTAACTAATCTCTTTCTCTTTGATGTCGAACCAGCAGCAGCAGACTACAAGAGAATCTACATAAAATTACAAAATTTAAGAATATTACAGAATACCTATTAATCAAAACAAAATTTTATAAAAAACACAATTATTTAATATTAAAAAACACATAAAACGAAACCACATTTAATAAACTAATTTAATTAAAACAATATACAGTCCTCATCACATTAAGGAACAATAATCCTCAACTACATCAGTCATACTAAAGTACGAGTATACATGTATGTACATATGTAGATAAGATATACGCGAAAATCCAGCATAAGAACTTGATATGATCAACAACACTCCAGATAAAAGAGCCTTCAAATATCAGCCTTTAAACTTGAACCAACGGGAAAGTTCAAACCCAGATATAAATAGTATTGGTAGAAGAAAGTGGATGGCTGAATTGGTTCAGATGAGGATTCCTTAAAAAACAAAAATAAAGCTTTTTCGCTTCCTGATGACTAAATTATATGTATGCCTTATTTGATCATATACATACATACATACATACTCGTAAATTATATGTACTTCGCTCATTCTTAAACCGATTTCGGCATAAGCTTGATTAGTTGAAATTTAAATGAGCAACAAGTGCCAGTAGGTATTTATTAACCTTGGGGAAATATGTAAGTGCAAAAGGGATGTACGAAAATCCTCTGTTCGGGCTAATATTTGATTTGAATTCTCCATGTTCATATACGGGTATATTGAAATTATTTCTACCTGCAGCCCATGGAAAAATCAATTTTTATCGTTGGGGGACCTTGCAGTACCATGATGTTTTTTCCTTAAAAACGGTAAAGCAAAAAATATTTGTACAAAAACCAAATAGATACGAGTAAAAAAAACTAAGAATCACTTTATTGGAAAAATGTTAAGGCAATGCACGCACAAGACACTAGTGTATAAGAACGCGTCCAATCGAACTTCATGAATTTTAAGTGACTTGCATTAACTGTGGACGAATGTAGACGTGCAATTTGTTCGCATTACCATAAAACAAGTGAGAGGACCGCTTTTTTCTTCAATCGTGAGCTCAAATTCAATCTGTCTAGCTGCCATCTATTGGCCTATTGAGATGCATTCAATGGACAATTTCTCAAACATGTATTTTGAGTTAGACACTTTTATTGTTAGTCGAATTGTTAAGTATACACACCGGTCGGGGACATATTCGTACTCGTAGTTGTAGAGCTCTGATATTGTAGACATGGTAGGCTTCTTGTGACACTGTAAATTGCAAATTGTATTGCGAATTTGTATCTTAGAAAACGGGATTTTTTCCAATGACCATATTTGACAGTAAAACCATTCAATTGAAGGAATTGAATAATTTAGATGTACACAAACAGTACAAAAGGTTAGATTGGATTTTTGTTTGTTTTTCAGTACGATTGCCTAACATTTGTCAACAGCTAACGCATTAAGGAAATGTGCTTACAGGGACTCCAAAGGAACAGATGACATTAAAATCTTGTCTACGTTATGTTTGGACAAATTGTTTCGTTATTTTTAGTCAGAATGTGATACAATTGGAATTTGTGTGTAAGCCTCTCTATGTATACCTGAAGAAGTTTTTTTTTTTTTTATTTATTTAAGGATAATTTATACACTTTCGCATTTCGTAATGCCAATCATTTGATCAACTTGGTCTTATTTCTTGAATGCAAAAAACAAATGATGACAATAGCCTCAGTGCACCAGTTTTGGACAGGCGGAACTTAAGTAGCCTTCGAGAAACTCAGGGTCCAACTGTGGTGTTAAGGAATTCTTTTTGTGTACTGTCTTTGAGTTTGATGATTGAGAACGCCTACAGTGCCAAAGGAAACTAAAAGCCGTTTCGTTGCGAGCTTATAACTACGAAGGTAGCTATGACCTGTGTTGATAGCCACTAATCGGATAGTGTCTGTATGTTTTTATTAGGAGGTTCTGTGTTGTGACACAGTCATATATCAGCCACATCTTCTTGGACCTTGAACATCTCAGTCCTGCTTTATGGAGCAAATACTTGGACACTGATGAAAGGAGTTAAAAATGCTCTCAAGCGCTTCAAGAGAAAAGTTTTTGGGTAATTTTCGATCCGGTTTGCATCGATAGAGTATGTAGGAGACGTTTAAACAGCGAACTGTGCTTTCTGTGCAGCGTTGCCGACCTCGTCAGAAAAGCTCTGACAACCCAACTTAGATGGTCAGGTCGCCTTAAAAGCATGAACACCAACTCCCCGACCTGGAAAGTTATTAACTCCAACTCAGAAGGGCAACGCCGCCGTAGTGGACTTAGATGACGCCCACAAGACGCAACTGGAGAGCCATGCCAAGCAGAAAGTTGTCGAAATATATATATTTGATGTTGCAGAACAATTGTTCGCCGCTATTCCGCAACACATTTTAGAACCATTTGTGAAGCCTTAATCGCATTCTTGTCTGGACATCTTAATGAGAACCATTTACTGATGTTAAGCACAATAAATATATATGTTCGGATCGAATTTTGCTGTTTTAGTAGCGTCTTGCGGACCAGCAATCATATTATATTAGTCTATCTGCACTACATAAAGAAATAGTATTGAGCGCAAGTCGAGAGATTATTTAGCTTAATGTTAAGTTAAATTTAGAATAATATCTAGGTATTTTGCACGGGAATAAGACAATAGATTTTTTTTAAGTGAAGGAATCTCGCCGTTATTTTGATTTTCGTGATGAGGGTATCAATTCAGTTTTGTTATTGTTGCTATTTTTAATGCTTATACTACCACGCCAGAGGTAGTCAAATTTTAGCAAGTTCTCTTTTCGCAAGTGAGTATATCCGGAGTATATCCCTTTCTTGACTTGGCTAAGAGGCTGTTTCTTAATTTTTCAGCACGGATCTGATTCATTTGCTAACAAAAATTTCTATCCCAACCTTGATGGGGCACTATTTGATGGATGCAATATTAACATTGTTGAAAGCCAAGGTATCACTGCGACCTCATGGTTTTGGAACACGACGTACAACACGCTGCCTAAGCCAAGCGATGAAACTATTTACTTTCTAAGATTCTATCAAACCCGGTTCGTGGAGTAAACTTTGGAGAGGATCTTGCTTAATTTTCTAGTTGACTATTTCAAGGTTTATATAAAGAAGCAGTAGATTAATTACACATTAATTGCTGTCCAGGGACTTAGAGTCTTTGATAAAAAGTCTTTACAGGGTTCGTGAATTCAACATATAGATTTCTTGGCACTTAACAATTGTAAAAATCTATATCTAATATTCAAACATGACTAGGCGGCATATTTTAGAGCGCTACCAAGATTTTATCTAACAACTTCCAGCGTTTTTTGAGTTTGCAATGGTTATGCGGCATTTTTTTACGTTCGTACTACCGTATCTTCGCCTTTCTCATGATAAGTCCATCTAACTTTCCAATGAAAGCGGCAAACGAACAGCGAAATAAAGTCATTACCTACGTGTTCCTTTGTAAACGAGGGAATGTTTGTGGGTTAAGTAAGGCGAAAGTAATGTGTACCCTAAATGTTTGCACTGTGTACTGATGTGCTGTAGTTATTCCAAACATTTTCCAAGAAATTTCTTAGCTCCTCCGTATGGTATTGGAGGTCAAATACTCATCCATTTGCTTCTTTATTACGAAGCACCACGCGCAATTAGCACTGGCATGCGTGAAACATCTTCTCATCACACTCAATAAGGATTGTTCACACTTTCTGCAAAAGGAAGTGACTATAGCTACCGCGCAGACTGCACATAGAATGTACTCGTTCCAAATCAAGAAAAGACATTTCGCAAGCAATCGCAATCGAGGAACAACAAAATAAAATAAAATAAAAATAACACAACCAACAGCAACAACAACAGCCGTCGAATGGACAATCAAAAAACTTTCAGCTTACTGACCCAATTCCCCAAAACGGAAAATTAATTCAGTGAACCCGTCCATCCAGCTGACCAAACCATCGAGAGTCCAGCCGCATTTAACAAAGCGAATCTGTCAAAGTAATTATAGACTTCAAACCGGCGTAAAATTTATAACATAGCCTCCTCGCTCTATGGTGTCTTTAACGCATCGCGCAACTCCTTTCGAACACCAAGCATACATACGAGTAAGATGGATGGTGTTGACTTGACTCCAGTTTCAGCTCCAGATACGAATAATGATGACCTTAGGTAGGTATCCCAAGTCACGTACGGAGGGGGTTTCCCCTTTTGTTGTTGATCATCATGACCACACACACACCTCACTTTTGATACCTCAAATGTGGTGATGATGATCACGATGATCCGATCGATTAATATCAGAGCTTACGAGCATATTGGAGGCCATGGCCATGGTTGGCAGCCAAGTTAAAAGAAAATGCTTCGATTAAATGAAAAGCGATCACCTACATTTGAGTCATCAAGGAGTTGGGATGAATTGCTTTTCATTTATTGTAATCATAGAGAGGTAACGTAATTATAGATGCAGTCCACAGCGGATCATGTGTTTGGGGCCCCCGAAGGCAATGATTTTTGGACAGAGTCTTGTTTCGATTTCGTCGGGCGGTGTAATTTTATTGCGTGCTCAGTGGCATTAACATGCAATCATCTTAAGATTGATTTCTGTACTTTTTATGTGTTTTACTTTTTTTTTAATCCCAAGAATGGTCAAGAGGAGTGTCTCAATTAATCTCTGAGCACAGACCCAATAACTTTATGTCCCCTAGGTAGTTAGAAAGTTCATACGTGGGAACTCATAAATGGGAAAGTGTAGAAATATTTTTAAATAACTCATCTTATCTGCCAGTGCATGGATTATCTTTAAAATTGATTTATTTGAACGGCTACTACAAGCTTGGACAGTGTCAAGTCAATGGAAAACGCTACTTACGGTGTCGGCTTCTATTTAAAAAGTTTGGATACAAATCCAAATTAACTAGATGTGATGCAAGACTCCAAAGTGTATATGTCTTTTCTTCTTTAGTACGATCTTGTGCCAAGTTGTGCCATTAAAGCACCAAGTTGGTAACAATTTATTCACTTGAGCGCGCCACCTTTGTATATATCAGTATCTGAGGTAGAATGTTGGCTTTTATCCGCTCAACATGTCATCCGGCCAATAGAGGCAATTTATACATGTAGTGCTGTGTATAGCTACGGGATTTTCATTGTTCTGCAAGACCCGCTCTTATTGTATTCCACCCGTTCGACAAAAAACTAAATGTTGCCGCTTCCTCGTTTAAGAACAGACAGCATTTTTCATTGTCATCTCTACAAATAAACGGGTTTGACGATGCTAAGAAAATTAGGCATGGCTTTTTATACAATATATTGTTGACATCTATTTGAAGGTCTTGAGTTTTTTCCACCATAAGTTGAAAGTCCTTTGAAGAGTCAATATCGCCTAGATACTTTGGAAAATGGGATAGAGAGAGAAAGAAAGATGTTTTTGGCTCAGTGGTTATTTCGCTACACGGGTGGCATCCAACATTTGATTCTTTGTGGAGGTTGGCTTATTGTTGATTTCTAGTCAACTATTCATCATACTGGATTTTCTTGAACTGAAAAAATGAAGATTTGGAAGCCTGTCCACTACCACTTGAGCCAAGGCCATTGAAGAGTTTCCTGGCTTCGTGTACAATTGCAATATGACTATGTAGTCAATTTAGTATAAGAAGCAATAAAAAGTGTAATTCAATTACTAAATAATTATATCTAAATCGTAAAATTGTTTTCTTTAACTTGACAAATATCCGCCGTACCGCATACTCTCTACCGCTACCTCTATAATAGCAATAATTGGAATCTATTGTGCTGTTAACGTAGGTCTCTATTTGCACAGGCAAACACCATACTAATAAGTTCCATGTTACGAAATCAGTTACTACTGTTTTATCATAGCCAATACATGTAATCTAAAAGCCTTACTAACTTTGACTTTTTCAAAATGGTTCGTTTACATATAATGACATTCATCTTCTACTTAACATTCGTATTAATCTGTTAGAAGGCTTTGAAGGACCCGAGGAAGCATTGATGACCTTGACTCGAAAAATCATAAGGCCTTCGGATGAGGTATCATTATCAAATCTAAAGGCAGATCCGAAGTATACAGAAGTTATAGCTATCTGTAGTTACGTTCTGTTCATAGTTTGTCGATTTTGTGTGACCCTCGTATAAGTGGCAGCTCGCTGTTCTCTGCCAATGATGTCAATATTACCACCATATGTAAGTTGTAGAACATATTTTTGAAATGTTAGCCTCTGACCCTTGGCTTTGTCCAAAATATCGTTTGTTTTGTGGGCGCATTTTTACCCACACAGTTTGCTGATAGAAATTGTGCTAAAAGTGCTTCAGGATGTCCATTTCGTCCTAAGGTCCTATTCCTATCACAAAGCGTAAGCATGAAATGCTATGAATTCTTGTTTTGAAATTGACAACAGCAATTTTGGCTCTTAGTACCTACTTAATTATGCGTAAGTCTAGTTTCAGCCATCAGGGCAACTGTCTCTAGAGATGTCCAGTTTATAAAAAAGGACAATCTCATCTCTCGTTGTAACAACTATCTCTCCAAATACCTCGTAAGAGATTACAACAACGTTTTTCCATGAAGACCTTTACCCACTTCCAAAAAGGGGCAATATTCATCCATCTGCTACAACAAGCCATTCCACAACTCGAAGTCCGTAAGTAACGCTCAGATCTGTAAGAAACCGAATTCAGTAAGAGCTGACTCTAAAATTTAAGAAAACTTAATCAACGAGGAACAGGAATACTGAATGTTTATTTGAAACATTCCAAGGATATATTAAATGGGAATCATATAAAAAATGGGAAAAGTGTCAGATTCAGAGTAAAATCGATTGGCTGTCCGGAAGCTTAAGGAGAACAAAATCGCATCTCCTTGTGGCTTTAAGTTCAATATTTAATATCATTTTGATAGAAGATAGGTCATCCTATGTCTTGAAAGCTCTATCGAGGTGTATTACTACCCAGTGTGATATACACAATCCTATTGAAGATACTGTGAATACATTCGTTATTCTACAATAGCAACATAATTATCAGCAAGTACTAGTCAGGCTCGTGACACTTGGGCGGAACTTGAAAAAGGTCAAATTTCTGTCTGGACTTAAAGTTGCATATTATGTCGACAATTTTAATGGTAGTGGCGCGCCCACAAGACCAGGCATTTGGTCAAGATTTCGAATACCTACATACATATAAGTGTGTATTGATATATTGTATGATATATATTAACATATATCGGTTTATGACATATAGTGGGGTCTATGCATCTCTCTCTTTTAGATACGTAAGAAGATATTAACTGCTTTCCTATGAAACGCTTGGGTATTCATTTTGAGTATGGCCAACTACTTTTTCGCCAATAAAAAAGAAGAAGAATAATATCAACCTATAATCCCTAGAAAGGTAGTATAAGGCTCACGTTTTCTCAATAGATTTTAGAATTCAACTCGCTGCATTCAGCTAATGATGTGAGCGTCAGTTTACGGTGAGTCTGAGACTGAGTATTTTCCCTCGTCATTCTGCACAATCTGAGTTAGGCAGGTATGTTAAAACTTAATATGACGCCAAAAAATCATCTTTATAAATAGATCCTATCATATGCGGCCTTAAGGTCGATAGATAGTTACAATATGTTTGTTTGCAATATCTATGATCTTCCAGTCTAGTATTCTATTTAAAATTCTACGTAAGCAAACAAATTAGATGCCTGGCGACCGAGGTATCAACCCAACTGATTAGAAGTTATACGCACAGCCCGATGCAATTGGAAGATACACAATACATATATTACTCCGCCTATGTGCTGCAAGATCCACCTGTGCATGTCGGTAATCCTTCACCTAATCCAAAAGCAAGGTCAGATATTCATAAGTTGTATGAAATTGGAAATTTGAAAGTTCAAGACCACAACTCGGATAGACAAAATTTACTACAGATCGGAGTTTTATCCATATAAAGGGTCCGCCATCTAACGTTTTTTTTTTCAACTTGTACTTATTTCGTGAATGGTAACACCTAGCTCATGTCTGATTTAACAGATAATTAGTTTTATCCTTCCGGTTAATAATGGAAAATAATTTCATTCAAATGTCTGCCTCGGCTGGCCATGCAGTAGCCTACACGATCGGTCCAATTTTTAAGCACATTTTCGATTGTGTGCAGCTGTATTTCACCAATGGCTTCACGAATATTGTCCTTTAAAGCGTCAATTGTCTCTGGCTTGTGGGCGTAACACTTATCTTTTACGGCACCCCAGAAATAATAGTCCAACGGTGTCAAATCGCAGCTCCGAGGTGGCCAAACGACATCAGCTCTGCGGCTGATAATGCGATCTTCAAAAGCAGGGCGCAAAACATCGAGTGTAGCTTCGGCTGTGTGGCACGTAGCGCCGTCCTGTTGAAACCAAATGTTGCCAATATCCTCCTCTTCAATTTTTGTGAACAAAAATTCGTTCAACATGGCCCGATAACGATCGCCATTGACTGTAACGGCCACTCCTTGCTCATTTTCGAAGAAAATCCGCACCAAACAGTGACTCGTTTTGGGTGTATCGGCTTTTCAATGTATGCGTGCGGGTTTTCTGTGCCCCAAATGTGACAATTTTGCTTGTTTACATACCCGCCAAGATCAAAATGAGCTTCATCTGAAAAGATGATTTTTTTGGCAAAATCGTCATCTTCTCTAAGTCGATCGCAGGCCCACTTAGCGAAGCGAAAACGCATTGGATGGTCAGTTGGCTTCAACTCCTAAACCAATTGGACTTTGTATGGCGTCATACCAAGGTCTTTATGCAAAATTCGTCTCAATGATGTCTCCGAAATGTTCAATTGTTGAGAACGACGGTGAATTGATGTTGATGGCGCTTCACGCACACTTTCTGCCACAGCAGCAACATTCTCGGGTGTACGCACTGTTTTTGGCTTTTCACGCGTTGGTTTATCGATGAGGATGCCAGTTTCTTTCACTTTTTTCACAAGATAACGAACATACGGAGCTGACGGTGCTTCTCTTCTTCCAAAATCCGTACGCAATTTTCGCACACATTGTGCAACATTACCATGATTTTCAAAGTAATGTCGCAATATTTCCCAGCGTTGTTCAAGCATATACACAACCATATTCGTTCAGCGGAAGGATAAAACTAATTATCTGTCAAATCAGACATGAGCTAAGTGTTACCATTCACGAAATAAGTAGAAGTTGAAAAAAAAAAACGTTAGATGGCGGACCCTTTACAACTCTATCTAGAACATTAAACATTAATACCAATTATTTACCGATTTTTGTCAATTTTGCTTTCCCTTATGCCTCAGATATAAAACAATTTTCGAAGTCATTAGGTATTGGATTAGATATTAGATACTCGTAAACAAAAACACCATTATAGCAACTCCATCATCTGTACATCTGTGATCAAACGTCGGTCGCTCTGGAATTGTGAGTTCTATTGTCCCATAAAATGTATATCAGTCCGTAATTTTTCTTAAACCCTGATTTGCCCACAAAATTATTTGTGCAAAAGCATCATCATTTACCAAGAAAAAAACAATGAGGACATACGGTGACATCTATGATGGGTGGAAGTAAGGTAGTGAAATTTATCACAGACATCAACCATGTTTTTATTCTATTTAAGTCGTGGATTATTCACGCAGTTAAGCATTCGTTGCGCATGCTCTTTATCAATTGTCTCTCCATCATATACCAATAAGCTTTGTTGCATTGGTGAATTGTTGCATTGGTGAATTGTTAGCTTCGTTTTTAAAAACATCTGATCAAGGTTCGTATACTGGAAATTCATAATTTTTTTTAGCTGATGTTCCCCAAACAAATTTCTTTCATGTGCGGATTAGATGCTTTCCAAATAGTGTGGCAATTTTGGCGTATATTTCCTGCGAAGTTTCTTTTTTTTTGTAGAGGATCAGTTGATAGTGTATTCATATTCTGCAAGCGTAATTACGAGTATGATAAATAATTTTGTAGATATAAAGGGTTTTCCAATAGGGACTTGACAACTTTGAATTTAATTTGTGAACGCACTCTTTCACTAATCATTAAACTGTCACTGTAAATTTATTCAGTAAACTCAACATTTTCATCATGGTAAAGTACACGAACGACCAACGTCTGCAAATTATAAAAATTTTCTATCGAAATTCGGAGTCGGTGAATGCAACTTTAAGAGCTTTCACTCCAATTTTCGGTCGTAATTCTCGCCCTAGTAGAGAGGCAATAACAAGTTTAGTACAAAAATTTGAGTCTAAATATTCGTTTTGTGATGTTGCCGTGTCAGTGAGACAACGATTGGGTTCTGTGGAAGATGCACCAAGATGATGAATTTTATCTCAAAATCATCTTCAGTGACGAAACTAATTTTTGGCTCAATGGGTTCATCAAGAAGCAAAATATGCGTTATTGGTCGGTTGAAAATCCACATGTGCTTCATGAATCACCACTTCATCCACAAAAAATAACTGTTTGGTGCGGTTTGCATGCCGGCGGCGTTATTGGGGCATATTTTTTCGTCGACGATAACGATCGTCACGTTACTGTAAATAGTCAGCGTTATCGCGCCATGATCACCGATTATTTTTGGCCCGAATTGGAAGATATGGACTTGGACGACATGTGGTTTCAACAGGATGATGCCACAAGTCACACACCACACGCTACAGTCGATTTATTGAAGAGTTCTCGTAAGTATAGTGAGATAACACATCTCAAGACATGGGCCATTCGATTGGCCGCCTCGTTCGTGCGATTTAATGCCGCTTGACTATTTTCTGTGGGGCTACGTTAAGTCATTGGTTTATGCCAACACGCCGACGACGTTGGAAGAGCTCAGAGCCACCATTGAACGCAAAATAGCGGCCGTTTACGCCGAATTGTGTGGCCGAGTCGTTGAAAATTGGGTCCAACGAATCGACCGCTGCAAACGTGCCTGCGGTGGCCATATGAACGAAGTCGAGTTCCATTCATAAATATTTTGATTGCACTTCAAGCCGATAAACACGTTTTTGAATTATCTCAAATGGTTTGCGTTTTATTTAAAAAAAAGTTGTCAAGACCTTATTGGAAAACGCTATATACATATACTGTACCCTTAGGCCAACAATTAAGTAATCTTATGACGATGGTATTGATTGAATAGTAGTTATATTTTTATAGATTTGTGCCTTGACAGAACAAGAAAAACACTTGGAATAAATTGAATTATTTATGTACGTGAATACGACTCGGCTCTACAGCTATGAATTGAGCTCATCCTGACTGACATTAGAAACACAACTCTCGTGCTCCTTTTACTGGTTTTACGCCAAATAATTCGCAACCATTTTACTGACTTTCGCTTTATTTGGCGGTACATTCCGGGGTGGACTTGGGTCTCAACTAAGAAGCCCCCCAACCAATTCGATCGTAGCTAGGCTACGTTTCCTGATTCACGATATTTAAGTATTTCGCCGCCCTACCGATATTATGAAGATTATCACCGTTGTGGTGTTAATCCGTTTTTCATGTCTCAGTCATTGTATTGAGAATGTTCTGACCAAGGCAATGTCATAATCATACAACGTCTGCTAATAGTCTACATAAAATCATTTTAATTTTTCTAAAGAAGACTTTGCTACTCGATTGCCTTCTTGATCAAAAAATCAGTGAAATGCAGGAATTATTCATTCTTCAATCTCATTACAATCTCATTACTGGATCGAAGCCTGGTAGAAATTGACTTGTCAGTATCGAATATATTTTTTTGAAGCCTTCACATATTTCGTTTTATACTCGTTGATCCATACTCGACCCCTATTCGCGAATTCCGAAGCGATACTGATGAACGCGTTGCTGACATTGCACCTCGTTCTTCCAATTACATCAACACGAATCAGCATATGCATTTGAGTTTTCGAGAATTTCGGTGTAAGAGAAGTTTCACGACAGCTCAGGGATACCGAAGTTAGATATTTTGTTTTATAAGCTTGTCTTTACAACCGCTACCATATGCACGCTTACGGTCAACAAAAATGTTATGTGTTATGTTATGTTAAATGGAAATGAAACCAATGAGTTTGCTGCAAGATCTGCCGAAGTGTAAAAATCTGGTCTATGGTAAACTTTCCTTTCGGTAGTCATACTGATATAAACCAAACATGTAGTTGACAAAAGAAGTGCTATATTTGGATGATTTTAAAAAATGCCTGATAACCCAAAGAAGTAAGTAAAATTTACATGACTAGCATGCACATGCACAATATGGCATGCGTGAGAAGAGACATAAAAACAATTTATCTTAATAAGCAAAACACGGGTTTATGTCGATTCTCACGCTGCATTTAATCTTAGATATATAGCTTAAGTTTTAAGCGTGAGACCAGGTACAGATTTTGTGATTCATGCGTATTACCTTTCAATCGGTCTGCGTCTGCTCTCACGCTTATTTTAACATGATTTTGTAGGTCATTTCCAACACAACCATCAAGCAGCAATAAAGTATTCCTTTTCATACAGTCGTAAGTGTTTTTAATCATTTTATTGTACAACGCCTTTCTTTCTTTCAAGGCAATTCAGATGAAGTTAATCTTCAAAGGCTTATGTCTACACCGATGGTCGTTAAATCGGCATCTGCTGTATAGGACTCAGAGCAGTGCAATAATTCTTATAGGAGAGACATTCCAATACTAATCCAATCGTTTGTCGCAGTTTGTTATCGCCTTTCTACGAAATTTTCAGTATCATCTTCAAACCGTCAACAGTGACTTTTCCACAAGTTGTCCAGCTTTCTTGTGGCCTTGACTAACCCTTTATTTGCTAACATATAAAAATGTAAAACTAACATAGAACGATATTTTGCCTTATTTCCTTCCCAATTACCCTCCATGGAGAATACTGTGCAAGCACAGTTAATCTGCTAATACAAAATACCTTGAGAGGGTACTGGTTATGATAAATAAAATATAATTGCGCATTTACTGAAAGGAAAGTTGTCGTATTCCACACAAACATCTGCGCCCTAAATTAAGCGGTCTTAGCCCCATCCGTTAAAATTCTATTTTATTTCATGTCATATACTCGTACACACTGCGGTGCTAACCTTGGCCCTCATAAGGAGATATTAGACATATTCTCCATTTCAGTTTGAAAAAATAAGTCACAACTATTAACGCTAAAACGTTTTTCATCGAAGAAAAGAGATCTTATATTGTACTTGCCGAACAGATCCATAGGTTTATTTTCAGAAGAAGTAGCCTTATATTTCCGGAATATGTAGGTACAGTATGCCTAATCATGCCGTTTCAACTGGAGATATTTCTTAGCCAGGTTCGTTGTAGTAATCTGGCCACAAATCTTTTTCGATAACTTAAAAAAATTTCGTATTTCTTGTTGTTTTCATCGGTACAGCTTCAAACGTCTCCTCTTAACCCCTTAATTATTTTCTAAAGTGGCCTAATTGCACTATTTCTTATGTTCGTTTTGGATCCAACAATATCCATTCTGGACGAAACGTGATTCAGGTAATTTAATTGCGAAGAAACACTCACATCGTAAAATTTGATCTTGATTTGTGTAGATACACAATGTTGTTTTAATATTTTCTGTTTCGGTAATTGATGATTCAAATCATTAGTTCTCTTGGTAATAAAAAAAAGAAAAAATTTTGTGGTGTAGTCTGGTTTAGTTTCTATATACCTCCGTGAATAATTTAAATTAAAGTGAAAAAAAAACGTTTATACTCGTATTTTAAATATTTGGTTCAAAGCTTGCTGCAATAGCTTTAAAATAAAATCGGGGTAAGCGCTTTTGAATAGAACAGATTTTCATTTAAGTTTCACCACACCCAACCCTGCCTACGAACAAGAGAGGTATCCAGGAGACTTCACCCGATCAGTTTAATAGGGAAAAACGTTGTTCTAATGAAACTACTTCTAATTTACACCCATGTTCTGCATTCCGATCGAAATCGATTTCAATTCACATTTTAATTTCACTCGGAATGAAATTTCGTGTTCCACATTTCGATCATTTTGGATTGTTTCGAATTCACTTTTCGAACTTTCAGAATTTAACATATTGTGATAACCACTTAAATGTGAGCAGCGACATCTAGCAGAAAATGTCGATACTGGAATAACAAAGTCTCGACTGGAGAGTGGAATCGAATGTTCTAGCAAATTGGAAATTGTATGGGACGCTGGATGGCGAGGATTGTTCTCGAAGTATGTCATTCGAGTATAAATACCAGCATCCCCAAGGTATGCAAGTCAGTTCTAAAGTGTAATTTGAAGTGTTAATTAGGAGAAGTGATTAAGTGGTTTAAGTAAAAGATAAGAAAAGTATAAGTGGTTGAGAAATTGAATTGTACTGAGAGAAAGAATTAAATAGTGAATTGTAACTGTACTGAATAAAGGGATTTGTATAGAAAAGAATAAGTTCTATCATTTGAACCCACACAAACATTTTACATTGGTGTCAGAAGTGTTTTTATGTTTGTGTGTTTACATTGTGTGTAAAAACAACAAAAAAAAAAGTGTTTTCTGACTATTTGAAAAAGCTAGAATGGGTCGAAAACTATTGCAGTTGACCCTCGTCCAACTCAAATCCGAGTTGAACAAGAGAAGCCTCAGCGCCAGTGGAGGAAAAAGTGACCTGGTGCTCAGACTTCAGGAGGCTTTGAACAACGAGGGTCATGATCCTGATGCATATTCCTTTGATGTTGACGAGGATGAACAGACAAGTACCGGCAGTGACATGTCTGCGATAATGCAACTCCTCTTGTTAAAAATGGACGAACAGAAGAAAAATCTGGAAGAACAGAAGAATAGCCTCGAACAAAAGCTGGACGAACAAAGGAAAAATATGGAAGAACAGAAGAACATTCTCCAGAACAGTCTGGAACAAAAAATGGACGAACAGAAGAGCAGCATTGAACAAAAATTCGACGACCAAAAGAATAGTCTAGAACAAAAACTGGAAGAACAAAATAACGTTCTACACCAAAAGTTCGAAGAAATAGATAACAAATTTGAAAGAATAGAGAAGAATGTTGGCGAAAAATTCGAACAAATGGACAGCAAAGTTGAACAACTGGCAAAAGAGCTCGACACAGTGCGAAAACAGAAACTGCGAGAATGTTCTTTAAGCGGTCCAAGGAGAAAAGATTTGAAGCCTCCCTCATTCGATGGTCAGAACTCATGGTCTACTTATAAGAAGCAGTTTGAAATGGGTGCCTGTGCAAACGACTGGGACAATGAGGAAAAGTGCTTTGCCCTATCAATGGCCTTGCACGGTCCTGCAGCAGAATTGTTGCAAACAGTAGACATCGAAAAGCATAAAGATTATGTGACTTTAGTGCAGGCTATCGAGAAACGGTTTGGAGACAGCCACATGCAGGAGGTCTACAAGGTCCAATTGCAAAGCCGAACGCAGCAAAGAGGAGAAACACTGCAGCAGCTCCAAGCAGACGTGAGTAGACTTGCACATCTGTCATACCCCACCGCAGGCCAGGAAATTATCGACGAAATGGCAAAAGATGCATTTATCAGGGGAATTGCAGATTCGAAGCTACAGTCAGCAGTAAGGATGGCCGGGAAAAGAACCCTTGCTGAAGCACTTGCCTTCGCTCTGGCGATGGAAGCAGCCAATCAGGCTTCCAAGGGAACACATTTCGTCAGGGAAGTAACATCTATCGAATGCTCCTGCACAAGAATTAGTGCCGAGGAACGAGATACTCGACGGGATAGACGGATAATGCGCTGCTGGAATTGCAATAAAATAGGACACCTTCAAAGGCAGTGTAAAGAACCGGTGCGACGAAAAGACTGCCCTCACTGTGGTCGCAAGCCAATAGAGGAAGAAACCAGCAGAAACAGCTATCAAGAAGCCGGTCAACCTTCCCGAAGCCATCAGTCGGGAAATGCTTAAGCACCAACTTCGCGGGGCAGAAGTTGGTAGCAGGAGTCGACGGCCCCAGGACCATCATCCAAGTCTCGCTGGCAAAACGATGCAGCGAAAGCCTTCTAGTAGAAGTAGTCAGTGGAAAAGAAAAATGGATGGCAACAATAGACACCGGTGCCACGGCCTCAATCATCAGGAGGAATCTTGTGCAGAAGTCTTGGCTGCATAACACCAGCAGCTGCAGCTTACGAACAGCTACAGGAGCAACGATTAAGGTATATGGTGAAGTCCGCATATAAATCGAACTGGCCGGAATAACATTCACTCACGCGTTTCTGGTAGCTGACATATGTGACGAGTGCATCATTGGTACAGACTTCATGAGAGAACATGGACTTGTAGTCGACTTGGGGGCACAAACCCTGAAATACGGAAACATGGAGATACCAATGATATACGGAAACGCCAATACCACAGTCTCAAATGTCGTCATCTGCAGCAATCAGAGTCTAGAGCCTTCGTCAGAAGCAATTTTGTGGGCAAAAGTGGAAGGTGGTCCTGGTAGCCACCGATTCTATTTGATGGAGCCAGAAAAGAAAAGAGACTTCATGGTGGGAAAGACCTTAGTGGAGCCAAAGAACAACATGGTCCCTGTAAGGATTCTAAATCCAAAGACATTCAGTGTAAAGGTGAAAAAGGGGGAGATAGTGGGAAAATGCGTACCTGTTGAGGCTATATCGACCACAACGGAAAAAAAGGGTGCAAAACCGGTCACAACAGTTCAGAACATAAAAATCAAGAACAAAATTCTCAGCCTCTGTAATCTGGACGAAGATCAGCGAATCCTGGCAGAAAAACTAATCGGTGAGTACGCTGATATATTTGCTACACAAGACGGAGAATATGGACGTACGCATATTGTTCAACACCACATTGACACCGGAGACGCTCGACCAATCCGTCAACCTGCAAGGCGTCTTCCATTGGCAAAGCAAACAGAAGTTGCCGAAATGATGTCGAAGATGAAAGCTGAGGGAGTGAGTGAAGAATCGCAAAGTCCGTGGGCATCTCCAGTGGTCCTCGTGAAGAAGAAAGATGGCAGCACGAGATTTTGTGTAGACTACCGACGTCTCAATGATGTCACTAAAAAGGACAGCTACCCACTTCTTTTTAAGTAAGTAAGAACGGATCCTGACAAAATCGAAGCCGTGAAAAGTTGGCCTTCTCCAAAAGATAAACACCAACTGAGAAGCTTCTTGGGACTCGCCACGTATTACAGAAGGTTCGTAAAGGATTTTGCTGGCATTGCAAAGAGCCTGCATCAACTTACAAAAAAAGGCCGACAGTTCAGGTGGTCTGGAGAATGCGAAAAAGCATTTCAAGAACTGAAGCGACAGCTGTGCAAAGCCCCCATCTTGGTTTACCCCACGCCCGGAAAAATGTTCATCGTGGATGCAGACGCTAGCAATGTTGGGGTCGGAGCTGTGATCTCCCAAGTTCATGACGGTCAAGAGAAAGTGGTCGCATATTACAGCAAAGTACTCTCCAGACCTGAGCGGAACTACTGTGTAACCCGGCGCGAGCTTCTGGCTTTAATTCTGGCTACGAAGCATTTCCATAAGTACCTCTACGGACAAAAGTTCATTCTCCGGACAGACCACGCAGCTCTGAAATGGCTACTCCAATTTAAGAACCCTGAAGGCCAAGTTGCAAGATGGATCGAGCAGTTGCAGGGCTACGACTTTGAAGTGCAACACCGCAAGGGAACATTCCACTCAAATGCTGATGCTCTCTCTCGTCGACCGTGCGGAGTAAAATGCGAACACTGCAATCGTAAAGAAGCAAAAGAACAGGCAACTATCCAAATGATCAGGACTGAGCCAATAGAGGGTTGGAGTATAGACGAAATCCGTTCCTCCCAACAGGCAGACAATGACATCGAACCAATATTGGCCTGGAAAGAACACGAGGAAAGACCAAGCTGGCAGCAGATATCAGATCGGAGCCAAACTCGGAGCAGCTAATTGTGCCACGGTCCAGAGTCAACCAAGTGCTCCATGAAATACACGACGGAATCTCAGGAGGCCATTTGGGAATAAACAAGACGTTGGAAAAGGTAAGGGAACGTTTCTATTGGCTAAGCGCTAAACAAGATGTCGAGAATTGGTGCAAAAAGTGCATAAGATGTGCAGCTACCAAGGGTCCAAAAGTAAAGCCACATGGACAAATGCAACAATACAATGTCGGAGCACCTTTCGAACGAATAGCCATCGACATCGCTGGGCCGTTTCCCGAAACCTTTAATGGAAACCGATATACTCTCGTAGTCATGGATTACTTAAGTAAGTGGCCGGAAGTGTTTGCCATCCCAAATCAAGAGGCTAAGACCGTAGCCGAACAGATAGTCAACAACTGGGTGAGCAGATTTGGGGTCCCAATGGAGCTGCACTCTGATCAAGGGCGAAACTTTGAATCAAAAGTCTTCCAAGAAATATGTCAATATTTGGGAATAAGAAAGACAAGGACAACGCCACTACACCCTCAATCTGATGGAATGGTCGAGCGATTCAATCGGACCTTGAATGAGCATCTATCTAAGGTTGTCAGCAACTGCCAGCGGGATTGGGATCGACACATACCCCTCTTCTTAATGGCCTACCGAAACGCGGTCCATAGCTCAACAGGGCACACACCATCCGAGATCTTATTTGGTCAAACAATTCGGTTGCCAAGTGAAGCAAAATTCGGATCCCCACCGACAGAGCCCAAAGAGGTGAACGACTACGTGAATGACTTACGCAGCAGGATTCGTAAATTGCATGAAGACACCAGAGAAAAGATGAAGCTAGCAAGCAGCCGCATGAAAACTAGGTACGATATCAAGGCGAAATCTTCCGGTTTCAACGAAGGAGATCTGGTTTGGCTGTATAATCCTCAGCGTAAGAAAGGCAAATCACCAAAATTGCAACAGGACTGGGAAGGTCCATACAAGGTGATAACCCGCATTAATGACGTTGTCTACCGGATCCAGCGTGGAGATCGAGGAAAATTGAAAGTGGTCCATTTGGATAGAATGTGTCATTTCAACGGGATGCTGAATGACGAAGTTGTTCGGGACGAACAACTGTAGGGAGGGAGCAATGTGATAACCACTTAAATGTGAGCAGCGACATCTAGCAGAAAATGTCGATACTGGAATAACAAAGTCTCGACTGGAGAGTGGAATCGAATGTTCTAGCAAATTGGAAATTGTATGGGACGCTGGATGGCGAGGATTGTTCTCGAAGTATGCCATTCGAGTATAAATACCAGCATCCCAAAGGTATGCAAGTTAGTTCTGAAGTGTAATTTGAAGTGTTAATTAGGAGAAGTGATTAAGTGGTTTAAGTAAAAGATAAGAAAAGTATAAGTGGTTGAGAAATTGAATTGTACTGAGAGAAAGAATTAAATAGTTGTACTGAATAAAGGGATTTGTATTGAAAAGAATAAGTTCTATCATTTGTACCCACACAAACATTTTACAATATGTTCGAATTAGTTGCTATACTTACAATTTATTTCGTGGAGTGAAAATTTGTTTCTTTTAAGTTAAAAACTTTTAACAATTCATAATGGATCTAGCAGATAGAAGGAGAATGCTACGTGAAAATGCTAATATCTTGGATCTTCCTAAAACTATGTGGGTTTGTTGTGATTATAGGTATTTTTTAAAGGAACATTTTTGCAGTTTGAAAGGTTGATTTAGACTGAACAAAGATGAATTTTTAAATGTTTTTGGAGAAATAGAGTCAGTCAGTAATTAAGCCTTCATCAATGCCCTGCACACATAAACTTGCAGCAACGCTTCGCCTTTTGGCTGAGGGAAATTTTCAAAGATCGGTTTAGCCAGACCGACAGTCAGCAAAGTTATAAATAAGGTATTAAAAGCTTTGGAATCTCAACTATGTCGAAAGGGGATCAATATACACATGACGGAAAACGAAAAACAGGAAACAAGAAGATAGTTTCTTGGAAAATATCAAATACCTGGTGTCATCGGTTGTGTGGGACCCATATATAAATGAGGAAACCTCACCAAGACAGCAATCTATAATTTAATAAAAAAGGGTTCTTTATTATTATTAACGCCCTTTTAGTACGCGCAATGCTTAAGAAATGGATTGTAATTTAACATACTTTTTTTTAGATTTGTGACCAAAAGATGAAAATAAGGCTTGTTGATGCAACTCATCCATGCTCATGTCATGATTCTCTTAAAGCTCGATTCAAGTGTTTAAACAGTAAATTGAATTATTCGCCAATCAAAGTTGCTAGGATAATTAACGTTTGCTGGACAGGAATACACAGACACAGATTCAGATACAGAGCCTGGTAGTTATGGTAAATATTCCGAACGTGCGAAACGAGTTTATTTGAAAGATAAAAATACGCATGTAAAGGAAACATCAATATATGTACATATAATACAGAGTTTTTTAATTTAAATATTTAACTAAAACAAAAAGGAATTCAAAAATATTTTAAATAACGATAACAAAAATTTTCAAAAAAAAAAATTATGCACTATCATTATTTATCAATTTTAATTTTATTTCCTCTATTTCCAGTCGCTTTCTTTTTATTTCATTTTTTTCCAAGATTAATTTTTCCATTTGAACATGATGTCGTTTGTTTTCCTCGGTTTGCTCCTTCAACACATCGCGCAATGCCTCTATCAATCGGTAAACTCTTTTTAAACTCCTTCCATTTTCCTTTACTATTTCGGTCTATCTTAACCTCTGTGCTAAAGTGTTTTTCCTCATTTGTTGGCTTGTCGAGGGTTCGGGAACATGAGCTTCGTTATTTGAAAGTTCTTCCATTAATTCTGGATTTCTGTCAGTATTGGAAGATGCTAGAAAACCGGTATTAACTCAGAAAGAAATGGATCCCTTTATACCATCAACAATACTATAAATTCCAAATAGTTTTGCGATGGCATCTTCAACTGCACAAATCGGAAGGATATTATTTGACCCACCTCCTGTTGCTTTGATTCCCTTTTGTTATGTGCAAATTTTTTCCAATGTTACATTTCCAATCAAACCAAACCTTCAAACATAATTCAAAATTAGTTAGCTAATTTGCTCCACAGAGAATCTAAGTTCGCTTTATCTCCCTTAAAAAAACCTCTAGCCAAATCGGGATTGTTCTCCATATATTCTAAAAATATTTTCTCCTGCCTTAAATTTTTATGTTTTCCCCTATAAATTAATATATATGTATTTAATCAATAAATAAGTAAAATTATCAAAATTGTTCTTTTACTTACATTTCTTCAACTGATATTCTCATCCGCACAATTTCACTGCACAAAACAAAATGAATTCATTTCGATCAAAAACGGTAGTTGATCGAAATGCAGAACATCGATTTTCATTTTCGAAAAACCAATTCACAATTTACATTTCGATCGAAATACAGAATACGAAAATTCACTTTAATCCCCCAAATTCACAAAAACTGAAATGCAGAACATGGGCCTTAGAAATGAAATCCATAGCAGGCATCATTATTGGGAAGCTTAAAGTAATTCTCGATGAAAAAAATGCGGAGCTTGCTAAGTAAGGGACTCGCATCGAAATCGGACATCCCGTTGTTATGTACAGAACTGATGACCTTAAAATCGAAGAATGAAGAGATATCGGTAAAAGTAGTTCAATTGCAGAATCACAACAGATTGCTGGAGGCTCAAATGGACAGGCTGATGCAAAAAGGCACAGGAAACAACTTAGTTCTGCACTTGCCCATGAAGGACAGCAAAGACCCGGTTATAAGAAAATAAACACTGACATCGAAGGCGAGTACAATACCCGTTCACCCGATTCGAGCAAAGCAACGATAATCGTCAAAATTAGATCTCACCAAAGTTAGGGAGCAAAAGTTAGTATCCGAAAAGATTTTCCGCATTGTACATTAGCCAAAGAAAGGACAAGCTAGTTACTGTCATGAAAGTTATTCGCGACTTCCGACCGTCTGAAAAAATTTCTTTGAAGGATGGCAAACTTTACGTGGACGAAAACATGTTCTGCTGGGACCTATTTCACGATTTTTTCTATTTTTTTTTTAAAGAACTTAACACTCAAGTGGGTGTGAATACACTTGTAACCCTCAGCACGTGTTAAGTTTATTTGGAAAAATGGGATAAAGAAAGAAAGGGCTCAGTAGTTATTTCCCTCCATGGGTGGCAACCAACTTTTAATGGAAAGACTAAATTCTTAGTGGAAGTTAGCTTGTTGATAATCAACTACTCATCTTACATCAATTTTTCGTTAAGTAGAAAAATGAATGTCTTTCGGGCGAGGTTGGGATTCGAACACCGAACCTTCCTATTTGGGAGACTGGCCACCATACTTGAGCCACGGCTGCCCACTGTGGCAAATTCAAAAGGTTTAAATGTACTACAGTAAACGTATAGGGAGATCCCCCATCTTTAACAAACTTATTGCATGATTTGCAAAAATACAACAGCGATATATCATTGTGATTAGGAACTACTCGTATCACTCAGCAAACATCAAAAGTAGCTGACGCAAAGCCAACCGCTGTACATAAGTCGGGTGGTAAACCAAGGGCGTGTGTACTATCAAAAAATAATTGAATAACACCCGTCTACCAGAACAACGAACAATAAGCAACACTAAAAGTCTTAAGTTATAACGTAGTAGGGCTAAAAAATTAGCTATTATTGGTATACTTTTTTAATTATATTAAAGAATTTGATGTTTTTATACTTTTTGAGACACACCTAATAGATTATAAACATTTTAGTTTTAAAAGTATTTTATCACAATATGTATTAGAAAGTATACCTGGAGTAAAAACCAATATGTACGGAAAAACAAGTGGATTGGAATTATTTGGTTATAGAAAGCAGACTGTGTATAAAAATCTTGCGCAAGCTATTGCGCTGAAAGTAAAAATGGACAGCAAAATATGCCATATAGTTCCAGTGAACTTAAACTGTAGTCATTGGCAATCTGATTTCGAAAGAATAAGGGACCTTCTAAATATTAGAATCTATGCAAGAATTTGAATATCGCAAAACAATTTTTCAAGTGGGTTTGATTCATCATATTTACAAGTAATCCGCAAATCAAGGGATGAGATCAGCGATAGTAAAGGTACCAGAATTGTCGAACTAGCAGATGCCTTTGATTGCCGGATTATGAAGGAGACCTGTGAAGGTAGTCCTCATTACGAATATACCCTCCTCCGTGGCACAGCGTGCTTAGCCATTGGCTGTTGTTTTATGTCAGGGTATATATTTTCCGACCACATGCCTCTCTAAGTTGCTTTTAATATTACATCTCCATTTAATGCAGTGAATCAGCCGCAATGAGGACAACTGCCAAAGCAAACATGGAAAGGTGGATTTCGGGATCTGTACCAGCAAAACTTAAATGCGGAGCTCATTAGCACCGAAGTACAGTGGGCGAAATTAGTTTATACGCACCCAACACTGTATCAAATAATTACAGAATTGCTGTCATTTAAGGGTTTTAAAAAAAATCTATATTTGCACGACCGTAAGTTTTTAAGCGGTATTGTAGATTTAAGAACCAGTTTTGACAACGGCATCTTTTTGTGATAAAGATAAGGCAAAAAAATTTTGGCAGCTGTTTAAAGCACGATTCATTTATACGCATTTAGTATTTCAGTGAAATTGATTGACTCCTGTGGAAAAATTTAAGTGAAAGATAAAAAAGGTTTTTTAAATAAAAAAATAATATCTTAGAACTGATTTTCAGAAAAATAAATATTTAAATCCATAATGGGAAAATGAAAATATTTAACAGCGGAAGAAAAGATTAAGATAACGGTCTTAAAAGACCGCGGTATTTCCAATAGGATAACTGAACGAGAAATCAATCGTTCTGAAGGGCTCATCAGAAATTTCCTTAAAAAAGGAAAAATGGAAAAAAATGGTGGTCGAAAAGGCTGGAGTAAAATAACTCGAAGAGAACGGAACCGAATTGTAATCGAAGCTACCCAAAACAAGATGACTGCTGGCTAAATTGTTGCTCATCTCGATTTGCCAATAACAAAGCGTCAAGTTCAACAAATTTTATGGAGTACTCCGAACGTGGTTTACAAAAAACAGCTTAAAAAGCCACTTCTGAAAATCCATCATAAAACAGCTCGATTATCATTTGCCAGAGAGCATATGACTTGCGACGAAAAATGGAATACAGTTATATTCTCTGACGAAAAGAAGTATAACCTTGATGGACCAGATGGTTTCAGTTCTTACTGGTATGACTTACGTCATAACAATCCACCAAGAATGAGCAGGAACTGCCATGGAGGCAGTGTAATGATTTGAGGCGCTTTTTCGTCTTTCGGAAAAGCGCAATTGTGTTTTGTTCCAACTAAAATGAACTCGGAAACATATTGTGAAATGTTGGACACAGCGCTTATTCCTTTTTCAGAAGACAATGTTGATGTCCATGCCTTTATTTTTCAACAGGACAACGCAGCTGTTCACGCTTCCAAATTCTCCCAAGAATGGTTGAGACAGCGAAACATTCCAGTTATGCGTTGGCCAGCATAGAAAATCTGTGGGGTATAATGGCACAAAAGGTTTATAAAAACAGTCATCAGTTTGAAAACGTCAGTGCTCTTAAACAAGAAATTAAGCGCACATGGGACCTTGTAGGTTTTGATACCATCTACAAACTTATAAGTTCCATGCCGAATAGAGTATTTTCCGTTATCCAACAAAATGGAGGACACACAAAATACTGACAAGTTTTTTTTAAATTAAAATGTGTTTTATTTATATTTTTTACTAGTTTCTTAAAATGCGTATAAATGAATTTCGTAGTGAAAAATGTGATTTTGTTTAAATATTGTAAATAGTTTTTAATAGATTTGATTGATTATGATGGTTTTTTTTTATTTATAATACAGAATTAGTATATGCACTTTTCTAAAAAAAAATCAATTTTATGTAAAAAATCAGAAAAAAAAGGTGTGTATAAATGCATTTCGCTTACTGTATTAA
The DNA here is from genome assembly GCA_949129095.1 of Volucella bombylans. Classification (NCBI taxonomy): domain Eukaryota; kingdom Metazoa; phylum Arthropoda; class Insecta; order Diptera; family Syrphidae; genus Volucella; species Volucella bombylans. The sequence continues at coordinate 44,430,781 of OX422142.1, read as the reverse complement.
CCGAAATCATAACGAGAGCCGCCACACATAGGACACAATTCGGAAACAATAGTATTGTAGGATTAAAGAGCAAAAGTGGTTTGACAGTGAATGCATGAGAGCCAGAGATTCATCTTAGTTTTTTTAGATTACTGCAATCTAATGATTCCGCTTCATTTCAGACTGACAAGGATGCAATCAGCGAAGTATATACACTTAAATGCAGCGCAAACCTCAGCGGAATTCTGGATAGCAGTGAAACTCATAAACGCAAGGAAAAATGTTATCGCCCCATGTTTGAGAGAAGATTTTAACAACTTCCTCAATGCACCGCAAATCTCTCCATCTCTCCATCATTCCAGTACGCAGCCCCTTCGATTATAGATGAATTCTTAGATGCTCCGATCACACTTACGGTGTCCAAAGTGCAACTAGGAATGCCAAAATGAATAATAAAGGAATAAAGCTAAATGGGAGGATCGTGTGACCTTCGAAGGAGCGAGCGAATTATAGGATTTTAGTAAGCTTACCGCGTGGGTTGCAATTAAAAAAAAACATTCTTCATAAATTTTAAGGATGTTTTCGAAAACAGTTTTCAACTTCACTTTTCAGATTTACAAAGTCAAGCAAAAAGCTATATGTATTTTCGTATACTTCCGAGCAGCTGCTGATAGTATACCGCGGTAAGCTCTTTTTTACAAGCTGTACAAAATCGGACTCTCAACAAAAGTCATCAATATTTTAAGAGCTGTGTACAAAAATAATATGGTGCACATTTGGGATGCAATTGTTGTATCGGAAGAGCTCCAAACAGCAATGTGTGCAAGGCAAGGATGCATTCTAAGCACATTATTGTTTATTTTATATATCAACTACGTAGCAGATGATATTAGGAGAGTATAGATAGACAGAACCAAAATGATATGGTTTTGATGCGGATGCTATAGAAGGTAGGCAGCTAATGATTAATCGGTTTGAAAACTATTGCAAAACATGGAATTTTTCTCTTCACTTAACAGAATCAGTGAGGTCGGAGGTAGGTACTGTCGATAGAAAGTGGGCGCATCAGGGTGAACAAATTGAAGTGGTGGAGAATACAAGTACATAGTAGCCTTGATTACTTCGAGCCTTAACATGAAGAAGAGCTTGAACCTGAAGTTAGCAGAAGCAAATCGAGCAGTAGGATCATTTTCCGGAAGTTGAATCAATAATAAGGGCATTTTAAACAGCGCGAAGCAAAAAATATTCCGTTCAACTGTATCTTCAATTATGCTTTACGGAGCACAAGTATAGTGATACCGGTAATTCAAAGAGGTTGAAAAGCGCCCCTTCTTGGCTTTATGCAAAGAGTATTTAAAATGCCAAGCAGGTCGCCCAATTACATGCTCCACTTAGACTATGTGGTGCGAGTCATGGCAATGAACGAAACCAGACTACCAAAAGTAATTTTATCGCAGATTCTATTGACCAGGGAAAAGTTAGCATCTAATTGCGAATACAAGTTGTCTGTTAATCCCAATGAGCAGTTGGTATCGATGAAAAATAAGTTTAACCTATTTTTGGAGAAAACCTCATGAAGGTTATAATACAAATTGTATTATAGCAGACTAAGCCAACATCTATCCAACAAGACTTACTTTTTAATAGGAAAACCCAGAGATATGATAATCACAATTTTCAAAATAAGAGGTGAGCTCTTGCCCCTTAATTATATCCTGCATAGCCCAGAACTTCCTATCTTCGGTAATTTGTGCAACCGGAAAGAACGTCAAGATATCTATAAACTTCCAGTTCAGTTTCAATTTTAAATGCACTACACTACTCTTACATTCTAACAAAAAAAGCTTAAATGCTAGCTTAAAATTACTTAACAATCTTATGCTAACTTACCGGCCCCACTCAGGCACTCTAAGCTACTCTGAATACAACTATCTATGTCTTTCGACTTCATTTACATTTTATTTAGAAATACTTATTTTCTATACTTAAGGCTAAGAAAAAAATTTGTTTACAAAAACTTAGCATATACACCTTTTTTTTATTTTTTATAAAAACTTAGTATCTAACTTAAAATAAACCTTAGCCTACCTAACCTAAATATACAATACACACATAAACACACATAGCCATTATACACAATCATATACATATATCAGTATACACCTTTGTATACACTGATATATGTATATGCTTCTTAATTGCTATCTATAAACTTCCAGCAGTATGTCCCATTCTTGAGGAGTTCCGTATCAACATCTTTGGAGCGAATACACTCGTGTTGGAGGAAGCGATAAAAATTCTCAACGCAGAGGCTGTGATTTTAGATACACGACGAATTCTCTGAGTTACAGAAGCCGTATATTATGAGAAAACTTCTAAAACTAAACTTTTATTATCAACCAAATTGTTTGGAATTAAAAAAAATGTCAATCTTATAGACGGATTTCAGCCTAAACAAAAAAAGATCAAGCAATTTTACGTATTTATAAATTTATAATGACATAAATAATCAGTACTAACTAACTAGTAATTTTTAATTAAAAAAAAATTGTGCACTACTAACAATTACAAATATTTTTGTTAAAAGTACAACCACATCTATGGGAAAATAGCTGAAACTAAGAAAACGATCAGCTAGTAATTACAAACTGCAAACATTTAAAAATGGAACACCACATTGCCGGCATTGGTTTGTGCCATTGCTGTTATAATATTTTAGTGAGATGACCCACGATAAGGTGGTGCTGATTAGCCGTTAAAAAATAAAAAATTAAATCTGGAAAACCCCCAGAGAACCCAACGACAAATAGTTTGCGCAAAAACTATGTGTATGTACGTATTGTAAAATGTTTGTGTGGGTAAAAATTATAGAACTTATTCTTCTCAATACAATTTTCTTTATTCAGTACAGTTACAATTCACAATTTAATCGCTTATCTCAATACTATCCAATTTCTCAACCGGTTATACTTTTCTTATCTTTTACTTAAACCACTTAATCAGTTCTCCTAATTAACACTTCAAATTCAACTGATGAACTGACTTGCATACCTTGGGGATGCTGGTATTTATACTCGAATGCCTTACTTCGAGACAATCCTCGCCATCCAACGTCACATACAATTTAAATCTTGCTAGAAAATTCGATTCCACCCTCCATTCAAAAATGGTAGACACTTTGCTATTCAAGTGTCGAAATCTTCTGCTCTTCGAGTATCGAAATCTTCTGCTATGGAAACCTAGATGACGCTGCTCATATTTAAATGGTTATCACAATATCTAAATTTAGAAACGGAATAAGGTGGCCTAATACTTAAAAACAGAAACAGCTTTGAGGTCAATTTCTGTATGTCATATCTAGTCCAGCAGGGCCAAGTTGTATTGTATTGGCCTCATTCGAGCTGTAAATACCAGCAACCCAAAGGCATCTTCATACGCACAATTTCTACTTTTAAATAACAAATTAGAAAGCTGTCAATGCCTCGGGTTTTCACTCAGTTCAGTGACAAAAATATGTCGAATTATCTAGCGCATTTAAAATCTTACCGCCAAAAGGGATACAAAAAAAACTTCAAATCCAGCGAATATCCAGTATATACGAGTAAATCTCGTTTGAAATATAAGTTAAGTATTTGAAAGACGTATCAATAGAGTTCTGACTTAGTGGGTCGACGACAAATATATACGAATAGTTCCGGATAATTATTAATTATGTTTCAAGTCGAGGCATGATGTTATTCATGCCACGTCTGAAAAAAGCGATGTGACTCCTGTTAGAAAATTTGGCATACAAACGGTCTGCAACGAGGTGCTCTTAATTCGCCGATCATATTATTTACACGAGAGATAGGTTCACTTCACCATACTATTGCGAATGCAGACGACTTAATAGCGTACAGATCAGGCCCTACTATTGAGATCAACAAACTACTTTTAAAACGTAACTCGGATAATGTTAACCGATATTGCGATGACGGGAAGATGAAGATCAACTCTCCAGAATTCGGAAGCCATTTTGTTTCGGACATTTCTTTCTGGGGCATCTATGGGCCTGTGGGACAACACGGGCAATCACTTGCTTGTCAAAATGTAATCAGATACCTGTTTTTTAACAAACAAATATATGTTACTCTGGACAGAGCTAAAGAGCTTTGCCCTTGCAAAGAGACTGCATTTTAAACCTAGGAGCCAACTCGATGAGAAGGTGAAAGTAATCGACTACCTAATCCGTTTCATTCTCGTGTTTCTCCCCTGTGGTTAAATGGGTTAGAAAGTTTATTGGAAAAGATTTCCGTGTTCGAGAAGACGGTTGGTATATTTGGCGGTTGTGCGTGGGGTTAACGGCCTAACCACGTAAAAAACCCATATTTAGTTATGAGGGAACTAACTGCCTCGGAAGGAAATGGACCCGATTTAAAACGGCAACACGGCGCGGAGAAGGACAATGATTTAAAAGTATGCACCTGGAATGTTAGAAAATCATATGATCCAGGAGCTACCCAAAAACTGGAAAATATCCTCACGCAGAATATGGCGGACATTACCGCGATCCAGGAAGTGCGCTGGTTAGGATCAGGAATGATGAAAAGAAAGGAGTGGGATGTATATCACTGCGACTACAAAAGGGTTTCATATATTAGGATGCGGATTTGGCGTGGGAAAGGGGCTGAGATTGACGGTCATCGATTTCAAACCAATTAACGATTACCTGGCTATGATTCTCATCCAAGGGAAATTCTAAAATATCAGCGTGCTGAGATGTGCTGAGCCTACGGAGTCTGTCCGGAGTACGATGTTAAAATCTGACCACTATTTAGTTGCAGCCCGATTCAGAGTTCGACAATTCAATGAAAGAAAGCTACGCCAAACAACAACAAGGAGTTACAACATTGCATCAATGAGAACACCGGAGATGGTCAGAGGCTACAGAGAGCAAAGTGACGAAAGGCTCTGCAATATGCCATTGCCAACCACAAACACCAACAACATGTAGTTACAATACTGCACTACAATTCAGGAAGTAGCCGAAGCAGCTCTAGGCTACCAGCCACCCCCGACAAGAAATCCATGGTACGATGACGAGTGCATGTAAAAGAACAAGGCAACAGATGAAGCATATAAGACGTTGCAAAGAACAATCCGGGCAGCGTGGGATGAGTAAAGAGATAGAAGGAGGGAGAAGAAAAGTTACTGCGAAAAAAGAAAAGAGCCTTCCCAGTCTCTCAGCTCAAGGATATCGAAGAGTGCAGGAGTAATAACAAGATGCGAAACTTTTATAAAAAAGCTAAAAGCGTGGCTGCAGGGAACAGACCAGGAACTCAGGGCCTTCTAAACACAGAGGGTAATTTTTTCATCGACCCACAAGGAATTTTGGATGTATTTAAGCAGCATTTCCAACAACTGCTTGATGGGCATGACCAAGAGAGAGTGATAGGGTATGAAGAAAACTCAACTCCAGCCGATGAAATAGTTCTCCGGCTCATCCTAGAAGAAGTCAGCACAGCCATTAAAAAGCTAAAGAACAATAAGGCTGCGGGCTCGGATGGATTAACTTCAGAGCTCTTCAAAGCTGGTGGCGAAGTTTTGGTAAGGAGAATGCACTAGATCATCTGCAAAGTATGAGAGGACGAAAGTATGCCTAACGATTTTGGGGGTGGCCGTGGTGTAGTGGTATTAGCAATCGCTTCTCACTCGGAGGGTCCAGGTTCGAGTCCTGCCCATGGCAAGTAAGTTTTTCATTTGTAATTGGAACTCAGACAGAAAAATTCTGCGTGTGAAGGCATAACACTTGACACGTAGATTTGGCAGTTGTAGAGTTTCAAGCACAGAAAAAAATACTGTGAATTATACCTCGAATCACTCTGAGTGAAGAAAAAACTCTCCGTCCTATGCGGACTCCTACCCCCTGGAGAGCGAATATCGAAAATAAACACACCTGAGTTTCAAACCACTACAAAACAATTTTCCTTTCTCTTCCTTCTACCTTTCCGCCCGCGCCCTGGCAACAGTAAAATGGTATCCAACCCCTTAGGCTCGCGTAAATTATAAAAAAAAAAACAAAAAAAAAACGACTGGACTATCAGTTCTATCTGCCACATCTTCAAGAAAGGCGATCCTATGTCTAGTAAGAACTATCGAGGCATATCCCTTCTTAACGTAGCCTACAAGATCTTATCCAGCGTACTGTGTGAACGACTAAGGTCATTTTGCACCATACATAGACGAGAAAATTTTCACACGCAAATTCTGGAAAAGACCAACGAGTTCTAAGTCGATACTCATCACCTCTTCATCGAGTTCAAAGCCGCATACGACAGCATTCATCGCACTGAATTAGAACCCGAGAAAACTAATCTGGTTGTATCGCGCCACGCTAGAGAACTCACAATGCATCGTGCAGCTTGGAAACAAAACCACCGAATTATTCCAAACATGCACCGGATTCCGGCAAGGGGACGCACTATCGTGTGATTTTTTTTTAATTTAGTGCTGGAGCAGATAGTGACAAAGGCCGGCATAAACACAGAAGGCACTACGTTTAACAAATCCATCTAGCTCCTGGGATATGCAGACGATATCGACATTATCGCCTGTTCCCCGGATAAAACAAATTGCATGTTGTCGACCAAATACCGATCCGTCGAACACCCTCTTGGACAGAAACGGTTCTTAGGTGACAGCTATAATTTTGTGGTAGTGAAGGAGTTTATCTACCTCGGGGCAAATATAAACTCCACAAATGACACCCTAGTGGAGATTCGACGAAGAATAACCTTAGGTAACGCTGCTACTTCAGTTTGTCCAAACAACTAGGATCGAAATTGCTAACTCGAAGGTCCAAAATCATGCCCTACAAAACCCTGATCTTGCCAGTCCTGCTTTATGGAGTTAAATGCTGGACGATAAGCAAGACAGCGGAGCAAGATAGAGGAGCAGATCTTGGAAAGAAAAATTCTACGTCGAATATTTGGTCCTGTCTGCGAGGAGGGCGAATGGAGGAGAAGAATAACCGCGAACTGTATAAAGATGTGGATGTAGTCCAGAAGCAACAATTTGTCGACTGCACTGGCTCGTCCACATGGAGCGAAGGGGCGAGAATGGTCCAGCTAAGAGAATCTTCGAATCTCAGCCAACTGATTCACTAAGAAAAGGAAGACCGAATCTTCGGTTTAAAGATCAAGTAATCGCGGACGCCAGAAACAACATGCCCGGGACCGTGAAGGATGGAAAGTGGCATTAGTTCAGGCTCAGATCCTCCAAGGGTCGCTAACCGGATAAGTAAGTAAGTAAGTTCGAGAAGACTTCCTTAGGGCTTATACACTCTAATACAGAACACCAGAGTCTATCCTAATGAGGTCTTGTGCAATAGGGCCAACCTAATAAGAATAGACAATTTCGTCATTAAACTAATTCGAAGACACAATGCAAGAGAAATGACCTCGCCAAACAGTCTAATCTCCGTGTATCATGAAAGAGTACGCTTTGACAGCTTTATTCTTCTACCTTATCATGAAGGGCTTAGTCTAGGACAGATTAGAGATGCAGTTAAATTTTTACTTCATTCGGACAGTTGCGGACAGGTCATTCAACTGCGATAGAGACGTCACACCCGTCACGTTTGTGGAACGTCTCCGATGCTCGGCAGCACCAACAATTGTAATAATTACTGAAGGAGAGGAGAGAAAGCTTCTTAGTCGTTTATATAAATATATATTATGTATTATGTACGAACATTGTAAGATACATCGAAGTTCATAATTTCAGTAAAGTTTTAATGAGAAATCAATAGTTAAACGAGAGCATGTAACTTCTACCATAGTTATTGAACTTCTTCAAAGAGTAATGCTGAAAATCTATTGCAAGACCTTACTTTCAATAATTACTGAAACGTGCAACTAAAAACTAATTTGAAGTAATACGGTAACGACAGGCAACTTCTGTTCATATTGGAAGTCAAGTTAGCAGTATATGAGAGTTGAGTAGGTAGATGTGGGCACAAATAAAGATTGGACAGTTCTAAGTTCTCTTTCGTAAAACGGCATAAATTCGCCCAACTATGTATGTAATCATGTATGTATATGTATGTAATCATGTATGTATATGTATGTAATCATGTATGTATATTATTAGATCACGTTTGCTTATACTTGTTGACATTTGTATCTTTTTTAACATTTCTGTCACTGTCATTTTTTCTTTATATTTCTTGAACATAGTCCAACATTATAACGAAGGACTGTCGTATATAACAAACTACTAATTTGTCTAATTACTAATTCTCCCATTATTTCCGCTGTGCATTTAACTTTAATTTTAAAGTCATCGTACATATTGCGTATCAATCTTATATACGTCTCGGGTACATCTCTGTTTGGAACTCTGTCGAATGCTCTTTTCAAGTGGATGAAGACGATATGCAGATATTTCGAAGCTTGGCGTTGTTTTCCCATCATTATTCCATAGAGTTTAATAATATTGCGTTGCCGAAGGTCTTGTTTCACCGATCAGTAGTTATTGTAATGTCTCCTGCCGCCTGTGCCTTTCCAAAGTGAAACAAGATCCGGTCGCCTCCATATTAATTTATTGAACTAAATAGCGAGCCATTTGAATTTAAGATTTCATTCATACTTCGGACGGCATGCGATTCGGTTTGGATGCTTGCCCCGATTTATTTCTTTTATTTCTTCGCTTACTTCGGCCTCCGAAAATGTGACGTTTCCTTCTTGTGATGGACAGCCGAGGGATTGACATTCCGTTAAGTACTTCGTAAAAACATCAACCCGTTGCATGTTGCTTGTGCTTGGATGTTGTACTTCAGTCGTTCATAAACCTCTGTAGAGATCAGACTTGATTCGGCTTTTCTTGTGAGTGATTAAAAAATACAAAATATCAAAAAATAAATTAGAAACAATTTTGCTAAGTGCTTCGGTGGCGCGTTTATAGTGGTGTCCGGCTGATAAAGCAGGGATCGTGGGTTCGATTCCCGTGAAGTGTCATCGACTTTTTATTTAAAAAGAATTTAATTAAAAAGACAATTACATTCATAAATTGAATACGAAAGTGAATCTGACAAGGAGAGAGAACCAGCGGCCCGCTATTCCAATAGCGGGACCTGCAGATGGCAAGATGTCACCAGAAAATGTGGCAAGAAAGAGAAGGAGGAGGCTTAAGACACCTCCAAATCCAAATCCTGTAAGACGCCCCACACTGTCAGCTACTGAAAAGTTGCCTGGTAGAGGAAGGGAAGTGGCGCCGACAGCGACAACAAAGGCGGCAGCTGAGTCAGACAAAGAAGAACATCCATATATGTCTGATGGTGGGGGTGAGAATGGTTTCCAATTTCTGGCGGCGACAGAGTCTGATGATGAAGACGAAGAAGTGCATGCGATTAACAGCACAATTAAAGAACTGCAACAACAAGTACTTGGCATTAAAGCCAAGCAAGTGGCGAGAAGGCAGATGGAGCAACAACAACTCCTGAGTTCTCATCAACAGCCTACTTGTAGCGACCAGAATCCGCTACAACAACAAAAACCAGCACAAGTGCCAACGAAAAAACAAGCAAGCACATACACAACAAAGGCAAAATATACAACAACAAAAATCACAAGCGCAGCAACAACAACAGCGTCAACAGCACAAGTCCCAAAATCAGCAGCAGCAGCAGGAGCAGCAGCAGCAGCAGCAAAATCTGCAACAACAACAGCAGAAACACCAGAAACAACAACAACAGCAGAAAGTCAACAGACAGAAAGTACCTCCAATTAATACTTACAAATTAGAATTAAAAGACACCATAGAACTGTGTAAGTCGGCCATAGGCTGTAATTTTTTTATAAAAAGATTAAGTATAGATAGGCACGCGATCCACTGTAACACAGTGGAACGCTACCACAAAATTAAAAGTCTATTGAAGGATTGGACGACGGAGTTCTTCTCCTACACCCCGAAGGGGGAGAAGCTGCAAACAATGCTGCTGAGGGGGTTAGAACCGTCGACTAATCCGGAGGAGCTCCTTGCACTGCTGAAAGAGAAGAGGTGCGAAGGGCTCCAATTCGTGGGGGTCAAGCCTTTTACCACAGCCAGAGCCAAAAGGGAGAAGCGGCAACTGCCGATTTTCCTTGTCCAGCTAAGTCCCACCAGCAATCTGGATGGTCTAAGGAGTATTAAAGTCCTAGACTACCAGGTTGTAGACTGGGAAAAATTAAAGAGGAGCGAAAACATTTTACAATGTGTTCGCTGCCAAAGGTTCGGGCACGCCGCGTCGAACTGCGAAATGCAGCCTCGATGCGTGAAGTGCGGAAAGAACCACAAGTCCGAGGAATGTGCTCTGGGTAAGGACGGAGCGTCTGAAAAAAGCCAACTCTCTTGTGCTTTATGTAGGAACACGGGACACACCGCAAATTATCGGGGTTGTCCCAAATTCCAGTACATCAAAAGAATAAATCTGGCCCGGCAGCAGAAAGTGGAAGTTAAACGTCCACCCGTGCATTTGCAAACTCCAGCCGTTACTCCCCATATTACCTACGCCCAAATGGCGGCAGGTAGGGGAAATACGGTACAGCAAGCGAAGGTTGCTTCTCAGGCTCCAGAGCCCAGAGCGCCTGAACCAGTACCTGAAATGCTAGCTATCTTGCTCTCTATCCAGGGGCAGATGGCTCAGCTACAACGTCATTTAACTGAACAGACCGCGCGGGTGGATCAAGTATACGCACTGCTGCCTGGCCTAACGCAACTTTTGCCGTAATGGGTACGTACGTGGCGGAGCAAACCCTAAAGGTCCTTGCTGTGAATGTGAATTCACTGATTAGGCTCGAACGACGAGCCGCACTATTTAAGTTGCTTAAAGACCAAGCCCCCGATGTGCTTTTGGTGAGCGAAACTAAGCTTACCAAGAGACACAAAATGAGGCACAGAAGATACAAAATACTACGGAGAAACCGACCCAACTCCATTCAGGGAGGAGGCGTTGTGATTTTCGTACGAAGAGGTATACGTTTTAAAAGAGTATACAGTCGTGTAGTAGAAAGTCGGTAGTGGAAAGCGGTTGTACATGGTGTCTGTCTATGCACCTAAGGCTACTCAATCCACTTTATTCATCTCAGAGCTCGAGACGCTTTTTCGATTCCTGAGATTGGAATTGGAAGACAACTATTTTATTATCGGCGGGGATTTCAACGCCAAACAAAGTGATTGGGGAAATAATACACCAAATACTAGAGGGAACCTACTATTCAATTGGTGGGGTCAGCACAGTGTAATGTATCGACTCGGGCTTAAGGCGTCGGATAGTCCGTCGTTTCCCAGACACGGGTCCTATTTGGATCTTCTGCTGTTCGATTCACGAATACAACTTACATGCACTAACCAACAAACTACAAACTGTCTACGCACTTTCGTGTATGACAGTGACCATTGCGGTCTCAGCACCGAAATAACTGTTCCCAACGAAATTGCGGAATTAGATGAGTTTGTCCAAAGGCATTCCTACAATTATAGTAGGCTGCGTTGGACACACTTCACCAGAACACTGACTAGAGCACTCTCCTCGAATTCGCTCTATCCACCGTCCAACTATGGATATGGACAAGACAATCAAACGAACAATGGACAAAACGATACCGCGGTATCAACACACTGACGAAGAAGACTTATTCCGCAACGCAACTGTTGACGCACTGCACCGACATAAAAGTAGACTGCTATGAAGACTAAAAACCTTGTACAGACGGTTTACAGACAGACATAACCCGGAGATCATGACACTGAAGTCGTCGATTAAAAACCTCCAAACATTAATAAAGGAAAATTACAGAAATTCTGTAAGTTTGTACTGGAACAATAAAATTCGGGCTGTAAACACCAGCAACCCGAATATGTTCCCGCAAATAAATGAATATTTCGGAGAAAAAAATCAAAACGACTTTCAGTGTCTTAAAATCGCCCGCACGACGAACAACGAACAAATACTGGTAACAGCGGGCATAGATCCAAATGAGGCTGTTGATGATGACAACTTCTTTGTGATCGAGGATCCGCAGGAACAGGTAGAGACTATAGGAGCGACTTTCCGGGAAGTGTACAAGGCGAATGTTATCATTGGCCCAAACCACGATCTGGAGAATCGAGTCCTTGTGCACAATTTCTACCTTCGAAATGAAATTGTGAATTGGCGATTTGAGAGCTCGGGTTTCACCCAGTTCAGTGACGAAAATATGGCAAATAATGCCATCACCAACGTTAGGGTACTACCCCCGTTCATTTCGAAGGAAGAGCTCCAAACGATCTTCGATTCGCTTAGAAGTAAGAAATCAGCGGGAACCGATGAAATACCGAACATTGTGCTTCGACATCTCCCTATAGAAGCGGTGGACATTTATACCACCCTGTTTAATAATGCAATGAATAATGCACATTATCTAGCGCATTGGAAAACTGCGGTGGTACATCCGATCCCCAAAATGGATAAAGATACTTCCAATCCGGCGAATCTCCAGTCGATCAGTCTCCTTCCAAACATCAGTAAAGTTTTCGAGAAAGTGATCAATAGAGTCCTGACTAAGTGGGTTGAGGACATACATATAATTCCGGATAATCAATTCGGTTTCAAGGCGGGGCATGATATCATTCATGCTGCGTCGAAACTGGTTTCTGATATCCAATGGAACAAAGCCAAGAACCAGTGCACTGGTGCCTGCCTGATTGACTCGGAGAAAGCCTTCGATACCGTATGGTTAGAAGGACTCTTTTTCAAGCTGGACAGGTTGCTAATGCCCAACCACTGCTGTATATTCTTTTCGATATGCTCTCCAGTAGACAGTTCATCGTGAAGAATGGCGATGTGACTTCTGCTGGAACATTTAACATTAAAAACGGTCTGCAACAAGGTGCGGTAAATTCGCCGATGCTATTCAACGTTTACACGAGTGATCTAATAGGTTCACTTCACCATGCCATAGCGTACGCAGACGACATAATCGCGTACAGATCAGGTCCAAAGATTGAGGTCATTAGTATACTTTTGCAGCGTGACTTCGACAAAATTAAGCGATATTGCGATGACTGGAAGTTGAAAATCAACTTTCAGAAGTCGGAAATAATTCTGTTTAGGACGCCTTTGTCTGGGGATTCTAGGGATACCAGAAAGAATTGGCGAAAGTTCTCGATCGTGGGGCAGCACGGGCAGCCACTTGCTTGTCGAAATGTAGTCAGATACCTTGGAATCTGGCTAGATCAATTTCTGTATTTTAACAAACATATAGATGTTGCTCTGGCGAGAGCTAAAGGTGCTTTTGCCCTTACAAAGAGACTGTTTTATAACAGCCAACTCGATGCGAGGGTGAAGGTAATCTGCTACATGCCCCTTATCAGGTACATGCTTCTATTTGGATGTCCCGTGTGGTTCAACGTGAGAGCAAGCTTATTGGAAAAGATTCGGGTGTTTGAGAGGGCTTGTCTTAGGACTTGTCTTCGCTTATACAGAACACCAGAGTCTGAGTACATAAAATTCTATCCTAATGAGGTCTTATACAATAGGGCGAACCTAATAAGAGTGCACAATTTCGTCATTAAGTTGACTCGAAGGCACGTCGCAAGAGCAATGGCCTCATCAAACAACCTGGTCTCCGGGGCTTACTACCCCAATTATATGTATCACGAGAGAGTTCGCTTTAACGGCTTTATTCCTCCAGAAGCGTTCCTGTATTTAGATAGCAAAGGTCTGATCCAGGATAGATTGGCGGTGCCGCTAATCTTCCACGTCGCTCGAACAGCTGCGGACAGGCGACTCAACTGCGACAGAGACGTCGCACATGGCAGTGCGGAGCGTCTCCGGTTCAGAAGGCGGTAGGGAGTAGCGACAGGAGGGATGTTGCTCAGCAGCACCAACAATTTTGGTGGCTTTTTGAAGGGGAGGGAGCTTCGTCGTCGAACTCCTCCAGTGATGGTTAGCTTCATGTGAAGCAAGGTGGGCCAGCCTATTTTTGTTTTTTTTTGGTTTAGCCATGGCCGGCTTACATAGTTTTAGGTAGGTTTAAGTTAGATTTAAAACAAAAAATATAAAAACAAAAAAAAAATGAAAAAAAAAATATATATACATACATATATTTATATGTTATGTATATATATATTATGTATGTATATACATGTATGTATGTATGCATTAGATGTAAGTAGGTTAAGATTTATTTTTAGGTAGCTTTAGGCTTTTAGTTTTAAGTTTTATAAAAAATTAAAAAAAAAATTTCCATGTACTAAGTTTTTGCTTAAAATTTATTTTCTTAGTTTTAGTATTAATAAATGTAAAAATAGAAATAAAATTAGACTGTAAGTTTCGTCGAAAGACATAGTTTAAGTGTTAGGTTTAATTTAGAGTGCCCGCATGGGGCCAGTATGTTAGAATAAAATATTTTTAAGTAATTTAAGCTAATTTTTAAGCGTTTTTTGTTTTAGCATATAAGAGTAATTTAAGTTATATAAATAAAAATGCATATAAAATGAATGAAATGAATGGATGTTGCACCTCTTCTAAATCTTGTATCCTATTTATCGAACGCGGGTAGTCCTGCCTATACAATGCCTCTACTATCGTAAGTCCTCTACTCCTCGTCACTTCTTTTTTGCAACTTGCGTAGTCTAACTTACATAAAACGCTTACAAAAATCGATGAAGTGATTTTGCTATTTCCGCAGTATTTAATTCACGCTAAGGGTTGAATTTTGTTTCCCGTCACAATTTTCGTCTCATGGTTTCACCAGTTCCAGCCAGCTTCCAGCCTTTTGAGCACCGTGCGCTTTAACCGTTGCCTCTTTGGCAGTAATTGTATTCGATCCTCCGCGACGTGTGCTGTAAACGCACATTGCACATCGCACCGATGGAAGAGGATCTTCTATTTTGATATTCTATTTAAAAGCTCAACGGTTACAATTTATTTTTTAAATGAAGTGCGTATACCCTAACAATAGTCCAAGTTTCGGGATCAATTATCAGTTTAATTGCCATTATTTATAGGCTTATAAACTGGCCTAGAAGTTCTGCTGTCCAGATGATGGCGACTCGGCTCTTATTTTGTTCCGTTTCGAAATAAAACATTTTCTACGTTTTCATTTGCAGGTTCAAATAGCGGGCCCTGTTTATGGCATTTCCCAACTTAGATTCTTTAATGCATATTAAATTAATTTTAAACGAAGGTTTTCTAGTTTAAAACTTCACCCGTCATTGTGCCTATGCTCCAATTTGTGATACGTGATTTATTTTTTGAAAGTAATTTGTTGCTCGCCCCGGGAACCGTCGAGCTCTGAGTCATGAGTTATCTGATCGTGTACAAGCATACTAGGCAGGGTATGAATAGATGAAAACCGTCTTTTTACTAAAGCCAACATAAGTCGTTACTTTTGACACAGATCCTTCGACAAAGTCAAGCACACTGAGCACCGTTAGGTGATATAGTCTACAAATGGAATATTCAACCCAGACGTCCAGAATAGAGGGTCACTTTAGTGATAAGATCAAACGATTAATTATTCTTGCCAACCGGTTGTTCCTTGGTTTTAAAAGGTAATTGACTGACAATTTCAATTTATTGTTCACCATTTAACGGTTCCAGTCTTGATCCATGGCGCCGGACCGCGTGAATAGATCTAAATAGTACAGCGACATAGACTTAGTTAGAAGAATTTGAATGCACGACTACTATGTAGAGCATGTGAACGTGGGACAATTCAACCAACTGGGCGTGCTTAAGTAAAAGCAAATAGCTTACTATCGATCTGACTGGAGAGATTTGTTGGTTAAGGCCCGGCTTTTATAATGAAGTAAATTAGGGGGCTTGCTACACCAATTAGACATGTTTGTGAGGTACAGTGAGCCGACTGTGACTGATTATTTTTAAAAATTAGAAGATGATGATGAGCATCCACAAACTATCATTATGGCTGTTTACCGGATCATAATAGAGTTTTTTTTACATTTGGCAATTCAGAATAACCTCTACATATGGTCTAAGAAGGATGGAGTCCCAGCACAAAACACAAGGGCGACGATAAAGACTCTTCGAGATCTTTTATTTTTATTTTTGTGGGGCTACTTTCATGAATAAACCTTAAAAATTCAGGAATAATTTTGATTAGATGAGACAAGAAATCTAGACGAGTCTTTTTGTCAAGCACGAATAGCTTTTGTTTGTGTGTATCTTAGAGGATATTAAATTATTTTTTAATCTAGGTTTTTGTGGTGTATTTGTATTATAAAAGAACTAAAAGAACGTCTTTAATTCGCTAATGTCTCCACAACTACGATGTATATATAAATAAGTAATGTGATATAAAATATGACAAGTGTCTTAAATGCATGATAAGTGACAGATGTCATGACAACAGATCTGATAGTTTGTCTGTCTACAACATATCCCCTCATGATTGGTTACACGCATGTATACTTTTCTCCGACTTCAAGATGTTTAGCTGGAGCACGATTCGAAACGGGACGTTGGGAATGCTCTCTCCCGGGACTCCTGTGGTCTGCCTGTTTTGCACCGCTATTTTGAGCTGACTTGAAATGGTGCTCTCGAATTTCAGGACTACTTAGAAAAGCTGAAGGCTCATTTTACCCAAGATCTTCATTCATTAATAAATCTATCGAGCTTTCTTTTTCACGGAAAGGATCTTTCGACTATATTTTCATCGTCTTCCTGAAAGTGAAAAAGGAAATTAAAGTCACCCTTGTCTGGTAACTGATGCCTTGGTTTAAATGTCGACTCTTGATTTCGTTTCTTACTTATATCGTGTATATCGCGAATCCACTCTTCTTGAGAATAATCCCTGGTACCTAGGAAAGTTGAGAGTTATTGCCATTTCGTGCATATATTGGATCATCGGGAATTAACTCTCCGTTTTATGGTTATGGTTAAATTGGTTCTCCATTTTCAAATTCCTTTGAAAAGTTTCGCCTGATGACGGTCTTAGTAAATCGAATGATATTTTGATTTTGCGCTATAACATACCCTTAGCTAGCGTTATGTTGTCTGGTAGCTAAGGTTTGCACTGCTTGTGATTTCCTCCTTTTTTAGCTTTTACATTGTCGACAAACTGTTCTGCCTGCCCATTTGAATGTGGATAAAAAGGAGCAGTTCAAATGTGTTGAATTTCCCCTGCGTAACAAAAATCGCCGAAATTATCAAGTCTTCGCCCATCAATGACGTTGTCTAATAAAAAGAGAGCAACCTCGGGCCTAGACCCATACCAAGAGTGGAACTTGTGCCTCCAACACAAGTTCTGCTTTGGTATTATACTACCAATTTAGGTAAGCGATGGCAAGGCTTATCCTTGCTTCCATGGATGTATGGGCATCTCGTGAAATTAAATCTTAATTGGCAGGTATTCACGTTAAACACATGAGACGATCTGCTTGACGCTATAACGTGTGGAAGTCCAAACCTTGCAAAAACTTCTCCCAGCACTCTGATAACAGTAAATGCTGTTGATTGCTTACGAAAAATCTTGTGCAATCCGTTATGATTAAAAACATCCATCTTTGAAAGGGTTCAGCGTAGTCCACATGAATTCGAAACCAAGGTTTATGTGCTACTGGTCAATATACCAATGGAAGCTTTATAGGCGCTGGCGCTGATGATGCACATTCTTAGCACTCCCTAACAATCTGTTGAATATCTTTGTCTATATTTGGCTAATAGACGTAACTACAATCCCTGGGTGCCCAGTAGGCAACTGCTTGAGAGTTCGTTTCTACAATGATAACTGAATTACAATCTTATTTGTAATAAAATGCATCTTGACGGAAATAACCTATTCAGACAAATGTCCTTAAAATTATCCGGCCATAAGATTAGAAGAAACTCGCGAACTTGCTTTGGACTTGAAATTTGGGTCAGCAGCACTTTCCTTCTGCACCAATGGGAACTGCATTGGTAAATGCTGAATTAAGTCCAACTGACTTCAGACTCGATGTGAATAGCGGCTATAACAAAGTGCTCTTCTTTACTAACTTCTTGACTTGAATTACCAACAGTGGTTGATGGTCTGTTTGCAGAGTAAACCGTCTCTCCTATATCCATCTTTGAAACTTCTTCACACAACAGTAATTTTGCTCGGTTGTTGATAACACTTTCGAAACTTGCACTACTTGCTTGCTGAAACCATCTGGAAATCCAGATAATAATACGTACTCCACCGATTCCATATTTCGCCGCATCTCCTGCGACTACTAAATCATTCAGTTTCAGTTTAAGTTTTAAGGCATTTTATTTTCTTAATCATTAACTCTTACATTACATTACACTCTAAGCTACTCTGAATACTTATATCTATGTCTTTCGACTTCATTACATTTTATTTAGGAATACTTATTTTCTACAAAAACAAAAAATTAGCATATGGAATTACTAAATCATTTGCGGGATCAAAATGCACAGTCGGAATCCCCATTCTTGAATACATTTCAAAATTATCTGAAGAAGACGTCCATGCTTATCCATAGAGTTTGCTGCTATTATGATATCGTCAATAGTATACCACTCCAGACATAGTCCTGCTAGCATTGTGGTGGTGGTTCCTTGCCCTGTCATAAGCCTAAGTGGTAACAGTAAATACTGAAACAATTCTTGGTGCGCGTTGATTTTTAATAGTGACTGTGATTCTTCACTCACTTTTACGAGTATAGATAAATCAATGGTCACGAAGTACATATTTAAACGTTACAAAAATATCTTCTGGTATTCAAGTATTCAAGTACTTTATTGAGACTTAATATAAAAAAACATAACTAAAGGTTTACAAATTCTGTTTCGTTCTAATATAAAGCGGCTGTAAGTATGGCCTGCTTGCTCTATTACATTATACTACTAAATGCCACACGGCTGGATAACATGGATGAACTGCTCTTGCTCACGGAGCACTATATTGCTGTTACATTTGACAGTTGTCACTTAATCTAAATAAATATCTTACAACTACTACTTAAATCTAAGAGGGACACAAGAGTAAGAGTGAACAAATGCATACCAGTATGCTATTGCCATCCTCAACCAAGTGTCCCGAAACCTATGAACTTAACATCAGTCTTGTTATACGAGTATGTATGCATATATCACAGAGGTTATTTTATTTATTTTTTTTGTAAGCGTAAACAAATCAAAACATTCCAGAAAATGGAACGAAGTAGTTAATAAATAAAATTTATATTGATTACATATTAATGATAAAGCAATTCGAGATCGGCACACTTTTACGTGTAGGTTAGGAGAGTGAAACCGAGGACGAATTGTGCTGTAATGTAAGAATGAAATTAATTAGTAAAAAGAAGGAAAGTTTTGTACTCTCAATCATGTCAATTATTTTATAACTATTTAGCATTTTATGATGATGTGAGAAGTGGTAACGAGAGTAGCAGCAATAAGGTACATTAATCAGTTAGCCTCGATTTTGGCCAGGAATGGCCTTTAAGTAAAAGGATAGAGGTGTAACACCGGATGTCGCTTCGGGTTCTAAGGATGTGACGCTTACTGGTGAAGGATAGATTTCGTTTGACCAGCTAGTGTGGCCTTGGGAGAGGGGAATTTCCCGTATGAGATCGTTGTCAATGTTATTAAGATTGTTGGAGAATTTTATCATGAGTTGAACAACGTAATTAATAAACGGCGTGACATTAGTTTCATTGTAAATGAATAAGTTGGAGTGCCTTTTATTTCTTGATGTGAAGTTCTTACCAGAGCAAAGTCGAAGAATCTTTCTTTCAAGAATCTCAAAGTCCCTAGCTATGGAAGGCGAGATATTGAACCATATCGGGAATGCGTAGGTCATTATGGGTCGGACGAGTGTTTTGTAAAGAAGGAGTTTTGTTCTTTTGTGTAAGAAGCTATTCTTTAGTAAGGGCATGAGCAAGTTGGATACTTTTCGTGCCTTTCCAAGAGTGGCTTTGGCATGTTTATTAAATTTAAACAGGTGATTGAACTGCACACCCAGGTATTTAATCTGAGTTTTATTCTGTATTATGCAGCCGTCTAATCGTAATGCTAGATCTCTGCTTTCTCTAACCGCGCCCTCAGCTCCTTTACCGCTGGCATTCCTGAAACAAATCAGCTCGGATTTAGATTTATTAATGCTAATGCCCCAAGTTTTATAATAATCATTGATAATCCTAAGATGGTTTTCTAGGGAACGGCAAGCGGGGATGGGGAAGGCGTCGCTGGCGTAGACGATGGTGTCATCGGCATAAAGTAGCCCTGTTGTAGACAGGTTGTTATTATTGAGAGAGTGTGGGAAGTCGAAAAGGAATATATTATAGAGAGAGGGGCCAAGGATAGAGCCCTGTGGGACACCACTGACACAGACGCTGTTCTGGGATTTAGTGCCTTGGATTTTAACGAAGAAGGATCTATTGGTAAGAAAGCTATCCAGAAGATAGATAATATGTTGAGGAAAGTTTAGCTGCGATATCTTAAAAAGGAGCCCAGATGCTATCGAAAGCTTTTTCGACGTCTAGCGCACAGGCAACGGTGCATTTTTTTTGTCTGAGGTTGAGTGTGATGTCATTGTGGAATTTCAGGAGAGCATGCACAGTAGAGTGTCCTTTACGGAAGCCAAATTGGTGGTCTGGGATAAAATCGATGGGGTTATCCTCAGGGCAGAACATATTGTTGAGAATAATTCTTTCAAGGAGTTTGCCAACGTTTGAAAGGAGAGATATTGGTCTGAAATTACTTATTTCATGGTTGTTTCGCGTTTTTTGTATAGGAATAATTGTGGCTATCTTCCACGCAGTCGGGAAGTATCCTATATTAATGCAGTTATTGAGCAAAATTGTAAGGAAGTTTACCGCTCTAGATGATATTTTTTTCAGAATAAAATTGGTGATACCGTCCGGGCCAGCTGACTTCTTAGAGTTTAATTGGTTTAGAAGTGTTTGCACTTCCTCTTTGTTAGTGAAGAAAGGGGCAGTCGGTGAGAGGGCAGAGTTGTCTATTTCAAAATTGAGGATATGAGTAGGTTTGGAAAATCTAATCTGTTGAACTTGGTGTATGGTATTGTTTGTGACTGTGGGATTAAAGTCTGGGATTTTGTTTTTATAAATCTCTTTAAAATAATGTTCAAAGGCAGAAACTATACTATTTTCATTAGTAAAAGTCTCGCTGTTTACTGTCACTTTTTCACAATGGAACCTCTTTTTCTTTCCTATAATTCTAAAAACTTCCTTGAATGCCCCCGGATTAGGGGAAATTTTTGAAATTCTTCTTTGGAATTGTTTATTTAACCAGATCCTGACCTTGTCTTTTATTATTTTTTTTAGCAGCGAGATCCTTGATGATAATGCTAGGTAGGAATCGTTTACTCTATTAAGAGAGTTGTGAAATATTCTTTTCAACTGCTTTTGCCAAAGATGTTTTACTTTAAATAAGTGTTTTATATCATCCGGGAGGTTTTTATATTTTTTACAGGAGGGTATTTCCCTGGAGGTGTGCATCGCTACAGTTTGGTTAAGGGAATCGGAAAAAATATCAATGTATCTGTCAATTTCTGAGTTAGATAAGTTGCAGTACTCGGGGGGAGAGCTTTGTCTGAGAATGGAATCAAGATCTTCGTTGAAGTTGTCCCAGTTGGTATCTTTAAATGACTGGTAGGTATTTAAATCACATAAGACAATTTCTGAACTTTCGATACTGATTTGGAGACAAAGAGGGAAATGTTCCGTGAAGGTCGGGAGAGATGTTATGGAATAATTTTGATTGAAATGATTTAGCAGGTGATTGGATACCAGGAAGTGATCAAGAAAATAGGAACTTCTTGGGAAGGTGGGGGAGGATGTAGTAAGATTAGTCAAAGATGGATTATGGTTTTCAAGCCAGTTTTCGAGACTGGAGCCATTAATGTTATACCTAGTATCTCCCCAATTGGGGCTTCTGGCATTTAGGTCTCCCCCTAGGATAGCACCATCAAAAGAGCTGACTAATTCATTTAATTTTTTAAGTTCTTCTATTAAGGGGATAGTTGGGCGATTAGTAGGTATGTAAATAGAACCAATGAGGAGGTTTTTTTGGACATTATTATTTTGTATTTTGATGCTGAGAAGGATGGAAGGAAAGAGGTTGGAGCTCCAATCAACGGGGTCGTAGTCAATGTTTTTTTTTATGGCTATAGCGACACCTTGCTGGGTATTGTTAGGGATAAAGTTATATGTGTCCAGATTAACATACATTCTGGAACTCAGGTGTGTCTCCTGGATGAATGCAATCGCAATATTGTTGGCTAGCAGAATTTTCTGTAATTCAATTCTTCTGCTGTGCTCTATCAATGACGAGATATTGAAAGATAGGAATTTTATGGTCATGATTAATTCTGACTTAACATGATTTGATTGACAAGGTCGAGGTAGGCTAATCTCTTTTGGAAGACGGAGTCAAAATTGTCTAGATTTTGCATGAACTTATCAATTTTCCCCAGGAGGGCATTTATTTCCATCCCGAAAAGATCTTTGGATAATTCAAAAAACTTGTTCAGGGAGTTATTGCTCGTTTTGTGAAGGGGGTTAACATCACAAGGGGGATCCGTGGATTGGTGGAAGAGACTAGCATACGAGATTTTTGGTGAGGTGAAAGAAGAAGCATGGATAAGATTCTTCAAGTCCTTAGTCTTTTCCCTATTATCTCGTGCTCTTTGGAAAGCTTTCCTCCTCTGGAGTTCGTACTCTTTGAAGGCTGTACAGCCCCTATAGTTAGCAGCGTGATCTCCCCCGCAGTTGACACAGGTTGGCTTTGAACCTTCTCCCTTGCTGTTGGAGCAGAATCCGGGCTCATGTGCGTTATTACATTTAACACACTTGTAATTATTGGCACAGTTTTTGGCCAGGTGTCCAAATTTTTGGCAGCGTCTACACTGTAGAGCTCCATTGTTACTTTTGGGTTTCTCCCAAATTATTTGTGTATTAAATAAGTATTTGATCTTTAGAAGATCATCAGGGGAGGTGCCTGGAAGGAGCTTGACGAGGAAGAGGTTATAGGAGATCTTTTCTCGTCTAGAGCGTTCGGTGGAGAATCTCAGAACTTTGTCAACATTAGGGTTGAGAGATCTGAGTTCCTCAAGAATTTCTTCTTCCTGGTAGTCAAGGGTTAAGCCTCTTAGAATTAGGTTAATTGCCTTGTCCTCCTTCAGAGTGAAGGAGTAAGCACTCACCTCTTTGTTCTTTCTGAGCAGCTCCATCAGCCCCCGATGTACGTCCCGGTCTCTGACGTGAATTATACTGCTACTGCCTCGGTTTACCACTTTAAATTCAATATTTTTAGCTCGAAGGTCACGCGTAAGTTTACGGATATCAATATTTGACATAATAATTGGAGGACAAAACTTACCCTTAGCCAGTTTTTGGACTTGGTTTAGATTGGATTCCTTTGGAGGTATGATAGTTGATGGCTTGTTGGTAGTATCTGCTTTATGCTGTAGAGATCCTTGCTGAGTAGGGGTTGGATTGGGGTGATTACTCTTTGATGATGGGTGTCCAGAATCAGGTTCACGGGGTAATATCCCTACGCTCCGAATGCTGATATCCTGTAGTAGGGCAAATTGGTTACCATGGAGTGGTGTAGTATGCTCCTTTGTGGTGTTAGTCAATACGGTTCCAGCCCTATGCCTTTTGCTTGGTGTGCGCCATTCATTAGGTGGTGATATATCCATATTGTCAGTTTGAGCTTTAGGTGTTGCGGTTTTCACTGAAAATGTTTCTGTGTTGTGAGCATTAACATCGTCGTTAATCTGATGCAGCTTCAAAAGATGTTGTGCTGCTTCCAGTTTTTTCTGGTTACTGCGTGGTGAGGATGAGGAAGGTTTATTTTTTGGTTTTAAATAATCCTTGGCCTTCATTTAGAGGCATGCTGAGAATGCGTCCTCTAAGATGGTATGCACAGCACACTTTTAACAAAAAAAAAAAAGTTTTACGGATAAATTGCCACTTTAATTTAAGTAATGGAATTAAATTCAATTAAGAAAAAACAAAAAAAAAAAAAAAACTGAGAAAGAAAGAAAAAAAAAATCGTAAAGCAAAATTGCACTTAAAAGGTCGTTAAAAGATCGTTAAATCGTTGTCTGACAAACACGTCTGTACACTATGAAATACACAATCGAACTCCTATCTTCTGGTAATGGTAACGGAAATTGATTTTGCTCAAGTGCATTATTCATCCCTGTTGAAAAATCTGCATATCAATGCATGTCCACCTGCATTCTTAGCAGAATGCGAAGTTGGCTTGGCTTGTTGGTACTTAATTCTCTGAAGGTACTATTTTAGATACCCTCTAACTGAGTGGGTGAACCACCACACGATTTCTTTTATAACATGAACCAATGAATCAGATCGCAAAATATCTGTATCCCAAACCGGACCATCCTGTATAAGTAATGTAATATAAAATATGATAAGTGTCTTAAACGCATGGTACTAGTAAGTGACAAATGACATGAGAACAGATGATCTGTTCGTTTGTCTATCTACAAAAGTTTTCTCAGAACATGGGTGTTCTCAAAAACGTCATACTAACAAAGAACTGCCTTAGCTGCGTTCAATAAAGCAGATTTTCTGCAGAACTAACTTAGTCAAACTGTATTACCATTGTGTTAGGTACGTCATCAGACTTGCACAGATTAGTTAGGCATTTTAATTGTGGCTGCAGAAAAAGTTTGAAGATTTTAGTGCGAAATAGTTTTGTGTTTTTTGAAGAAGTTACAACTGTTGAAATAATTTGTAATAAATATAAATAATCTTTTTCTTTTGAAATGTCTGCTCAGTGAATGCGTTCGAAAACACACGAAGAAAGATCTGCCATTGTACTAAGGTAGAAATTTTGACGTTTATGAACTCACCCCGTGCTTCGAAATAGTCTTTAATGCAATGATGTTTGCAATGTACCTATATGATTACTTTGTAAGAGTGCATTGCATTACTGAACCCAATGTTATGATTACCACCAGATTGTTTTAATACAAAATTTGGGTACTGGTTTTCCGATATTCGACGCTTTAGTTTGACAAGGTTACAATTAACTTTCTGTGACAGATTATTGTGACAATAAGATCTCAACAACGAATTACGTGTGTGAACCTCTTTATTTCATTTGTCAATCGGAATCACGTCAAGCCAAGGTCGCAATTTATTTTAACCAATAAGAACAACTTTTTAATGAAAAATAAGAGAGAATGATCTTGGCTATCCCAAATCTAGGACAACAGATAACATCTGAAGAGAAAGAATAGTTTAAGTAACAACTGAACTGAAAACAATTCGAAATATTTCCTTTAAAAACGCAGATTTTCGAATGCTGAAATCGAAAAGAGGAAAAAAATATTTTGTTTCTTTTTTAAGTTGTTTTTTATTTAAAAAACAAATAAACTTAACTATAGTCTTAAACTAGAAGCAAAACAAACAAACCGGAAGACAATGATCCTTACACACTAAACCTTACCAATAAGCCCTACAAACTAAATGGAAGACAATGATACTATACATAAACTTAACCTATCAGTTATATACTTTCTCTTTTTGTTTTCATTTTTATATGAATATGTTGCTATCACAGGTCACTAACACAATTAAATTAGTTTATTTTAAATGTTTCTTAAAGCTTCTGAATTGATCAGCGTCCAATAGAACCATCAAACGTCATTATAGATGGGGTTTTAAACGAATTTACCAGCACTTCGGTCCAGAATTGCGTCCACAAGTCGTTCGATCGAAATTGTCGGAATCCTTCGTTGTTGGCAGTATAGCCAGGCAAGTTTTAGCCTTTTCAGTCTTCCGTGGTATAGGCATTGTGTTGTTCCTCGAAACCAAGAAAGCAGCCGTGGTCCGGAAAGGTCGTCTGCGAATTAGCAGCAGGAAGGGTCGTTCCATGCGTTCAATTCCACAATTGACAGTTTTCTAGAGTAGCTACTTCTCCTTTCGGCCTCTGATTCACTAGGTTGGTGTCTCAATGCTCTACTCCGATTTGGTGCTGAATATTTCCGCCGGCACTTTGACGTAAGTCGTTATGTGGGGGAAAGTAATCTTCACAGTCGACAAACAGACCGGACCTAAGGGCCGGTCCGATCCTCGTCGGATGAACGATGCACTTCGAGTGTACAATTTTCCAAAATGTTACTCAGTATTTATACTATCAGAATGCACCCCCACCACTGCGCTATGTGGCAGGATCTTTTCATCCACTTTAACGTTACTGCCTATTATTCCTAGCAAGATCCTTATCGGAGAATATTCCTTTCTTCACCCATTTTACTTTGCGTGAGCCGATCGGGATTTCTATAGAAATCTGGGAAACAGCGACCCTCTAGCTAGGTGTGTGCGTGCAGCATTCCAATAGGGAAACAAAAGATCGGATATGTTGCTCGCTAGGTGGTAGGTAGGTCAGGTACCTGTTTTCATCCAGAGTTTTTCTAAAAGTGAATTTGGGTATATTGTTGCTAAGGGATGCGTCACGCTCACTGATTATGGATTTTGAATTTATGGTGTTTAATTAACGGAGCTACGAGTATACATGTACATTGATATGAAACCCCGTGTAGGTGGTACGTGCCACATATTCCCAACAGTGGGATAAATGTTGTTATCACATAAATATTGAGGACACTTGACACTTGGGGCGCTTGCGTGGACAACTTTGGAATTTTTATGGACACTGGTGATACACCACAAATTTATTGATGTGGCAAGCGTAAAATATAATTTTCGATGCGAATAGGGCTCCGACTTGTTTGAGGTCGGAATTTTGGAATTGACTTCAGGCTCAAGAATTTGTTCCTTTTGGTGGGCAACGAATTGGATGTTCTATTGGAAATTTACTGAATGAGTTCTGAATTGCTTCAGGAATTACAAATTGGAAGATAAGCAGTTGCGTCGCCTGCCATTCTGTTCTTTTGACCTAAGAATTAGTCTTTGACAAGTCTTGTGTTATAGGAATAAAAATATAATTTTGACTTTAAAATGTTGTGTTGTTTCAAGAGGGGCTTTTCTTTTGGCAAATGAAAGGAAGTACAATTTAACACAACAATTACAATTTTACCGATTTCCTTTGCCATACTTACGAGTAATAACTGAAATACGACAGAGAGCACTTCGAAAAGAACCAAAAATGATAATCAGACTGTTGTGAATCCAAATCGTGGAGTCACTCGTAACAATCCTTTAAGAAGGTGGCCTGTTGCTCTTGACCTCCTCATTAGTGTTGGGCTCATACCACCATGCTGCCAGTTGGAGCGATTTCTGCAGTTTCTGCAAATGTTTCCAGATTTAGAGTTTTATTAATAACACGCCGACGGAGAGAGCAACTGAGACTGCTGTAGATATAGCGTGCTAGTGTATCGGCTTCCACAAGGTATTGTTAAATTCTTCTTCAATGTTTGATGCTCCATCGATCACAGCCGTGAATGAATCTGTTGGTTGAAATACTTTGAACTTACTGAGTTTGGGAATTTTAAATTTTGTTTTGGCAATAGATGTTGAGTTTGTTGGGCTTGTTGACGGCTTCACGTACGTCTGGAACGTTTTTACAGTTTCCTGATTCTCGGCTGCTGGTGATATTTCTTCGGTTTTCATAATGCAGTCAGGTGTAAGTTGAATGATGCTTTGCATATTGTGTGGATTACTATGCGATACGGGCTACCATACAACCACGTATTCACCCGATGCAACAGGTTCCATATGACTTCGTGGATAGCAATCTTTTTACTGGAACAGTTATTTTTACTGAACTTTTACTGGGTGGCTGGGGCTCAAGTGGTAGTGGACTGGCTTCCAAATCTCAGCCCCATGGAGCAGAATAACCGCTGAGCCCAGACATCTTTCATTCGCTCTCTATCGCATTTTCCAAAAAGCTTAGCACGGGATCAGGCACTTTAAGTGCTAAGGTAGAGTTGAGGTAGTTAAATTCGACAGGATGTTATTTACAGGGTATTCCAATTTAGCAGGATAATCCTTTAAGGGCATGTTCCCGAAGTTACGCCGAACAAGAAATTGTATGGCACTACATTTCAAGTTACAGCCCAGTGGGTAACTTCTAATTTGGAGGTGTAACCACTTTAAACGCTATAATTTCTAAACTAGTGTAGGTACAGTACAAGCGTAATGCTTGTAATTATTCCTTGAATGTGGTATGTCGCATTTGATTTATCAACTCTTAACGTGTGTTACAAAGCGTTGTCATACTATTGATTGTTGTCATTAGTTCCTGTCTGTCTCGTAAGAAAGTCTTCCTTCTTTTAGTGTTGTTGATCAGCGATTATGCATTTGGGAAGATTCCGGAACAAGTGATCATAATGCCTAATATTATTGCGATGCCGAAATTACTTGTGACGATTTTGCGAGATTTTGTATCTCTTGGACGCTCTGCTTCCCTTTTCACAGACTGATTTTTTCGTTTGTCCGTTCCATTTGTCGACTCTTTATCAGCTTCTTCTATGGGCAGGGGGCTGAGGTTTCGTTTCGTGATATTTTCGTCCAGCCGTCCGTCTTCGCTTGGGTGGCTATCTTTTGACAAATTTTAAGTTGAAGTTGTCTGGCACAGCATGAGGTACTGCGAACATGGAGTTTCCAACAGGGAAATGCCCTGGTGTCCTGTGGTTGTACATCATATAAGTGTCGACAGTTTAGACAAGCTTCGAACTGCGATATCACAGCATACACTTCTTCAGTATTTGAAAGACTTTCTCCGATGTCTTTTCTACACAGTCCTCCAACAACGAAGTCCAATCCGGTGGACCAAAAGAGTCGGTTCATTGTCATACGATGAGCTGGGGGACTTCCCATCAGCTGCTGACTTGACCTAGCATTTAAGCGAATATTTTTCTGCGTGACTCAAACCAGCCCTTTAAAGCCTTCAGCCCACGCTGAGAGTTCCGTCACTGTCCAAACATGGGCTCAATTGCATTATTCTTGATTTTTTGTTTACTGGTTTTCTCACTAGTAGTGATCATAGTTCATGTGACATTTTGATGCATTTTTGCTCGTTGTAACTCTTCTGTAGCTAGGAATTGTGGAAGTTATATTTTAGCAGCATTCTTAGACAAAACGCTACCACTCGGACTAGTTTTCAGTAGTTTGAAAAGTAGTTTGAACCACCCGTTGGTGGCTATAGTGAGGTGAGCCGTGGGTTTTCATTCTAACTCTGTGTCATAATGTATGCTTGGTTCGTGTATTCCTGGAAATGGCACAATATCATTTGGGAGCTGTTCCACCATAATTTGTGCTCGTTGAGAGCTTGTGGGGAAAGTCCACTGGTTGCACAATCCGCAGAATTATCGTGAGTTGATATGTGCTGCCACTGATTGCGTTGCTCTTCTCGTGAATTTGGCTCACTCTTTTACCTACATACGTGGATGGTCGTTTAGACAGGAAAGAATCATTGCTGCGTCTGTCCAATAGCACGCAAAATCTATATAACTTTCTTTGCATAGTCGATCCACTCACGTTTTATCCCCGTTGGAACTTTCTTGTCCCAGTCAAGTTTCTCAAGCCACAGCCGTTGAAGAAATATTTTGCTGCGTATTGCAATAGGTTGCAGCCATCCCAGTGGACCGAAGAGTATTTTCACGAACGAATCGATACTGCGCTTTCCCACCTTTTGCTCGTGGTTTAAAAAATTATTCAAACGAAAGATGAATTGA
Organism: Volucella bombylans; assembly: GCA_949129095.1. Classification (NCBI taxonomy): domain Eukaryota; kingdom Metazoa; phylum Arthropoda; class Insecta; order Diptera; family Syrphidae; genus Volucella; species Volucella bombylans. The sequence continues at coordinate 44,401,151 of OX422142.1, read as the reverse complement.
TCTTCTCGAGGAAGCCACTGGAGCCCTGCGTCGAATATGCAATTTTGTCGTCTATAATCTTCTGATATGTCTTTCAGAACTTCTGTCTGGTTGCTGTTCCATTTGCGAAGGTTGAAATGAAACTTTGTCCAAAAGTTGTGAGAGTTCGAAGTATAATGTCTTGGCGTCTCCTATCGTGTCTACTCCCGTTAGCAGATCGTGCACATAGAAATCATTGATGAGTCGATTTCCTGCGGAAGAAAATGTCTTGCTCTCATCCACCGAAAGTTTTCTTAGTGTACGTTTGCTTTTATTAACGTCAGTTCCTTAGTCGATACCTTCGAATGGCGTCAGCTTTATTTGGGCGCCATAGAATTCGTTGAAAATCTGTGTCCTCCTTTTCCACTGTCACCTACCGATACATTTTTTCTAATTCTCGAATTGAATGATATTCCGGAAGATACGAGTATTTTAGCTGAGGCATTAAATACTACTCGTACTTTAGTTGTGGTACTGTATTCTTTAGTCACAGCATGATGAGACGCGTAGTAGCATGGTTTGTTATCTCATTGTTTGGAACGTCTTCCATATGTCTGAGGCGTAGATATTCCTCAATGTATTTCATGAAAAGGCCTGGTCTTTTAAGTAGTCAGTTTTAATTCGAAATATATTTAGCAATAGGTGCCTTTTCTGATTGGCCTAGTCCAGTCCGAGTATCTTCATATGTTGAGCTTCAGCCTTTTCTTTCACTAAAGAAATGAACTTAAATTTTCTACCTCTTCTTGTACCCAAAATTTGCAAGGATGTTGATCCAGTTCTGCTGTGGTGATCATGCTGGTTGATGTGAATGTTATTCCGTTCACTGCAGGGCCTGAAAAAATCCATCCAAGTTTGGTTTTTTGGGCGGTTGGAGAGCCTTGTTTCAATCAACCCTTTGCTCGAGTGCGAAACTCTGGATCTGCTAGTTCAAAAAGTCTAGACTGTTACCCCTACTACAGAGTTGATGGTGGTTGATGGGAGACAGTGCATGATCCGACCGAGAATGAGAGCTTTGGTGTGTATTTCTGCTTTAGATAATTTTTCATAAGCACCAATAACTTGGAGCACTTCTCTGAGATGAAGGAATTTTGTGATCCTTGGTATATTAATGCCCGCAGCTGTATGTATTGCCCATAGGCATTTCAAACGTTGAATGCTGCTAAAAGGTTTTTTCCCATTTTTGGCTGGTGAGTTGAGTGTTGAGACTCTTCGTCTTGTTGATGACTTCAGTTTGGCTTCCATTCGTACCTTCGTAAAGCATAGTGTGGTGTTGCTTGGAACACATCTTGTACGTTGCTTTATGTTTGCACTCATAAACTCTATGGTCGCCAAGTCAATTGAAATATTAGTTGTTGGTCTTAACCAGGTATCAGTGTGTTTGCATGCTGGCTCGTTGTAATTGAGTACACTCCATAGTTACGTGGTTGCATATGCACAACTTGCATTTAAGTTCTGGTTAAGTATCTAGCCCTAAGTATATAAAAGAAACATTCCAAATAAAATATAAATGAAGTCGAAAGACATAGATATAAGAATTTATAGTAGCTTAGAGTGCCTATGTGGGGCCAGTAAGTTAGTATAAGATTGTTAAGTAATTTTAAGCTAGCATTTAAGCATTTTTTGTTAGTATGTAAGAGTTAGTGATTAAGAAAATAAAATGCATTGAAAACTGAAAAAAAACAGTTCTGGTTAAGTGACCAAGCTGTTGGAGATGGTTTCAAGGACCATACTCGTTAGTGGTGTCTAAAATTATTTTGTATGTATTTATTAGCTGATTCATATTTGGATAACGTTTGGCTGTTGTTGTATCGATCAAATAGCATTTTCCATGCCTTCTGGTAGTTGTTTCCCGTTGCTCCAAGATTCTCAATGAGGCGTTTTTCTTCGCCTCCTGTAGACTTGATTAAGTACTGCATTTTTTGTACATCGTGTATCTGGGTATTTTCATGTACCACCGCCTTAAACAAAGAAAGTGGTCTATTTGAGGTAATCTCCTTCAAACTTAGGTAAGGTCGAGACGCAGGACCTCTTGATCTGCTGACTTTTGGGGTGTCTGGACGATCTGTGTCGCGGTGATAGGTGAGCAGCGTCCTTGTCAATGGCTTGCTTAAAAATCGTGTTCAGACTCATCGTGACTTCTTCCGTCTGAGTGTATTCGGCTTAATTTTTAATATTTTAATTCTTCAATATTTTTATTTATTTTTTTTTTTGTTTAACATTTGGTTTAATAATAGTTTAATTAAAATTATTTAGTATTAATAGTTCAGAGTTTTGGATAACAAAGAAGAGAGTTTAGAAGATTCAGGGATACAAAGTTCAAAAAAGATTTAGAAATAATAAATAGTTTTAAGCAGCAGAGTTAATGTAAACAAAGTATACTTTAAGCACTTTTTTACGTTTTCTGTTGTTCATAACATGCTTAATATCTGCTGGTATGGAATTCATTATGTTTGGGATAGCATATGTAAGCTCTCTTTTGGAATAAGTGTTAAAAGCTTCTCGGATTTCTAATAGCCCCTGCGCTCTTCCTTTTGTATTTATGTGGTGTCGTATAGGTTGTTGGCAACGGGTATCATCGAAGTACTCCATTATTTTCGCCAATCGATGCTGAATATTCGCGATTTTCTCCAGGTCTGTTTTCGTCACATTTCCTCACGGTAGTACATTATAGTATACTCGTATAGGATTCAACCAGAGCATAGCAGACCAACTTTTGGACTTTAACATCAGTATATTTCCCTAAGTAGACCATTGCAAATAGCAGCAATACAGTTGTAGACGCAAATTATTTATTTGTCTACGCCATAACAAGTTTTCAATTGTGATTCCGAGGTATTTGATGTTTTTTACGGGTTGGGATCGAAATACTGTTTTCAAAATACTGCAAGAGCAAAATTCTGTATTTAAAAAAATGGTTTTGAACCATTTTTTCTAAATGCAGAATTCTTATACTGTCTCCCTGAATAACTACAAGTGCGAAGAATACCTGAAGAATTTTGCTTCTGCAATCAAACCTATACCTTTAACTTCGTGGCATCGCCGATTAAAAGTCTCGGTTGGGAGGAAAACGCCAGGCCTGTACAGACTAATCGGCGACCTGAAAAAGGAACAAGACGGGAGTATCGAAGAAATTTACGATATATAGATTGAGATAATTGCCAATTTGATGTTGAGCTGAACCTCGACAGCAATAGCAGATATATTTGAGTTTATGTTTAATTCTTTGTGGGGAATAGAATTATGGATCAATAACCCCGTTGCCTGAGTAGCTGTTGTATTAGTGGGAAAGTTGTGGAAGTAGGGTGTATATTCTTTTGGTGCTTTAGATGGAGGTTTAAGTTCCACATGTGTTTCTTGCAAAGATATTATCGATGGCATATAATCTTTTATCAGAAGTTCAAGTTGGTGGTAATTATTAAGGTATCCGTTAAGGCTCCATTGAAGGACTTTAAGGATTAGGTTCTGGGAAATGGGTGACTTTTGGGCAGTATAATTTCTGTTATACTGGCAAAAATCAGCTGTATTAGGAGTACAATTAAAGTCATTCGATGACATTATCATATTTTTCAGATACTTGATATTAGTCTGGAGGTTTTGTAGCTATTGGTATGGTGCTTCGTAATACACGAGTAATGGAGTGAGTATTATTATTTAGAGAAATTGAGTTAGGTATATTAAATTTTGAGGTTGTGGTTTGAGATTGTGATGAGATAGTTTGATTATTATTTGAAGATGAACATTTTGTAACAATTGTATCAGTTTCCGTATGGTTTTGAATTGTGTTTGTTGTGTTTGTGTAGAATTTTTGGTTAAGTTGAAATGAGAGGACTTTAAATTGTATTTGTGTGAAGTGGAAGCAGATAGGGATGAGGTGGTGGGTGCTATAGAATTTGTTAAGTTAGGAGGATTCGAGACGGGTTATTGATTATTGTTCAGATTAGGAATTGGCATGGCTTTGTTTTGAGAAACCGGTTGTGGAGTGTTGAATGTAATTGAACTATTGTCTGTTGGAGGAAGAGAAATATCATTATGGGAATTAAGAGGTTGGGGTGGCGAGACGGATTTGGATGAGTTTTTTACAACAGAAGAGTATTGTAAAGAAGAAAATCGGAAAGGATTTTGCTCAGCATATATTTTTTTCGCTTCGGCCATACTGCATTTTTTTACTGATTTTATTTTCAAGGTTTCTTTGGCTTGAATAAACCGCTTACAGAATTTTGACAGGGCGGGGTGTTCTTCTGAACAGTTGAAGCAACAAACGGTTGTGCAATTTTCGGGGAGGTGAGGAGGTAGGTTACACGTTACACATGATGGACTACGGTTACATCTTTTTGATGTGTGTCCGAGCAGTTGGCAGGTCTTGCATCGCGTCGGGTTGGGGAAGTATTCTTCGACTTGAAGAGTGTACCAGCCAACATTGAGAGAAGTAGGGGGGTGGGTAGTCGAAAGTGAATAATACAAGGCCAGAGGCACGTTGTACATTTTCTTTTAATTTGTACACGTCAATTACTCCTTGGTCTTTCATTTCAGACACGATTTAGTTTTCTGACACATTAATTAGACAGGGAGCATAAACTGTGCCCTTGGAGGAATTAAGATGTTGGTGTAGAGAAGCCGCAATCGGACAGAGATTAGAGAGTAATTTTTTCGACAAGAAGAGATCTGAAATTTTTTGTGATTTTACTAAAATGAGGAGATTACCATCTCGAAGTTGTGTGATATATTCGTATGAGGTGCTGATGCTGTCAATGCCTTTTTTAATAAGGAAGACGCTGAGGGAAGTGATAGACTTTAAAGGTTGGCAGGAGAACCTATTATAAATTTGGGATTTGAGTTGGTAAAATGAGATGGCAGGTTCGTATTATGGACTAATGGTGAAAAGGAGGATTTTTTTTTTCTTTTGGCTGAGTCGGGGGGCTGATCTAACAGCCCGAAACGATTGCCCGAAAGCACTTATGGCCCTGGGGCCATTGTCAAAAAATCACTCGCACTAGTTGTATTACGAATTGGTTTGCACGACGCGGAAAATATGATAAAGCAGGCGAAGGGGTTCAAAGGCTGAGGGAATTCAAAATCACTAATTTTTAAGAGAGCAGACTAATAACAATCGGAAGACGATGTTGACGGCTCGGGATATAGTCGGTGACTGTGCTATTGAATTTTAATCAATATATTTAATATAGTTACTGCCATTTTGCTCATAATATTTACGAGCTCTTACACCACTTGGCACTTTTCATTAAATCTACACAATAATAAATAGACAATGACAACTCGGATGAGTAAAAGGCATTTACGATCATAGTCATCTTATATTAAACATTGAGGCTCTCCTTTCATGTTTCGATGGCTGGTGGAAACATATGAGCATTCCTTAGCTTCAACAATGATATTGCTTGGGTTAATGTTGGCTTCTCGTAACTTTTGAACATCGATGCCGGTACTTTGCCATGTTTTGATCGCAATGTAATCAATTAACATTAATGCTTTTGTATTTTGGATGCTGAGATGTGGACAAATTTAGCTTGGTATTACTTCGCCTCGTCGGAAAAGGTGATGTCAGGGAGGCTATATCTTTAGCTTTGTCGGTATATATTTACCTCATATATTAGGTCTTAAGAATTGTCGCTTATCATGCTCATGGCAACGAATAAGGCCATGATTTTAATTATTATTATTCGTTGAGCTCAAGGTCTCTTACCTAAATTCGTCTTGTCGCTCAAACATTTGCTTCTTCTTTCTGTGAAAGTCATCATATGTGTATGTATCATAGTTAGTTTTTCGCTCTCCCTTCTACTGGTTATTATATAGCTTTGCCTTGATAAAAATGATATCCACTATGCTACAAAGTACGGCAAGCGCTTTGGTTTGACAACACAAGATGAATAGATGATCGGAGATTCCATGTTTGATTGGCTCATCCTAGTATAGTAACAACAGAAGCAAGTAAACAAGCCATAAGCTCCTTTATCCTATATATACGTATATATAACTGGTTGTTTTAATATTCATAAATCTGACAGCCTTTTCCGCTTTGTTTCTCACCAACGCAACTTTTGATCCTAAACAGCTTTCTTAAATTGTTTTTAACTCGTCAAAACCAGATATAATTACTGGAAAGTATTTAGTACTAACATTTTAGAAAATATTTTGATTGATACAACAAATTCCACAACACATAATCAGCCGAACTAAATTCAGCGTAGAAATTCGAATTTCTTGCCTTAACACCTGGAAAACTAACATCGATATAGAATCGCAACAACTCGGAACGAATCAATTTTCTCAAAGATTCTTCTACGAAGACCAAAAAGCGTGTCACCGGATGATCCTTAAACCGATCATGCTAAAGAAATCTTTTCTCTTTTTGTATGAAGAGCATCCGTACGTGGACGTTTCAATACAATAAATCGACAGAACGACTGGAAACCATGAATAAGTGAAGACCGTAGCAAATTGACTTCAATCCAGGACGTAACAGATACATGATTTGAAAAGGAAAAGTTATTAACGGCTGAATGGCTGACTGCATACTATATGTGCATTTTCCGATCGTCTTTTTCAAAAGACATAAAGGATGGATCGTTAGTAGATTTTTACGACGTGCATAACGAATCGCCTTGATGGGGGTGGTTTTTCGGTATCCTTTACGGGGATTTGGAAATATGAATACTTTATGTGTGGGTTACACGCTGCCCATTATTTTAGTTTTGTCTTACAGAAAAAAAGAAAAAAAACAGTTGGGCTACCATTTTGAAAGAACTTATGTTGCTATTAAATTAGGTCGTCTTAGTGTATAGTACATGTGCATGTAAAGCCATGGTTTGATTTACAGAAAATACGCCCTAAGAGTGATCTCAAAAGTGTTTAAAGAATTGTAGTTTGAACTACTTCCTCTACTATCTATTTTTCATTATTTCTAGTATGACACGTATCTAGGATAAGTAAATACACTTATATTTGAGTACAATTAATAAAGGGTTTTCCAATAAGGACTTGACAACTTTTTTTTAAAATAAAACGCAAGCCATTTGAGATATTTCAAAAACTTTATTATCGGCTTAAAGTACAATCAAAACATTTGTGAATGGAACTCGACTTCGTTCATATGGCCCCGCGGGCACATTTGCAGCGGTCGTTTCGTTGGACCCAATTTTCAACGACTCGGCCACACATTTTCTTTCAGCACAAAGAAGAGAAAGGAAAATTGTTTTGTAGTGGTTTGAAACTCAGGTGTGTTTGATTTCAATATTCGCTCTCCAGGGGTGGGAATCCGAATAGGACGGAGGGTTTTTTCTTCACTCAGAGTGATTCGAGGTATAATTCACGGTATTTTTTTCTGTGCTTGAAACTCTACAACAGCTAAATCTACGTGTCAGTGTTATGCCTTCACACGCAGAATTTTTCTGTCTGAGTTCCAATTACACAAATGAAAAACTGACTTGCCATGGGCAGGATTCAAACCTGGACCCTCCGAGTGAGAAGCGCTTGCTAGTACCACTACACCACGTCCACCCCTAATGGATACCAACTGGCTTCGAAGGATTTGTAGAGAGGATTTTTCTTAGCAGCGATGCCTCAGAGGTTTCTGTTATTTTGTTACAGAATGATTCAATGTTGCAAATAGTACTTATAATATAATCAAAAAGTGACTCACATCTATCATTGATGTGCCGTTGCAGGTCCGGCAGCGGTTATGTCGGGGTTGTTGAGGTTACGAAGTAAGAATACATTAAGGCTAGGTTACACTTATATACAAGTTCTAATCTTACTTTTGTCTTTTGTATAGAGCGGAACGTATTCAGGTGTCCCAAGTTCATGAACCACGCCTTTGGCAATCGGATTAGGATGATGTCTTATGAGACTATCCATATGAATGCAGCCGAAGCCTTTTTGGTGTGAGAAGCCTCCACTACGCTATTGTTCGAGTCCACTGATTCTGATCATGTACCCAAGAGCTCATCTTCATCATCTGATCATAAATGATCTCTTTTTAATTCGTCTTTTTCCATTTCCGACAGGCTGTCTAAGGTATAGGTCTTTGGCTTAGTTGCCATTTCGGATAGAAAAGAGTCATCGCTATCCATTTCAGGAAAGGATATCGACGCTCCAAGATCTGGGGCTGATTATAACGTTGTAGACAATGAAAGCCTACAGATATCTCAAAATGGACCGAATGGTCTATCTGCCGAGCTTTTTAAGGCAGCCCGAGATGACTTAACACTCAAGAGGGTATTACTACCTTTAAAATGCTGGAGCACTTGTTAAGTTTTTTCGGAAAATTGGTCAGAGAGAGAGAGAAAGATGTTTGCATTCAGTGGTTATTTCGCTCCATGGGTGTCATCCAACATTTAATGGGGACTAAATTATTAGCGTAAATTGACTTGTTGTTGTATTTTAGGCAAGTATTCACCCAGTTGCCTGGAAAAAATAATGTGTTTCGTAGGCTGCTTGTGTTGAACCCCGAACCGTCCGATTTGGAAGCCAATAGACTACCACTTAAGCCAAGGTCACCTATTGGAAAAAAATACTATAACTCATTTTCCTGAACTGGTGGGACGAATTTGTGCCTGATGAATGGGACCTGAGAATTGTTAATCCGATCCACAAAAAATAAGAACATCTAAACTGCGTCAACTATTGAGATATCAGTTTCCTTAACATCGAAGATGGTGTTTGCCCGATTTTGTGAGGCCGTAAAGCCATTTATCACCAATCTGATTGGATCAGTATGGTTTTAGTTCCGAGTAGTCCACAATTGGCCAAATATCCACACTACGGCTTCTCCTAGAGAGAACTCAACAAGGGCAGATCGATACTCACAACGGCCGCTATTTCGCCTTCAATGTTGGCTCTGAGCTCTTCCAATGTCGTCGGCGTGTTAGCATAAACCAATGACTTAACGTAGCCCCACAGAAAATAGTCAAGCGGCGTTAAATTGCACGAACGAGGCGGCCAATCGATTGGCCCATGTCTTGAAATAACACGTTCACCATACTTACTCTTCAATAAATCGATTGTAGCGTGTGTTGTGTGGCTTGTGGCATCATCCTGTTGAAACCACATGTCGTCTAAGTCCATATCTTCCAATTCGGGCCAAAAATAATCGGTGACAATTCACAGTAACGTGACGATCGTTATCGAAAAAATATGGCCCAATAAAGCCGCCGGCATGCAAATCGCACCAGACAGTTATTTTTTGTGGATGAAGTGGTGATTCATGAAGCACATGTAGATTTTCACCCGACCAATAACGCGTATTTTGCTTATTGACGAACCCATTGAGCCAAAAATGAGCTTCGTCACTGAAGATGATTTTACGATGAAATTCATCATCTTGGCGCATCTTCTCCAGAACCCAATCGGAGAACGTACGTCGCTTCAAATAGTCCATCAGCTTCAATTCTTGAGTCAGCTTGATCTGGAATGGGTGTAAACCAAGATCCTTACGCAAAATACGCCATAATGAGGTCTGAACCATGCCCAATTCTTGAGAACGCCGTGGATTGACTGATTTGGATCGTTTGCTACGGACGCCTGAACGGCAGCAATATTTTCGACACTTCGACCAACCCGTTATCTCACTGATACGGCAACATCACACAACGAATATGTAGACTCAAATTTTTGCACTAAAATTGTTATTGCCTGTCTACTAATGCGAGAATTACGACCGAAAATTTGAGTTAACGCTCTTAAAGCTGCAGTCACCGACTCCGAATTTCGGTAGAAAATTTTTATAATTTGCAGTCGTTGCTCGTTCGTGTACTTTACCATGATGAAAATGTTGAGTTTACTGAATAAATTGACAGTGACAGTTTGATGATTAGTGAAAGAGTGCCTTCACAAATTAAATTCAAAGTTGTCAAATTCCTATTGGAAAACTCTTTATTTATTTTCTGTGAACTTAGTGGTAGTAAATCGGTAATAGTACTTGTTTGGTTTTCTGTAATTCAATTGCGTCTAATAGTATGACCGATCGATCCATTGCCTCTTTCTTCGATGTACACTGATGTCTTTCAACTCCTAACTTATTCTTATACTGAGCTTTTGCTTTAAAACATGCTTTGAGTGGACATAATTATTGTAGCATTTGAGTTCTAGATTCTCTAGTGAAGGTGTGTACAAGCAGTCGTCGTACTTCTATAGTTTATCCAAGAATTAATGCCAGTACAGGGAGGATAGGACATTTGCCTCTTAGTCTGGTTGCAATAACATGCATAAATGTGTCCCTCTTTAAAGCTCTCATAGGATTGCCATGGCGTATACGATGAATCACCACAAAGAGAAAGAGCATTTCGCTTAGGGTTACCATCTCCCCATTTAAAATAAACAAATACAAATATTGCTGAACGATATAAATTTCATTTATCTTTTTCCTCACCACCAAGCGGTGGCGCGTTTTTTTAAGGGTATCCCCAGTAGGCCTAATCCCTTTTTAGTTTGTTAAAAAAAAATTCCGAAAATAGAAAAAAGAACTAAAAAATATATGTATTTTCATTTATTCATGATAAATATAGCAAACAAAAATATAATTCATAATAAATATAGTAAAGTATAATGTAAAAATATAAAATTTCATTAATTTAAAGTAAAAATAACTTAATGATAATGTATAATTTATAATATTAAAATCTATTAATCTGATGAAAGTTAGTGCTGCTACTATCGTCAATTATATTTATTACTAATCTTTCGACTGCTTCCTCGACGAAATCACCTCCAGATGGTGATTGCAGTCCAGTTGACAACACTTCATTAAAAGCTTGGCGTGGTGTTGTAATGGATGGATCCACCCACACTTTCTCCCGAGTATGTCCCTCGTTGAGCCAGGTCTCATCAGTAAAATATAATTCTCCTTTCTCTTCTCGAATTTTTTTTATTTCGCGTAAATACCTTCGTCTCCATGAAATAATATCACTTCTTTCCAACAACAAGTTTTTACGCTGACGTTTGACGAATTTAAATTTAAGATCTTCTTTTAAGATTGTATGTAAAGTTGATCTGCTTATTTTTGTTATATTTGCATTTTGTTGGGCATGAAAAACTGCACATTTGTAAAAATCATCGACCCTGCTTTTACGACCAGAATTATTTTTCTTCTTTGAAGGCGAATTGTGGCCTTTAATTTCATTTTCCTTTAAAGGCCTCTATACAGTTCGTTCCGTAGCAGAAAAGGCATCAGCTGCTTTTCTCACGGATTCCGTTTCATTTTTAAGAAGGCCATAAAATTTGTTAGTTGCATTAACAATTTGTTGTTTCTTTTCTGCACTTAAAAAAGACTTTGTAGCAATTTTTCTATTTAGACACAACACAGTTGCTTAAAACTAATTAATCACTATTAATTTGACACAATATCACTACTAATATTTAAGCTATTAAAGATGATCACTAATTGCACAGTCAATGAATTCTAATTTCAAAACACCGCGAAAATAATCCTTTTTTCTTAAACACAATATTAACACCGACGCAACACAGTAATTTGAACCACTATTATTTAATACAATATTGTTGTTGCGGCTCCTGTCAAAGTTATTTGCCGTAAGTCCGTTGAAATGTATTTCATAGAGTGGCAATGTTCGTCGTTGGTTTTTTGTGAGAAGTAGCCGGCAATAGGGTATTTCAATCCCTGCTCAATATTTCACAATACTCTTCGATAAGAATTCATCAATTTGTTATTGAACTTTGTTAGTGCCACTCTACAGTTTTTTTTAGGTTTGAAAAATTGTTCTTCGACATAGCTCTTGTTCTTACCTCTCATTTTAGTTTTTCCAACGTGGAATTTCTGATATCATCTACTTTTGCAGTTGCTATTACTTGTTTATAATAAGGACAGCTCAGTATCTCAGTCTATTTTTCACGGTTTTCAATTTGGATTTCTTAGGATTTCATGGGCTATATAAGATACAGTGATATTCCGTTGGATACAGTGTGGTTTCTAAATCTCTCTATGCTAACAAAAGTTTTTGTTACATATATGTATATTAAGAGATGAACTCAGAATAAAAGTTAAGCAAGACTTACGGGTAATGTTTATTCCGATACACCTCATCTAGGTTAGGTTAGGTTGATATTGTGCTGTGTATATTAACGACGATCCGCATAGTCCTACTTGGGCCGCAAGCACTGCACGATATGTAATATACCTTATGCAAGAGTGAGGAAGAGGGAGGCATATAGCTTCCCAACCTACTTGTATGAAATGAAAGGCAAAAGATAGGTGAAGAGGAAGTCAGTAGTTTCAACAATAAGGAAATTCGACACTTAAACTTATCAACGATTATAAATCTCACTTTTTTCTGAAACTGGTTTCTGTAGCCAGAATTCTATTAATCTCATTTCCTTTTTTATTACAATAGTTATCGTTGTGCCATGGCACCCAAATAATCCGAATGTTATTTTGACTACTTACAGGCATTAGCTCGAAGCAACAGAACCCATCTATTTTTGAAGTGACTTATACTGATATACAGATGGATATATACTCATGTGACAGATCCAGTACTTTCGCCTGCTTGCCGACTTAGTATGGATGTCTCTGCACAGTTCGTATAGTTTGTAATTGAATCTCCACCCTTCAATACAAATTTGACCAAAAATCACACGCAATATCTTTCTCCTAGAACGGCCAAGTGCTTCTTCATCCATTTTCGAAAAGGTCTAAATCTCCGCTCTATAAAGCAGGACCGAGATGATAAGGATCTTATATACATCCAATTTTGTCTTACGACAGAGGGCCTTATTACTAAATTGTCTCCTGAGCTCAAAGAAACATGCCAATGGTGACGTTCTGTCTTAGCCGGTAATCTGCGTCCTCTTCTGATGACAGCTTTTACTTTTTTATGACATAGTTTACCGTGAGAATCAGTTTTGTACCATTTTTTCAAGAGCGGTATTAAAAAGGTCACATGTCGCCTTGTCTGAAACCTTTCTTGAGATAGTTTCTGTTAATTCCTTACCGACCTCGAAGGAGATAGCCTTCCGTTTAAAACAAAAAGAACTTAAAACTCAAGTGGGTTTCCGATTTGGAAGCCGGTTCACTACCACTTGAGCCACGGCCACCCATGCCACAAGTTTGGCAAGATTATCAAAGCTATACATGGCGTTGTTTAGTCGTCAGTGAGTTTATTGAGTATTGATTTCACGAATGCTTTCAGGTGGGTGGCCGTGGCTCAAGTGGTAGTGGACTGGCTTCCAAATCAGAAGGTTCTGGTGTTCTAATCCTGACCTCGCCCGAAAGACATTCAATTTTTCAATTAACGAAAATCAAGTAAGATGAGTAGTTGACTAGAAATCAACAACAAGCCAACTTCCAATAAGAATTTGGTCTCCGTATTAAATGTTGGATGCCGCTAATGGAGCGAATACAGCCACTGAGTCCAAACATCTTTCTTTCTCTTTCTGTCCCATTTTCCGAAAAACTTAACATATAACACATGCAAAAGCATCATAAGTGTTGTAATACTCACTTTACTGTTAAGTTCTTGAAAAAAAGAAAAAACGACGCTCATATAATGCAGCAATACTCGGACCATGCTTCGGGCATGCTTTCCTCTCATCATATCTTACAGATTGGCTACTACATGAGCCGATGTTGGCTTCTCATAAATGCTGGAGGAGTGTCTAGCGTCGATAGCAATATAATCAATTTGATTACCCTTTATGGATGTTGAAATGTGGCAACCATGGGAGTTGAAATCCGTTACAAATTCAAAAATTCTGAATCCATTGTCGGACGTGGTGTTATGCTAATCTGTGTTTTGCGATGACCCGTTCAAAGATGGCTTCTTTACCCAATATTGCGCTAAGATCTCCTAGTACCATTTTGGTGTTATACTGCTGAGCTACTACGCATATGTTCGGTCTAGGAGGTCATAGAATTCGGCTTTGAAGATGCCATCTTTATCCTTGACAGGGTCATGAACTCAAATCAGGCTTATATTTACGAATTTTGATTTGATGCAGATTGTGATTGTACGACCTGTCTGCCTCGAATAGCAAATCGACATCCAAATAAGCCTTGGCATCTTTCCTTGTAGCACTCACACGTAGTTGAAGACGTATTTAACTAGAAGCTAAGAAGTTCTTGTTATTTGTTAACTTATCTAAAAATTTTTCCGATTTGAAGCAAAAATCTATCACAGTTAGAACTTAAATCTGTTTTGTCAAACATCCAATAAAGCTTTTTGTCTATCAAAATCCATGGAAGATAAAATGAATATTGCTTCCACATCTATATACGAGTAATCAAGGCTGCGACTTGGTATGGGTTGCTCCTCGCTGGCGGCAAAAATATGTTATAAAATTATCGAAGAAAAACTTATGCTTTCGGCTTTGTTAATGTGCGTCAAATATTGTTGGATCAGCCAAAAAACAAAACAAAACTAAACTGATTTGATTTCATAATTAGAATTTAAATTTGATTCAAAAAACTTTTGTTCAATAACATTTACCAAATTTCATGCATGGTCATTTGAAATACAATATTACAAAAAAGAGCTTCATTTATCTTCACAGGACATTTTCTTAAAATATTTATACCCTTACAGGATATCTATACTCGAAGTGACAGTTACAAAATTCGTAACGCAAGATTAGGTTTCGTCTGTCTTTTCTCTCCATATTTTGTATTTTAAACTAAAATTGAGTGCAGAACTGACCATTTAAAATTGCTGTGCATGACATTCGGTCTGTTCTCATTGAAATTATAAAAAGAACAAAATCCAAAATCAATTCGCAACGCTCGAATATCATGTCCTTTCTCCTTGTCAGATATTTCCTAGCGTGTACTCCGTGTATTATTGTGTCTTCTTGTTGAATTTTGTTCTTTTTTTTGTGATTTCTATTTTTGTTGTTCTTTTGACAGATGGATTTTTGCTCGTTTCATTCAGAATAAACCAACTTTAACCAAATCGATTGGTTCCAAGTCATTGACATTCTATTAGGATAAATTTTTCCATGTGTCTGAGCAAGTAATTCCAATTTGGATGCTAGATTCGCCGCGCTTTTTAAATAAAAAGCCAATGAGTTCTGAAAAATAAATTGTAAGTGCTTTTGAACAGACGACTTGTTTACCTTCAATGACAGTAGGTGTGGAAATCGCAAATTAAAGTGGAGTTAGGTACACAGCTTCGGGTATGTAGATACAGATACCCAAAGAGAAGGATGTTTTAAATTGACAATTTCAAGGGTGATTTTGTTGTAATCATCGCAATTTTATTAGGTTGTTCATTACTTACTTTTCTTACCGTTATTGAAAATAATTATTTACTGTGAGTTTCTATGGATAGTTAGTTTGGACTGGAATATGGAATATAGGGTCAAGATAGTGCAAATTTTATTACATCTACATCGATATATTTACAACCAGAGTATGATATATTATAAAGAAACATGATAAAATTAGATTTGGGTGGCAAGTAGAAAGGAAAAGTCTCAAGTTTGCGACACAGTGATATATAGGATACGATTTCCATGTCATCCCAAAACACAATCCGGCTATCTCCTAATGATCTAACCATTAATCAAACTGATCAATTCCACGAACGCATTCCACATACTGGGCGTACACACATTTAGAAAGGCAAACTATGAATGATCAAAGTAAAGGAAATTCGGCGTTGAAAGCCAAAACTACCACATCACAAACGCTAAAAATATTTCAAACGAAGAACTTCTGTAGTTCAAGCTCGCCGAAATCTAGACACTAAAGACATATTAATAACTGCTAAATGAATATTATATAGGAAATATATACATGGGCGCGAAAGAGAGCCAATACAATTTCTACAATTTCAATGCCGAGCCGCCATTTTAGGAAATCATGGAGAAAGTCAATGATCTTCAAATCGCGATTCTGCATCTCTGTATTGATTTAACTAAACTAAACTAAACTGAACTAAAAAAATTTGGTATTACGAAATAATCAATCTACAATGGTCGGAAAAAGTATTTTTCTTTATATCTTTCTTTATTATTATTGAAAAAATCTGAAAAAATTCATGATAATAACATAATAATGAGCTTTAACAAAAATATACTTAAAGTTAATTCAATATAATAGTATTAAAATTAAAAATTATAATTCAAAAATGAATGGGGAAAAAGTATTTTGACAAAATATTATTTATCCGAAAAAAAGAACTGGTAACAAAAATTTATAAAACTAAAGGCATAACTTAATGGAAAATGAACCCTCCGCTGGCACTGATGACTTTCTGCATTCGGCTTGGTTTGAGTTCACCAAATTTTGGAGGGTTTGCAGAGAAATTTCATTCCAAAGGCCTTCGACCTCAGCGATTGTCTCCTCGGGCGTTCTTGTCAAACATGGACTTCTGTTTCTCTTTACATAAGCCCACACATTCTCAATTATATTTAAATCGGGGCTTTGAGGTGGCCAGTCCAATGTATTTACTTCCACAACCCTTAGGAAATTGGTAATCATCTTGGCTTTGTGACATGGAGCATTATCTTGTTGCAAAACAAATGACTGTCCAATCAATTTGTCACCTGAAGTAAACGCGTTATTATTTAAAATATGAAAATATTGATCCTTGTTCATCGTTCCGGTACCAAATCTCCGATGCCATTAAAGCAAACACATCTCCAAAACAATACGCTGCCACCTCCATGGGGTACTCGTTCACATACAGGTGCCACTTTCTTTCGCAATTTCCTAGGAATTCTGCAGAAAATTTTCTTTTTTGATGCATGGTACTGAAAAGAGCTTTCATCAGTCTACAATACTTGCTGCCAAAATGATGAAGGCTTGTGTACAAAAAAGAAAAAAACTGAAAAGAATATGGTGCCAAAATACTTTTTTCCAATTAGTATTAGTTCAGTTCTTACATTGCAGCTGACAGTGAAATGAATGCGTAATGTAATAAAGAAAATATTGTTTTTTTGCTCATCAACAGAGACCCATTAGTTCTCTCAGTCGATCAAAACAAGCGAGATAGCATTGCACACAGTTTTGTCAAAATATTTTTTCCGACCATAGTACGAGTATATAAGTATATGTCTCGTGTACCACTAAAAAGCGTCTTATGTGATTTTTTAGTCACGTTCTAAAGCAAAGACTGCGTTGGTTAAGTATGAACATACAAGCCACTGCCTTAAGTTTTAACCTGTCTTATATATATAATATACAGACGATGAGGATATCTTCATGTCTTCATCGATTCAAAACAAAAGCGGAGCATTAAATGTGTCAGCTTAATTCGTGGATGAAATTTTTCAAACATATTCGCCGAAACACTTAGCTTTGCAGATGTGATTTTCTAGTAAATTTGAAGAGAACTCATGTGAACAATACCATTCAATAAAGGTCCATTAGAATCTATGGTATCTGTTAAAGGATAAATAGTCTGCAGCATTCATCTGTGGCATTTGTCAACAGAATTAAAAAACCTGTGTTGTTATTAGCGTTCGACATGGGTGTGCGTCTGTGTTTGTTTTTTGGTTCTGTTCGCTTCTAAATTCCAACAAAATACTTCATGTTCCTTTGAGGCTACCGGTTTTTATTTACTTATTTTTTTCTTTTTAATGGAAGAGCTAATGTGTTTAATATTTGACTTCATGTACCTAAGTCTTAAAATCGGTTACACAAGTATCCTTATGTTGGGTTTAAAGGTTCCGCACTCTTATTCGAAAACTAAAGCCTAGGTAAATATTAAAGTATAGAAGGTTAATTTGTATAAGCTAATGGTATACATCGGAATGCCATTATAAATGTACTCAAATTGGATTTTAAAGAATAATACTGAGCAAATATGTAAATACCAAAGTCAGAGCGATAAAATAAATACACCTATAGATGCCTACGTAAATATGACTTTTAAAAAAGCCTTTTAATATTTTTTCTACTTTATTTTTTTAATTTTTAAATTTTTCAAATTTTAATTTTTTAATTCATAATTTTGTTCGAATGCGAAAGTATATAAGAACAGCAGGCTTTTATATAAGTTTAATCTCCTAGTTGTACTCAGTCTTATTAACTAAATCAATCGGAATGTCTGATTACTTGTGGTTTTTCTCACTTGTCCGATAGGGCCTTAGTCGAATCGAACTTTGATGCGCCGCTCATCAGAACATTTCACCCAGCACCTAAGCCAAGTTTCACCTGCATCGACTTCACACTAGCCATTCTGCCATCGCACAACGTTTGATTTTCACAAATTAAAGGTACTTCTTAAACCACAAAAAATCGAGTCATAAGCTATTGCCAAATTTAGTGTCATGTGGGATACGCATTATCTAACTATATTATTACGGTTGTACAATAGTTTCTAGTTTAAGGTTCATAAGTTTGCTGATTATTTTGTATTTATGTGATCCAGCTTGTACGTTTTTTACACCGCACGGTGTGGTGAATCGCAAATCTAGATTGACAAAAGTAGATCGACTTCTTGCTAATATTTATATAATACGTATTATTTAATAAGTTCAAATAGATAAATGATTTTTTTAAAGGATGATTTTTTTATAAAAAAAGAGGCAAACAAATCAGTTTCCATTGTCAAGAAAGAAGACATTTTTGGGATTTAAAATTGTTTTGTTTATGTAATATGTCCTTGAAGAATTATTTATGGCTGTAAATAGTAATATGTAGATTCAAATTTAAAAGAATTCATGGTAATATAAATTAGGAAGTGATTTTTTGTGAAAAAGAGTCAGACAAAATTATTTTTATTGTTATGAAAGGGGCTTCATAAAATATTTGTTAATTATTTGTTTTTTTTTATTTTGTTTTTACTTTATACATAGATTTTAGAAGCTGAATACAACAACAATTTAACATATTGTTGACAGATGGCGAGTTAAATCGTCATTGCACTTGCATTATCTATTTAAATTATCTATATTGCAAAAGCTTTGCGCATCGTGTTTAGTCGTGTCCGCTCTATAATGAAGAAAATACTTTTCTTGGTATTTAGGCTTTCATCACAATTTTAGTAATTCAAAAATTTCATCCATGACGGAACGCAACGGTGAAGAAAGTTTCAATGAATTATACGCGGATACTTTATCTGATTGCTCGAGTGATTTCGAAATAAATTATGATTCGGAAAATGATGACTCTGACATTATGCCTCCAAAACGACAAAAAAGAAATATTATAGAATCTGATAGTGAACGTGATTTTGAAGATTGAATTAAAAATGACATTACGCCTTCCTTGGAGGATTATTCAAACATTTGGGGTGTATCTGTAGAATTTAGAGCAAATTCTTACATTTTTCCATCTCAGTGATCATGCAGAAAATACATCTAGTCGAGACGGACTTTTATTAATTTTTTAATTTTATTAATCCAAAATTTCAATTTCTGTATGTAGCGAAACAGCAGTTATCACCTTATGAAGCAATGATACCATGGAGAGGGCCTATCAGCTTCAAAACATATAACCAGGTAAAGGTGACATGACATATATACATGACTGGGTATACCCAGTTTATATGACAGCCGAATCCAAAATGAGCGAGAGAAAATTGAGAGAGTTTAACAAACAGCTGATTGAACTGACAGTTTGGTAAATTTGAAGTGCGTGTAAATTAATTCGGATGATGAGAGCACAAGAGTGTAAAGTGTTTCAATGCGTTTTGAAAGTCTTTATATGGTATTTCAATGGAGTTTCAAATTTTCAATGAAGTTTGTAAACAGGAATGGACGAATGCGTATTGAGTATTTCAATGCGGTTTGAAGTGCAGTTTATATGAGCGTATTGAAGCAATGCACATTGAGTCAATGCGCATTAAGCTGTCATATAAACTAGGTAAGTTTCTGTGTAAAATTGCCGGTCAACAAAATGTTTTAAGTTAGTCACTTTCATATCCATCGTTAAACGCTTCTTTTTCAACGCTACCGACAGATAATAATGAAAACACTTCTTCCGTAATCACACCTCGAACTTTTATAGGGGTGTGACTCAAACTGGCAATAAAAGGATCTGAAGAAATTAAGAGTCGATTGAAGAGATATGTGTTTGTGTCCACACTGTGATCATCTTTCTAAATTATTCCTTGCCTCTTGAGCTTCATCTGACGGCTGTACCTTATAGTGTCCTTTTCATGAAAAGAAATTTTATGGACATTAATTGGCATAATATACGATGGGTATTCGCTTAGATATAAATTTCTTATTTCTACAAAAAAGCTTAAAGCTTTCAAAGGCATATTTAATAATAGCGTAACCACTACCCAGAGTTTCCAAAATAATATGAAATCGTTCAATCAATTGCTTATTAACTCCAGTCATTTTGGAACCCTTTTCTGCTGCTTGGAAGAACCGCCTAGCAGTATTACCGTCATTTGTATTACCTGCTTGTTGTATTGGCATGTCCGCAAGCAAACCCATCTCATTGCGAAATCTCAATTAAATACTTGTTTTTTTACTTCAGCCACTTTTGCTTTATTTTCCGTTCTTCGAGCTTGCTAGGTCATGATAGGAAGCTTATATGCTATGTGCAATATACACTCCATAAAACGAATCCATGAATGAAGTGGTGGTAGCTTATATGCTATGTGCTATATACACTGCTTCATGCATGATTGAAATTATAGATTCCCGAAGTTATAGATCTTTTATCGACTTAGATGGTTTATTTGACTCACTTGGTTTTGCTCCACATATGAAGCACGTTTGAGAATAATTCGTCAATTATGAAAGTTCAGCACAAATTTTACCGTCTATCATAGTAAGCATGGAAGTAAACTAAGTTTTGGAGAAAAGTTTGAAATTGCTTGTTCGATTAATTTAACTTCCTGAGAAATTAACTCGGTGGACTCTCTGGTAAAAATAAACTTGATTAGACTGCAATACCTTGTAGAAGAAAGAGCTGGATTTTGCCACACCATTAATTTTCCTCGGGTAGAACTTAAATTGAAATACTAAATAAACTTTCATCATTTTAGTAGATTAACGCTAGAACAAAGCGTGCAAATTGCGCACACTTATTTTGAAAACCATGGTTCGGTTCGCCAAACTTATCGTGCGCTATGTGCATTTTACGGTTATAGTTTTCGCACCACGTATACTCCAGTGTATAATACGCATCCACAAAAACGCCAAACAGTGCGAACAGGAGAATTTATTGCCGTTGTGGTGTGCTCCGAATGAGTCGATTCGTCATCATGCACAGCAATTGGAGCTTTGCCTATTCACTTTGTGGAAGATTTTACGGAAAGATTTTGGCTTAAAAGCTTATAAGATACAGCTTGTGCAAGAGTTGAAACCGCGTGACCATTATACGCATAGTAGGTTCGGTGAATAGGCCGAAAACATGATTTCCGAATTTGGAGTGGAGAAAATCCAGAAACCTTTGTCGAGGCGCCCTTACTAAATTATTTCGCTAGTTTAGTTATTTCGGATTGATAGGTCTCATCTACAAGACTTTGTACCTTTCGCTGTTTGTATAATGTCTTCTGTGTCTGTAATTTCAGGGAGCACATATGGTTCATCAAGAAAGATTGAATTTGATGTTAAAAAGCGTTTGCGATGCCTACCACTTTTTTTTCCAATTTTCGCTTATCTTGAATCATAAAATACTAATATTTACTTTTAGGTTTTTTCTTAAAATCTCCAGTTATGTATTGAAGACGATATCTATCCATTATTAATGCCAAAACTATGTGTTTGCGATGTATCTTGGCAGTTTCTTTCCTAGTTTCACAAATTCCCCTTGGCGACAGATAAGTGAAGAAAATTGTATGGCAGTCGCAAAAACGCGCAAGATATTTTAGTTTCGAAAATACTCTACAAAATGATATAAATGTAGTTTCAGACCGGAATTATGCAGAATAATTAACTATAACTCTATTTGAAAATAACAATGTTTTATTTTTGGCACTTTGGCACACATGATTTAAAGTCAAGTGGCTAAAGTTAGAATTTTTTAATCTTGTCCAGCTAGATTGTCGATTCAGCACACAGTGCACCGTCTGGTTTTTTCGCAGATGCAATTTTCCGTCGACCTTTCTTGTATGTTGTTCCTTAACCGATCTGTTCATTCCAGAGTTCTTCACGATCGGTTTATCAACATGTATTGCGTTGTACCACATGAAATGTCCGATTTTCGCTATGACAATAAGTCGACACCTTTCACTCATAGGAAAGGCAAAGAAAATATTGGCTTTTAAATTTTTACTATAAAATCGGACATTTCATGTGGTACAAACCTAGGAATCAGATCTGCTTGCCTGCTGATCGATTAACATTCGCCTCCACTTAGTAGAACTTGCGTAAGAGTATCAGATATGCTTTTGGGAAAAGTGTGAATAACTATCAATTATTCAGACAATCGCCAACAAAAAGTTGTTCATAATAACGATTCTGCGCCTTTACTGCAGGCGTACCTCAGGGGTTAATACTTGGCCCAATTTTGTTCTGTCTTTTTATTAATGACCTACCTAAAGTACGCTCAAATGTTGCAATTCATCTATATGGTGATGATACCCAGATATATCTTTCGAGACCTTCAGGTCTTGTTGAGGTCACTATGTAATGTACTCAGTCTTAATGCAACAAATCGCAGCTCATTCTAATAGCTAAAAATAAAATCAGCTCAGATGAAATATCGCCTGTATTCCTGAACGACAGGCAACTTAATTTTGTGGAGGTTGTTACTAATCTCTTGTTCAAACTAAATCGCTCACTTTCAGCCGTAGATCGCATTAACTTTGTTGTTAGACGAATCTATGTTGGACTTCGCAAACTTTGGCCTTCATCTAACTTCACCTCTCTAGGTGCTAAACTCAGGCTTATTAGAACTTTATTTATCCCTATAATTGATTACTTTGTCGTGGTTTACTGCAAGTTTGACTCTCTATCACAACAGAAGTTGCTTGTTGCGTTCAAAGATATGATAAGATACGAGGGGCGTTCAACATATTCTCGGTATCGGGGTGAAGCTATGGTTGTATATATAATTTGACTATCAAGTAATACTATTATTTTAGTGCATTCATGTAAAATTTCATATAAATGTGATTATTAATTCGCGTTTTATCTCTTTTTAACAGAATCATAATGGCAACTGAGACGATGATGGTGAAAATTGAGCATCGCGCTGTAATTAAATTTCTCTCTAAGCAAGGAAAAAGTCAAAAAACTATTCATGAAGAGATGGTGGCTGTTTACCAGGGTTCCGCACCTTCATTATCAACTGTGCAAAAGTGGTCAAGTGAGTTCAAGAGAGGCAGAGAGGGCATTGAAGACGACCCCCGCTCCGGCGCCCCGGCTACTGCTTGTACGGGAGAAAGCATCAAAGAAGTCGAAAAACTTGTTCTTGAGGATGCCCGAATAAAGGTGAAAATGATGGCAGAGATCACCAAGCTTTCAATTGGTACCATTCACACCATTCTTCATGACCATCTTAACCTTTCAAAGGTCAGTGCAAGGTGGGTGCCACGAATGCTCACAGCGCCTCAGAAAAAAGTGAGAATCGCATGCTGTAGAGAGCTTTTGGAGATGTGTAGTGAGAACGCGGACGGTGTTATGGATCGAATTGTTACTGGGGACGAAACATGGGTCCATCACTATGACCCTGAAAGCAAACAAGAGTCCATGCAGTGGCATAAAAAAGGAACAGACCCCCCGAAGAAGTTCAAAGTCACTCCGTCTGCCGGGAAGCTCATGGCCACAGTTTTACGGGACTCAAAGGGAATCTTGCTCATTGAGTACAAAAAAAAGGTGAAACCATCAACGCCACATCCTACGCTTCCACTTTGCATAATTTGCGGGAGGAAATTAAAAAGAAAAGACGGGGTAAACTCGCAGCGGGTGTGTTGCTTCTTCACGACAACGCTCCTGTTCACACGGCGCGAGTTTCCAAGGCTGCTGCGCGAGATTGTGGTTTCGAAGAGATCCAACACCCACCCTATAGTCCAGACCTTGCCCCTAGTGATTATTTCTTGTTTCCGGATTTGAAAAAATGCCTTCGTGGAAAAAGATTTTCGGATGATGAAGAACTCAAGTCGGCAATAAATGGGTATTTTGCAGAGAAAGAGGAAATTTATTTTTTTGAGGGTTTAAAAAAGCTTATCTCAAGATGTAACAAATGCATTGATGTTAGGGGAGATTATATTGAAAAATAAAAACAATTTAAATTGAATTCGCATTTTCCCTTCATATCGATACCGAGAATATATTGAACCTATGTGTATTGGATCATCATAGTTCGGTCCTTGGTTGCTCCTTAAAACAGTTTCTTGAACTAAGATGTTGTGTGTTTATGCACAAAATAATCCAAACTAAATCTCCCGCCTATTTGATGGAAAAGATCCAATTCGCTCAATCAACCAGAACACAAAATATCATTATTTCATTCTTTAATTACTTAAATTCCTGGCGCCTATTTTTCATCCACGTCACTTTGGAACTCCTTTCCTACAACAACAAAACAAATAATGGGAGCTACATCTTTTAAAAATGCCGCCTTAACACATCTTAGGTAATCACAACTACTATACTTCTTCCATCTCTCACTCTTAAACATGCTCTATTTCTTCCTTTCCCCTTTCCACCTCTTTCTTTCCTTTCCTTTATTTATTGTTAGTACATTACTTATTTTGTTTATTTTTTTTCTCATTTAATGTTTACATTTATCTGAATTATATAATGTAACCCTAAAATATGTGCTATAAAAGACATTTTGTAAGTCTTATATGTACAATCCCGAATTATACATAAATAAATTGAATTGAAAAATTGAATCAAATATCCTACTGATACTTGCCAATTAGTATACTGCAAGAAACTTAACACGTGCTCAGGCACTTTAAGTATATTCATACTCACTTAAGTATTAAGTTCTTTTAAAAAAATTAAAAAGGAGTTCAAACTATACAATGAAAAATAAATTATAAAGAAACAGGAGACTGTCTCGGCAGTTATTGCAATCTATAAAGTCACCTTTTTATAGGACTTTAGGATGGTTCATACAGGGATTCGGCAGACTTTAGCAAACCGTTCTGGTATAGTTTTATCATGAATTGTGAATCGAGATTTTCGCCCATTATCAATTAACATATGTATATGATATAACATCATATTCATGCTGAGCAAATATGGATTCTATCCCAGCATTGCTGCAAAAATAATGGAAAAAGTCAATCTATTTCTCCAAAATAGGTTTCTGCTGTCTTACCGATATATAAGTTTCCATCTATAGCATAATTTCTTTCTCAAGGTCCGATAAACACATGGTGTTTATGGCTATTGGTATTAACAACAATACTTTAATCACTTGCTTGACATTCGAATACTTTCGTTAGAGAATATGTGACGCAATCACAATCCTCATATAAGAGGATATCTTGTTTGCAGTCCAACAGCCCTTTCAAATTCTTCTTAATATCAGATTTAGTTGAAAACAATTTTCCCATTTTCAATTCATACAAAGTTTATTTGGGTGGTCTTAACGACCTATTAGAATGTGCTTTTATGGGAACCTAGGTACAAGAAACAAATGCTTTAGTCTCCAAAGAGGTGGTAGTTCTTCCATAAAGAATTTAAGTCAGAACCATTTTTCAGCATCCATTATGTGCTGAGAACAATTTCTCGTCAGCATAATTGGAGGTCCTACATTCTACTCAACTTTTGTCCAAGGCACGATTTTCGTTGCCATTGCCATCCCATAGATTTCAACAAAGCATCAAAGTACGAAATTGAACACCTCCGTATCTGGTAAACAATGCAACGTTGGTGTCAAGCGTCCTTCTCACCTGGTATTCAACTGTTCGGAAAGAAATTTGCAGAACAGCAAAAAATCATAGAAAACAAAAGAGGCGCTCGATACGGCAGCATCAAAGCAGAAAATGTTCTCTTTGTGGTGGTCCTTTCCACCTACTCGTATTGATGGTTGTGACATATACACACCGAAGAATGGTGTTAGTTTTCGTCCTTTTTATCGACCCGATCTTATGCCGTCATTTATTTTGTATAATAATACCAATGATGGCTTTTGATGGCAGCCGATGTCGAATTTGAAAGATAAATCCTCATGTGAGGTGCATTTAGGATATTCCCAAAATAAGTAGTGGTCTGGTGTAGATAGATACTCATTAGCACGTGTGGTGTTAGAATTCTCGACGGAAGACTAAAACTACATACAAAAATGCGTCATGCCGACATCTCAAATTGGTCTTGTCGGCAAGGATCTAATGATGGAAGGAAATATGTGTCGAAGAGCGTATCCTGGGAATTTTGTGGCTATTTAATAAATTAGTGGCGTTATTATCGATGGCGGTATGAAGGCATATTTTCTGCGGAGCCTCTTTGATGCATGGCGCTGCGTTTAAATATTTGAGGAGGAAGCGTTATTTGAAAAGCGCAAGAGATTCATGTTCACGCTAGGGCGTTACTTTGATTTGCTTGAAACAACACAGCTGACGTTATTTGAAAGGGTATGGGCACTGGCTAATGCAGATCTAATTTCCGATGCGAGGTGCATTAGAAAAGATGCGGCGGCCTGGAACATGAAAACAAATGTTGATATCGTAATCAACAATATAATTTCCTGTTTGAAGGAAGTAGTAAACACAAAAAGAGGTAATCACTGGTAATTTGTAAATAACGAACAATGGTATAATATCAATGCGCATGAATAAAACAAATTTCAACTTTTCGAGGAAGTGTCTATCTCCTGTCTATTAAGATGAATCTGAACGATATATTGTACATACATATGTACGAGTACGTTTCATGTTGTACAAAATGAATTAAATCATACACAAATGTAGTAAGACTCTATGTATTATGTATATAACAATGTAATAAAGATGAAGTTTTAACTGTTTGGGTGAAACCTGTCTGATGCCAGAAGTACATATAATGTAAAGACCGGAAGTATTGATGATATGTGTTACAACATGCGCCTTCTTTATTAATCACAACGAACGAACGAACAAGTACAAATATATTAAGCGAAAGACATGGTCCCATATGAGTCTGCTGATTCATATAACTCAGTTGAAGTTGAAATAAACTATTTAATTTTATATATTGAGGCATTCCATGTCTCAACCGAACCGAGACGCCTGAGCAATCTAGTGAATACGAGTATGTACATGTACGAAGGTCGTTCAACATATTCTCGGTATCGGGGTGAAGCTGTGGTTGTATGTATAAGTTGACTTATTTATCAAGTAATAGTATTATTTTAGTGCATTCTTGTAAAATTTCATATAAATGTGATTATTAATTAGCGTTTTATCTCTAGTTAAAGAGAATCATAATGGCAACTGAGACGATGATGGTGAAAATTGAGCATCGCGCTGTAATTAAATTTCTCACTAAGCAAGGAAAAAGTCAAAAAACTATTCATGAAGAGATGGTGGCTGTTTACCAGGGTTCCGCACCTTCATTATCAACTGTGCAAAAGTGGTCAAGTGAGTTCAAGAGAGGCAGAGTTAGCATTGAAGACGACCCCCGCTCCGGCGCCCCGGCTACTGCTTGTACGGGAGAAAGCATCAAAGAAGTCGAAAAACTTGTTCTTGAGGATGCCCGAATAACGGTGAAAATGATGGCAGAGATCACCAAGATTTCAATTGGTACCATTCACACCATTCTTGATGACCATCTTAACCTTTCAAAGGTCAGTGCAAGGTGGGTGCCACGAATGCTCACAGCGCCTCAGAAAAAAGTGAGAATCGCATGCTGTAGAGAGCTTTTGGAGATGTGTAGTGAGAACGCGGACGGTGTTATGGATCGAATTGTTACTGGGGACGAAACATGGGTCCACCACTATGACCCTGAAAGCAAACAAGAGTCCATGCAGTGGCATAAAAAAGGAACAGACCCCCCGAAAAAGTTCAAAGTCACTCCGTCTGCCGGGAAGCTCATGGCCACAGTTTTTTGGGACTCAAAGGGAATCTTGCTCATTGAGTTCAAAAAAAAAGGTGAAACCATCAACGCCACATCCTACGCTTCCACTTTGCATAATTTGCGGGAGGAAATTAAAAAGAAAAGACGGGGTAAACTCGCAGCGGGTGTGTTGCTTCTTCATGACAACGCTCCTGTTCACACGGCGCGAGTTTCCAAGGCTGCTGCGCGAGATTGTGGTTTCGAAGAAATCCAACACCCACCCTATAGTCCAGACCTTGCCCCTAGTGATTATTTCCTGTTTCCGGATTTGTAAAAATGTCTTCGTGGAAAAAGATTTTCGGATGATGAAGAACTCAAGTCGGCAATAAATGGGTATTTTGCAGAGAAAGAGGAAATTTATTTTTTTGAGGATTTAAAAAAGCTTATCTCAAGATGTAACAAATGCATTGATGTTAGGGGAGATATTGAAGAATAAAAACAATTTAAATTGAATTCGCATTTTCCTTCATATCGATACCGAGAATATATTGAACGCCCCGCGTATATATCTAATCCGAATTCGTTGTCCACAATTATTTTCATATAAATTGTATACAATATTTGGATCTTTAGGATTCCTTAGAGGTTGAATAGATTGATACTTCGCGAATACCAATCAACATTCGCTGTTAGCAAAACGCTTTTCAACAGACATTTTCATACTACTCGTATTAGAGTACTCAAACTCCATATCCTTTCGAGTTTCATGATTCACTGGTTTAAGTCGTATCTTGAAAATAGGTCACAAAAGTGAAGATAGATGATACAAAAAGCGAATCAAGATTTTCTAACCTGAGTATTCCACAAAGCTCAATTCTAGTTTTGGTTTACATGAATTCACTCTTTGCTCTTACTTTCAAGGACTCACCAACTTGGTTTGTTGATGACATTAATTTCTCTTAGGCCGTCCTTTTGACCTAATTTCTGATGTTAATTGGGGTTTAGATTTATTGAGACACTGGTTGGCTGAACATAAAGCTCCAAAATTAAGATAATGTTCTTCAGCTTATCTTTTTCAAAAAATTTTGAAGCAAATGTTTACTTCCACGCATCTGAGTGTCGTAGATATAAACTGACCAGTTGCTTTGTACATCCTGGTTTCTTATCTCCCTCGTTTTGTCATAACTTTACCTGCAATGAATATGTTTCCTGGTATAGAGTTCACGAATTTAAATACTTCGGCCTTGCCTTTGATTCTATAATGAGTTTTGCTAATCACGCTGATACTTTGAAAAAGTATATCCGATTCGCCCTGCACCATTAGAAATATGTAAGAGTATTGAGAACAATTTTCCCTTAAGATAGACGTTCTAGTTTTCCTTAGTTCTGTGCCCTGGAAATGCTCCCATATGTCTTGTTTTAAGGTGTTAGAAATATTCTTTATGAAGTCTGGCAGCATCAACTTTCGTTTAATTTCTAGTTATAATCTTCGTGGAAACTTTTCAAATATTTTATTATTTATAACAATTTCCGTACCACTGCGTATCCTAATTTTATTTCTGTTTTGTCTTACCGATTGTTTGGTGTACTCACGCAGTCAATTAGGACAATAACTTTACCCAATAACTTTCTTAAAACGTATAAACTTGTGGTACTTTAGCTTTGATTATGTTGCGTTAGAATCTCGTATTTTTGATAATCTTTCTATTCGTTCTTCCTTTCTTTTTTGCTTATTTTACAATTATGTACTTCTTATTTTTAGTTTCGTTTGAATTGAATTATCTTTGAATTATATTATATTTCGTGGTATGTTCAAAGTTTATTTTTTGAATTATTAAAGGGTCACCTTACCCAAACATTTAATTTTGTTGTCATTAAGCCATTTTTTAATTTTATATAAATACTGAATGCCACCAACCTTTCTTAAATTTTTTTTTCTCTATTAAGTTTTTTAAGTTTTGTAATAATAATATGATTTTATCGAAATTTTAAGTTTTATAATATTTAAAATCGTTCACTAGACCTCATTTCCATAAAATCATATTATTATAAATTTCTCACATATTCCATTAGATCTGCATTAAGTGTGCGAATATATATTATTTTGAAAATCCACTATTATCAAATCTCCACGATAACTGTGATAATAATTTCTATTCGCATAACCGAATGTTTGGCGATTGCTTGAATTCATGCGGCAAGAATAATGCAAAATATAATTTGTCAATTTTTTTGGAATAGTCATTCGTGAATCTTCTTGCCGCTCATGTTTTAAACATCGCGCAATTGTAAAATCACCAAGTTATCTGATTGCCTAGAAGTCTTGGAGAAGAATTGGGAAAAATTCGATGAAACTGACACCAAATTCAGCAATTGCTGGCGCATCCGTACTTCAAAAAGGATTACTTCAAGGCCATGCGTAAGATTACTGAACGCATGCGACTTGACATCGATTGAAGAACTCAACTTGTACGCTCAGGAGAAAGTGACGCCAAGACTGAAGAGGCTTATCGTGAGGATACTGGTGAGGTCGCAGGAATGGATAAAAGCAAAGGAATTGTTCATCAATGTGCTATTCCGAAACGGAAGGTAGAGCTACCACCATCACTAACTGTAAGTCATCCGATTATCGTTCCCCGAGTGGGAATGGATCAAAGGTTGAGACTTTTGCTTTTAGTGGATATTTTATATAAATCTCTTGATACTCGTAAATGTGATATGGAACCTTGTACAAGGCGAACTCAACAGTTCTGTGAAATAAAAGCAAGGTCTATATACCAAATTGGGATGTAATATCTGTTTTGTATACGAAATTGGAGGTCTAAAACTATGTGGCTGGATATTTCAATATGCAAGATCATGTAGAAATCGTTGTATGAAAATTCGGTGGCACCGCAAGCAGCAAGCTCCATAATGAGACTGCCGAATGTAAAGCTTCCAAAATACGACGGAAACTATCAAAACTGGCGTCAATTCTACGACAGCAAGAAACTATTTTCGCAACATAGTACCGTGGGCACTGCATCTAGTCTCCGAACGTTTCACTACACTACTATTCAAGGTATGCAGGATACCACGAATCTGAGATCACATAGTCGTGCAAAAGTTGGACAAGAACGTTGTTTGAACAACCACTGGAAGATCCAAGAAGCAGACTTACAATAGGCAGTTTTTTCAAATTCAGGGAGATTTCAGATTTTAGAGTCCTAGATGCCATCAGCAGCCGAGAAGATAAGGAAAGGCTGGCTGCAGTAGGTACAAATTCAGATAACATTTCTAACAGCGCTAAGTGCTCAAAATATATACTTGGTCACAACTTTTTACTCTTTCAGATGAAGAGCAGGTTGCAACTATGCACAAACTTCTGAAGACCGGTCACTTTTCCCAACCATGTCAGTCTAGAGGGTATCATAAATGGCAAGCACAACATTCTTCTTCATTCGAAGCAGAAAAAAAGCAACATGATCATCTACAGCAGCAGAAGTCCCATCAACACCGACAGCGTAATCAACAGCCAGATAACAATAACGGGGCTAAAGCTTCAAAAAATCAGAATCAGGGTAAGTCCAAAATCACTAATATTAGCTAGTCAGCCGTCAAATTAATCTGCAATTACGCCCACATCGTCTATGTTTAAAAAAAAGCGGTATGTTTTTCCCGCTACGGCCATGGTCAATGTCATTTCATCCAGCGCTGAGCGAGGATTTTTGATTCCGGATCACAATAGCATTGCAAAACAATAGGCTTCGAGCAGGAATTGGGAGCCAGGCATCGTCGAACAAGTATTTCCATCAGTGGATTCAATTACATTTGAATCTAGTATTTAGCTTTTAAGGCAACAATAGAGACAAGTATCATACCTCGAATCAGCGACATTTTGGAAAATGCAATGCCGTAATGCTCCCATAATCACTTGAGTAAAGAAGAGAATGATTGTGAGGAACATTTCAAACACAACAACAGAATGAGCAGTGACGGGCAATTAATTATTCGATTACTCTTCAAAAACCATCCAGCCATGCATCTAAGAGATTCACGAGAAGTGACAAGACGACGATTTATATCATTAGAGAAAAAATTGGAGAGAAACGAGGAACCAAAGAAGTCCTGTATGGAGTTAATGGATGAATATGAATTTCTGAATCATATGATCTTCATCATTGCATAGCGAAACCCGAAAGTCTACACACAAAGCTTCACGAGTTGTTCGATACCACGGCCAAGAGCACGTCTGGGCATTCGCTAAATGATAAACTACAGTCAGACTTGTTCTGCGTTATACTAAACTCCCAAACTCATAAATATGTTATATACATAAGCATATGTATCGGCAAGTCCTTGTGCTTCCTGAGAATAGGAGATCGCGACACGATCGCCCCCGCAGACATAACAATTAAACACCATTATGTACGGAACGTCACCCGCTTCTTATTTAGCCACTAAATACCTAGTGGAGCTGGCGAGTGACAATCAAGACAAGTACCATAAATCTTCGTTAACAGTCAGAAACAACAATAGTTCCTGCTTCAAGTTCTTTCTGCAGAAGCTGTGGAAAACTAAATTATCCTGGGATAAGTATCTTCCAATTGAGCAGGCAAATAAATGAGTGAATTACATTGATCAGTTCTCGTCCTTGAATGAATTCAGCAATCCATGTTATACTTTAACTCCAATAAATGTGGGTGGCCGAGGCTCAAGTAGTAGTGTATTGGTTTCCCAATCGGACGGTTCGGGGTACAATACAAAGCCGTGACTAAAATCTTGTAAGATGAAAGGTTACCTAAATAAAACATCAAGTCCAATTTACACTAATAATTTTGTCTCCCCATTAAATGTTGGATGCCACCCATGGAGCGAAATAGCCACTGAGCCCAAACATCTTTATTTCTCTTTCTGTCCCATTTTCCGAAAAACTTAACACATTCTTTGGTAACATAAGTGTAGTCATACCCACTTGGGTGTTTTACAAAAAAAAAAGTCAAGGTAATTGAAATACATGGAAAGACTGTTCCAAATGTTAACGAAGAAAGGCATACTACGCGTAGGAAAACGCAATACGGAATATATCAAAGAGCTGTGCACAATTTGTGCTCACTTCCAATAGAGCAATTAATTAATGAAAAAAAGAATGAAACTAACGAAGACATACAAGATAAAGAAAAAAATCATACGAAATCATACGAAAAACTAAGTAAATGTTCGCTGTTATCAGCTGTGTTGTTGGTTCTATTAATGGTACTAGTATCCGTAGTACACACAAATGAACAAATCGTCGAAAAGGGCTTAATAATCCTGTTGTATTGCAGGCCAACGGTAGATACATTACGCCATCGTATTGCTATCATTGAACATAACAACGACCTTCTCCACAGTTTGCATAATACAATAATAGTAAGATCTCCATTTGGACTTTAACACATAGTTTATTTGGAGCTCTTGATCAGATGATGTCAGGCGCATATAAGTCCAAATAGCTGGTCTTAATAAGAATGATCAACAGCTGTCTGATTGACAACGAAAACAAAGTTCTGCAGCAGATTCAACATCTAATATCTTAAAACGAAACACACTAGAAATCAGTCGGGAGTTTCGTCCACTTAACGAATATCTATCAAAAACGCTGAACATAACCCCGGAAAAGCAAGAGTCAACTGAGTTGAAACAGAATCTGGCGTCTTTAACATCGTCCTTAGTATTAGTAGTCATAAATTTCGAACGCGTTCAGGACGTCTTATTGGATGTTTTACTGGATCCAAATCATGCCAAAGTGAATCCTGGATTCATGAGACCTAGACAATTTGATGACCAACTGGTCATGCTTATACGAAATAATATTAGAGTTTGCTGCAGTTTGGCAGCAGTTAGCAATCGAAGTTTGAATGATTCACTAGTATTCGAAATATTATCGTCCCTAACAGACATTGAATTTCTATTATTCAATCTCATTACATTGCATTTTATTACATAAGTTCCTTAGGTATTTGGTTTAAATCTCTACTCCACATCCAGCAGTCTCATTATCCAGAAGTAAATATTTCTCACTGACGGAAATTGAGCTGATATCATGCAAACCGTTGCTGTTTAGAAACTGTATTTGCACCCAGATGCATCCGACGAATGTTCTAGGAGAAACTGTGAACGGATGTGAAATTTCTCCAATATATTACAAAGAAGGTGCATTATCTGGATGTGTTTTGAAAACAACACCAAATCAAGTTCAATGTAGGCGAGTTAGGGAATTCATGGATTGGATTTTTTCAGTGGTGGCTAACATCAATGCTTGTCAAGGAATTACCAACAGCAAATCCGTGACAGGAAATGGAATATTGGAGTTTAAAAATACATGCGTACTAAAGTTCCCATCTATTACTGACCGTTAAGATTTATTCCGAGTGCTAACATCAACAACTGGATATTTAAACACAAGTTGTTGACAGAGGTTGCTAAGCCACCAGAAGTTAATGGTGGCTAACCACAAGCAGAATTTACTGACCTAAAAGCCAAGGTCGAGAGCTGGGACAATTATCATATACTGCTGTTGTCACAGAAAACCCAAGCCGATGCCAAGTCGTATAGCCTCCGATTTGAAGTCAATGCTTAGATTTAAGAATTTACGGAGTTAAGAACCCTCTGAAGGAGTATGTTAACTTTTAAAATAATAGCTGGTATAAAAGTATATAAGTATCTAGTATAGAAAGTTGTATACTAGACCACATTTCGTATTATTATAACTCTCTCACACATTCCATTAGGTGTACATTAAGTGTGCGAATAGATATTATTTTGAAAATCCACTATGATCAAATTTCCACAATTATTGTGATAATGACACTCTCGAACGCAATTGCTCGGGTTCATATGGCACGAATAATGCGAAATATAATTTGCAAATTGGGTTCGGTTCGCGTATCTTATTAAACCTAGCGTATTTGCCAAACCGCTTTTTCTATTTTAAATAAGATCCTTCTGATTGCTATGATTAGTTTTGTTGAATAAAATAGCCTAAATATAACACCAAGTCAATTTACACTAATAATTTAGTCTCCCCATTAAATGTTGGATGCCACCCATGGAGAGAAATAACCAATGAGCCCAAATATCTTTCTCTTTCTCTCTCTATCCAATTTTCCGAAAAACTTAACACGCGCTCCGGCATTTTAAGAGTAAAATTAAACAGTATTATATGATTTTTTCACGAATTTTAAATATGATTCCTTCTAAATTTGTTGTATGTTCGTATGTTGTATGGTCTACCGTTTCGGAAAATCAGCAATGCAAATATTCGGTCTTGGTACTAATTAATAAAAGTTGTTTGAAGGGCTCACATCGGCTAAAATTATGGAAAATGCTCCGGACTCGTTGTGTACTCGCTGTACACTGCCTTGGTGAACTTCAACTTTAACTTAAAATTTTCCGATTATTCCTGCTGTGCATTGAACTTTCGTTTTGACATCATCGTACATTACATACAAATGTTCCGTGTACGTTCTAATATCTTAGCGTCGCTTAAATAAGATCTCTGGGAACTCTGTCGAGGGCTTTTCCCAAAACAGTGAAAGCTATATGTAAATCCTTCGAAGCTTCGCAAGGTTTTTCGATCATTATTCGTAAACTTTGAATCGCATCATACATGTACATGTCATGTCGACTGTCTAGAACTCGTTCGTATATTTTCGTAGATTCACCAATTGGTACTTGTTGCAATTTCTAGTATCGCCTTTGCCTTTATACAAATGAACCAGAAACCTCTCCCTTCAGTTTTAGGCTTTCAATCGACTCGTGTTTTATTATCAAAAAAATATTGAGCCGCTTAAACCTATGATTTCCGATTGTCATCCACAATTTGGAGAATATGTAAATCATTCGACTGCACGCCCCGGTTCATTTTTCTTATAGCTTGGCTAACTTCGGCTTCCGTAAAATCTGCCGGCTGTTATTCGTAGGCAATAGCCGGTAATGGTACCGCACAGATATTCACCGTTAAGGTAGCATTTGTCAGCTACTCTTCGGTTTGCACCGCAATCATAAAAATCTTAGTTCGTTTACCTGTGCTTCGAAGTTGCACTTCTTCTACTGCTTGTAGCAGTATTTGAAGCTCGTTTTCTCATAATTCCCTATACAATGCGTCTATTGCTATCACACGTGCTCTTGCTTCC
Source organism: Volucella bombylans (assembly GCA_949129095.1). Classification (NCBI taxonomy): domain Eukaryota; kingdom Metazoa; phylum Arthropoda; class Insecta; order Diptera; family Syrphidae; genus Volucella; species Volucella bombylans. The sequence goes on along the minus strand of OX422142.1, from coordinate 44,365,173 downwards.
TCGTTTTTCGCCTCTTTTTTCCAACTGACTACTAGTCAAGACATACTCTATCAGTTTCGCTTTTTCCGCTGTGCTTACTCGTATTACATGTTCCAAAGGCTTGTCTTCAATTCTTTAGCATATTTTCGTTTCATGGTACCACCATCACGATTCTTTGTGGAACCGGCCTTCTGAAATACCGAGTAGATTTGTTCCACATATGTACCTGCGCTGTATGTGCTCTTAGTTCTTCTTCTTATTTTATATCACGATCGAACAATTCTGACCAATTCAGCGCCCAGAGCTTGTCCTTTTTCGTGTTTTAATTGTGCGCAGTTATTTTTTTACTGAAACCGGTTTTTGTTGGTTGTTCTGTCAGCTAAAGTTGGTGCTAACTCGGTTGATGTTCCCCTAAGATAACTTTAAAATCTAATGGTAATCTATCTGCCCCTTATAATGCCTATTAACTACCTGTTGCAAGTGTTGTTTTAGGACTTTTATAATTATTCTTAGTTGACCCAAAGTTTCTATTAAATTCTTCCTTTTTGTGTCGTTAGGATGGAACGAAGCTTATCAATTATTACCGAGAGGATGACCTTTAACAACCATTTTATAAACCGCTTTTGATCTCGAATATTCAGAAACCCTTCTTCTTTGCAACACACTACACTTTGGTTTATCATAATTAACTTAATTTAACAATATCTATTCTGGAATACATATCCTCCACAAGGCGCACCAGTTCAATTCTCTATTGATACTGTCAGACACATTTACAAAGTCGATAAACAACAAGTGAAGTGCGATAGATACTCACTTAACGTACTACTCAATGGTGTTTCACAGGATGTTGATGTGACCAACACAAAAGATCTCAGAGAGAAAACCATTCCATCGAGTATTTCATCTAGGTGTTGTCTTATGAGCCCGAATACCATCGTCACAATTAACACATCTACATCTCCAATTTCCGCATTCCATAAGACCTTCTCTTTAGCGAGCTTTTTTTCACTTTTTCTTCAGTCTCTGCGAAAGACAAACACTCTATCTAAGATGACCTGAACTTCATTCAACACGAGCTGCATCAGGGCGTTATACTGTTATATCGTGACGCACTGTGCCCTATGAGGACTTCCAGATTGTTATGACTTGTGACTGATGGCACACGTTGATCCTTTTGACGAAATTTTCGATGACAAGTTACGTTAAATAAAGACCCAGTTCCTTTTACAGTCGTAACTTCAACTTTATTTTAATGAACTTAATCCATTCGAAGTTAATACAAAACTGATTGATATGGAAAGTACATATCCATTACAAAATCAATGATATCAATTTGTATGTTTAATACTGTTCAGAAAACTGCGGATGCACCCCTAACGACTGAAGGGGGCAGCCATATATCGCCAAACCCGAAACATCATTTCAGACGATTGCATGTTACATGACTTTTCCCAGCATTTTCTTTTTCTTTAGATCTCCACGAGGTGCCAAATGTACGCTCCATTTAATCACCATAATTAAAAAACTACTTTGTTACCTCTTAGACTAAGAGAACTTAGTAAGTTCCTTAAAAATTTAAACCTTTGAAATTATGTATTTAACTACAATATTATTAATTATTTCGAAATAAAGGATTTTTAACTTGGCAACAAGGAAGCCAATTTATTTTAATTCGCCAGTTAACAAAAGGTCTCCAGTTGCAGCCGAACCTGTTGCAACATCTTACAAATCTATACAAATGTAATTATGAGCAAATTGAGAGCGCTATGCGAAAACTTTTTTTTATAATTGGCACGCGCACAAGGGATTTTATGTAGCCTTAAGATGTTTGCACATAGCACTGGAGAAAGGAAGTTAGGGAGGGAAAAAAGAGAGATACCGATGTGCGTTGGTTTTAAATGTTTCCAAGTTATAGTGACTGGGAAATAAAGAGCTCGGCAGAGCATTCCATAAGCGAGTACGGCTCAGGAAAGCATCACGATATTTCAAATTAAGTCCGAAGATGGGCTTGAGGGTGTACTGATGAGCATTCACAGCGAGACTTTTGATACCGCTAAAAGGGGCGAAATACTACTGGCAATTTCGGTGGAGCACTGGTGATGAAAATATCGATACATCAGGGTGATAAAGGAGACGTTATGTCGAATGACTGTGTAATATTCACATCACCTATGAGTGATGTCATTGATGTATGAGGCAATGTCAGAGAGGGTGAAATATTTCTTACATAGCTTAAGGAAACCTAAACATTTCGCAGCATTTTTGGCGACATCGAATATGTGGTCATTCCAACGTAAGTTGTCACTGACACACAAATCGAAAACGGAAAGTTTTTTGGTTTCGACGATATAAGTGCCATTCATGGATAATGGCTGTGTGTTTAAATTCCGCTTTAACGACAGCAGACGGCATTGTGTTTTGGAAGAATTACTCGTAAATTCCACTCTGTTGACAGTTTCCCAATTGGTTATGCTGTTAATATGGGAATCTAATGAGCTTAACATATGGTGGCGTTCCCGTTCTACAGCCGAAGAGCAGATACGTGAGTCCGGGAACGAATATGAAAATCAGAGAGTACTGTCGTCAGCAAAGTAATATAGTGGATTAGAAGTAATAAACAAGAGATCGTTGATGAAAATTAAAAAGAGTGTTGGAGACAGAACGGAGCTCTGTGGCACAACAGCATTTATTTTGTTAATACCGGACTTGAAACTATCCAAGACAACTTGAATTGAACGTTTCGAAAGGTAGTTTCTAATACATTGAAGAAGAGAGTCGTCCATCCCAAATGCACGCATTTTCGACAAAAAAGCCTGATGCGAAACTCTGTCAAATGCCTTAGAAATATCGAGTTCAACTATCTTGATTTCGTCAGATTGATGTACGCTTTGGTTCCAATTTTCGGTAAGACATACGAAAACCATATTGCCGGTCATTGAGACGTTTTTATGTTTCGAGATATTTCATGAACTGATGATTTATCAGCGTTTTCATGACCTTGGAAAGAAGGGACGTAAATGCAATGGATCTGTAGGAGGAGAGAGAAGATGATTCGCTTTTTTTAGGGACGGGTTGGACAAATGCTATTTTCCATCTGCTGGGGAAGAGTCCTAAAGAGTAGGATTGGTGAAAGAGCTTATGCAGTAGCTTTGCCAGGGAAGAACACCTTGGTTACTACACGAGTGCGAAGATTCGACGCATTCAAGTGTAGGCGGAAACAAAGCACAATATGGAAGTGTTGAACTGGCTGCAAAGTGTGCAGCAAGCAGATTAGCCTTGTCTAAAGAGCTGACAGCTGGAATGTCATTGTGAATGAGTTTAAGGATGAGGCAGAATTTCTGATGTTTTTGACAAACGACCAAAAGGTTTTACTACCTTTGGGACATTGTCGTATTTTTTGCCTCAACTTTTGGTCGTCATCATTCCTGACTCGTTTAAACCTTTTTCGGTTTTCCTCTGTCGGGTTGGTTTTGAATGACCGAAAAAACATTTCTCTAACTCTGACAGCCTCTTTAAAGCTTGAGTCATACCATGCCTTTTCTTTTGGTTTGATACTCTTCATCCGATGAGGGATAGATCTCATTCCAAAGAGAATGGTGTCTGTGATCATATCAGCAGTGAGATCCACGTCGTTATCGAGGAATCATAAGGACGGAATTTCCTAAAGAAGACTTCTCCAGTTGGATTTCTCGTATTGCCATACGTTTCTGTTAGGAATTTTTTCTCTAACTGTTTGGTCGGTGTACGAGAAATTAGCTGATATGACACAACGGTCCGACGAGCCTACAGGGGAGAGCACATCAGGGTGGGAAGTTAAAAACAAGTCCAGGGTGTTGACGATATGACTATAAATGTCTGGTATTCGCGTGCGCTCATTTACAAACAGACAGACTCGTTAAAAGTCGAATTGCTGTCCAGTTTGGGGAGTCAGTAAATAAAGCAGTAGTGGATAATTTGCTTACGGAGATGGAATTTTAACCACATGAAGTTGAATTCCGGATTGGAACTGGGTTAACATTGTGGTGGAGTTTGATAAGCTACATCACTACGCACGTAAATGGCGAGCCCGCGGTGGGAACAGAATAATGGCCCCCCGAGTGGTCTGAGAGGTGCCAAACAGCTGATCTCTATTTGCAAACGTGGACGTAAGCAGAAAGTGATTACTTTTTAGCCCATGTATATTGGCTACGTCTACCCTGAATTTTCTAGTCAACCCGCTATCCATCGATTGGTACATGAACTCAGTCATTGTTTTTGCCGTATTGTACAGCAACTGCAGTGACTGCTGGCAAGGAACAGCAATATGATGAGGGGCAGGAGGTGCGGGATGCCCATGGCTTAAGTCATTTTGCCATTTCTTGGGCTGCAAATCTTAAATGCTCAATTATTTTTGTAATTTCAATAACTCTGTTTTCAACGTAGGGTTTCTGCTTCTTTCTTGCTTCATTTTGGATCCAGCAAAGAGTTATTTTCGAGCCGGCCCAAAGAAAAGTACGCCCAAAGCTTACGTTCAGATTTCTAACTAAATATTTTCTCAACCTAGCTGCAGTAAGCTCCAGTCGAGGAAGGGTAATTTCATTCGAAGTTTCAAACACCTTTAACGGAGCTACCCTATTTTTCGCACACAAATATAAGGCTGATGTCTTCCCACTACTATCTGAAGTTCTTGTTCTTGCTCCATAGCCCTTTAACTGGCATAAGCAATTGCATGAAATTCCTCCTGCCCATCCCCAAATTATTGGAAAACACCTCAGGGAATTACTATTTGCTTGCGTTTAGCAATACAATACAAATCCGGCGGTAATTCTTCATCTCAGTCCAACTTCCGTCTCCAAATATTTATTTTGAAGTTGAGTGTAAATGGACCTAAGACCCCTAATGGATGGAAGAAACCCAATATGGCTTGTAATACACTACGCTCTGGTGATAAGAAAATCGTTAATTTTAGAAACTGGATTTATATAGATTGCCAATTCATCAGTCTTGACCTACTACAGAAGAACTAAAACCCTTTGAGTATCTGGTGGAACCTCTGCAAAATTTCTCCTTACAACTTGATGGTTGGTACTCCACTTTCTAAGATTTATCTTTGCATCGGCAAGGACCCTGTTCGATTGGAAATTACAAATTACATCATCCATAAAAAACTTTCACTTAATGTAGCACACGTCTCTGGAAACTTTTTATGTTCAGAATTAATATGCGATTTTAATGCTTCTCCTTGAAGTCATTCCGAAGGTGAAGCGAGTAATCCGAAAAGTATGATGACGTGGGAGGCCTAACCTGTTGCCTATTTTGTCACAAAACCAATAAAATCGCCAAGCACCACGATCCTTTATATTTAAGACGACCTGAAGGAAACGCTTTTCTATATCTGTAACTAGCCCTACAGAACCCATACGAAAATTCACAACAATTTTGAATACGAGTATGGCTGCCAACAAATTGGAACCCAAAAGCAAGTATTAATTAAGCGATGAAGAGTTTTCGACATGTGCAGATGCATCGAACACTATATGAAGTTTCGAGGTTGCCTCAAGATATAAACCTCTATGTGTCATGTTTTCATTCATTTATTCACTTCCATTATTATCAGCTTCTTTCACAGTTTTAGCAGCTCCACTCTGGATGAGATCGAATATGGCTCGATCATACCTTGTTAAATCTTCGGGATTTCTTGAACTCCTTCTAGTTAGTAATTTAAAGTACGTGAATGCACCTACCTTATTGTTGTCTAGGGTAAAATGTTCACCTTTCCACGTTAAACATACTTCTAATCGCCCATAGTTTCTAGTTATACAATTGTCTAGGAATTCCTAAGTAAACGAGTCTCTTTCATTGGCAGCTGGTCGTATACCAATTTATCCCAAAATTAGTATTCATCAAGCACACTCAGTTGGAAAACGTTTTCCCTAGAAAGCCAAATCTAGGAGCACAAACTGGAGCTGAACCCTGCAAGATCCGTCCAAACAACGTCTCTAAAGCGATTAAGCGAAACGTTATACCTGATATACCACCATCTAGTTGACATTCAAATGGCCAATACTAAATAAAATCAGGTTTATAATTTCGCTCCGGAATGGTGAGAACATCAAGACAATTTGTTGGTACAACTACGGAATCTAGTTCCAGCATATTTGAGCTATGCTGCGCCTTTTATTTTAATCGAACTGTTTTGTATTTCTTATCAACCGAATTTGTATCTTTATTTCCGAAAGCTAGAAAGATTCAAAAACTCGAAGGCAAAGTTTTTCAGCTAACGATTTTTTGATGAACATCATTTGACCACCATCCATTATTACCTGTATATAAGCACTGAGATTCTTCATACAACAGTAAAGCGCGAAAACCGAGGCAGTCTACAAAACAACACTTTTCTTATTGTGACGTATATAAATTGAAATGTTGTGTTTGAGGGGGGTTTTCTACAAACGGCAAGCCAACCTTTACATGCAACGTAAATATTTAAAAGAACATTCCATACCAGAATGACCAAACAGCTATAACTTCTGCTACTTTCCCTTTCAATGCTAACTGGGAATAATTGAATTTGGCGGCACCACTCTTTAAAATCTCCCGAAAAAGTTTGAAGCAATAACTTAGGAAGCTAAACGACTACGGTGCGAGTTAACGGATAGTTGTGGGCTTGCATACAATGGATTCGTTCGATTCTTCTTCGATTCAAACGCGACATAACGATTTCAATGATTCGACGACTTCTTCATGTCCTTTAATTTATTTTCCTTGGGTTTTTCACTATATGAGTTATATCTTTACTTGCCTGCATAAGACAGAGCGAATATCGCTTTCCGTATTTGATTAAATTCAAACTATCCTTTAAATTTCAATATCCCGGATGTCGGCACCATAAAAAGAAAGTTGCATTAAATAAAGAACCGGTTCCTTTTGCAATACAATCGAAAATCAACTTAATTTTAATGAGCTTAATCCATTCGAGGTTAATACAAATTTGATTGATATGGCAGGTACATATCATTACAATAAAGAATTCTGAGAGATGTACTGATGTTAATGTTAACACAATTTTTTCCATTTCTCATTGTAATAAATATTTTTAATAAAAAATTTTGAGCCGGACCATTTTATTTTTCAGTTGAACAATTTGAGTCAATATCCCTATTTTCCGCTGGGCATGTGCTACTTTGACCTTTTTGCAGCTACCATGACACATCACTGTTACTGTGTGATATTTTTTAAAGTAGCATTGTTCGCCACACTCATCAATAACATGGAATTAGTGGCAGATGGTCTGCTCATCCATACACCTAACAAACAATGTGTAACAATTTTGCGTGTCCTAAATCTGCCGTATATTGTGTTGTTTGAAAAAAAAAATATTGTTAAGCGTAAATTTTAACGCTAAATCCCTTCGAATCACTGCTCCCACCTTTATGTCCAGTTTATTGACAATACGGCCAGTAAATGAATTCCATTGACTCACAGATAGAAAAGAAAAACAGAACAGAACTCAACAGTTGTTCCCATAAGTAGGTGTTTAGTCATCGCAAATAACATGAAAAAAAATATTCAATACCCATTGACTGCAATCCAATAAAGGATCTCGAAAAGACATCAATTTCGAAAAGATAATACAAAAACTGAACAATAATCAAAAATCAATTTCAAACTCAATAGACTACCATTCTTCGGTTATTAAGCAAAGTCCTTTGTGACACATAATACACCCGCACCGAATACTATATTTATACCATTCCCAGACCTCTGCATATTCACTTTGAGTGCAATTGAAAAAGTCAACGGAATCCCATTCACGGACATGCCCACCGAACAAGACTGACATTAAATTGCTCTTTATGAGCACTTTTAAAGGTGATTTGCTGTTAAATGATTTTCGAGTTCTCCATCTTCAATTTCAAAAGGACATTGTTGTTTCCTTTTTTCCAACAAAACTTTTTTACTAAATAAAAGAAAATTTCTTTAATTTTTTCACTTCATTTTCAAAAGAGCAGCAGGACAAATTTAATTATGGTGGCAAAGGCTAGGGAGTTTTCTTTTAAGTGGCATTCTTCGACCAACTGTGTTGTTCACTTAAATGCATCAATGGATTCGATGTTCTTGCTTTGATATGCTTGACATATTTTTAAATCGGTTTGCTTGATACAAAGTGTATCTATGAAAAGATACAACAAATTCTATTGAAATACAGCTCTTAATATGAGTCGCAAGCTATTCACACCAATAGAATATAATTTGGATTTTTCGAGGAACACATGTTCGGAGTTAATTTGAGCTGAAATTGAAATTAATTGGGTGGAAAATATTTTTGTGTGCTTGATGATATGTATTTCTTTATCTTAAAAAAAAAAAAAAACTGTCAAAAGACCATCAGTGCTTGTTGTATTAAATATATGCATGTCCGTATAGCAAAAAACCAACCTACTGACGTCCGATATTTTGTGCTCCGCGACCTAAAATCATTAAAAAAACTTCCACTAGTTTCACGAGCTTACTTACGTATTTAGGAGGCACTATAGTTCGGGGTAAGCCTGGGCCATAACTAAAAAGTCTGGATAGTTAGAAGCGATACGTGTATATTTAGTACGTTAACACATATGGGGTTCCTGAGTAGTGCTCTTGATTTTACCCGGGTAATACCCATTTCAACAATTACCCGGGTACCTGGGTATCCAAATAGGGCGGATAATACCCAAGTTCGCGGGTACCCGCCAATGTCAGCTATCGGGTACCCGATATTGTATCGGGTAACGGGTACTCAAGGGTCACAAATACTCTAATTTAATAAAGTTGGTAATGTCCACCTTTGGTGAGGATGGGGAACATATTCCACAGAGACAACTTGGCTTGCTCGAGCTAAAATTAATTCCAAGTTTCCCTGCAAGATGGAATACATATTATTTATTGTAATGAAAGGCTCTTAGCAAATCGAAGTGATTTTATTGCGGTTTCAGCAGATAGAGATATTACACCTCCAACATTGGCTCTGAAACTTGAAGTAAGCGAAATTGAATGGTCACAAATAGAAGCGATGGTTAAAATCTTGAAGCCATTCCAAGTTGCAACAACATTACTTTACGAAGAAAGTATAACAATTTCCATTCTACGGCCGATTATATGTGGACTAATTACTAAACACTTAAAAACAAACATCGGAGATAATCAAAATGTTGTCAGCTTCCTGGGAGTCATGAAAGAAAGCTGGCAGAGCAGGTTCAAAATTGATAGGCAGGAATTCGAAAAAGTTCTCACAGAACAAATTTCCTCTTTTTTGGATCCAAGACATAAAAACTTGGAAGTCGAGGTTGAAGAAGTGAGAGAACTTTTTAGAAAACATGTGCGGAACTTGGTAGAAAACTCTATGTCCATCGAGAGTTGTGAGTTAAAGATGTAGTGCCATGGATTTTTTAATAGAAGCCAAATCACATGGTGAAGCTGTTAATGAGTTCTACATATATTTGTGTGAACCACAGTTAAATCACAATATTCCTGGCCCATTAAAATTGTGGCAAAATAATGCAGAAAAATATCTAAACCTGTCATTGCTGCCCAAAAAATATTTATGCGTGCCAGCGACATGGATATCTTCAGAACGTTGCTTCTCCAACAGCAGAAAATATTGTAACACCCAAACGATGTTGTCTTTTGCCAGAGAATGCAAACTTATGGGTACCCGATATTTTGTCACCAGGGTAATTTCTGAAAATACGAGTAACCGGGTAGTTACCTGGGTATGCGGGTATCAAATGAGGATGAACTGAAGTGGTGTGACCATAAGGTGCCTCAAAAAATTCAAGAAAATGCAGCTTTTCGAATTCATTAGTTGCAAAATTATTCTTGTTTATAAACAAAGACATGTTACCGAGCGAATACAGGACCATTGAATTGATGCCGGTCTGATCAAGCATAACAGAGGCCATCTGCGAGTTTTAATACTGAGTAATTATAAGCCAGCAGATCAAACGTGTTAACCTCTTTTGTGGTTATAAAATTCCATGATTGCGGGTTTTTTTTTATCTCCGAATCAACCCCCTTATTTTTATGAAGGGAAGGCACCAGCAGCACTGCTTTTCCTTTCTTTGGTGTAAAGGAAACCAACAACAATTTCTCCTTGAAAGCAAATTGAGAAGAAAGAATTTTCTTCTTTCTGTTGGGTAAGAAAGATGGTGGAGCTTCAACTTTGCTTTTCCGCAATGTTCCAACTACAGTTAGATTATGCTATGATAACACTGTTTCGACCAACTGAATTGATGTTTAATTTTATTTTTCATGTCACAGTAGAAATATTTAATTAACATATATTAATGCATATTTTTATATGTGAACCAGTTGTCCATGGTTAAATTTCTTCCCGTACCATGATCAGTCGTTCGCAGATCTCCGCAGAGAATAGATGTGTCTCGGCTTAGTGAAAAAATACTAATTCAGTTTTATTTATAAAGACAATTAGGCGCATTAATTGACAGTTGACTCGGTAGCCAGGCGGTTAGCGACGTCGATCAGTGTGTACGGCCGACGAATCGTGGGTTCGAATCCCCCTGTTAGTGACACTTTTTTTATATATATATATATTTTTTTTTTGTTTTGTTAAATAAAACATTCTAACTGTAAATACGTGTTCAACATCACGCGATGGAGTGTGGAGAGCGGCCCGCTATGCAAATAGCGGGATCTGCTGAGAAATAGGGTGAGGCATCAAGTGGTTCAAGCCAAACGCCAGCAGTCTCAGAACCAAACACTAAGAGAAGGAGGAAACAAGGGAAAATCCCCAACTCGGTACAACGTCCCAACGTGCTGGGCGGAGTGGGGGATGGGGCGCTTTTAACGCCATCTCCAGCAGCAAATAAACGGCAAATTACTGACGACAACCCAAATGTCTCAGATGGTGGTGAAAGCCACTATCTGAGAGAGAACACCTTCGCTTCCTTGGCTGCAACCGAATGGGAAGACGAAGAGGAAGAAATGCAGTCTCTAAATAGCAGCATCAAAATGATGCAACAAAGAGTTCTTGCTTTAAAGGAACTGCAAATGCTTAGAAGGAAGAGGGAAGAGAACGAGCATTCCCTACAACAACAGCAGACGCAGCTAGATCAAAAACACAAAACAAAAACAATAACACAAGTGATAGAGCAACAACAAAAAATACTTATTAAACACCAGCAACAACAACAAGTGCAGCCACAACAAGTGCAACGGCAAAAACAGCAGCTACAAAAACAGCAGCAGCTACAAAGACAGCAGCAGCCACAACAACAGCAGCAGAAACAACAACAACAGCAACAAAAACAACAGCAGCAGCAAAAACAACAACAACAGCAACAGAAACAACAAAGGGTTCCACCTATAAACACATTTAAAATGGAGCTGAAGGAAACAATAGAACTATGTAAGTTGGCCATAGGCAATAATTTTTATATTAAAAGACTTAGCTTAGATAGACACGTGATCCACTGTAACACAGTGGAGCGCTATTATACAATTAAAAAATTACTGAAGGATTCGACGACGGAGTTCTTTTCCTACACCCCGAAAGGGGATAAGCTGCAAACAATGTTGCTGAGGGGATTAGAACCGTCGACTGATCCGGAGGAGCTCCTTGCACTGCTGAAAGAGAAGAAGTGCGAAGGGCTCCAATTCGTGGGGATTAAGCCATTCACCACAGCCAGAGCCAAAAGGGAGAAGCGGCAACTGCCGATTTTCCTGGTCCAACTAAGTCCCACCAGCAATCTGGATGGTCTAAGGAGTATTAAAGTCCTAGACTACCAGGTTGTACATTGGGAGAAATTAAAGAGGAGCGAAAACATTTTACAATGTGTTCGCTGCCAAAGGTTCGGGCACGCCGCGTCGAACTGCGAAATGCAGCCTCGATGCGTGAAGTGCGGAAAGAACCACAAGTCCGAGGAATGCCCTCTGGGTAAGGACGGAGCGTCTGAAAAAAGCCAACTCTCTTGTGCGTTATGTAGGAACACGGGACACACCGCAAATTATCGGGGTTGTCCCAAATTCCAGTACATCAAAAGAATAAATCTGGCCCGGCAGCAGAAAGTGGAAGTTAAACGTCCACCCGTGCATTTGCAAACTCCAGCCGTTACTCCCCATATTACCTACGCCCAAATGGCGGCAGGTAGGGGAAATACGGTACAGCAAGCGAAGGTTGCTTCTCAGGCCCCAGCGCCCAGAGCACCGGAACCAGTACCTGACATGCTAGCTATTTTGCTCTCTATCCAAGGGCAGATGGCTCAGCTACAACGTCATTTAACTGAACAGACCGCGCGGGTGGATCAAGTATACGCACTGCTGCCTGGCCTAACGCACCTTTTGCCGTAATGGGTACGTACGTGGCGGAGCAAACCCTGAAGGTCCTTGCTGTGAATGTGAATTCACTGATCAGGCTCGAACGACGAGCCGCACTATTTAAGTTGCTTAAAGACCAAGCCCCTGATGTGCTCTAGGTTAGCGAAACTAAGCTTACTAAGAGACACAAAATGAGGCACAGAAGATACAAAATAGTACGGAGAAACCGACCCAACTCCATTCAGGGAGGAGGCGTTGCGATTTTCGTACGAAAAGGTATTCGTTTTAAAAGAGTATACAGTCGTGTAGTACGTAGGTTTCAGGTGCTGGAAGCATGCATCGTGTATATCCCTCTACGTAGTGGAAAGCGGTTGTACATGGTGTCTGTCTATGCACCTAAGGCTACTCAATCCACCTTATTTATCTCAGAGCTCGAGACACCTTTTCAATTCCTGAGGCTGGAATTGGAAGACAACTATTTTATTATCGGCGGAGATTTCAATGCCAAACATAGTGATTGGGGAAATAATACACCAAATACTAGAGGGAACCTACTATTTAATTGGTGGGGTCAGCACAGCGTGATGTATCGACTCGGGCTTAAGGCGACGGATAGTCCGTCGTTTCCCAGACACGGGTCCTATTTGGATCTTCTGCTATTCGACTCACGAATACAACTGACATGCACAAACCAACAAACTACAAACTGTCTACGCTCTTTCGTGTATGACAGTGACCATTGCGGTATCAGCACCGAAATAACTGTTCCAAACGAAATTGCGGAATTGGATGAGTTTGTCCAAAGGCATTCCTACAATTATAGTAGGGTACGTTGGACAAACTTCACCAGAACACTGACTAGAGCACTCTCCTCGAATTCGCTCTACCCACCGTCCAACAGAAATCTATCAAACGAGGAGATTGACAGGTATCTGAGACTAATGGACGAGACAATCAAACGAACAATGGACAAAACGATACCTCGGTACCAACGCACTGACGAAGAAGACTTATTCCGCAACGCAACTATTGACGCACTGCACCGACATAAAAGTAGACTGCTGTCAAGACTAAAAACCTTGTACAGACAGTTTACTGACAGACATAACCCGGAGATCATGACACTGAAGTCGTCGATTAAAAACCTCCAAACATTAATAACTGAAAATTACAGAGCATCTGTAAGTTTGTATTGGAACAACAAAATTCGGGCTGTAAACACCAGCAACCCGAATATGTTCCCGCAAATAAATAAAATATTTCGGAGAAATAATCAGAACGACCTTCCATGTCTTAAAATCGCCCGAACGACGAACAACGAACAAATACTGTTAGCAGCGGGTATAGATCCAAATGAGGCTGTTGATGATGACAACTTCTTTGTGATCGAGGATCCGCAGGAGCAGGTAGAGGCTATAGGAGCGACTTTCCAGGAAGTGTACAAGGCGGATGTTATCATTGGCCCGAACCACGATCTGGGGAATCGAGTCCTTGTGCACAATTTCTACCTTCGAAATGAAATTGTGAATTGGCTATTCGAGAGCTCGGGTTTCACCCAGTTCAGTGACGAGAATATGGCAAATAATGTCATCACCAATAGGGTACTACCCCCGTTCATTTCGAAGGAGGAGCTCCAAACGATCTTCGAATCACTTAGAAGTAAGAAATCAGTGGGAACCGATGAAATACCGAACATTGTGCTTCGACATCTCCCTCTAGAAGCGGTGAACATTTATACCACCCTGTTTAATAATGCAATGAATAATGCACATTATCCAGCGCATTGGAAAACTGCGGTGGTACATCCCATCCCCAAAAGGGATAAAGACACTTCCAATCCGGCGAATCTCCGATCGATCAGTCTTCTTCCAAACATCAGTAAGGTGTTCGAGAAGGTGATCAATAGAGTCCTGACTAAGTGGGTTGAGGACAAACATATAGTTCCGGATAATCAATTCGGTTTCAAAGCGGGGCATGATATCATTCATGCTGCGTCGAAACTGGTTTCTGATATCCAATGGAACAAAGCCAAGAACCAGTGCACTCGTGCCTGCCTGATTGACTTGGAGAAAGCCTTCGATACCGTATGGTTAGAAGGACTCTTTTTCAAGCTGGACAGGTTGGGCATTAGTAAACCACTGCTGTATATTCTTTTCGATATGCTCTCCAATAGACAGTTCATCGTGAAGAATGGCGATGTGACTTCTGCTGGAACATTTAACATTAAAAACGGTCTCCAACAAGGTGCGGTAAATTCGCTGATCCTGTTCAACATTTATACGAGTGATCTGATAGGTTCACTTCACCATGCCATAGCGTATGCAGACGACATAATCGCGTACAGATCGGGTCCAAAGATTGAGGTCATTAATATACTTTTGCAACGTGACTTCGACAAAATTAAGCGATATTGCGATGACTGGAAGTTGAAAATCAACTTTCAGAAGTCGGAAACCATTCTGTTTAGGACGCCTTTGTCTGGGGCCTCTAGGGATACCAGAAAGAATTGGCGAAAGTTCTCGATCGTGGGGCAGCACGGACAGCCACTTGCTTGTCGAAATGTAGTCAGATACCTTGGGATCTGGCTAGATCAATTTCTGTATTTTAAAAAACATATAGATGTTGCTCTGGCCAGAGCCAAAGGTGCTTTTGCCCTTACAAAGAGACTGTTTTATAACAGCCAACTCGATGCGAGGGTGAAGGTAATCTGCTACATGGCCCTTATCAGGCCCATGCTTGTATTTGGATGTCCCGTGTGGTTCAACGTGAGAGCAAGTTTATTGGAAAAGATTCGGGTGTTTGAGAGGGCTTGTCTTAGGACTTGTCTTCGCTTATACAGAACACCAGAGTCTCAGTACATCAAATTCTATCCCAATGAGGTCTTGTATAACAGGGCGAACCTAATAAGAGTGGACAATTTCGCCATTAAATTGACTCGAAGGCACGTTGCAAGAGCAATGGCCTCATCAAACAACCTAATCTCCGGGGCTTACTACCCCAATTATATGTATCACGAGAGAGTTCGCTTTGACGGCTTTATTCCTCCAGAAGCGTTCGTCTATTTAGATAGCAAAGGTCTGATCCAGGACAGATTGGCGGTGCCGCTAATCTTCCACGTCGCTCGAACAGCTGCGGACAGGCGACTCAACTACGACAGAGACGTCGCACATGGCAGTGCGGAGCGTCTCCGGTTCAGTAGGGCGGTAGGGAGTCGCGACAAGAGGGATGTTGCTCAGCAGCACCAACAATTTTGGTGGCTTTTTGAAGGGGAGGATGCTTCGTCGTCGAACTCCTCCAGTGATAGTTAGCTTCATGTGAAGCAAGGTGGGCCAGCCTATTGTTTTTTTTTTTTAGCCATGGCCGGCTTACATAGTTTTAGGTAGGTTTAAGTTAGATTTTAAGAAAAAAATATCTATGAAAACAAAAAAAAAATAATATAAAAATAAAAAATTAAAAAAAAAAAAAATATATATATATATATACATACATATATTTATATATTATGTATATATATATTATGTGTGTATATATATGTATGTATGTATGCATTAGATGTAAGTAGGTTAAGATTTATTTTTAGGTAGATTGTAGGCTTTTAGTTTTAAGTTTTATAAAAAATTAAAAAAAAAGTCCAGATACTAAGTTTTTTTTGATTAAAATGAATTTTCTTAGTTGTAGTATTAATAAATGTAAAAATAAAATAAAATTAGACTGTAAGATTCGTCGAAAGACATAGTTTAAGTGTTAGGTTTAACTTAGAGTGCCCGCATGGGGCCAGTAAGTTAGAATAAGATTATTTGTAAGTTATTTAAGCTAATTTTTAAGCATTTTTTTGTCTAGCATTTAAGAGTAATCTAAGTATATAAATAAAAATGCATTTAAACTGAACTAAACTCCCGTACCATGAAAGCTTTCATTTATTTTCTAACTCTAGAGCAATGGCGTCTTTATTTTTATTTATTTATTTATTAGAATATAAATATACAATTGAAAATTGTTACTAATATAAACAATAGAGCAAGCTAGCAGCAACGGCTTTCGTCTCTTTTAGAGTAAAAAAGAAAAACAATTATATAGTTACACTGAGATTTTATGTCTTTCTAACATTTTCTTTTAATATCTCAATATTTCTTCCTTTGGGTACCTTGAGGAGTTCCAATGGGTCTTGATCCGGACTAGGGTTGTTTCGGAGTGGTGGTGAAAGGAAGCAAGGGCTTAGTAGAAGAGTAACTGCTACTCTGCTGAAGCAAGTGGGGCAGGTTGGTGGTGGTTCCTTTTTGAACAGGTGTTGATGGGTATATGTATGATGGGTATATGAAGTATGACCAAGGCGGAGTCGAATAGACATTTGGTGTTTTTATTTCTTTACCAACGTAACGAATCCCAGACACCATATAATTTTTAAGCCGTATTTATCTGACGTCGAGGGAATATAAAATTTGAATGGACAATGAATACCAAAAGCTGTTCATCAATCGTACAGTGCCTACTCCTGAGGGGTATACTATTTTGAACAGCTTGAAAAAAGGTTTCATGTGTGAACCTTAAATGCTATAAATTTAGCCGCACCTTTGCAACCTGGCATTTACAGAACAATGTTTCCCGCCGGACTATCCGTCTCTATGTCATCTAACCAAACTCCATCATCTTCGTCCATATCTGTGACCAACATCTAAAAAAAGTTTTCTTACTTCGTCCTCATCATAGTTGGTCTTCTCTTGAGACATTTTGTGCAGATAAGGGGTTAATTTTGCATTTCTGCTCCAAAGATTAACAAACTTTTATTTACTTCACTTTCAAAATGTCACTTTAGCACATATGGGGTACAAACAGACACCAGGCACTACGATATGTTTAATACGGATAGAGGAAATACTAACGAAAAAACGAAAGTCATTCTACGAAAATAACGGCTTTTATTTTAAAATTGTAGCAGATTTTTTTTTGAAGTGTGGCACCCCATATCCATTCCATTAATATTAAAGTTCTTAGCGGTGTCATTACCGACTTCTAGGGAGCAGTACGAGTATATTAAGCGGTTCCGATTGTCATCCTTCGCAGGCAGGCGAATGTGGCAGAGATGCCAAAATTTGAAATAATTTTATATTTCTATTAATGATAGGTATCGATCGAGTCATTCACTAATGTGTTAGGTAGAAACCTGTACTGATTTCTATAGCATAAAATATAACTTCCACTAATTGTTTAGCTATTTGTGATCTGTTAAGGATCAGAGACTTTCACGTCAGCCTGCACCTGATAGTCATGATAAAAGCGTCTATTTATTTATTAATGTGAGTTAGTCAGTCGGCTTTCGGCACCAAATTTAGAGATAGGTGGTTTCCCTTGACATTGAATAGAGTGAATGTTCTGGTTACTGAAAGTATCTATTGTATACTCGTATATCTGGAATCGATTCAGTGTGAGTTATCCAGTCTTTCCTGCTAAAGGACAGCAGAAGGCCTCTGGCTTCTTAGAGACGTAGGGAAGCATTCATTTGGTCTCGCTGCAACTCGGGGAGTTATGCCATCCGTAGTTCTGCCCATATGAGACCCAACTGTCAATGGAAACCTTAACCGAGGACGCAAACAGACACAACTTAGGTACGGGTCCTGAAAAACTCTCCTCTGAACCTTACCTGGCAAGTTCATCGGCGATTTCATAAATGCTGGTGTGCCCCAGGGCTCTGTTCTGTCTACGACGTTCTTACTAATTTTCATTAATGATCTCTTGTCTGCTACTTCTAATCCAATATATTCCTTTACTAATGACAGTACTCTCTGCTTTTCATATTCGTTTCCGAACTCACGCCCCTGCTCTTCGGCCGTAGAACAAGAAATTCCAATATTAGCAGCATAACCAATTGGAGAACTATCAAAAGGGTTTAATTTAATGCTTCCAAAAGCGTTAAAACGAAATTTAAATACCCAGCCATTATCCATGAATGGCACTTTCATCGTTAAAACCGAAAAACTTTTCATTTTTGTTATGTGTGTCAATGACAACTTACGTTGGAGTGACCACATATTCAATGTCGCCAAAAACTCTGCGAAATGTCTAGGTTTCCTCAAGCGATGTAAGAAATATTTCACCTCCTCTGATCTGACCTCAATATATAAGACGTTTATCCGCCCGAAATTGGAATACAATGCTCAGATCCTAAGACCTCTTCGCACTTCCTAGATTGCTAGATAGGATCCAAAACCGTGCGATAAAACTCATAGGGGATGACAAAATTACACAGTTCGACACCCTCGAACACAAACGTAATGTCTCCTGTATCACTATAACTTGCAAACATTTAAAGCTAGCGCACATCGGTATCTTTCTTTTTTCAATCCATAACTTCTCCTCGCCCGCTCTATGAACAAACGTCTTAAGGGTACACAAAATCACTTGTGCGCGCGACAATTATAAAAAAAATAAAAAAAAAAACTATCTTGAACTATTGTAGCTTGGATGTCGTGAGAGGGTTCAGCAAGGCTCTAAGCGCAGGTTGGTTGTCGCTACAGATGCAAATGCTTCGCCCCTCCACCGGTTCTAATATCCTATATTGGTTTTGTAGTCGCCCGTGAAGACCCGACTGCATTCATTCCCTGGCTCACATTCTGGCCGAAACAAGTCCTGGGCATGGAGAAAGTCGATTTCATATTTTTTCCGCAACAGGAATTATGGTTATTGCATCGGACGGCATGTCCATAAGACCAGACTCATAAGACAGCCGTCGCGCAAGGTCATCAAAGCTCCAGTGCTTGTTGTACCAAAGACCACTTCTTTTTAAACGGAAGATGGCTTTGAGAATGAAACCCATTCTATGAATATCAAGGGGAAGGAGATTCATCAATGTCACTTTCTCGGTGACAGGCCCCATCGCTCCTCTGCAACGCCAGAAGGCCGACAGTGCCTTAGATACTTTCAACATAACATGTTTAGTCCAGACAAGTTTGTTATCCAGGATGACACCCAAATATTTAGCTTCTTTGGAGAATTGGATAGCGATGCCTTTAAGCACTAGATGAGCCAGGCAGCTTCCTCAGTCTCGTAAAGAGAACAACCTCTTTTTGACAGAATTGAATAACAACCCATTACTAGTTCACCATTCATCGATCACATCTAGCGCTGCCTGCGTAGTACAGCTACATCATCCGCGTATGCTTGTGCATAGACGTTAAAACTTGGGCCAGCCCAAGTTTACCCCCGTCACCACATATTTGCCACAGCCTGTATCCCCTGTCAATGTCCTATTCACCAGCATTGCTTTCGTCCACAAAACTAGTGATTCGCCTACGCCATATTGTCTGACCGAGTTACATATGCCGTCAAAACCTGCGTTGTCGAAAGCATCCTCAACGTCGATGAAAATGCCCAAGACGTACGAGGGGCGTTCAATATATTCTCGGTATCGATATGAAGGAAAATGCGAATTCAATTTAAATTGTTTTTATTTTTCAATATAATCTCCCCTAACATCAATGCATAGGTTACATCTTGAGATAAGCTTTTTTAAACCCTCAAAAAAATAAATTTCCTCTTTCTCTGCAAAATACCCATTTATTGCCGACTTGAGTTCTTCATCATCCGAAAATCTTTTTCCACGAAGACATTTTTTCAAATCCGGAAACAGGAAATAATCACTAGGGGCAAGGTCTGGACTATAGGGTGGGTGTTGGATTTCTTCGAAACCACAATCTCGCGCAGCAGCCTTGGAAACTCGCGCCGTGTGAACAGGAGCGTTGTCATGAAGAAGCAACACACCCGCTGCGAGTTTACCCCGTCTTTTCTTTTTAATTTCCTCCCGCAAATTATGCAAAGTGGAAGCGTAGGATGTGGCGTTGATGGTTTCACCTTTTTTTTTGTACTCAATGAGCAAGATTCCCTTTGAGTCCCAAAAAACTGTGGCCATGAGCTTCCCGGCAGACGGAGTGACTTTAGACTTCTTCGGGGGGTCTGTTCCTTTTTTATGCCACTGCATGGACTCTTGTTTGCTTTCAGGGTCATAGTGGTGGACCCATGTTTCGTCCCAGGACAACAATTCGATCCATAACACAGATCCAACTCCGATCCAATTCGATCCAACAAGCAGTAGCCGGGGCGCCGGAGCGGGGGTCGTCTTCAATGCTCTCTCTGCCTCTCTTGAACTCACTTGACCACTTTTGCACAGTTGATAATGAAGGTGCGGAACCCTGGTAAACAGCCACCATCTCTTCATGAATAGTTTTTTGACTTTTTCCTTGCTTAGTGAGAAATTTAATTACAGCGCGATGCTCAATTTTCACCATCATCGTCTCAGTTGCCATTATGATGCTGTTTAACTAGAGATAAAACGCGAATTAATAATCACATTTATATGAAATTTTACATGAATGCACTAAAATAATAGTACTACTTGATAAATAATTATATATACAACCACAGCTTCACCCCGATTCCGAGAATATGTTGAATGCCCCTCGTATTCCTTCTTGTCGAGTGTGCCCGCAATTCTGCCTACCTACCTTGCGTTGGTAGGCATGTTGCATCGCCCACAGAGGATGCATTCACAAGGTGATTTTGCGCACATGGATCTTGACCATTCTCTCGATGCTTTTCAGCATAAAGAAAGTCAGGTCTGAACTGAAACTTTTGCTGAGAGAGTAGTCTTCCTTTCCGATTTTCGGTTTAAGAGCCACACTCGGAATTCGCTGGGGTTCCGGTATGTATGTCAGTGCCAGGCTAGCAGTAAAAATTCTCTCCAGAGTTGCCAGCAGCTGGTCTATACCTTTTTGTAACAAAACTGGGTATACTCGTATACCGTCGGTGCCAGGCGACTTGAAGCCATCAATGGGGGCCACAGCATGTTTAATGGTGTGGTTGATAAGAGCTAGTTGTAAGCTGGTTCCGATTAGGTTACCTGGAAGTGAGACTCATGCATGAGACGGAGAGTCTCTGCTTTCGACTCAGTATAGGTGCCGTCAAATTTTCTGAGTGGTTCCTGCCTGGGTGGATTTCCCCTTTTGGGGACTTTGACCAGTTTCGATCTTTTCGCAAAAAACTTTGTAAGCCTCTTAAATGAATGTTGCTTCAATCTGCAAAAATTCCAATCTTCCTCCAAACTAGTCTTAGGCGACCTGTTTAGAATTTTTCTGAATTTTTTTCAAAGACTCTGCAGCTTTACATTCAACCAAGGAACGGGCGATCTAGGAGATTATTTTTTAGCTAGACATGCCAACTCAAAACACTTCGTGAGAGTACCGTAAAGGTTCTGAACAGTTTCCTCTAACCTTTGTTTGGTCCTGAACTTATGGGGAGCACTATTGTACTTGTCGAGAACCTCCTTAAATCATGTCCAGTTCGTTTTATGCGGATTCCCACTCTTCAACAAGGTCGAGACCTCACATCCGATTCTGAATTCGATGTATTTATGGTCTGATATGGAGACCTCCGATAGCACTTACAGCCAGTAATCTCGTTAGTATAGCTGTTGGATAAAATTAAGTTGATTACTTGCTGTCTTACTCTTGTAACAAAAGTTGGCTGAGTGCCAAAATTGTTGACAGCCAGGTCAGACGATAGTTTAAAATCCAGGAGATAATTACCTCTCACGTTGCATTCTATCTTCCTGGAACCGCAATATTCAATGAGTTCTGCTACCATCTTCCGACGGTACCGACTTGACAACTTTGAATTTAATTTGTCAACGCACTCTTACGAGTACACTAATCACCAAATTGTCACTGTCAATTTATTCAGTAAACTCAACATTTTCATCATGATAAGGTACACGAACGAGAAACGTTTGCAAATTATAAAAATTTTCTACCGAAATTCGGAGTCGGTGACTGCAAATTTAAGAGCGTTACCTCCAAATTGTAATTCTCACCCTAGTAGACAGGCAATAACAAGTTTAGTGCAAAAATTTGAGTCTACATATTCGTTGTGTGATGTTGCCGTGTCAATGAGACAACGGGTTTGTCGAAGTGTCGAAAACATCGCTGCCGTTCAGGCGTCCCTAGCAAACGATCCAAATCAGTCAATTCCACGGCGTTCTCAAGAATTGGGCATCGCTCAGGCGGCGTTATTGGACCATATTTGTTCGTCGACGATAACGATCGTCACGTTACTGTGAATAGTCAGCGTTACCGCGCCATGATCACCATGATCATTTTCTGTGGGGCTACGTTAAGTCATTGGTTTATGCCAACACGCCGCCGACGTTGAAAGAGCTCAGAGCCAACATTGAACGCGAAATAGCGCCCGTTTCGGCCAAAATGTGTGGCCGAGTCGTTGAAAATTGGGTCCAACGAATCGACCGTTGCAAACGTGCCCGCGGTGGCCATATGAACGAAGTTGAGTTCCATTCATAAATGTTTTGACTGTACTTCAAGCCGATAATAAAGTTTTTGAAATATCTCAAATGGTTTGCGTTTTATTTAAAAAAAAAAGTTGTCAAGTCCTTATTGGAAAACCCGATAGTTACTACTGAAAAAGGTAAGCTACTAGGTTGTACTTTTAGTCATCAGCACCACTAGGAAGTTGCTTAGTTTTCGATAAAGAAGTATAGTACATTTTCTGTTTTTGGTACCTTAGGTAAAATAAAATCAATCATTTACAAATCCCTAATCACAGTGCCAGACTGTCCGTGTTTCTCTGGATCTTTTCTAGCACCGGAAAACGATGGAAAACCGGGTTGAAATAGTTTTAAAAAAATATTAAGTGCAGCTTTGAATTTGGTATAAAGATCTATGCCACTTTCGCTCTACTCCCGATAAGAGAATACCTTGTATTATCACTAAAATTGCATAAATTTCCATATTAAATATAGACGCATAATGAGAAATGCGATCCTATGTTTTTGTTGTCTACGAACAGCTGTGTTTGGATCATTTGTTCTATACCAATCCATGAATTTTCGACAGAATTTGTTGTAGTTTTCCTGGAGCCATCCATGAAGATGGACTACCTTAATTCCTTAAATCAGAATCTGTCCAAAACTAATTCTGATCATGAAACTCGATTGTATACTTATTCCTCACCATGGCGGAAGCTTATCTGATAAATTTCTACCTCTTAGTCAACATCAGAGTTGGTCTATTCTATAGAGTTTGGCGCCATAAGGTTACTTAAAATCTCCGATAGTGTCAAACTTTCTAATTTGCTTACGGAGTCACTTCAGTTCTGCATTTCACAATGCAACAGAATGCCGTAATGAGGTTTTTCTGGTCATACTGTATGATACGTCTAACTTATTATAACAAAAAAAAAATTTAGAAAATTTTTCCAATTCTTCGGTCTCTTTCATGTTGACTATTGCGACAGAGAAATTATGTCCACAAAGTTATCTAAAACAGATGTCGAGATTAGCTTTGAAGCTAAAGCCACCAATGTGCTTATTGTGCAACTATAGTATTGCTTGTGGGTCGCCTATTCATAAAAGAAAGCTGCGGTATATACCATCCATAAAAGGATGGTAGCGGCAGAGTTGTTGTTCTTGTTCTTGTCCTACAAACTTTTCTGGTTACAGAACAGTTCCATTTGAACCAAAATTGTTACCGAAATATCAGTTCAATCTACTTGGTTTATCCAGTTGTTGTTCCGGCATGAATTTCATCTGCGCATTGCACAAGGAGTAAACAGGTGAATGAAAATTGCACGATTTTTTACCATTTTCGGTCAAACAAAATAAAAAAAACACAGTATTTTAAAAGCATATTACGCAATCAATGACCTTTTTTCCAGTCAGATCGATCATCACCAACACGTCTTTGAGTAGCCTAGTGGGGAATAGCATTTCCGCGCATTCCTTCGGCTGTCGCACACGAAGACGAAACGACAGATTTTACAGAATTTATCGAAGCTGTGAAAAGAATAGGCGGAATAAGTCGGCACGGGTAACAAATCCTATGTAAATTCAAATCGTTCGATTAAATGATTCGCAATTTTGTTCAATATGATGATGAGAGGCGATCGGATGACTAACCAGCAGAGGAAAAACTTTCCTATTCCTTTGTATAACTGCAAATGCGATAAATTGCAACAACTACCGATCGATGAAAATAATTCCGCATACCAGTAAAATATACAGGAAGTTCTAGACAGTCGACCCCTTAATAGTATGATGGAAAAACATCACATCGTCATCAACGTTCGACAGAGTTCCTGAGATCTTATTTGGACGCCACTAAGATCTCAAAATGTACCCGAAACATAATATATATAATAATAATTCGCTGTGTGTACGATGACGTTAAACTACAAGTTAAATCCACAGAAGAAGTAGCACATCAACGAGTCCGGAACAACTTATCTGCTTTTCGCCGATGATAGTGATGTCATAGACAACGACGTGGCAGACCGACTCTTAATAAGTGGAGACAGGCGCTAGAAAATAAGGGATAATAAATCAGCCGTATTAAGACCGAATATCTGAATTGCCGTTTTCCGAACCACCAAACCCAGCTCCCGACATCTAAGGACAGCGAAAAATGTAAAGATTTACAAAGTAAGAAGTACGTGCATCCGCGGAAGTCTGCACTTACGGAAACCTACAGTAGAGAAACTTCAGTGTGAGCAAATCAGCTAGTCTTACCAGGTTCAATGAACGTTGTCGAAAAATCCAGCCCAAAAAGTAATAGACGCTCAAGTTCGAGCCGAGGTTAAAATAAGAGAACGACAAAAAAATAATTTATCCCCTATAACGAGGTGATCCAAACCAGAGTGGCTTGTAGAATGTTTCTATGGCCTACAAACTTAGCCAACCATACATGCGGCGGAGAACGAATACAGGTACGTGAGAGAGATATGTAACATTGTTCGTAATTATACGCATTACATGAAGAAAAGTAATAAATCATCAACTTCGAAAGTACTAGAAACATCTGTATCAGCGCAAGAGATTGAAAAATATAATATGATAGCTTTCTTCATTATTAAAGTGCATTCGAGAACACCACCAGTCAACGTTCAGTTAGGACGTTCTTACCACTAAGTTAAGTGTTTCATCTAGGATTACGTCAGAAGACAACGTTTTCGCCACGGAAAAGCTGCCAGATATCGCCTGTCCACTTTCCATCTCATCCAGATTGGCGGGAAATGAAAGGCCTCTTGATAGCCTTAACCTCCATTGATCTTGGATAAATTTTTGTCAGTCAATCCACACATGCAAGTATTTCTTTCAAATGCACTTCCTCTGCGGCTGAGTGATTTGAAACACTATTACACGATGTTTAAATTCCTTTTGAATTCAGAAGAAGCATTGTCAAATTTCGAATGGTATTTGTCACAGCTCTCGAGAGGCAAAGCAATAGCTTCTTGGAAAAAACACCACACGTAACCATTTGAAAACCACCGACAGCCATAGGTCTGGCCGGTAAAGTTATGTTTTTCAAACGTTGCAAACAAGAAGAAGTAACACCACCTGAATAGGATTTGTACTTATTTCCTGTATCTCTTTCAATCGCCTACTATTCTCATTCAATAGTCCTACGCAACTATTGAATTGGTTTCTGAAATACATTGAATGGGAATATCCTTGTCCGATTGCTCATTAAAATTACAATCGAGGAGATCTGCATGAGTGCATTTTCTAAACTGAAATTGTAAAACTCACTACGACAATGAGTTGTAATTGTTTGGTTCTGTTTCTGTTTTTGTAAAGGGACCTCCATGGTGTTTTATGAATGAATCGCTATTTAATTTTGAAGAACGTACTCGTATTCTTAAGTCCTTTTTGGAGAGCTGTTCTTCGATTTGTAAGCATAGAAAATGACCATAAAACAATAAAGCAATAGCAGGGTTTGTGGATTTCATACCATGAATACTGCACGTGTTACTCATATTTGCGGATGAGGAAGTCCTTTTAGAAGATGTGTCAAGATTTAGAGTACTATTTACAGTTGAATTTCTGAGAAATGTCAAGGTTTTAACAAATTTCTTATTTTCAACTGATCGCTTGAGGAGCAAACGAATTCGACCTGGTTTTTGATACTAAAATGGAAGATGCAATCTATGAACCGTATATCATACTACTGCTTTCAAGATAAGACCTCCAGAAAATACAATAGCAAGAAACAAATCGCTTTGCCAGGAGGATTCAAACACGAAGTGGGTCGAGCGCATCCACTCATACGTCATCATCATCACAGGATAATCACAGCAATATTATGCTCTTTAGGTGAATTACGAGTAAGTGCAAAAGTTTATGAAATACGAGTAAAAGATTGTCATGAGCGGGTAATGAAATGAGTAGTGGCTTCAATAATCAGGTTAGCTAACTACATGTATCTCCAGCAACCAATTTAATCGTAGATGTGAACTTTAAAGGCATTCAATTTGGGTCTTGAGAGAAATTTTAACAATAAATTAAATCATTCGTGCTTAATGGAATATATCATTGGATCTGCGCGGTGATTAGTCGGAAAACTGCTATTCCAATCTATGACCTGCTGACCCATAGCCTGAATTGGGTCAGCAGGGCAACAATGAAGTTCGTAGCTTAGTAAATTGCTATTCATGCAGGATAAA
This sequence comes from Volucella bombylans, assembly GCA_949129095.1. Lineage (NCBI taxonomy): Eukaryota > Metazoa > Arthropoda > Insecta > Diptera > Syrphidae > Volucella > Volucella bombylans. The sequence goes on along the minus strand of OX422142.1, from coordinate 44,338,401 downwards.
ATGGAATGGCATGCTTGACCGGTCGCAAAATACTGGACAAACGATTAAATGAGAACGGTCTTGGATTCCTCACGTGGAATGTTTGGGCCCCGTTGTATAGCCGTAACCAGCTATAGAATGAAAAACTGTCATATCTACAATGGAGACTGTTACAAACAAGCGACGTGACAAGAACAGTCTTGAGCTCCAGGCTTGCAAATCGAATGCCTGACGAAGATTCGCATAGAGGGTAAATTCGCCAACATAACCATCATAAGTCCCCACGCCTCGACAGATGAGAAAGACGACCTAAACAAAAGCTGCTTCTACGGGCTCCTCGACAAACCCTACGAGCCTTAAATATGACGTGAAATTCTTCCGTGACGAATTTAATGCCAATCAAGGCAACGAGAGTATGTATCTTTGATAATGCGATCGGAAAGTGCAGCCCACGCGACATCCTCCGGAAACAGATACAGGCGTATTGACTTTCCGGTCAGCGCTCAATCGAGGCCTAAGATGGGTACTACCAGAAGAATGAAACTCAATTTCCCAGCTTAAATCTAACAAAGCTGCTGGACCCGAAAAAAAAAAAAAAAAGACGACCTCATCACACAATAAGTGATGAACTCAGACAAATGATGTACGCAAATGGAAACAGCTGCCAAAGAACCACGCTATCTCGAGAAACATATTAGCTGATGCCTGATCCACTCCAGAGTGAAGTGTCTTCTAAGTAACTAAGTCAGTAAGTAAGTAAGTAAGCAAGCAAGTAAGTATGCCATTTTATTGTACGTGAACAAACTAATTACGAAATAGATTTAGATCCCAGATCACTGCGGTCATAAATGGGCCTATTCTGATATCCTCCATTTAGAGCTCATCCATGATGCCGCAATTAGTTAGGAAGGCGGCTATTTCTTCAGGTTAACTGGCAGTTATATTCGCCGCTTCAAGGTAGAATTTACCTAGATAAGGTTGACGTGCTTTGGTTAAACCATTGCAGTCACATAGTATGTGTTCTGCTATTTCCACGTGATAGTTGCAAGTCTGTACGTATTGCCTTGTGCAATGCCCATGGTTATCAGGTGTTTTTTCACATGGCAGTGTCCTGTGAGAAAACCTGTGGTCACTCGAATCTGACTTCTACTTGGTTGTAATAGTTGTTTTGTTTTCTTGTGGCAACAGCTTGGAATAAGGTCTATTGCTTATCTGTTTCCTTCGGTTTCTCTACAGAAATGAAGCTTCTTTTCCTCTAGACTGGTTTTAATACTTCCTTTTACTGTATTAATTGATAGCCCACAGAATGGTCTTGGCATCATAAATTGAGATGCGGATCCTTTCCTCCCTAGTTCGTCTGCATTTTCGTTGTCTTCATGTTCGCTGTGTCCTGGCACCCAAATCAGATGAACTTTATTTGTGCTGACCAGTAGTTGTAGGAGTTGAAAGCAGTCCCAGACCAGTTTCGATTTTATTTCAAAGCGGCATGCGGCATTTACCATTGCTTCTTTCATGAGTTCCAGATGAAGTGGTGGTATGTTTAGAATAACGTCAAACGCAGCTGAAGAACATACCCTGTTCTGAAAGTTCGCCTTGAAGCGTATCCATCGGTGATCTGACATTGATGCTTAGTCGACTACTTACTATTCCCTTATTTCTAATCCTTCTGTATTTTCAGCAAGGATGATATCAAGCACCTCATGCCTATTTTTCACGACGAAAGTGGGTGAGAGAGGAACTATTGCAAATATTGAGGTTGGAAGATATAATGAAATCATACAAACACTCACCTCTTGGGTTAATATCACCGCTTCCCCATTGTCCCAGCACTATCATCCAATCTTTCTGTCTTGCCAAGTCCTTTAGTTTCTCTGAGATAACTACCAGGGAGTCGTATGAAAAGTAGGCCGAGATCAGACAAAGTGGTTTGCCACACTTCCTTTTGCAAGTCTCCGCCATCAGGTCTCCTGAGCTGTAATTATTCAAAAGACATGCATGTATTTGGTTTTTGATTAGGATACAAATCCTGATCTTTTGCCTTATAGATCAAAGCGTAATTTTTCAGCCTAAAACCCTGGCTTTTGTATGTGTACGGCTGCGACGTCCTGTCTGGTGATGTATTCCAACAGACAGCCCGTCGCTAACTTACTGTGGTGTAGTCGATTGAGGTTCGATATTTCGAGGTATGGTAAACAGTCCCTGTTAAGGGATAGCAGTCTGAGCCCCGTCTTATGGGCTTTTAGTTCCCGATTCTGCATATGGAGTAGCCCCAGGAGCTTGTAAGGATATGTGTCGCGACACGTAACCCATACCCATGCCGTCAGCAGAGTGTACTTTGCCAACTCTGTCACCGTCGTGCATTTTAGCTTGATGCCTTCCGAAGCATCGCATACCTCCAAAACGAAGCTTCTAAGGAAGTCCACAGAAGGCTTACTTCCACAAGCTACAACCTTCCCTTCCCAACCAACACCATCGACAAGACGTCTTCGAACTTTGCACTTGACGTTTTTCCACTTGTCGATTATCAGATGACCGCAAGGTTTCAGCTAGTTTATCACTGCAACGAGAAGCTCGTCTTTCGGGTCGCTTTGCTTCCGACACAATGCGGATGAAGTACCAGGCTTCACATTATTCGCATCCTTCGGCTCCACGACGTCGTCGGATCTGCTTCTCTTGCTGCTAAAACAGCCCTTATTTCTTTGAATCTTTGTGGTATACTCGATAGCGGATGTTGTTCCATCTGTCTTGGCTACCCCTTCGACCGAGGTCTTGCTCCGTGCATCACAGGTGTAAGTGACAACCTGCTCACCGGTGAAATCGCTCTCGGTAGTGAGTGTTCTTTCGAACTCCTTATTCTCGCTAGCCAGAAGTTGGCTTCGCTTCTTCCAATGCCCCTACCAGTAGGGAGATGGATGAAGTCGAGATTTCGCCTTCACCCTTCTCAGACTTTTGCTGGACAGGGATTGTCTGTTTTTGTAGTATTTTGCTTGTTTTTGTTTTTCCATTTAAATTAAATTTGGTTCCCACGAGTAAGGCCGGAAATAAAAGGTCAGCCCAGGAAGAGCCGTTATATTGGGTAAGGCTAAATATAACAGGCCCGAGCCAAGGCGCCTGAGAGAGCTCGTTCGCGGTTGGTTTGACCCCCTACCATGCATCCTTTGGTATGGTTTGCTATATGCTCACACCACCACTGGAATCAGGTTTGGCAGTTCTTAGTACGTAGCTCCTCAGTCGACCATAGTCGGTTGAGTCTTTGCGACTTAAGCCTCCGCGCCGGCGTCATTGAAGATGACGCTCGCGTCTAGTTGCCTGCTACGCTGAGGATTCATGGGTTTTAAAACTGCAATATTTTTTTCTTCTCTTGCTCATCGGAAATTGAATCAAGTATCCGAAAGTTATACTTTCTCTAGAACCTTTACAATATCTGCTCCATTCTCTTGCTGATCATCTAGAATTTAACACCAGATAATAAAGGATGTTTTATTGGTTACCAATAGAGTACACTTTCAACCCCTACTATGATTCTTGATAATTCATTGACACTTAACATATATTCAGCACTGTTTGACAAATCTTCGTAGACTTACACTAAAAGAACAAACGTATTTTGAATTTTGTACATCGTATAGAATACCACGCACACTGTACATAAGGCAAGGCCATCTGCAGCCGCTTTGAGTGAAAAAGTGGCAGATGATCCCAAATTATCAACTATCGAACATCTCAGCCTATATCAGCTTTAGAAGGAATTCAAGCCAAGCTGCCTCTTAAGCAGCTTAAAGTTGACCTTTATTTCTATCAACAAATCTATTAAGATACGGGGCATGCTTTTATAAACATGCAAAATTGTGGAGAGGTTCGATTATTACAGCCCTAATAGTGCACCTTTGGTGTGTTCTACAGGCTGGTGGCATCATACGTCCTTTTTTTTCGAAAATGAAACCGGAGCTTGCGTTAAAATTGAGGGTCAATGTTACAATTTTTTACTTTTTTTTTCATTTTAAATGCATTTTTATTTCAATTAATTTAATAACTCTTACTTGCTAGACAAAAAGCGCTTAAAAATTTGCTTAAATAACTTAAAATTATATTTTTCTAACTTACTGGCCCTTAATCTACTTGCCATACTGCCTGTGAAATCATTACTGATATAATAACAATATAATATCGCAAAAAAAATGTGCCACCGAGAACTTCCGATTTGACGCCACTCAATTACTGAGGACTGGATTCAATAACAATATTATATCGCAAAATCGGCCAAAGAACTGACCACCGAGAACGTCCGATTTAACACCACTCAATTACTTCTAATGTAAATGTATACTGATCTAACAAAAATTAATAAATGCTTGAAATTAGATCAACAGGACATCCGTGTAGGTTTTCTACCTGAAATTGAGTTAAAAATATAATGTCATAAGAAATAAACATTTTTGTTGCAAATTCAATTCGTAACTTTACTGTTTAAAAAAAAATCAACAGTCTTTAGAACAGAAGAACGAGTAAGAAGAAATGAATCGAGGAAATATTATTTTTCTCAGATTCCCAAGCAAAACTTAATTTGTAAAGCTACTGTTTGCCCTGAGGTAACAATTTTGAAGTTGTTTCGTTGTATCTCAATAGACTGCCTTTTCTTGTCGAAAACTTTAAATATATTACCTTCGTGGTCGATGTGAACGATAATAATTCGTTAACATATGCAAAGCATACCAGATAGATTTAATTATTGAAAAAAGTGATTTCTCTGTTGGAACCCACCCTACGTTGCACAGCAGAACTGGATAAGTTTTTCAAAATGTAGAATATATTGTATAACATAATATATATCGGGAAACCTTGATAGATCCAGAAACGCAACAATCAGTTTCATAGCGAAGTTCTTGATTTACCTCACAGTTTTGGCCCCAGGTAACTGCTTGGATAAACCCTTAATAGCCCATACGCAGTCGAAAAATTATCAGAGGCCCTTGACTACTATCACGCAAATATCACCGCAGTTCGACCGGGCATAATGAGGATGAAAAACTGTGATAAACGTATACTATGGTGATTGTTATAGGGAAAAGAAGCAGCGCTTATTCGGATGCGGATTTGCCATATTCGGCTGACTTAGGCAAGAAGTCTTGAGACATGTAAGCGAGCGGCATATGACAATTCGCATCAAGACTAAATTCACGAACATAAACCTAATAAGCAACCATGCTTCTACGGAAGACAAGGACGACGACAGGAAAGAATATTTCTACGACCTTTTGGTTAAGACATACTCGTATGAGCAGTTTCCGAAGTAATAAATTCGTACAATGTGATTTTAACGACAGCATAGGAAAGGAGGACTTCTTTGATAGGACGGTTGGTAAGCATAGCCTACACGACACTACATCTAGCAACGGACTTAGGTCTATTGAGTCTGCACTGCAAGCACACAGTCTCTTCATCTCAATATACACAAGGGGACATCGCGATCTTCGGATCATCAAACGATAAATCAAATTCATTGTTTTGCGATAGACGATGGCTCCAGTAGTTTGGACGTCCGAACCTTCTGGGCAGCCAACATTGACTCAGATCACCACCTTGTTACAGCCAAGGTGCAAATGGGGATTTCCCAAGCCCCACAACAAAAAAGAACTACTGCGAGAAAATATGATATAATGCGACAATCGCAAATGAACGTCAGAATCCTCGCCGAAGCGTATCCCGAAATCTCTTAACAACTCCCTATGATCAAGTACCGAAGACCAGTGGCAACGCTGGATTTCACTCGACCACCACCAAGAAATCCGTGATTTGATGAAAAATGCCAACAAGCAAATGCACCTAAACAGGAAGACTAAAAAGCGGCGTTGCAAAGAAGGACGAGAACTTACCGGCCGAGCTACTTAAAGCTACTGGAAGCGATTTTGTGAAGAGTATACAGTCATTCGGTTCTCAGATCTGGTCAGGAGAATGTAAGGCTGATGAATAGAATATCAGCATCGATTGCCTGATCCACAAAAACGGGGGATCCCACCTGTAGAGCACTCCTGCAGGTCGTGAAAAAACTCAAGCCCAAATCGATACTCACCATCTTTTCATTGATATTAAGGCCGCATATGGCAGCAATATAGAAAATTTTCTAGTTTTGACATCCCCGTGAGTCGTGACAACATCGACAACATCGATATATCTGAGCTCTGGTTCCAACAATTCGGCGCTACATGCCATACAAGTGACGCAACGCTCGAAATTGTGAAAGAGAAATTTGGCGACTGGGTCATCTCACGGCGAGCATTCATCAATTAGCCGCCGCGATCATGCAATTTGACATCACTCGATTATTTTCTCTAGGGCTACGTCAAATTCTTAGTCTATGCTAACAAGCCAACCACTTTGGACTAGATCGAGGCCAACATTCGACACGCTATTGGAATACCGCAGCACATATTGGACAGAGTCATCAAAAATTGGAACGACCGCTTGAAGCACTGCCAGCGAAGCCGAGGCGACTATTTGAATGACGTACTATTCCACATATAATGACATGAATGTAGCTTCAAAATCAACCCAGAATCATTTTTATATTATATCTCACCACATTGTTGTTTAATTTTTTTTTCCTTGCCTTCTGGTCACCCTTTATGTGCCAAAACCCAAGACAATCAAAACGAAGCGAATTTTCTCCGAATAATGTAAAGACGGTCCCATTGTCTGAAAAGGCCATGGCTACGTTTTTTTTTTGTAATTCGAAGGAAATAATCCTCGTGGACTTTTTGAAGAAAGGAAGCTCCGTCACAGGGCATTACTGGAGTCAATTATTTGACTATTTTATTGAGAACAGACAGAGCCGCATTTGGCAAAAAAGATTTGTTTCACCACAACAATCTACCAACACACATAGGCGGAATCGTCGAAAAATTGTATGAATTACGGTACGAATTGCCCGCATCTGCAATACCATACATGTCCCACAGGAAAAAAAAGTCAGCTCGAACATCTAGGTCATTGGCTAAACTGAAGTAATATTTTTAAGAGTTTAACAAATCATACTTTGAAAAATACGAAAAAAAATGCGTTTTCATTCCTGACACCTGTACCTTGAGTCCAACCGCGTACTCGTACATCTAAACGTCAGTTCTTTATAAACTGCTTTTAATATGAGAGACATATTAAAATAATATCTAGGAAAGATACAATTGTTTAAATTCAATTTAAACTCTATCTTCAAACTACTAGAAAACACTAAATAAGTCTCCAGTCGAAGTTCCCTTCACCAAACTCTTCTTTTCGCGTATCGGAGACAAATGTGTACCATGCAACAAAATGTTTAAATACAATTTTAAATATGAAGATCTTATGCCCATATTTTTCGTGGAGCATTAGATGTTCAATTACTGATAAGTATATAAAAAAGTGGCTTCAACAAAAGATAAAAATTATATCACAATTCCCGAGAATCAAATAAAAAATTAATTAATAATTCATTCATTTTACAACCTTAGGTTGTTGAGGTGTAGATAAGAAATCTTACTTCATAGGGAGTAATTCCAGCTGTGCCCGATGATTCTCAGGAGCCAATTTCAGCATTCAAGTTGACAAAAAAAGAGCAAGAAGCAATGGAAAACTAACACTTTTCCTGAAGTAGTGCCCTGTTATCGGTTGCATCTTTGTCACCGAAGTGCTCACCACACATCATTCAAATCTCAGCAGGTTTCTAGATCCTACCTATTTTATGTCCTTTCTAGGAACATACCCTTCCTGGTTTGTATCTTAGTTGTCCAAACAGACACTATGTAAATCAAATAAGTAGATAACGTTTTATATTTGAAAAGATGCATTTGAGCATATAATTGCCCGAGAAAGCCTACCAATCTAAGTACCTTGTTGGCAATGGTTGGCGTTTGATAAAATCAAGGACTATGGGTAAGGGACTTCTTCTCGCAATTGCAAATATAACCAAAATAAGGCTGGCTAATTTAAGATCCACGATAACCAATTATCCATCATCAAATCTCGCTTAAATTTCACAGCAACAATATTACTTCTTTGCAAGACCCTAGTCATCCTTTAACCATCTACAATTTTCAATCATTCAACGAAATTCTGGTCCTTACCGTCAACATCTTAACTTTAATGGTATCTTAAACATCTGTAATTTGAGAATTTTTAAAGCCAAAAGCATCTCCAAGTATTTGCAATTTGCCGATCTTAGATAAACATCTCAGGATTGATAAATGCATTTCTTTTATATAGAAAATACTGACAAATCCTCCCTTCATCTGTCTCAGAAAGGATACTCTGTGTGTAAGGGTTATCGCATCGATCGATCTAAATATTTTGGAAATACGCCCGTTTCAAGAACGTAACAATTGTTTACTCTGCATTTTCTCAACTGAGTGCATTCAATCCTCGATCACTGTATCCTACTTATCCCTCCTTATAAAGTAGTCAGCCTCGTCCTGTCAAAGTTCTGAGCCCTTAGGACATATTCTTTAGTATTACATTATATCCCTGTTTCGACTTGAAAATGCGAATTACAATTGTCTTGTGTATGGATCTTTTATTTTGCTCTTCGGTTTCAGTAAAAATCTTCAAGATAAGATCAATTTTAAGGATAATGGATGAGTAAATACTTCTGAAGAAGAAATTGAAACTGAAAAGATCTCATTGCAAAAGAGTATTAGGCTACCTTCTTTGTGCGGGCGTTTCTTTTTCTAACAGAAATAATAAAAACCGTGTGATATTGTTACTACAGATAAATATGTTATATAGGAGAGTTCGATATACGGATTGATATTGTCTCGAAACTATACTCGTATGTGGACACAATTCAATTTTTTGGTTACGGATGCATAAATGCCAGACAACCGACTGTTTTCTCGGGGTAGATTCGGTCAACCTCAGCATGGCTGATTGAGTTTTCGGGTTTCTTATGGGCGTATTGTGGGACAAACTGGAAATTTATTTCCTTACATAAATTTAACAAATGGGACGTGAGGATTGAAATAGTTTTTTTTTTGTATTCTTTTCTTTTCAACTGGTACTGGCGGGCTGGTTTTAGGTGTGCTCATATTCTTGTAAATAATAAAACAGTTTTATAGAAAGTGTTGGTATTGATGAACACTTTCCTGATAGGAATACAAATGTACTTGGTTTTTGAGAGAGAAAGGTGAATTCATTGAAATATTTATTATTTTAAGGATCCGGTACCCTGAATATAAAAGAGAAACCCAGCTCTTTGAAATTTGTTCTGGCATATGGGTCATAGTCACTCTTCTTTTGTAATGTCACAAGTTAATAGCTTTAAATATTTGATAAATATACATATGGTATGTATATATACACACGTATCTATTTTGAAAGGAAAATATCATGAAATATGTAGATTTAGATTTTTCAATACCCGATACAACTTTTAGACTGCACATTTTGCAAGAACATCTGGATTCAAAATTTCGACCAACACTGAAAAGAAAAAAAAGTAAAAAACGTTTCTGTCGTCACCAAATTTTCGGCGAGCAATACCCAACCTTCGAAATTAATATTTTCTTCCTTTGAAAAAAACTCTTACTTTCCCGTCTCGAATGGCTCGCCAACCTCTAATAGTCCGGGAGGCGACCGTCGGATTACCTACCTCATCGGGAGATAGAATAAAATAATAATCAGTCGATAGTGTTCGTAAAAACATTTGTAAAACCACTGGTCGGGCAAACTTTTTCAGGGAAGTAACTACCTCATCGGGAGAACGAAAATCTTCACACAGGGTAGAAAGGGTATTATCTCTAGTGTTGAAAACTTTTGGTCGGGCAAAAAAAATTAGGGAATAAATGCTTCCCCGACTAACTCAAATAATGTTTTTTTTTTATGAAAACCTACCTCATCGGGAAATGAATGACATTTGTACCAAAACAAAGGTGAGACAGTCTTCTTTTCAAATCCATTGGTCGGGCAAACTTTTTTGGGGAATAACTCTCCCTACGACCAATTATAGAAAAAGAAAAACGATTTTCTTTTATTTTTTTAACTTTAAAAGTCTAACAAATTACTATATTGGGAATGCATAATATTGGTATAGAATAAAGCCAGAATAATTATCAAATCCTTAGACTGTTTTAGCACTCAAAGAGATCCACCCTATTCTCCAGACATAGAACAAAATAAATTTCAAAAAGTTTTTAATTCAAAAACTGTTCATTTATATATCTATATAAAGTTTCAGTTCTTTTCTAACAATATAACATTATATTAAAAAATATTTCTTATTCAAAATAAATATATGTATATAACAATAATAAACAAACAAAATTTAAACTTCATTACTTCACAAAATATTTATATATTCATATATTCAATATTATCTTTTTTATATACGTAGTATCGTAGTATCGTCATCGGAGTCTTGTTCAAAAACGGAATCTGACTCTTCATCGATTTCATTCAAGACAATGTCTTCAACAGTTAGTGGTGTTGGTTCCCCTTCAAACCAAAGAGGCAAAAACCTTTCATGTTTTAAAATCCAGCTAAAATTGTTGGCTTTAGTTTTTAAGCAATTTTATTTCTTTGCGTTTGCCCACATCGAACGTACAATAACTGTTATTTTGATTTGAAGCAAGACGGAATTATACTAGAGTCGAAGTTTCTCATGTTTTTGAAAAAATTTCCAGCAGTAACTAATATTATTAAGTGAAATTTTTCCTTGATTATATGGTAAATGATTCGCGTGTCTGCTTCTTCATGGCTACAATTAAATTCAATTTCCTCAAATTTAAAAATTGATTGATTTTGAACTGTTTAGGGAAGCACTTGTCATCTAAGGTCAAAAAAACTTTCTTATTTCCAAGAATCGGGGTCATAGAGTCGTTTTCCCAATCTTGTGCTAAAAATTTTATCAGAGCTTCTTTGATTTTGGGATTTTTCAGACACTTAAGGAAGTCATTATTTCGTTTTTGTAACGGTCCAAGAATTGTGTAATTAACTGTTTCTTGTTCATTACGAAAAATATGCTCAATATGCAAATACCAATCAAAAACTGCACTTCCGAATCGTTTGTGGAGCATAGTCTCCTCAAAATCATCTCGGATATTTTTTCAAATGTTTGAGGAACTGAAGGTCCAAAAAGATGAAAAAAGTATTGTAAAATCCATCTATAATTTCAATATTTGGATAAATTGATTCAGATAAAGCTTTAAGCTTTTTGGCCAAAACAGATTTGTCAGGTTTATGCATTTTTCCACTGTAATAACAAAGGTAAGGTGGTGCAGGTGCAAGTGGATATAATATGACACTTCCATATCAATTTTCTTTTCCAAAGCTATAGCTAAAAGTCACCCAAACACATCTCTCTCCATTTTAATCAGTGCTTGTTTTCCACCATTTTTACTTTTTTGAAACCTTTTCAAACACTGAGATAAGAAATTCCGAATTTTAGAGTTCGCGGCATCAGCATTTATTGTCTGTTCGAGTGTTAAGTAAACAGGAGCTCTTTGCCGTGCGTTTAATCCTAAAAGCACCTCGTTTAAACTCATTTATCAACCAAAAATTACGAATTTTAAACTCAACTATAGTATTTCAATATTTACTGTAGTATTTCAATATCTATCTTGCATAATTGGATTGATTAAATACAAAAAATAGTTTAGACAACTCAAATATAGAATCCACATACAAATCAAAATAATTCGTTCTGATACTTCTCGAAAATCTAAAAAATAAGCTCACGTATTGCATGAAAAATTGTGGAGTTTTTCCATGACCTGCTTTTAGATTAATATTACAATATTACCTATATTTATTTATGGCATCGTACAAAAATGGGCTCATAACAAAGACTTAATTTGCTTCTAATGGGTTATCGTGTATGCAATTTAAATCTTCTACAATACGTATCAACCTCATTTTATAAAGAAAATAAGAAGGGATGTATTCTTTTGCATCTATGAGACAATTTTTACCATCAATAAATCCATTTACTGATCCTTCAGCCACAACTTCAGCTTGGACTAAGATATCAACTACACCAGATAACTACTCCATATATATAAAAAAGTGTACTTCTTTAAAGCTCTTTCCGATATTTTTGTTTCGCGCACTTTTCTACACTTGCATTAAGTCAAACAGTCTAAGGATTTGATAAATAGACTATTCTGGCTTTTCTTTTGGTACCAATATCATTCATTTCCCTATGAGGTAGGTTTTCATAAAAAAAAAACATTATTTGAGTTATTCGGGGAAGCATTTATTCCCTAATTTTTTTTGCCCGACCAAAAGTTTTCAACACTAAAGATAATACCCTTTCTACCCTGTGTAAAGATTTTCGTTCTCCCGATGAGGTAGTTGCTTCCCTGAAAAAGTTTACCCGACCAGTGGTTTTATAAATGTTTTTACGAACACTATCGACTAATTATTGTTGCATCCTATCTCCCGATGAGGTAGGTAATCAGACGGTCGCCTCCAGTATTATAGTAATGCCTATTTCACCGCAAGACTTCGGAGAGTCGCAAAAGTCGTTTGATGACTGAACCTGCCCATCAGCGAATGCGTACACATTCGTTACTCTAACTCGAACCCACTTTCCTTGTGGCAAACGAGGACTACATCTTATCGGCCTTATCGTGTCGAACCATTTCCACCTATAAGGTTCTTCGACAGCCACAATTGTCTGCGTCGAATTAGTTCACGCTCTGTATTGTGTCGTATTCCGGCGATGTCTCAAATAAATTGAGTAAAGCATCCCCAACAAGCTGCTTTCGTAAAGAAATAAAATATAGTCTTCATTCTATCCCCTTCTGAGCCAGTTTGTATGAGTTCCTTTTTCCCACCAACGAAGAACAATGCACTTTTTCTAGCACGGTGATTACAATGGATCTGAAATAATTCAGTCCAGAGTTCAGTACCATATCGTAGTTTCAGTGCCGCAGCGCTGATGACTAGATTCATTACACGATGATTTAGTACTATAAGACATCTGTTTTCAAAGGGTATCGTCGTAACTGAGTCTGTAGTTAGACAGAGCACACGCATACAAAAATTGTGCCTTCTCAAGCTCGGATGCAACATACTCGGCCCGTTCATTCTTTCTATTTTAATATACGTAGCACACAGGCTATTGTTCTCCGAAGCTTTGAATATTTGGAAAATCTCGTTCTGTGAAACAGTGTGCTCGTTGCAGCGTCTCCGCTTCTCCGCGGATAATGCGCGTTGTAACTCTGTCCTATGGCTTTTGGTTCGACGGAACCTATAGCCACTGGTTTAGTTGACAGCTCTTGGATATATCCACAAAAAAGTCACGAATACCTTATGCCGGCAATGGTCATATCAAAGTCAGTGAATCATGGTTTTGAATTCACAAACATAGACGTCTTTTGAAGCACCGCGATCGAATTTTTTCAACATTTTCTGGACCAATCGACACCCTTTTTTTGATTTTATGAGCGATTGTTAAATCATGCGGTATTCAACGCGAAGAAGTCTTTTTGACGGCGAAATGTTTATGCAATAATAAATGTATGTATGCCCAAGCATGTCTTAATTTCACGATAAGTCACAGCCGATATTGTCATATCAGCTCCCACACAGCTCGATGTGTGACGCCTCTTGTGACTCTTGTGACGCCCGATTAAATAGGAAACTCGATTTGATCTTTAAGTATAATAAAACACGTATCTTCTTCACTGGCTGACTTTGGAATGTCTCTTGCTGACAGCTTACACATGACTGCTAAGAATAGCTAACAGCTAAATGTAACTAAGGATTCAGATGAGCCATTGATATATGTATGGCTCTTATAGCCATCCTAAAGGAATTGATTCCGTCAATTTTACAATTTGTAAGATAACTAAAAGGAAAAAGGAATAAATTACATTGTACCATATTCTCAAAATATTAAACCAGTTAAGCAAGCTTCTCTGACTTAAGAAGTTACAGTAGTTGCAAGTGTCAATTCATCCCCCTGTATTAGTGCAAATAATAATAAAGTAAGCTCTAGAACAAGCTGTCCGATCTGGAGTCCTGGTTCCTGTCTGTGTCACTCAACATGGTGTTTCTGGTACAGCTGTGAAGTGTTTAGTGTTTTTGGGAAGTTGGAGGTGGGAAGTAGAAGTTGTTGGATTTGCTGACTTCTGGAAGTTTTGTCGTCAACTGCCCCCAAGAGACTTTGTCTCGAAGTTTTGGTTCAAAGCAGTGGAGTAGGAAAACGGAGATTATTGAAGAGAATATTATTTGCTCAAATTGATGGATTGAATAATTTGAGATATAAATTTGGACCAGTTCCTGACTTAATTGCTTTCGGCCACTTATTTTTTCAGAATTTTTGTTGCTGTAGAACGTGCACTAATTCTATTAAACCATCAGACTCTGGCCAATATGGTGCAGATGGTTTCACATTGATGTTAAACTTCTCGTCGAATTCTTGCATTGCGGTTGATGTAAAACTTTTCGTGTTATCGGTGACGATGGGTTGTGGAGGCCCGTATTCATTGATGAGTTCATTTTCTATGATTTGAATGACATGGCTACTGGTTATGTTCGGAAGTGTTTTTCCAATGAGAAACCTGGTAGTGTGATCTGTTATTAATAATGCATATTTCATACCACAAGTATTCTTCGCAAAGCAGCAGTAATCCATGGACATGGCATTGAATGGTCGATCTGGAATGTGTCTTGGCTTTAATAGTCATATGCGTTTTGAAGTTCAATTATTGAGCTGTTGACAGATTTTTTCCGCTTTGGAGGAGACAGGCTTTTGTCCAATTGTCTGTGATGATAGTGAATTCTTTGAGTCCATAAAGATCGATATGTAATTTTTCTCTAATTCCCCAGTGTACTACAAGGCTTTCAATTTTATTGATGTGGAGGTTTTTCTCCGTACTTGCTAAGGCTCTACTTGCGTAGGTGATGACAACTTGTTTGAGTCTTTGCATTTGTAATAGTATAGCCCGGTGAGTGATGCATCTATTTGTTCTTCAGTGACACAATCTTCCTGAATTTGCGCTATTATAGGAGGTGACTTTAGCTTGTCTTTTAACAGATCAGCCTCTTTTGTCCGCATGATATTGACAGCATTTCGAATTGGTAGAAGGTCGTTTAATAATCTTTTATGGTGAGAAGTGAGGGCATGGAAGGACTTTGCATCTGTTTTGAATGGCTTGTATCTATCGATTGAATTGGTGCGTTGAGGGTCAGGTCGAATACCCTTAGCTGAAATTCGATAACCTAAACAGAAAATTTCTTTCTTGAAAACTGTCATTCCCTTACAGATACACGAAGACCGGGTTTTACTAAACGAATAAGAGTATCTTCGAAGATTACAAGAGCACAGTTGATGTCAGCTGCTGACTGTCCTACGTCATCCATGTAAGTGATGGTATTTTTTGATTCGAAGAATGTGATTTTCATGATCCTTTCCATTGTTTTTGGGGTATTTGATAGTCCAAAGGGCATTCTCAAAAATTCGTGCATGCTATCTTGCGTGATAAATGCCGTTTTTGGAATATCTACTGGATTTACGATTACCATCATAAGTGCTGTTTTTATATCCGATAGAATGGCACTCGTCAGCAAGACATTCAACTGCTTCTTAGATATTTGATGGTGGGAGATTCTCTTTCACCATTTTTTGTTGAGTGCCTTGGTGTATTTAGATGGTTGGGTTAACTAACGTGTTGTCAACCGTTTATGAATTTTCTATCATGCCAGGAGTCACGATGTGGTTTTCTCCTGCTTGGGATGTTGTCTATTAAATGTAAGTATGTGGGGAATTTCTACTGTGCTGTTTTCTGAACAGGTTGTTCAGGTCTGCCTGGCCAGGTCGATGTCATTGTACAGTGTACAGTTCGTGGAGTTCGCTGTTATATCTTCTCCTGCAAAAACCGCCAACACAAAAAGAACCAAACATCACAGTAAGAATCACGTAGATATTGAAAACAATTAACAATATCTTCGTCTGCCTTCGCTAACGTATGTGCTTCTACGACATGGAGCAAAAATGAAATTATTCTGTAGTTTTCTGACAAGACCTTATTACACAATTGACTTCTTAACCCACAGAAACACCGACTGGCAAGTGTTTGATTCATTTTGGGGTCCCAATATTAGATTTAATACCATAGCCGAGGTCCAAGTCGATGACGTTGTGCGTTCCTTCTTGTTAACAGCATATTTTTAGTTTTGCTCTAATTCGCAGCCAACACATTTTTTCACTTCTGTTTCAATTCTGTCAAACGCACCAGTAACATAGAGTTCTGGTAATGATGAATATTATCAGCGTTTTCAAGGAGTTGTTTAAAACTTGTGCTCTGGTGTTCCGTTAGAAGTTTTTCACATTTTTTTAAAATGAACCCATTTTTGTCATCAAGACTAAAATTGTGAGATCGCTTGCGACTAACATCTGACATCGTTATTCTGCACAATCTGACAACCTTGGCTGGTTGTCTTTTCTCTGATCTCCCCTGGTGTGAAGATTAGTTTGAAGAAATCTCTCAAAGTGTATTCTCCATGAATGTGTGTTGGATCGTAGTTGGAAAATAGTTCAATGAACAAAGTCAAAACGATCCTGTCAGAACTCTTATGTCCAAAATAAATGTAAGGCAACGTTTCGAAAAAAAAAACTGTATGCGAATATCACTTTCTTTGCGGCGTTAAAAACCTACATTGGACATGTGCAAATGTTTTATGTTTTTTATTATTTTCTTATCGTAATTTGGTAAATAACTATAATGGTATGCTGTTACATAACTCACACGAGTACTCCAATTCTTGCTATTCAACCGTATATACTGAATACTTTCACTTTTCAATTTGAGTTGTACGCGACCGGGATTGCCGATTTCGTCTTCATTCCCGAGTTACTCGAAAGTAGTGTTAAATTATAGAATTATGGTAATTTTCCTCACTATATTTCGAAACTATGACCACTAAACCGATTCCAAGATTTTCTTGAATTGCGATCGGAATCATCATTCCAGTCTATTTGTCAGTCAATTTTCTAAGGCAAGGAAAATCAGAATGCTTTACCAGTAGGTAGTATTCTAATACTCACTCACTTCTAAAAATTTCTGAATGTGGTGAAGTTCGTCCATTGGATCAGGGAGTGTCTCTACTAATCCCCATACCGAATTTATTTTATTGGCACTCGCTCTTTATCCATTTGGTTAACAATAATAAATGAAATCACTTAAAATCACATTGATAAAGTGTAACGGAAGACTCCATAGATTAACTCATATGTATCGTGAAGCTATAGGCTCCATTTATTTAAGTTTTCCGTAAACCATCACATATGTGTGTATATGAAATTCAGGAAGCCTTAAATACAATTCTGACACATGCCTCAAATTGATGTTACAACCGTCCGGTGTGCACTAAGGCCTGAACTTTTCACTTATTGTGTTTATCCCCGAACGGAGAAATAGTTTTAATTGAGAGAAGGTTTCACTGTCGGTGGTTTGCCATTGCTTGTCGAAAAATTATATATGTAGTACAAATTGAAATCAGGCTTAAATACATACAAAGGTATTGCATACACTAATCCTTGATACTGGAATTCTTTGATTCGCACGATTGTCACATTGTTTGGAGAAGAATATCGCTAGATTAGGTTTGGATAGAGTGGCTGTTTGATACGCCAACTCACTTGGGCCTACTGGCTCCTTGTGATGTCAAGTGGATCCGTGATCTTCGCACAGGAGACTGTTAAGGTCTATATTGATTAGATGGCTGTATCGTAGAAGAAAGCTGAGTAAGTACAGAGTAGGTGGAGAATTGTCTCCTCCTCTTCTTCGACCATGCAGCTTCTGCAGAAGTCGAAGCCAAACCTTCTTGCATGCTTGCCCATAAGACAGTGATGACACTGTGATAGGACTGAAATGTTTTCTGTTTTGAAAACTAAACTCTTAGAGCGATTCAGAACCAATTTTAGCCAGATTTGTCTGATCACTAGACATATTGATCCAACAGTTTGTTCTTGAAATTTGTAGTTTGAAGTTTGTTCTTCTATTAGCAACCAGCTTTAGTATTAATTTGCACATAGCGATTGGTATACCGATGATATCTTTTTCAGATAGGTTGGTAAAATGGCTCCAATTTTGTTGAGATCGTCGGCCCTACAATTCCCTGGAATATCTCCACGGTCCAGCACACAACAGAGGTGAATGTTTTATAGCTTCGCCATCTGCCTCATATATGATCTGCAATCAAGGACGGTTTTAGAGTTATGTGAATCCAGGGATATGATAGGGGCTTGAATATCTGGACAGATGTGGATATCCCTGGCAGATATCACGTTTTCCTTCAGCCAGGATAGGACTTCTTTAATCGCCAAAATTTCCGCCAGGAACGCGCTATAGTGATTTAGAAGAGGGAAGCAGAGGCTTAGATTAAGCTTATCTACGCTACTACCAATCCCGCTATCAGCCTAAGATCCATATGTATAGAAGTAGATTGACTTGTCATCCAATCCAATCCAATCCTCCCATAGGGATGCTTACATGAAAGTCTTTGTCAAACCAATGTTGGGGTATAGTGTAATCTATGTTCTCTGGGAGGATTCCTAGTATATCAAGAATATTAGCGTTGCCAAAATGTTTATTTTTTATTTCGCGGATGCAACAAAATGGGTTGGACAACGACACGAGACGGAAAGTGGAAACCAGAACTAGGAACCACTCCTCCTGCCGCTTGGATGAGTCTTTTAACCTTTTGGGAACAACGGATAATCCATAATTTAGAACGTTTTTGGTCTATATGACTTTATTTTATTCCTCATTTCCGATAATTCTCTCGACCTCCGTAATGGATCCGAGGGTTGTGATTATGCGTGCGGTATTTCGACGTCTTATGTAGAGAACCTTGGACGGGCTCACCGATGTGGCTAAGCCTCTGATTCCTTTTTTTAATAAGAACTTTTAGTAGCAGCAGGAAGAATATTAGCCTGCCACTTCTTGACAGTTTGCGCTTACCTTTAGAAGGTGCACCATGGCCTACCACAGTTTTCCTATGCCGCTAATAGTGACTACACCTACTCTCGTATTACTCTCTGATACTAAAAGAATTTTGCTCTCGAATTTTTGGTTAGAAATTTCAGATTCCATATGGGATCCCACGAGTAGCGAAGAAAGGGAGGTCCATCTGTGCAAATATTCTCTGTATACACTGTATACAGAGATTGCCATGTATCCGGATACTTCATTCTCGACTAAGCTATTTTTAAAAATACTCGGCCCTCAACCAGGCTCATCCTCAGCACGGGTCGTATGGCACCTTGATCCAGCCCAGGGTTGAAAGTAGTGGGCAGGAAAGAAGAAAATGATGAAGATGCAGGGGAATGGGGAGTGAGAATCCTTTAGTTTCAGGACTGATCTGGAGAACTTCTCGAGAGTCATTGACCTTACTCAGTCACTACTACTCGACAAATTCAATGCTCAGAGTAGAGGAAGAATATCACTATCAACAGCTATCATATTGAAAAAATTCAGGAGTTCAACTACAATATAATAAATTTCAACTCCATACATAACCCCTTAGTAGTGAATTCGAATATGGTTGACCCTTAGTCCTGACCCTGAGTCCTTAGAAAGAAAGATTATTTATCACCTGCTAGGTCTTCTGTTGGACTAGGGCGAATAAAAGAAAACCGGTATTTCTGCAAGTTATGTCAAAATACGAACATATTTCCGGAACCAGGATAAACATTACATTGGTTGGTCCTGCTAAGAGGGTGTTCGATTTCCTACTCCCTGTGTCAAAACACTAATAAATACTAAGTCTCTGGTTCAGATATATAAGGAGCCAACTACAAAAATCCCAGTGTAATAAACTCTACACTCCGAATCGAAGACACTAGGAGGGAAATGTTTTGTCCCCGTATACGTAAATAACAAATAATTCCTTAATTTTGGACAGTCGTTATTAGCATGTTATTTAAGCTATTTAATTTTATAAGTTCAATCCTTAGTGCCCACCACCATTTATCATTAAACTTAGAATTTTATGAACTGGTTAAGCCAAACCCAGCACATCTGTAACGGCAGTCCTTATATCCCTAATAGAGCTCCTGGAGCAAATGTCTTTTGTCGCAGTACATAATGATAATGATAAATTCGCTTATAGCTATTCTGACTTAAAAACGATGAGATGAAGAAATCGCATGCTCGCCACTGTAAATTGATGAATCTATTAATCAAAGTTATGTCATGTAAGCTCAGTATTGCGTTCCTATTCGCGGCATACACAGCCAGTATGTGTACTACCATAGATGAGGAGGTTTCAATGTAATGCTCTTTCTGCTACCATAGTATTGCAGATTTTCATTATATGTAATAAATTTCCAAAATCACCTAAATCCACTTACGTATATGCTCCTCTCCCAACTGCGAAATAGATTTTTCTTTCCTCATTAATTTTTTTTATCTTATACAGGTTAGATCACTGAAAATACAATACAATAAAATGCAGATCTATTTTCTGTTTGCTATATACCATAGATGAAATAATTTTGCGGCATATGCTAACTATCTGTTTGCCCAGACAATTACATTAATTTGTGCTGTGCTGTATGATATGATTGGATGGCAATATAAACCACTCAATATGCGAGTACATGAAAGACAGATTATAAAACCTCATTTAGAGTTCTTTCAATTTAACCAACAGTCGTTCAATTCAATCTGCGGAACCACAAAATCCGGCATCCCAACGACTAAACAATCTTGTCAATACAAAGCTTGTGTGTCTTTGTCCTAACATCAGCTCTAACGAGTATTACTTAAGCGTTTAAATTCGCGCCAAAATGGTTCGCATTATGTCGCCTCGTTTGATGCGTCACTCTCGATTCTTTGCTATGAGCCTGTTGTTCACTTGTTTTAAGCTCAGAAGTTCAACAGGATTCACGACTCAACTGGTGCCACAGCAAAGACATAAAAAGTGATTAGGTTTCCTCTCTTGGAATCCTGATCCTAACAATGATTTCATTTGCTGAAGATACGTATACACCATTTACGGTTGCTTTATCATCAGAGAGTGAGTAATCTGCTCATAGAACACTACCTTTGTTTGAATAGAATTAGATCCTTTGCCGTTTCTTGACACGGCATGGCATTTCATGTTAACCCAAATGCACGCCATTATTACAGAAACGATAGAATACAGCAACGGCAAAAGCAACAGCCAGAGACTATCCTGCTAACAATCATGTTCCTGCCGATATAATAGTTATCCTGTTGTGTAATTATTTTGTCGAATGGATTGATCCCTGTACGGGGACGAGATTTGTGTCTAACCTCTGAATTGTATTTGAAGCTGTCGATAGGTTTTCGCTTCAAAACTAACCATCGACTTGGCTTGTTGTACAAACAATGCCTCCCGAGGCCTTTTGTTTGCCCAAAACATTGTAATAACAAGCGACAAATATTGAAGGTACCGCATTATCCTGTTGCACACACCAATACAGGACGATGATATAATACGAGTATACAATTTCAGGAGGGTAGTTAAGTGTTTTCTACAATTCTTTGGCCCTTCTTTCTGGTTAAAGAAATTAACATTGTCGATTCCTATCATGGGGAAATGAGTGGAAGGAATTAGACTTATTGTTTGGTAATGCCTTGGAATTAAAGGTTTTCGATTTCAACTGAGTTTTTTTTATTTCTTCCATTCCTTTCTTTGCGTGCATGTCCTTTTGAATTGTAAGCCAGATAGAGATGATGTAGCAGTGCTTAAATCCGGAAGAATGTGTTATTGTATAGTGTATTTTTATCTGACTCCTTCTGAGCTGCAAGCATAATTAGTACCTTGAGTTGAGGAGTGTTGTGTAATATCGTGATCCCGCCTTTAAATGGTTTTAATATGGATAAATAATATTAACTGCTTCAGACCAATTAGAGAACTTGGAAATACATTGAAGCAAATGTACATATATTAAAACATCTGAAATATTGGAAAAAGATACAAAGAAACAAGTCAATCAATGGTAATAATTTTGCAACAGCTACGTACATACATATTTCTTGCAGCAATTTCAGTAAAGTTTATAGTCTAATGACCGTTCGGAAGTGAAGAGCATATATTGAGCAAACACTACAAAATTTCAAGTTATTTCAATAGACAAAATAAATGATTTATTATGTAAAGCGCTCACATCCCCCACAGAAGTAACAGGTGATTTGAAGTGAAAAGAAACGAGACGGACGAACTACGACTTCGTGTGCCTTGTACAATAATTGAAGGCAACTTTCCACGACTTGATCGGAGGAAAGTACTCATATACCTGACATATAGAACTTGAGGATCGTTTATTCGATCTGCAAAAAAGGATACATCAAAAGACAATATCATTCACATTATTCAAACCCGTACTTGAAAGCATATATAGAAACAAACCATACGCTATGTTTAGATTAGGCATCCCTTCCAAACTTGTCAGATTGTGCAGAATGATGATGGAGAACGCTTGCTGTATTCGATTTATACCACTCCTCAGTATGGAGGTGGTCGTGATGTAGCTTCGCTTAAATATGTTTTATTTACTCCTAGTCCCAATTTTTAGGTTTCCCAGTCTGTAATTCTTAAGCTTCTTGAAACAGGATAGAGAGGAATCTTTAATCGATTGTAAGCAAAACTTCTTTCGATACCTAGGCACTACCTTTTTAATTATTAGTTACTTCAAAGGAGATTTCTAAGTACATGCATATTATGCATGTAAACATGAGTTTTAAATAAGTCAACAAATAATAATAAGATTAATTCTGATGTTTATATATCACCGCTGTACACAGAAACATAATTGTTATATTCGGCATCAATTTTGTTACATTAATTAGTCTTTTGATGTATCTATTGGGTAGAAACCTAATATCTGTATTGAATCGTGATCCAACCTTACACGTGTGAAGTCCAGATCAATGAAATTAGGTATATGAGTACAAAATACTTTTTGCAAAGATACTTTGTAAACTTGCGTCCTTTGAGAATAAAATTGCATAATAATTTTTCTTCAAGCCTGTAATAGCTCTGATGTATCTCACAAAAGAACGTTGTTTTCTACATTCCTTTAAGGCTGCGGCCACGCAGTGAGCGACGAGCGATTGAGCGACGGGTAGCCATTTACTGAGCGTCATCGCTGAGCGAATTAGTTGCGAAAATGCCATTGTCAAGTGCAGTTTGTCGTAGTCATGTACTTGAAAGTCGCGTTCATATTTATAGAGTAATTATTAGATAGAGAAAACGAAGATTTGGCGTACAAATCAAGAAAGGGCAAATTATGGTGGATTTCATCACTTGTATCAAAATCTTCGCATATATCCAGATCGATTTTGGCAATACTGTCGTATGTCAGTAACATCTTTTGATTTTTTGTTGGAAACGATTCGACCAAGATTAACAAAACAAAGGAAACAAATTAGTACATAACAGCGGTTGGTTTTATTACTAAGGTAAGAATTTTATTTTTTATTCTTTATTTTTTAATTTTGCTAAAATAATATTTTGAAAATCGCTTCTTATCTCTAGTTTTTCCAAGTTGTTAAATTTTTCCATATATGGCGAAAGACTTTTGAAAAATTAAAGGTCATCGCTATCCTCTTCTTTTTTCTCTTCCTCTTGCTTTAAAATAAGGAGTCTTTCTTTTTCTAACTCTAGAACCTCAGAGTCCAAATTGATTGTTGCTGCCTTATTCTTTTTATTTTTTGGCGCAAATTCTGGGAGTAGCTGGTAGAAGGAGTGATGAGGCGTATATGTAGGTACTCGTAAAAATCATTTTTTCTTCGTTCAGTAAATCTGATATTGCATCAAAGAAAAAACTATGTTGTGCAAATGAATAGTCCTCTGGCTCTCGCAGATTCCCTTCAGTTGGATCTGGAACAACTGTCTGCTTTATGAAGCTCATCATTTCAAAAAATGGCCATTTCGTTTTGATTGGTTGAGTTTCGGATCCATAGATTACACGTGGAACTTTCTGGAGGATTCTCCTGAAAGCGCCTTTTAGATTCCTCCACTTTTCTTTTGCCGCGGCAATTATACTTATAATAAATTGACTATTTTTATTTTAATGTTTTCAGATTTCATGCAACAGGTCTCTCGTTTCGGGATTTAGCTTTTGCTTTTCGAATGAGCAGAAGCACAGTTAGTTACAATGTCTTGGAAACAAGTGTTATCATTTGGGAAAAACTTGTAGATGAATATATGCCTATACCAACAGCCGACCACCTAAAAAATGTTATGAACAATTACTACCGCCGCTGGAACTTTGCTAACTGTTTTGGCAGTATAGATGGTAGACACAGCCAAATTCAGTGCCCATCAAATTCTGGCTCCCATAATTTCAATTACCTACATTTTTTTTCTATTGTACTGCAAGCTCTGGCTGATGCTGACAAGAAGTTTTTAACAATCGAGGTGGGTAGGAGAGGAAAACAAAGCGATGGTGGTACTTTTTCTGACTCTACTTTGTTCAGATTACTTGAAGCCGATAGGTTTAACGTTCTACCTCCACGAGCATTACCAGCATCAAATATTTTTATTCCAAATTGTTTGATTGGTGACGAAGCTTACCCCCTTAAAAATTATTTATTAAGACCTGTTTCTACAAAAAAAAAACATTGAAACAAAGATAAGCACTGTAGTTCATTTAATAAAATGCGCTTGCATACCGCATAATTTTGTTAGGGAGTGTGATGACCTTGATCACATACAAGTAACAACAGAAATTATTATAAAGGGTCCGCCATCTAACGTTTTTTTTTTCAACTAGTACTTATTTCGTGAATGGTAACACTTAGCTCATATCTGATTTGACAGATAATTAGTTTTATCCTTCCGCTGAACGAATATGGTTGTGTATACGCTTGAGCAATGCTGGGAAATATTGCCTGCGATCGACTTAGAGAAGATGCCGATTTTGCCAAAAAAAAATCATCTTTTCAGCTGAAGCTCATTTTGATCTTGGCGGGTATGTAAACAAGCAAAATTGTCGCATTTGGGGCACATAAAATCCGCACGCATACATTGAAAAGCCGATACACCCAAAACGAGTCACTGTTTGGTGCGGATTTTGGTCCAGAGGCATAATTGGGCCATTTTCTTCGAAAATGAGCAAGGAGTGGCCGTTACAGTCAATGGCAATCGTTATCGGGCCATGTTGAACGAATTTTTGTTCACAAAAATTGAAGAGGAGGATATTGGCAACAGGACGGCGCTACGTGCCACACAGCCGAAGCTACATTCGATGTTTTGCGCCCTGTTTTTGAAGATCGCATTATCAGCCGCAGAGCTGATGTCGTTTGGCCACCTCGGAGCTGCGATTTGACACCGTTGGACTATTATTTGTGGGGTACCGTAAAAGATAAGTGTTACGGCGACAAGCCAGAGACAATTGACGCTTTAAAGGACAATATTCGTGAAGCCATTGGTGAAATACAGCTGCACACAATCGATAATGTGCTTAAAAATTGGACTGATCGTGTAGGCTACTGCATGGCCAGCCGAGGCAGCTATTTGAATGAAATTAGTTTCCATTATTAACCGGAAGGATAAAACTAATTACCTGTCAAATCAGACATGAGCTATGTGTTACTATTCACGAAATAAGCACTAGTTGAAAAAAAAACGTTAGATCGCGGACCCTTTATTATTTCATTTTAACTTGCTCATTTGAAATTTTGTTGTTCGAAATATGAACGATTCATTTGAAATTGATATTGATCGACTGATTTTATCAGTTCAATCAAGTGTAGTGCTGTAGGACAAAACAAATCCAAAATATAAAGATAAATTTAAGACGCTGGAAGCGTGGAAAGCCGTTTGTACGGAAATTATAGACGGCTATGAAGATTTTGAAGACTTAAAAAAAAGATATCGCTACGTAGGTATTGAACATTTTATATACATATATATAATATAATATAGGTACATTACAAATAATTTTTTTATATATATTTAGCTGATTTTCTGACAAAAATATTACATGTATTATGGGAAATCTTTAAAACTAATATCTTAATAACATTTGAAGGGTTCTTTTTAACTTAAACGAATTAAATAAACTTAATTAAATTAAAATATGAAAAATGGCATCAGTAGTGAAATAAATAAATACAATACTATATTTTATATCATTATATTTTTATTAGAAAATAATTAGAAATATTCAACTTTTCGAAAACTACCAACTGACTAAACCATTCTCAGTCATGATATAATCACTGAATGCATCTCTTACATATTTGGCGGAAGCTGTTGCCTGATTTCTCCTCATTCCTCTGGGCTGTTTTCTGGGAGTCTTCCATAACCTGCAATGGACAACATATTTCCGTTTCAAAGCCGTCTCTGTCGCGTACGAAATTGTGTAAATCTACACAAGCTTTCACTATATCCGTAGCAAAGTCAGGTTCTAAGTTAATTGCACGATGGAAGATTCTCGATTTGTTACTCAGTATTCCAAAAGTACACTCCACGTACCTACGAGCTCTGGATAACCGATAGTTGAATATCCTCTTCTTGAGTGTCAAACTATGTCCACCGTATGGTTTTTGGAGATGTTTTATGTAAACCAAATGCATTATCTCCTACGAGATAATAAGGGTTTTTTGGGTCCTTCGAGCCTGGAGGGCACTTGTCTTCAGGTATATTTATGGTATTGTTAACAATAGATGTCCACACTTGACATTTTTGAGAAATGTTAGAATTACAGTCCTTCCCATACGCTCCAATATTTGCGTAAACAAATCTGTAATCGGCATTGGCATCGGCATCGGCTACAGTCAGAAGAACTATAGATGAATATCCTTTATAATTGATATGCATTGAATTGAGGAAATGGACTATTCTGACGTGTTTACCGTCAACTGCTCCGATACAATTTGGGAAGTTGGTGCGAGTTTCGAATTTCTGGGCAATTGATTTCCATTTGTCTATATCTGGCTCTGGAATGCATTCTAATCGTAGCACAGACCAGATAGCACAGCAAACCTCTCTGACGATCTTTCTGATAGTCGAAACCCCTAGGAGAAAAGTACAATGCAAATCCATAAAAGTGCAACCACTAGCTAAGTATCTAAAATAGATAAAAGAAAACATATAATCAATCTGAAAAGTGAAATAATAGTTTTTCTTGGATTTAATAATACAATACTTTTTTATATGTAAACACGTTCTAAAGAAGTGGACGCAAGTGAGAGACTCGTACCGAAAATCATTAGAAAAATTAAAAAAAACTAAGAAATCTGGATCTGGGGCGTCAAAATTGAAAGCCTACATTCATTCATCTCAGTTGCAATTCCTCGACAAAATATTCCAAGAAAGAAACACAGAAGACATTCTGTCTCAAAATATTGACGATTATGTCACAGTTGAAATTGGAGAGAACCCTGTGGAGCATGTTCCAATTACATCGAGTAGTGGATCAGCTGAAAAACCCAAATCATCTTTCAAAAAACCTTACACAAAAATCGAAAGAAAGAAACGGAAAATGGATTCTGTTGAATTAGAGATGATTTGAGCCCTGAGAGAGCCACCAAATCGGCACCTTTCATTTTTCAAAGGATTACTCCCTTCTCTTGAAGATTTAAATGAATTTGACACAATTGATTTTCAAATGAAGGTATCAACCTGTTCACAACCAGCATCCACCTTCTCAGCAACAAACTGAACCGCAAATATCCGCTGGTCAGTACTATGAGAAAACTGCCCACTATTTTTCACGCCCATACCAAAGCGACATCTCCCCTTCAGCTTCCGAAGATAGCTCAGATTATTATTTAAATTTAAATTGATTAATGTAACAATATATCGTAAAATTATAATATTCAATTCCATTTATTGTTTAATTTAAACTCGAAATAAATTTCATTCGAATTATTGATCTTAATAACTTACCTCAAAGTTATTGCCAACATCTGAACTGGTTGAATACATTCCCGCATAAATGTATCTTGGCGTTGAAAACAGACCTTCAGCTTCATATGTAATTCATCGAATGATATCGTAGACATCCTGAAGTAATTGGAAAATTTGTCTTCGTGCTCCCTTAACTTCAGAAAAATGATATAAAATGCACCAAATCTCATCCGTTTGATAATGAAGTGAAGTCAATTGTACCTCTTTGGTTTTTTGTTTCTTCTATAGAGAAACAACATAGCAATAATTTGTCTTTTCTCCATAGTGAGAATTGTGGACATAGAAGGCGACTGCATATTTGATGATTCAGTTGTGAAATCAAACCTAATACTAACCGAGTGTGTGTGAAGAGTTTTCATTCGTTTTTGTCGGCTACCGAAAACCAACCGAACCGAACCAAATCGTATACGTGTGAAACGAGCTTAAAAGTGCAGCAACGATTTGATAGAAGTGTATACCGATGGTATTATTTTAACCGAATAGAACTTATATCACATCGGGGCGACTAAAATGTGGATCAGCTGGGACTCCTTG
The DNA here is from genome assembly GCA_949129095.1 of Volucella bombylans. NCBI lineage: Eukaryota > Metazoa > Arthropoda > Insecta > Diptera > Syrphidae > Volucella > Volucella bombylans. The sequence goes on along the minus strand of OX422142.1, from coordinate 44,310,024 downwards.
ATTTTGCTTAAAATCTATTGGCGAAATTACATACATATAGCTGAAGTGCTCCTGGCCCATGCTAATAGAAAATTTGAAATCTTTCTTGCTAAATTTATTATCTGATTAAGTGTTGATTGGTTGTGTAACCAATTATTTGGGGTTGCTTAGCTTTTCAACATTTGTAAGGATTCAATTTATGATGGGATTGATTATGGGTTCCGAGTGCTAGAATATTCGTACATCCCATTCTTTGGCCTAGAGTAATGTTAATATTTCGTCTTTGTGGTAAATCTACAGTTTGACAAATGTATATAGAATATAATATGGTCAAACAACCATGATTCTACCATTCATACCTTTATAACGTGAAATCAGATCAGACTGCTAAGCACTAAAACTATCATTATGTTCGGGTCTGATGCGATACTTCAAGATTTGCATCGTATACCCATGACATTTGCACCTTGATCGTTAGCCTGGTAAAAGATCCCGGAAACAAGATCACCATTCCATTGACCTTAATGAAATATTCTTGAAGCGAAGGCCTCCACTTAACCAATCTTCCTGTCAGCTGCCACTGTGTCAGGCACCTTTCTTACTTGATGCTAACTGAATTCATTTGAATGACGCGAAACAAAATATTACAAATTAAATTATTCCAAACTACCAAAATGGAGACATGCTCTTTTTATTTAAGAAGTCACTGAATGTAAAAGGGCCTGATCTTAATAGTATGTTAGCAGTGCGTCCACCTGCGGCTGGCTTTAAATATCATTTATGTATGCCTCCAGTATTTGTACAATTTCAAGGCTGTCTCGCAATATGTAATAATATGTAATACTGATCAGGAAACTACATAATACATATATTGTGTTTAATGATTTTTGTGACTATATCCTTTTAACTCGATTCAAATTAAAAATTATGATATTTGTCAAAAAAATTCAAAACGTGTTGCAGAGAAAATATGTTTTCAGCTACTTTAATAGCCAAATGTCCGCCACTATTAATTTTCAATAGTTCACTAGAATTATGAATTCACAGTACAAAGGACTTTATCCCAGAAATCTTCACTTTGAGAGTTATGTTGTTGATAAAACTTGAAAATGGGTCAATTGTTTGTTTGAAATTAATTTTCACAAGAACAGTCTATAAAACATCAATAATGTGTTCTAGTTGTTTCAACCAAATTTTTCTAAAAAAATATATATACAAATTAATATTTTGTTAACTCTTTTTTCATTAAAAAAAAATATTTATATAAACTCTTATATCTAAAACAAATTTTACTTATGATCAAAGCTACATATAACGTAAACTTTTACAGCCTGCCTTCGACTGCTGAGGCATCCTATTTAAAGGGTGTTGTTATCTTTAAGCCGAAATGTTATGTTGCTTGGTTATGACCTCGTCGATATTCAAGATGTTTCATGTGATAATTTTTCATGTTTGTAAAGGTGTGGTCTCCCTTATCTTAGCTAGAGTGAATCAGATACAGTTATTGTTAACTTACATGTATGTATATGTATTCGAAAAATCAGATACAAAGTAATAGTTATATGACACTGCATTTGGGCCGACGGCATTATTTGACCAAGCCCGAAAAGAAGAATTGCTGTAGTTACATAAAACATCTTACTCCCTGAATTTATTCTTCACGAGGGGTCTTCGAAACAAATGGCTCCAATTAGATTGTGTCACATCAAACACAGTTAATGATGATGAAATTAAAAATCGTTTCAGAACGCTGAAGATTCACCTTGTAAAGCAACTTAAGCCTTGGAATCAAACAGGGATAATTGTCAAACCAATTGCCAAATTTTGATGTACGAGTATATAACATTTTTGTTCAGTATGTTTAGGCGACCAATTACGAAAAAAAAACTCACACCAACAACGCTTGCGAATTGAGAACTTTATTCCACCAAACTTATGGAGCACTTCGTTCAGTTTTTGATGAGGATAGTCATCTATCTGGACAAGATATGCGTCGTACCATCAATAAATTTACATTCAAGCAAACCGTAACGGACAACGCCCATCGAAAATGCAAAATTTGTTGAAGTTTATTAGTTGGTGGCATCATTCGTCCTTATTTTTTCGAGGCTTAGATTAAAATTCCAGTTACACTCAATGGAGGTTGTTCTCGTACCATGCTTAGTGAAAGCTTCTTTCAAAATACCGACGACATTATTTCGAAAGATATGTGGTTTCAACAGTAAGCTGCTCCGTGGCATGCAGGACTTGAATTATCGGGTCGTTCAAAACACAATTGGCCCAGACAGTGATTTCGCGAAATGGAACTGCCAATTGGCCTCCGAGATGTGCGATTCGATGCCAATCGATGTAAAGTTATTACCACAAACTATTAAGGGTTTAGAAGTTCATATTCAGCGCATTATTACTGAGATACCTGACTTAAAATTTTGTTCAAAACATAACGTCGTGAGTCATTACGCATACCATCCGTCTCTGAGTTGGGCCCAAAGACTCGTTGGGCAGCAGTTTCGAGCTTCATGGTTTCCACGTCTCCTAGTCATCTCTAATGGTGAAACGTATTTCTTACTACTTTGATACCTTTTATAGATCGATTAGCCCTTCATTGAATTTGTTTCTCCATTCTCCAATAGTACATACGTATCGCACGAATAACTATTTATTCGAAACAGCCAAGAAAACTTTCATACGTCAAGGTAGGACCCCATGTTCATATATCGTAAAGGACCACAAGGGTTGCGGTATTCAGAAAGCTAGAAGTGAAAATGGTTAGATAAGGAATAATTTGTAATGAGCTTGTACACCAGCAGAAGTCCGGCCACCACGATCCATATTGGCAAAGAGAATGACAACCACAAGGTAATGTTCGATTCAACGAACAGCGTAAAAATAACTTAACGAGACGCCATGTTGGATTATACCAGTCAGCGAGGGGACCCATCTGATGGATGAGCAAAAGAATGTTGTAGCGGACATGAGAAAAGAAGTTTGAGGATAAGTCTTACTGCCGTTGGGACTTCTCCAGCCTTAAACAGCCACAAGTAAGAAAAATTGTCGAAGATATGGGAATTTTTTAACAACAAAACGGGAAGAAAATAAAAACCGACGTTTGAAGGGCAGAAGATTTTCCTGGGACGGAGAGTTCGAGTGGAGACACAAAACAGACCAGTCAAAAAGAGAAATAAAAGAATTTAATAAAGACAAAAGAAAAAATAAACCCTCTCAGGAATCAAAGTCAATGTTGTGTTTTTTTTCTTTTTGCTTCTGTGTTGAAATCCTTCGAGTCTGTTGAATAAGGTTCATACCGTGATAGCGGAAGGCAACAGTATTATGTAAAATCACCTTATTTGCTCTCGCAAAACTACCAAACATTGTTCTACTACTTTTAAATATTTTATGTTGAAAAGCCCTTGCTGTTCCCCATTTTTCGCTTGCAGAGCTGCAACTTCGTCGGAATTTATCGACAAACGAGGGCGGTGTTGGGTCCGGATGGAACTCAGGCTATTAGAGGTACCATTTCTCATAGTAGGCTGGCAGTGGTAGTATCGATTATCATTATGTCTCGAGGATACCCTCGAAAGGTTGAAGAATATATAACGTAGCAGTGCCATGCCCATTGCAGTTTTGTTTAGGATATTATACCATGCCTTCAGTACCAGAACCAGTACGAATTTTGCCACTCAGAAGGCCCCGACATGTATAATAATAAAAGCGCATTTTGTGCCGATCACAATATGCTCTATTCGTGGTCAGATGATCTGGAAATCTCAATGTCAAAGTCAAAGAACCTGAATCAGTTAGCAGACGTTGCCTCGGTAGGCTTTTATTTCCGACTACGTCTCTTAAAACGATTTCAACGTTCTATTCAATATTTCCGCGTATTCTAGACTCTTGATGGGAGTTTCATTACACACATGCTTATATGCCAAAAGATCAATATTTCTACCTGAGAATTCATTGTCCTGATATGTATGTGTTAGGGTAGTCGTTATTTGTATGGAGAAAAAAAAACTTAGTTTGTTTTGTTCCTTTACACTAAAAACGTGTAAAAAAAGTTTCAAGAAGATTGGATTTCATTAACACGTGCCGCTGTGAGCTGGAAATCAGAAAAATCGTCGCCAATGGAAAATAAAAGAATAAAAAGTCAATCAATATTTTAAATTTATTTAGAAAAAATTATATGATTTTAACAAAATACCTTTACAAATAGAGCATATAAATAAATAAGTAAATCTAGTTATCATAACGACTTTTGAGGGTTTTCCGATGCATCCTGGTTACTTCTTGCGATAATTTTGCACAGTCTGAAAAATTTGAATTTAATTAAAATATGATGGAAATTTAGAATCAAAATTTGTTAAGACAAGTTACTAATGTCTTTTAAACAAAAAACAATACTAACTTGAAGAAGAAATAACCGACTTTGAATGATCCAATTATTTCCTTTCCTAATGTACAGGAAGTTTGTGCAATAGATAAGCCAACCCTTTCAAACATTTTCTTAGATTTAGCTGACAATAGCTCAGATGGAAGATTCTTGATAATAAAATGCGAAACATGGCTTTGAACATAATTTATTTTTTAATCCAACTTCCTTTTATTCATCATCTTCCAAAACTTTTTTTTTTCTGCAAAACTTATTCTACCATCAAAAACAGAAATGGCGGCGCATTCCTCATCCAGGTACCATAAATAATTTATGAGCTTCACTTGCTTAACTTGCCGCTGAAATAATAGTATTTGAAGGCAATAAATTCGTTTTGCTATCCATCGAGCTAAATGATAGGCTCCTGGTGCCCGAAATTGAATGCCACCTGGAGGAGCCCCCTAAATAAATAACAATAAACTCTAAGAATTCTTTGTACAATACTCGTAGTTATCACAATTGACAGCCTTTGCAGCCATTGCAAGCACATTGACAAGCACATTGACAGCCTTTGCATCCATTGACCACACACAAAATTGTCACTTATCAATTGTTTTCCAATCTTTTAAACAAAGTGATATAAGGATCAGAAGATAAGTAAAGTATGCCTCGACCAATTTTATATTCTAACAAGACACACTCTCCGTTTAAACGACGCAGTTGTGTCAAATACAAATGCTTGCGCTTTGTCGACTAATTCCTCCAAAACCTCGTACACTGCAGACGACACCTCAATCTGAGTTCTGGCAGACAGATCCGATGCCCCAAGGAGTTGCTCAACTTTCGGAGCAGTTGCAATTACTAAGTCGTTCAACTTTTGATTGGAAGAAGCTTAGAGTCCTAGTGCACTACAGAAAAGCTTAAGTCCAAGCCAATAAATGTGTTTTTTACATTTTTTAACCATTTTTACCTGTGCCCTTTTCGAGCACGACAGGCCTGGAACTGCTAGGTCAGCACCAGAATTATTTTCATCCTCAAGTTCCTCTGGAATTAGTAAGCCAGAATTACAATAATTTTCAACCAGAATTTCCTCGGCCGCTGATGAAAATGATGAAAAAGTTCCACCAGTGAAATACATTTTTTAGTCTATCATTTATATTAATACAATTTATTAATAACCTTCTATCGAATAGCATGAACTTTGATCCTCAATTCGTAGCTTTATTCTCATGTCACAAGCTTCCTTTCTTTTCGGTACATGTAAGTGTCAGATCCATTCCAAGCATACAACCAGGTCGATATTTTTGCTTTTGTAAGAGTATAAATTTCATCGGCAGTCTCATGTGCGATATCAAATAAATCGTTTAAGGTTTCCGAAAAAACTTTTTCATTTTTTTTTTAAATGTCTCTGTATCTTTTTTTACATTTTTCAATGTTTCGCAGCTCTTCATAAAGTTTTCTTAATTGTTTTAAGCAATGACATCGATCACGAGTAGGAATTCTTGCCTTTTTCCAGAAAATTAAACACTCATCCCTGACGAAAATAACACAATTTGCCAAACTTAAGTTCACTTTTCGCATATTGTAAAACAAAACACTTGGTACAATTTTTCACGGGACATTTTAATTGTTAGTGATTTAATTAATCAAGAGATATTTAAAGGCTCAATTGACACATTAACAGAAGTTTATTTATTTAAAAAAATCACCTACGCGTGCTTAGAAACAAAAACAATGATTGTATAAAAGAGGGACTTGGAAAAAATGTACAGTTAGTTTTTTTTAGTTTTAAATGCATTTTAATATATTTATCATTAACTCTTACATACCAACAAAAAATGCTGAAAGGCTAGCTTAAAATTACTTAGCAATCTTATACTAACTTACTGGCCCCACACAGACACTCTAAGTTACTCTAAATTCTTATGCCTATATCTTTCGACTTTATTTACATTTTCTTTACGGATATTTATTTACTATACTTAAGGGGCACACCTAGTGTGACATCCTAAAAAAAAGGCGATTTTTGGGACTTTAAAAAAAAAAACTACTATATCGATTGTTTTAAAATTTGAAGGGTATATTTATACATATTTTAAGAATACACAGTAAAATTTTTGAAGAAAAAAATTAAATATTTTTCCAGATACAAGCGATCTCCGACGGCGCTAAACAAAAGGTCCTCCACTGCTGCAGTGATCCCGGCCTTCTCCGTGGATGAAATATAAAAAAAAATAATTCTCGTTAAACTAGAAGAAATTGTCCGTACAATGACCTACGACCGAAAGAAAACAATCAAAAATTGACAAAATGGCGGCGTTTTTAAAAAAAGTTGAATTTTACCCAACATTTTGGTCGTTTTTGGCCTGCCAAAATTCGATTTTTGATCAGATCAAAAAATTGGATGGTAAACTATATACAGAACATGCAGAAAAAATTTGATAGTGATCGGATTATTTGTCTCCGAGTCATCACTGCAGCAAATTTGAAAAATGCTGCTTCAAGGAAAACGCGTTTAAAGATAAAATAATCGTTTTCACTGTTATAAATGGATTAAAATCATACTTACAGCTAATCTGCTATTCCAGGCCCATATATATACACATATATGTCTGTATACCTGAAAGCCTACAATAGAAACTGGAATCGTATTATAACGGTTGCAACCATTAGGAAGAGACGGTAGACTCCGAACAATACCTCAGGTACGTCCAGTATGCTAATACAACTATTAACTGCCGAGCAGTTACTCTTCAAATGGCTGTAACTCAAAAACTATTTGAGATATCGATTTAAAATTTTAGTATGTTATTTTTAAAGATATAACTTATCGAAATATGAAAAAAAATCGATTTTTTAAAATTTCACACTAGGTGTGCCCCTTAAAGCTAAGAAAAAAAAATTGTTAACAAAAACTTAGCATATGGACATAATTTTACTTTTTATAAAAACTTAATATCTAACTTAAAATAAGCCTTAGCCTACCTAACCTCAATACACAATACACACATACACACACATATACATTATACACAATTATATACATATATTAGTATATACCTTTGTATATACCAACACATGTATATATTTCTTAAATGCTAACCTAAACCTATGTAAGCTGGGCATCGTTATTTACAGAGCAAATAGATTGGTCAGCTCTGCCTCATTAGTGAGGTTGGTCCACAATTGACGGAAACGAAGGCGAAACATCTTCTCCATCATTCAACCACCAGAAATGCTGGTGCTGCCGAACGACATCCCTCTTATCGCGATTCCCCACCATCCTACTGAACCTGAGACAATCCACACTACCGTGTGCGACGCCTGTCTCCAATTTTCCGAGTGACTTGGAAGATTAACGGGACAGCTGATCTATCCTGGATCAACCCTATCTGATCAAGGTAGAGGAATGCTTCCGGCGGAACGAAGCCGTCAGAGCGCACACTCTCGTGATAAAGGTAATTGGGGTAGTAAGCCCCAGATATCAGGTTATTCGTAGAGGTTATTGCTCTTGCAATGTGCCTTCGTGTCAGCTTAATTACGAAGTTGTCCACTCGTATTAGGTTCGCCCTGTTGTAAAGGACCTCATTAGGATAAAAAATTTTGTACTCCGACTCTGGTGTTCTGTACAAGCGAAGGCACGCCCTCTCAAGCACGCGAATCTTTTCCATTAAGCTTGCTCGTACATTGAACCACACGGGACACCCAAATAACAACATGGGCCTGATAAGGGCATGTAGCAGATTACCCTTACCCTCGCATCGAGTTGGCTGCTATGAAACGGTCTCTTTGTAAGGGCAAAAGCACCCTTGGCTCTGGCCAGAGCAACATCTACATTTTTGTCAAAATACACAAACTGATCTAGCCAGATTCCAAGGTATCTGACTACATTTCGAGAGGCAAGAGGCCGCCCGTGCTGTAAAATAATCGAGAACTTTCGCCAATTTTTTCTGGTATCCCTAGAGGCTCCAAACAACGGCGTCCTAAAGAGAATGGTTTCCGACTTCTGAAAGTTGATTTTCAACTTCCAGTCATCGCAAAATCGTCTTATCTTATCGAAGTCACGCTGCAAGAGAGTATTAATGACCTCGATTTTTCAAATTCCTATTAGACGGTCGGTGGAGCGTGTTCGAGGAGAGCGCTCTTTTCAAGGTTGCGGAGAAGCGTTTCCATTGAGTCTTGCTGTAGTTGTAAGAATATCTTTGGACAAACTCATCAAATTCCGCAATTTCCTTGGGAACTGTAATTTCAGTGCTAAAACCGCAATGGTCGCTGTCATACACGAATGTGCGCAGACTGTTTAGCGTTTGTAAGTTCGTACCTGTCAGTCGTATACGTTCATCGTACAGCAGTAGATCCAAATAAGACTCGCCTCTGGGAAACGACGGGTTATCTGTCGCTTTAAGACCGAGTATGTACATGACATCATGCTGACCCCACCAATCGAGTAGTAGGTTCCCTCTAGTATTTGGCAAATTATTTCCCCAATCTCTGTGTTTAGCGTTGAAATCCCCGCCGATTATAAAATAATTCTCCCCCGATTCCAACCTCAGAAGCCGAAAAAGCGTGTCGAGCTCTGTAATAAATAAACAGAGGCCAAGTACAGCCGGTTTCCACTGCGGAGCGGTATGTAAATTACGACTGCCTCCAACACCCGGAACCTGCGCAACACTCCCTTGTACACTCTGTGAAATTTTATACCTTCTTTAATGAAGATCGCGACACCGCCGCCACGTTTGGATTTGGGCCGATTTCTTCTTCTAACAGTATAATTATTGTACTCCAGTTTGTGCTTATCGGTTAGCTCGGTTGCGCTAGCAAAAAGCACATCAGGAGTTTTGTCTTGTATCAGGAAAAAATGTACAAAGGACAATGAAGTGCTCTTGTAATTGCATTGACACTGTGTAAACTTTAAGCTCACGCAGCACGTGTTAACGTGGTTGGAAAAAAAAATAGGGTTATATTTCTAGACGCACAGGAACAAAAAGCAGGATGCTCAAAAAAATGAACACTTTTAAACATAAAGACTTTAAAGACATACTCTTTAAAAGTTTTATACATTTTATACAGAATATGAACTGAAGATCACATGTTTACTGTCGTGAGACGACGATAATCATAATCAAAAGCTCTTTAACGCTCAGTTAAAAATCTCAGGAAGATTTATCATTTAACTTGTTAAAACGAAATAAAAACTTGGAGTGGTATTTTATTTCATACAACACAGAATGAGGAACGGAGCGTATCTCATTAATGCTCCAAGGTTTTCCATAATGTATACCATATAATAGAATCCTACACTAGGGGATGTTTCAAAATAATTCCATAAATACTTATGGCCCCTTGCTCTATGCTGAGAAAGGTTACAGTCAGCGAAACTTTAAGGATCTAGCACAAAACAGATTATAAATGCATACATATATAAGACATGGTATATATATTTATATATATGTATTATGAATTTTGAAAATAATGTTTGGTGTCTACAGCGGGTGGTTTCCATGGACAAACTACAATAGTTCTTTTGTCCAAATCTTAACTGGGCTACAAATATTTGAAATAAATCGCCCAGTGTTTATCTTGGCTTGACTTGTATTTACCTAATGTCAGTGCCTCTGTTTTCTGGAAGACATGCGGGCCCGTTTTCCTTAGAACACCCACCAACCTTCTTTTTGTCTGAAGATGAACAGAATGTTTGTCAGCCAATACGAATGTATGATTGATCAATCACTACCCAGTAATGCCATCCTTTTGTTTTCACAGACACATCCCATAATAACCTCAGAGAAAACCAACAAGTCTTTGGCCACGACTTTGGTCAGAACAAAAAATCGAAAATCCCTCAATCAATTGTTGACTAGTATCCCAAGCGTCGTCGAATTTCGAAGCGTTTTATACATTTAAAAGATTATTATATTGTATCCCTTGTTGTGCATTATTTGTTTGCTTTCTACAGCAATCGGACATCTTAAGCAGGAGTAGTCCTTACAAAAATGAGTTACACTACCAAATAATGGATTTCTAAATGAAAGCATTTTCCAGACAACAGAACAAACAATAGGTAACAAACGACAAGGCATCTTTGCATTTTTCATAGCCCTAAGGAGTCCTTTCATTACTATGGATCATGTATTTGTTCAACTAATTCCTTGCCTCTATCTTTTAAGACATTCCAAGAACCCTGCAAAAAATAGAAGAGAATATATACGTATATGAAAGAATACACACAAAAATTACAATCCAACCAAGCGAAAATAAAGTAACTAACAGAAAGGATCAATAGAGAAAGCCATTCCCAATCCCAGATCCTTTTCACAATTCATTATGCTTCATTTGATGAGTTTGCTTCTCTTAATTTGTTTCCCTTTGCCAAGAAATTTACCTGATTTACCTGCTTTTAGCAGTTCATTTGGTTTTTCCCTTCTTCAATTGTGTTCACAGGTAAGGTCACAGGGGAACACACTTTTCCAATGGTACTGAAGGGAACCTTTCATTGAAGTGCCTCCGTGGTAGGAATTCGAAAATCGATTTATCCTTGCCGGTGTCGATAGACTTTGCCTAACCTAATCAATAACAGTGTAGGGCATGGCTGTGCGTGAGTGCTGACTGGATGGCAGTGAAAACATTTTATCACAGAATTGAAGACAATTATCCTTTCTACCAATTCCTTTGTAAATCGATTTGTGCATAAGAACGGAAAATATCAAATTGGGCAGGATAACACATAGGTAGAGAGGAGAAAAGGTCTCAGCCTTGTTTACAAATGTTTTTGTGCAAATATTTCCAAGCATTGGTACAATATTGATGTACAGGATATCGACGGGAGTCGAACAAACCAACACGAATATCCTGGAGGAATGAAAATGTCATCCATCCGCAAAATGAAGTATAATTCAAAGACGTTGGTGAACAATAGAGATATGAGTAGAAGCGTGAACCCCAATTGGCAAAGTTGTAGTTAAGATCTAAGGTGACAAAATGTGTGGCTTGGAGCTGATAAGAGTGAGGGCTTTGAAAATAAAATGGCTTTGAATTTTAAACGACTTTGAGTAAGTTAATATACTAAGATCTAGCCAATTATGGTCCACAAAATAAATTAAGAGGTGAAAATGTAAATTTGTACTCCTCATAAGTGACACGATTAACGACTTTTCATAACAACAAGAAGGATTGCAACCATGTTCCTCATCATACACAGTAATGTGATGCATCACGATCAGCTGTGAAATACTCATACTCCAATAACAAGCTTATTAAGTAATACATACCTTTAAGTGATTTATGAAATTTAATTTGTCGATTTCGTTTTTCAACGACGAGTCTATCATGGTAATCCACTTACATCAGCTACTGCAAATGCTTACTTACCTAGAGGCGTTTCTATCCAGGGTAGACCTCTCCAATTGGCGCACCACTTGCCTCCACCAACTTTTTTGCCCTTCCGGATGGGAATCGTAGGCTTCTTGGGTCCGAGCATTTATTTTCATTCACTCTACGTATCCTAACTGTCTCATGATGGACACTTTTGAACCAGAATTCATTGCTACATCTTATCCTCCAAAGCCCGTCAGCACAAATGGGACGAAAAATGAGTCGAAGTATCTTGCCTTCAAAATAACCCAGGATGTCTATTGTATATATGTGCGTGTTGGTACCGTAAGGCTTACGAAGTTTTCAGTTACCCTTTATTTAGCTTGACGCTTTAAATTTCCTGTAATAACATTTTTTACAAATTATTGGTTAAAGTGTTATCTTTTTTTATTACTTTATTTTTATTCGATAATAAACAAATAAATTTAATCCGCTTTGCAATTTTCTCTTGATATCTTTCATTTGTGATGAACGAATGGCTTCCCTTCTTGTTAATTTAAATGGTTTCTTTATTTTTGACAGCTAAAAAGGAAAAAAAAGGAAAACTCAAAAAGGATTTTCAACTACTCTGCATAGCGTTGCCTCCCTCCCGGTATTGCGGATGCCTCTACAGGCTTAAAATTTCTTGCAAGTCTAAAACAGCTCGTTTTACAGCAGGTCTCAAGTATTGTAGACGCCAGTCGAAGTTTATACCACAACTTTACTCACCTGTCCGTACTTTGCTTTGATGCCATGAATCACAATGTATTTCTGGGGTTATTTTCATCAAATATATGGACTATATACCCTTTGGTAATCGGTTTCATTTGGATGTACCACTTAGTGCGTCGAGTAAGAGTGGGAAAGTACTCCCTCACCCACATTCTCCAGTGGACATTAAGCCAGTTCTTTTTCAAAGAACTTCGTCCTCAACCAGAATACTGTCTGGTTTCTCACCACTGGAAGTTCCCAGTAGGAAGTAGTTGGGCGTGAGCCTGATAGTGGAAGATATGTCAATGGTCTTGAATTAATGGCCCATTTAGCCTCTAGTAGCATCCTGTGCAGGAACTCATCGATTGTGTTATGAGCTGGAATTATTGCCTTCAGGACCTACTTCATATATTTCACAAACTTTTCCCAGCTTTCCTCCTGTGTGTGGAGAGGCTGGAGGGTTAAATATCCATCTTGTTGTTGAACTAGTAAACTCCTCTCCGAGTTTACGGTTGCGTGTTGGCTCATCTCTCGCTCAGTTCCTATAAAATTAGTTCCGCATCTGATATTATTGCATCTGATATCAACGTCGAACAATAAACCGATGATAAATTGCTTGCCACCTCAATGTGCACCGTTCGCTCTGTGAGGCAGGTGATGACCAGTCCCCATCTTTTTGTTGAGCTTCGTCCTATGGACACCATCATGGGACCAAAGTAGTCTGGCCTATGAAAGAAAAAGGTTTAGAAAAATTAGCTAACCTGGCTTTCGGCAGATCCGCCATCCTCAGTCTTAGAATGTTAACATTTAGTAATTATGTTTCCAAAAACCATTTTTAGCAGGCAGCGGTTTTAGGTTGGATTCATTTTGAATGTTTCATCTGGAAACAGTTATTTCATCAACATAGCTCATCTGCGCTACCCCGTATTTCTCACTGTCGAAAAGTCCGTTTCCATTCCATATGAATCTGAGGACAAACATTTGAGTTCGAAGGGATCGCCTCCACTGTATGAATCGGTCAATTTGGTTAATCGGTGAGTCTATTTGTGAACTCTGACAGGTGCTTAACATGAGCCTTACCTCTTCAGTTGTGGTTTCAGGCGAGTTGAAAGGACGGGCCCCAGAACTGTCGACTATTGTTACTAAAATCTGGAGCGCTGTTCCACTTTGTGCCCTAGTCAGTAAATACCTACTCAAGTAGGTATGCCAAAGCATGTGTTAAGTTTTTCGGAAAATGGGAAATAAAAGAGAAAGAAATATGTTTGAGCTCAGTGGCTAGTTCGCTCTATGGGTGGTCTCCAACATTTACGGTCACGGCTAGTATTGAACCCCGAACCGTCCGATTGGGAAGCCAATACACTACTCAAGTTCACGGCCACTCCATTGAATGGAGTTGGTGTAGTCTAATATCTCGCTGACTCAAAAGGCTACAAATTCTTTGTACCGTCGGTGATCTAACTTGATCCAACTAAGCACCTTTTTAAAATCAGGCCAAAATATTTGTCGAGTCACGTTGATAGATTGTCCTTCGGTGATACATTTTGGCTTGGGGGTTAACCCGTTCATTCTGGCAGCCTTGTTATGCAATACTTAAGTTTAGATATATCTATCTTTACTTAAGTTTGGTGAGGGTAGAAACCTTGGTTGTCATTACCCAAGTTGAATGACTCGTGCTGCCTAAAAACAGAGTTGGGTTGGAGACTCGACTACTATAATAAATTCTAAATTTTAACTTTTTAGTAAAACTATCGAAGCATGTTTAGGGCTAAACCCCTCTCCTTCTCTGCGGTAGCTCGTTTCTCATGCTCTTTCTCTTTTCTTCGGAGAAGAAGACAAAGTTACCAAATCAAAAGATCTATGCGGGTGGTTAGGAGAGACCTAGCAGACCAGTTACGGGATTCCTGAAGTCTTCTGGACACCGGTGCTAATGACCTTCTTTACTTAAGGAAGAGTCTAAGGACGTTGACGAGAGGTTGAGGTGAATACGACTAGCAAATGCTCTGACAGTTCTTGCAATCGCATTCATTCATTGATAATATCTCAATAAACCCCTTATTATAACATCAAAGATATCCGTAGACATACCTTGGCTCCAATATGTGGAAGAGAGGGTTTCCGTTAACTGCTCGGATGGCTCGGATATCGATTGTATAATACCGGAGTAATATATGTTTCGATCGCAACTTCATTGAATTATTAAACTAGTTTTTGACCCGTTATAAGAATCCTGTTTTATTAAGAGAACATTTCGTATCGCTTGGATTAGTCTGTGTCCATTTTTAGAGCTAGTGTCATGCAGGCAACTGAACAACCAAAGATGCTCCACTTTCCTACATTCGCTTAAAATCCCGAAGAATGATATTAACGTTATTCGCAGGACATTTGTACATCTGGTAGAGCAGCTCCTAAAAGTAACTTTTGGCTAAATCGTTCCTTTCCTCTGTAGGTGCATGAATGCATATAAGACTTACGTTGGTGATTTAGCCTTGATGAGAATTGTAGTCGAATGCTCGCTCGAATGCACGAAGCTCGAGTCTTCTCTCCTAAGCCTCCTCTGATGACAAATACAAATAGATGCTCTGTTTAACGATCACCTTAGTTTTTGTCACAGATTTTCATATTTTTCATCCTCCACTCATACACTAAATGTTTGTGGATTGCATGGGAACCATTAAGGGACCGAAGATTCAACATGCATAGCCGAAATTTATTGTGCGCTTTTCGGTTTCTAGCGTTAGCAACATTAAGTCCATCCGAGGGTGTTTATTGCTTTACATAAATAGGTACGTACATACATATATACTGTCCGTGATTGGGCAGTAAACCTGACAGCACAATCCCCGATCAAGAAGGTCAAATCCTTCAAAGGAAAGCCTCAATATTTGAGCACTACCGTTAGATCTTCCGCAGCTTTTCCATTACCATATCTATTCTTAAAACCTGGCTGAATGCCAGAAAACATTTACATCACCAAAGGTCTGAAGAATCTCAAATGAATTTCTGTATTTCCCTCCACAAAAGAAACGTTTGTATCATGGTTTGACTGGGTCATACACATGCACTGAAATTCTCCCTTATGTCCTTGAACATGTCTGAGTGTTAAATTATGTTTCCGCAATTATATTTGGCACTGGTCGCAACCCCTCCCTCAACATAGACTTAGAATCAGCTACGGTGAAGGTCTTCGAGGTCCACACACCCTTAATTGCTGGATCGCTGTAATTTTCGCTTCTTGTTGTCATGGGAACTGGGACACAATGCACAGACAATATGTCAATTGCTCAATCTCATCGGATAACTTAAGTCCGCCAAACCTATTATCCTCTAATAAGATAAACACCAGAAAGATTCAGTTTAAAAATCCAATAATCAAGTATATCCTGAATTTACCACAATAGACATACTATCATTATACACTTGTGCTTGCACCTACACAGAAATTCATGGTAGTATCAACGGACTACCATAAATCAGTAACTGCATTTTTCACATCCACCTATGCAATGAATTTCAAGACAAGCTTGTCGCCATTTGAAATTGGCTAAAATTTCTCTCAAACTCTCACTTATGACTGTCGTAGTTAGGATCTATTGTATTTAAAATTTTAATTTCAAAAATTTAGTACCAACAATTACAGCTTCTCTTCCCATTTTCTACTTGAAATAGTTTTAAAGAAGAGACCCACCATGACGCAGTCTTACTTCCTAATTGACTGCATATGGTCCAGTTAATTTACACTTCAAAATCTTCATCGTTTCTTTACTCATCTTGTGTCACTTCAACCATAACATTTCAATGTGCGTTCATCTCTCATCGTCCGTAGTCAAAACTTCGTTTAATATTGTAAAAAGTAGAAGAAAATTTAATCTCTTCCACTTTAAAAAGTCTCAAATTACGTCCTAATCATCGCCCAGAAACTATCGACCGTATCACCAGCGATATGAGGCCTTACACTTGGTTAGTCTTCTCAAGTGACACGGTCAAAGTGGCATGTATCTTACCAAGCCAACGAGAAGAACAACAAATTCAAGGACAATCTGAGGACAAAGATCTGAGATATGAAATCGGAGACATATTCACTTGTACGGTCGTATAGTAACGATGCAGATACGACGGAAATTTCGTTCTTAAACATTCCCAAAAACAGAAAAATATTGTTCTCTTCCTTTTACTTCATTTAATTACATTTAGCTACTCCTACTCCAGAACCTATTCCTGGTCGCCTTTGAGATAACAAATTTCTTTCTATATCCCGGCAAACGAGATAAAAAATGGAATACCTAACAAGCCGATAATTCGAAAATTCAAATACAAAAATTTAAAAACGTCCTTTAGACGCCTTTAAGTGGCGTCTCAAGTTACTTTGAAATTTAAAAGGATCTAAACAAAATTGATTCTCATTAGAAGTTCGGTAATCTTTTTGAAGGATAATAAGCAACCTCATTTGGTGTTGTGTCTTAGTGACAATTTGTGGAAGTTTGAAGATATTTTTCAAAGTACTGGATTGAAATTAATTGTCTACGCACACAAGAAAATGAGATCAAATGAACAGGCCGCTACTGTTTAAAAGGAAAAACGAGATTAATTTGGAAAAATCAATCGTTATTTTGGAGCCGGAATTTGTTAACGATAAAATCCTTTTAATTAATTTCCTAATGCGCAGTAGTTTTGAAGTCGTCGAGTTAAATAGCATCAAAGACAATCTTCAGGATAATAAATTTAACACCAACTTAAACTGATTGTTTAAGTACCCTCTTTCACGGTTAATGAAACGTTGGAAAATTTTCGGATTGGCTCTACTTTGTATAATTTCAGCTTCTTTAAGTGTTTTTAAGCACTTTGCATTTTTGTATAATATTTACGATATCTATTGATCTTCTAATGAGATTTGTGACGTATAATTAAGTGGCATTTGTTGTTTCACCTGTGAAATTTTCATAGTCGAAGTCTCTTTTCTGCCTTACATCAACATGGCTCTGCTTGCAAGATCTAAGAAGATATCGACAAATAAGTGCCACCTACATGTGTACCTTTTAGGAACCGACTTTTCTAAGTACATTGGGAAGACCCCTTATTCGTATTCTCTTCGGCTAGCTCCGTCATTAGGCTATACGTATACTTTGCGTACGATGACGATAGAAGTATCAACCGATTTCAGGTCATTGTCCACTTGCTCTGATCAGTACGAATTGAATAAAGTTGACTTAGCGTGTCATTCTGAGTATGAGTTCATGGTATCCATACTTCCTTCGTGAGGATTAATGCGGAACAGAGGAACAGACCTAAGATTTCATGGTTTAACGTTCAATGAGGTAGGTTAGGTTAGGTTAGGTAAGAGTGGCTGTTGGAAATACCAACCCACTTAGGCCTATTGGCCCATTGTTATGTCACGTGGATCTATGATTCTCTTACTAATGGAACCAGTTTGAGCTTATAATAAAGCGTAGGCGACTGTTAACGTCTATGTTTTATAGATTGCTAAGGTCGTTGTAGAAGAAAGCTCCTAGATGAAGCTTTCTTCTCTGGGAGAGAGCTGGACATATACAGAGTAGGTGGAGAATTGTCTCCTCCTCTTCCTCGTCCATGCAGCTTCTACAAAAATCATTTGTAAAAGCGCCAAGCCTTCTTGCGTGCTGCCTATGAGGTAGTGTCCAGTAATGACACCTATTATGGCGCTGAGATGTTTCCTATTTAAAAGGATCAGACACTTAGAGCGATTCAGTTCCAGCTTTGGCCAGATCTGTTTGGTCGCTAGACATATTTGCCCAGCAATCCACCTAAGGTCTGTTCTTTTATTGGCATCCAGCTTTAATGTTAGTTTGCACGTAGCGATTGGTATACCTATACTACCTTTGTCTGGTAGGATAGGTAGAGTGGTTCCAATTTTGGCGGGTTCATCGGCTCTGCAGTTCCCTGGAATGTCTCTATGGCCCGGTACTCAACAAAGGTGAATGTTGAACTACTCTGCCATCTCCATGAGAGATGATCGGCATTCAAGGGCGGTTTCAGAATATAATGAAAGAGAGGCTCAGATTTAGCTTATCTGAGAAAACACCGCCACCAACTCCGCTATCAGTTTTAGATCCATCTGTGTAGAGATGGATTGACTTGTCCTCCATGAAAGCATCTTCCTCCCAGAATGATCTAGAAGGAAGCTTACATGGAAGTTTTTGTCAAACCAAAGTACAGGTATGGTGTAATCGATGTTCTCTGTGATGGCCGCGAGTTGGGAGCTACCTGTGGGTGTCCAGAAGCAGGTTGAGTGATTCATCACTTGAGGTTGTCCAAGAGCTATCGGTTTTATTCAAACAGCTAGTCATCATAGGATTTGTAGAGAGGATTTTTCTTAGCCGCGATGCCTCAGAGGTTTCTGTGATTTTGCCACAGAATGACCTCCAGTATTGTCGTTTTGCCTTCCTCACTTCTTTTTTGTATAATCTGAGGAATTCTTTGTATGAGTCCCAGTCGGTCACTTTTCTTGTGCTTTTTGCAGCGTTGGAAAATTTTCTACAGGCGTTTCTGAGCAGTCCCAGTGCAGATGTCTACCAATGTGGCTTTTTCTTGCCTCTTGGTTGAATAAGAGGGCAGGAAGAGGCCATAGCCTGATTGAGAGCCTGAGTAAATTCCTTGAATTTCATGTCAAGCTCATTGTTGTCACTCGAGAGACTTGATAGTTCAGAGGATAGCGTTTCTGACAGTATTCCTCTGTATTTTGGCCAATCATTTTTCCGGTAATTCTGGAAAGCTGGTTGGCTGGGGGGACCATCCCTCAAGCTGAATTGAATTTATCTGTGGTCTGAAAAGAAGTGTTCAGACGATACCATCCAGTTCGTTAGCCTTTGAGTGATGCTGTCGGAGAAAAGAGTAATATCTAGCACTTCCTGTCGGTTTCTAGTTATAAAAGTGGGCTCATTGCCAATGTTCCAAATTAAGAGGTTAGTACTTAAAATATAGTCAAAAAGTGACTCAGCTCTATCACAGTTGTCGGTACCGCCCCATTCCGTGTAATCTGCGTTACAGTCGCATCCGATTATGAGGCCAGTTTCTTGCCTTCCAGCTTCCAGTACCACTCTTTCTCGGTTATCACCAGGGAGAGGGTCCACATGGTCGTGGCCAAGGTAAGCCCATGCCAGCCAGTAGGAGCGTTTGGTAGTCTCTAGTCTGGCAACGGTTAAGTTGGGGTGGCTGAGGTTGGGAAGTAGAAATACATTATGGCTACATTTCACTAACATATAAGTTCTAATCTTACCTTTGTCTCTTGTATAGAGCGGAGCGTATATGGGTGTCCTAAGTCCACGAACCACGTCTTCTACAATCCATGGTTCCTAAATTAGGATAATATCTTCTGCGTTTTTTAGAAAGAGGCAGAATGAGTGCGGCCGAAGCCTTTTTTGAGTGGTGGAGATTAATCTGGAGAAACCGTATCGTTGCTACAGTTTTCCAGAGTCGTCCCCACCACGGTATTTTTGAGGTCCCCCGATTCTGATTCTGATGTGCCCAAAAGCTCATCTTCTACCTCTGATCGTCTAGGACCTCTCTTGGTTTCGTCATCGGTTTCCATTTCCGATAGGGTGCCAGAAGAGGAGACCGTTGGCTTGATAGTCACCTCGAACAGATTGGAGTCGTCGCTATCCATTTCTGGAAAGGAGGAGTCTTTTAAAATTTTGGGAGTAGTGGAAGCAGTGAGTAATCCGTCTTTTTGGACGTTTTTAGCCCACTCAATCTTGCTCTTTATGTCCGCTCTTCTCTCAACCTCCGGAATGGATCCGAAGGTTTTGATAATGCGTGAAGCATTTCGGCGTCTTAGATAGAGCGCCTTAGATGGGGCTTGCCAATGCGGCTGAGCTCCAGATCCCTCCTTGGTGGGAGGAGTTTTGGTAGCAGCAACAAGTCCGTGGCCTGCCACAAACTTGCTGCTGCTAGGGGTGGAGGAAATGATAGGACCATGGCTTACCGCAGTCTTAAACTCCCTGAATCTTTATTTTTAGGCTCGTTGCGTTTGCCTTCAGAGGATGGTGCACCATGGCCTGCCACAGTTTTGCCTCCTCTCCACAACGCAGAAGCCTTGCCGGTAGTCGGTGTAGTCACCGTTCTACCGCCCGGTATTAAAGGAGTACCGGCCTCGGATTTTGTTTTAGAGGTTTTGTCCATAAATGGTCCCACGAGTAGCGAAGAAAAGGGTGTCCATCTGTACAGAGATCCGCTCTATACAGATAAGGCTAACTAATCCGTAGGTCGCCAGGTATCCGGATATTCCGTTCGCGACTGAGTTATTTTTGGAGATGCTGGGCCCTCAGCCAGGTTGATCTTCGGGACGGGTCGTATGACACCTTGATCCAGCCCAGGGGAAGAAGGGAGTGCTTTGTGAGTTGGGGAGGAGGGGAGGGAGCATCCTTTGGTTTCAGGACTCGTCTGGAGAATTTCTTCTCAAGATTCATTGACCCTACTCAGCCTCTACAACTCGACAAGTTCGATGCTCGCGGTAGAACTTCAATGACGTAAGTTGCAATAGAGCAAGAGAATCAATTTTACCAGTTAAAAGCTGATGAACAAAGAGTATGTCACCAACTCATAACGTGCTGTAAGGGGTTTTAAGTCTAGATCGAAATATGGTGGTAAGGTGAAAATGTTAGACCAGGGGAGACTCTGTAACGTGTAACAGAGAAACTTTCGCTATACAGGTTCTACGCGCATTATATGTATATGTAGGTGCTATATGTGTTTTATTTATATGAAAAAATCGGCAATTAACATACTTAGGTTTGGCACATCTGCCAAGCTGGTCCATCTGTGCATAATGACGATTGGGAACGCTCGCTGCTCCGTCAAGGTCGGTAACGACTTAACCGAAATATTTGATGTCAAAAAAGGTTTTGGACAAGGGATGCGCTGTCATCATACTTGAAAGAAACTCACAAGCGCACCCTGGAGGTACAATCCTTTTGTGCAACTGCTAGTATACGCCTAGTATATGCATCGATATAATTCAGAGAACTCAACCGTCTCTCACCGGTGCATTCGCTGGTATTGAAATCTAAAAAAATCGATTTAGCGGTAAGTGAGGGTAAAACCAAGTATATGTTATTATTATTATTGGCTCTGCTGTGAATTCTGCCAACAATACCTCAGCAAAAATAAAGCGAAGAATCACTCATGCCAATCGCTGTTTCTTTGGGTTAAGACGGCAATTGAGTAGTAAAGCCGAATCCCGAAAAACTAATGAGACTCTATATAACACCTTGATCATCCCAGTCCTACTTTATGGCGCAGGAGCATGAATCCTATCGAAAGCTGATGAAAATATTCTCTGTCCTTTAGAGGGAAAAATACTTCGAAAAATATTCGGTCCCGTTTGAGTTGATGGGCTTTGGAGGAGTAAAATCAACGACGAACTATACAAGCTGTACAGTAGCATCTGACGAGATCAGAAAATTGCGCATCAGTCACCTAAGATGACTAGGACATGTATAGCGAATGGACACCAATACTCCGGTTCACAGAATCTTCGAATCTTACCCGTAGGGACAAAGCTGTAGAGGAAGACCTTACTTTAGGTAGCGCCCACAACTAACTTGGATTCCGTAACTGGAGGCAGTTAGCGAAGAATCGGGCTAACTGGAGAGGATTGTTATCTGAGGGCTTGGTTCATCCCGAACTGTAGCTCCATCTACTCGTAAGTAAGTAAGTAAAGTAATCCACATAATACGAGTAAAATCAAATTGAAAGCAAATAGCCTTTAGTGTGAATAGAATAACTTTATGTGAAATTTTGTGGAAACCTTACTGAAATCGGTAGTACTCGTAATAACAGAGTGCTTGCTAAGAGTTCCTTTAGCGTTGTGGCTGTTGATCTAGCTCTTTATGGATCCTTGTTGGTATTTCGAAATGATGGACTTGCAATGAATAACCAATGAAGCCTGCATAATGCTCTCGAAGAGCTCTACAACTCAAGGCAGTTTCACGACGAACCTCTGTGTATAACTTAGTATATCATCTTTTCGTCTTTTCTTGAAGAGAAGGATTATGTATGCTTTTTTCCAGGAACACGGGAACACATCATATGAAATTCAGAACTGAAAAAAGGATGTGAGAGGTTGTGCCCAACAATTCATATATTTTTTATAAAATGTTAGCTGACAGACCATCTGGACCAGCGGAGTATTCATCCTGCGATTACGGCGAGAAGTGGTACGGTTGCTACATAGTGACATACAAGTGATATTGCTAAGTCAACTCTGTCAATGTAATCTACAATTAAGTGATGAGTTTAGACCTGCTGTTCTCTGGTCTTTTCCAGGATTGATCAGCTGTAAACCAGATCTGAAACTGTCCCAGGTACAATTAATTTGTTGTTGATGGACATAAATCTTTGACATAATATGCTTGATAGAAACGTATATGCTGTTTAAGCTTCTCGCTACCAGCCCATCCGCAGCCTCGGCTTTGTTGTTTTTTCAAGCCGGGCGATAGCTCTCAATAATTGATTGTAGTCGGGTGATGGAAGTGGTAAAACTTCAAAGCTATCATCAACTCCTGGATTGTTTTAACTGTTCTCTTCATGAGGGAACTTTTTTCTCATTATCATTCAGTAGCTTTGAGATATACGTCTTCCAGCATGTTCTGGTTGCTTGCTACCAGATTATCCTTTTTGGCACAGCAAGAAAGGCCTTGGTTTATAAACAATTATAGTTTATCCAAAAATAAATGTCAGTACAGGGAAGATAGGACATTCGCATCTTAGTCTGGTTGCAATAAAATGCATAAATGTGTCCCTCTTTAAAGCTCTCATAGGGTTGCCAAGGTGTATATGATGAATCACCATAAAGAGAAAGAGCATTTCGCTTAGGGTTACCATCTCCCCATTTAAAATAAACAAATAAAAATATTGCTGAACGATATAAATTTCATTTATCTTTTTCCTCGCCATCCAGCGCCCCATATAATTTCCATTTTACAAGAAAATTCGATTCCACTCTCCAGTCATTAATAATTGAGACTTTGCTATTCAAGTATCGAAATGTTCTGCTCTTCGAGTATCGACATCTTCTGCTCTGTAAGTCTAGATGTCGCTGCTCACATTTAAGTGGTTATCACAATATGATCCCTAATTGCACAGTCAATGAATTCTAGTTTCGAAACACCACGAAAATAATCCTTTTTTTCTTAAACACAACATTAACACCGACACAACAGAGTAATTTGAACCACTATTATTTAACACAATATCACTAAAACGCACATAGTCCAACAATAATATGGTCACTTACTGCACTGCTTTGTTGCAATGCATTAAAATAGCGCGCGAATAAAATTTAAAATACAAAGTCGAAAAAAATGGTTTGACTACATTTTAACGGTTTGTCAAAAAGAGGAGAAAAAAAACGCAAATGACAACACCACCACACATATTACTACATAGTAATTCATTTTTGTGTTCTCAAAAGCTTCAAATCCCATATGCTTTTTAACAATAACACTGAAAAATTAGCAACGATGTGCTAACATTTGAGAATGGTAACACTGCTTTGATGAGATTATTTTCAATGCACAGCCAGCAGTAATGCCGAATGGTGATTTTATGATCATTCTGCCCACGGCTATCGGGCAAACAAGTCATAGGGTGGCTGTGGTTAAATCTGAAAATAATTACAACAACAATTTAACACAAAGTTCAGTGGCTTCCTTTGTGTTTATTTAGTGGTAATGTGCGATTGAGTCCACCTACTGGCACCACTGTTAGAAAAAAAGCTTTCCCATAAGCCCTGTACTGACATGTTTTGTTGGATAAGGTATAGTTATATCATGGTCTATCAATTGCAACAACAATCTCTATGTATTCGTGATTCTTGTGTCAGAAAAGGCCATTTCCTTGGCATCTTCTTACTATATCGTTTTTTAGTAGTTCACATACATCTTTTATTACAGAAGCATCACGATACTCTTGGTTGTACGAAGGGTTTATAATCACCCTATTAACGACAGTTCTTTAGAGCGGGAAATATATGGTTTCATTAATAGGCTGTTGTATATTCCTTTTGCCGACAGTCATATTACTTAAGACAAATCATGCTTATCTTATTATTTACACCCACAACTTTGTTCTAACGGTGATTTTCGTTTATCCACTTAAAGAGACGCTAGTGATATTGTATAACAATTACCATATTTTTATTTTATTTTTATTTTTATTTATTTATTTCATTATTCTTAGATTAACAAAATCAATAAATAAAACCACGAGTATATCTAAAAAAAAGTATTTAACATAAGAATAGCGATATGTCACTTCAAAAATTATTATTTGAAATGGAAATGTGCAATGTAAGACAACAAAACTTCAATTTGTTTGTGATCGTGATCAAGAAGCCAGGCTTTTACTTTTTTTAAACGCCGAATATTTTCAGGAAAGCCATTAAATAATTTGGAGTAAAAGTTTCTATAATGAATTGTGCTGAAAGGAGAGATTCTAATCAATATCCGATCATTGGATCCTTGGAAACCTTGGAAACTTTAAAATAGTATCGATAACTAACGGGAAGAATCCCCAAACTTTTAAATAAAGACATAGAGTTAGCTATGCGGTCTGCACCACAAATTTTTCTGACAGCTCACTTTTGTAATATGATAAGCAGCTAATTCCATATTCTAATCTTGAGTGACAGTCATTCATAGACCTCCGTCGAGATCATTTCGGCTTCACAGTGTGAAAGACAAAAACAAAAAGGAGTATACTTTTACTCCATAATTTATCGAGTGTTTGGTAGCCTAAGTGGCAAAAACCCGGGCGACAAATCTCGGGGTTGTGGGTTCGCTTCCCAGCCCCTGCGAACGGGTTTTTCTTTTCTTATTTAATTTATTAAACAGACAATTTTAATAAGAGAAATTAAAGTGTCTACAAAAAAAAATAAAAAATAACGTGATGGATGGTGGAGAGCGCTCCGCTTTTCCCGTAACGGAAGTGGGAAAAGGCAAAAATAGTGTTACCGGTGCCGTGGCGAAAGCCGTTAAAAGGAGGAGGAGCTTGAAAACCCCTCCTATTCTCACAAAAAAGAGAACAAATGCCGTCTTAACGGCTGATAAGGTCAACTATGAGGGGGGCAATAACAACTTTCCCTCTCTAGCCGCATCCGAATCGGAAGATGATGATGAAGAGATAAATGAAATTAATAGCAGCATACAAATGCTGAACGAAAAAATGCTTGCTATTAAACAAAAACAAACAGCACACAGGCAGAGGGAGCAATTGGAAGTAGCGAGCTCCCAACAACAAATCCAGCAGCAGCAGAAACAACAGCAGCAGCAGATACAGCAACAGCTTCAAAAACAACACCCGAAACCACAGCAGCTTAAAAAAAAAGCAGCAGCAACAACAACAACAACAGCAACAACATCAGCAACAACAACAACAGCAGCAGAAGAAGAAGGAGAAGGTACCACCTATTAATACCTATAAATTGTAGGTAAGTGCAACCAAGGACCTGTGTAAGTTGGTCATTGGGAACAATTTTAATATTAAGCGATTGGGGAACGATCGCCATGCCATCCACTGTAATACAGTGGAGGGCTACGCGAAAGTTAAAGAGCTCCTAAAGGAAACGACGACGGAGCACTACTCATTTACACCGAAGTGTGAAAAGCGGCAATCGATGCTGCTGAAGGGATTGGAACCGTCTTCTGATCCTGGGGAGATCCTGGCACTGCTCCATTTACCACAGCTAGAGCCAGGCGGGAGAAACGGAGTCTGCCGTTCTTCCTGGTGCAGCTCAGTCCCGAAAGCCGTCTGGATAGTCTAAGGAGTATCAATGTCCTAGACTACCAAGTGGTTCACTGGGAAAAACTAAAAAGGAGCGAAGGCGTTATACAATGCGTTCGCTGCCAGAGGTTCGGGCACGCCGCGTCGAACTGCCAAATGCAGCCTCGATGCGTGAAGTGCGCTAAGAACCACAGTTCCGAGGAGTGTGCTCTGGGTGTTGACGGAACATCCGATAGGTCGCAGCTCTGTGTTACGTGGAAACGTGGGACACACCGCAAACTATCGGGGTTGTCCTAAGTTCGCCGACATAAAAAAAGGAAAACTGGCTCAGCAGCAGAAGGTGGAGGTCAAACGTTCACCTGTTAGATTCCAAACACCAGCCTTCACGTCCCAAATTTCCTACGCCAAAATGGCGTCAGGTAGGGGGGCTACGGTACAGCAAGCGACTGTTGCTTCTCCGGCGCCAACGCCGAGAACAACGGAAGCTGCACCTAACATGCTGGCCATCTTGCTTGCAATCCAAGGGCAGATGGCTCAGCTGCAAAAGCAGGTGCAAGAACAGGCCAAGCGGGTGGACCAGATCTACGCTCTGCTGCCGGGCTTAACGCAACACATGTCGTAATGGGACGTACATGGTGGAGCAAACTTTGAAGGTCCTTGAGGTGAATGTTAATTCACTGATTAGGGTCGAACGAAGAGCCGCGATGTTTAAATTGCTACAAGACCAAACTCCGGATGTGCTTTTCGCTAGCGAAACCAAGCTAACCGATAAGCACAAACTGGAGTACAATAATTATATTGTTATAAAAAGAAATTGGCCCAGATCCAAACGCGGGGGCGGTGTCGCGATCTTCATTAAAGAAGGTATAAAATTTCACAGAGTGTACAAGGGAGTGTTGCGTAGGTTCCGGGTGTTGGAGGCAGTTGTCATTTACATTCCGCTTCGCAGTGGAAAGCGGCTGTACTTGGCCTCTGTTTATGCACCTGAGGCTTCACAATTCACCCTATTTATTACAGAGCTCGACACGCTTTTTCGACTTCTGAGGCTGTAATCGGGGGAGAATTATTTTATAATCGGCGGGGATTTCAACGCTAGACACAGAGATTGGGGAAATAATTTGCCAAATACTAGAGGGAACCTTCAACTCGATTAGTGGGGTCAGCACGATGTCATGTACAGACTCGGTCTTAAAGCGACGGACAACCCGTCGTTTCCTAGAGGCGGCTCTTATTTGGATCTACTGCTGTACGACGAACGTATACGACTGACAGGTACGAACTTACAAACGCTAAACAGTCTACTCACATTCGTGTACGACAGCGACCATTGCGGTTTTAGCAAAGACATTACAGTTCCCAACGAAATTGCGGAATTGGAGGAGTTTGTCCAAAGATATTCTTACAACTACAGTACAACTCGATGGACACGCTTCTCCGCAACCTTGACTAGAGCGCGCTCCATCCACCGTCCAATAGGAATTTGTCAAACGAGGAGATCGACAATTACCTAAAACAAATGAACGAGACAATTAAACAAACTATGGACACTACAATACCGCGGTATCGACATACGACTAACGAAGACCTTTTCCGCAATCCTACTATTGACGCACTGCACCGACAGAAAAGTAGACTTCTCACAAGACTCAAAAACTTGTACAGACAGTTAACTGACAGACAAGATCCGGAGATTAGGACACTGAAGTCGTCGATTAAAAATATTCAAACGCTAATAAAAGAA
The DNA here is from genome assembly GCA_949129095.1 of Volucella bombylans. Lineage (NCBI taxonomy): Eukaryota > Metazoa > Arthropoda > Insecta > Diptera > Syrphidae > Volucella > Volucella bombylans. The sequence continues at coordinate 44,282,125 of OX422142.1, read as the reverse complement.
AATTACAGAATTGCTGTAAGCTCATATTGGAACAACAAGGTTCGAGCTGTAAACACCAGCAACCCGAATATGTTTCCGTAAATCAATAAACTATTTCGGAGAAAAAATCAAAACGACCTTGAGTGTCTTAAAATAAACCGCACGACAGATAACGAACGGTTACTGACAAAAGCAGGTATTGATCCAAATGAGGCCGCTGATGATGACAACTTCTTTGTGATCGAGGATCCATAGGAGAAGGTTGAGGCCATAGGGGCGACTTTCCAGGAAGTATACAAGGCCACTGATATCATTGGCCCTAGTTATGACCTGGACAATCGCGTCTTGGTGCACGACTTCTGCATTCGAAATAAAATAGGGAACTGGCGATCCGAGGGCTCTGGTCCGGTTCAGCGACGGAAACATGGCAAATAATGTCATTTCTAGAGAGGGTGACCTACCCCCGTTCATTTCGAAAGGAGGAACTCCATGAGATCTACGACACAATCAGGGCTAAGAAATCAGTGGGGACCGATGGTATTCCGAACATCGTGGTTCGACATCTTCCTCCAGAAGCGGTGGACATTTACACCACCCTGTTTAATAATGCAATGAATAATGCACATTATCCAGTGCATTGGAAAACGGCGGTGGTTCAACCTATCCCCAAAAAGGGAAAGGATATATCCTATCCGGCGAATCTCCGGTCGATAAATCTCCTTCCGAATATCAGTAAGGTTTTTGAAAAGGTAATCAATAGAGCTCGGTCTAGGTGGGTTGAGGACAAACATATAGTTCCGAATAATCAATTCGGTTTTAAGGCGGGACATGATATCTCACATGCCGCGTCTAAACTGGTGTCCGATATCCAATGGAATAATGGCAAAAAACAATGTACTGGTGCCTGCCTTGTTGACTTGGAGAAGGCCTTCGACACCGTATGGTTAGAGGGTCTTTTCTATAAGCTGACTAGGCTGGGGATCAGTAAACCACTCTTGTACATTCTTTATAACATGCTAACCAACAGACAGTTCATCGTGAAGAATGGTGATGTGACTTCTGTAGGAATATTTCAAATTAAAAATGGTCTTCAGCAAGGCGCGGTCAATTCGCCGATCCTTTTCAACATTTTTACAAGCGACTTGATAGGTTCACTTCCCCAAACTATTGCGTACGCAGACGATTTGGTAGCGTACAGAACAGGTCCAAAAATCGAGGTTATTAATACTCTCTTACAGCGTGACTTCGATAAGATAAGACGACTTTGCGATGACTGGAAGTTGAAAATCGACTTTCAGAAGTCGGAAACCATTCTCTTTAGGACGCCGTTGTCTGGAGCCTCTAGGGATACCAGAAAAAATTGGCGAAAGTTCTCGATAATTGGACAACACGGGCATCCGCTTGAATGTCGAAATATAGTCAGATACCTTGGAATCTGGCTCGATCAGTTTCTGTATTTTGGCAAAAATGTAGATGCTGCTCTGGCCAGAGCTAAAGGCGCTTTTGCCCTTACAAAGAGACTGTTTTATAGCAGCCAACTCGATGCGAGGGTAAAGGTAATCTGCTACATGGCCCTTATCAGGCCCATGCTGGTATTTGGTTGTCCCGTGTGGTTCAATGTACGAGCAAGCTTAATGGAAAAGATTCGGGTGTTTGAGAGGGCTTGCCTTCGCTTGTACAGAACACCAGAGTCGGAGTACAAGAAATTTTATCCTAATGAGGTCCTTTACAACAAGGCGAACCTAATACGAGTGGACAACTTCGTAATTAAGCTGACTCGAGGGCACATTGCAAGAGCAATGACCTCGACGAATAACCTGATATCTGGGGCTTACTACCCAATTACCTTTACCACGAGAATGTGCGCTCTGACGGCTTCGTTCCACCGGAAGCATTCCCCTACCTAGATCAGATAGGGTTGATCCAGGATAGATCAGCGGTTCCGTTAATCTTCCATGTCGCTCGGACAGCTGGGGACAGGCGACTCAACTACAACAGAGACGTCACATACGGCAGTGTGGATCGCCTCAGGTTCAGTAGGGCGGTGGGGAATCGCGATAAGAGGGATGTCGTTCGGCGGCACCAGCATTTCTGGTGGTTGAATGATGGAGAAGATGTTCCGTCCTCGTTTCCGTCAATTATGGACCAGCCTCACTAATGAGGCAGAGCTGACCAATTTATTTGCTCGGTGAATAGCGATGACCAGCTTACATAGGTTTAGGTTAGCACTTAAGAAATATATGCATGTATTGGTGTATACCTTTGCATATACCATTATATGTATATAATTGTGTATAATGTCTATGTGTTTGTATGTGTGTATTTTGTATGTAGGCTAAGATTTATTTTAAGTTAGATATTAAGTTTTTATAAAAAAAAAAATGTCCATATGTTAAGTTTTTTGTTTACATATTGTTTTTTCTTAGCTTTAAGTATACAAAATAAATATTTATAAATAAAATGTAAATAAATTCGAAATGCATAGATATAAGAACTTAGAGTAGCTTATAGTGCCTGTGTGGGGCCATCAAGTTAGTATAAGATTGTTAAGTAATTGTAAGCTACGAGCTCGTAGCATTTAAGCATTTTTTGTTAGTATATAATAGTTAGTGATTAAGAAATTAAAAATGCATTTAAAACTAAAAAAAAAACTAAAACTCTAATCTTGAGTGGATAATAGCGAATTAGACAGCTTTTAAGCTATTATTATCTAAAATATTTTCAAATGATAAAAACATCGAATGTAAAATCTAAGTTTTTCCTTAAGGTATGGTGAATGTTGCAGCCAGCTCATATTTTGATCAATAATAAAACCCAGATATTTGAATTCTTTGACGCTTTCAATTTTGTAACAAAGTGTACTGCATTTTAAATTATCATTGAAGGTAATCTTCAAATCGTTTTCACCGCAATTACACAAATTGAGGCAGTACCTGGAGCAGTCAGATGAATGAAAATATATGCTGACATTAGGAGGCTCCAACATGCCTACATTACATTATAAAATATTAGTTTAGTTTTGCTAATAACAACTAATTTATGGTGGAAAAACCAAGTTTTTAGTATGCTGATATCGTTATTTATATTAGCAACTAGTTCCAGGAGATTAGAACACAAATCATAGGCAAAATCGGTAATTCTCCCTTTAAACGATTGGAAAACTATAGAGTTAATGCATATAAGAAACAGTATGAGACCAAGTACTGATCCGTGAGGTACTTCTAGGTTCGTGTAACTATGGCATTGTTCAATTTTAAATGTTTGCATTCTATCGTTGACTTATGAAGCAAACCAACTAAACATGAAACCACGATAGCCTGCACAGTGCAATTTATTTAAAAGAATGACTGGATATACCATATCAAAAGCTTTAGTAATTACAACGAAAAGACTAGTGCAATATTTCTTCTCATCTAGACCTTTCTTAATATAGGGTTTTCCAATAAGGACAATTTTTTTTTTAAATAAAACGCAAACCATTTGAGATATTTCAAAAACTTTATTATCGGCTTGAAGTACAATCAAAGCATTTATGAATAGAATTCGACTTCGTTCATATGGCCACCGCGGGCACGTTTGCAGCGGTCGATTCGTTGGACCCAATTTTCAACGACTCGGCCACACATTTCGGCCGAAACGGCCGCTATTTCACGTTCAATGTTGGCTCTGAGCTCTTACAACGTCGTCGGCGTGTTGGCATAAACTAATGACTTAACGCAACCCCATTATTGACGAACCCATTGAGCCAAAAATGTGCTTCGTCACTGAAGATGATTTTGCGATGAAATTCCTCATCTTGGCGCATCTTCTCCAGAACCCAATCGGAGAACGTACGTTGCTTCAACTGGTCCATCGGCTTCAGTTCTTGAGTCAGCTTGATCTTGTATGGGTGTAAACCAAGATCCTTACGCAAAATACGCCATAATGTGGTCTGAGCCATGCCCAATTCTTGAGAACGCCGTGGATTGACTGATTTGGATCGTATGCTACCGACGCCTGAACGGAAGCGATATTTTCGACACTTCGACCAACCCGTTGTTACACTGACACGGCAACATCACACAACGAATATGTAGACTCAAATTTTTGCACTAAATTTGTTATTGCCTGTCTACTAGGGCGAGAATTACGACCGAAAATTGGAGTTAACGCTCTTAAAGTTGCAGTCGCCGACTCCGAATTTCGGTAGAAAATTTTTATAATTTGCAATCGTTGCTCGTTCGTGTACTTTACCATGATGAATGTTGAGCTTACTGAATAAATTGACAGTGACAGTTTGATGATTAGTGAAAGAGTGCGTTCACAAATTATTTTTATTATTATTCAAAGTTGTCAAGTCCCTATTGGAAAACCCTTTACAATACTAAGCTGTGGAAACTTATGACATACTCGTAACCTGGCATTTTACAAGCAGCAGCAGCAGCATTGTTTAAGCATCTACTTATGGAAAGGGGTTGGCAAGCTGATTGCTTCCTGTATTGTAGGAAAACTTTCTACAATATGTAGCCTTATGTAGTATTTGTATAAAAGAACAACAATTCGTGTGCTATTCAATAAGAACACCTAAAATAGCAAATTAGAGGACTATATGCTTTAAATCACTTTATGTCTCCGATATACATAGATAACCTAGAAATGGTCTCTGCATGTTGGGTCCCCCGATAGATAAGTGGATACAGAAAATTGTGCTTTCTACATTTCGAAGAAAGTGAGTGCAATATACATAGATCTATGTACATATGATATATGAAAATGTTCCAATTTTAAAACTGATAAAATTCTGTAAACGATTTTAAATATACACGACGCAATAAGATTGTAGAAATGTTGGGTTTTACTTTTGTGTTAAAAATATTATCGGACGTTGTATTAGTATAAACATAAAAAAACAAAAACAGTTTCTTATATATTATACAGACAGCAATATAATTAATTTCTATCTGGCGACTAAACGTCGACAAACAGGAATTGAATTGTTGTTTTCCACTTTCTCTAAAATTAGAAAAGGATAACTCTAAAGAGTTTTACCGATTTTTCTTTTTCCATTGGTGTTAGACGTATTGAGATTACTCAGAATCAGTTTATGACTTAAAACACATGGCGGTGGCATTAAAACACCACATGATTCACCGCCAAAACGTCTCCCTTAGCACTTGAAATGCATAGTGATAAGCGAGTTGAGTTTTTCGAATGTACATATTTGACAGGTCCTTTTTTTGGGTAAACAAAATTATGCATGAAACACTATCCATGGTCTTGGTTGGGTTTCAAATCCATAAATTGTCGGTTATGGATGATCTGTTGTGTTAACTGTGCGATTTAAATGTCTGTGTCAAGAAATAAATAAATCCTGTTCACAAGAAATTTTAGGTCTTGGCTGTGTCTCGGGAATCAAATTTCAATGTTTCATTATGCCCTAGGGTACACAGAGAGTAAAGTAGGGTGACTTTACAATATACCCAGCCCGAAGTGTAGAGAAGGAGTGGATTGGATTATGTTTGCGTCAGTGAAGACACTTGTTGTGATATAACTAAACTTGTTAACTTAACACAAATGAATTAGACTATAGTGAACACCAACTGTCATGTGGTTATTATTTATGTTGACATTTTTAATCTATCTCTCGGAATAACATGTATGGGACATATTCTAGACAAAGAGTGTTGCTAACTAAAGAGGAAAATTTGTAGGTAGGTGATGGATAACGGATAATTCGACAAATACACACAGAATTAATAGAACTAAATGGAAAACATTCATTAGTGTTGTAAATTTGTTGATTACTTATATAGATGGCGCTAGTTTCGAGAGGTATCAGCCCCTCAGCTAGCATGTCTCTTCAGCTAACGCGATCTTTCTTAGGCGTTGTCCAACTGGGTTGGAGTCGAAAACCGGGTTATTCGAGCTTTTCTGACGAGGTCGGCATCGCTGGACAGCCCGTATAGTTCACTGTTGAAACGCCTCCTCCATCCTCCATTAATGCAAATGGTACCGAAAATAACCAGAGGAACTTTTCTCTCGATGTGCCCAAGAGCATTTTCATCCTTTCGACAGTATCCATGCTTCTCGAACGTAAAACGGAACTGATGACCAGTGTCTCGAATTATATCATTTTAGTTGCTCGAAAGAGTTCTCTACTACTCAATTACCTTCCAAACCCATAGAATGATTTTCGCGCTGGTGTAGTTGTACGCAGCCGAGGCATATAAAGTCCATTACTACCTCAAAGTTGTAGATCATCAATCAATCAAGGTGTTTTCTCTAATGCTAAATTGACTGGCTGTCAAATATAAAATAAAATTGAATAAATTACGATTCAAACTTAGAGCATTCAAGGAAAAACCAGTTCATGGAACTAAGTGTAACATAGAATGGTGAGTAATGGTGAGAAATGGTGGTGAAATGGGTTAATTTAGCGATAGCGACATCCTTTCACAACAAACTTCTCAGAAAATGATGAAAAGGATTAGTTTACTTAGCCTACATCCCCAAATATTATGCATACTGTACCTACATAAAGCCTTCTTCCAATAATCGACTAATTAATGGATAGTAAATTGTGAAATCTGTTATTACCATGGAGCTCCTCTTCGGAAGCAAGTCCTGTTTTTAGACTTATGTTACGAAAAACACTCCCTTACCTTGCCAAAAATCATTCAAGAATGGCCTCTACGTATTGAACTTCTTTGGACAAATGGCTGATGACTTCATTCAACACTACTGAACTCACTCCAGCCAAGTTTTACTTTCTCATGAAGACAGTAACATGTTTGAAATTTTGACTGAGAGCCTGTTTTTAGTGTCCCAGTCGTAAACTAAAACAGGGTTATTTGCACTTTAAAACAGTGGCATTATCCCTAGTACAGCAGACAATATATCTAAGATCTTCGAGAAATATTAAGAAATAAAACGAAAAGAAAGCCCCTGCTTTTGTTCGTTAATTTTGCTTTAGTTTATACAGCTAACTATGCATCTACAATACATCGTGTTTTTCTTTTTTTCGATTTGCCCGCACTGTCAAAAATTGGGTGGTTATGAGGTTCAATGCATTGAACTCATATGATCTTCCACACCGCAAATCTTTCTGCTTTCTAAAAGAGGTCATTTAGAGCAAATGAACGCAATTATTTTCAGCAAAACTGACGTCATACCCTAAGTTGTGGGCAAGTAAATTTTAGTATTAAAACTATTCCGTCTTTTTAACAAAGATTTGAAATATAAACCACTATCTCTTCAGAGAAAGCAATTTACAGTTTAAACCTCTTTGCGACACGAATTCATGAAAAGTAATAAAAGCATAAGAAAGGAGTAAAAGAAGTAGGCAATTTCTGTCCTCGGTGCCAAATACCAATTACCGAAAACTTTATTTGTATATTGATTTTTTTTAACCTTTGGTACGTTACCTGGGCAGTTACCATAGTAGTGTATCATGTGAGAAGTAAGTTAATGCAACGAGGAACTTTTGGCACTCTTCGTAGCTCATTACGGCAGTAACCAAATCGTGGCTGTGGCTCAAGTGGTAATGGACTAGCTTCCAAATCGGAAGGTTCGGTGTTCGAATCCCAGCCTCGCCCGAAAGACATATTCATTTTTTCAGTTAACGATAATCAAGTATTTATTATCATTATCATAATTTATTAACAGGTAATTACAAAATTACATGGTAATAGCGTTTAAAAGAGCCTAGCTGCAGAGACTATTGGCTCTAATCGTTTTATAATTAGATTTAATTTATGGATTGAAGTTTATACAAATGAGAAATTTATTTATATTTTCGATATTTTCGGAATTAGGATTTTTAAGTACATCATAGATTGAAACATTTTTGAAAAAGTATTTTATGAAAGGTTTTGATACTATGCAGTTATTTAAGACATGAGAGATATCAAGTGCTACGCTACAAGTTACACAAATTGGAGGACTATTTCTATTTAGCAGGTGTTGATGAGTAGCTGCGGTATGGCCAAGTCTTAGACGAACGAAGTTCGAGATTTTGGTTTTAGATATTTTTGTAGGATACCAAGGCTGAGATTTTTCGGGGTTCACTTTTTTGTAATTATTTGCTGTTTGTTTTTCAAAGATTTTTGTATATTTCTCTTAATATCGTGCTTTGAAAATATATTAAATCTATATACTGGCACATCTTTTGCAGAGCTTGCCGCATTGTCCGCTTCCACATTTCCTCGGATATTAACATGGCCAGGAGTCCACATCAATTTTAATTTGTTTGGCATCATAATTATTTTATTCCTTATTTCGGAGATAAGGTGAGAATTGTTGTTTGGGTTGCTGATTGCTTTAATGACTGATATGCTGTCAGAGCATATAACAAATTTTCCGCTGATCTTCGTTGTTGTTTTGGCCGCTTGAAAAATAGCGAAAGCTTCTGCAGTGAAGATTGATGAAAATTCTGGTAGTGTACCAATGTTCAGGATGTAACCATTTTCATGTGTGACAGTGAACGAGGTATTGTCTTGAGACTTCGATCCGTCAGTGAAAATAAATTGCCAACCATTATTTTTAAATTTTGATATAATAATAATGATCGGTATACTGCATTGTTGGTGTTATTTTTTCTGTGTTGGGCCAGAGTCATTATGAAGGAGTCAGATTTGATGTGCCATGGGGGGGGTAGGACAATACGGTGCTCTGTATCCTTTTGATTGGAATTTTCATTAGATGGGCCTTATCAAGGATGATCTCTATTGCCGATGGGATCCTATTTACTCGTTTACGGTGAATAGACTGTTGAAGGTCCTTATCAATAATGGAGTTTTTAGAAAAGACCAATTTCGCGGCTAGTTTTGAAGTCATTTCGTCGATTCGATACTCAAGGGTAGGAAGTCCTGCTTCTGCGAGGATATTCTGTATAGGTGTTGTTGGGAATGCATCTACGCTTCTTCGGACTGCTTGGTGGTAAGTTGGTTTTATAAGTTTGAGGGTTGATTTCGGGCACTTGCCATATATATAAATTCCATAATCGATCTTACTAAGGACTAACATTTTGGTAACATATGATATGGTGTTAATATGTGCATGACTTTTCTTAATGGCTAAGTACTTAATAATATTCAATCTCGATTTCTTAAGATCTAAGCAGTGTTTTTTCCAGTTATAACAATTATTAAAGACTAATCCTAGTACATTTAAGTTTTTGACATTTGCAATCTGTACATTTTTAATACTTAGAATTAATTCTGGGTAGTTTCGTTTACGGCAAACATGGAGTAGCTTACATTTGCTTAATGATAATTTAGCTCCAGAGAAGGTCGACCATCCTAAAATATCGTTTAGGGCCTTACTTAAAAGAGTTTTACATTTAATTATATCACTGTATTTGCTTAAGATATAAATGTCATCCGCATAAAAACAACTATCTAAGAGTGTATATTTATTTAAGATAGTGCAAATATCATCGAAAGCGATTATAGATAGAACTACTGACAGTGGAGATCCTTGGGGGATCCCGTTGTGTAAAGGATGACTGTTAGAAAATACATTGTTGGTTTTCGTGAAGAATTTTCTATTTCTAAGAAATGATTTAACATAACCGAATATTTTTTTTCCAATACCCCATATTTGTTTAGTATTATATGTAAGCCGATTCTATCAAACAACGCTCTTTCGAAGTCCAATGAGAGTACAGAAACATGGTTTCTAGAGGAAATGGCTTTGGAGATGTAATTATCTAAATGAAGATGAGCGTCAACACATCCTCTGTTTGACTTAAAAGCTACGAGTACTTGCTTAGATGAAATAAGTTTTTTTGTTTCAACAAACCATAGCAAGCGCTTTGCAACAATCTTTTCCAGGGTTTTTGATAAACAAACAATGAGAGATATGGGGTGATATCCTTCAACTGAAATTCTATCCTTGTTTGGCTTAGGGATGGGAATTAGGATTGCAGTTTTCCAACTTTGTCTGATGACCCCGGTATTGAGTATATTATTGTACAGCTGAATAACTCTTTCTTTAACATCCATTGGCAGATTTTTAAGCATTGGGTAGGATATTCTATCTCTACCAGGAGTTTTGCCTTTGGCTTTATTTATACAGGATTCAAATTCTATCAATGAGATGGGAAGATCGATTCTCCTAGCGGAGAGATGGTTTCTGGTGTCACAGTCACTAGGGGAAAATTTGAGGAATTCATTTTTTTTTTTTTTAAATAAAGGATGAGTGAAAATTTTGATCATTGGAGAACTCAGACCAAGTTTGGGCAAAAAAATTTGAAATTCGTGCTGGATCTAACAAAACTTCGTTCGGCGATTTGATGCTTGATATAGTAAGAGATCTAGATTTACCTGTAAGTCGTCGAATGTTTTGCCAAATTTTGACTGGGGAGGTATCGGGATTTATGCTCGATGTAAATTCCGCGAAATTCTTAGTTTTACTGTCTTTAAGGGTTCGTCTGAATTTTGCATTTGATTTTTTTATAAAAATTCAGGTTAGCTTGTGAAGGTGCTTTTTGAAATTCTTTTAATGCTTTCATTTTTTCCTTACGGAGGGCAGAAAGTACTGGGTTCCACCAGTTGTTGGGACTGATTGAGGGATTGAGGTATTAGCAGCAGTTCTGATTGCTTTTTGAATTAATGCAGCTTCTTTGTTGGGATTAATTGCTGGTTGTTTATCGGATAAGTATTCTGAGGCTGTTTTCCTAAATGCCGGCCAATTTGGAAAGTCCAATTTAAATGTGGGGGTTCGGGGAGTAAACGTGTAAGTGTGATCGAGATATGACTGGGTAATAATGGGTAGATGGTCGCTATTGTGAAAGTCATTCGAGATTTTCCAGATGGTTTTTGGGAATAGTTCAGGTGAACAGCAGGTAATATCAATATGGGTGAATGTATTGTGTGTCGAAAGGTGAGTTGGTGCGCCATCATTTAATAGAAGGAGATTTGCGTTGAGCAGAAAGTCTTCAAACATTTTGCCTCTTTTGTTTGATGCCGGAGAGCCCCAAAGTGTACTCCACGCGTTGACATCACTCCCGAGGATCAAGAGAGATTTAGTGTGACGGATGATATTGTCAAGATCGTTTTTACATATACTTTGGAGTGGGTGTATGTATAAGTTAATATAAGTTATTTTGGTTTGAAGTTGTAATTCGAGAGCAAGAGATTGAATATTTGGGTTGAGTGGTAGGGGTGTGTGTGGGATGTTTTCCTTAATCAATATACCTATGAATTCTTTAGCTGCCGTGTTAGTGGGAAGATTTTTAAAATACCCAATGTAACCTTTAGGGGTAATAGGAGTAACGTTAAATGGAAAGTTTGTCTCTTGTAATGATATAATACTGGGCTTATAGTCTTTGATTAAAATACTTAGTTCATCAAAGTTATTTAAAAAACCTTTCATATTCCATTGTAGAATACTAAGCGCCATGTATTTTGGGTGAGTATGAGATAAACACAACTTTTTCGTGCGCGAAGCACGAGAAATGTGTTTACTAGTGGTTGGATTTATTGTTTGAGAAGGTTGTGAAGTTGGTATGTGTAAAAAAATTGGTTGATTTACATTAAGGTTATTAGGATTTTGACTCTGCGATCCAGAGGCCGAGCCACGCAAACTCTCAATAGAGATCGCTTGACTCGGCCTTTGAGTCGCAAAGACAGGATTTTGGTTATAATGTGCGTTATTACATGTCGACATCGTCGTTCAGCTTTTTTGTTCCTTTTGTATTGTTACTATTATTTTTAAAAGTTGATTTGTTAGGTAAGATACATTGTAAGAGGATTGATGATTCGTTGTTAGTGTTGGCGTGTGTGGTCTGGTTTTTGTTTGAGAGGATGTTAGAGGTGGATATGTATGATGTGGTTTGATTGGGAGAGAGAGAGTGAGGTGAATTTTAGTTTGAGCGTGTCTGGGTCTGGGATTTGTTTGTGTTGTCATTTTCAGAGTCAGAGATTGTTAGATTTGCATTGAGAGACTTCGGGGGGAATTTTACGCTATTTTCTGAGTAATTGGGTTTTGTTGGGTTTTGAGTTTTAGAATTGAGTGAAGTCGATGGGTTATTTGTAATAGTTTTATTTAAGACTGCTGTTTTGGCTTGAGATGATTCTTAGATTTTATTTTGTGTCTGGTTATTTTGTTTGAGCTTTTCAGCAAATGTTTCAAATGACGTAGAGGTGTGAGAGGGGTTACGTTCTTTATAAATACGCTTTGCTTCTCCCATGGTGCATTTGTTTGTAGTCTTAATTGATAATATTTCTTTAATTTTGGTGGGGGCGAATGCCCCCATTTATTCGGCTTAATACAAGCTATAACTTAAAAAATAAACTTAAACTAAAACTTAAAACTAAGGTTGGTTGGAGTGGTGAAGGAGAACAGATTTGAGGTAGGAAGTGGTGCGGTGAAAGTCAAAGACGGTAGGGTTTGAGTTGATTTGACGTAGCATACGGGAGATTGGTTCGTTCGCGCCTTAGGAGGTGTGGTGGGTTGGTAGATAGAAGAGTCGAGGGGTACGTAGATTACGAGGGTTAGTGTTGAGGAAAATGGAGTTGTGAAGGGACGCGCATTCAACGTGACCTGAAAGGAGTCGATGAATGAAGAGAAAGTCTGCTGCTTCTCTGCGATCTTCGAGGGTGTTTAAGTTGATAAGGTTGAGACGATTTTGATAGGGGGGCAGATTAAAAGGATCGTCCCAGGGCATACCTCGAAGAGCAAATCGAAGAAAACGACGCTGAATGCTTTCAATTCTCGAGATATGAACACGATGATATGGGGACCATACTTGACTGGCGTACTCTAGGAGGGGGCGAACAAAGGTAATATAGAGGGACCTGGTCACGTATGGGTTGGTGAATTCTTTGGACCACCGTTTTACAAAACCTAGTGCAGAGTTGGCTTTGAGGATTATCTCATCCATATGTAAACGGAAGTTGAGCTCGCTGTCACACAAAATGCCGAGGTCGCGAAGAGACTGTACGGAGGAGATAGGTTGGTTATGGAGAAGATAGAGTCGGGGAGGAGATTGGTTCCGCTTATGTGAGAAGGTGATGGATTGGCATTTGGCGATGTTAAGTTCCAAAGAATTTTTGAGGCACCAGATCGAGAAACTATCAAGATCTTGTTGAAGGAGGAAAGAGTCATGGGGAGAGGAAATGCTTTTGAAAAATTTGGTATCGTCGGCGTAAAGGGAGACAGACGAGTGTTTGATGATCATATCGAGATCATTTATGGTTAATATAAAAAGAAGGGGACCGAGATGGCTGCCTTGTGGAACTCCAGAGGTGGCCAAAAATGGAGCGGACTGGGCTGACCTAAAACGAACACTGTAAAAACGGTTTTCGAGGTAAGAGGATATCCATTTTAACAATATGGGTTCAAAGCCGAGGGCAGACAATTTAAAGATAATTAACCGATGAGAGATTTTATCGACTTCGACTTCGACTTACATCGACTTCATTGCCATTCTCTAGGGCAGAGAGGGCAAAGGATACGAATTCAACGAGATTTGTGGTGGTTGACCTACCCTTTAAGAAGCCATGTTGTCTAGGGGAAATAAGTGATTTGCATTGTAAGCTTAGAGCTTCATACAAAATACTTTCGAAGAGTTTGGGTATATGGGAGAGTTTAGCGATGGGACGATAGTTGGTTATTTCATTCTTTGATCCTTTCTTGTGGATCGGGGTTATGAAGGAGGTTTTCCAAACCTGAGGAAATTCTCCTTGTGAAAGGGATAGACGGAAGAGATTAGAAAGGGCAAGGGAAAGAGAGGAAGAACTTTTTTTAAGAAATATGGCAGGGAGGCCATCTGGGCCGGGTGTGAATTCGTCATTGAGTTGGTGTAATTTATGTTCGATATAAGACGGATCAAAAATATGAGAGAGAAGTGGGCCATTAGAGAAGTTCAGTAGGTAACTAAAATAGGATGGATCTGGTACAAAGGAGTCGTTGGTGAAGGATTGTTTAAAAAATGTGGCAAATAGGTTGGCAATGGTGAGTGGATCGGTTGATGACCTGTTGTTGAAAGAGAGGGAAGGAGGGTAACCATCGGACTTTCTTTTGTAGTTAACAAATTGGAAAAAGGACTTAGGGTGGTTTATAAGGTTGACTTGCGCATTGTTAAGGTAGCGCTGGTAAAGGGAATCGTAAAGTTCGGTGAAATGAAGATAAGCACCAAGATACGAGTAGTTGGAATAGTCGGTAAAGGATCTGGTACGCAGGAAAACAGCCCATAACTTATTTCTCTTATTTCGTAAGGAACGAAGCTTGCGATTATACCAGGGAGGACTAGTAGATGATGTTTTAAGGCGGGAAAACGGAACGTAAAGGGAAAAAGAATTAAATATTTCTTTATAAAAAATGGATAAGGCATCATTTATACTTAAGTTGTGAAAGTTAAAGTGGGATCTGCTCAGATATTCACTGATTTTGTGAAAGTTTGCTTTATGAAAGTCGTGGGATGAGAGAGTTGTGGGGGGAGTGGACTGGAATGAAGAGTTATGAAAAAATGAAAGTAGAAGGGGGGGATGGTAGTTATCGATTGTTGAGAGAGATAGGGGACAAAGTGAGACTGAGGAGTTAATTGGATCTGTTGTGAAAATAAGGTCTAATTGCCTGCCCATATAATTGGATATACCACTGACTTGGCATAGACTTGAGTCTGTTAAGCGATCTAAGAAGAGACATTCCTTAGCTGAGATGGCATTTGAAGCGATGAAAAACGATTGATCATCTGATGGAGTCCACTGTAGCTGAGGAAGATTAAAGTCGCCGAAAATAAGGATATCATCAGTAGGGTCTGACAGGTCAATTAAATGATCGATCGCATCAATAACAAATTGGTAAGATTCGATAGGTTGAGCTGGTAGGATGTAGCAACATATAACGTAAAGGGACTTGAGAGGCAGTGATATTTTTATTGCGACAAAGTCGGCTTTAGAAGATGAAGAAATTGTAATGGGAGAAGAGTTAAGGCTGTTGTCCATCGCCAGTAGGACGCCTCGACAGGGGGAATCTTTATTTGTGCGGGTAGGATCGTCGTCGCGGAAAACATTAAAAGTAGGAGGGAACAATTCCTGGTTCTTTATGTCGGGAATCAAATTGGTTTCGGTCAAGGCGTAAATATCAAAGGGAAGGAAGCTACCTGCAGGTAGCTTGAACAGGTTTTTGATGAAGAAGGATGGGGGAGGGAGCAGTTTGCGCACATGACGCGGGTGCATTTTTCTGGGGAGTGAGGTGGGAGGCTGCATGAGTCGCATTTTGTGTTACCGTTGCAGCGTTTCGCGGTGTGGCCAAGCAACTGGCAATTTTTGCATCGCATGGGGTTTGGTATGAATTCCATTACTTTGGCATTGTAGAAACCAATTTCAATAGATTTAGGTGGGTTGAAGAGGTGAAATGTGAACAACATTAGTCCTGATGGTTTTTGCTTACCTTTGTCATCAACTTTAGTAAATTTATATACCTCTGTGACGCCTTGATTTTTCATTTCAGCTATTATTTCGCTTTCACTCACGTTAATAAGGCATGGTGCATATGCAATCCCTTTTGATGAGTTAAGGCGGTCATGGAGTTTTACTTCCACTGGACACACATTAGCTAAATTGTTCACTTTGATGAATTTATCAGCAATTTTTTGGGACTTAGCCATGATAAGCAGACTACCGTCCCGGAGTAACGATATTTTTTTGTATTCTTCGCTTATGTTATCTATTGCCTTTTTAAGCAAAAATGGGCTAAGAGATGAAATTAGTTTCTCTTTATTTTTCGAAATAACTGTTACGAATTTTGGGTTTTTGTTATTTGATACCAGAGGAAGGTCGGGATATCTGCGGAGGGGGATTTGATGAGTTCTTTGTTTTTTGTTTGGAAGGGTAAACACATCAGGGTCTGGGTCCAGTTGCCTGAAACGACACCCATCAATCCTATTCGGCCCGTAGGCCATTTTTACAACCTTAAGCACACACGAAGCGAAGAATATGAAAAAGAAAAAAACTGCAGTAAGAGAAGAAAGAAAAAAAAGAGTGGGAGGGGAGTATGTGGTAAAAGGGGAAAACTCGTTTTGCGCGCTTGCGACAAGAGAAAGGCACACGACAGATGAGGAACGATGTGATCAGTTCGAGAGCTAGGTCGGTGACTGCGATAGTCAAGTATGATGAGTAGTTGACTAGAAATCAACAACAAGATAACTTCCACTAAGAATTTGGTCTCCCCATTAAATGTTGGATACCACCATGGAGCGAAATAACTACTGAGCCCAAACATCTTTCTTTCTCTCTCTATTCCATTTTCCAAAAAACTTAACACGTGTTTAGGCACTTTAAGCGTATTCATACGTACCCACTTGAGTGTTAAGTTCTCTAAAAAAAAAAAGAAACAAATCGTTATAGCAAAATTGCTGGTTGGTCTATTAGATCACTTTTCATTGAGCGGTGAACAAACCACAGATGCACAAATAAATATATAGATTGCAAGGGTTGTACAATGTACAGATAACCAACTACACCAAAGAGCAGCCATATCTATAAAGTTATATTTTTACAGCTCGAGTTATATCCAAATAAAAGGTACAATTTAGACGACCTAATCCACACCATGAAGCCTATGTCAAAATTGGAAATGGTGGCATATCATAAAACGATGTAGCCGATAGCGAGACTTGCTGGATATAAATATCACTTTAAAAGGCCTAAGGGAAAACAGCACTCAGTTCTTCGGTCTATTCGGCAACGGTCAAATTAGAGAATGTAAATAACATCATATCCAAGCCGTAGAGAGAAGCTTAGAGAGAAAAATGTCGTTACGAGTATATCAACCTAATATCTGTCTATCAATCTAATAATATAATTTTGATAAGACTTATGTATTACTACGTAAACTGTTTTGAACTTCACGTGCTGATAATTTATCAGCATTTACATTAACTTAGAAAGAATGTGCAATGGATTTGTAGAAGCTAACTTGTGACAGAATAAGATGCGGAATGTAGGCGTAAACGCATGATGTAGTTCTTATGACCGCCGGTAAGTTCTTCCCTAATATTAGTGAAATCCTGGCTAAGCTCTAAGAACTTTCTTCAACCGCGCAGCACACTGAGAATTACCGTCAAAAAACAGACCAAGTCCTCATCTCTGGCACTAGACTAGAAGACCAATTAAGGAAGTTGCATATACTAAGCATCGATGGCCTTATTCACCTGCAGTAGCACATTCCGTATAAAGAGGGTTTCTAGACTCAAAGTTATACATAAATCTGATGGTAGCATAGTATAGCACCAATCCACAGACAAAACTAACAACATTAGACTAATAAGAAAGGCGCGTAGGATTGCTTGTTCTAGTGTCCAGGGAACTATATAAATGGAAGGACTGGATGATATCTGTGGCAGCAGACCATCAGTCCACTTTAAGTGAAAGTCAGTTGAAAATTTTAAAATGAACTGGGCATAGGGTCCAATACGGACTTCTGACTCATAATAACTTCAGAATATTGCACCATCTTTTTATGCATAGGTATATCTCCCCAAACAAGATACCGGACTCATGGTCATGTTCACTAATGATTAATGGAAAATCCGATCCAAAAACAATAGAAAATCAAGTCTAGCAGAGGTTCGAAGAGGGGGCCAAAAGACAAACAATTAAGTCACCCAAATGCAAAACGTCATATTGTTGGACTTACAATCGAGGTACGCCTAAAGAATGTTCCTAATGTATGCCCCAGAACTGGTAGGCAGATTAGAGCCCCCTCATGCTGCAATTGAGGTGAAAATAATAATACAAAATAAAGTTAAAATTGGAAAATCTTTGAACTTGTAGAATGTCTAACCAATTATGGCTGGATTTTACGTTCTCTGTAAAGGCAAAATAAAAAATCTAATAGCCAATTGAATCATCCGATCGTCTTCTGAAGTTCGTCTGAGTATCGAAGAAATCTGCAGAGGCTGTGAAGATGAAGATTAACGTGAATATATAATGCTTTTTAAATTTCAATATCCCAGCCTTAGCATTCAAGGCTAAGAACCTTATCAAATCCTTTTCTTGTTTTATTTACTAATCTTTTCATTTTCGCTAATGCAAAATATTGGCCAAAAACAATTTAATCACCAACAATATAACCAAATGTAAATCAATACGGGGAGCCAAGCGAAATTATCGATAAAATACCGCATATAGATTACTGTTATACTCGATAATTGTTTATTTAAATATTTCGCAATATCACACAGCAATTATTATCACACAGTAATTATCAAAATAATGAAACACGTTATCACCAAGCCGGTCTGTGCTCTAGCTGAACGTTGACTGACTTGTGTTTATTCGCCCACGCTCTACGCTCGGTCACTCTGGTCCGCTCAATGTGGTTCGCTCACTATGATAGGGACTCTTCGCTACAGGTCGCCACATCCCTCCGATGTTTTTGAGTTTCAATTTCAATTCCGACTTCGGCGGTTGAGAATCTTCCTCGGAGACCCCATTCTCAGCTGCAGGTGACCCATTCGAGTTCTTGTCATCGGGGGTTGTCCCTATCTCTACGCTTGTTCCTGTAAATAAACTGTTTTAATAAATGTGCTTTAGGGTTTAGTATACAAATATATGTATGTATATAAAAAAAATCCAAAACCTGTGGTTGGGAAAGCCGCGACTTTCTTTACATGACTTATGTTTTTTCTAACCAGCTTGCCACCCCCTCGCACCCTTACTTCATTCTGCTTCCGTTCGATCACTTCGAATTCGGTTGAATCGAAAGTAGGTGTCAACTAGCTCTGGCCCGCCATGTTACGGACGAACACTTTATCTCCCACTTTTATTCCACATTCTCTTGCTCCTCGATCCTTGTCTCCTCTTTCTTTCCCTTTTTGTTTGACTATTGCATCCATATCCCGTGCTTCTGAGTTCAAGATATTCTCATTAATGTCCTGTACAGAAGGGATCTTGTATCGTATCCTCCTATTGAACAAGAGTTCTGATGGCGATTTTCCTGTGGTGCCATGAGGTGTAACGTTATACATTAGCATACACTTTTGAAGCTCCTTCTTATAATCCGAACCCTGAGCATTTGCTATTTTAAGTCTCTTTAGAATCAACCGGTTCATGTTTTCCACCTCCCCATTCGCCTGCGTCCTGTAGGACGGTGATGTCATTATCTCGATATTATTGGTTTTACAGTAAGATTTGAACTCATCACTGTCGTCCATTATCAGTCCTAATTGATTGCGGGTATCCTAACCTACAGAATATCTCGTCCAAAACCCCGATAATATCTGTTGACGATATTCTTCTCAAGAACGTAGACTTTTGATACCTAGAATGATAGTCAATGATGACGAATACGTAATCATGGTTCAGCAGGGGACCTAGTAAATCTATTGCCACACATTGCCACGGCTCATCTGGAAAATTATGTCGCTTCATCGGTACTGGTTGCATCGGCCGAGACACGAAAAGATATTCACGACAATTCTTTACATAATTTTCTACATCTCTGTCAACCAATGGCCACCATATTTTTGAGCGTACCCTCCGCTTCATCACTATTTCCCCAGGGTGATCATCGTGTGCCAAACTCAGGACTCGCGGTCGTAGCGCTTCTGGTATGAATATCCTAGTGCCACGTAGAAGAATGTTTCCCAGTGTACAGGGCTCATGTCGGAATGGAAAATATCTACTTTTCGTCTTTGTGACCCAACCATCATTTTCACCATCCACTGCCTCCATCAATTCCTCATCTGTGTTATTACTTTGCACAATTTCGCTTATAGTGAGTGCTTGTGGAATCATCTTTTCAACAATAGCACAAACATTATATTCGCAGTTACTATCAAAGGAGTCCAATTGTTGGATTTTGCACATACGAGAAAGTGAGTCTGCGATATTGTACTTTCCCGCTTGGTAGATAACTTTGAACTTGAATGACATCTTTCTATTCGCGCTGGCAGTTTGGATGTAGGTTTAAATATCGCTTCGAGTGGCTTGTGGTCTGTGACTAACTCGGATTCGATCCCTGCCAAATAATAATAGAATCTCTCGACCGCCCAGACTAAGGCTCTCCTTTTCTGTTTGCGAGTACCGTCTCTCTACTTCGGACAGGCTCTTGCTTGCAAAAGAAATCACCTGCGGGGTTTCGTCATTGGCCTTAAATTGCAGCAGCACTGCACCCAGAGCGACTGGACTCGCATCAGCCACCAATCGCGTTCTATTTCTGACATTAAAATATGACAAAGTTGGTATTTTCGCAAGAGCTTCTTTTAACCGCTGAAATGCTTTATCTTGACTCTCCCCCCAATCAAATTTCACATCCTTTTTTATTAAGTATCTTAATGGCTCCGTTAGATCTGCCAAGTCAGGGATAAACTTCCCAAGGTAGGTGACCAGTCCCAAAAAACTCCTCGTTTCGTCCTTAGTATTCGGTGGTCGAAACTCTAGTACTGTTCTGACTTTATCTGGGTCTGCGCTGATGCGAGTTGTAGCCAACACATGGATAGATCCCCCTATGCGTGATAAAAGTTGTTATGTGATGACTCACCTCATCCAGCTCTAACTGATGGTACGCGTTTTTCAAATCCAACCTGGAGAAAAATTGCGATCCTTTAAGTTTCGTCATGAATGAGTCGAATGTTGGCAACGGGAAATTTTCTCTTCGTATAGCGGCATATGCACAACGCATGTCTATACATAGACGAATATCCCCTGTTTCCTTAAATATAATAACAATTGGAGATATCCAGGAGCTTGGGCCGCATACTGCCTCAACTATGTCCTGTTCTACCGCTTCCTTAAGTTTCTTATCCACCCTCTCTTCCAGTGCCGATGGAATTCGACGCAAGGGCTGTTGTACTGGTTTTAACTCCTTATCGATGGACAGGTGTATTTTAATGCCCTTAATTTTGGGGAATGGTCTAATTTCTTGGACTTGGTTCACCTCCAAACCCAATTTCAGTACTTTCAAATTAATTGCCGTTTCTCGCCCTAGCAATGATTGTTCCCAATTTTTTATGACGTAAAACGATGCTACAACTTCGGTTCTTCTATCTACGCTCGTGGGGGCTTCAAATACTACTAGTGTTTCAAGAAGCTCCCTTCCCGCATATGCTCGAAATTGATTCTCGGATTCCCTGCGGATGTTCCACAATATCGACGAGCTCCGTCGAAGTTTTTCCCAATCGCCTTCTCCTAGTAGGTTAAAACGCGACCCTGAGTCAATTATCATCGATTATTTTAAGCCTCCGATGAAACACTCTATTTTCCACTCTAAAGGCGAACTGATATCGTCCTCTACTTGGAATCAGTCATGTGCACACAATCGGGACCGCTCACTAGTAGTATGACTATCCACATTTTCCTAAACAAAGCGAATTTTTGATGGTTCGAATCTGCGCCGCTTCATATCGGAGTCATCGCCCCTAACATTCTTCCGTTTGCCTACCTTGGTCTTACATTTCATTGCAAAATGACCAAGAAAGCCGCATTTATTACACTTTGCCTTTCTCGCCGGGCAACTGTCACTGTTCGCCGTATGACCAATTCGACCACATCTTAAGCAATCGCGATCTGCTACTGCAGGATTCCTTGTAATCTTCGAAGTAATGCTATTGATATTAGTTGACGCTGGGATCAAAGACATCACCTCTGACTGGTTATTTATTTGTTCGTAGACCTGGCACATCTCTACAATTTCCCCTAGTGTATGTTCTTTTTCTAATAAGCGTCTTTTTAACTCCTTTGGTGCCCAAACATCTATCAACTTATCCTTCAAATTAATGTTTCGACTCTGTTCTTCAGTTTGTCCGAATGAACATTCCGCTGCCTGATTCGTCAACCTCAAAATGAATTTGTTTAGGCTCTCTCCCTCATCTGGTCTTAGAGAACGAAAAAGGTGCCTCTCGAAAGTCGAGTTTCTCTGCGGTGAGAAATATTCATTTAACTTCTGTCCCAAAACTCCGAAGACATCTCTTTCCGTTACAAGTGCACCCGGAATATTAAAAATTACTTCTTGCAACTGTGGTCCACCTACTCGTAAATGCAGAAGTTTACTTTTTTTCTTTTTCTCTTCTGTAATCTCTTCTGATTCGAGATACAAAGAAAATGAGCGGTACCATTTCTCCCACTCAGACCGAATCACTGCTTTGTCTATTGCTTCGCACAGGAATAGTTGTATGCTTGACTCAGCCATTCTATCTCACCTGGGGGAAAAAATCAAACTCAATTTCCCCTTTAATTATCTGTCGTTATTATCTTTACCACAATTTAATGTAAAACTCAATGACTTTCTGGACACAATTGAATGTGATACAAAGGGTTAAACCTTTGTCAAAATTACAATTTAATGTAAATAATCTACAATTGAATGTATCTGCATTTCCAATGGAAATGGGAGAGAAAAAATTACACATTTACCTTCGCTTCACTTTTCCAACAGCGGCTATTCGCACTGTGTTTAATTTTTTTTTATTTATTTATTTTTTTTTTGCACTTGCACACTCCTAAATCTGTTTATCCTCGTCGCCAATGATATACTCGATAATTGTTTATTTAAATATTTCGCAATATCACACAGCAATTATCAAAATAATCAAACACGTTATCACCAAGCCGGTCTGTGCTCTAGCTGAACGTTGACTGACTTGTGTTTATTCGCCCACGCTCTCCGCTCTCTTTGCTCCAGGTCGCCACAATTCCCAACCTCATCCCCTTTCAACTGTCCAAGTATGGAAAACCTATGAACCTACATAGACCTAAATACTGACACCTAACAAAACTTTGCGACGAAAACGTTGCTTTGCTATCGCCGAAGATAGAAGACAAGATTTTGTCTTCGAAGATAGACAAAAATTTTATTAACGAAGATCGTAATCTTCCATTGTCGACCAACAAAAAGACACAAACGCTACATCATAGATCGGTTTGAGAATCAAAAAAGAGTACTTGCTTTCAAACGGGAGATACCTTTGAGCTACTGACATGAATATAAAAGCGAGGGAGGTTTATCAGTACGTCCACCCAACCCAAATGCGATTAGCTTTGTTAGAAGATTAGATTAATTCCTTTTACCACTTTTATAAGAGTATAGCCTTAGTTTGTATTGGAATGACTGAGAGGCCATTTCTAGTGAACCAGCGTTCAGCAGAGTAGTTATCAGCATGGACTCTATCAGTTGTGGCAAACAATGCGTTCCACAAAATGCACTTAATGTCGACAAGAATGTAAAGCGCCTTTTCCTTTTTGTCGAATGCGCCTTCAATTCTGCCCACCAGATTTTGAAATGCTATCTCGCAGAATCTTCAGTGTTATTAGCCATAATGCACAGCAGAGGATCCATTTGCGAAGTAGTAGTTTTGTGCACATAAACCTCACCTCTTCTCTTAATGCTCTTCAACACGAAGAAAGTCGGACTGATTAGTCTGAAGCTCATCTTGTCATCTTTTCCGATTTCCGGTGTAAAATTGCACTTAGCATTCGCCAGAGATTTGGTATGTATACCACTGTCAGGCTACCAATGCAAATTCTCTTTAGGGTTACCGGCAAATGGTCCTACTTACGAGTTCTGTTCCATGGAATGTAAATATTCTCTTATTTTGCTAGTTTCCACTGTTGCTCAACACAGCTCTTACACTCAGTGTCGTTCGTAAAATTTGCATTGCGAGCACTCAGCTAAATACTGAGGTTCCATAAGCAAATCAATAGAATTTCTAAATTTCCAAAATATTGTTTAATGTATTTTGCGATATGATAGGACTACTTAGATATGAAGGAGGTTGGAACTAGTTAAAACTTTGTTGCTGCATGTATGTATGTATATACATGGTCCTCCATATATTACCATTTCTTCAAACATATTTATGAGGGCAAAACCAATTGGGTAAATACATCTGTTTGCTTGATAGAAACGTGCCAAAAAGATCTGCTATTCAAAACAAGATTTAACATACAATTTTCGGTCATATTGATTATCTTATTGACTATCTGCTATATGTCCATATTTTTTAAGTCCCATTCTTCACCGATTTCCTCTGCAATTTTTTTCCAATCCTACAGTGTTAAGCCACATACCAGTTCCTACAACACACTTCTTTGGAAAACAATGTTGCCTTTGCAGCCTAATATATCTAGTATGCCTCTTAATCAAATTCCAAGAAGCACAACCTTTTGTTATTTTGCATCCACTCTTTTAAGAAGGTGTCAACACAATTTATATCTCCCAAAAGACAAGTGTGAAATATAAGATGGATTTTCACAGCAACGTGTAGTATTCACACCTATTGTGCCTTCTGCGCGAACTTTCAAAATTCTCTGAAAACTCTTAAAACCGGCTGTACAAGAATGATTTAGGATATGGCATAGGTCTACATAGACCCTATTTAGATGATTGTCATGCGAATATTCAATTTTTAACCTGTTACCTTAGAAATAAGAGACTGGCGCCAGTTTCCCGAGGTGTTCCATTGTTTTTGACAAAACTCTAGACAATGGACGGGACAAGTACCTGTAGCCCATGTCGAATCCAACTTCACTTGGTTACATTTTCCTTTGTCTGTTGAATTTGGTAAATATCGTACATTACACTATTTTAGAGAAGTTGTCTCATCCGTTAGAAGTAATTTCTGGCACTGAAACATGTTTAAACTCAATTCTATTGTCCCCTTATTGGTTACAGGTGATGTCATTGCTTTGGGTGAAATGTGTAATATTTGGCGCCTGCCAAGCATTGTTTTCAAAAACTTTAAAGAGTAGTCTAAATTGATGTACTCCGTTCATGCATGACCATTTGGGTGAGTGGTGCTCATGTGGTTACCATGTGAAATAGTGTTTTAGAAAATGTTTGTACAATTCTTTTATATCTTTTTTTTTATTGTACTTCATGTCGTGTTTGGTATATGCCGATGGTGTACTCAATATGGATATATTTTCATCCGGGAATCATATGTAGGGAGTTGCATTTTTTCACCACATGTTTCTTACGAAATGATATCAACTAATGTAGTGTGCCTGTCATAGGTTCAAAATAGAGTTTCACCAACATGCTTCCTTGTTAACATTCCATCCCTTCACTACAAAGTTATTTTTTGGCAAAACGCTCGAGTTTTTCAAAGAGCCACAGTGAAATGAGATAAATTTAAACAGAAATCTGAAGTAAAACATTCAGTCAAAATATGCAGAACTAAGGATTTAAAGTGGGTAGGCAGGCAACTGAAAGACAACAATATTTGGTGACTGTATTGAACTTGAAATGAACTAATATAGAGCAACGATCACTCAGATCGTGCAGGAAGTAATCCCCTAAGGTACCATTGCACAAAATGACGAGGTCTGGACCTTTGCAAAGGAATTTTAAAATGTTTGTTTTTTTCTTCCTTTTTCCCACAACTCCTGCGGAAGAGATAGTAAGGGGTTAACATTATACGGGTGTGAAAACCCATCAGGCAGTGCTTGGTTATAGCTCCCACAACGACGCTGATTTTATTGTTATCAATAGAAAGTAAAAAGAGCAGAACCGTTGGCGCTTTTTAACCTTTGTGAGGAGGAGGAATTTCATTGATTGAAGTGGATCCGACATACTCGAATCCAGGTAGGTAATTTAGGATCTATAATTAATCTCATTAACGGATTCGCGGCATTGTTTTATTAATTTTTACGCAGTTTTTGGAGTATTCAAAACTTATAGACTTTCAATGTGGATGACGATAAAGTTTCTGTCTTCAAAGTATAACGCAAATCAGCACGCTGCCTCAGGTATAGCCATTACTTCCGCCTGCAATATACTTCAGTTGTCAGGAGGACCTAGTTTAACCTATGCAAGTGAGAGAAAACTTTCGCATCTGAGCTTTTATTTTTTTAATGATTGGATCATTCTTCCATTCCGATCGATTTGAGATGAGAGTTTTTGAACTTTTATTTATTTTTTTTTGTGCTGATAAAATATTCATATAACCAGTGTTTAGTTGGTCCATTTTTGAAATTCTTCAGTTTACTTGAAAAGCAATTAATCTTACGAAAATGTCAAGAGGAAGAAGTTGTAGCATTGTATCTAAGGCAATAGTGGATGTCTAGCTAAGAGTGCCTATAATACAAAAACCTGTCATTCTGTGGCTATATGGAGTCGAATTAATGTTATATTCCTTCTCTAACACAGGCGAGAATAAAATTACACAGAATAGATTGGGCCTGTATACCACTATGCATCCAATATCTACAATATTTTGAGTTAAAGATCCTATCTATTATATTAATCAGATTCTATTACATTATTTTATTAAATTATGCCAAGTATTTTGCTTCGTTTAAGAGTTTGAGCTACCTGAGTTTCTAAGTTTAGATGGAGTTATAACAAAAGTTTTACTTTTTTTTTGTGAATGTTAGTCCTGTCTTAGAAAGCCCAGTGGAAACGTCCGCTTGGCCAGCTTTTTCAGAGTGGATTCTTTACTAATAATATTCTATTCTAATATATATAATTACCCGGAGATCGCATAACAATATCATCTTCATAAACTATAACCTTGTAAACCTTGTTACTCAGGATGCTAAGAAAAAGTTATCCGAGATCTGGTAGCGCTGCTACGGAGGCGGTTTCTCCGGTTTGGCATTATTAAAGGCACACTCAATGTCAAGTAGCGATTCGATGCCATCACTACTATGACATGACAGTATGCATATTGCAGGATCCAGATCACGGTTGGTTCTATGATCAGTAGAAGGTCAGTTCTACCTCTATTTTAATCAATTCATCAGAAATCTTATAGCCGGATATCTTTTTAAAGTTTCGAGGTTTCCAAGAAATCCTCTATGGTCTCACCAAAAATTATTTGGACTCTCCAATTCATCTGGATGCACATGACTCATCGTATCTTAAGCTAGATAAGTGCTAGAGAGCAGTAGCTTCTTGGGCCAAATTCTCATTTCGCCGAGACTACTAGGTTAGGTTAGGTAAGAGTGGCTGTTGGAAATACCAACCCACTTAGGCCTATTGGCCCATTGTGATGCCACGTGGATCAATGATCTTCTTACTACTGGAACCAGTTTGAGCTTATATTAAAGCGTAGGAGACTGTTAACGTCTATTTTTTCTAGATCGTTTAGGTCGTTCTAGAAGAAAGATCCTAGATGAAGCTTCCTTCTCTGGGAGCGAGCTGGGCATGTGCAGAGTAGGTGGGGGATTGTCTCCTCCTCTTCCTCGTCCATGCAGCTTCTACAGAAATCATTAGTAAAAGCGCAAAGCCTTCTTGCGTGCTTGCTTATGAGGCAGTGTCCAGTAAAGACACCTATTATGGCGCTGAGATGTTTCCTATTTAAAAGCATCAGACACTTAGAGTGATTCAGATCCAGCCTTGACCAGATCTGTTTGGTCGTTAGACATGTTTGTCCAGCAGTCCACCTAAGGTCTGCTCTTTTATTGGCATCTAGCTTTAGTGTTAGTTTGCACGTAGCGATTGGTATACCTATACTACCTTTGTCCAGTAGGATAGGTAGAGTGGTTCCAATTTTGGCGAGTTCATGGTCTCTGCAGTTCCCTGGAATGTCTCTGTGGCCCGGCACCCAACAAAGGTGAATGTTGAACTGCTCTGCCATCTCCATGAGAGATGATTGGCATTCAAGGGCGGTTTTAGAATATAATGAGACCGAGTTCAGGGACTTGATGGCGGCCTGAAAATATGCGGATATCCTTTGCAGTTATCACGTTTTTCTTCAGCCAGGACAGAGCTTCTTTAATCGCCAAAATTTCCGCCTGGAACACGCTACAGTGATTTGGAAGGCGGAAAGAGAGGCTTAGATTTAGCTTATCTGAGAAAACACCGCCACCAACTCCGCTATCGGTTTTAGATACATCTGTGTAGAGATGGATTGACTTGTCGTCCATGAAAGCATCCTCCTCCCAGAATGATCTAGAGGGGAAGCTTACATGGAAGTTTTTGTCGAACCAAAGTTCAGATATGGTGTAATCGATGTTCTCAGTGAGGATTCCTAATGTATTAAGAATATTGGCGTGGCCAAATGAATTATTTGTCCACTGTTTAGTCGCTTTAAGGCGAATAGCTGCAGTCGCAGCTACTTGCTTGTTAAAAATGTCGAGGGGTGTCAAGTGAAGCAGAATATCTAATGCCACAGAGGGGGTAGACCTCAAGGCTCCGCTTATGCATAGACATGCTGTTCTTTGGACTCTGCTTAGTTAGTAAGTAAGTATCGGTCTTTGACCGAGATGTATAGCCAGTGGGTTATGCGAGGTTGAAGGCCCCATTTGTTCCCAATGGCTTTTTTGCAAGAGGATAAAGCTATTGTAGCTTTATTGACTCATTCTTGAATGTTAGGTTTCCAGTTTAGTTTCCTGTCAAAAATAAGACCCAGATATTTTGCTGTATCGGAGAAAACTAAACTGGTACAGTTTATTGAAGGAGGGTCTACGATTGGAATTTTATATTTCCTAGAAAAGAGGACAAGATCAGTTTTATGGGGGTTTATTCCCAATCCACAGCGATCTGCCCAGCTGGTTAATCTGTTGAGATTTACTTGGAGGAGTTCTTTAATGGTATTTAGATGTTTTCCTGAGACGGCTATGGCAACGTCATCCGCATAGGCAATCACTCTGCTACCACCCGCTTCCAGGTATATCAGTAGTTCGTTAACTACTAAGTTCCAGAGAAGAGGAGAGAGGACACCGCCTTGCGGCGTACCCCTACTGACATATCTTTTAGCAGAAGTCTCACCCAGTTTGGAGTTGATTATCCTGCTTTTTAGCATTAGACTGATCAGCTCCCCAAGTGAGTCGTCTACCTGCAGAGTTGACAGCGCAGTCGTGATTGCAGATGTGTTGACATTATTAAAGGTGCCCTCTATGTCTAGGAAAGCAACCATTGTGTACTCCTTATATTGTAGGGATCGTTCGATGTGGCTAGTCAGAGAGTGCAAAGCCGTTTCCACCGACTTTCCTTTACAGTAGGCATGTTGAGCAGTAGACAGAAGTCTTGGATCAACTTTAGCTCGAATATGGATATCAATCAGTCGTTCTAAAGTTTTCAGAAGGAATGATGATAGACTTATAGGTCTGAGGTCCTTTGGGACTACATGAGAACATTTTCCAGCTTTGGGAATGAATACTACATTGACTTCTCTCCAAAACAGTGGAATGTGGATAAGTTCTACACAGCTCCTCATAATATTTTCCAACACTGGTAGAATAATATCTGAGGACCTCTGTAGCTCGGCAGGTATTATATCGTCCAGACCAGCAGACTTGTATGGTTTGAAGCCTTGCAGCGCCCAGAGCAGTTTGTCTCTCGTAATCAGACCATGAATTTTGGTCACGGTTGCAGTAGGCCTGTTTGGGGTGCTACTGGCCGCGAGTTGGGAGCTACCTGGAAAGTGGGTGTCCAGAAGCAGGTTGAGTGATTCATCACTTGAGGTTGCCCAAGAGCCATCGGTTTTTTTCAAACAGCTGAGCATCATAGGATTTGTGGAGGGGATTTTTCTTAGCCGCGATGCCTCAGAGGTTTCTGTAATTTTGTCACAGAATGACCTCCAGGATTGTCGCTTTGCCTTCCTCAGTTCTTTTTTGTATAATTTGAGGGATTCTTTATATGAGTCCCAGTCGGTCACTTTTCTTGTGCTTTTTGCTGCGTTGAAAAGTTTTCTGCAGGCGTTTCTGAGCAATCCCAGTGCCGATGTCCACCAATGTGGCTTTTTCTTGCCTCTTGGTTGAATAAGAGCAGGAAGCGGCCATAGCCTTATTGAGAGCCAGAGTAAATTCCCTGACTTTCATGTCAAGCTCATTGGTGTCACGCGGGGGACTTGATAGTTCAGAGAATAACGTTTTTGACAGTATTCCTCTGTATTTTGACCAATCAGTTTTCCGGTAATTCCGGAAAGCTGGTTGGCTAGGGGGAGCATCACTCAGACTGAATTGGATGTACCTATGGTCTGAAAAAGAGTGTTCAGACGATACCATCCAGTTTGTTAGCCTTTGGGTGATGCTGTCGGAGACAAGAGTAATATGTAACGCTTCTTGTCGATATCTTGTTATAAAAGTGGGTTCATTGCCAATATTTAAATTAAGAGGTTAGTGCTTAAAATATAGTCTAAAAGTGACTCACCTCTATCATTGATGTCGGTACTGCCCCATACCGTATGATGTGCGTTAGCGTCGCATCCGATTATGAGGCCAGTATTTGCCTTCCAGCTTCCAGTACCACCCTTTCTAGGTTATCAGCAGGGAGAGGACCCACTTGGTCGTGGCGAAGGTAAGCCGATGCCAGCCAGTAGGAGCCTTTGGCAGTCTCTAGTCTGGCAACGGTTAAGTCGGGGTCACTGAGGTTGGGAAGTAGAAATACATTAAGGCTACGTTTCACTAATATACGAGTACAAGTTCTAATCTTACCTTTTTCTCTTGTATAGAGCGGAACGTATGTGGGTGTCCTAAGTCCACGAACCACGCCTTCTGCAATCCATGGTTCCTGGATTATCTATCTCTGATCGTGTAGGACCTCTAATTGCTTCGTCATCGGTTTCCATTTCCGACAGTGTGTCAGAAGAGGAGACCGACGGCTTGATAGTCACGAGCGGAGACTACTAACTAGTATATCTTCATTTCTGAATTAAAAAGAAAAATAAAAAGATACCATCTTTTAGTTATTTTTATTGCTAATGAAATTAATCTTCTAAATTTAGATTTTGAGTCTTTAAACTTAATTTTCACAATAAAGAAGTAATATAATTAATAGTAATATAAGTAATATAATTATCAAATTATATTGACCATTTTAACCCTTGTTGGTGAGCTAACATGAAGGTATACTCCCGTACCACGCAAAAAGGCATACGCCCGTTTTGATAGTATTGAGTTATTAAAATTTTTATTCTACGTTTCATACCATTCGGGTGACAAACATCAGATATGACTATTGCAGTTGTTGATTTTAGTTATTCGCAGGTGAAACTACGTCTTCTTAGTAGAAAACAGAAAAAAGGGCATTGGTTCACGATAGCAAACATGCAGTTAAACAGAAATTTAACTTTTGCGCTTACTCCCGAAGTACAGTGATTTTAGCCACTTTAAAATAATATTTTTACTTCGTGTTTAAGGTCTGACACCATTGCTCCCTGTGGCTTTTGATGTTACTAGGTTTAGTGTACAAAACCCTAGAAGCGAGTTCTGCTTCCTTTCATTGATCTTTCGATTTATTTACTTATTATTCCACACTAGGCAGAGAAAAGGTGATCCATCTTCAAAGAGAATTGTAATGTGCACTACGGGCTAAATAATTTGAATGGCGCCATATTTAGAAAGTCCGTGCACTTGAGACCGAAGTATTTAACTGCGCTCTGATAGCAGTTTCATTCAGATCTCCCTTTTTCGATATATGTGTTAACGACTACGTAGACTTTCCTTCGTTCCCGCAAAAACTGCTGGATTACTGAAACGTTGTGAAAAATACATTTCACCCTCTGATATGGCCTCTAAATATTTATATATATATAGTAAAGTATATTTAGGGCAAGGTAACATATAGGGTATCTTGAGTACAATGGTCACATCCGGCCATATGCCTTTAAAGTCTTATTGCACATTCTAGAAATGCTTTGGGTTTAGGCACTAGGGGCCACTATCTTTTAAATGGTGGCAGTGTTTTTTTTTCTAATCGTGCTGTAAGAACGTTTAGAATAACATGATAATATATTAACTTATTTTGAAATTCGGTGTTCAATTCGCAAAACTTATAACAGTTTACGTATTTGTTTCTGATCTCATAAGCAACTAACTGAGGTCATTATTCAACGTGTTGTGGACGAATTTCGTACCATATTCACTTTACATCTTTACATGACGTAAACGCAACAGTGAGCCTAAATTTTGTGCGCACAACTGTACCCGCCATGAGTGAAAGTGTAAT
Source organism: Volucella bombylans (assembly GCA_949129095.1). NCBI lineage: Eukaryota > Metazoa > Arthropoda > Insecta > Diptera > Syrphidae > Volucella > Volucella bombylans. Next base: position 44,250,325 of record OX422142.1, on the reverse strand, counting down.
AGAAGATCCGGAGCTGTGGTGTCGTCTATTATTCGAAAATTTTACAGTAACAGGCACGTTTTATTTCCTAAGAAATATGAATTTATAAACACAAAATATCGATGAAAAAGGATTAGTTTTTTAGCTTACACTTTTGCGTGTCCTTCCCGTTCAAGCGCTGATGTTAAAATCGTCGAACAAGGTCTCAACGAAGTTCCATTGAACTGGAAACCGAGGAGATCTACTGCATTATATTCGCTGGTAGCGCTTAACGCTTTACTCATAATCCAACCATGATACTTCAAAGGCTAAGACAGACAAAGCGTATAAAAAATGTTAGCTAATACAAAAATTTGATAAATTCCGCAACAACCCGTATAAGATCCAGCTGATCCAGGAAGTAAAAACCGTGGTTTCCGACAGAATATCATGGATTGGGCTGTTGTGAAGTCGACTATCACTTTTGCTTCAATGGGTTTGTTAAGAAGCCAAATTGTAAGACAAATCCAGAAGATATGTGGTTTCGTTAAGATGGCGTTACGTGCCATAGTACCCATGATACTCAGGAACCTATTCAACGACATCATAATATTGCGAAATAGTCCCGTGTATTGCCCATGTAGATCGTGAATTTTGACGCCACTCGATTACTTCTTGTGTAAAATGTTCGGGCCTTAAAAACCAATATTTAGTGCGTTATTAGCGCCCGAAACCCTTGAAGGAGAGATTCAAAATATCATTCCATAGAATCAAGTATGTATGTAAGTAGCTCTATAAAAAAAAACACGCTAAAAAATTGTGGGTTTAAAAAAGTCTCTCTGTCACTGCTACTGACATGTATTTGGCTGAAGAAATATCTACAGTCACTTTTATCAACTACATACAATACATGTATGGATATGTTGGCACGAGTTATAACATATACATATGTATGTATTTATATTTTCCTATCCCTTGCATGCATACTTACTCGTACGACCACATACAAGTAAGCTCTGATTTTCTGTACCTTAATTATTTTTTTTTTTTAAATCAATAAACAAAAGTATAAAATATACTTTTCCATTTCGTCTTTTCTTAACTTGCCATCCTAATCTTCTGATACCATTGGACGATAATGCACTTCTCTGCTTCGCTGTACAAAAAGACAAACGAGGGATCTGAAAAGCAATTTACGGCACCAGACGAGATAAGACGTGTTGATTCCTGTCGTGTTCGGTACACAGGGTGTCCCAGTAAAACGAAATGCAAAGGAAACTCAATTCATTGCTCCATGAACATGGTCACCATGTACAATAGTTTCTGAAATAAAACTATCTGGTAGAGGTTAGCCCTTAACCCACCAGAGACACTATTCCTAAAAAAAAAGGTTCGACGTAATCTCTTTTTTTATTTGTTTCTGTTTAACAATCTTTTTTTGTTTATGTCCTTGGGGTGTGCGGAGGCTCTTCAGTGGTGCACACGTGTTCAGCAGTTCAACATTTTTCTGGTTGCTGCTGGACCTACATTTTTTTGTTTCTTCTTTTTCGGATCTTGTGGTAGTTACCCCCCGATGAGGGATTACTTTTTTGTTTTTAATGATTTGTGTGTTGTGTTTTTTTTTCTGGAGATCAAAGATGTTTTGGTCCACTTTTAGTAATTTGATTTCGTTGCCTTTATCCGTGACGAAATGCTTGAGTTGAGTTTTATGATCGTATCTCAGTCTTTTTTGACATTCTATGTCAGATAATAAAATTGTGTTTTAATTATAAAGGAGGATTGGAATAAAAATTTTAGAAAAAAAGTGCCCCTCTATCATACTCGTATATTAAATGTCAGATAATATATTTTGTTATCGATAATTAGTTGGGAGTCCCTTAGGGGATTGAGTGTAAAATTGTTAACGCAGAATATATTGGGGGCGTTTTTGTATTATCATGTTACTAATGTTACCTAAGCCTCGGTTGGTGGTAATCACTTCATGGAACAGATAGTGCAGATTATAATGACGTCAGGCACTGTAATTTTCTGTGATTTCTTCTATTGATTTAATGTATAATACAATAGTTATGCGATTTCTGACAAAACACAGAACACATTATCCGAGTTTATTTGCTAGGTGATGTATTATTTTAATATACATAGTAGCAAAATAATAATTAACAAAAAACGGCACGGACGCGGGTTTTGCATAGAGGGATGCAAAGAGTTTAAGTACTGGCTGAAAATTCAATAAAAGAATAACTTCAAGTATTGATTTGGAAAAACAAACAAACATCTCGAAAAAAAGCATTTCTCATAAATATTGCATGATTTACTGACGGAAAAAAGCTGCTGCGATATATTACAGCAACATAACACAAACTCTCTCCATACTATGACTCTTTCAGAACAAAGCCAAGAACAACAATTGCATCACGTGATACTAATGGCACTATAATTGTTCGACTCTCTTGTCATGCGGAGCAGCGCGCTTTTCTATCTGCCTACAGGACTAAGCATCGGTTGCACTTGTCAGAGATGGATGGGTTCACATCAAATGATGCCGTCTACATTAATGAAAGTTTAACGCCAGTGAACAATACAATTCTGCACGAATCCCTTAAATTTCGTCGGTGTGGTAAAATTGTTGCTTTTAGAACAAAGAGTGGTTTGGTGCACATAAAGCGTAAAGATAGTGGAAAAGAAGAGCGAGTTATCAGCATTTCGTGTCTTTCCGAGTTTTTCTGAGTATTGTCAATGTTTCCAGAGCTACTCATTTTCGTCCCCATTGCAAAGAGAGTCTTCTTGATATAGTATTAACGTCAAACTTAGAGCTATTCACAGAATACAAACAAGTAAGTTTTTCAGGTATTCCCTCATACCATGACCTAATCTTTGTTAACTTAGATATACAGATTAGTGTAGGGCTATGTCCCGTGCAATTTACCTTCCGTGATTTTAGTAAAATTAACGAGCTCGATTTGACTCGCGATGTTCTTAATTGTCCTTGGCATCTTTTTTAGGAAACTTGTTCAGTCGATGATAAAGTATATACTTTTCAATCACTTGTCCAGTCACTTTTCGAGAAACATGTACCAAATAAAGTTAAGAAATTCATCAACAACAGCGTCCCCTGGTTCTCTGAAAACATTAAAAAACTTATTTTAAATAGGGATAGATTGTATTCTCGTTGGCGGCAAAATCGTTGTAGAAATAATTGGAATATCTTCAAATTTCAAAAAAATAGAACTACGGCCGAGGTAAGAAAAGCCAAAGCAGCATTTTACTCCTCAAAGCTTAATACTACTCAGCCTAGCTCTACTCTTTGGAAGAACCTCCGATCCTTAAGAATTGTTGAAAAGACGTCAGATCTAGATCGGAACCACTTAAACAGATTTTTTCTTAGAACATTGGATAGTTCAGTTACAGCTAATAACAGCAACACTGACCTTACTGTAACCAATCATGATAATTTTAATTATCTTGAGTTTTACTGTGTGTTAGAGAGTGATGTGGCTAAAGCCTTATCCAACATCAAATCAAACGCGGTAGGAGTAGATTGTATATCTAATAAGTTTATAAAACTAATTATGCCCTGGATATATTATCCTCTTACGCACATTATTAACTCATGTATCATGAGATATGAGTTTCCTTCTACTTGGAAATATGCTAAAGTTGTTAAAAAAACCAAATCAATGAGCACATGAGTTCAAATAAAATGTTATCTCCGTTTCAATCAGGCTTTAGGGAAAATCACAGTTGTACCAAGGCTGTAATAAAAATTCTAGATGATTTAAGAAGAGCGTATGATAAGAATAATGTATCTATTCTATGCTTATTGGACTTTTCTAAAGCCTTTGACTGTGTAAACCATCAACGCTTGATTGAGAAGCTGAAAAGATAAGTTTTGGTAATAACGCTGCATCTCTTATATTTAATTATTTAAATGGCAGATTGCAACAAGTACATACTAACCAGGGAAGATCGAATTTTCTAGCGGTGCATTCAGGTGTCCCACAAGGATCTATTTTAGGACCATTATTTTCTCATTGTTTATAAACGACATGTTTAAGGTCTGTCTTGATGCATCAGTGCATTTATATGCAGACGATTCCCAGGTATATCTGTCTAGACCGATTGACTTAATGGATGATTATATAGCTAGACTTAATGAGGACTTGGAACGAATTTATAACTGCTCTGTTCTCAATAAACTGTCCTTAAACCCTGCTAAATCTAAAGCAATTATTATCTGTAATGACAGGATTCATTCCAGTTTCTTGCCACAAATACATTTAATGGGACAATTGATTCCATATGAAAATGAGGTGAAGAACTTAGGAATGTATATCAACTGCAAACTTTCGTGTGAAAGCCATATCAAGTATGTTATCAAATGAATATATGGTGGTCTACGCCAACCTTATATCTCATCCGCCTCTGTCCCGATCTTAACAAAGCTGAAACTCGTAAGAGCTCTGTTTATGCCCATTATAAACTACAGCTCAATAGTTTATAATAATATTGATGCAATGCCCTTTCGGAAACTAGAACCAACATTTAATTCGAAGATTCGTTACATATATGGTCTCCGTAAATATGACCACACTTCGAGATTTTCCCTTAAGCTTATATAATGTACCCTTAGACAACATATAAATATACTAAACTGCAACATTTCTGTATAAATTGCTCAAAACTAAACAACCGACATATCTCTTCGAGAAACTAAGTTTGGCTCATTCAAATCGTACCCAAAATATCAATGTTCCTTATTTTAACTTTTTAAATAATCAACGTTTATTTTTTGTTCATTCTATAAGACTTTGGAATTCCATACCAATACACATACGTCAATCTAGTTCGCTTTTCATTTTTAAAAATTTGCTTGTTTCTTTTGTAAAGAGTAATCGTAACAACCACATTTTTGATTAATAGTAATTTTTTGTCGACTCATATTAACTTAAAAATTAATTTTCTCTTTTTTTTTATTGAAACTATGTAACCTAGATACCTTAATGTTAATTTTATATGAATACTCGTAAGTACAACTAATGAGAATATAATTCTTAATGTACAGTCCAGAAATAAAAAAAATAAGTTATACCTAAGAAGAACAATACTAGAAAACCAATAAAAATCTAAGATGCACTTTTGACACGAAAGACAAAGAATTAAATTCAACAACTTATATGCGATTTTATAAGATGAGCTCTTTGAGGCTTTAATTTAACAGAATTTGGCCACTAAAAATGTTGTCTTACTGTTGTATAGAGTCAAAATAGGTTGCAATATTTCCAATTACCTTTGAAAGATTTTGCCTATGACGCTGTTCTCTACGTTTCAAATAATTTGAAATAATCTCCAGTGCAAAAAAATCCGATGATTACGTATAAACTTGCCAAAATCCTGGAAATGAGAATGAATTTAAAAGGTATGTTTAAAATGAATATGTCTCCTCGCACATATGTACGTACGATTATGTATGTAACTTGTTTCTATACATGCTATTACGCGAGTTATGTGCTCTGTTGGGGGTTTGTTTAAAAAAAAGAACACTATTTTGGTTTAAACATTATAATGTTTACTTTATTCTGGTGCTCAGGAACAACTGAAGTACTTACAATATTTTATTAAACATCTAACCTATCGTATGCAAGTTGATACCACAAGTTGGGTCGGAAATGCAGCAGACGCTGATTCGACAGTTGATTTGATGATATTTGCATTTGATATTACAAATTTGTGGATTTCACAATGTACAATACATACAACATATGATCGGCGTGTGACCGGATGTCGTCGTTCTTGAAGTTATGTATGCGGTGGGTAGTTGGGTGGTTTGTTGACTCGTTGGGGTGGTGATAAGGGGATCAGGTGGCTGACGTAGAACTCATGATCCGCGTGTGAATTGATGTCGTTGATCTTGAAGTTATGTATGCAGTGGGTGGTTGGGTGGCTTGTTGACTTGTTTGGGGGTGATAAGGGGATCAGGTGGCGGACGTAACTCGCGCGACCTTTAAATAAATGAACCACCCCTAATGGCTATCACTTGAAAGTTTCAGGATCTTCTCAAAGATTTTACATCTAGGGTATGGTAGCAGGGATTTCAGGCTTTCATACAATGCAGTAATGTGCGCTATCTTGTACGCAATCTTGTCTTAAAGAGATTGCTGGAAGATGCGCGAAATGTTGAAAACAAGTCATACAATTTGTTGGTGTGTGTTCTTTAGGTAGGCAAACTCGCTGCCTTAAATGGATAGTAAAACTATCCACCGCAACAGTTTTATTATCATCGATAACTGTTCACATAAAATGTTTCCTTCTCGCTGACGTTTTTACATCTTCAATAGCGATCAATATACATATTATGTAAAGGGTCCGCCATCTAACGTTTTTTTTTCAACTAGTGCTTCTTTCGTGAATGGTAACACATAGCTCATGTCTGATTTTACAGATAATTAGTCTTATCCTTCCGCTGAACGAATATGGTTGTGTATACGCTTGAACTACTCTTCGCTAAGTGGGCCTACGATCGACTTAGAGAAGATGCCGATTTTGCCAAAAAAAAAATCATCTTTTCAGATGAAGCTCATTTTGATCTTGGCGGGTATGTAAACAAGCAAAATTGTAGCATTTGGGACACAGAAAACCCGCACGCATACATTGAAAAGCCGATACACCCAAAACGAGTCACTGTTTAGTGCGGATTTTGGTCCAGAGGCATAATTGGGCCATTTTTCTTCGAAAATGAGCAAGGAGTGGCCGTTACAGTCAATGGCGATCGTTATCGGGCCATGTTGAACAAATTTTTGTTCACAAAAATTGAAGAGGAGGATATTGGCAACATTTGGTTTCAACAGGACGGCGCTACGTGCCACACAACCGAAGCTACACTCGATGTTTTGCGCCCTGTTTTTGAAGATCGCAATATCAGCCGCAGAGCTGATGTCGTTTGGCCACCTCGGAGCTGCGATTTGACACCGTTGGACTATTATTTGTGGGGTGCCGTAAAAGATAAGTGTTACGCCGACAAGCCAGAGACAATTGACGCTTTAAAGGACAATATTCGTGAAGCCATTGGTGAAATACAGCTGCACACAATCGATAATGTGCTTAAAACATGGCCAGCAGAGGCAGCCATTTGAATGAAATTATTTTCCATTATTAACCGGAAGGATAAACTAATTATCTGTCAAATCAGACATGAGCTATGTTTTACCATCCACGAAATAAGCACTAGTTGAAAAAAAACGTTAGATGGCGGACCCTTTATATCCATGTAGCTCTAGTTTGAGCTTTGTGTTTTTGGTAGGGCTGTCTAAACTTGGAATTAAGCCGTTGATGGGCCCTTCTCTATCTCTTCTCTTTTCTCCGAACCTTTTCTGACGATATTTCAATTCTGCTGGAAGTGTAGGGCATGTATAGATCCCTTGGAAGGCCGACTACGAAGTGTCTTACAGTACTTATTCAAGTTTTATTTTGCATCCTCGACATTAGTATTCGCACTTTAAGTAAAATCATCCATACCCACGGCTTCATATAGCTTCAAGAACATGTAGTTGATCAGAAGGGCTATGTATATCCTTAAGGAATGGTTCTATTAATTTATTGGGAACACCAGCAACTCAAAATGATGAAAAATCCTCGATAACCTGAGCTGTAGAAGAGTACAAATTTGCATAACACTTGCCTGACCGATGACGTCGCCGTTGATTTCACACGGAGAACTTACTATGCATAGTAGTAAGCATAGTATGGCTTAACAAAGAATCAATGGATAAATGCTCTTTTCTATCTATTAGAAAGAATGCTAAATGGACGTTTAAATAGGGCGTAGCAGTCATTTCTGGCTCATTTGAAATTTTTACTATTTTGGGTTGACCTATTAAGAGAAGAAAAAAGTTGTTTAACCTTGATAGCGAAACTGATGACAACGGATTCTCTTAAAAATACTTACTACTCAGGCAAGGTTGGATACACTTAAAATGGCTAAACAATTGTTAAGTTTCTTTAGGAAAATGGGATACACATAAAAAATACGAATTTAGTTTTCCATCTCGGTTTATAGATAGCATCTAAAATTTAATGGGGACACTAAATTATGAGTGTAATTTGACTTTTAGTATTCCAAGCAACCACTACTATAAACTAACGTTCTGGATGTCCGAAAAAATAATGTCTTTGGGCATGGTTGGGATTCGAACACTGAACCGTTCGAAGCCAATATACTATTACTTAAGCCACCACAGGGTAGGTCACACATTAGATAGTGTCTAAATTGCAAAATGGAGTCAGATTCGCTCGTCCAGTCAAATGGAGCCATCAGAAAACGCAAAATAACAGACGAAAAATCTATCACATTAAAGGCAAGTCTATGTACCTATACCGAACTGGAAAGCCGAATTCATTGGCATTCCAACACAACTTAAGTGTTGCTCTTCAATTCTCTCTCATACTGTAATCATAGAATCTACAAACTAGACATCAGATTAACTTCCTGTATAGATAAACCTGAATTTTTAATAGCTCCGACTTTGTGGCGTGCAGTATGAAGAATCTTTGAGTATACACCAATCCTATTATTTATCAGTCATAGTCCATTTAATCTTGGATTGTTCTTCTGCTTAACAATGAAATTTTAAGTGATTCATATCCATGAAATTAGCCCTCAAAACCGTACATACAAAAAGTTGGACAAGTGAAATTAAATCAGACTAAAATAAGTATTCGTAAAACTTCGAAAGAAGCCATAGCCACTTTCTTACAAATCTTCTCATTACGTGATACGCGACAATGTTAACAAGTTAAAACGCTTAAAACCCCTACATCGTGCCTCTTTCAACGGACGTTGAAATTCCTCAAAGGACGAGAAAAAAATCCGTAACGGTCAACCAGGAAAAAGTAACGAACTTTTCCTTGTTTTTTTTTAGAAGGAAACACTTCTGTTGAGTCCTTTTATTCACATTTCATGAAGAAACTGTACCCAGCATAAATATCCAGGAAAATCAGAAAGACCAGCAAAAAAAGCAACAAAAACTCGGTACATTTATCTTCCTCTGATTCTGTTAAAAATTTAATCTCTGGGTGACCCTTGCACGTGTTCAAATCGGTTCTAAACCCAAATCGTATAGAAACAGAAAAAATCCATTAAAATACAACTCGGATAAAGGAAAGGCATTGTCCAGAGGAAAGAATTTGTTTTTTCAAAACCGATCCTCTGTCGGATCCCTCCCTGAGAGTTGTTACGCATGTATTAAAGAGCCTTTCAATCCAGAAATACTCGTAAAGTGAAAAGGGACCGAAAAATTAAACCCACACAAATTCTGGTTGGTTCGGGATTTTAAATGTTTTTTTTTTTGTTGGTTCTCCGATTTTTATGACCGAACCGTCGATCATGCCAAAAAGAGGTACCTGCCGTTGGATAAAAGGATGCTGTGTATGATTATTCAAGAATTCGCTGGAAGAAATTTTTTTCGTTTTCGCTTATCATTTCTGCCCGAAAGGGATTAAATAATGTTACCCTTAACCGTATTTATGTCTGCAGGTATCAATTGCTCTAGTCTACTATACAGAGTACTCCTACTGATACTCATTTTGATTGTGTCCATCAAGGAGTTACAATTGAAAGGGATATTTAAGATTTGGGATGCTTCGATTCCCCTTTGAATTAGAGAGAATTTGATAATTTGATTGATTCACAGTGACGTGACAGGCAAAGAAATCGGAAAAGGTGGACAATCATCAGCCGGCTTTCTGTATACGGATTCTGATTCACTTTTTTTTATTCAAATGCAACATTAAAAAATGAGTCACATCTAAAGTGGAACCTCTTTGCATTTTATTATTCCTGGTCTGGCTTTTGTTTGCTAATGGATTTTATGTGATGTTAAAACAAATATGCTGCTCTAACAAAACTCGTGTGCTGTCTCTTAAAGGTCTTCTAACGCGAGCTACGGATATATAAAATTGTTTCTGTGTGGGTTCTACTCACAATGGCTTGTTATGACGATGCCGGTATAAGGACGAGTTAAACAAATATGGAAAATCGCTGAATAGTGTAAACAAGTGTTTCCAGAATATTTGAGTCGTTAGCTACGAACTTATGTGAGTTACTTGTCATTTCTCTGCTGTGTCATGGCGCGTTCTTATCGTATAGTTTTGTTTGTGTTTGTGGAAGAAGGTGTTTGTTGAAGTAACCTGTACGTATTACAGAATGAAAACTCAACAGGTATCTGAGAAGAGATATAAATAGTTGTGCTTATCAGTTTTTATAGAGAATGGATATTTATTTACCTCGGTGTGTTTATGTACCCATATACAATATGTATGAATGTTTGCATAGTTCCATGAGTGTAGGTAAGAAAGGAAATAAGAGAACAATAAAGTGTTTTATTTGCCCGAGGTGGTTTTTTCATAATTATTCGATGGCTCAAGTTGCTGTTCTTCAATTAAAGTTTTGCAAAATCTGGACACATACATATGTAGTAATATAATATAATAAATGTATGTAAATTCTACAAACAAAATATGCGTATTAAAATATGTAGTGATGTAATCATGTGTGTCTACTTACTTGATCCGACATTAGACTTATCCCTATTTCCGGTTTTTTTTTTATACAACTTGTTTTATCATATTTCTGACAGCGATATTTATGTGCTATACAGTGAAATTCCTCATAACCTGACACTCACCGTCGCAATGTTTTTGTCGCAATGTCCGCTTATGAGAGAGGGCCACGAAAATTATATTTAAATTGCATCCAAGTGTTAGAAGTTGTTGTTTATTTAATATTTTGCAGAAATTCAGAAATATTTAATAATGCATATTCCATATACAAACATACTCGTACATATTATTACCTGTATAGCTATAGTACATACATATGTACATACATTGTACAAGTCTTTACTTTTCATTACTACTTTGGCTGAGAAAAATTTGTAATGGTTGATTGCTTAAATATTGCTCGTTTTAATTTAAAATGTTCATTTTCAAAATGACTCTCGATATTCTTTATGTGCTGAAAAGCTACAAAATCATTTTTGGCAAATTGTTTCAAACACGCAACAAAGTTTTAACGCCTCCTCGTATGATATTATGGGCTCACTTATTTCTTCATTAGATTCTTGTTCAGAATCACTAATGTTATCGCTTTGTTCTTCAAATTGAATTTCTACATTATTGTCTTCAGTGCAGACATTTGTATCTACGAGTATTTGAAGAAAACCGTCGGAATCATTTGCAAAATCGAGTGCTTCATAAAATTTAGCGTAGATTGCCAGCGGAATGTCATCTTCGGGATCAAAATCGAGAAGACTCTCACCTATTTCCGAAAATCCAGCTTTACGGAAGCAGTTTTGGATTGTTGTTGCTTCTACTTTGTTCAAAGCTGTTTTGATGAAATAAACAGCTTCAAACAAATTAATAGATTTTGACAGCTCTGATGCTGAACTTGCAGTGTCAATATTACGTAGCAAGCGTTTTAAAAGTAAGCTTCTACAAAAAAATTTAAAATTTTGGATTACCCTTAATCAAGTGGTTGGCTTACTGACGTTTTGTTTGGAGACAAAAAAACAATGTTTATGTGAGTTAAGCTTAATTCCCTTGGATGAGATGCTGCGTTATTCAAAACTAAGAGAATTTTTCGGTTCTGGGCACTCATTTTCATATTGAACTGCTGCAGCCATTCATTCATTACTTCTCGAGTCATCCATGCTTTTTATTAAATTTTCAATCCACTGGCAGTTCTTTGATAGGAACATGTTTGAATGATCTAGGGTGGGCTGCTTTACCTATTCCCAAAAGTAGCTCTTTCTCTCCAGCTATGTTTGCACAAAACAAAATTGTGAGTCTTACTTGAGAATTTACCGCCAACGCATTTTTCGGATTTAAGAGCAAGAGGTAGTGTGTGAAAGAAAATCTCGATTTCATTTGCGTTGTAAATGTCCTGAGGCTTATGTTTGCTCAACAGAGATGGCAGCTTGGCCCTGAACTTTTCGACACTCGCCTGGTTTACATCCGCAGCTTAACCGGATATGCACTTGAAAGCAACATTATTCCTTATGCGCCATCTGTTTAACCATCCATCTGAAGAATTAAAATTAGATAAACCCAATTTGACTGCAATTTCCATTGCTTTTGCCTTTACAATAGGACCAGATAAAGGAATTTTTTGGCTTCTAGCCTTAGCGAACTAATCAAAGCACATTTTGTCTATTTCAGAGCCACCATCTCTTAGAAAACTTCGTTTTTGATGTACATTAAGTGCAGACTCCCATTTAGAACGAATTGTCTCTTTATTTTTATTGATTTCTGCAGCTTGTGTTTTGCCAATATTAAACCTTTGAAAATAAAAACTTTTAGGTAATCTCATTTTTTATGCGCATTAAATTTTACCTTTTTGCAATTTCACGCACAGACAATTTATCTTTTTCAAACACAATAATAATTTCCATTTTTTTCTTTAATGGACAATACTTTTTTTTGGTGCCGTGTTATTTCGAATTTATAAAAACACAGTTCACATGCAACTTATTTGAAAAACTGAATTAAAATGCCGCCCTCTATTTGACACATACGGCATAGATGTTAAAAGAGTAATCACTAATCATTTTTATCAACACAATGCATACATGTTAAAAGGGGTATCACCAATTTCGATTTACAACACAAATACGAATGGGAATTTTAATGGACTTTTGGAAAAATTTGTTTGAGATTTTTTGAATTTTGTCCGTTTATGAGAGATTTTTTGATCAAAATGGTTTGAACTATAGTGTCCGCGTCCGGTTATTGGAATGATATTTCTATGGAAAAATTAATGAAATAGCTGCGTCCACGAAATTTGTCCGACTATTGGAACTGTCCGGTTACTGTCCGTAATGAGGAATTTCACTGTATATGTATATTATATTTACTTGTATTTGCATACACATTTCTTTAATTTTTGTTACGACGTAGGTAAGACACGAATTTCTTACACCATTTATAAATATATTATAGGTTGACTTGAAAACGTGAGAATCACAAAGAACGGACTTTTAGGATTGCTTTTGAAGGAGAATAGAGGACAAGAAAATGGCATAACTATTTTTAGTTGGAATGAGCATATTATTACCACTTCCGGACGGTAGCTGTTTTCAGCACAGTGTTATGCACTGGCTCTTTCTTAGAAAAAATAGACGAGACCATAAAACGAACGATACAATACTTTGTGTCAACGTACCGACAATGAAGACATATTCAGCAATGCAACTATTGACACACTGAACCAACGCAAAAGTATACTGCTGTCGAGACTACAAACCTTGTACAGGCAGTTTACTGACAGACATAAGTCCGAGATCTTGACATTGAAGCCTCCGATTAAGAACCTCCAAACATTAATAAAAGAAAATTACAGCGCGTCTATATATTGTATTCGGCCCGTAAATGCCAGCAACCCGAATATGTTCCCGCAAATTAAAAAAAAAAATTTCGGAGGAAAGGATCAAAACGGCCTTCCGTGCCTAAAGATCACCCGAACTACGGCGATAGACAATTAGTGCAAACTTTTTGGTGGTCGAAGAACCGCAAAAGAAAGTAGAGGCCATAGGAACGAATTTCCAGGAACTGAATAAGACAAATGATGTCATTGGCTTGAGCAACGATCTGTAAAATCGGGTCCTTTCGCACAATTTCTGCCTTCAAAATTATGTAAAGATCCAGGCTTGTTCAATGACCAAAAATAATGCCATCGCCGACGCAATGGAGCTACCCCCGTTCATTTCGAAGGAATAACTCCAAACGCTCTTCGTATCACTGAGAAGTAAGAAATCAGTGAGAACCGATGGCATACCGAATAATGTACTTCGACATCTCCCACTAAAAGTAGTGGGTAGTAAGATTTTCGAAAAGGTCATCAATGGAGCCCAGACTAAGTGGATTGAGGACAAAAATATAGTTCCGAATAATCAATTTGGTTTCAAGGCGGGACATAATATCTTACATGCCGCATCGAAGCTGGTATCCGATATTCTGTGGAAGAAAAGCGAGAAACAATGCACGGGTATCTTCCAGATTGACTTAGAGAAAGCCTTGGAAAAGGTCTGGTTAGACGGCCTCTTTTTCTGGCTGGACAGGCTCGGCCTAAGTAAACATCCAAACAGCAAATCGATAAAGTGTTGAGTAAAATTATATCTGTTGGTTCCGCAATGATAGATTCCAACAAGAAAACGTATAACTCTATCAACTCCCTTTGTGAAGACATAGATATTCATCTCCAGTCATCCACATCCAATCCCCACCTCCTATCTGCAACATACAATTATCCACCCTCAAAGCAGTACCAGTCCATGCTTGACATTATGTTCAATAATATCAATGAATTTATTGAAGAACTTACTACGAACCGAACAGTGTTGAATGACATGCAAAACCTCATTGGAACAGTAAGTTATAAAATCGACGCTTACCCAACCCATCCCCTGCCGTGCCACAAATCCATTTGTAATACTTCAATTATGACTGAATTGTTGGAAAACGAAGTCGAATCATTGCCACATCCAGTGTTGAAAACCCGACCTGCAAATGCTTGCACCAGCCCTTCAATCCAAAAATCTTATGCTGATATAGCTGCTTCAACGTTACCTCCTGTCGTCGCTTCATGGAAACTTGTCACACAATTTAACAAGACATGGGCACCTTCAGAGTGACAAAACATGCTGACTCCATACAACGAATCAGATGTTCATCACTCTACTCGTCAAGGATGCCTCAAATTCCGCAGACGCTGCTTAGATCTCTGAGTTCTTGGAAACCGTTATGACATCAATGCACAAGTTTTCCAATATCTAGCTACAAAAATAAGAGCAATTTCAAGCTAAACTTATCGGCTAAATGTGAATGGATATTTGTTAATCCATCCAACACCAACCTTAACCTTAGAAAGATGTGTATCGAAACATGTGGGCGGTCGTGGGTCAATTGGTAGTGGACTGCCTTCCAAATTGGAATGTTCGGTGCTCGAATCCCAACCGCGCCCGAAAGACATTAATTTTTTTAAGTTAACAAAAATCCAGTAAAATGAGTAGTTGACTAAAAATTAGCAACAAGCCAACTTCCACTAAGAATTTAGTCTCCCCATTAAATGTTGCATGCCTCCCATGGAGCGAAATAACCTCTGAGCCCAAACATCTTTCTTTCTCTCTCAATCCCACTTTCCATAAAACTTAACACATGCTGAGGCATTATAAGTATAATCACACTTCAGTTCTTGAAAAAAAAAAAAAAATAAAAAAAAAACTCCACCCCTGATACGGTGACTGCTTAACCACCCATACACCTGGAGCCAAATATCCAAACTTATTAGCTCGCATATCTCAAATCCTCAGTTGCACGGGCCCGCATTTTCGATCGCCTTTCTCCTCCTAATATCAAATTGACCTAATAAAATGTAGATACCACGGTCTGCCGTTATGCGTTCCCTAGGCCAAGAGATAGAAAGTTACACCGAAATATACGTCTTTTTCTCGCATATCTTCAAATCCGACTCTGTTTGCTTTGAGGAAAAAATCAAAACTATCATTATGGTCTCCCTGCCACTCACAATGTCCTTAACTCTTCTCTCATCGCTATATCTTCTTCTGCAAAATTGATTTTGTTTCAATTGAAAGAACACTTTCTAATAGCTCCCTGTACGTTATGTATTGCTACATTTTCCCAACTCAACCTATCGAATCTTACATCCTTGCTATTAAGGCGGTGGAAAAACTAGGATAATTGATTTAAGTGCTCCTGCTGAAGTGAATCCCATCGGTTGATCAATCCTCCATTCCTCACACAAGGGGAATCACCCCAAGTTTGGAAGACCTACATATTTCATAACCCCGGATAAAAAAAGGGATCAAAGAATGAAAAAACTAACTGTAGTCTTTGACTTTGTGGACTAACTATAGTCCCATTGCTAAGCTTTCTCACATACCTTAAATGTTTAAAAGTATTTTATATGAGTATGGAGTGCTAAACTTGCAGCTCTAGTCACTTAAGTATATGACTCAGATAGCATGGATTTCTACAAGGTAGATCAACTACTACAAAGTAGATCAAAGTTGAATTCGTATCTTTTGCGCCTTCAGCATTAGAAAATGGCAACGAAATCGATGACCAATTGATCCTTTACAAAATGTCTTCTCTCGGTTTTGACCCCATATTATTTAAATGGGTATCATTTTTTTTTCATGGGCACCGTTATTATAGCGTTCGCTTTAGATTAGCCTTCTCAACCCCGTTTTAAGATAATTCTGGTGCCCCACAAGGCAGCCATCTAGGTCCGCTTCTTTTCATTTTAGCTATAAACGATCTTGAGAGGGTTATGAAACATTGCCCATATCCCCTATTCATTTACGACGACGACACTAAGTTCTCCAAAACTATTTCTTACCCCAAGACTCTATACTCCTTCAAGATGAACTTAATAGGTTTTAAATATGGTGTCTAAAAAATTATTAAAAAATTTCGGCTTAAGGTCGCCAAATGTCAATCTATGACTTTATCTCGTAAGACCAATCAATCTTCTCCTCGACTTTATTTCCTGCATGGCGAACCTATACCCTGGTTCAATCCCTTCGCGACCTTGGAATATTATACGATAGAGAGTTAACTCTCATTTCCATATTGGTGAAATAATCCTTAAAGCCAACTCAACACTTGGTTTTACCAAAATTTCGTTTTTATCTGGTTTTGTGGATTGCGCCTCCCTTTACAATTCTATTTCCTTCAATACTAACACTGGTAATTTACGATGTCTTCGTCTCTTCTGCATTCCAACCCATCGCACCTCTTATAGTTCCAAATAACCAATCTCGCACCGAAACGTCAGCTCAAACCTCCTGGTTTTAGACTTCCTATACCATCCCCTTGGTTTCTAACCCTTACTTTTTGTTAGTTTTTAAGTTAGATTTAGCTTGTATTAATATAAATGGGGGCCTCAGCCCCCACCAAATTTAATTAATTAATTCTCTTTCATCGTGAATAATGGTGATGTGACTTCTGCTGGTATATTTTACATTAAAAACTTTCTGTAACAAGGTGCGGTTAATTCGCCGAACCTATTAAATACCTACTCAAGCGATCACATGGGACCACTTCACCATGCCATACCGTACCAGACGACTTAATAGCGTACAGATCAGGTCTAAAGATGGTAGTCATTAATATGCTCTTGCAACATGACTTCGATGAGATTAAACAATATTTCCATAATCTTCAGCTTCCATGAGCCGAACACCATTCTTTGAGGACACCTTTGTCTGGAGTCTCTGCGGATACCAGAAAGAACTAGGGAAAGTTTTTGATCGTGAGACAAGACGATCAGGCACTTGCTTGTCGAAATGTAGTTAGATACTCGTACCTTGGCATCTGACTAAATCTATATCTATATAAAAAATGTGATTTTGTCCTTGCAAAGAGACTGTCTTATAGCCGGCAACTCGATGCGAGGGTCCGACCAATGCTAGTATTTGGAAGTCCCATGTGGTCAGAAAAAGTTTAATAGAAAAGATTCGGGTGTTTGAGAGAGCTTCTCTTCGTTTATACGGAACACCTGAATCGGAGTACATAAAATATTATCCTAACGACGTCTGATCCGATGATCTTCCACGTCGCTCGAACAGCTGCGGACGTGCAACTCGACTATATCAGAGTCATCGTGCACGGCAGGGTGTAGTGTGTCTGTTTCAATAGCATTGTAGGATGTCATGACATAAAGGATGTTGCTCAGCAGTGCCTTAAAATTGGGGGCTTAGTGAAGAATTGGAAACTCCTTCGTCATTTCGTTCAAGCTATGATTAGCCGTTTTCTGGAGAGTTAGGTTTTAGGTTAGGTTAAAACAGGGGTATGATGTATATGCCATCACACAAACACCAGGCACCAAAGCGGGCCCATCACAACTCCTGTGGAACTAGTTGAATTTATCTTGAAATGCCAAAAACCTAAACAATCTCCCTGGTGAAACATCCAATTTCTTTGCAAAAGCCAAGAAGGCCTTTGAAGTTCATGCCGTCTATTTCCTCTAGGTTTTCGAAAAAATATTTCACTAAAAATTTTCTTCGAATACGCGATATTCTCTCGCATTCACACAGTATGTGTGTTATGTCCTCAAGAGCTTGCAGATCACAGCAGAATCTGCAAATACCCGCATGTGACAATTTGAGTCTCTTTGCGTGTTTCCGCAGCAGATCCTGTCAGGATTTCTATTACTGCCCTTAGCTTATCCTTGTTTAATTTTATTAACTCCCTAGATATTTTGTCGTCAAAAAGTGGCCAGAGAGCATTGGATATCCTGTGTCCTTCAAGACTTGACCACCTTAGGTTGGCAGTCTTTGTGATTTTTTCCTCGATAGTGTCCATCACTATGCAAAGAGGTGTTTTTATGTTGGCAACGTCACTATTGTCCAGTAGCACCCTTTTTCTTGCAGGCTCATCCGCTTGTTCATTTCCTTTAATACAGTACAGTCTCACCTGGTTCTGGCTGCACAATACTTTGTGCGAAAGCCCCTGACTACAGCGGCCTGGCTATCGATGAAAATAATGAAAGTAGCGATAGCTATTTTAAGATTTTAAAAAAAAATTCCATTCATCAATGTAATCAATGTACGCGCCCATATTATCGACACACTTTTGCCATCTAAACGGTAGCTCATTTATCCCTTTGCTTTAGAAACCTGGATCACGAGAGTCGATGAACTGCTGGAAGGCACTTTCCACAGCTTCTTGAGTATTGAACTTTTTCCTACCAGCAAATTGTCCAAATGCCGAAAGAGGTGGTAATCGGTTGGTGCAAGGTCGGGTGAATATTGTAACTGTAACATTGCCACAGTCACACGTGTAGTGTCTGGTCGCGCGTTATCGTGCAAGAGGATTGCGGTCGATCGATTGACCAGTCTCGGCTGTTTAATCGCAATATTCCGCATCATTTTCTCCAGTTGACTCATTCAAAACAAAACAAAAACGGCGTAAAAATGTTGCGTCGCATCGAAGATATGTCACATTGAATTTTGGATTTTCACAGTCTATTCACAAGTTAATATAAGAGTCAATTAATGAATATAAATAAAAATGCATTTAAAATGAAATGAAAGTCGGGCATAACAGCGCCCTGGTATTATCATCTTAAGGGGTCAATTTCGACAAGAAAAAGTGAAATTCATTCGACCAAGTTTACAGAAATTACACAATGGGCAAAGCAGACCTAATTTCTATTTCAAGCTTACTTCTGGAAATAGTGCCACATAAATACATATGTAGTGTAGAAAAGATACTTCATAAGAATACTTCAAAAAGTCTCGGGGTATAATTTTCCTAAAGTATACATTTGCGGAAGAAAGCCTCATAACATTAAGACTTAAGCACAATACTAAGATCGTTCCTGGTAACTCCAGCTCGAAGTTAGGAAAGGAAACCACAAAGTTGAAAGATAGCGCATCCAAAAAAACTGCGTCTAAACGATTTTGTCTTCGTCGTCTTTTTTTAAACGTTGAAATATATGACGCAAATCGATTTTATCGCGGGCCTAAGGACATTATATTATAGCTGTCACAAATTTCCGATACATCTAAATTCAAAAGATCATCTGCTAGTACTCTGATCATATTGCGCACAGTTTCTGATGTGATAAACTTCACTGGATCGCTAGGAAAAATTTCACTGAGCGCAAGCAACATATTGTATCCTTAGTGTATGAGGTATACCTATTCAATCAAAATAAAACTACGTGAGTTTTTGAGCTTTAAAACTGCAATATAAGTTTATTGAATAAAACGATTGCTTTACAACGGTCACTTGAAGTCTAACATTCTGGTTGCGAACGATTATTAATAAAATCTCGTATTGTTATATATGTACAAGACGTGGTATTTATGGATTTTGATATACTTACACAAGTCATATGACTCTTTGTCATTACTGGTTATAGGATTAATACAATATATTGTGAGACAGTTTTATCTGCACGTGTGGTGATGAAATGTAATGAAGAAAGAGGCGTTTAAGTTCGAGGGCATGGAGAGGTGCTTCTATCTATATAAGTGTGATGAAAATATAAAATGTCCTAGGGACATAAAGGCCAACCAGAATTCTGCGATAAAGAAACGCAGTGGAAAAGGTACAGTGGCTACTCTGAAAGGAATACTTCGCAGCATTCGGAACGGTAATGATGACCAACTGTCAGGAATAATAAGGCTTTTAATGTTTGCTTGATAAAGAACAAGTTTTCAATTCAATTACTTTGCTGAAGCTAAACTAGGCATCACAAATTATGATTGAATAAAACTATACCCGGTAAAAGCAATTCTCATATCAATGTGTCAGCTATGTACTTCTTAACGAAGAGGACGAATTCAGACTTACGCCTAATCCCAGTCAACCAGCCCACCTTATTTACTTATTGAGAGCATATTTTAAGAAATAAGGGTACTTATTTGTCTGAGACCGCAACATCATTCGAATAAGCGATTATTTTATATCCCTCCCCTTCTAGGCATGTCTGCAGTACGTGAACCACAAGGAAACAAAAAAAGTGAATAGAGCATAACTTACGGCGTTCCTCTGTAGACAGATCTTCTGGTATATTTCTCACCTGATATGATTACACTTTCACGTTCAGGTTTATCACTGGTTATACTCAGGAAGCTACCTGTCTTACCTTAACTGCCTCCGCTTTGCCTCCGATCAGGTTATGCTCAGGAAGTTGCCTAAACTTCCTTTGCTCGTGTCGTCAAAGACCTTTAAGGTGGATGGAATGGCTATGAAAGCAGTGCTAGTATTGTGTGCCTTCACCCTTTTCCCAGAACCTTTAATTCCGAATCTCCTGAATATCTCCAAAGATCTTGAGAGAACATAAGGCATCTAGACATTTGAAGTAGAGCATCTCCGAGGGTGTGTGGTATCCCAATCTTCCACTGTTTGTTTTTTTCTTTTTCCCCCGATATTATGATTTGCGCTTGTTGGTTTGTCAAGTAGTGGACCGCAGTCCTCCTGAATTTAAAGAGCGCATCACTATGGCTATGGTAATGCTTGTAAGCATGTAAGCGGATGCATTTAAAAGGAACACCAATGTAGAGTAACTAGATATGATATTTTCAAATAAAAAAAATATCATTATCATATTTTTGTAACCCCTGGAATCACTTTCATAATTTAACTTAAAATAACTAACAGTCATCGCCTTTCTTGCATTTCGCTTAAACCATGACCAATGCATTGATAAGGCGTACTTTTCATTTACGAGCATTTAACCCCTGCCTTTACATTTATTAGCCAGTAAAGCCGACACTTTCTGACTAAAGCCATAAAATGTCTTCGTTTCCAGTAGCTCTTCTTAGGAACTGATTCCATTTGAGATGTTTCTCTGTTTCTGATAGGCTCAAGAGTAGTTTGTTTTTGTATGTTCGACCGATGCTTCTCTCGTAATATTACAAGCCAAGGAAGTAGATACCCGATTTCAGCAAGCAAAAAGGGAGTAATAAGGTTAAATCTGACTGACTAAAACCAATGTACTTCTCTTTGAAGTACCATTGATGGCATTTGATACGGATATTTTTTATCTTAAAAGCCTTAAAACACATATTTAACCCTAGAAATATAACGTACGTCGAATCGACGTGTTCAGTTTTGTATATGTTTCATTAGATAAGGATTTTTATTTTTGTATTTTTTTTTTCAATTTGAATAAAAAATTAAAAAAAAACTTATGTTATTTTATTGAACATTAAAACAGTTACACATAAAGTTATAAAAGACTAGTTACACAAACAAATTGTGGGAGAAATCAGCATACAAATATATATATGTACGTCGAATCGACGTATGGTAATCTTTAACGTAACTTTCAATAACGTTCTAGGGTTAAAAGAGTGGATTTTGAGGAATCGAACACAATCTGGCGTTGGCGCACTGCACTTACCTTAACAGCGAGGAGAAATAGTTGACTATTGATAGAGCTGTTGCATGCAGTGCACAATTTCGTCTAAATTTCGAATTAATTTAAATCTTAGGCGCTTGTGCTCTCAATTAATATTTCCAATCACGTTTGTTTCTGAGTTAAAAAGGAGCAAGCCGATCACAATATGTCTACAAAGAAACCTCTTTCAAAAGTCATCTGTTTTGTACAAATAGCACGTTCGAATTCCAAACACCGAACCACAGAATGCCAAAAAATCTTTTTCAAGAACATTCGGTGGTGAGTTGATGTTCTTGTTTCTGGTGAAGTGAGTCCTTTTCCATTTTCTTGCACGTGAATTCCTGAACGAACGTGTCGAAACAAGTTATCCAGCAATTTTATACCTTCTCCTATGGATACGAGTATTTCCTCAGACAGGTCCCTGCACAATCCACTTTGTCACGCAACAAAAAATCCCAAAACTCATACCTACAATTTGCAATTGCACCGCTCTTTCAATATTGACAATGGATCAGGCATATTTTGGTAAAACTAGGACGATTACCTATTCTTTGCGGTACCATTTCTATGATCTCTGAATCATTTGAACGTGAGAATTGTAGTTTCATGAGATTTTTCAGTTAAAGATTTTCTCAGGATATTATCAATGTTACGTTTTGAAACGTATTGCCAGAGGAACTGAAAAAAAGGAAGTGTGGCAATTTTGGAAAAGAATGGATACAAGCGTAATTGTTAATCACAGATACGTAGAAAAAAAAAACTGTTTGACTCTGTCATCATTGTGTTCTTAGTTGATATATGTATTTTGTCACGTTTTGGTTGATAATTGAGCTGCGTGCCAACCGTAGATGAATCTCTGCTGAGATACTTTTTTACAGTAGCTGATATTATTTCGTGTTTAACTCATTAGCGAGTCATTGATGACATGTTACCTAAAGACCGTTTCACGTTCGGAATTTTTCATTAGCCCAACATATTCGTGAACGATAAGAAGATTATATGAATGTACCAATCGAGTGAAACCAGTTTGGAAAATGGAAACTGCTACGGAGCTTCATTAGCGCTGTAATATCACGCGTCATCTTGTTATAATTTATTTAACGTCGATCCGTTATGTGTGTGTTATGTTTATTTAACATATTTTATGTCAAAAAGTGAGCTATGTAAATTTTACACATTTTATAGCAATAATTATAATCAAGTATGAGATGAGATGAAAATATTGTAGATTAAAGTGTTCAGGGACACAAACACACATATGTATATATAAACATACTCGTACATATATGTAGGTAAGAATAAATACGGAAAGATAGACAGGCAGTCGCATTTGTATATAAAAAATTGTTCGTTAACTAATAGTTTTCGAACGTAAGTCCAGATACAAAAGCCCAATATACTAAATTGGGCCCTAATCATGGACCTAAAAATATCACCTGATCATGTTATGAAAATGGAGCTCGACATGCTGATACCATAGATTAAGAATCTCTCAACTTTGCATACTTAACAAGGCAAGACCAAATTATTGATGATATTCGATGATACATAATATAAGGTTCTAGCCACTGAGGGGTTATGAAATATATTTATAAAATATTTTGTATTGTCTTTGTCGTCGAATGGATAGTTATATCGACATACCTTTCATATGTTAAGAAAATTGGGGCGTTTTCACAAATTTGCCGAAGAGGAACCACAAGAAGCGATCTTGGATCATTTGCCTTGGGACAGTAGCTGAGTCGTTACAACCTTTATTACCACGAACATTGAGTAGGTTAATATTTAGCTGAGTTTTTATCTGTTGCACAAATGTCAATAGCCTAGTAACTGCTTCCCTGATAATAACTGATTTATTATTTATTGACTGCATTGGTATTCAATTAGGAATTATTAATCATCTTCCGGAGATTGATAAGACTATCAAAAGAATAGCAGGATTTATTAGTACCTGAAAGCCGTCTTTTTTCTCAATTCTCACAAAATTCTGAAACAGATTCCGGGAGATGAACTTAATTCTATTTATAGGAAGTAAATTTGCTCTCATTTTAAAGTAGTTAAGGTATGTTTCCGTCGGACAACTAACCCATTCCTTACCCAAGATATTGCCTTCAGTCATTCAGTATAAATCAAATATTTTGTCGACAGCAGTAAGCTGGTTCATCAATTCTACTGAAAACCCTAGTAACTGCTCATTGGAATCGCCTAATGGTGTCTAAATCGTCACTGGCTGCTTCCGATGGAAAATCCGTTAGGTTGAAATTTTGCCACAGAACACTGTGATTTCAGAAAAAACTGGTAAAATGTTGCTATTCTAATGTTTAGAATACCTTCTACGGCAGTAGCAAATGCAATGGGATAACGAAAACCCAAGATTATCAGCTCGTAGTGACTATCTTAAGAGCCCATGTTGGACCGAAAGTATTTACATGGAGTTCCACGCCAGTTGTACAATACAATTCACTCGAAAAAGTAGTTAAAACGTGGACCGAAATATGACTTTTATGGTCATATACTCGTATGTATATAAGAAACCTCGCTCGCTCAAACCACTTCCAAGCTAATTGGGCGTCGAAATGCTGAATTTGGTATATGTTCAATGTCAGAAATGAGACTGTTTAACTTGCTATTTACAGACCGTAGAAATATTTTCCAGGGCCCAAACTTAAATTAGGGCTGTCTTTGTCCTGGATAAGGCCCGGCCAACACTGGACAGCTTTATTACGTTTAATACAAGGAAAAACATAAGAAACGTGGGAATATTTGAAGAGAGGTATAAGAAAAGAATAGAGCTCAAGAGCTCAGTTTTCTGTGAAAGTTTGCTTAGGTGATGGTCGTGTAGCTTTTTTTTTTTTTTTTACCCTCTAAATGAGAAGCGATTGCTAGTACCACTACACCACGGCCACCCCTTTGTGGACATTGAGGATTAATACGGAAAAGAGGAACAGATTTAAAATTTCGTGGGTTAATGAGCATTACAATCAATGTTGCCAGTCAAAAGCTGATGAACAAAGAGTATTAAGTCTATTAGAGTCTTCGGATTGGTTAGCGAACGACTAGTTAAAGAATCGAGCAAATAGCTCCGTTATTATTGGAAGATCGTCAGAGCCTTTCTTTAATAGTCGCATTTCTCGTAAACAAAACTGTAGGTGGAATCATTTTCTCAGACACAAGCAGTTATCTTTTAAGGTAAGGGCATTCTTTCTTCTAGTAGTGGTTTAATATTCAGGCGTCAGTACTCGAGCTTTCCTGAACTCATCATGACCTATAAAGCAGCATAAACTTGTGATATTTTTGATGACATCCTGACAATGTTACTATAATACTTCTTATGTAAAGTGCTCTTTTATGGTGATGATATTAGATTTAACTTAATAGTATGGAATGTAAGATCTGAAATGATTCTACCAATATCTTGGAGTCTGTGCCATATCGAAATTTCAGACAATGTACAAAAGAAGAAACGGAAGGATGTATACCTAATTAGATCACTTAAATGTACCAACGTCAGCAAATTGTCTCGTCCTCACTTACTTAGTGAGTGTTTCAAGGAATTCAATTTGTTGACATAGATTAAGTATCTGCATTATTATTCCGCAGTTTGTAGGTTTAGAAAAATTCACTCTGTATACTCGTATATGTATGTATCCTCTATTTTGTACATATTTGTACATGGTCCTATATGTCTTTTAATAAATAGTTAGTTATCAGATTACACGATATGTATATTGGATTCTAAGTCAGTTACTCTTTTTACTCACCGAATTTTTAATTATCAGTTGCTGTGTCTATGAAAGTTTTTTAAAAAATATGCTTCATTCTCCATTCTACTACTACTCGTATATTTGAAAGCAAAGCACTGTTTTTAAATCACCCGCAAAGACTGAGGCGATCATCAAATCATTTATCAAGATCTGTCCGAACCAGAAAACTACACTCCCCAATTTATCACAGAAGCTGCATTGCCTAAAATAAATTTTCCCATTTCGACACACTGCTACGCCTATCTTATACGCGTAATCGGATTATGGTTCCTTGAAATGGCCACTGACCTACAGCTCAGTTGACCACCTCTATTCACCGCCCTAAATATAAATTGATCACGGTTGAATTCTAGAAATATCTGCAATTCCTTTGCCACATAGTATTTTTTTTGTTATAAAAAATAAATAAAAAATTGTCTCAATTTTTTTGGGACTCCTCTTGACTATAATGTTTCATAAAAGCAAAAACTAGTATTCCAATAAAATCGTAAGGATCCTCCAACCGATTGCGTCATGCCTAATCGTACATGCTGTCCGCAATTACCTTGTACCTGTTGCAATTCTATTCGAACAAGATCGTCCGAAAGACCATTAAAAAGATCGAGACCGGATAAAATTACAGAAAGCAATGATAATTCCCCTGTCAACTCTGGAGATATAGATGGCTCCTTGTCGATAGTCGAATTCACCGAATCGACCACACAAATTTTATAGGTCAGCCTATTATTTGCTCATCCTGTAGGGTCATGTCGAGAGTGCTCATTTAACTCAATTAATCTGTTTCATTGTTTGCGATTAGATTGTAGAATCACTAAGGGAGGACCACGATAATATATCTGGAAATGAAATTTGTTAAGGGTACAAGACAAGTAAAGATACATGTTTAATTAGTTAGAACTACTTTTTAGACGTTTCTTTTAGTAAAGTGAAATTGGAATGGGGGTCAAAGAAACGGAGCAAGATATATGCGTTTTAATAGTAATTCTTTTGGTAAATTTGAATAAAGCCAAGAGGACGATATACTCGGACTACAAGAACGATATTAGGATATACAGATGAGGAATGTACATATGTAAACCACTTGATAACTTGGCGAAAAAATTGCCTACTGAATACCTTTATTTAAGTGAACTAACTATACTTAAGGGGATGATGAAACCATTACTCATGCAGACTAAAATCGCAAGGGAATGCGCGGCAGTAGCGTAATACAGGCCTACGCTGTCAGGGGGTTCACAACCCTATACGGAATAGATTAAAAAATGTGACGAACCAACTAATGGCCTTGGATAAAAACGAATTTATTATGGACAAACTTTGCAAACGTTTAAAGGACAACGATTTTCGGATATTCACGTAGAATGTACAGACCTTAATAGGCCAAGTGCAGCCGAGCAATTCGCAGAGGGGCCTGACTCCTATCAAACAGATATCATCGCCACCCTAGAAACGCGATGGGATGGACCTAGCATAAGGAGAGAAAAAATCAGCGCTCATTCGGGTGCGCATTTGCCATATGCGCCAGATTTAGACAAGAAGTCTTCAGTTTCCAACACATGAGCCAACGTCTTATGACAATCCGGCCATTAGCGACTGTTTCTACGTGCTCTTCCATAATGTAGGTAGGTTGGAAAGACGAACCCACATAGGCCTATTGACCCATTATGATGCCACGTGGATCTATGATCCTCTTACTCACGGAACTAGCTTGAGCTTATGATGAAGCGTAGGAGACTGTTTACGTCTACATCGTTTTTTTAGATCGTTTAGGTCATTGTAGAAGAAAGCTCCTAAGTGAAGTTTTCTTCTGTGGGAGAGAGTTGGATATGTACAGAGTAGGTGGGGGCTTGGCTCCTCGTCCTCCTCGTTCACGCAGCTTCTACAGAAATCAATTGTAAAAGCGCCAAGCCTTCTTGCATACTTACCTACAATGCAGTGTCCAGTGATGATAACTATGATGGCGCTGAGATGCTTCCTATTTAAAAGTATCAGGTTTTTAGAGTGATTCAGATAAAGCTCTGATTTGTTTAATCGATAGACATGTTGATCCAAAAGTCCACCTATGGTCTGTTCTTTTATTGTCATCCAGCTTTAATATTAGAATAGGTAGATTGAATTTTGGCAAGTTCATAGGATCTACAGTTCCCTAGAATGTCTCTGTGGTCCAGCACCCAGCAAAGCTGAAGGTTGAACATCTCCATTAGAGATGATCGGCCTTCAAAGGCAGTTCTAGAACTTCATGAGACTTAGTCCAGGGACTTGATAGCGGTCTGACAATCCGAAAAGATGCGAATATCCTTTGCAGATATCACGTTTTTATTCAGCCAGAACAGAGCATCTTTAATCACCAAAATTTCCGCCTGGAATATGCTACTGCGATTTGGAAGACGGAAAGAGAGGCTTAAGTTTACCTAATCTGAGAAAACACCGCCACCAACCCCGCTATCAATTCTAGATCCATCTGTATTGAAGTTTTTTCCTTCCTTCCACTAAACTGGTACCGTTTATTGAGGGAGGGTCTATAATTGGAATTTATAGCTTTGCAGCCCCCAGAGCAGTTTGTCTCTTGTGCTCCTCGATAAGACTGCGCATATGTTCAAAGGATACGAAAGAAGGACATCTTTGCCGGATAGTTGGTAAGCATAGACTACACAACACCAAGTTTGGCAACGGACTTAAGCTTATTGACTTTGCGGCAGGACGAAATATCACTATGTCAAGCGCATGGATTCCTCATCTCAATAAACATAGTGTATTGGTCTCCTATGAAACGCTAAATCAAATTTATCACATTGCGATCAATGTATGACATGCCCTCAGTATTCTGAACGTCCGAACCTTCCGGGCAGCCAACACTGACTCGGACCACCACCTTGTTGCTCTCAAGCTACGAATGCGGATTTCCCAAGCGCAGTTTGTATCTTGTAATCAGACCATGAATTTTGGTCCCGGTTGCAGTAGGCCTGTTTGGGTTGCTACTGGCCGCGAATTGGGATCAATCTGGAAAGTGGATGTCCAGTAGCAGGTTGAGTGATTCATCACTTAAGGTTGTCCCGAAGCCATCGGTTTTTTTCAAACACCTAGACATCATAGGATTTGTAGAGAGGATTTTTCTTAGCCGCGATGCCTCACAGGTTTCCGTGATTTTGTCAGAGAATGACCTCCAGGATTGTGGCTTTGCCTTCCTCGGTTATTTTTTGTATAATTTGAGGGATTATTGGTGTGAGTCCCAGTCAGTCACTTTTCTTGTGCTATTCGCTACGTTCAAAAGTTTTCTACAAGTGTTTCTGAGCAGTCCCAGTGTTGATGTGCACCAATGTGGCTTTTTCTTGCCTTTGGATGTATCTGTGGTCAGACGAAACCATCCAGTTCGTTAGCCTTTGAGTGATGCTATCGGAGACAGGTGTGATAACTATCACTTCCTGTTGGTTTTTAGTTATAAAAGTGGGTTCATTGTCAATGTTGTAAATAAAGAGGTTAGTACTTAAAATACAGTCAAAAAGTGTTCCAGTACCACCTTTCTAGGTTATCACCAGGGAGATGGTTCACATGTACTTGGCCAAGGTAAGCCGATGCCAGCCATTAGGAGCCTTTGATCTTACCTTTGTCTCTTGTATAGAGCGGAGCGTATATGGGTGTCCTAAGTAAACGAACCACGCCTTCTACAATCCATGGTTCTTGGATTATTAGGATAATGTCTTCTGCGTTTTTTGAGAGGCGCAGAATTAGTGCGGACGAAGACATTTTTGGGTGATGGAGATTAATGTAGAGAGACCGTATCATTGCTACAGTTTTCCAGAGTAGCCCCCACCACGGTGTTATTGAGGTCTTTTTCCTTCGTCATCGGTTTCCATTTCTTACAGGGTGTCACAAGAGGAGACCGACGACTTTCTTGTCACCTCGGATAAACTAGAGTCGTCGTTATCCATTTCTTGAAAGGATATCGACGCTCCAAGATCCAAGTTTGTGTTCGGCGGGGTCTTCGTTAAAGGAGGAAGAGGTTGCTTATCACCATCCAGCTCATCCTGTAGAGCCTTAAATGTATAGACTAAAATCTGAACAGAAACATGCCTTTTGTCTGCGCTAGAGGGTTAAAGGATTCCTTATTGATCACGATGAAAGCGCATCTATAAGATCCCCTTATTTCCTCCAGTTTCGCGACTTTCCCGCCATGAGTTGAAAGGGTCGGGTTACTGAGCCTTATGATTTCCAAAATACTTTCTGGGGAGGAGGGTTCGGCTGGGATCCAGGTACGAGTTCGAGGTCTGCTATGGATGCCCTCCTTAGACACGACCTCGAATTTTGCACCTGGCCAAATTTCTCCTAAACCGCCTATGGCCTTAGTGAAGAGAACAAGGGATCTCTGATTGTCACACGCGATGAGCTTGACGTGGCCTTGGTGCCAGCGTCACTTATGGTGGGAGGTGATCCCGGGTTTCCCCGCATGATGGCAAAAAAGTTGCTTGAAAGCTTCGGCTTGACCGTCGGTATCGTTCCTATCGATTACCGCCATCACTATTGCGTCCTTTAGGACTTCACTAAAAAACCTCAGAGAAGTGCTGTTGGATGGCCCAGGAAAATTACCGATATTCTCTTTATTCATAAAATTTTAGTTAATAACATCGATTGTAATTCTTTACTTCAATTTATTTCTTTTAACGTCAATCCACGCAATCTTAGGTCTGTGGCACTTTTCCGACTCAGTCTTCACATTCGTGAGCCAATACCTAGAATGTTTTGTGAAGTTAACGATATTCTGCCTCTCTTCGACTATCATCTCAGCAAACTCTCCCTCAAGAACATTCTTATTATATGCAATGCCCACATCTGATTAGGGGCTCGTATGACTTCTCTACAATTGCTATAGATATTATTGAAACCGCGCAGTAAGGCTCATAGGTGGCACCAATATTGTCAGTCAATCGACACTCTCCGAACACGCCGATGAAACTCTTTACTTCTTAGGCCTTATAACTTGCAAACATTCAAACCAACGGACGTTAGTTTGCAAGTGTGCAAACATTACATTTATAAAAATGTAAAGGTAACACTGGCTTGGTAAAGCGTGGTGAGCAAGTAAACTTGTTCATCTTTTTTTTCATTATATCGATGCCATTTTGAAGAAAGCAGGGTGAACACTAATTATATAATCAATGAGATTTGTGGAACGGAGAACCTTACGAAGGCGTCTGGTGGCTTCTTAAAACTAACCAAGGTTGAACTACTAGAACCGTCTTTTGATCGCGATATGGTCAATTCAAGTGACCGTCTCTTCCTCTAAATTTTGCTCTCCTGCTGATTTGGCATAATCAACGAAAGGATCAACTCAATTTTGACGTCAGATGCGGGACATTGCTCTTAGAACTTGTCGATTTCTTTGCAAAAAAAATTATTTGGCAGCGTAGGCAATGCTTTTAATCATGCGCTGACATGGATGCTCGTTAGCAGTAGATACGCGTTTTACCACTCTGGCTTTTAGACCATAAAAGCCCCTTCTGTAGATCTCAATTCCGCAATTGTGTAGCTCTGAATTTTATTGCACGAGGGTGTAAAGCATGGATCAAGCTCTCAAAGGTCGTCCAGTTTGACATTGAAATCTACGGAAATATGGCTTTACAATTTTGAACTCTTCAAACAAACCACGTATTAAGTCTGACATAGACAAGCCTTCATTCTAACAATGTTTATTTACATATATATGATCATATTAATGTCACATAAATACATACTCGTACGTACATATCGCACCCAAATTGCTATGAAATAAGAAGTATAGCAAATGCGTAGAGAAAAAAACAATCTTTAGATAAATACCTCTCGGAATACGATATTTTGCAACACTGATTCTTGCTATTTTATAAAGAAGGTTATCCCTTAACTTCCATATTGTTCAACAAGTTGTCTTTACAATATCATGTCTGATGATAACTTCTAAGAATTGATCAACTCAACAACATTCATAAATCAATTGTAAGAGCGCAACAAACAAAATTTACGTCTGGCCTATTTCAAAGCCCTTGAGTATGTACATATTACACAAAGAAAATGACTAGAAAGCTCGAAAGCAAAAAAAAATTTAAAATCTACAACTGCCGCTGACCTTCATTTCATTATGGCAAACTGCAAATCACTGCTATACTGATGCTGTGCATCCATCTCTACGACACAAGCACAATCATCATTCATCTTACGTCAGCTACAGCTCCATGACGTTCCAATTGCTCGCATCTCGGCCTCGTGTCTATGATTGCCGGCTAATAATGATTCTTGGAACTTGCACCTGTTGCGATGTTGTCCGCAAAGAGCAGCATAATCAAACAGCAAACGTTTTGCAATTTCACTGATTTTTTCCAGCCACTGTTCACTTTATTACCGCAAATCCGCATATTTATGCTACATCTCTACCAGAACAAAAAAAAAGTATCTACAAGATGTCAGTATATATGTATTATATATGTGTATTCTCGTAGGTATGTTTCACGGGCAGAAATACGTACATATGTATGTATCTAAAGTTCAGAGAAAAAAATCTCTGCAAAAACGAAATATGAATCTGTACAGCATCCAATCTTGGCAGCTCGTGTAGTGAACGTGCTCAAGCCGCAGTGCAAATACATGGTGTGGCTCACATTGGCGGATTCGTCTTTTTGGCCAGTAACCGGTTCCCGGTTAGACGCTAAGGCTTAAGACCCTTTTTAATGCTCCTCTGCCGATGTTTTAGCGTTTCGTTGTAGTTTTTTTTTCCTCTGCCTCTTCTTACGGAAAAAGCAGATATAATCAACCCATGTAAAGGGACTTAAAAAAGAAAACTCTTCCGAATAGTCTTACATACGAATGTATGATTGTAGTTTTACGGACAACATCCACTTCCACATCAACGGTTAAAGTTGGAGCACAGCGCATTGCCTGACAATAACACAGCAATGTTGGCGGCAAAAACGCACACGTACATGAATACAAACTGCCATAGGTTAGGAATTGAACCAGTTCTGAGCGTGCTTTGTTAAAAAAAAATAAAAAAATAAAGAAAACTTTACTAAAAAGACACCGAGATTTTATGGTGTCGACTGGCAAGCCGGGACGATGGAGAAATATGTATGTACATTCTCGTTTTTATGAGCTGCATTGCCCTTTTTTGATTTAGTTTTTAAGAAAATACTCCAAAAAGTCGATTATCCAGTAATTTTGTGTTGGCTTGGTTTGGTTTAGCTTGGTTTGGCTTGGTTGGTTCACCCAATAGATGGAGGAGGGAGGACATATAGTATAAAGAGGACATAGTTTTGTGCCGACGTTGATTGATATGGTCAAACGGAAGACCGCCACAATTTTGACCAGGAGTCATGAAAATAATTAATAATTTGTTGGCACAATAGATTGCAAAAAGGTATTATGAGCACGCAAAGATTTGCTAAAGGGTTTAACTTTAAATCTGGAAACCTGTCAATAGAAATCGGCTACAGAGTGCAAACGTGGGCTAAGCTTCAGTCAAACAACTCTTACCGTACCAGAAACGATTTTCATTTAATGTTGAAGAAACCAACATTCTAAGATGCCTTAAGAGTTGTTTGTGCATGAAATGGCATGGAAACATGTCCAAACATGTATCTCCGAAAATGTCTACCTTTCATTCAAAATATATGAGAACCTTGCGCAATTGTTTGCGAAGGATAATGTTGAGCAATTGATGTACTTTTATTTTCACATTTCAGTGAATCAAGGACTTTTGGGATACATTCATGCATATAGATGGGAATTTACCTGTTGAATACCTGTTGCATTGTCAAAAGGAGCTATTCAGACTTTTACTCTAAAGTAGTTGTTTTGTTCATTCAAATGAATTTTCGATATTCCTGTTAATGGTACGTGCCTATTTAAAAATTGCAAGTAGCCTTGATGATGCAATTAAGAGGATATTCCAGGAGTAAGTAGTTTAATATTTTAAGATGCGCGTTTACATAAAATAACCCTTGTATTTACACTTGTTGCGTAACAAATCGATTTTCCGGGGAAAATGTCCGAATAGCTGAAATGCCTAATAATTGCACAAAGTATCAAGATTTATGGAAGAATTAATTACTGCCACACAATGTTACTAGTTTGATTGCAAAGTTATTTGTAAAAGATTCCAGCAAGAGCATGTTCGACATTAAATAAATGATTGATTTTTCAGAGCCAGGACCGCATCATATATTGTACATCAGATCAGTTGCAGCTACTCAAACGAACATTTTGCGTCCTACATGTCTTTTGATGTGAAGTTAAAATTACCCACAGATTCAAGCTTGAATGGGAAACAACTGACAAATGCCTCACTTGCTTCATCTCCCGATATAGGTAGGAATGTTAGTTTGCCAAACAGTACGAAAGTGTCGTCTTGTAACTTTGTTAGTAAAGCCTACTCTCACATTCAACTTCTTTAATCTGAAGTTTTCTTCGGAAATTGTAAACAGAAGGTGATGAATGGCAGTGAGCATGCTTAAATATTCCGCTTCTATGCACAAGACAACAATGCCTCGGGTATGTCAAATTCTTTGAAGATGACAAATAATACGATAAGATTATGTTAGGTGTTTTCTAGACTTACGGGAATAAACTCTCCAAAACGTTAGATTTTCGAGACCTAATAATGATGTGAGATTCAAAAATGTCGATTTTATGCAAGCTGGTAACATTCCCCGTTACACACCACTACATTAATTTAAATTTGAAAAGCGTACGGATTCGTAGATCGGTTTTTAGTTGCATCCAACATATTTAGCACAGCAAAGCTTCACTTTTACTAAATTTCAGACTTTTTAAACTATTGCAATAGTATTTCTAAAATGTCTCTAACAAACTTAATTGAAGTCATCCGACAGTTGACGAGCTTTGGATGTCCAATTAGTCTTGAAATGACATCCAAGGCAATCGTTCACAAAACATGGATACCAATTTAACGATATTCAACTGTCAAATATGTCACATGTGAAATTACAAAATATTATAATATAAATATTTTCCACACGTACGAGTATGTCCACATGTAACTGCATTGCTACTGCACCGCTTGCCCGCTCTATTTTGGGTCACCCAGTTAGTAAGGCCAAGAGTTTGCTAATGCATTCGAGGGATTCGATTATTTTTCTTTCGGCCCCTCTTCGAACTTCTGCAGAAACTTGAACCTCTATTATTTTCTGGACCGGATTTTCTGAAAATCTTCGTTGAATATGACAAAACCAGCTAATTTCCGCAGCTCTGAAATGTATCCACTATCAGTTTTTTTTGTGTGGAGACTTCTACGAATGCACTTACTTCTTATAAGATCAAATTTTGTAACATCCGCTGACATTCATAACATTTTTATTTCTGTTGCTGTCATTTTTTTTAATACTACTCATACCTACTCATACTCATACTCGTATGTACCTACATCGTCCAGCATTGCGACGCATATATAATATAACAAACCCTGAAGTATAAGCGGCATACAGCCGTGTTTTCGCGTCACCTAAACTATCCAATGATAACTTGTATGTGATATCGTCCCACTCCGGCACGATGACTCCTTTAAATAGATATCAGGATTTCCGCCTGAAGTTTCAAAAAACGAAAATGCAGATATTCGTTCTGAGTAGGTACGACTGATTCAGAAACCATTCTATTCTAACACTCTTTCCAACTACTAGTATTAAGAGTTGCTTGTAGCGTTGTCGCGTCGTTGTTTGTGACAGCTTTATCATCGCCAAAGCAGAAAAGTCATTGTGGAGTCATCAATAAAAAATCTTCTATGTAGGTATACGTTGAGATCCTAACACCATTCAGATAAGACCACTAGGAGCTCTACTGAACGGCTTTTCAATATCGATGAAGAGTTTATATAGGGCTTTCGAAATTTCTACATCATTATCCATACACATTGATCTCTATGGAGTTATTTAATATTGCTTTGCCGATTGTCAAGAACTTCCTTTTGCCTTTATACAGTGGAGCGACCAGCAACTATGGACGCTTTGGAGCAAAACATTTTTCGACATATGCTCAAAACTATTTTCAATGTGCCGTAATCTTAGAAATATTATCTGTTTGCCCGTGCTTCGATTTTGCACTGTGCTTGTCGTTGCACCGTTTATTTTTACCGGCATTTTCATCCCATCTTTCCACTACCACGTTTCTTTATTAATGTGAAGCCAGCCTTTTGAAACATCAAACAATATTTCTGCACTGTACTCACATTTCCATCGAAGTTGTTCGACATACCTTGCGCGCTTGGTTCTTTCCCTTGGTTAATGACATTTTTGGAGCCATTCTCATCTAGCAACATTATGATGCTTAACATTATATACGTATGTACATTTTCAAAACCTCATGGCTCCAGCTCAACTTATGTGTATAGTGCCAGCTTACCTGAGTGTTGCTATGAGTCATCATACTATGCTCAACGTTCTAACCATAGTGGCTTGATATCTTCATAATAGTAATCCCTTATGGGAAATAATCAAAACCCCTTTGAACCAAGGTGAATCAGATTTCCTCAGTATCTACCACCGATTTTTTTTTTTTATTTGGTACCTATCTACCACTCTCATAATTTTTGTATGTAGATACAAATCTTACCACCACGAGAATAAAAACTGCTTGGAGCATGCCTACCAAACACTAAATTTCTTTACAGCACGTTCCAAATTAAACAATATAAAAATCCTTAAGATAACAATTTCCCCTTAAAGAATTCAAATAGAAATCAATATTCAAACACGAATAAAATTCCAACCATTCTCAATCCATTCCTCATTCTAAAAACACATACAAGATTTATGTTGTTTTTGAGTAAATATATAGCGAATACATACATATGTATGACCATCTACCTGTAAAAACAGGTTTGCCATTGTCACTCCGTCTTTTTCATAAAATGTAACTTCCTAAAATCTAAGATTTATGATACTACATCTCTAAGATCCGCGTCCTACAGACAAAACTTGTTACTGCTAATGAAAACCCGTCACGTGTTCTTAAAACAACATAGGAAATGCCCAGAACACCTAGCCCTAAGCCCTAGTCAAACCACTTTGGCACTTAAAACTTTATTCGAATAAACAGGTACCTACGCGATAGGTACATCACGTTAAAACATATTTTAAGATACAACATTGCACAGGTCTCGAAGATTGAAACACGTGCATACATCGCACAGGTACATTGTGGGTATGTATCTACGAAATATCTATCGGTCATGGTAATTTACAACTCCCTACGAGTTGTTGTTTCACCAAACCCTAAAATTTCTTGAAAGAAATAAAAAATGATTCAAATTAAGTAACTGTTTGGTACGAGTCGGGCTCTATGTGTTCCCAGAAATTCAGAGGATTTTCCATAATCCTTCCTGACTATGTGTGACGAATCCAAAATTACGTCCTTTTCAAAATGAGAAATATTGAAAAAAAATCCAAATGGATCACACAAAACATTAAACAATTGAAATGTCCGAAAAAGGAATCTCGAAACGCAACACACAATCTCATCAACAAAAAAATCATCAAACTTGAGATTTTTCTCTCCTCTCCTTCATATCAACTTTCCTATTCGACAAAGCACCATTTGAATCCACTTACGTACCCATATACACCATCACCTCACCATATAGCAACGAAAAGCAGGTAGAGAGCGGGAGAGACAAAAAGATTAAGTATCTCCTCGATTTTCAAACACAAAATCCGAAATCCCATGTTCCATTGCTTTTGCTTTTGCAAGTACAATAGAGAAGCCTTTAGATACATTCTCAAATCTCAACTCAACTCAACTCAACTGAACATTCTCTCAAGTCGGAACACCTGCACAAGCAAGTCTTCTGATTGGCCAACCCGAGCCATCTCATCCGGGTATAAAAGGCTGGCCGAACTTGTTTTTCATATCAGAAATCGCCTAGCATTCGTACAGTTTACTTCTCGTGCGCTCAACTCAAAATTCAAAACGAGATAATTTTGGTTTAAAAATAAATTCCTCTTTGACAAACTTGTAATATAGAATGTCATTTGTAACACGTGAATACAAATTCGAAACTAGCACAATGTTGTTCGAGAAGAAACGTTTTTCGCCAGTGCGTAGTTTGAGGAAGGTTCTGAAACCTCTGCTCCGCGTCATTAAGAAGAAGCAGTATCTGAAGAAGAACATTGGTGAAATTCAAGAAAATGACTACAACACATCGCTGGAGGATATGCGAAATGATGCAACCGCATTGGAAGCAGTCGATGATAATGTAGCTAACGAAGCATTGGAACAGCGCATTTTAGAGGATCTCCGTCAATGTCCCGATAATGCAGCTATTTATGTTCACCAAGGAGGTCATCGTCATATAGTTCCGGTTCATCGTGAGCAGAAATTTATCCCCGTACACTTTGCACGTACCAACAATGGAACATTCTTTTGGACTTCCATGGATGTGGTAAAGGAACGTCAACAGCAACAGCTACAGCAACAGGTACTGGGTGATCGATGGGTGCAAGCTTAAATCATTCCAAGCCCATTCCTACCGCAGTGTGCCGCAGTGGCTATCAGCTTTAAGAAGAAAATAAATTGTGTGTGTTTTATTCGCATATTCAAATTCACGGATATGACGGATTGATCCAGGACTTCCAAGTTGGTGATATTAGGTTAAGCTAGGTTTTTAACTAAAGAGAAATATATGTATTTGTATCATATCTTGTGATTAATTAGGGTGTAGCTCATATCTTCCATTTTATATTCGATCATTGTCTTCCATTATAAATTAGGCTTAAAAACAAAATCAACAACAGAAAACGAAAATAAAATAAAATAAAAAAATCAATTTAAATAAAATTCAAATGTGTTTTCGAATTTGATCGTTAAAATTCCAGCTCTTCAAGAAATTCAAATGAGAACATTACGATGTCATTGAGGTGGCAGATACTCAGATACTCAGTTACTCGTTGTTGTCGTCGTTGTCGTCACTCGCCTGTCCAGCAGTCGCTATAGCATACTTTTCTGTATACACTCGAGTGGCCTATATGGCACTTGTGCCTTGATAAGAGGTTATGCTTTAGCTTTAGTCAGATGGGAGCAAGCGATAACTCATGGATCGCATGTATCTCTGAATAAATTATTCGTAACCGTAAGTGTTTCGTATTCGTTATGCTTATGTATGCTTATGTGTTGTATGTTTGTACGAATATTTACTCGTATGGTGTCTAAAGGGGGCCTTCGTTAATAATTTCAAATAGATAAGTAGTCGGTTCGGTTCGATGTGGTTTGGTTAAAGGTTCATTAGTCTGGGAGCTGTAAATATGTATTCCTCCATCGATAAATGCGCGATTGGTGCTGTCTATATGTAGAGAAATACAATACGATTGGAATTTGAATAGCAGTCACAACCTGTAAATGCGATGCAGTAAAACTTTAAAAATTATTGAGTAGATGTAAAGAGATAAGCCCTAATTTATGTAAATGGTTTTGAGATGTGATTTTGATAAAAATTCAAACCGAACTGTGGGTGAGTTCATAAATGTCAGCATTTTTAATTTAGTACAATCGCAGATTTTTCGTCGTGTGTTTCTGAACGCATTCACTGCGCAGACATATCTTAGTACGATCGTCATTTGTTTGGTTAGTCTTCAAACAGGTGTCAGTGCAAAATAAAAGCAATATTCAGCCAAATCTTAGATTTGCGTTCTTCAAAAGATGTTATTTATTATATATTTATTACATATTATTTCAATAGTTCTTACATCTTTCCTCTTCGAAAAAACACAAAACTATTTCGCACTAAAATCTTCTAACTTTTTCCGCAACCGCAATTGAAATGTTTAACTAATCTGCAAAACTATGACGATATGTTGACGCTTACGAGTATGAACACAAGAGTAATACAGTTTGACTAAGTTAGTTCTGCAAAAAATCTGCATTATTGAACGCAACTAATGCAGTTCTTGGTTAGTATGACGTTTTTGAAAACAATCTGTATCTGGTCCTATTTAAAATTAATATTTCAATGTTATAAACAATCGAAGAGAAATGGATTGTAATTTATGAACATACATAGTCATGGACCTTGTTTCTTGGTGATACTGAACACATTGCACATAGAAGAATGTTTCTCTGATGGGTAATTTTGCATAGACAGGACTAAAATTGTACTGTGAGTTGTAAACCTCTTTCGATGTCATCAGCGATCCCTAAATTAAATGTATGGTTACATCTATAATATGATCACAGCCACCACAGCCACTTAAAATATTCAACTCAATATTAAGCTGAGGCTTTTCCTAAGAAACTTATTAAACATGGTAGGTATATACTTCACGCAGATAAAATGATAATTATTGTGTTGTAAAAGTGTCCACTTGATATCTATCTTAAAGTGAACTAATGATGAACTTATGGTAAATTGGCAATGTACATACCTGTCTACCTGAACCTACAAGAAACGTTGTTGCACGGAGAGCTGTGCTTTTAAGAGCTCTCACAGGGCTAATTGTCTGGTTGGATGTCACTGCCGGAGTAATGGTCATCGTCCTACCTTCGTGAATGCGGGCACATATCTGGTATCCACGATCGATTGAATTGAGACTTTCAGTCTTTGTTTAGATCTTGAGCTATGAACCTGGAATTAAAAGACCACTTTAGCTAGAGCATTTGCTCGATTTGATCGAGTTAATGTAGCTTTCATATCCACTCAATAGAATTCAAGTTTACATTTTCCTCTCCATTCGCAATTCCCGAACATAAGGTACAATATGCGTCGAAATTCTTGTCCTTCATATAGCTGCTATACAACCTCCGTTTCTTCAACCACAGTAAACGCTTCTACAAGAACGCATTGGGAGCCACCTATGATAGTCGTCATTGGACGGATACTGTTTTCAATGTTACCAGCTACTTTATACGTTCGGTTCCAGATCTAAATTACAGAGCCACATATCTGCATAAGATTTTCTAAACCGCAGATTCGCGTGATACACAAAATTAAATAGGGATATGCCTTTGTTGTTTTTGTAAATCAAACGTTGGAGGGAATTCATTCATCCACATAATCTCCACCAAATTACTCTCCAGCTTTCAATAACCTGTTATTACCCTTATAAGTTGTGAATGTTTTATAATAGCTTTATAAGGTATGCGCTGTGCTGATTATGGACGTCACCGTTGATTCGACTGAGAAGGCCATTCTGATAAGAAATTCTTGTTGGTTTTCTGAAGCCCAATTTCGGACATTTAGGACAACAAGAAATGTCTCACCAATTTTGTATTGTATTTATTTTGAAAAAGCAGATCGTTCTATACCATATACACATTCAGATTCAGTAATAAATTGCTAGTTCACTATTAGTTGCATATAATGTATATTGTATATGGGCCATCTAGAGAGACGATGTCTTATAAATATGTATTTACTCCATTTAAATTTTTTCGTATGAATCGCCGTAATCTTTTTTAGGTAGCTCAATTAATTGCGAGTCGCGATATAACGTCCCCTTTTGGTTTCAAACTAGTATATGATAGCGTCTGAATTCCCACAAAGTGATGTCTGTAGTTATTTTGCAAGTATGTTTGTGCTCAGCTTGGACGTGAAATCTTGACAATCCTTTATATGGCTCATCACAGCAAACAAATGAATTGGAGTATGTGCATTTATATACTCAGTTTGGAAACCTTTGGCCTAGCGACCATGTTTCCGTTCAGTTTACATATATCTCTCCTTATTTTATTCTGGTTATGTAGGCAAGACCTTTGGTAACCATCGTCTATGTAACCGAATGTTCGCAAAAGTGGATT
This sequence comes from Volucella bombylans, assembly GCA_949129095.1. Lineage (NCBI taxonomy): Eukaryota > Metazoa > Arthropoda > Insecta > Diptera > Syrphidae > Volucella > Volucella bombylans. The sequence goes on along the minus strand of OX422142.1, from coordinate 44,208,907 downwards.
TTCCTCATACTCAGCTGTACCGTACAATTAATTGCATGCTTTATATTTATGTAAAAGTAACAGACTTCTGCTAATACAAAGTCCATAACACACTTCAGTGCCAGTGTAATTTCTCAGTATATGTAGTCGTTATTGTACCAGTGAATTTATTCTCTATCACATTGGGAGCATTTCAAAATCAAGAATTATGAGAGCTCCTATATATACAAAGAATTTAAATTGATCATTTTTTATAACAACCATAAAAGCAATCTATTCTTATTTTCCCTTTTTTTTTTATTGATCTTCAATTAGATCCACTTCTCTCTTATAACATTCAAGACAAGATGAGACCAGATTCCGGCCTAAATTGACCGAAAGAGTTAAATTTCATTCACCCCAAACAATTCACTTCATACTCATAATTTTCGGCTTCCGTTTTACATTAGAATCAATTGAAAGAGTTTCAAGTTTTTGGGGGGCACAATTTCAGTTCTCAATTGGCATAAATATGTATATTTTGGAAAGAGAGCCACGAACGTGCTGGTATTATTTGGTCAATGGTCATGTTGAGATTTAATAAGAGGGCAGTTTCAAATTCAGATCCAATTAAAAACAGCCTTTCATGGACAAATTGGGATACATTGGAACAAACGATTTGTTTTTCAATCAAAATAGACAAGATTCAATTAAAAGATGCACAAGATTTAGAATTAAAATTGAATGGAAGTTACGGATTGCTACAATATAAACGAATCAATATGCAGTTTTTGTATATAGAAATATATGAATTGATAAATGAACTGGATACTGTAATCTTTCCATTCATGGGCACAAATGTTGCTTAAGGAAAGATTTTCTTTATACCTGGATATTTCAAGCCTTTGAGCTGACAGTTTTTCAAAAACATAATAAGATACCTATGAGCATTTCCTTAATATCTACTGGCTTAGATACTGAAGTTTAACACTGTTTTGTTCGTTTATTATCTGAAGAATTATGTAAAGTAAAAAAAGTAAAACAGATCTTGTAAATGTATTTTTATAAAATGATTTTTTTACAATATTATTTAACCAGGTTAGAAATTATAAAACAACAATGACACTTAGAATTTATCAAAAATCGGAAATCTGGGGATACAAAGCCACCTTCCATTGGGACAAAATGCGCTAAACCCCTCGCTGCCTTGGGGAATCACAGCTGAGAACATAACAATCGTCGCCCAAATCAAAATGCGGTGCATCAACAAGGTGATGTCCAAAATGTTACTTCTCGAGAATTGCATTACAAGTTGTTTGTTATGTTATACTCAAAAAAAAAGTCGTCACTTTCTTTTAACTGGGGTAATTATAACTCTGTCTGCTTTGAAGGAAATATGTCAATGAAAAGGACCGAATTCAATTCTTGACTATACGATTCATGACTAGATACGAGTACATGATACGTGATGAATGTGAATTGATAAGAGAGTAAATTCTGATTATAGTACAACGAAACTCAATTAGACAACAAGTGTAATTTCGGGAAAACACAGTACTTCTTAAAATAGTATAGTCAAAAATAACAACCTTGACTTCATTCTGGTTTCTTAGAATAAATCTGATATACACACGTACATATTTGTACTGTAGTTTCACTATATATAAATTAGTTTACCAAAAACGGACCAAATTCTTTTCCGCTTCTGAAATTATGAGATTTGAGAAAGCTCCTATACTATTAAGCTTCTTGGGTCCACCTCTTTGCTCATCCCTACATTGACGCCCATCTAGTGCCGAAATTTTGATTTAGAGAAAAATAAAAACAAAAAACACGGAACCCAGAACACAGAACCCAGAAGAAGTACCGTATTGCGAATAGACAGCAAGAAGATATGGCAACATATACAGAAGACCAAGTAAAGAAATTACTGCACTCGGTTATAGCTAAAAATCATCGAACTGGAAGTTTAAGCAATTGTACTAGTCATTTTAGCGGTAAAGTAGACCCGATAGAAGTTGAAGAGTTTATTGCAACAATAACATGCTATAGATTAGATTACCGACAAAGACGCAATTAAGGGATTCCCTCTACTTCAACGCAATTGGCGGCTAGACGTCCAAGAGGAAACGAAAAACTGGGAAAAAGTTCCGTCTTTGCTTAGAAGCGCTTACGCTCCATCTAAACCGGCATATATATAGAATCTATTAGGAAGAAAAAAGAAAAGCCTAGAAAATACTGGTGATTTTATTCGGATAAAAAGAGCCCTTCTAGTTCAATTACCTAGTCCTAAGCCGTCGGAAACTATGATGATAGATTTAATTTATGGCTTACTTAATATAAGTATTCGTGATGCTGTGCCGCGCAAAAACTATTTCAACTTTTCAGGGGCTTATTGATAAAGCCAGAGTAGTAGAACACAGTATGGCAGAGAAACTTTAGCAAAAAATTGATAAAGCACCCATACAAATTAAACGTCGCTGTAATTTGTGCAATCATCTAGGCCACACAATAGGTTAGGTTAGGTTAGGTAAGAGTGGCTGTTGGAAATACCAACCCACTTAGGCATATTGGCCCATTCTTATATCACGTGGATCTATGATCCTCTTACTAATGGAAACAATTTGAGCTTATAATAAAGCGTAGGAGACTGTTAACGTCTATGTTTTCTAGATCGTTTAGGTCATTGTAGAAGAAAGCTCCTAGATGAAGCTTTCTTCTCTTGGAGGGAGCTGGGCATGTGCAGAGTAGGTGGATGATTGTCTCCTCCACTTCCTCGTCCATGCAGCTTCTACAGAAATCGTTTGTAAAAGCGCCAAGCCTTCTTGCTTGCTTGCATATGAGGCAGTGTCCAGTAATGACACCTATTATGGCGCTGAGACGTTTCCTATCTAAAAGTATCAGACACTTAGAGCGACTCAGATCCAGCCTTGGTCAGATCTGTTTGGTCTCTAGACATGTTTGCCCAGCAGTCCACCTAAGGTCTGTTCTTTTATTGGCATCCAGCTTTAGTGCTAGTTTGCACGTAGCGATTGGTATACCTATACTACCTTTGCCCGGTAGGATAGGTAGAGTGGTTCCAATTTTGGCGAGTTTATGGGCTCTGCAGTTCCCTGGAATGTCTTTGTGGTCCAGCACCCAGCAAAGGTGAAGGTTGAACTACTCTGCCATCTCCATTAGAGATGATCGGCCTTCAAGGGCGGTTCTAGAATTCCATGAGACTGAGTCCAGGGACTTGATATAGGTCTAACAATCTGAAAAGATGCGAATATCCTTCGTAGATATCACGTTCTTATTCAGCCAGGACAGAGCATCTTTAATCACCAAATTTCCGCCTGGAACATGCTATAGTGATTTGGAAGACGGAAGGAGAGGCTTAAATATAGCTAATCTGAGAAAACACGGCCACCAACCCCGCTTTCGATTCTAGATCCATCTGTGTATATGTTTTTTCCTTCCGTCCACTAAACTGGTACCGTTTATTGAGGGAGGGTCTATGATTGGAATTTATAGCTATGCAGCCCCCAGAGCAATTTGTCTCTTGTGCTCCTCGATAAGACTGCTCATATGTTCGAAGAATACGAAAGAAGAACATCTTTGCTGGATAGTTGGTAAGCATAGACTCCACGACACCAAGTTTGGCAACGGACTTAAGCTTATTGACTTTGCGGCGGGACGAAATATCACTATGTCAAGCACATGGTTTCCTCATCTCAATAAACATAATGTATTGGTCTTCTATGAAACGATAAATCAAATTTATCACATTGCGATCAATGTATGACATGCCCGCAGTATTCTGAACGTCCGAACCTTCCGGGCAGCCAACACTGACTCGGATCACCACCTTATTGCTCTCAAGCTACGAGTGCGGATTTCCCAAGCGCAGTTTGTCTCTTGTAATCAGACCATGAATTTTGGTCCCGGTTGCAGTAGGCCTGTTTATGTTGCTACTGGCCGCGAATTGGGATCAATCTGGAAAGTGGATGTCCAGTAGCAGGTTGAGTGATTCATCACTTGACGTTGTCCCGGAGCCATCGGTTTTTTTCAAACAGCTAGGCATCATAAGATTTGTAGAGAGGATTTTTCTTAGTCGCGATGCCTCACAGGTTTCCGTGATTTTGTCACAGAATGACGTCCAGGATTATGGATTTGCCTTCCTCGGTCATCGGCGCTGCAGTTCCCTGGAATGTCTCTGTGGCCCCGCACCCAACAAAGGTGAATGTTGAACTGCTTTGCCATCTCCATGAGAGATGATCTGAGAAAACACCGCCACCAACTCCGCTATCGGTTTTAGATCCATCTGTATAGAGATGGATTGACTTGTCTTCCATGAAAGCATCTTCCTCCCAGAATGATCTAGAGGGGAAGCTTACCTGGAAGTTTTTGTCAAACCAAAGTTCAGGTATGGTGTAATCGATGTTCTCTGTGAGGATTCCTAATGTATTAAGATTGTTGGCGTGGCCAAATGAATTATTTGTCCACTGCTTAGTCGCTTTAAGGCGAATAGCTGCATTCGCAGCTACTCGCACATTTCAGCCACTCCAGATAAATGGATTTTGATTGCTTAAAGGCTTAGCGTGTATTTCAGAATTCTCGAGGGCATAGATTGGTTGATATTGTTAGGGCAAGGATTAGTTTAGTTCCCCAAGTCGATCTTCTCTTGATGCGCCCCTTCAATCATCTATGAGCCTTAGAAGATGGATAGTTGTAATGTGTCATATACCATATGTATGTAAATACTGGTCAATGTTCAGGACCCAGTTAAGGAAAAGAAAACAAAAGATACTAACGACATATAGAGCTATTTTAACTTCTTTGTTCCATGAAGATAAATCCTCTTGGTTTTCTCTAGCTTGCCAATCTCATTTTTACCCATTTTCATGCTAACATGCAATCTTTTGGTTGCTGGCGCTCGTGTATACTGTTCTATTTGCTGCACCTACTGTCATGAGGAACGAACAGAAGAGGTGTGAATAAAAATTTTGTTTTTACCGCAGCACCACTACCTTAGGTAGTTGTCTATTCGAGTCTTATTTCAACAAGTCTAACCGCCTCCTCCATCAGATTGAGGACACAAGTAAAATAATTCTACAAAATCCATTCCCGATTCCTGCAAATCGTAACCCAAAAGATCATCAACACCTTAGTATGTACACACAAATATAAACCAACCTGAGCCATCCAGCAGGATATTCCTGTTTATGTTCACTTGTCGTTTATATCATTTTGTTATACATAACATGAATATATACATTTTACCCTTATTGTCTTCAATTGTCCTGCACTTATTGATGTGTAATGTTTAAAACTACGACCTCGTTTCTCTGCAGTTTGCAATAGATACATTCTGCCCACTAGTGTAATCAAATAAAAGCAAGTTATTCCCACCACTATCAAAGGATCTTATCTCCGAAAGTTGGGAATTGCGTCAGAAACAAATGGCTTTGTCTACACAATAATACTCAGGCAATCATCTGTTACTCACTAACTGTAAGAGCACGTGCTACAAAGACTCTCACTACTGACATGTCATTGAACTAAATTAGGAAATTCCGTTCCTGAAACGTTTAGGTAGTTGTATGAGAACTAACTACTAACCTGTATAGCAAAAGGTTCTTCTCATTCCCATTACTTTTTACTGCCACCACAATCTGGGAAAACACAACTAAAACTTCACATGACCATTGATTGCGGAAAGCACCCTCCCCATCAATCCCTTAAAAACTCAACGAGTTCCGTAGAAATTCTCATATGTACCTACGAGTATATCCGAATTCCCAAATTCCCAATACAACTGTTCAAACTTAATGATGGTGGGAACGAAATCTTTATTTGCTACCAAAGTCCCTAAAATGAATTAAAATCTTAATCCTTCGTTGGACTGAAAGAAAAAATGAAATTACCCTTAAATAACCGTAGAGTGTGAATCTAGTTTTCAGCAACATATGGTTAACGAGGGTAGAGTGCAATTTTTATTATTTCTCGCATTCACCTCCAACGCCAATGTATCTAATTTTTATAAATAGTTGTAGTGGGTTTCCCAGAGGCAGGTCCTTTAACCTACCCCAGTAATATGTCAATAATGAATGGAAACCCGAAAATAAAGCAAACACAATGGAGATAAAAAGTAAAAAGGCAATCCAAAGATAATTCTACACCGGACCGAAATTTCGTTCCCACGATCGAGAAAAGACCCAACTTTTTGCAGGTAGATTCAACAGATACGAATTTGGCATAAAAAAAATTCCAAAATCCACCTGGCAGTTTCCAGGCACATGATTGGTCGATTTCGTTATGGTGTACAAGCGAGGGCTGTTGGGAATATTTTTTCCCACACTCGAAATTCGTATAAATAGGCGAGTCGCAAAGGGAGAATTATCAGTCTTCTCCTGTCGTTCTCGATAGCAGTACATTAAAGCCGTTGCAGTATTCCTTTGAGTTTTACAGAAAAATTTTAAAAATCCTCTAAAATGGCCACTTATGAAGTTCTCGCTCAACAATTCACCACTTCCTTTGCTGAAGATAGCAAACTCATCACTTACAACAAGAAGTCCATTTTGCCAACTCATAAAATCAAGTCGATACTGAAATCAGTTCGGAAATTCTTCAAGAAGCCGAAAGTAGCTCCAGTTCATTACAACGCGGAGACATCAGTCTCGGAAATCCTTCCAAATGAACAACAACAACCAATTGTAGAAATCAACTTCTTCAGTGAGGAGGAATCTGATAATCTGGAAAACGAACGTTTAGAGGCACAGATGGCAAATCAATGAGTGTGGTGGAAAAAAAATCTCATGACACAGCATCAGATATGCGTTGGTGATTAATGATGGGGGTGCAGGACTCACCCTTCGAAAGAGTCCAGTTAAAACGATGCACCATAACCGTGGGAACGTTTGTCGTTAAAGATGGAAATTGTTGAATTTAAATGAAACCCGGATGCGTGGCAGAATAAAAAGAAAAGGGTCTTACGAAATTGTATCTGACATACATCTATGTTATGCTAGTAAACAAAAAAACTTACTTGTAAAAAAAAAACATAATAAAAAGAAAAGATCTATCTCAAACTGAATTTTTTTGTGTTCACTACTTTTCTACAAATCTTTTGTTACAGGATATTTCGGTAAAATCTAGGTCTCATCCTCTTTTTTGTTTGTGTTAGATTTTACTTTTGTTGTCAGTTCATTGTGTTGGTAAATTCCAAAGATCCTTATTGTTCTCTTGCGGAGGAGTTCTGAATTGAAAATTCCTTTTCCCACGAATCTCTTTTAGAAAAAAAAATCGATAGAAATGCATTACAGAGGCAACCACTTGGTACAATCGTTATATGTTTGGAAAACACGTGTTTCGGAAAAGACTAGCTCCATCTAGCTTCAGTAAGTTGAAGTCTGTCTCAATAATGACTGAAATCGGATAAGAGTTTTTGTAGTGCTTGATGGTGGATGGAATCCTGGAGCAATCTGTGTACATGTGAGTGTAACTAGTTTGAAAAAGTAGTCTTATTAGATATGAAGCTAAGAATTGCTAATTGCTATATTTCCGGAGAGAAAACCAGTTTCGAAACTAAACTCCACCTGAAACAGAAATCTTAAATTTTTGAGTTAAACAAGTAGTGTATATCTGGATATTCTATTTATTTAGTGTATGATTAACGGATTAATGTTGACTCACCTTTTCTTCTTTATATACATACACATACATATCTGAATGTATGTATTTCAATTAATATCATTCCGAGGTTACGAATATCAGGTGGATTGCTATATTTCCTACTCAACCGTTTGTTTAAATTATCATAGTTTAGGTTCAATGGGTTCTGAAATCAGAATGCTGACTAGTTTGTAAATTTCTCATCCTTTTTATCCCCAACTTTTCAATACCCTGGCTGGATTAAAGTGTGTATGTATATATGTACATATGTATGTTGAAAACCCATTGATATTTTAATCACATGTAGAACCAGTACATCACCTTCCTCAGTGACATTAAAAACTATCTAACTTCCATTTTTGTGCATACGAACAGTGACAGTGGGATTATGGGATTATGGTCATGTTAAGCTTTTTAGTTGTACTGATGAACGATAAAAAAAAACTTCAGGAAATCGATATTTTTGGCCTATATCGAAAATTGTATCAGGTTACCCATCTATGATAAAATTAGGACTGGTGGTAGTCAGTAGTAGTGCACATTGTGACAAGGCAATATTTCCTAACACCAGTTTCAATTTCATTATTAGGCCTCATCTACTGCCACCATTTTCTACCTTAACAAAGATAACGGAGCAGAGATTATCATTTGTTCAAAAACTATGGGTCAGTGAAGATCAAATGTGTGGCCCTAGGACCCCAAATTGCTATTTCGACATCGTAAGAACCAATTCGAATTAAAAAATGAAATTATGGCCACTTACATCCTGTGCAAAATTTTTAGAGTAATCGGATGTGTCTAATTTTTTAAGCCATACTCAGTTAACTTAGAAAGAAATGCTGATTATTTCAATATACCCAATTAGAAGTCTGTTTAAAGAAAAGAACATGGGGTTCACCTAAGCATAGATCGCCATTTCAGCAATTTAGTTCCAATGTTCGACTATAGTTCAAAAAGCCTCAAAGGTTTATAGTAACATCTTATCATAATGCTTACTGTGAATTTCCAAATTTGGCCTCATATCACAGCAGACACTCGAATTTAGATAGACCACCTCTTGCCAATCATGCCGAGGTGCTAAAATCAGCTTGAATCACATCGCTTGTGTGGTAGTCCAAACAAGGATTAATTAACAGATCGATTTATTACGCCTACTTTAGGCAATGAAATAACTATGACACAATTTTTCTGTCCTTTAAAAGGATATGAAAGATACTGAGAACATGATGAATTGTATATTATTGGAAGAAAAACCTTCGTAAATTATAATGGAATACAGAATCAGGATACAAGTACAGTACAAGGTACGATGACGTATCTTAAATAAATAATATGGGAAGAACAAATGTAGAAAACAGAAGGAAATATTAAGAAATGGGAACAGGACTTTCATGGATTGCAGGAAGGCCCCCAAAATCAAAAACCAAAAATGTAAGCACTCGCCAATTTAAATCGAAGATGTCAACCGCTATCAGCAACCATGGAATAGGTTTGAAAGGACATGATTCAGCACAAACATAACAGCATCAGAAATAATGGCAAATCTGCAGAATAGTATACTCACATGTGCATGGCGGTTTAGCCTTACATGAAGCAATCATCACCTGAAGACAGGCATGATATGGCTTTCATCCACATTGTTTTTAAACCACGTATTACTGAGCGCAATGTCACTGAAAGACGGTATTGTCTTCCAATTAAAAGTCAAATACTAATCCCAGTATTAAGGTAGTGAAACACAAAATGTAAGCTACTTTAAAATAATGGTATCAACTGGAAATAAGGTGGAAAAATAAACATGCGTTAATTTTCTCAAAGCCAATTATGCCTACTATAGTGTTATACCTACTGCTATCATATATTGTTGTTTTGAGTTGGCAAGTAATCTACCTTAAATTTATAAGCACTTATGTAAATTAGTAACCCAAAATTCAATGAGTCTCTGTGGCAAGTGTCTAATAACGCGAAAAAAAAACAGAATAAGTGTCGGTTGGTCTGCGTCCAACAACCAGCTGCCGTTAGGCCAGTAGCAATAGATAAACAACAGTTTTTTGCCATTTAACTGCTTGCTGATAGGACACTAATCGACAGGCTACGCCTTGACAGTTCTCCTGTCAAGAGATCTCCTGAGAAAGAAAGAAAGAAAGAGCAAAAAATGAAATTATCAGAATGTTTGTATACTTTATTGTCAAAGTAGGTGACGACAGCAAATTTCTTAAAAAATTTATGATTTAAATTGCCCACAAAGAAATTGACTTTTATAATATTCTTAAATTTGCCATCAGCGATATACTATTTAACCACAACGGCCAAAACTAGCTGGGCCTCAATACATCCGTAATGAACCTCTAATCAATTAAATTAAATGTTACAAGTTTGAAACAAATCAAAACTTAATATCGGCGTTGATTAAGATCACTTTACATATGATTTCGCCCTGCAGTCACCAATAGTAACTGCTCTAGCATGCTACGCTAACCAATATTATGGTCAAATATTGGAAACTTACGTGTTAGTATCCATTCAGCGCGCAAAAAATATGGAGCATCTTGTCTCTGATGTAAAGCCTTTTGTATTATATATAAAAAAACACAAACATTTAGCGAATTTGGATTGCGATATAGAAAAGCTGTCAAATCGATATTATCATTCAGTAGTTTAAATCTCATGTAATATATCAAAATTTTACGCTCGACCAGGAAAAAGGTTTTCTATATGGAATCTCTTACTTCGGCAATATTTATACTTAACAGAATCTCACAGTCATGGCTCTGTTGAATAAAAGTCTGCAGCTCAACAGTTCTTTTCCGACTTTAAAAAAAACATTCGTTTGCCTAGCATTTCATAGGAAAGACACCTTAAATAACAAATATTTAGAAGTGTATATAAAAAGCAAAAAGTCGAAAGAATCAAGAGATGCTTCAAGTAATCAGCTACTAAGAAAGAACTTCAATCTTTATACCACCCTCAATAGTCGCCAAGCAACAGGAAGAAAGAGACCACAATTTTCAGCAACAAGGAATTATTGTACTTGCCATCAGGGTGACATCGGATAGGATTTAGCCAGCAGATTCAACAATGCAAAATCTACTCTTGGAATGCTACATACGAGTATATATATCTGGAGTTGCAATATTTATAGTTTTAACATCAAATTATGACTTTATCACCCAACGGTCACTCCTTAAGTATGCACATGGACTTGGAAAATTAGATGTAAGCTGAGTACCTCTTTCAATAAACGTATTCACACCTTATTTTGTGTGATGAACTTTATAAGAGTACCTATTAACAAACTCACTACAATATGAAATGGACAAATGGAAGTGGTAATAGATTGGTCATGATCAATTATTCGAAAAACTGATTTGACATAGACATACTTACGTCACATCGATCCATTAAATATGAACCTGGTTCTTTCCTAATGAAGAAGCTAAACGATTTCGGGCAACAGTGCACGTGTGGTAGTGCGCATATGTTAATGATTTTTTATGGTTTTTGGGGAGTTTCCTGACCTGATATTGGAGAACTGATATTTTTTTTGTAAAAAGGAGTCATATTAACATTTATCTTACTTGTTCATTTTTTTTTAAAGAAAGCCAAACACCTTTCAGGTCGAACCCCTACCTAATCTTCAAATGAAAATCTAAGATGTTGCGTATCGATCTTTACTCCTTAAAGAATTGTAATTGAATTCAAAATATACACAATTTGTTCAAATAATATGTGAAGATGCCATTCCCTTTGCTACGGCCAGTAGCTCATGTCTAATATCTTGGTGTATGTTATAATACCGAATATAAATTTAAATATTTTTTTTCTCAAAAAACGAGAAGAAAGTGGTATTGTGTGTTTTCACAAACATCATGCTAACAAAGACCTGCATTAGTTGAGTTTAATAATGCAAATTTTCTGGAGAACTAACTTAGTCAAAATGTATTACCCTTGTGTTCATAAACGTCAACATTTGTCGTACTTGTGCAGATTAGTTAGACATTTCAACTGTGGCGGCAGAAAATGTTAGAAGATTTTAGTGCGGAATACGTTTGTGTTTTTTGAAGAGTAAAGATGTAAGAACTATTGAATTTGTTTTGAAAAAAGCAAATCTAGGATTTGGCTGAATACTACATTTTTTTAAGCTCACATGGCGTTTTTAAAACGCAAAACCAATGACGGTCGTACTAAGATACTCAGCCTTATTTTGAGATTCGAATGAATAGTCAATTCGATCGATAGTCTCTATTCCTTCGAAAGTTTTTTGCGTATTTTGACATTAGAAGGAATAAGTTTCATAATCGAATGTATCACGAAATGAACTTGAATGAATTTTACTTCCGAATCAGCCGTTGTCTTTCATTTTGAGTACTGTCAAAATCAAAATAAATGTCTCGGTAAGAGTTAAGTTTGTTAAAAGTGATAATAAGTTATAAAAAAAGGAAAAGGACATGGCAGTTACTTTATTTTTAGACGATCAAGAGCGCATCACAAGGCGCAGTATCATGGATGGATTAAATCCATTAGAGCTTGAGAATTCCAACTAAGTATAATCAGTTTTTTTTCTTCCATCATCCTGATCAACATCTCTTTTTGGTCTTTATTTGCCCAATTCGAATGCGACCAATATTTCAGTTAATTAATTGGAATTATTTTATTCATTTTTAGCACAAATGTTAATTGAAATTACCTTACTTACATTTTTGTTAATTGAATAGAATCTCAAAATACGAATGATGAATGAACTTTCGTTTGATCAGTGAACTTTCTATTCCTTCAAATGTCAAAATACCAATCGTTCGACTTTGCTTCACTTTCGAATGAAAACGAATCTCGAAATAAGGGTGCCTATTACCCAGTTTATATGACCGCTTAAAGTGCATTGACATAATGAGCATTACTTCAATACGCTCATATAAACACCACTTCAAAACGAATTGAAATATTTAATCCGAATTCATCGGTGCTTATAAAATGCAATGAAAATTTTAAACCGCATTGAAATATCCTATAAATACTTTCAAATCGCATTGAAATACTTTACTCTCTCGCGCTCTAATCAGTCGAATTTACCAAACTGTCACTTCAATCAGGTGTTTGTTAAACTCTCGCAATTTTCTCTCGCTCATTTTGGATTCGAGTTTTGATAATTTCAAATAAACACCACCCTTTCTATGCATATTGAACCTACGCGCATTAAGCTGCCATTTAAACTGTGTATATGCCTGTGTAGTGGATGTGTTCAAAAATACACGAAGAAGAATCTGCGATTGTACTAACGTAGAAATGCTGACGTTTTTATGTACTCACCCATATCTTTACCAACAATGAAATAAAACATGTAGGTAATGGCAGATCGAGTGCTGATGAATCTATGATATTTTGTCACTTTACCATCAAGAGTCAATGCAGAGAGTTCGTGTTATGTGTCATTAAAAAGAAGACAAAAATAAGATTCTTTTCTTAATATTGAATTCATGCGATGAAGCCATCCAATAAGCAATAAACAATAGTGAACTGTACGTTAAAATATCGTTCATATATGTGGAGCAGGTAGAAAATAAGAAAGTGCCTTTTATTTAAATCGCAATTTCTAGCCACAAAATAGCAAACCTTATCAGAAATCAACAAGAAAACTTCTAGTCCTCAAAGCACCTTACAGCTCTAATAGAGAATTAAGATATTTTGCGAAGCATAAAACAAAACTTTAAGTACAAAAAATATAGTATTTATTTATCTTTACAAATAATGAGTTTTACATAGAAATGTGATCTTAATTCTAAATATAAAGAATAATTAAAATAAAAAGCTATCCCTGAATAAAATTCAAATTTGTCATTTTACAATTTGTATTCGGTTTAAGTACAAAGTTAACTGGAAGACTGTGTCTCTGTTGTATTTTATAATGTTTCTTTAAAGCTAAAACCCATAACCACCAAAAATGTTTGCTTCTCTCCTAGGAACCAATAATTACAGAAATAATTATGTTGAGCGAAATTTAACAATTTTGATAGTGTACTCGTATCTCTCCCCATCTCCATATCTTCGGAAATATAGTAAATCAATCCTAAATGGTTTGATAGTAACAAACTTCATCGGTTGATTTTGGATGCATGGTATTGCAATCCATCTCCACTCTTCGTCGCACAGCCAATATCACATCACTTGAAGGTCACACAGAACTCAAATCACAGCAAAACCTGAACAGGATTCAATTAAAGCCTCAAAATTATACGCAAGTTGGAAATTTCAGTTGGACTCCTTCAAGCTTGTCCCCAACGATCAAGGAAGTGCCATTCGATCTGGTACGGTTCAATGGTTTCACGTTGAATTGATGTCCAGAAGAATGTTCCTGCATCTGTACGAGCAAAGTGCACTGGAACAAAGTAATTATCCTTATCAACAGCTTCCAAACGTCTAGAGCCATCCTCACTGTAAATATAGATTGCTGCATCATCAGGACATTGATGGATTTCATCGATAATTCGATTTTCCAATTCTTCATTTGCCAAATTGTCCCGATCGACTATCCATTCAAAATCGTAATCCTTTTCCCCCGATGCAATGTACGAGCTGCGTTTTGACATCTTCTTAGTTTTGAAAATCCGTAAGAGGACTGGTTTAAGGATGTTTTTGATTTTTCGTGATGTTGACACCTTTGATTTTTGTTTCGTGCTGGCAGCAATCGCGGATGGTTGCGCGTAAATATTGTGCGAGTAATTCAAACACGAAGCCATCGTTATAGTTATTTTAATGATTCACTCGAAAACTAGTTCTTGTTCGGATAAAAATCCAAAATCTTGTGTTGAATCTTCGTGTGCGTAACTTGTATTTATATTTTTAAGTCAAACCATTCGGTTGTCGGATCTTCTCTACTGAGCGAAGATGATCATCTCAACCAATAGGATCGCTGTGTAAGGCAGGTGTTTCGTGTTTCATCTCTCTTGGGTTATAAAATAATACCACATTCTCTCTGGGAATCAGGTTCCTCCAATAAGGAAAAAATCATGTCTACACGTTCTCAGGCTTGGTTCGGTAAAGTGTTTTTGTTAGTCCTCCTTCATCTTGTCCTTCTCCAGAGAGGACCCTTTTTAGGGATCAGCGCAATCAATATCAGTATGCACAAGCATGCACAATAAAAAAAAACATAAAACCAAACAGAACACGGAGAGAACATAAAAAAAAAACAGAGAAAAGGATCTTCTCTCCTTGGAAACCGTGGGAAAGTTTCTGGGATATCGGCGAAGAAATCCCTATCTTCAGTTTAATGACACACAAGTGAATCTGGCCTCTGGTTGGTATCTGGTCCCTGGTATCTGGTAGATGCACCATATGGTGGTGGTGGTGGTGATGGCTGAGAAATCGTTTCAAGTTGTTTTGCGACCCCCGTTAAGGAATTGAACGTTGTCTTTACGATGCTGACGTTGTAGATACCCTTGGCATCTTCAGTTCAGATACTCGACCGAATATATAATTAAACGAGACCTTTGAGTCATCATGACACGCAGGGTTGGAGGGGCATTTTTTTTAATTCATGCGTATGAATAGGGGACCGGTTAAGTAATTTGATCCTGTTTCGCCCAACTCTCTTGTTTTTTTCTGTAACTGGAATTTGCAGGGGACGATTATTTTCATTGCGGGGGTATTTATGGAAAACGTGATTCTGGAGGTCTGGAGTTTTGGAGAATCTGTTTGGAGGGATCTTCTGACACGGTTAGGACCTGGATTATGAAAAGTTGCTTTCGTTTTATTTTCTTTCTGTTTTGGTTTGCTACTTGTTCATAGTGGGTAAGTGTCAAGATGAGGGTAGTTAATAAAAGCGAAGCGGCGGCAGAGATAATGACGAAGTCATTTGAAGGGGAACTGTTAACAGAATTTCAGGTTCGGTTGGTTTTTTCTCTGGGCTTTTGGTTATATGGTTTTCGAGTACAGTTTTTGGTGATGTCTCTTCTTCTGTAGGAGCAAACCAACCACTTGTTGGGTTATTAGTGCGTATTATGTGATTGAAATGAGGGGGAATAAAAATGTCGAAATTTATGATGGTTTGAAGTGGAAAAACTCATATGGAAGAGAACAAGTGAAAGATTTATTCTTTTCAATTAGGTTTTGATTTTTTTTTCATTTATAATTTTTTTTAGACAAGTGAAGAGAGAATCGTTCATGATTTGAGGGCACTCCTTGGGAGGACGAATTCATTATCATTAATAAGGGGTAAGAATTAAGTTTATAATATGTATGGTTCTGATCTGAATGGAGTAAATGTTTATACAAACTATTTTAAACTTCATTTTGTTTAACTACCTAAGAATTTGATAACACTATCGACGCTGTATAGACAGAGGTGTGAAAAAATTAGTCCATTAGATGAGCTCTGGGAATAATAGTGTTTATGGTCAGTTTGAGTCCGTTATTTAGAGCATGAAATTACGCAGACTTTTACCAAAATCCTCCCATATCAACGCTGAGAGTAATCCTAATTTGTATGTCTTAAAATTAAGTGTGTATGGTGAAGGGCAAATTGGCTTATTTGGTTAAGTGGTAACCAAATTCTTTCTCTACAAAAATACGCTTTTGAGATATGTTTACATACGAGTATGTGTCCTACTGCAAAACTTCACTATGTTTGAGAAATTCCATAGAACTTTGAGAAACTTCCTCTCATTTAACTAGGCTTTATAGTCCATTCACTAAGCCAAAAGTCGATTCGAACTCGGCCCAGCTCATCGGCAAGTCTATTTCCCTTTATGCTCAATGCTGTTCTCTGTACATTATGGCCGTAGTTGTAGACAAGTTGCAATTCGACGCCGCCTGCCTTCAGCTCCTTAAGTGCAGATTGACTGTCTATGAAGATAACAATATCAATATAATCACCTGGCATTCCGTGGTCTTAGTGACAGTTAAGACTGTCACTGTGACTGCCTTGCTGTCAAGTATCCGGGTACTGAAATAATATTTTTGAGTCTGATTCATGTGCGCAAATGCTAGAGTCTGTTCGATTCGCGAACTTGGATCCGTTTGTGCAAACATTGTATTGACTTTCTAAGCCATTCCTCTTTGAATGAAACTGAAAGTTTCGGCTATGGAGCTCACTAGAATGGAAGACCAACTTATTATGCTTTTCTAAAGCATTCATGACTATAAATCTAGCAGTAATGGCATTGAAGAACTTTTCCTGAGCGATTACAGCTTCATGATCAACAATTATAATTCCTCATCCATGTCTAGAACTGATGATGAGTTTGATCCTCTGTAGTGAAGCCTGGTCTCTAAAAGCTGTACTATTTTCCCTGAACTCTGGGTACTAATGTAGACGTCTATGAGTCTCTTAAAGGCCTTAAGTACTCGTATATGTGGTATCTAATACTGAAAATTCAAATGATTTAGTAAAAACGGCTTCAAAAGCTGATAGAAGAATCATTAAAAATGAACGAAAGAACTTCTACATTCTTCGAATAATACTATTACCATTGTTACCAATCTGTGCTGGATTACCAGTAATCGGATCACTAGATGGAGGAACAGCAGGTATGGTTCCGAAATGCTTTGTTTTTTGAAGCATAGGTTACGACTAGGTTAAGTGACCGCTAGAAAGACCAATCCACTTAATCCTATTTGTACATTGTGATACCATGTGGATACGTGATTCTCCTACTCTTGGAACCAATTTGAGCTTATTATGAAGCCTAGGAGACTGTTAACGTCTATCTTGTCTAGATCGCTTAAGTTATTATTGAAGAAAGCTCCTAAATGGAGTTTCCTTCTTTGGCAGAGAGCTGGGCATGTACAGAGTAGGTGGAGGATTGCCTCGCTCTCCTTCTCGTCTATGCAGCTTCTGCAAAAATCATTTGTAAAGACGGCAAACCTTTTTATTTGCTTGGCTATAAGGTAGTGTCTAGTGATGACACCTATGATAGCGTTGATATGTTTCCTATTTTGAAACATCAAACTCTTAGAGCGATTCAGATCCAGCTTTGGCCAGATCTGTTTGGTCTCTAGACATGTTGATTTAACAGTCCATTTAAGGTTTGTTCTTTTGTTAGCATCCAGCCTTAACATTAGTTTGCACTTAGCGATTGGTATACCGAAGCTACCATTTTCCTTTTCCGGTAGAATAGGCAGAGTAGTTCCAGTTTGGGTAGGTTCGTCCATCCTATAGTTCCCTGCCACGTCTCTGTGCCCTTGCACCCAATATATGTAAAGATTGAACTACTCTGCCATCTCCCAAGAGATAATCGGCAGTCAAAGGCGGTTCTAGAATTTAGTGAGACTGAGTTCAGTGATAGCGGCCTGACTATCCGAAAAGATGTGGATATCGTTTACAGATATGACGTTTTCTTCAGCCAAATTTATCGAAGATATCGAAGGGTGCCAAGTGAAACGGAATATCCAGTTCTGCGGAGGTAGTAATGCGTAGGGCTCCGCTTATGCACAGATATGCTATTCTTTGGACTCTGTTTAGTTTGCTGCAGTTGACTGCATTGTCTAAGGTCGTCCATCAGACAACTACCCCGTAGGTGAGTATCGGTCTAATGACCGAGATACATATATAGCAAGTGGGTTATGCGAGGTTGAACGCCACATTTGTTCCCAATTGATTTTTTGCAAGAGAATAAAGCTACTGTAGCTTTCTTGACTCTTTCTTGAATGTTAGGTCTCCAGTTTAGTTTCCTGTCAAAAATGAGACCTAGATACTTTTCTGTATCGGAAAAGGCTAAACTAGTACCGTTGATCGAGGGAGGGTCTATGATTGGAATTTTATATTTCCTGCAAAAGAAGACGAGATCAGTTTTAAGGGGGTTTACTCTCAATTCACAGCGATCCGCCCAACAGGTTAGTCTGTTAAGATTTAGCTGAAAGTGTTCTTTAATGGTATTAAGATGCTTATTTGAGACGGCTATAGCAACATAATCCGCGTAGGCGATATTGCGAATGTTATTAAAGGCACCCTCTATGTCTAGGAAAGCGACCATTGTGTACTACGTATATTGTAGGGATCGCTCGATGTGGCTAGTCAGAATGCAGAGCCGTTTCCACTGACCTTCCTTTACAGTAGGCATGTTGAACCGTTGACAAAGTCGTGGATCAATTTTAGAGTTTTCAGATGGAAAGTTGACAGACTTATAGGTCTGAGGTTCATTGGGAAAACATGAGAGCATTTTAGTCCTACTAAGGTTGTTACTAGCTGTGAGTTGGGAGCTATCTGGAAAGTGGGTGTCCATGTAGCAGGTTGAGTGATTCATCACTCTAGGTCATCTAAGAGCCATCGGTTTTTTCCAACAGCTAGGCATCATTGGATTTGTAGAGAGGATTTTTCTTAGCCGCTATGTCTCAGAGGTTTGTCTTATTTTGCCACAGAATGACCTCAAGAATTGTCGTTTTGCCTTCCTCAGTTCCTTTTCTTTTTTGAAGCATGATTGGTACGATTCCGTCCAGAGGATTTGTCAGCGGAGAATGAGTCTATAAGCTTATTTTCATTTCCTCTAGTATCCTCTCTGGGATTTCATATTCGCTAGGGAAGAATGTGTCTGTATTTGCTACTGGTGTTGGAGTAGGAGTGCATCCAGGAAAGCGGGTTACTAACAAGAGTTTCAAAGCTTCAGTGTTGGATTTCGTGGTAGATTTAGGTAACCAACTACTGTAGGTTCCTTAAAGTTATACATATCTTTCTTTAGCCACGCACACCCTGCTGTGCTTTCAATTTTGGAGCAATACTTTCTCTAATATTTTCTTTTAGCGCTGGATTGTTCTTTAATCCACCAATATAAGGAGTTTTTGGATTTCTTGATTTTCGTAGGGTGTGCTTGGTTCCAGCTTTTCCGCCGCATAGTCTATTTTGGCGAGGGTTTTTGATCTGTCTCTGATGTAAAGTTTTAGCAGTTTGTAGTTTTGGATTTTTTGTACAGTTCAGGGGGTATGGGTATGTCTTTGACATTGCACTTGATCATTCTATGATCAGAGATCAATATTGTCCGAAGATACCTTCCAGTTGCTAACGGCAAAGGTGTCGGAGTTACTGAGATGGGTAATATTTAACGATTGGCCATAAAAGATTGTTGCCAATTATGTATTGGAATTTGTGTCCGTATTACCCCATTGTATATGATGTGAGTAAGGGCCACATTCAGCGATCACATTTCATTTCCCGCACTACTTTGTTCATGAGTGATCACTCGATTCATACGGGATGTATATTGACGCAAGCTAGAAAGCGGCTTATTCGGGCGCTCATAGCTCACTGCTGCCTGGTCGTTATTGCTTAGGAGCCTGGAGATGTATACTTTGATATTAAAACAATATCATTAAGAAAACAAGACCAATGGCCTTATTAGAACTATTATGGTTTAACTTGGGATGGAGGATTAACTGAATATGGAAAAGTTAAAAAATATCTTCAAGAAAATATAAAATATACAATCGTTTACATCAAGGGAGCTTAATAATTGATTAAGATAGTAATCAATAATGAAAATATTCAACTAATGATTTAGCAACGTTTGCAACATAACAAATGCTGTTATTTACAAACTGTTTGCTTGCTAAATAATTTCTTAAATCAATTTGTAATATATTTACTATTGCATTCTAATTTTCAAATAAAAAGCAAAAAATATATATTGAAGAAAGTGTTTTATTTATTTACTTATTTACTTATTGCCATTTGACAGGTTTGTTTTGCTTTTTGCATATCCAACAGCTCGTAATTTGATTTAAATTCCGTGTCATATTTTGTAACATGCTCAATTTCCCCCTTACTCAAGATTCTTTCAGACTCATATTTGAGATATTCGAAACATTTAATGACTAATGCTTTTCTTTCATCCGGATCGAAGGACCAAAATGTAAACCGGTAGTTCAGTAAAAGTTAGTTTTCATTTAAAAAAAAAACTGTCTCTGAAACATTGCATAAACTGTGTAGAGATAAGACAACCCCTTCTGAAACGCTATAAAAATGAGTTTATTTATGAGACTATGTACAAAAATTCATGTTTGGACCATCTGATCAGGTGATCGACCCGAAGAAGCCCCATAAATAGTAGTGAGCATGTCTCTAACAGTGAGTCAAATAAAGATAACACTTGACGTGATAACAAATTGTTTTTCTTGTGAGTCCGCACCTTCCACCCACCCCCTACATCGTTCATGATGCTTATCACATGATATAACATATATAGATATTTCTAATAATTCGTGTTTAGATTGTCGTTTTTAATGTACGTTTTATTTTGTTCATACGTCGAGTATTTGTTAAAATTATTATTTTAAATTTCAAACAATACATATTAACTACTGTCAGAACAGCGAATTTTTATTTTTTCAACATCATCAAACTCTTGCTTGAAATATCTGTAAAAAAAATGACCACTCCTAATGTAACCAGCAATGATAATTTCTATACGTAATTCAAGCTTAGACGAGGTGCTATCCCTTAACTGAAGGCTTGGGGTTGGTGCTGTAAAAATATAAGCTGCCGCACATATAGTTAACAATATTAGATGTGGAGACCACTACTTTTTTTCTAAACTGAAGGGAAATAATGTGTCCGTTTTCATATTCATTATCCACTTTTTTTTTCTCTTTTCGGTCTCATATTCAAAATATTCCAAACGTATTTTTATTTTCATTTCATCTAACATTATTGTCTTCTCTTGTTTTTTTTATCTTTTATTTTATCACCAGTCATAAGAATTGCAACAAATTCTGAATCGGTTTCATGGAATGGACAGTCAAACATAAAACAGTCAACTTTCCATCTTTCCCTACCTTTCCCACAAGGGCTATATCCCCAACAATTGATTCTATTTTGATACGTTTGTTTTTCTCAATATTATAAATCTTAATACTTTCCAGTTTATTTGACGATTAGCCATTAACAACTTTTCCCAACAGTGTTCGGTTTCCATTTTCTGGGATAACATAAAAACTTCTAGAATATTACCAATAATACTAGTAATATGTATTGTTGCATAATACCATATGCAAGAGCATAGCTTAGGACGGATCTCTGTTCTATAAACCTATACTCATATTGCATTTCATCAAAAAGTAGTTGTAAGCCAAATGAAAAAGACAAACTCGTCTTATATTATTCTAAAATTACAAAGAAAACTTAGTGCTGTACTCATATCTGGCAGTTCCACAAGTATTTTGAAAGCCAGAAGGCTCATGATTATCTCCAATAATTTATGATTCCTTACAATCAATCGATAGGAGATTTGTTGCATTTGGATTTACTTTTTTAACTTCCTGATAGGCAAGTTGTTGCATTCATACCGAAAATCGAAAACGAAAATTTGGTGATATCTTTACGTTTTAACCCTTTCCGTCTTACTGGTTTAAATTTTATACCATCTAGAAAATATTTTCTGCAACTGGTTCAAAGGTTTAAAATTTGTACCGCATGAATGAAAAACACTGCATGACATGCAAGAGAGAAGTTATTAACAAAATTTTTAATTTATAAAGTGTTTAGTGCGTTTATAATACGGTTTATTATTATTATTGTAGTATAAGTATTTTCTCGAAAACCCGTAGGTTAGGCTAGGTTAGGTAAGAGTGTCTGTTGGAAATACCAACCCACTTAGGCCTATTGGCCTATTGTGATGCCACGTGGATCTATGATCCTCTTACTACTGGAACCAGTTTGAGCTTATAATAAAGCGTAGAAGACTGTTAACGTCTAAGTTTTCTAGATCGTTTAGGTCGTTGTAGAAGAAAGCTCCTAGATGAAGCTTTCTTCTCTGGGAGAGAGCTGGGCATGTGCAGAGTAGGTGGAGGATTGTCTCCTCCTCTTCCCCGTCCATGCAGCTTCTACATAAGTCATTAGTAAAAGAGCCAATCCTTCTTGCGTGCTTGCCTATGAGGCAGAGCACTTAGAGCGACTCAGATCCAGCCTTGGCCAGATCTGTTTGGACGCTAGGCATGTTTGCCCAGCAGTCCACCTAAGGTCTGTTCCTTTATTGGCATCCAGCTTTAGTGTTAGTTTGCACGTAGCGATTGGTATACCTATACTACCTTTGTCCGGTAGGATAGGTAGAGTGGTTCCAATTTTGGCGAGTTCATGGGCTCTGCAGTTCCCTGGAATGTCTCTGTGGCCCGGTACCCAACAAAGGTGAATGTTGAACTGCTCTGCCATCTCCATGAGAGATGATCGGCATTCAAGGGCGGTTTTAGAATATAATGAGACCGAGTCCAGGGACTTGATGGCGGCCTGACTATCCGAAAATATGCGGATATCCTTTGCAGATATCACGTTTTTCTTCAGCCAGGACAGAGCTTCTTTAATCGCCAAAATTTCCGCCTGGAACACGCTACAGTGATTTGGAAGACGGAAAGAGAGGTTTAGATTTAGCTTATCTGAGAAAACACCGCCACCAACCCCGTTATCGGTTTTAGATCCATCTGTGTAGAGATGGATTGACTTGTCCACCATGAAAGCATCCTCCTCCCAGAATGATCTAGAGGGGAAGCTTACATGGAAGTTTTTGTCAAACCAAAGTTCAGGTATGGTGTAATCGATGTTCTCTGTCAGGATTCCTAATGTATTAAGAATGTTGGCGTGGCCAAGTGAATTATTTGTCCACTGTTTAGTCGTTTTAAGGCGAATAGCTGCAGTCGCAGCTACTTGCCTGCTAAAAATGTCGAGGGGTGTCAAGTGAAGCAGAATATCTAATGCCGCAGAGGGGGTAGACCGCAAGGCTCCGCTTGTGCATAGACATGCTGTTCTTTGGACTCTGCTTAGTTTAATGCGGTTGACTGCATTTTCCAAGGCTGTCCACCAGACAACCACCCCGTAAGTAAGTATCGGTCTTATGACCGAGATGTATAGCCAGTGGGTTATGAGAGGTTGAAGGCCCCATTTGTTTCCAATGGCTTTTTTGCAAGAGAATAAAGCTATATGTGACCCAGATATTTTTCTGTATCTGGTACCTTTTATTGAAGTAGGGTCTGTGATTGGAATTTTACATTTCCTAGAAAAGAGGACAAGATCAGTTTTATGGGGGTTTATTCCCGATCCACAGCGATCTGCCCAGCGGGTTAATCTATTGAGATTTACTTGGAGGAGTTATTTAATGGTATTGAGATGTTTTCCTGAGACGGCTATGGCAACGTCATCCGCATAGGCAATCACTCTGCTACCACCCGCTTCCTGGTATATCAGTAGTTCATTAACTACTAAGTTCCAGAGAAGGGGAGAGAGGACACCGCCTTGCGGTGTACCTCTGCTGACATATCTTTTAGCAGAAGTGTCACCCAGTTTGGAGTTGATTATCCTGCTTTTTAGCATTAGACCGATCAACTCCCCAAGTGAGATCAACCCAGTCGTGATTGCGGATGTGTTGACGTTGTTAAAGGCGCCCTCTATGTCTTGGAAAGCAACCATTGTGTACTCCTTATATTGTAGGGATCGTTCGATGTGGCTAGTCAGAGAGTGCAAAGCCGTTTCCACCGACTTTCCTTTGTAGTAGGCATGTTGAGCAGTAGACAGAAGTCTTGGATCAACTTTAGCTCGAATATGGATATCAATCAGTCGTTCTAAAGTTTTCAGAAGGAAAGATGATAGACTTATAGGTCTGAGGTCCTTTGGGACTACATGAGAACATTTTCCGTCTTTGGGTATGAATACTACATTGACTTCTCTCCATAACAGTGGAATGTGGATAAGCTATACATAGCTCCTCATAATATTTTTCGAAAACCCGTAAATATAGAAGAAAAACAAATGGTACGTTTTTGACCCGCTGCGACGGAAGCCTTTTTTCACTTTTCCACTTTTTTACTTATTTAGTCATGTCGGATTATAATGAGCAAGATTGTAATTTGGCATGAGTTTTGATGAATTTTTGAGAGAAATAGGAACAGACGATGAGGCAGCTTCACTTTCTTCAGTGTCTTCAGGTGAGTCAGGTTCCAATTTACAGCCTGAGGGTCAGGAACCTCAGTTGATGTTATCTTTTGATTCGGAGGACGATATTCCTCTTTCAGAAATCCAGCAACAATTTCCAAGACCTAATCCTCCAAAAGTGACTCGTAGCTGGACTTAAGTCATTCAGAATAGTCAGGAGCAAATTTTATCGAAGTTTACATATGATTATGGGGCTAATGATTTCGTCGAAGATATTGAAAGTTCAACAACCATTGATCTTTTCCAGTTATTGTTTGACGACCAACATTTTAAGCATTTAATTTTCAAAACAAATTTATACGCTGAGCAAAAGCACATAAAAACGGGCAAACCATTTGAGAAATATTCGTTGGTTTGAATTTGCTTATGGGAATCCAGAAGCTCCTTAAGATTATTGGTCTTCTTCACCAGATTTACGCGATTCCAATATCAGTTCCTGTATGAAGTAAGCACGGTTTAGTTGGTTGCTGGGAAATTTACATGTGAATGATGGATGTTTTGAACCGAAAAGAGGTGCTCCCAATTACGATAGACTTTATGCTCCATGCTCCAAATGCTCTCCACAAATTTTAGAAAATGTGCAAATCTTACTCGTGCAGTAGCTATAGACCATGATAAAATTCATGGGTCAGAGCTATATGAAACAGTATATGCCAAAGAAACCGACAAAAAGGGGGTAAAAGGTGTAGATGCTTGCAGATAAAATGGGATATTGTCACGGGTTTGATATTTACACAGGCAAGTCAGCATCTGGAGCTGCAGAAACCAATCTTGGAGCTAAAGTTGTAAGGAGATTGATTTCCGACTTCAAGCACAAATATCATGTGGTGTATTTTGACAATTATTTTACTGGTGTGGAGATAATGGACGACATGAAAAAAGCCAGAATCTATACCTGTGGAATGGTGAATGCCACGAGAAAATATCTTCCGTGGTTCCCACCAGATAATCAGATGAAAAGGGAGTTTTTCTACAGTGGCACAAATCTAACCGCTGCGGAAATATAAAGATTTTCACCCCAAAGAAAAATCCAGTGTAGTTTCAAGTAAGAACAAGGATGGCGGATATAAGTATTGTGTTCAACTGCAGTTGTTGACTACAATAAACACCTGAACTACGTAGACAAGTTCCTCCAGAACTTGTCACTTTATAAATTGGACAGAAAAAGCATGAAAGGGTGGCACCGGATATTTTTCTTTTTTCTGCAATATATGCAACAGTCGTAAATTGGTTTTGTCTGTAAAAATGGTCAACCTTCCACATATGGACATGAACACATTCAGGCGCTCAGTTTTAAATGGTTTATTGGCGAGAAATCTTGTTCAGAATAAACGCCCTTTGAAAAGATCATCACCCGTTATTGACAAAAAAGCTTGTAAGCCTTTCGTTCCTTATGAAGTTCGTACATTCTCTGGCATTCATCAGCTGGAACGCAGTACCTCTCGAAGATGTTCCATCTGCAGTACGCTTCAGAACGAAGTAAGGACAAATTGAATTTGTTCCATTTGTAAAATCATGTTTCCAGGATCACCAAATTTTAACCCACCTGTTTTAATACTATATTTAAGAAAATAGATGCAAAAAATATGGAAATAATTATTATTTTTTAATTTTTTGTCTATGGTACGAGTATATCAATAAATTGGATTTTTTTTTTTAAAATCTAAATTTTCGACGCATGGGTCGATTTTCTTAGGAAATTTTCACGCCGGTAAGAGTTAAGTTGCCTGTAGTGCTTTTAAACAGTTTTTAAGAAAATATGTGTATGTATGTATGTCCGATGCGTAACTTTTTTTGGTTCACTCTAATTCCCGAACGAATATTGCTATCCATTTGAATTTTTGTCAGAAGACGTGTCTTCATACCGAATAACGGCCATTAGATTTTGACCAAGATCTGTTAATGACTTTTTATGTTATTAAGAAAAAAACTTACACAAAATACAATTTTTTTTCTTTTAAATAGAGTACTCTTTCGGAATTTAAAAAAAAATGGGTCAAAATCATCTGATTTGCTCAAGGAATAACAAACATTTTAGAACCATTAATGCAGTATTAACTACGATTTTATTCATACTAATGGAGTGATAGGTTTGCACTCCCCTCGGAGCTAGAGGTCAAGATCTCTGTTCAAAAAATCAAGGCTAGCACAAAAATCAGCACTTATAGTTATACTTAGTTGAACCAGCTCATAGTGCATCAGACCCTCACGTTCCCACCAAGAACACAGCATTAACTCTTTCAGATGTAACCAGCTATTGATGTTGACGCAGACTTTCCCCTCTTCAAATAAAGGTTCTTCTTCTCCTGACATTTTTATAAACTATCCACTTTTCATTACACGTAACCAAGCGGTCTTAGAACGGCTGTCTTTTCTGATGAGGAATGTTTGAGATACATATAGATATTCGCTGCATTGATTTTTTTTGACTTAATTAGTGTGGCTCCCCTAGAGAAAGTTTTGACACATATCGTATCTGTTATTTATGAACTAATGAACCCAAAGCTTGAAGAAAAATACTACAAGTTCTCTTTATCAGGAAGTTCTTGGCATGACTCATCGGTCTTAAATTTCGATTACTAAATTCTAAATCCCTTCGACAAGGTTCATTTAAAAAAAGACAAATCAATGTGTATGGATATATAATACTCTCATTTGAAAACTCAATTCAAAAGATTTAAAATCTTTTCGATTTATTATCACCGCTCGAAAAAAAAAACTAAAATATTAAATCCCTTCAAACATCTAATTGTTCACGCCAACGAGCATTTGAAATGGTCCACGATGATGCGGGATACCAGAAAATTATGAAAAGGATTGAAAAAAGTGCCTCCAGATTGGATCACATTACAAAGAAAAGAAAGACCGTCAAGAGAACAACTAGGGATAGTGAACCCTTTTCAATCATTAGTCTTTTGGAATATTTTACGATTTTGACAGAACCAGTTTGTGAGGTCGGTAATTTGGATGTCTGAAAAGAAAACATCACCATCATCATTCTGATGGATGCAACACATTTATAATCCCGTAAAGCCATGGAAGGATAGTAATTAAAAAAATAATGGATTTTGTAAAATCATAAAATAGTTACACATACTACATTCAGGTAATCGTAGGAATTGGAGATGGATAATTTTTTCCACTCAACTATCCAAAAAGTTTGAGGGGGACAGCGTAATAAAATAACACTGGATATGGATCAATATAATTTTAGTCTACTAAACTAGTTGCACTAGCCAGTCTGCAGTATAAATATTATAAAGTGGCAACCTCTAATGGGATTTCTAACTTTGACAATAAGAAACGTGACCTCGTCGACCCATGTGCTTGAAGCTACGAGTAATGTAATTCAATATGCGATTATGAGAATTTATATTTAAATTGACAATTGGAAGAGATACTGGTGAAAGCAACTTAGAGTTGCTGCCCAATATTTCTAAAAAAAAATGTTGGAGGCCTGATTTTCATTGATGAGGAAAAGCTGTGGATTGCTTATTTGAGTTTTACGATTGGATTGCTTACGAAGCATCTTCTCTGTGCTCTTAGGCTCGCACTACAGTGTTCTGTTCTGATAGAACAAAGGACCTAAGTTTATAGAACATAATGTTGCGTCAGTTGTTGATTAGTTGACGCTTTAGAGAGAAGTCCAATTGAACAGCCGATGGACTTAAAATACGCTTAACATTTTTCGACTCCACACAGGAGAAAAAGCCATGGCTATCTGTCGATGAGAACACGCTAATATGTAGCTGCTATCAGTGTGGATAAGGCTAGGTATGTTGTCGATATATATAATTTGTACACTTTGCAGCTGCCCTTGGATATTACCCGATAACCTTTTTATTGAAACTTGTATAATAAATGCATCTTTACTTCCTTTCGCCAAATCCACGCTCTTACATCATGTAACAGCATTAATACGGCAAGAATCTTATAGAGAGTTTTGTGGCAGTTCTAGTTATGTTCTGCTAGCGTCAATGTCATAAGAGTTTGCTAGCAGTTTTGCAGATTTTTAAAAGATTGTACCTTGTATATTGTATGCCGTGATTCTCATTAAATCCTTGAATGTACTCGTATGCTATTGAAGAAATGGCACCAATTAAAAACCAACCAAAAGTACCCGTACTAATCATATTTATCACTTGGTTTTGTAAAAATTAAAACCGAAGTCTAACTTTGCATGCTTTAACAAAATTAGGTTATCTTATGAGGATAATATATTGGGACACATCTGCCCCTACACGCATGATTCCATAAATTCTATCACATAATGCATTAAAATCGAGAATTGGAGTCGGTATCGATTTGGCGTTTCAATGTTCCAAGATCTGATAAAGGATTTATAAGACCGAGAACCAAACTATTGGGTAGTCAACGGGCTATTGCAACAAGATTTTAAACGTTCATATAAAATGTTGCACGCGGCATTGAAGACACGAATAAGTCTCAAATTGACCCAGTTCTAAGGGTCTTCTTTCTTAATGATTAAGTAAGCTATTTTGGAATTCCATTTACATGGCATTTTTTATCTAAGGAATCTAACAGGCGAATTAATTTTGATTGCCACTCACGTTGAAGTAATAGATTTTAGGCACTTTCTTTGTCTCCATTGCTCCGATCTCAATCTTATCACTAGATGCTTTGGTTCGATCTTTTCCCCTAAATATTTGTCGTCGTTCGTTTCTGTTTTTTCAGTGCCTCAATGTACATTTCCTGTTTCGCTGGCCTATACCAGAGCATATTGGATGCAGAATCTGAAATCTTGATAGCTTACAGTAGCCGCTGCTTTTGTGCATTTCAAGGTAACAGCTTTAACACTTTGGTGGACTTCATCGAAAAGTTTCTTCCGCTTTCCTGGAATTGCGGTCGCTCAATATCAACCTTACTTTGAACAATCCTTTCTAGTTTTTGTATCTGCAGTATCTGATTTTGTACGTTAGCTGCGACAAGTTGACTGCTCGAATAGTTTGGACATCCAGAATATCCCAACATTCCACGTACATAACCAAAGGTAGTCGGCATCTACCTAGAACCCATCCATTTATTTTGAAAACAACACAAGCAATGACATTAAACTGTTGCGAAGGACTGCTTCTCTCGGCTAAGAAGACAATTGGGTACTAAAGCCCTCTCTCTAACAACTAAAGTGACACACAAATCCTGATTTACGGCGTTGAAATATGAAGAATTTATGTGACGGCCCTATGCTGTTTTGAGGTCTGTTTCGAACTCTAGTGATATATAAAATTTTGAAGTAAGTATGGTTATTTAAGGTAAGTATGGTTGAAACTCAATCTATAGGAATTCTAGCCCAAACCGGCCGCAAAAGCTGGGTCTATAAGCCTATGACCCGAAGTCCACCAAAATGTGATTGAGCACATCCGACAATTCACATTCTTTTGCATGGTCAAACCTGGTATATCAAATACTGAATGTTTTTTAGCGGTCCTTCTACTCCTTCATTCTCATAAAGCAGTTATGGCGGGCTTATTTTTTTTTTTGCGTATTTACTTGTACTACTTGACAAATATTATCATCGTTGTTAGGTCATCCTGTACTGCTCAGAAATTCAGAAGAAGCGCAATATTTATCCTATTGTTACCCAAGTAGCAGCCCCATGCAATGCACTTAATAAGCATAACGAGCAAACTGGATAATTTGGACTGGAAAAATTAATAAATCAATTTTTATTAATCACATAAAATCGTTTTAGGCAATAAGTAGTCACAAGTATAAGAGAAAAACATTTTTCACTAACTTGTTTATTCATGTTTTCATCACAATTGCATGAAGTTCCTAGCCCTAGTTTTGCCTGGCCTGCTTTGTAAATTATGTATGTATAAAATATAGTGCCATATCTTTGCAAATTGTGTTCCGCCTGCTATATCTGCCCAACACTTCCCCATATCGTCATCTTAAAAGTACTGAATCAGCAAATTTGTTGCTAAAATAATATTAGTTTTTTTTTATAATAGATACGTAATATACACATACATACCCTTATCTCAAAAATGTTCCCACGACATAATCTAGAGGTTTAGAACGATGGGGTTAATCCCCCGTGAATTATTACTAGACTCCCAATCAAAAGTAAGCTCCAATTCATGGGAAATTTTTTCACGATTCCCCCGTTGAAAAATCCGTTAAATAATATTTCTAGCCCCCTGCATTGATAAAATCCCCAACAACGAAATAAACCAACAAATGCCTGTTTCCTACCATGAATAACACATTCCTCAACGGAACCCTAATTTTATTCTAAATTACGAGAGAATGTCAGTATAATCAGACATCATGAACTGAGTAACACATTTAGACCTTCTCCGTACAAAAGACAAACAACTCATAAGTCAATTCCAAAAATATCTTAAAAACATTCGGTTTCTCAAAAAGTGTGAAACAAGTGTAAAACCGATTTTCCTTGAACAAAAACACAAAAAAATTGATAAAAACTCCCTCAACACGTGCGTTCTAAGAATATGTACAGTCCAATGAAACAATGCCTAGTACCCAGTACCCAAGTTACCAAGTGTTAACTCCTTCAGTAAGTCGAAACAGATAAATCCTAATCAACAAATATTTTTGTATCCAAAGAGATGGATTGAATGCCCTACAGGGTATCAATACCACAATATTGAGATAGTCGATTGTTAACACATGCCAGACATTCTTCGCGCACATAAGATACATTAGATACCCGTTGTACTGCTCATTCTTCATTCCTAAAAAATAAAGGAGTAGGTGATGGGCACTACTATGAATATCTTATCAAAACGATCACCACCTCTTAATATTTGTCATCTCAGATTGTTGTTTTTTTTGTGTGTTTCACTTTTTTGTACAAAATAGGTAGGGGTTGAAATCCGAAAGGCTACTCTTACTTTCCCACGATTTGTTCGAATTTTTAACAAAAACAAGCAACGTTCCCCTAAATTGTTTCACTTTTTATTTATTTTTTGAATACAAAAACTCAAAAGGAGATAAGACGCATAAGAAGGTGATCACATAAAGAAAATCAAAAAAAAAAGTAAAACCAAAACAGATCCCTACGACAGCCTACACCCTCACGAAAAACCCTACAAAACAAAAAAGACAGGTCACGCAGGGGATGAAATTGCCGAAATCTTTTTTCTTCCTACGGATTTTTTAGTATAAAAGACCAACTTGGATACGGAAAAAATCAGTCTAACTCATACTGCCATCGAAGGATGGTGTCTTCAGTCGATACTTCATCACTACTGAGATGGTTCCTGAACCAAAATTGGAACCACATAGTACCGTCATCCAGAACAAGGACTCAATCAGTTTTGTCAGCAACGACGTGAAACACTAGAAATGGAATAAAATTCCTGGTACCGAACAAGAAAAAGCTTTAACTTCAATTGAAGAACCTGTGATAGCAACAAGAGCACAAGAAGAAACTCTTCTCTAGAATAAGAATCCAATGTCTTCCGACTTAGTTAAGGATCATAGAATAGGTTTATCCAGTTTGATACTAAAACAAAAAAATCATTGTCTTCCGGTTTGTTTGTTTTGCTTAAAAAAAATCATGTGTTTGTAAATAAAAATTAATTTTGTAAAATTTTACAAAAAAACGAACAAAAAAATATTTTTAATTCTTTTTTTGGCTTCCAAGGACATTCTGGCTGAATGGTTCTTATTTTCAGTTGGAAACCTAATATTGCACACCATATGGCAGAAATATGAGATCCACTCTTTTAAGGTTGAGAAAATTGTTGGTAACTTACGAGTAATTGGTGGTGTTGGGTTTCGATTGTTACTTAATATGAGAAATTCTACTTGTTATTAAGAGTTCCTGGAATACGAGTTGTTAAATGTGACAATTTACTTAGCTTTAAAATGCGATATTTTGTTAAGAATCTGTGAGTCTTATTCGGTTACTGGTTGTAGCAGAAGATACGGTGATCTTCATAAGAGTAAATAAGGCATCTTAAATATCTTAAGTTACAATACAAGAAAATGACAAAAAATAGTGCCTTCAAACTTTTCTATATTTTATTTATTTGATGGACTATATTTAGTTTTTTATTTATACTGTTTATATATTAATTTAAGTGGTTAAACTTCCGACACAAAAATCCAAAAAATTACAATTTTCAACCACTCACCTTCAGCCACGGCTGAAAAAAAAACTGCCAGACGGTGGAATTCGATATCACTGCGCTAATACCTACACATACATGTAAATATATTTTGGTTATACCTCCACTCCCAAAATTTGTTGTCGGCTCTTGGTCTATTAGTGATATTGAAGGTTATTTTATCTGAACCTGGAGGTGAGCCATTTGCGCCTCGTAGCGATTCGAAGAACTCTGGGAGAGTTATGGGAGGTAAACTATCAAAGAAGATTTTGCCATTCAAAAGAGTGCAATGGGATCGGAAGGCACTCTTCTGCTGAAGAACAAGAGGAGCGAAGTTTGTACCTGAACTGTATCCAGACCGTTTATCTGCGAAGTGTTGGGCAATTATGGTAGGGTCAACTATTGAGTTATATTAGATTGATATTTTATAAGGAATATGT
The DNA here is from genome assembly GCA_949129095.1 of Volucella bombylans. Classification (NCBI taxonomy): domain Eukaryota; kingdom Metazoa; phylum Arthropoda; class Insecta; order Diptera; family Syrphidae; genus Volucella; species Volucella bombylans. The sequence goes on along the minus strand of OX422142.1, from coordinate 44,175,854 downwards.
CATTAAAAAATGACTTATTCCCATTAATCGTTTTTACTTTTCTCCAGAGGCTTGGGAGATTACAGGAATTGTGACCATACCATGTGACGTCGCTAAGCGTCTATAGGTTACGGCATTTTGATGTTGTTTGGATGTCTCCTGACGGTGTACTACAATTTTCTCTTTTCCAAGATCAACTCCTTTATTTGGGAACTGAGCCAAATAGGTTGAAAAGGCTTTTGAGATGATTGCGTCGACGGCATCGATCACCACAGCTGATCTTATATTTGTTTTACATTAACTCGGCCCTTGCGAAGCCCTCAGAAAAAGTTGTCTTCATGATGTTATAGGCGATGATGTCTGGAGCATGCACCACTCCTAGTAGGGCCACTCTTGGCAGTGAGGTTATAACTAAAAGATGACTAAACTCCGGGCTAAAAAGGAAGTATTGTAAATACTATGCGAAAGGAATACAAGGATTTCACTCATAAGTACCGAAAGAATGCGAGGCAACGGCGAATGGTCAAACAGGCGAATGTTTTACGGACGAGGAAGAACTTTCAAGCCAAACCAATCCGGCTTCTAAGAAAAGGCCTAACAAGAAGCGTGAGGCCGGCTCTTCACCTGAAGTTTTAAAACCTACCGTTTCAAACAAGGTAAAAGCCCAAACGAAACCACGCCCTCCACCCGCAATAAACGTAATCGGAATTGCGGACTACGGAAAGCTGCGTAACCTTCTCAAAAATACACTGAGGACGGAGTACAATATAACCTCGCTTCAAAACAACGAGTGGAAAATTAAGATTCCCGACTCCGACGCATATCGAGCTCTGTCTCAGAAATTAAACACAAAGAAAATCCAATGCTATACTTAATAAGTTCGAAAAACTGCTTCAAGTCTTCCTTATGGGACTTCACCCGTCGTGCATGAATGAAGAAGTTATAGAAGACGTGCCAACCCAAGGCTTTCTTGGCGCCGTGAATATTATTAAGAAAGAAGAGCAACGAGCGGAAGTAGACAAAGCTACCGTAACAAAGCGTGGCCTTCCACTTTTCATGCTTACTTTTGATAAAAACGAGAATGTTGACGACATTTTGAAAATCAAAACTATATTAAATATTAAGGTCAAAATTGACCTCATGCGTAAGGAGAAAGAAGGAAAAGCAACACAAATAAGGAGACCTCAGTGGTTTGCGCCAACTGCACGGTAAACCACCCAGCGAATTATAGAGGTTGGGAAATCGCGAAAGAACTTTGAAAAAAGACGCGATACCCAACCCTAAAACATCTCAGAAACGATAATCCCAAGACCATTAAACCAATCAAAAGGACGAGACCGTTAAAAGAGAATACAAAAAATACACAAAAGAATGCCGTCGGTTCAAGTGCAACGAAAAAATGGACAGATCTTACGCGCAAGTCGCGTCACAAGGAAACAAAGAAGAACTAAGCAAAACAAGATCGGCCACAACATATCTGGTCTCTCAATTATCTGTGATTCTGGAAAAACTTGAGGAACAAACGAAGATTAATCAAGTTATATTCGACAAATTGAGCAAGCTCAAACCTAACAGTTGCAATGATTACTATCCGCATCACTCTTATGAAAATGTGAGAGAATAATCCTCTCTTTCAAAGACTGCGTTACCCACTTCCAGAACATAAAAATTGAACTTGACTCTATGCAAATACTCGTAGTTTCAGTCTCCATAAAAGTAATCCAATTAGGCTACAAAATCGCACTTAGTTCCAATATTTCCCTCCGCGAAATAGACGACGACATCGTTCGCCTCTTTGACTCATTTGGGTAAAATTTTATCATCGGTGGGGATTTTAACGCCAAACACGCTTGTTGGGACTCAAGATGAGATGCTATACAACGAAAGGTAGACTACTGTACAAAGCAGGTATGAAACGTGGTGTGGATTGGCTTTAGAAAATATTGCAATGTACCACTTAAAATGTGATTCGAAATAGAAGAAGAAATAGAAGTTGATAGATTCGTGGAAACTATTCAGAGCGCTACGTGGAACACTACACTCTTTCTAAATGAGAGAAGTACAACGGGTCTTGGGTTTAGTGTGAACACCTATCTGAAAAGACTTAATTTCATGGGTGCCCATACATCCATCGGAGAAAGAAACGCCTTGCCATAATAACGCCTTGTATAATACCAAAGCAGCACTTGTGTTGGAGGTACAAGTTGAACCCTTGGTATGAGTCGAGGCCGATATAAAAACCCTTGCTGATCTTAGCACCCAGTACTTATTACAACTTACATTGGGTCAAACCAACAGGAGGACCCTTCCCACGATTTGGGTTTAAAACACAGCCACCATGACGCTCCCACCAGGGGATGTACCTCAACAAGTCAGGCCCGGACCAATATCCGGGGGACTCCTTACTCCCATGGTGATTTAAGTCCTGGTAGGGCCACCCTTCGGTGGCGCCATCTGGAAACCGTTACGATAAGACCAGTACTTTGCTTTGCCCTCCCTTTTTATTAGACAACGTCATTGATGGGTGACGCCTTGATAATTGGGTGGGATCCCTGAGAGGAGTACAGAAGGGCAAAACAACATATCTGCTCGAAACAAAAGAACTCCTACGAGAAAAAAAGAAGAGCACTTAAGAGATGGCAATGTCGATGGGCAGTCATACAATTTACAGGTTACAATGCACAGGTTGAGCGAACATTTGTAGTTTCCTTACGGTGATTTTTTGTATGTCCAATCCGTTGACATATCCTGCAGGACATTGGGTTAGGATAGTATGGGTTCACATTCAATATCTGTCATCCTAGTTTGATATCCGTTGGAGGTTTAGGAGCATCAGACGTGATAATCGCCGCCCCCGTTCGCCTTGGAGCTCCTACATGGTTTTTAAAGTGTTTTTTCACTTCTGTCAACTTGAACAACTTCTTCTTTCTTGATATCAACGGTCTTATGACCAAGAGACTTGCACTTAATAAACCTTTCTGTGATTTCTTTGTTGTTAACCTGAACTGAAAAATCTCTGTTGCGAAGAGCTTTGACATCTTTGTATTGGGAACTAAGTGCATCGATTTGTTTGCTTATGATTGTCGGTTTTTGATTAGCAATTGGTGTTTTGTCGCTGTCAGGTGAAGACTTTGTGATAACCAGAAATCTATAAATCAGCTGACGCTTTGATAAGGGTGCTAAGAATTGGCTACCGTTCGTTCTAAACAAGTGTGCCTTAAACTGATTTTCTTCTTTTCACTCTGTTGTGTATTTACATAGGATCGCCTGGGTTTAGTTTCCCAAGCCGATTTGTGGGTCTCATAATTTAAAATGTGTTATTCCAGGCGCGCTTGAATCTACCGAGGCAGCTTAAATTTAAAAAAAACAAACAAAAACTCTTTGATCGCCTTGCTACCGTTAAACATGGTCTACGCACTTCCAGCTTACAACAGACTTTAATGATGATAGTTTTAAACGTTTCCTTTGTTATTCGAGCGAGGCCAAAGGTCTCATAAGCAAATGTAACTATGGAGCTATAATATAGATCAAATCTTCACTATATAGACATCTGTACTAAATTGTGTGTCAATTTTTAAAATGCGATATCAAAATGAATATATTGAAATGCACGTTGGTGCTATCGATTTTTTCGACATCGAATTGGTTAGTGTTAGGTCCGTTTGAACTCGGCAGGGAGATCAACACTCAAAACGCTTCTATACGAGTTTGCAAGTGAGTATAAATTTTCAAAAAATCTATCCGAGTTTTAAAATCGGGTCAATAGTTGAGTTTCCTGGTCTTAAACTGCAGTGATAAGAATCAAATCAACAACGACTGTAAATAGACTACCACTAAATGCCATTCGTGATCTCTTTTGTTTATCTGCAGAAGCTATTGTTCATTTTTTCTGTGGAGCTCGAGCTCTCCATGCGGAGCTCCACCATATGCAATTCTGAGTGCTTATCGCCATGTTAGATATTTTTTTTGGAACCGACTGTGTTCTAGATAGGCAAATTGTGTGACAATGCTTTAGCTCGGTCTCAGCGCTTGATACCGGGGTTAACAGAGTTTGAGTCTAACGCGGGCAATGAAGCTTATTGCAGTTTTCTCCGATTGTGTGTCGGATTGGTGGCACTCTTGGTAACCATGTTTATGATTTTGGCTCAAGCATTGAGGTCTTTGGAAAATAAGCTAAAAAGTATAATATTTACCAAGAAGTTTAGTTGGTTAGTCTAAACATCTTTCGAAATTTGACGTTTTTAACATCATATCTGATATTGACATCGGACGTTAGACGTATGATGGTTCTACTTATTTAACCATTCGCCGTAGTAGAATGTGATTGCTAGGCTCAAGAACAATACAATTTCCGAATCATGCCAGCATTTATTATAGTAAAGATAATTGACACATATAAAGCCAATCTTGTCAACAATAGTTTTCAACATGATCAGCTTAAGTTTCCTACAACTTACAAATCAGGAAACAGTGTGAGAGTTGGAAATGCATGATTTTAAGTTCTTTAAATTCAAGAAATCAAAATATAACTATCTGGAGCAAAGATCGATTTGAAATAAAATAAATTTTCTTCAGTGAGTTTACATCTATAAACATCGAAGACACTTTTACAATCGTAGCAACCGTGTCAAAGTCTTTTCTTACGGACTAGATATCTAACATCCCTTCAGTCTTATAAGAAAGCTTCTCCTCGTACTCCTACGGGTCCGGAGATAAATCCTACACCTCATAAATAAATCATTATATGATCTTCAGAAGCTGAATTGTGTGATAGTAGGTCAACAACCAAGCAAACAACAGGTCAGTGATATCAGATAATCTAAGACAAAAGTTCCTGTTTATGTATTAGCCTTGATCTTTGTTTGGATCCTGATGGTTTGTCCACATTTATTTCTGAATTTTTTTTAAAGAGTGTGGTAGACTTGTTGTCTACAAATGAATTTGAAGAAAATTAGTCATTACATTTATGGTTTAGAGTGATGTATTGTAGAAGCTAGAGGGTACTGACAAATCAAATGAGCTGGCCAGTTCCTCAAAGATTTCCTTGTTCTGTGTATTGCTGCTTTAAGTAACATTTACGAGAACAGTAAGCATAATGGCATCTTTGTTAAGGTAACATAAAATCAGCATTTTGATACCATGATTGGACTGTTTTAATGGTTAGGGAATCCGAAAAAGACATCATTATTTTCAGCTCTAGAACTAGGGGTTGTAGGGTACTTGAAGCAGCAAATTAAAATATCAGTCAAACAACAACGAAATGGTTTTGATATATGCAGATTTAAACAGACACATCAGGAAATCAAAGAACGAATATGAAGGCGGCCATAAGGGAAATTGTACCGGAACGAGAACTTAACGAAGAATACCCTGGCTGTATTAATACCTCGGCTGTGGTACACGAAGAGAAATTCGAAGTTAGTGGAGCAGTAAAAAGAATGGGCTTGCAATGAGGCGGCTTATAAGACTTGCAATTTTCTTCAATAAAATGATGGAAGGCGATCGAGCCAGTGAAGTCGGCGAATTCGGTCCAAAAAGTAATACAGTCTCATGTCTAGATCTAAAGTAGCCTCATTAATAAATAAGAATAAGTAACACGACGGAACTAATTGCTCGTATCATCCAGGAACACTGGGTCAAAAGATATATCATAGTTTTACTCGTATAACCTCATCTACAAACAACAGAATTGTTTTCCAAGAAGTTGTTCTCTTTCCAAGAAACGCTAAAGCCCTTTATATACTTTTAATTGCATATACCTTAAAAAATATTTGACGTTAAATGTCGTAATGGAACAATGGAATACATCCTTAAAAGTAAGATCAACACATCGTCCTATTCCAGTGATCGATGTATGGCTTAAGCGGTTTGTTTTTGACGAGACATGGCTATTTCAGAGAGTATTTGTTTCAATGCAAACATGAAAATATGGCGAATTGTCCATATTGTGAATATATTCCGGAATACGCGGAACACGTATTTTTTCATTGTCCATAGTATGAAACCGAGAGGATAGTCTTACGGTATAAATTTGGAGAGTGGCCCACTCTCCAACAGGTAACATAATCGAATTGTGTAGAGTATGCTAAGTCTTTCAGCCGAACCCCGCGAAGTAATGCCTTACTTGAATACCACAGTGCCTGTAAGTCCGCGTCATGTCATTGCATTGAACATGGGATCGCCGATACTCCATTGTAGTAACACCTACAGTGAGGCATTCAACCTCCTGCCTGGGACATTTGCTTCAACCACAACAGAGAACACTTATTTAGACCAAACATCGATCAAATATCCAACTCTATTCCTCTGCCATATCATCGTACCATACTGTTCTTCATCAATAACTCCTCGATGGCGTGTAGTATGGGGTCACAAAAAGGGATCAAAGAATGAAGTAACCAACTACCCTCCCATTGCTAAGCTTTCTCACATACCTAAAATGTTCGAAAGTTTTTTATATGAAGTTCTCAGCTTTCAGTGCAAGTCACCTATGTATATCACCCAGTCAGCATGGATTTCTAAGAGGTAAATCAACTACTACAAACTTAGTTGAATTATAATCCTTTGCGCTTTCAGCCCTAGAAAATGGCAACGAAATTGACGTTATTGCTACAGATTTCGCTAAGGCCTTCGATAAAATATCACATCAACTGATCCTTTTCAAATTGTCTTCCCTCGGTTTTGACCCCATATTGTTAAAATGGATTTCTTCTTATCTGGATGACCGTTACTATAGCGTTCGCTTTAGGTCAGCCTTCTCAACCCCATTTTTAGCAACTTCTGGTGTCCCACATGGCAGCCATCTAAGTCCCCTCTTTTTTATTTTAGCTATAAACGATCTTGAGAAGATTATCAAACAGTGCTCCGTATCCATTTACGCCGATGACACTAAGTTCTCCAAAACTATTTCTTCACCCCGGACTCTGTTCTCCTTCAAGAAGACCTCGATAGGTTTTCTACTTGGTGTCTAAAAAATTGCTTTGAACTTAATGGCTCCAAATGCCAATCTATGACTTTGTCTAGTAAGTCCAATCAATCCCCCTCTCGACCTTATTTTCTGCATGACCAACCTGTACCCCAGGTTCAATCCCTTCGCGATCTTGGAATTTTATACGATAGAGAGTTAAACTTCCGTTCGCATATTGATGAGATAATCCTTAAAGCTAACTCATCGCTCGGTTTTATCAAACGTTGGTATAAAGAATTTTGCAACCCTTATGTGACAAGGTCACTTTACATTACCCTTGTCCGGCCCCTCCTTGAATATGCCAGCCAAGTATGGTCCCCCCTTTCAGCGAATTCATATATCCCGAATCGAGTATATTCAACGTCGTTTTCTTCAGTTTGCTCTTCGTGGACTACCCTGGAGTGACCCATTTATCTTACCTCCCTATCGCCACCGCCTCAAACTTCTTAACCTGAATACCCTAGAAAAACGCAGTAACTGACATTCTCTTCAATCATCGACTACGAGTACTTTCCGGTTCTGTGGACTGCGCTTCCCTTTACAATTCTATTTCCTTCAACACTAACCCTCGTAATTTACGCTGCCCTCGTCTCTTCTATATCCTAACCCACCGCACCTCTTATAGCTCTAACGAACCAATCTTCCGCATGCTCCGTAAGGTCAACTCAAACCTCCCCCTTTTTGATTTTAACCTGAGCACTTCTCGTCTTAAATTTGATCTCCTCCACCACTCCACCACTCCCTTACTTCCTAACCCCTATCTCTTGTTACTTTTTAAGTCCTAGTTTTTAAGTTACTTTAAGCTTGTATTAAGCGAAAAAAGTTGGCCCCCACTAAATTAATTAATAAAACGCCTACTTGCAATAAAGAACCGTGTAAGCTAATTTATTTTAACTATACATTTGCAACATCATGGCAACTTGCATTGACAATCCTATCTGCCTTAACTCCACATCGATCCAATATCTTCTACCATTCTTCAACCATCTTCTCCATATTTCTAATTCGACAACGTTACTGCCAGATCCTCAAATTAGCAGCACACGTTGATTTTGAATGCCAAAGAAAGCTGTCAGATCTTCTTTTTATTTTCTAGCACAAATAACAGTGAAAGGTATGATCCTGTTGCATTTATTTGATCGAAAGGTGCTAATTTTTACTGAAATACTAATGCCAGAGTATTTAATAAATCTTACTAATCTTCAAAGAATCTGTGGCAGGCCGGATGTCAAACAAAGTCCTTCCTTAAAATGCCGCTTCGTAAGCCACACACATATATACATATGTATAGAATGCATGTTCAAAAATCTTTGAGTGAATTATGACCAAAATGGGATATTTATTTTTAGGTTAATAAGATAAAGTGCAGAGTGCCACAGTTACCAAATATTGAGTAGCAAAGTCGAAAGGAATTTAAAACAATGATTTTCTTTTTTACAATATTTACACATTTTTATTTATTTATTTATGTATATTCCTATTTTTGTTTTATTCTTTATATTTAAGCAAAACAAACAAACCGGAAGACAATGATCTTAACTCTAGCCCTAAACTAAAACTTACAATCTGAATAGACACATCGACTTCATGAACTCGTGCTTGAATTCACCAAATCAAATGGAAGACAATGATTTATCTTAAACTATTGTAGACAAAAAGTGAATGTAACACTTTTTAACATCACAGATACAATTCCATGTTATTGCTGCATATTTTTTCAGTGTATACGTGCCAGCATACACATTAAAGCTATTCATTATGTTATGAGCACGAGAGTTCGGTGCTGTAGCTGTTCCATGTCCAATTAGTCCTTCCAAGCCCCAATGCAGCTCCGGCACTATGTACAGATTTTATTTTCGATGCAACCTTTCTCAGTGAGGCTGATGCTGAGGCTCAGTCCAATAGCAAAAGTAGTTGCGATGAATTCCAAACAATAAGTGGTTTGGTTTGGTTCGGTTAAGATGCCTGAAGTGGTAGCGGCAGCGGCGACAGGTCTAACTGGTTTTTATGGCTCTTTGAACTCCCGTTTAAGGCACTTCTGGTGGCATGCCAAAAGCGTGTTGGTTTTATCAGATCCAGATAGTAGTTGTTGTAAAAAAGAAAACGAACTAAATAAACTGACAAAAACCGGTAAGAAGTGATTGGAGATTTCGTCGTGTGCTACATGTACGGATACGTATTCGTATTGTGCAGTTTAACTGCACAACACTGACGTACGAGTAGACACAACCATCCAACAACTTTCCGAGATGATTTTTCGAGTTAGACTGATTTTAGGGACATGAAAGAATGTCTTTTATACGGTGAAGGGTGTTTTGTTCATTTGGTCAAATTGTCAGGGGTTGAATAGGGAGCAGGTAGAAAATAGGAGGAGTAATTATCTTACAAGGACAAAACTGAATGCTATTGGTCGAGAAATTTAATAATCCCTTTTCACAGATATGAATATAATAGTTTATTTTGGTGAAAACCATGCACGTGCACTGTGAAACCAGGAAGACCTGAAGAATCAAATAAAAAAACGATAGTATTTTAAGATACCGAGAGTGGGCACATCTCATAACAAATATATATACATATATATACATATATATACATATATTTGTAGTTTTTGGATACTGACGATGTTTGAACCTAGAATATACCATATATAGTTCCTGTTTTTAAATGGAAGGATCATTTAGGTAACAATAATATGTTTTATGAAGATATTGAAACACAAAACTATACATATAAAAATATTTTGGTAAACTTAGTTAATCTAGTGTGTGATGAACTTCCATATTCCTACTCCGTCAACCCTTCGCTTGGCTCTTCTTTCTGGATTACAATTCCTTCAACGCCTGTCGATAATCAACTTTACAGCGAATGAATAATAAACAAATAGATAACATAAAGATATGCGATTCAGTTATCTGCCGGTGTCTGTACACTATGTGTTTACTATTACTATTTTACTATTTGTCTTCGCGATGGGGGCACTACCAAGTGAGGGACTCGGCATGACTAAAATACCATCAATCAGATTAATCCCAACGTTCATTCGTTTTAGCCAATGCGAATAGGAATTTCCATTGAGCGGCTGCAACCGTAAGAGATTGCTGTTCTGATAAAATCATCCAAAAACTTTCAAGCAGCGACATTGTTGGCAAGCCATTGCAAGCTCTGCATTTGAAACTTCTAGTACATCGAAAGACGAGAACTCTATTAGTAAAGGAGACAACAAAAAATATCCGTTCCTCAGCGAAAAGAAAGAACATAAAATCAGAGAAGCGCTCAATAGTGCTCATGGCATAAATAAACTAACATAGATGGAAAACTTTCCAGATTTTGGTGGTTTCGAAAACCGCTTTCCACTGATTGCCTCTATCCGTGTGACTCCGTATGTAAATATATCTGAATTATCATATAAAGTATATAGTGAACTTTAGTGTAAATTGCTGTCATTCTAGCAAATTCTAGCAGTTTGGACAAGTGTTGGTAACTCACTTACTATGTACATATGTATGAGGAGTTTTGGGGATTGCATAAGTAATAGTTCATCTATGGCTTATGTAGAGGTACTTCTGCAGAAATTATGTTTCGAAGTGCTACACAAATGCAAAAGGAGCTTACCAAGGACAAAAATACCAAAGATAACCATGGGAGATAAGGATGGGAATTTAATAGAAGGATTATAATCAGTGCTGAAAATTTGGAAGTAGTATTTCCGGAGACTGTTTACCGGCGAAGACAATCATTATTCTGCTGTCAAACATAATACACCATCCAACTTTTATAAGTGATCTACAACCACTCTGTCTAATCGCGATATCTAACTAAAGACCAAAAAAGCTCTGGAAGCGGAGGTCCCTCTCTTGATAGGGAGCTTATAAACATGTTGCACTTAAGATGTTTTCGGATGAATGTGAATGGAATTTCATCACCGTTTCCCCAATCCGTAAAACGGGAGACACTCTAAGCTGCACACAAGATTTTATCTACCGTATTATGTGAACGCAACCAACTGCAAATATTGCAGATCTTAGCAGAAGCGCCAAAGATAGGTTTTGTTGTAAATGAGGATAAAACGAAGTACCTATATGCTGTTTCCAAGAAAGAACATCCAACTTTGAAGTCGGAAAACATGTTGTGTACTACTCTACTGTAAATTCAAACACCACGTAGAAGTCGAACGAGGAATTGTTTTTTCCACTCGCTATTCGCTTAGAATAAGAAGGTAACTGAAAGCATTATACAGGGTAGTCCGGTTTAGGATACAGATATTTGGGATCTGATTCATTGGTTCATGTTATGAAAAAAAAACGTACGGGAGGAGGGTCTATCGTCAACACACACACTGTGTTACAGGGTGTTTAAAAAAGTTCCTTTGGAGAAGTAGGTACTAACAATTATTGAGTTATAGCTTCATTAATCAATTTTTATAGCCAATTTATCAATAGTTAATTCACTTTTAAACACTTTTGCAATATATGCTTTCATTTTCGAGATATTTGTCTTCAACCACAATTTCTTTTTCATTTTTTTTAATAAATTTTTGTGAAAATCGCATTTATATCGGAAAAGTGTGCTAATATCTTTTGTTTTTATTATTTTGATGCGCCATATGTTACCTACAAATTCAGCATATAACGTTTATGTCTAGGGCTTACAGGTATAAGGTTAAATAAATTAATCCTCAATACGACAATTTTTTATTATTACTAAAAATTACTCTAACATAAGTGCACATTCGTTTACTGTTATCAGTTGTTTATTGAATTTCGATAGCGTCACATTGAAGTTGAAGTGTTATAAATATTTTTTTTAATGGCAGAGTATTCAAGTAAAGAATATTAACTCTGTCTATGAATTTTGTAATGGCGGTGTGAGCAGAGTGTCAGTGAAAATTTCCTACACGACGCCCTAATCAAAGAGTGCTTACAAATACTCGCAGAAGATTGCGAGAAACTGGAACAACTTCTTACAATCGAGAGATGAAGAATTAGAGGAACGAATACTGAATATGGTAATAATAGAGCCATCCATGGTCCCGCCGAAGAATTTTGCAAGTTTTGCCTTGAGAGAACCTCCATCCTTATTATGCAACACCAGTTCCGGAATTATTATCAGCAGACCTGCCTCGATGATCGGAATTTTGCAATTGGTTGCTGGAGCGGCATACATGCCATACATACTATGGCTATACATTTATCCAAAATATTCTATGGACAGATGAGTCCCAACAGCATCACCAACTTCTATAACCTACGCATATAGGCGAATGAAAATCCGCATACCACAAGAACAGCATCATTTCAACATCGATTCAGCGTAAACGTGCGTGAAGGTGTAATTAGTAATACGTTAATTCTGCCTTTCATACTTCCCCAAACACTAAACAAAGTAACTTACAATACTTGCAATTTTTGCAATATGGTTAACCAGGACTGCTAGAAGATGTTTCGCTTACACAAGGAAAAACTCATTTTTACCCACATGAGGTGCAGCGGCATAACATATCAAAGAAACCTACTAACTATTAATATTCAAGAACCATTCAAAAGAGGGCACTTTGAGTAACAGCTGCAGATTTAGAATTATGTAAATTACGATTAGCAAAAAAATTTATTTATAATAATTTATTAAAACGGTAATCGAAAGTACACTTATTTTAGAGTAATTTTTTATTGTAGAGTTATAATAGAAAATATAGTCATATTGGGGATTAATATATTTAACCATGTACCTGGAAAACTCATAGCCCCAGGTAAAAACTTTGTATAGCGATACTAAGACTAATATCTCGAAAATTAAAGCATGTATGTGGAGTTTATGGTCACCCTCCATTGGTCAAACATATGACGAACACCAAAAGACGAATGTCAAAGACGAACACAGAAAGACGAATGTCAAAGACGAACAAAGAAGACGAAGCTAAAAGACGAAGAAGAAAGACGAAGTAAGAAGACGAAGATGTCAAAGTTGTATCGTGTTAATATTCTTTGTACAAAGCTTGATTGTCCTAAAAAAACTTTAAATAACTGAATTAAAATAATTGTCTTTAATAACCGGATTACTTTATTTATTTTAATTCCTATATGTATGGTAATAGTGTTTAAAAACGAATTAACCGCTAATCGATTGGCTATCAAACGAGTCCAGCTTGGTTGCTGTGGGTTTAATACACTAAAAGTTATAACTAAATAATTCTTGGTACCCACTTTTCTGAAAGAACTTTTGGGGGAAAAATACCTTTGCCTTCAAAGGTTACATCTGTATAAACGAAATTTAGAAGAAAATAATATATAAACGAGCTGTGTGGGCTTGACTTGGTCTGATGGTTAAGAATTCAACGACTCCGATGGCATGTGGAACGAACGATCACCATTGCTCCGGCCCAGAATATCTTCGAATCTATTTCGGAGAGACAACGCGATAAAGGAATACCTCGCCTTAGGTGGTAAGCCCAAGTGAAAGGGGACATTAGCTGTTCCGGCTGGGATAACTAAATGCGATGAGCGCAAGATTGGGTTAAATGGAGAGAGTTGTTGGTTAAGGCATGTACTTGTAATCGACTCAGCCATTTCGAAATGGTGCGATTAGGAGATTATCAGCTGGTAAGAATTAGCTGACATTTCCATGTTAGAGCTTGATGTATATGTTAGACTGAATGCAAAGTCTCGACCTTACTGAAGAGCTGGAAAGAATTCCGCAAAGGCTCGAAATAAAACAGAATGCAGATTAAGCTGCTCAAAATCTGAACGGAGCTGTTCAAGATTGAACATATTTCCAAGAGACTAACTACCTTCAACTATACAGTTCACTAGCTACATATTTACACCAATATGAGAAACAGTTGTCAGTTAACAGGTGCCTTCATCAAATATTTTGGATTGACTTGCCTTGCCAATAAGAACTCTGGGAGGAATTCGCCCGCTTGATGATGGAATATAGGTCCGCAGCGAATACGTTAGGTAACCAGAAGTATTCTTTACGAGTATGTACGTGTTACTGAGCATTGATTTTAAATAAGACTAAAATATTTACAAACCAAAGCCAGAAGAACGTAAGAAGCTAATTCTAAGAGTGCGTCCTCTAAAGAATTATGCGAAAAAATCTAAATATTCGGAGAAACCAGTAAACTGGTCAAAGTGAAAGTTCAAATCAACAAGACTTAAGGCACTCAGAAAATCCAAGTCCACCTACACTCAACCTCATGCCGGAAACCTCTTTCCAAGTTAGAACTTTCAGGTGAGCTATGGAATATATAAATGGTATAAGTCCAGTAACGATTCGAAAAAGCAGCCAGTTCTGAGGAGAATCTTCACTCCTAGTCTTACACAGGACTGCATACCGAAACAACATATGCTCTGGATATTATCTTTGAAATTGGTATAAGCTTTTGACGGTGTTACCGCGAATTAAAGAAGTTTTACTTTGAATTTCTAGTATATAACTTTTTATTAAATACAAATAAATGAAAAAGAAAGAAGCACTAAAAATTTCGTTTGCTGGTCCTCGTGGTTCGCTGGTAACTCTTTGCCCTTTTCAATTTCCCGTGTCTCCATCTTGAGTTCGTTTTGTTGAGTCTTAAGCCGACTTAGTTTAAGCCAACTTAGCTATGACCAACTTCGTTCAACAGGTGCTGCCAGGTTTGGTAACAGACGGTAATGTGCGCAAGAATAGAAAATGCAATATTCGCATGGCTAAATAACAAAGTCGGATTTGATGGAAGCATAAAAACTGAAAGAAAGGAGATTACGATGTTAACAGTAGCAAACAAGCCTAATAATAATATTAGCACATATGAAGGATTAGGGAAAGGTGATAAGCAGTGCCATTCTCGAAAATATTTTGAACTATCCAGATTGATATATGTTAACTCAATATTGTAGCTGGTACCATCTAGTTCGGGATTAGATCGATTCACCATATCCATCCATGATAATTTTGCCAATCGAAATAAACGAAGCTAATATTTGTAAACGCATTTGGAAGGTTAGAACTACTGACAAACCCAAGACCAATTTTTAAGTTTATTCATTCCATTAATTATAAACAATACAGATGTGCATATTGCACAATAGGCAAGCTCACCCGCGCTATCGCCATAATTAGCAATAACTACCTTGTCGATCTACCATTTTCTCGCCATGCCAGTTGTTTCCTGGTAAAGGAAGTCAGCACATTAGGCAAAACAGGCTGAAAAACTGCTAAAGAAATGGAATGTCAGCAAGGTTAGCATATGTCGATTTGTTCTAACTTTCAAATGACATTTCCTTATGTCTAGTTCTACAAAGACGTAGTTTTAGTCCTCAGAATCTGCTATATACAGATAACTGGAGGGCCAAAAGTATTGCAAATAGCAGAACTGATTTGCAGAAACATTTTGAAGGAAGTCCGTGCTGGAAGGCGTGCGTGATTTGTGCAATTAAAATTACTATTGAGCATTTCGAGTTTTTCCTGTGTTCATGTATAAAAGTACGGTTCCTGTTCAGGTTTGAATAAGAATTACTCCAAATAAGTGAGTGTCTAAGTGTTCATCCAGTCTAATCTTGCAACCAGAAGTTCGGACAACCTATGTAAAAAGTTGCATACTGAATACTAAACAAACGAAGCAGGGGCCACGTTCAATACAAAACCAGAAAATTATACGGGCTGCTAAAATTTCAGTAAGGAATAATCCAGGCTTGTCTGCTCGTAAGTGCTCTATGACTTACTTGGCCTATGCTAAGAACTAGTTTAC
Organism: Volucella bombylans; assembly: GCA_949129095.1. Taxonomy (NCBI): domain Eukaryota; kingdom Metazoa; phylum Arthropoda; class Insecta; order Diptera; family Syrphidae; genus Volucella; species Volucella bombylans. The sequence continues at coordinate 44,160,180 of OX422142.1, read as the reverse complement.
GGCATCTGGGTCTCAAATCGCACTAATATATGCTTCAATTGGTGCAGGAGGGGAAACCAATGATTACATTCAACGACAAAAATTGGACACTATGCTTGAACGATATACTTTCATATCAAAGGGCAAGTCAAAAAGCAAAATTGTCGATATTGGAGCAGTGAGAACTGTCGCTTCAAACCTCTTCATTTACCTTCACTTACCCAAAACTGTATTGGCTGCGATTCCAGCAAAGTGCAAATTAGTCCTTATTTCTTCAAAAACATTAAGCAAAATAACTTTCCTAGCGTAATACGCTAAGATTTTAAGAGAATTCTTCAAGTCTCAGTTACATCAATTTAAAAAATATTATAGCACGACTTGGATGCAAAAGTGGGAGCGACCTGGCCTACCTCAAATGTGAGTTTACTGGTGGTCAAAGATATGCCTTAAAATACACAATTTGCTCGCAGTGGTGGTCTCCGGTCGATTTTTTCTAGTAGGGATTTGAGGTTGGGCTTACCTAAATAAACCGAGGATAACACTCCAACTAAAGCAAACAATCCACAGCATGTGTCAGCAAATTTGCCAGAGTTAGCGTAGTTGGTTTCAGAAGTACTAAAGATGAGACGGGGTTAGCCTTGAAAAATAATATCTATTCATATTTGTAAAATGCAAAAATGCTAGTCCACCTATATAATGACTCTTTTTTGGTCATTGGCCGTGAGAATAAGAGTTGTTGTTATATTTATTTATGGGCTAAATTGGCTAGAATCTAACATAGAAACCGACCACTAAGCATCCAAAATCAACTCTTAACGGCATAACTTTGCATATATATGGTGCAAATTTGTTTTTCAAACCCATCATACGAGGGCGGGTCAATAAGTCCGTGACTTTTTGAATTTCTGACCTCTTTACTGAAACAGCAACACTGCAACAACAGGCATCTGTCAGTTGACTCCTGTCAAAATTTAAACTTGCTTCGTCAGTTAGTTTGTGTTTGACAGCTATTTTTATCAGACTACTCACTAATTTCTTGCGAAAAAAAAACCAAAAAACCAAGACAATGCAAGGGTGCACACATGTGCAGTTGCCATGGCAAAAATCCATGAATTGGGCTATGAATTGCTCCCTCATCCACCCTATTCTCCAGATTTGGCTCCGAGCGACTACTTCTTGTTCCCAAACCTGAAGAAATGGCTTGGTGGAAAAAGATTTGACTCCAATGATGAAGTCATCTCGCAAACAAAGGCCTATTTTGAGGACCTCGACAAATCATTTTTTTTGGAAAGGATAAAAAAATTGGAGAAGCGTTGGACAAAGTGTATAGAGCTCAAGGGAGACTACGTTAAAAAATAAAATTATTTTTTTATCAAAAAATCTGTGTTTTATTCCAAAAGTTTAACATTTAACTATGTTTGTCGCAAAGAATTGACACATGTCTTGCACTAAAAGGTTTTTCAATAACTACGCAGACGTGTTTCCATTTTCCATCATCATATAGCTTAAGACACTTCTCTGTCCTTGTAATGAATCAAACCACGTTTAGGCGTACTTTTAGTTTCGATTGCAAGGCATCAGATCTCTGGTTTGATTCGTGGGCCCTGTTTTTCAGTAAAGTCAATCTCAGAAAGCGGCCACTAATGAGGCAAAATTCGAAGGTACATAAATCGCTCTAAATCGAGCGTTTGTGTAATTCATCAGCCCAGATAAATGATGAAACGAACTCACCTTTTGCTTATGAAGCTAATGTCAGTCAATGCAACCAATCGTTGGTAACGAAATTATTTCCGTAGATGCAATGACTCCAACTTGATCTCAAAAACTACCAACGACCATTGCATTTTATTTAAAAAATTCTATGGAACGGGCTTTAATTTGTCATAGCCCTTTTTTTATTCGACTTCGTAAATTATTATACTCGTACGTTTCGAATCAAGAAATAGCCTGGCCGCACATGATTTTACGGATGACAAACCCAACAAGGAAAACGAGGACAATAAAGTTCGTCATTGTACGTAGAATGTTTAGAGCACTTGCAGCCGAAATATAGGCGGGAGACCTAAACCACATCGCTGCAATATCAACGAATTGCTAAACCAAAGAAAGGATCCTTTGAAATTATTCCACCGCCATGTCTTTTGATGACAACATGTCCTCGTTGCAAAAATTACAACGTGAAGTGAAGAAACTCACAAAGTTAAACCCACGGACATTGTCCAAAATAATAAACATTGTTTTTTTCTGTGTTACTAGAACACACATTTTTATATTTACAAATAGCAAAACAAACAAACCGGAAGACATTGATCATACTTAAATCTATCTTACGAGTATAATAATACTTATTATTCTAATTGGAAGACATCGGTAGTATAACATATACACATATGCATATATGTATGTATATATCTAGATTAAATTTTTTTTATCACAATTTGGTATGCTTGGCATAGGTTAAAGCTTTCAATCCGTTTGGTGGTTCTTTTTAGAGCAGGTCCACCTCCTGCTACCAGTGCTGGTTCAGGTCATTTGTGAATCAGCTTCTATGATATGCTTTTTGAACCTTCTTATACAAATGTTTGTGAGTTGCGCTTCGATTTTTAAACACAGTACACATCTTGGAGTTGAATGGTCCTTTAGCACTCTTTTAAATCCATCGACTGAAAATAGGTAGATGAGCTCATTTTGTTTTCCTGCGAAGAGATGAAATGAGACTGATTTCTCTAGCATTCCGGTGTCCTTTATATACCGATCGTAGTCGACCGAAACGACATAGGATATCATTCAGAAGGATATGATGAACTAAATGGAAGGAGAATCTGACAAGAAAACAATAAGAAAAATCAAACACACTTAGGTAGGGATGAAATCCTTGTTGCTCTGTGAACAATTACCAATCGATTTATTGTTTAGCTCCTCCCTTAATGGTTAAATAGGGGATGATGTCCATAAATAGTGTATCATAGTAGTCTATCAGGTCTTTGACTACCTACATCTTTATTTTACGTTTTCCTTACTTTTGTGGTAAATATTATGGTTATTTAATGAATGTGTTAAAATTATGTATAAAAATTGAATTATTGCAGGTACATTCATACAAATTTATGAAGGTGAAAATAAGAAGACTTCTAAAATAATACTACAAATTGAGTACAAACTGTCTAAATCATGTACAATAAAGAGAGTATTGTAGGCCTTCTAAATTAAATCGTCCTTTTCCGCCATTGTTTTCATTTTAAAATTCCAGTTAGACTTTCAAAATCCTAAGAACAGAGCGTCCAGAATAAGGGCTAGTCTGAAATTTATCGGTCTTTCGAAGAAAGTGTCAACACCCACCACGTTAGCGCTGAGTATCTGCAGCCTGATACGAACGTAGGCTAAAAACTCACAGCGGTAGTGTTCTGAGAAGTCGTCATCACCCTCACAACAATGATCACATGGTCTTGTATCAACCACGACGCAAGTTAGTAATCTACAACCCTCTCCACTAAGGGTTAGCAGTCATCCGATCTGCAGTTATGCTCATATGAAAACCATCTATCAATGGAACCCTTTACCGAGGACGCAGGCATTTCTAACACTCCCCTCTGAGCCTTGCGTAAGAAGCTCACCGACAATCCCTTTTGCGTATACGTATTTAAACTTGGAAGACAGATGCAAGTTTACGTAAAGAGAAGTGAAAGCTGGCATTGTATTCCTCTAGAAAGGATCGTATCCTAAATCGGTTTTTGAGTGATCCGCTCAGATTCTCTCCGAAACCATTCCTGGGTGTAGGGCATGATTTCGTATTTTCGCAACAACTAATCAGAATCAAAAGACAATTGTCACGAAAAATTATCAAAACTTTAGTGCATGTTGTACCAAAGACCACTTCTATTTAAACGGAAGATGTCTTTGAGAGTGCAGCCCATGATATGAATATCAAGGGGATGGAGATTCATCTGTGCATCTAGGGCAGAGCAAGGCGTGAGGGAAACCACCATTGAACCGAAGCACACTGTTCTTTGGAGTCTGTAAAAGCAGGAGTGACGTATTTTCGTGAAGGCTTGTTACACTAGACAACCGTCGCATGGGATATAATTTTTCAATATCAGCCGTGAAGATCCAAAGACTCCTCGGTGACAAGCCCTTTACTTTGTCGAATGATTTTTGCCAGATATCGATGTGATATGTTAAGCCCAAAGAAGTTGGTAAGTCAGCATGATACCAAATACTTAGTTTCAGAGAATAAACGGATGGTGATGCCTTCAAGCATTAATAAATCAAATCAGTCAGTTTCCTCCTTCTCGTAAATAAAACAACTCCAGTTTTGGAAGGATTGATTAAAACCCCACTTCTAGTGCGTCTATCTATCTATCTATTACGTCTAGGGCTACCTGCGCTTCACAGCAGACAGTCGTTAGGCATGATCTAAGAGACAGTATAAGTACGAGTACATAATCTGAATATCCGTGAAGAAGAATATGTAGACGTTGAAACTATAGCAGTGAGGCAGGACGCCGGTCCGCAAACAGATTTTGTTTAACCCCTTCACCACATAGCAGTGATTCGTCTCCGCCATGTTTTCTCGATGGCATACACATGCCGTTAAAAGTTACATTGTCGAAGCAAAATCTATACTAAGGAGTGCACTACTTCTTCTTGTTGAGTGCCCCTCCCATTCTCATTGCAGTTGCATTTTCCCAAGTGCAACAGAACAGAATACTATCAGGATGCATAGACAAATAATAGATTTAAATATAAAAGTTCTTTTAAGTCAAAAAAAATGTTCATCTCTTAAATCTGGGTGGATGAAAATAGGACCGACGAATGGAGCCTTAGCATCGTTTTCTTTTCGATCCTAAAGAAGGAAGATCGCTTGAACTGCGCTAACTACAGGTAAATAAGTCTTTTCAACATCGCATAGAAAATCTTGTATGCCGCATAAAATGAACATCTAGGACACTTTGTCAACAGTTTAACCGGTCACTATCAGTGTAGTTTCAGGCCAAAAAAGTCCACCATAGATCAAATTTCACATCACAGCAGATGTTGGAAAAAAACCCGCAGGTTCCACATCGATGTACACCCCGTCGACTTCAAAGCTGTATATGACAGCACCTACAGAGATGTACTATAGAGAGTCATATCTGGTTTTGGCATCCCTGCCAAGGTCAATCGATGACAAGCAAATATTATGAGTTATCAAGTATTCACTAGAACTTCCGAGAGCACACAGTAGATATGCAACGGACACCTGTAAAATCTACCACAATCGACCGTACTGCTACCCCAAAAAGAAAATTATCTGTTACATCCCCAGTATTTCCACCCCAAAAAATGTCACTAAAGGAGAATATCGCTGTTGGAGGAAACGAAAAGATTTAGTATGTGGCCACAAAGTCAGACCTACACGGAATGTGTACCGAAATTCATGGTCTGAAGCAAAACAGCAGCTCTTCAAGACAAGTTGCATCAGATGGAGTCAAAATGCTTTGACCTCGAACGGCAGGTGAACTGGGTAGTTAATAAAGCAATTGAAAAAAAAAAACATTATCTTGAACCTCCCTGTGGTAACAGGCCAAATAGCGAGAAAAAAAGCAAAAATTATCTGCCTGGATTTTCTGAAGTAAAGTGATTCAACTGCAATCACAGAAATCCGCTCATTACGGTCAAATATCACTTAAGTAAATAACGTTATGGAAAGACTACGTGGACACCTTTATTGATACGTCTTTTGCTCCGACGTCAAAACTTCGCGACGAGGGCATCTCTCTGCATAGAGACTACCCAGCAGCGGCGCGCGAGAAAAGACGACAATTGGTGAAATACGAAAAGAAGTTCTAGCAAAGGACAATAAAAATAAAACACATTTTCGAGGAGACAAAATTACGATAAGCAAATATATTTCTTATGCCAAGAACAACTTCACATGTGAAGATGATGATGGAATGACATTTAATTAGTGACAGCTCAACTTTGACATTAGCAGCCTGAGGCTCTCATACAGTGGGCATCGCTCAGGAACCCAGTTATTAGCAATAAAGCCGTCCGCTCTATCAAGTAACTTAAAAATAAATAAAATTAGCAAATTAAAAACTAACCTTAAACAAAATATGTGTATTAATCTAAAAACTAACCTTAATCAAAATAATTGCACTTTGAAAATAATATCAGTAGCAAAATACAGTTCATGGAAGAGCTAGCGAAAGATGCCTTTACGGATTAAAAAAGAGTATTAAAAAAACCTTTCACTGTTGCTTCGTTCACGAATTAGACAGAACCTTTGTAAAAATCATAAATAATGGATAAACACTTTTCATCATTCCAGTTTACATTAATTGCAGCTTTTGGCAGAAAGATTTTTCTTCCCTGTACAACTTCTTTTTGGAATTTAAGCAAAAAAATGGAGATTGCTCATCCAGATTTCGCTGGTGATACTGCTTACACTGCCAGTAATTCGAAGGATAAAACAATCGATAGCAATGGTAGAAAATTCATCGAAATGTCACTTCTGAATGGTCGAACAAAAAGCGATGAAGATGGCTTTCTTACTTCTTTCAGATAGACTACTGCCTGGTGAGAGATGAACGGACAAACTGCATGCCTGATCTTGAGATAGGCGAATTCCCGTTCTCCGATCATTTTCCGCTATTTTTCACTGCCAAACCTTTCACTCAAAATGTGAAAACCTAGCCTGAAAGACAGCTACTTCCCAAAATAATATGGAATGAAAATTTTGCACAACGTTACCAAACAGAACTAGATCAAGTACTCGATTTGATTTCTCCGAACCACAAACCAATCAAGGAATAGATATTTTGACGTCTTGTGTAGCTATTGCGGTGAAACCTTTTCGAGCTGATGGAAGGAGAAGATCAACAAAAAAAAAAACAGCCATGGTATGACTCAGATTGCCTTATTGCGAGAAAAAAATCTTTACTTGCTAACATCTGGCAAAAAAAACACCAACCTTTGCTACCAAACTAGCTTACCAAAAAGCAAATAGCGAGTATAAAAGTATTTGCAAAGAAAAGCAAAGACAGTACTGGCAAAATCTTACACAGGAGTTAAATGAAGTTAGAGATAGTCATGACTTTTGGAATCTAGCTACAAGATTGAATAACAAAGAAGTCAATAATCGCTCTCGAATACAAGTAAAAGCAGAACCTAGCAGTATATTTTGAAAATTTGTTAAACCCCCCAACTAATCCAAATCATCTCTTGTTTGCTTTACCTTACAATGTAGAACTAGATGCGGCGATCACACTTTTAGAGGTAAAAAATGTAGCTTACGCTTGCAAGCTGAATAAGGCACCAAGAATAGACCGTATACCCTACGAATTTTATAAGTACTCCACGGAGAAAATACCGTTCTGGGTGTTTTAATCAGATTTTCGGTGAAGGAGTAGTAGATGAAAATACCAAGAAAAGCATTATCTTCCAAATCTTTAAAAAAGGGAGTGTAGAAGACCCAAGCAACTACCGAGGAATATATTTGTTTTAAATGAAAATGTTATCCACAATACTTACGAGTATAGAGCGTTTAACAAATTGGATAACGGATAATGGACTCCTTAGTGAATTCCAAGCAGGCTTTCGCAAAGAATACTCCACTGTGGATAACATTTTCACGCTAAAAAGCATAGCTAAGTCATACCTTGATAATGAAAAGAAACTGTACGATTTTTTCGTGGATTTTAAGGCTGCTTTCGATTCCATAGATAGAAATGCTCTCTTTCTTAAACTATGCAATATTTCTAGGAGTTTCAACGAAGTTCTTCAAAGTATTACAAAGTATGTATGACCAAAACCAAGCGGCAGTGTGGAATGGAACCCAATTGTCTTACTGGCCTGATACAAAAATGGGCGTCAAAAAAGGATGCTTACTGAGCACTTTGCTTTTTTCAATATTACTGCCTTTCTTCCAGGAGGAACTGTTTTCAATGGAATAAACATCAAATGCTTAATGCATGCAGAGGACATCGTCCTACTGGCAGAAACACCAAATCTGATGCAACTCCTATTCAACAAATTGCAGCTATATTCCAGCAAATAGAATTCAAAGGTTAACACAGATAAATAAAAAATTATAGTTTTCATAAATGGCTCCGGTAGATACGTTAGGGATGAGAAATGTACCTGGAAAGTTGAGGAACTAGAAAAGGTCAAAGAGTACAAGTATCTAGGAGTAATCCTGACTCCCAAACTTTCTCTTGAAAAGCACTTCAGATCCAAACTACATGATGCTAAAATAGCCATCAACTGCAACTGGAAAGGACTCCTTAGCAGAAATAACGTCGCAACAAGTGTGAAGTACAAACTGTTTGAAGCGGTAGTAAGAACCATAATGTATTATGCTGCTGAGGTCTGTGGATTTCTCCAGTATGATGACGCTGAAAAATTGTTAAAATACGAGTACTTCCTAAAGAAAATTTTCCGTCTACCAGAAAACACTGCAAAGTACATGCTTCATTTGGAGACCGGACTTCCTCCTCTCTACTTATATACTCTAAAACTTTACTTCAGCTACATCAGAAAGATAATGGAATACCACCCGCAAAGACTTCCTGAAATAGTGGCATCCCATATCGTGCAGGGCTTATGTACTTACAATAAAAGGCTGGGGCATTTAGAAGATACAGAGATACACATGTAAAACCACCCTAACTTGAAAAGGGTTAAAACTTACTAAGAAGACGCAAATAAACATGTCTCCATCTGAGTTGATTTAGAAAACAGACTAATGTGTTTCCCGATAGAACGTGGACTTTTGTGAGCTCTATAGTATCGGATAGTGTTGATGATATAATATGACACTCTTACTGATTCATGGAAACACATGCAGACAAGGTAGCCTCAATTGACCCTTATGAAACCATCTAAAGGTTTAAGCAGAGATATTCGTTGAAGCAGTACCAATTTTTTACATACCCACACAAAGGAGTGGAAATTATATTAAATTAAATTATGGAAAAATAGGAATAAAATGCTAATTGGAATTTCCTAAATTTCGATACTCAAGCGTATCCTTTCCATTTTTACCCAAGCAAAAATCTTGGCACCGATTAAATGTATCAATTAGGAGTCCTTTTGCTAAATAACATGCAAACACTTACGAAAGAAGACCATAAAAGGTGCAGCATAAAAATACAGGATTCAGCACGCCATAAAAGAGAACAGATAACTGTGGGAAAAACGGCAACTGCAACGTCAGCTATTGACTGTGCCAAACACATGCCATACTCACGTTGCAGACAAAAACAAGAGATATGTATTATGAAAGAATAGGTATATGTACCTCAACCAGAAATCCTTACCTTGTGGATGCGAAGGTTCCTTCCTTATGGCAACGACTGAAAGGACGATTATGACGGTAGTTGTGTGCCACAACAAAATAAGTGTGGCAAGCACCTGTGTAGGATCCTCTTTGCTCGGAGTAAGTTCCCACGATACAGTGAGAAATGTATCTGCCATCTGAGTGCAGTAGCAGCACAAGTATTTTGGACATCTTTAAAATTTCTCACACTTAATTCAGATCAGATGGTGGACTGATTTAACAACTGACAGATAACCGTGACAATGCAAAACATGTGCGGAAAGGTGAATGCTTATCAGAAGGTGCAAGATGGAAATTCCACTTGTTTTATACATATGTTACGAGTATATGGAAATTCCGAGAGGTAAACGAAAGTAAAAACGTGCTACTCTAAACGGACTTTCTTTTACATCCCGCAGAGCGTTAGCGTTTGAAAATAATGCATGTAATTTTGAATCTACTCGTAAGTTCCGTGATTACACAGGAATCGAAGTCTTTAAAAGCCGTTACAAGTTGTAAGAAAACGTATTGTTTTATTTTTATATAGTTAGGTACAAAATGGTATTGTGATGATGTTATGACTACGGGAGGCATCTGGTAACTGCATTTTTTAATAATGTCGATAATGTATTATGAGTTGTGTTTAAGTTTAAATTAGTCCTACTCACGGTACCTGCCCTACATTAAAATATGGCTCTGGGTCTTTAGATAGTGAGTAGCAAAGATCATGATATGTCTCCTTTTTCCTTCTCCACAAGATTTTGAGTTGCTTTTGAGTACTCGAAATTACTATGAAGAAATTCGAGTGTTTAGATAAACAGAGTCAGTTGGCAAATGCCATTGTGCACCAATGGGATTTTGTTTCACCTAGCGAAGTTACCACGGCACAGAAATGGATGGTGGAAAATTCCCTTTAAAATATATCGAATGTATGACGACAATATTGTACATACATATATATACATACATATTAATACCAAATTCTGTTGTTTGAGTGGTGACCAACATCCATAAGAATCATTTATTTCACAAATGTCTGCCTTTTTGTAACAAAATAAGGATGTTCAGATGGTAGATCAAGTTTTAATAAATAAATATTGGCTGTAGAGGTATTCATGATTTCGTGAGTTGACTTTCATCTATTCACGATACTGATTAAATAACTGTCTTATTTTTAAGCAACAATAGACTAATCATAGTAAATCTTGGTCTGAAAAATGTTTTCCAATAGTCTGGTAGCTACAATATTTTCCAACATCAGAAGCGTTTTCCTAATGGATTAAATAAGAAGATTAATAATCAGGACCGTGCATTCTTTATAAATGCCACCACTGTATTACATATAAGGTTTTCCAATAAGGACTTGACAACTTTTTTTTTAAATAAAACGCAAACCAAACTTTATGATCGGCTTGAGGTACAATCAAAACATTTATGAATGGAACTCGACTTCGTTCATATGGCCACCGCCGTTTGCAGCGGTTGATTCGTCGGACCCAATTTTCAACGACTCGGTCACACATTTTGGCCGAAACGACCGCTATTTCGCGTTCAATGTTTGCTCTGAGCTCCTCCAACGTCGTCGGCGTGTTGGCATAAACCAATGACTTAACGTAGCCCCACCGAAAATAGTCAGGTGGCGTTAAATCTCACGAATGAGGCGGCCAATCGACTGGCCCATTTCTTGAGATAACACGCTCACCATACTTACTCTTCAATAAATCGATGGTAGCGTGTGCTGTGTGGCTGCTTGTGGCACCATCCTGTTGAAACCACATGTCGTCCAAGTCCACATCTTCCAATGACGAAAAAATATGGCCCAAAACTGCTGCCGGCATGCAAACCGCACCAAACAGTTATTTTTTGTGGATGAAGTGGTGATTCATTAAGCACATGTGGATTTTCACCCGACCAATAACGTATATTTTGCTTATGGACGAACCCATTGAGCCAAAAATGAGCTTCGCACTGAAGATGATTTTGCGATGAAATTCATCATCTTGGCGCATCTTCTCCAGAACCCAATCGGAGAACGTACGTTGCTTCAAATGGTCCATCGGCTTCAATTCTTGAGTCAGCTTGATCTTGTTGGGTGTAAACCAAGATCCTTACGCAAAATACGCCATAATGTGGTCTGAGCGATGCCCAATTCTTGAGAACGCCGTGGAATTGACTGATTTGGAGCGTTTGCTACGGACGCCTGAACGGCAGCGATGTTTTCGACACTTCAACCAACCTGTTCTCTCACTGACACGGCAACATCACACAACGAATATGTAGACTCAAATGTTTGCACTAAACTTGTTATTGCCTGTCTACTAGCAATTACTAGAATTACGACCGAAAATTGGAGTTAACGCTCCTAAAGTTGCAGTCACTGACTCCGAATCGGTAGAAAATTTTTATAATTTGCAGACGTTGCTCGTTAGTGTATTTTACCATAATGAAAATGTTGAGTTTACTGAATAAATTGACAGTGACAGTGACAGTTTGATGATTAGTGAAAGAGTGTGTTCACAAATTAAATTCAAAGTTGTCAAGTCCCTATTGGAAAACCATTTATTTAGAGCTGAAGTTGCAATATGGTATCTCAAGTTGGGGAGGTTCTTATAATAACTCCTTTAGTCTATTCTTAATAGCTTAGAAGCATTTAATTAGCATTATCTGTAACAAAAATCGACTTACTCAGAGATGGCCTTTATTTAAAGACCTGTATATTCTACCAATGAGACACCTTTACGTTTTCAAAGTTCTAAAAGAATTCTTTAAGCAAAGCGGTAATATTCCTAGTAGAACTACACATTTTTATAGTCTTCGTATAAATACTATGCATTTTGTTAATGTTCCAATCGCATACAAAACCCATTTTTCTCACTTCTACTCCGTTATAACCCCTTTAATGTTCAAGAAGTTACCATTTTCTGTTCGAACGGATTCACACTTTAATTCATTCTTAAAAAAGGTTAAAGACTGGTTATGAATGGTCACTATGAATTATGAAGTCCTGGAATCGTTATTTTAAAGTGGTCTGCTATCATCAGCACACGTCAATGTTTAAGTTTAATGTCAGTTTATTAATTAAATTTTTGAACTATTTTTCCAACTGTTAAAATAATTTCCAAATAGTAATTGCTCTTTCCGTTTTTTCCTTGAATTTCTATATGAATTTTTGTATGGATATTTTTTGTTTCTTTTTTTTTATGAAGTCCCAGAAAATTTAATTTTGTAAAACCGATGCTTCCCCCACACGAAACTTATATTTTGTTGTTAATTAAATCGTAGTGTCACTCTATACTAACTTTTAAGTTACAGAGCGATCACTATTAAAAAAATTGTACCGAAAAAAATATATATATAAAAAAAAAAAAAAATAGGCAAGTGATTTCAGTTTCCATATGACGCTTATCTAAGAATACCTTCGTCAGCACTTTAATTGCTTTTAAAAAAAAAGCTTAGTACAATTTTCTCGATAAGACTGTTTCCAGCGACCGTTATGACATGGCTCTTATCAAGTCCGGCAGGTTGTATTTAAGCACACGTTTTCCTATTTTGACTCTTTATTTTGGTCATGTAATTGAATAGTTCGATTATATTCGCCATATACCAGACTGTAAAGGTGGCTTTTCTATTGTACATCCTCTGCACCGGATGCGACCGCTATGTTCAGCTCTTGCTGGCATCTGTGATATCCTTGAACATTCTTGGCTACAACAAGAAGGTGGTGCGAGTTTACATAGGCTGTTTGGAATATTCGGACATCTATAATACTGGAAGAGTGCTTTGTGTTGATCGCAACATGACCAATTTGGTTAACTATTTTTTTATCTGGTGATCGCCATATTTCTTTGTGAAAATTAAGATGGCAAAACCGTGTGCCAAATATAGTGATATTCTGTCTCACAGCAAAGTCAATCAACTTAATTTCATTTGTGGAAGTGGTATTGTGAATGGCATTTTTTGCGAGTGTACTACCAAAGATTTAGTTTTTTCTGTCTAAATTAGGGCGATGCTCCTCATAACTAGTCATAAAAAATTCTAAATGACTTCATCTCCAAATGCGTTGAAGTAGCTCAACTAAGAAATGTGGCATGCTGTCTTTTGTGGCTACCACTCAGACGATTTTATTCGCCGTACTTTTTCCTTCTAAGTTATATTCATATTAATTTTTGATAAGACATTGTTGTGTTGCTATTTTCTCCTGCTAAATACTCGCGTTTATAAGTTTGGATACTCAGGCTTCGAGTAAACCAATACCCAGAGGCTACCACGAGGAAGTAAAATTATCGCAATTGATGTGCAGTCATAATAATAGGATTGTGCATTGCCAGGCTTACGCTAAATTGCTACACTAATCGTACAATAACAAGGACAGGACAATTATTCTCGTTCTACGGAATCTTCGAATCAACAATAGAAATACTCTCCTCAATTAGATGGGAGCTAGCTTATAATGTGCAGTTGGATACAACTGGCTGGAAGAGTTTGTCTGACAAGACTCAGGTCTGGGCTGGACAGATAAAAAGAATCTCAATCAACTTCTAATGTGCATATTCCTTGGCACGAACTGAGCGAAATAATGATGTTTCCATGTGTATTTTCAATTTCAATTACTCTCCACAGTTTGGAAGCTATCACAGAATTTATCTTGTACAACAGCGAGGTTTGGTTTGAAAAATAATTTTAGCATGTATTCGAATAAATATAACTTAGCAGAAAATAGCATTTGGAGACAAAGTACATACATAGATACTAGTGAATGTTGCGGTATTCACTTAAACAACCGAATGGTAAGCTGAGCATAGGAAAATTTCTGTTGCACACTATAAGACTAAGTTCATCAGCTTATCCACGTTCTTCATTTTCACTAACGTCTACGCGAATAAAATTTTAATATGTTGTTGCTAATTGCTATGGGCTTTCTGTAACATACTATTATCTAATTCGTTATGCAAATGTTTAAGGAGGTAAACGGCAGCATATCTACATACAATCATGCAACTCGGTTACGATGCATAATGCGTTCCTAATTAAGCGCCAAGTTGTGCCGTACTGAAACGACTACGTGACCTATGAATGCATGTTCTACTTAGGAAAATTCAAAAGCAATTTGTAAAAATTATTTCATACGCATTTGTGGTAGCTTAGAAGACATTTAAAAATTTAACTACAGCTGTGTTTAACAAAAAGTAAAATAAAAATATTGTGTTAAAAAATAACGGGTACGGCAGGATCGTATACGTCGGCATACACAAATTAATTGAACATGCCATACTTCGAAGTAGTATGTTATAAAAACAATATTTTCGAGGCTTAATCAAAAAGTACGCAGAAGTACGCTGCAGAAGTCAACTGGTATTAACTTTTTTCAATTTATTTATACACTTGTCTCTGTCGCATAACAAGCTTAACAAATTCCCATACACAAAACATAAAAAGCAAGATGAAATAAGTTACTAATAATACCAACAATTCTCTTGAAGTTGAGTTTTTGGTGGCAAACTTGCGATAAAATAAAAGGATCGATAGAATCTCCTTGGATGCAAATTACTGGTAAGCGGCAAACTACTCGTAAGGCAAGAAGTCTTGAGCTTTCAGCATGTGATCGAATGTATTTCAGGGTGAATTCTTCAACATCACTCTAATATGCACTAACGTCCTCACCCTACCAAAGAATGTTTCAATGAGCTAGTCAACAAAACCAACTAGCTATGCCCTAGGTATGATGTAAAAACCGATTTAGATAGGACAATCGGAAAGCATAGTCTGCATGAAACCACATCTGGAAAGAAGTAAGATTAATTGGATTTGCTGCGGGGCGGAATATCGTTATAGCTAGCACGCAGTTTCTTCACCTCAATATTCACTACAAAAGACCACAAAATTATCAACCAAATTGATCATGTTGTGAACGAATGCAAGACATTCCTCCTGTGTCATAGATATCCGGACATTCTGACCAGCTAATGTAGGTTTTGAACACCACCAAGTTGCAGCCAAGGGAAGTCTACGTTTATCTCAGATTGTAAAACAACGCAATGAGCTAGCAAAATCCTTGCCGATAGCGTACCTTTAACATCTCGCTAAGACTTCTACAACCTTCAGTGGCATGCCAAGAATCCATTAGAAATTCCGCATATAGAAACCAACTCGATTATGGAGCGGCCTGAAGAGTAGAACGCGAGGAAGAAAGAACTTGAGTTTCTCCTGGAAAAACAGAAATAGAGAGAGCAACTCCTGGAACAACATACGAAGGATGTAAAGTCAACTATATCAGAACAGAAGCCAGTGGAGACGAACAAGGAAATTTAATAATAGATATAGTACAGATGTTGCTAAGGTCATGGCGAACCCACTTCTGTAGAATATTAAGTCGCTGAGATAACTCAATTTCCACTTTCAGTTAGAAAGCGCAATGAAAGCAAAGATTGCTACCTACCCGAACAAAGTGAAATAAAGATAATAAAATTTTAATTTAACCTTAACAATTCTCTGTCCAACTACGCCGCCCACCTGCTATCCAAGGTTTGATTTGGTAGGGAACAAACCAAGAACAATGCCTTCTCTTAGATTTCAAGGTCGCATATGTTTTGCCATCAAAAACTCACAGGATAGTACAGAGTGACTATGAAGAATGCTCCCTCCTCCGCAGAGGTCGAACTTAATCTCACCAACTCCTTTGATACCAGAAAACGGCTTAAACAAGATGACGCTCGGACATTCAAATTCCTTTGAGACAATTCTGTGGCAAAAAGCAGTAAACGCCTAAGTCGATTTTTCATGATTTGAGAAAAATTAATTTAAAGTTTGATATTCAGTTTTGAAAAAAACATACAGAGATAATTTGAAAAAAAGTATTTGCTAAGTTTTGAAAAATCGTTATTTCTATATAAAAATAAAAAATTTTCACTTTTGGACAAAATTAGAAAAAAGGGACAGCAGCGATTATTGCAAACATAAAATATTCAAATGTGATCACTTATCTCAACATAAGCTTTGATTGCAAATTAAAGTTATTATTTCTTTTAGCTTAGATAAAGTTAAGCTTTTAATGCAATTTTATAAAGATGCCTTTAAAGAAGTTAAGTCATAATATAAATGAAAACGGATTTCAGCAACATTATGATGTACTATTATTTTTATACAAAAAAACGAACATATAGCAAATTCGACAAGGTTTAAGTATTAAAGAATAAAGGTAAGTATCTACGAGTATATATACATTTAAGATTTTTGAGTTGATTTAAAATAAAAATAAAAACATACAGCTCAATTCACACTTAATATTAGGAGCTTAAATCTAGAAGTAAATAGTTTTAACAAACTGTACATTATTTTTTTTTTAAAGATCACACCAGGAGAAAGTAATGTTTATTCAAACGTTTATTCTTTTCTTCACAAGAACTGTATTCGATTAAGTCAGGATGTATATCAACCAATGAATTACTAGTTGGAAGTGATTTGTAAAAAGCATGAAAACTAGGATTTATGAAAGCGAGTAAATCTTCCAAATCCTTTTTCTTTTTCACATCAATAGTGCTTTCTTGTTGCAATTTAGTGACATCATTCATGTTAACACAACCAACACTTCGTTTCGATATATTTCAAATCTTAAATGGCTCATCCGTAATTAAGCTAGTTTTATAATAAATTTTACCGAGACGACATTTTTGATATCCTAACCATCATACATCTTTCCCCATTCATTCATTCATTCATGGCTCTCCACATGAATTTTGTTTTCAAGAAACTAGAGAAGTCAAAAAAATAGTTGTCATTCATTTCAATGACATTAAATTTCTTTTTTGATCCTACAGTTCTGACAAAATTATAAAAGTCACGCGGATGGTATATTTTTGCACACGTTTTCTTCTTTTTTGTTTCGATCACAGCATGGTCGACATCGAACTCCATATGAGTATGCCCTGGCTCCAAAAACTATGGTCGATTGTCTGAAAGTTGTCTGAAGTTTATGTTTGAAGAGACATGATGCAATTTGAATGCCACCACGTTTAGATATTGCCTATTGCCACATATAAAAGTGAGGTATTCCTGTCGAGCAATCGTGCACTGTGAAGTTGTATGTCTAAAGCTGACGTTTGTAGAAACTGGATGTGTTTAAATATGGAGTAGGCAAACATTGTAGAAGATCGAAAGTAGGTTAGGTCAGGTAAGAGTGGCTGTTGAAAATACCAACCCACTTAGGCCTATTGGCCCATTGTGATGCCACGTGGATCTATGATCCTCTTACTACTGGAACCAGTTTGAGCTTATAATAAAGCGTAGGAGTCTGTTAACGTCTAATTTTTCTAGATCGTTTAGGTCGTTGTAGAAGAAAGCTCCTAGATGAAGCTTTCTTCTCTGGGAGAGAGCTGGTCATGTGCAGAGTAGGTGGAGGATTGTCTCCTCCTCTTCCTCGTCCATGCAGCTTCTACATAAGTCATTAGTAAAAGCGCCAAGTCTTCTTGCGTGCTTGCCTATGAGGCAGTGTCCAGTAATGACACCTATTATGGCGCTGAGATGTTTCCTATCTAAAAGGATCAGACACTTAGAGCGACTCAGATCCAGCCTTGGCCAGATCTGTTTGGTCGCTAGACATGTTTGCCCAGCAGTCCACCTAAGGTCTGTTCCTTTATTGGCATCCAACTTTAGTGTTAGTTTGCACGTAGCGATTGGTATACCTATAATACCCTTGTCCGGTAGGATAGGTAGAGTGGTTCCAATTTTGGCAAGTTCATCGGCTCTGCAGTTCCCTGGAATGTCTCTGTGGCCCGGCACCCAACAAAGGTGAATGTTGAACTGCTCTGCCATCTCCATGAGAGATGATCGGCATTCAAGGGCGGTTTTAGAATATAATGAGACCGAGTCCAGGCACTTGATGGCGGCCTGACTATCCGAAAATATGCGGATATCCTTTGCAGATATCACGTTTTTCTTCAGCCAGGACAGAGCTTCTTTAATCGCCAAAATTTCCGCCTGGAGCACGCTACAGTGATTTGGAAGACGGAAAGAGAGGCTTAGATTTAGCTTATCTGAGAAAACACCGCCACCAACCCCGTTATCGGTTTTAGATCCATCTGTGTAGAGATGGATTGACTTGTCCTCCATGAAAGCATCCTCCTCCCAGAATGATCTAGAGGGGAAGCTTACATGGAAGTTTTTGTCAAACCAAAGTTCAGGTATGGTGTAATCGATGTTCTCTGTGAGGATTCCTAATGTATTAAGAATATTGGCGTGGCCAAATGAATTATTTGTCCACTGTTTAGTCGCTTTAAGGCGAATAGCTGCAGTCGCAGCTACTTGCCTGCTAAAAATGTCTTGACACCCGTCAAGTGAAGCAGAATATCTAATGCCGCAGAGGGGGTAGACCGCAAGGCTCCGCTTGTGCATAGACATGCTGTTCTTTGGACTCTGTTTAGTTTAATGCGGTTGACTGCATTTTCCAAGGCCTTCCACCAGACTTATATCGTAAGTAAATATCGGTCTTATGACCGAGATGTATAGCCAGTGGGTTATGCGAGGTTGAAGGCCCCATTTGTTCCCAATGGCTTTTTTGCAAGAGAATAAAGCTATTGTAGCTTTATTGACTCTTTCTTGAATGTTAGGTTTCCAGTTTAGTTTCCTGTCAAAAATGAGACCCAGATATTTTGCTGTATCGGAGAAAGCTAAACTGGTACCGTTTATTGAAGGAAGGTCTATGATTGGAATTTTATATTTCCTAGAAGAGAGGACAAGATCAGTTTTATGGGGGTTTATTCCCAATTCCCACAGCGATCTGCCCAGCGAGTTAATCTGTTGAGATTTACTTGGAGGAGTTCTTTAATGGTATTTAGATGTTTACCTGAGACGGCTATGGCAACGTCATCCGCATAGGCAATCACTCTGCTACCACCCGCTTCCAGGTATATCAGTAGTTCGTTAACCACTAAGTTCCAGAGAAGGGGGGAGAGGACACCGCCTTGCGGCGTACCCCTACTGACATATCTTTTAGCA
This sequence comes from Volucella bombylans, assembly GCA_949129095.1. NCBI lineage: Eukaryota > Metazoa > Arthropoda > Insecta > Diptera > Syrphidae > Volucella > Volucella bombylans. The sequence continues at coordinate 44,140,910 of OX422142.1, read as the reverse complement.
GAAGTCTCACCCAGTTTGGAGTTGATTATCCTGCTTGTTAGCATTAGATTAATCAGCTCCCCAAGTGAGCCGTCTACCTGCAGAGTTGATAGCGCAGTCGTGATTGCGGATGTGTTGACGTTGTTAAAGGCGCCCTCTATGTCTAGGAAAGCAACCATTGTGTACTCCTTATATTGTAGGGATCGTTCGATGTGGCTAGTCAGAGAGTGCAAAGCCGTTTCCACCGACTTTCCTTTACAGTAGGCATGTTGAGCCGTAGACAGAAGTCTTGGATCAACTTTAGCTCGAATATGGATATCAATCAGTCGTTCTAAAGTTTTCAGAAGGAATGATGATAGACTTATAGGTCTGAGGTCCTTTGGGACTACATGAGAACATTTTCCAGCTGTGGGAATGAATACTACATTGACTTCTCTCCAAAACAGTGGAATGTGGATAAGTTCTACACAGCTCCTCATAATATTTTCCAACACTGGTAGAATAATATCTGAGGATCTCTGTAGCTCGGCAGGTATAATACCGTCCGGACCAGCAGACTTGTATGGTTTGAAGCTATGCAGCGGCCAGAGCAGTTTGTCTCTCGTAATCAGACTATGAATTTTGGTCACGGTTGCAGTAGGCTTGTTCGGGCTGCTACTGGCCGCGAGTTGGGAGCTACCTGGAAAGTGGGTGTCCAGAAGCAGGTTGAGTGATTCATCACTTGAGGTTGTCCAAGAGCCATCGGTTTTTTTCAAAAAGCTAGGCATCATAGGATTTGTAGAGAGGATTTTTCTTAGCCGCGATGCCTTAGAGGTTTCTGTAATTTTGTCACAGAATGACCTCCAGGATTGTCGCTTTGCCTTCCTCAGTTCTTTTTTGTATAATTTGAGGGATTCTTTATATGAGTCCCAGTCGGTCACTTTTCTTGTGCTTTTTGCATCGAAAGTAAGTGTCTTAAGTAATGGATCCGGGGCGGCACGATGTTTATCAACTTTTTTAGACTCGTATCCCAATTCAGCTTTTGAATGATGAATGGAAAAATCACTTTCCAATTCTAGAACGCAATCCATATTGTTTTCCTGCTTAGCTAAATCAATTTTGGCTTTTAATAAATCGCATGTTTTGCAAGTGTCTATCTTAGGTTTCTTAAATTTTATGTTCATTGCTGCAAACAATTGTAAAATGTTCAATTTATCAAATGTTTAAAAAGACAAAATAAAAAATTTCGAAACACACTTTTAAAAATATTTACGTAAGATGTAATGCTAACATCTTCAAATTTGTTTGCATCGCAGTATAATTTGTGCATCTGGGTAAGTGACAAATCAGCGTGAAAATATTTGCAGCTCGTATCTCTTCTTGCATAATGGCTATCGTAATTTGGGAAACTGTTTATGTGTTCTCTTAATTGTGCTTTCCGAAAGTTTATTTTTTGCTGGCCCTGATCCGCGTTTGTCGTGAAAACTGCTATTTGGAAAATTTAGATTTCTCTTCTTTACCGTTTTGAGAAAGCTGTCACTTTCGTCAAAGCATTTTTGGCATATTTGAATCCTCACGTCATTATATTTTATCTGATAATTGACATGATTGTCACGCTGGCGGGGCTTTTCCATATGATTCATGAGGGTTTTTATTTGTTCTTTACAACGTCTATCAAGCCTCCAATGCACAAAATACGTTGATCGTAACTTCTTAGACCCCAATAATTATCGAAGTATTCTTTTTGTAAAGAGTAACGTATTTTATTTTTACACCCCATACGGCAACCAGAGTCCAAAGGTTTACAAGATCTTCCGAAATACACTACACTACAAATACAAATACAAATTCAGGATCCTTAATCGAATTGTCACTGGAAAAATCAAAAATGTCCAAATCCTCATTTATATTCTCGTGTCGACCACTGATTTTTGCTCCATTATTCTGTTGAGATTCGCCTGCTTTATTATAAATTAAGCAAATTGGAGTGCATGGGTGGAGATTTAAAATGTAATTTATTGATCTTACTTTCATTTGAAATTTAATCACTCTTTCTTTCTGACATTTCTAATTTTTACAAAAGAAGTACGGTTTAGCTTAGATTTGTTTTCCATTACAACTGAACGTTACAAGATTTCATTTTTCATCAAAAATGAAATAAACTGTACTGTATTTGTATTCTTTTTGGCTCCTCTTTGTCACCTAAACGTCAATTTGCAATGCAGGCACATACACACATTTGCATTTGCATTTTCATATTTTTAGATTAAGTTTTAATTTAAATGTAAAACATAAAAAGTTAAAGTTAATAATCTATCAAGCGTAATGACCTAAGTAAATACAAATTATTGTTCAAAATGCATGCAACATTTGAACTTAGGTCGACTTAAGACAGCTAATAGCTTAGATTTAAAAATGTAAAAATCGCTTACCTTTAATTTGTTTTATTATATTACGTACACTAAGAAGCAATAATAGCTTACCTAAAGTTTGGAAATATTCAACACAATGTATCATTTGCAATAAGAGCTTATCTCGACTTAATTCTCTATAAAATTGTTCTCATTTGAAAAATAATGGAATAAAAATTAATTTGCAATAATCGCTTATGTCGACGTTAGTTTTTTAAGTAATTTTAAAAACACGTCGCAGTAGTCCTAAGTCGAGTTAGGAGTTTTTAGTGTTAAATAATATACTTGCGTCTTTATTTAATCACTGCATTAATAATGGTTATTTTCCCTCAGTTTGGAAAACAGCTAAATTGTTACCAATTGAACAAAATAAATCCACGAGAGAAATAAAAAGTTTTAGGCCCATATCATTACTCTCAAACTTGGGTAAGCTCTTCGAAAAAGTCTTAGGCGAACCGATCAACACATTCTGCGAAGATAACCATATAATACCAAATAATCAATTCGGATTTCAAAAAGAGCATTCTACAGAACACGCCACGCTTCTTCTAGGAAATACAATTGTTCATAACTTAAGATCTAAGAAAATTTGTGTAAACATTGATCTTGAAAAGGCATTTGATTCTGTGTGGCATAAGGGACTGATATACAAATTGATAATTCTTAACTTTCCCGAGTGGTTAATTCGGATCGTTGTAAATTTTCTTGAAAATCGGTTTTCTTCGGTATTTGTAAAATCTGAAAAATCAGATTTTTTCTTAATATCGTCCGGAATTCCCCAAGGCTCAATTTTGGGACCGATTTTATTCAATGTATACTTGTATGATTTCCCATTTCAAAATTCTGTGAATGATGAACCAGAAGGAATTCTATATGCAGATGACACGCTGGTAACAGCTAGCGATGTAAGACCTCAAAAAGCACTTCTCAAAATAGAAGAAAAACTTCCAATGCTTGTCACTTACTTTCAAAAATGGGGATTGAATATCAACTCAGAAAAATGCAATTTCATATGCTTCAGGAATGCAAGCAGTAAGATGAAGTACTTAGGAATTTACTTCCATAATCGATTTTTATTCAACAAGCATGCCAAAAAGACACTATCTAAAGCAAACATCTGCACTGAAACCAGTACTGCATTCTAAAGCAATGTCCAAGAACACAAAAATACTAATGTATAAAACATTAATTTGTCCAATTTTGGCATACGGCTTCTGCTCGTGGTTTACTATTTCTCCGACGATGGCAAATGAACTAGAGAAATTTGAAAGAAAAGTTTTGAGATTTTGCTGTGGCAAGTTTAGAAGGGCCAACAAAAAATATTTCTCAAATAAAATAATTTATGAGTCCTGTAAAGTAAAGCCACTTCTTTCATACTTAGTTAATCTCACAAAAAATAAACTACAACGTACTGAAAATCATCCGAATGCACTGATTAGATCCTTGTTTGATTCTAACTTATCAGATTCCTTGGAAAAGAACTATTATTTATCACCGTTCAGTATGCTAAGCGACACATCTCTTCCAATAATTGCACCTGATGTAAACAGAGGCTTAATCGTCCCCTTCTATGAGAGAGCCTCACGCCTAAACCTGAGAGGATAAATTAGAAAGCGTTAAGTTTTCTTCTGTGTTAGTACGCTCGGATTATCTCCTTATTTAATTCAATTTAGGTTATAGTTTTTAAGTATTTATTTATGTTTTAATTATAAAAGGATAGTATGCCGGGAGCAAGCATACAAACTAACTTTTTGCTATACGAAATTCTATGTATATATGTATCATATCAAAAGTGAGTAAAGTAATAATATAAAAGCTCCTTTTTAATTGATTTGCCGGACATACTATATAAGTCGGCTACATAACTATTAACATTGATATTGTATAAAACAAAAAACAAAAAAATTTAAGTTTTTCAAAAGCCTCAATAAAGAAATGAAATGAATGAATGAGTGTTAAATAAGTTTAAGAGATTTAGGCTATGTTTAGTTATGTTTTTTTTAAGCAACTTTAAAAAAAATGTAGGTTTAGAGTCACGTTTTAATTAGACATGTATATTCGATGGAGAGAAACATGATGGCGTGCTTTACTCAATTCAGGCTAAATTCGACCTAGGCGGTTATTGCTTTTTGACACAGAATTGTTCGACACTCCCAAGCCAGTACAGAAGTACAATTTTCCAAAAGTCTATTTGCATACGCTGGTGGCATTTATTGACAAGTATTGAAACAGAAAATAAAAACGATGGGTTTAACTCTGTGCGAGGGCCACATCGTCTATATGCTCAGAAGGTGACTTGGTAAGCGGAAGACGCCAAATTATCTGCAAAATATGGTAGGACGACGATGTGTTCGCTGAATGAAACCTTTATTTGTACGATGTATAATTCTATCCCATTGTATGTACTATGTGCGAGCCTTTTAACAACCAACTACTCCATATCAGTGTGGCTCTGTGTCAGGAATGTAAATACTGCAGCATATAGTATGTTAGAAAAAACAAATATATGCGTTTTTATAGACTTAGGACTGCGTATTTATTAAGATCCGATCGCCCGATTGTTTACAATAGAAAGACCATTGAGAATGCACGCTGCGACATTAAGTCTCTAAGAACCTCGCCGAGATATTCAATATCAAGAAGGAATCTAGATTTTTATATGGGACATGATGTACAGATCCTAAATATTTAAAAATCTACAGGGCCAAGGTCTAAGTTTCATATTCCCTACGTATTGTATTGTATAGGGTTTTCCAATAAGGACTTCACAAATTTTTTTTTAAATAAAACGCAAACCATTTGAGATATTTCAAAAACTTTATTATCGGCTTGAAGTACAATCAAAACATTTATGAATGGAATTCGACTTCGTTCATATGGCCACCGTGGGCACGTTTGCAGCGGTCGATTCGTTGGACCCACACATTTCGGCCGAAACGGCCGCTATTTCGAGTTCAATGTTGGCTCTGAGATCTTCCAACGTCGTCGGCGTGTTGGCATAAACCAATGACTTAACGTAGTCCCACAGAAAATAGTCAGGTGGCGTTAAATCGCACGAACGAGGCGGCCAATCGACTGACCCATTTTTTGAGATAACACGCTCACCAAACTTACTCTTCAATAAATCGGTTGTAGCGTGTGCTGTGTGGCTTGTGGAATCATCCTGTTGAAACCACGTGTCGTCCAAGTCCATATCTTCCAATTCGGGCCAAAAATAATCGTTGAACATGGCGCCATAACGCTGACCATTCACAGTAACGTAACGATCGTTATCGTCGACGAAAAAATATGGCCCAATAATGCCGCCGGCATGCAAACCGCACCAAACAGTTATTTTTTGTGGATGAAGTGGTGATTCATGAACCACATGTGGATTTTCATCCGACCAATAACGCTTATTTTGCTTATTGATGAACCTATTGAGCCAAAAATGAGCTTCGTCACTGAAGACGATTTTGCGATGAAATTCATCATCTTGGCGCATCTTCTCCAGAACCCAATCGGAGAACGTACGTTGCTTCAAATGGTCCATCGGCTTCAATTCTTGAGTCAGCTTGATCTTGTATGGGTGTAAACCAAGATCCTTACGCAAAATACGCCATAATGTGGTCTGAGCCATGCCCAATTCTTGAGAACGCCGTGGAATTGACTGATTTGGATGTTTGCTACGGACGCCTGAACGGCAGGGATATTTTCGACACTTCGACCAACCCGTTGTCTCACTGACACGGCAACATCACACAACGAATATGTAGACTCAAATTTTTGCACTAAATTTGTTATTGCCTGTCTACTAGGGCGAGAATTACGACAGAAAATTGGAGTTAACGCTCTTAAAGTTGCAGTCACTGACTCCGATTTTCGGTAGAAAATTTTTATAATTTGCAGACAGTGCTCGTTAGTGTACTTTACCATGATGAAAATGTTGAGTTTACTGAATAAATTGACAGTGACAGTTTGATGATTAGTGAAAGAGTGCATTCACAAATTAAATTCAAAGTTGTCAAGTCCCTATTGGAAAACCCTTACTTCTCTCATAGCAATTTTTTCAAAACTGCAATTTGTTGAATGAACAATTCCGAAGTAGACCATTCACATCAATTTAATATCTATAAATCTTTCAGACGATACAATTCATATTTATATCTGTTAGAATACCTAAGTATCTATTTATATTGTTTAACTATGTCAACCCTGAAATAGTTCATATTACAAAAATAATGTTAAACATTACTTTAGAACAGCTTACTTTAGATTGCATGTACAAATTATGTCACAACGTGGATCACAATTAGAAGCACTATTATATGTAGTTACATGTATGTATATTAATATATAGAGATTGTACCTGCTTGCTCAGATTAAAGTACATCAGTTTAGGTTTATTTCTGACTACTAATTTAAGTTCTGCGAATTATAGTCGCAATATATGGATATCATTGTTAATGTGAGTAATCAAGTTAAGGGGATTATCTGAATGAATCATGTGCAATATTCAAATCATCTGGCAAAGCGGTGACTTCCCAACAAAAATTTATTTAAAAGGTCGATAAATTCATTCTTACATTTTATGATTGAACCAGTGAACATCTCTTCCAGATATTCAACGATGTTGAAGTACCATATCTAATAACTTCATAACAATTCGGCAACTAACGGTTGGATGGAAACGATTTTTATTTTGTGTAATCGTATTTCATTGGGACGCCTCGCCATTTTATCGCAAGACTCCTCGACCAATCTATTTATTACAAAGATTCCCCAAGTAAAGATTCCCTCTCAAATAAATATTAAAAATGGTTTCTGTCAAATGTACGTAAACTCATTTCCACTACCTTTATAGTCACTCAGGCATATCATGAACACCTGCCTTTTGGTGATTTGCTTCTGATTGGTTGCAACAACCCCTAAATTAGGGAGAAGCAAAATTCCTATATAAGGACGAACATCGTATTCTGATTCACCGCATTGCGAAATCGCATTTCGTTCTGAAGCCATCGTCGCCAATTGTGTTTAGTTCATATTTTAATTGTAAACTTTTCTCCATTCTAGAGGAATCAGAATGTTATAGGTATAATATTGTATTTTAATGAAATTAAAAAAAAAAACAGCTTTTGAAAACTTTCATTTTATTTCAGATTTCTTAATAAGCTCCTTCTATGGAGTCAAAAATATGTGATGTGACAGCTGTGATATTTACCATTAAACTGGGCGTCAAATACTGGACGTTTTTGCAACGGCCGTAGTGTGCAATATGCCACAGAGAAACTTCGCTGTGATACTTAAAGGCTTTATATTTTTAAAAAATGTTTTTTTTGTAAGGGTGTTTGCTTAAATATATATGTTTACAATGTACATATGTATATTATCCAATAAGGAAAATAATAAATTTGATTTGTATTAAATTTAAATAAATTTTGTTTGCTATTATATAATTTACTCGTACTTATATTAAATTACTTAAGACTGCGCTCCAGTCCGGGGAATGGGTCTTAACCGCTCTCTTCATCTCACGTGATTTTACGCAAATCGCCTTCAGTGGAGCAAGTCAAGTCGGTAAAGTCTTTTTCTACTCAGGCGCACCTAATCCGAGGTATTTCTTTACCGCGTTGGCCCTCCCATATACTAGCACTATTTCGCTGAAGAGCCATTGTGTTCATTGTTGTATCTTCTTCTCCAAATCCCGCTTATGCAGACGCACTCCGCACTTTCGCACGAATAACATAAACGGGGTTTGAGCGGATTATAAAAAAAAAACAACAAAATCACTGGTAACTAGGAACGTTTATTATCAAAAAAACTTATTGTAAGACTTAACACGGGATACTACACACATTTCGTGTAGTTCGCCTCTATTTATTACATTCAATTTTCTGGGTTGTTAATCGGCAGACGTAATGTCAGCGATTTTGCAATTGCACATATTTTCTGGGAATACACCGACCGAATTGAGGTGTTTCCAGGAAATTGTGAAATAATTAATTATTTTTTGTAATCGACCGGATAAACGTGTCAAATTCATCGCCTGGTGCTGGCAATGGTGCTGGTGTTTGCACATATGTAACTCACGCTTTCGAAAAATGTCAACTTTTGCGCCATACAATAGAACTGGGAAGCTGACGGTGTTATACAGTGCATTCTTCGTTGTTCGTGAGAGGGACATATTTCCCAGTTGCCTCATTAGTCTAATAAAAAAGCGATTGCCAATAGTGATTCTTTGCTTGATCCCTACGGTATCATTGTTTGAATTTACAGCGGAGACCGGGCACACAAAGTCTTTACCGCATTAAGGTTATACGAGGGTTGTCTGAAAAGTTTCCGTAAAGATAGCGGTACTCGTCAAAAGCTAGTGAATGCTAGTTGTGCATATTTTGACAGTTACTTACCGAAGTTTCAGTCATTTTGGACGCGCAGTTTTTAGTGGGCAGTCGTTTGAGTGAGTCGATGTGAGTGTTTTTTTGTGAAAATGGAAAAAATTGAGTATCGAGCTTATTAAATTCTTGTTTTTGAAAGGCAATACGCCTACGCAAATCAAAAATGAGTTGGACTCTGTGTATGGGGACTCTGCTCCATCATTTACCACAGTGAAATATTGGGCAGCTGAATTTAAACGTGGCCGTAAGAGCTTGGGAGATGATGAATGTTTGGGACGTCCAAAAACTGGCGATAACATTGCTAAAGTTCACCAAATGGTGTTAGACGACCGCCGAATTAAAGTGAGATAGATAGTAGAGGTTATGAAAATGTCCAAAGAACGTGTTTGTTACATATTAAATCAAGTTTTAGGCATGAGAAAGCTGTCCGTGCGTTGGGTGCTGCGTTTGCTTACGTTAGACCAAAAACGTGTTCGAATGAACATTTCCAACGCTCTGTTGGCGCAGTTTAGGCTAAATAAATCCGACTTTTGGCGCCGATTAATTACTGTGGATTAATAAACTTGGATACATCATTATACGTCCGAAGCAAAAATTCAGTCAAAACAGTGGACTGCAAAGGGCGAGCCGGCTCCAAGAAAAGCAAAAACTGTTTTTTCGCCTGGGAAAGTGATGGCGACTGTTTTTTGGGATAGTTATCTTAATCGATTATCTTCAAAAAGGAAAAACCATTACAGGAGCATACTTACGGTACATATTTAATCGATGGTAGACTTACCTGACCTAAAACAATACTTACAAGGACCTATCAGATTTTTGATATTAACCCCCTATAGGAGATTGATAGGTTAGGAGATTGATTTCTCTATAGTTAACGAACATAAGTAGGTCCTCCTTCTTGAAAATCGGATAAACGATGCTGTGATTCCATTCACTGGGCTTCACTTCATTCTCCCATATTTTATAGATGAGTTGATACATGCTCCTTACCAACTCAATTCATGCTAGAAACTCACTTGAAATCAGAATAAGGTAAACTAAGATCGCCTTTCTGCTGAGCGCTTACAAAAGTTAGTGCCTGATCTCTTTTATTTTGGTATTAACACATGGGTGGCTAAACCGTTTCATCAGGGCTGGTACAGTTAGGTATCACAAAATTTTTAAATATCCTCAGTGACATAAATTCTAAATACTTTTGGTTCATAAATAAACAACACCGTCCAGCGACATTTGTGTAACGGTATTTAATTGAGCTTACAGCCAAACGATGATTTCACGTATCTACACTTGCAAGTTTTCATGTGGTATTTGTTATTCCATCTGTGGGCCACTAAAATAAGCTGAACATCTCTAGAACAAAGTTATAGGAATTGATTACAAATTATAAGGTCATACTCGTCTGATTTATGTTATACTCGTATTTATTTTATGTCTGTTAACGTTATTTGCAAATTTGTGTCAGTGGTACAGAAGCGTACCACGCTTTGTTCCTTTGTAGCATTCCAGAGACCAAACGCGTGGGCCGATTTTGATGGTTTGTACATCTATCGATTTGTCGTAAACTTGCGCGTGTCACTGAAGACATGATATTAATCAAAATTCAATATGGCGACTAATAGCCGCTATTTTGTGAAACTATATACATGTGTATGTTTGTTCCTTCGTGGCAGTCTTGAGACCAAACGCGTGGGCCGATTTTGGTGGTTCTTACATCTATCGATCTTTCCTGGAAACAAAAGGAGATTGCGAAATTAATAAACGCTAATGATGACGACTTTTCTACTGGCAGCGACGAAAACTACGTGCCCGATATTTCAGAAAAGGAGAATCTGAAGGATCTGAAGACAACGGAGTATATAGTTCAATAATGACTTTAGTGAAGAAGAACCGAGTGACCAGGTTTTAGAAGAAGTTCAGTCAGATGGATGGAGACCAGTTCCAGAAATGTTCATCCCTAAGAAAACGGTGTGTGATCTTTATATTTGTAAGACAAGATTAGAGCTGCAGCACATCCTAACCATAATGGATATTTTCCAAAAGTTGCTACCGCGATTCATTTATATTTATATTGCACAATGTACAAATGAAAGGTTGGATATACGAGAGACGTTCAACATATTCTCGGTATCGGGGTGAAGCTGTGGTTGTATATATAAATTGACTTATTTATCAAGTAATACTATTATTTTAGTGTATTCATGTAAAATTTCATATAATTGTGATTATTAATTCGCGTTTTATCTCTAGTTAAAGAGAATCATAATGGCAACTGAGACGATGATGGTGAAAATTGAGCATCGCGCTGTAATTAAATTTCTCACTAAGCAAGGAAAAAGTAAAAAAAGTATTCATGAAGAGATGGTGGCTGTTTACCAGGGTTCCGCACCTTCATTATCAACTGTGCAAAAGTGGTCAAGTGAGTTCAAGAGAGGCAGAGAGAGCATTGAAGACGACCCCGGCTCCGGCGCCCCGGCTACTGCTTGTACGGGAGAAAGCATCAAAGAAGTCGAAAACCTTGTTCTTGAGGATGCCCGAATAAAGGTGAAAATGATGGCACAGATCACCAAGCTTTCAATTGGTACCATTCACACCATTCTTCATGACCATCTTAACCTTTCAAAGGTCAGTGCAAGGTGGGTGCCACGAATGCTCACAGCGCCTCAGAAAAAAGTGAGAATCGCATGCTGTAGAGAGCTTTTGGAGATGTGTAGTGAGAACGCGGACGGTGTTATGGACCGAATTGTTACTGGGGACGAAACACGGGTCCACCACTATGACCCTGAAAGCAAACAAGAGTCCATGCAGTGGCATGAAAAAGGAACAGACCCCCCGAAGAAGTTCAAAGTCACTCCGTCTGCCGGGAAGCTCATGGCCACAGTTTTTTGGGACTCAAAGGGAATCTTGCTCATTGAGTACAAAAAAAAAGGTGAAACCATCAACGCCACATCCTACGCTTCCACTTTGCATAATTTGCGGGAGGAAATTAAGAAGAAAAGACGGGGTAAACTCGCAGCGGGTGTGTTGCTTCTTCATGACAACGCTCCTGTTCACACAGCGCGAGTTTCCAAGGCTGCTGCGCGAGATTGTGGTTTCGAAGAAATCCAACACCCACCCTATAGTCCAGACCTTGACCCTAGTGATTATTTCCTGTTTCCGGATTTGAAAAAATGTCTTCGTGGAAAAAGATTTTCGGATGATGAAGAACTCAAGTCGGCAATAAATGGGTATTTTGCAGAGAAAGAGGAAATTTATTTTTTTGAGGCTTTAAAAAAAGCTTATCTCAAGATGTAATAAATGCACTGATGTCAGGGGAGATTATATTGAAAAACAAAAACAATTTAAATTGAATTCGCATTTTCCTTCATATCGATACCGAGAATATATTGAACGCCCCTCGTATTATATATGAGAAGTCTAAAAAGAAAGCTGCAAAAATCATAAGAGCAAATGCTGGTGAAATAGAATGATGCATGTTCGTGATGTGCTACAATGGATTACTGTGCTTGAAAGACTCATGCCTCTTTGGGTAATCAGTCGATAAAGCCAGCAATAAAAAACATCTAATTGAACCCCTCTACACAGATTAGAACAATAAAAGTTGTCCTCGAAAGCCGTCACGAAAGAGTTAAATCGATAAGTTTATCTGTTTATTTAAAACTAAATCTGATATTTCACCGCCCCCGATGGATGTAAATATTATAGAAGGCCAGGAGACAAAGCAGTACAATACTACAATAGTTTAAACAATTTCTTACAAACAAGATTATGGTGACATAGATAGGAACGAATTGCTAACAGCCATGAGTCATCGGCCTTCCGCTAAACTTCATGGATGATTATTTAGGCGGCGCTACAGTCCCGGGCGAACATGGGTCGAAACTAAATAATAAACCTCTCTGCTTGGCCTCTGGACAAGTGCCCCCAGTTGCGCAAGTTATGTATTCATAACACATATTATATTGTATTATTTTGTAATCTAAATAAAATGTACACCTATAATTTCCTAAAAGTGCAAACCCATCACATTTCAACTCTTATATATTTTCTATGCATTCCAAAGTATCTGTTCACTTCTCTTTTTATTCAAAGTAACTACACTTTTATTTTTCCAATAATATTTCAAGTGTGAGAATAGTTGCATTTACTTGTTGATAGAGATGATTTTTTTTTAAATAAAATTTGTTGCTACAATTAATTCGCACTCTAAAATAATTTTAATTTGTGCGTTCCACCTAAGAAGAGATATTTGAACAATGCGATGACCCACCGGGTAACAATTGAAGAGTCTTAAAGCCCAACCATTTATATTCCTTAATTTGACATGTTCTAGCTGTCTTAGGCGAATTACTATTTACTGGCCAAATCGACGCACTAAAAAGCTCGAAGATTTTGCTGGTTATACCTCCTCCTCTAAGGATTGTAAACGCAAACGGGAGCAGGGATACCTTCAGTTTTTGTGCCATAGAACAGAATTAGAATCTTAGAACCTCTTGTTTAATAAAATGGCCTGATTATTCAATTGTCTTAGTGATGAGAAGTCATTATCAGAGTCTCTAACTACCTCAAAGATATAGCTGTCCTTTCCGAACATATGTCCGATTCGTCGTTGCTGTGCGTCCCTTCTTGTTGAGCTACGCCCAGCTCTAGAAAATTTTGTCAACTGCAGCGATAAACGATAAACTACATTCAACTACATTAGAGAATTTCTGTCTTATTAGGCGTGGGACCGTCTTAGCCAATAGATTTTTTGTTTAAATAGCGCGCTCAAGTGATTATTAGTACCCTTAAAATGTTTGCACACAGCGCGCGTGAGGTAAATTAGGGAGGAAATAAAGATAGGTACCGAAGTACGTTGGTTTCAAATGTCGGAATTTTACAATGAACTAGAGAGCTCGGCAGGGCATTCCATAAGCGAGTTGTTCGGCTTAGGAATGGATTACGATATTTCAGAGTATGTCCAAAAGTGTGATTGAGGGTATACTGATGAGCATTCATAGCGAGACGAGTGTTACGGTTGAAAGTTTGAAGGGGTGAAATGCTACTGGCGATTTCTATGGAACACTAGTGGTGGAAGTAGCGATAGAACAAACTGAGACACAAGACATTCCGTCGGTGTTAAGGAGGGTGTCCATTGACTGAGTGATATTAGGATTACTTATGAGTTTTTTCGCAAGGTTTTGAATCCTATCCTATCCCATTTCTTACATCCTGTGAGGAAACCTAGACATTTCGCAGCATTTTTGGCTGTTCATTTTTGTATATGGTCATTGCAACGTAAGTTGTCATTGACAAACATACCGAGAATGGCATGTTTTTCTGTTTCGACGATGCAAGTGCCATTCATGAATAATGGTTGGGTGTTTACATTTCGCTTTAACGAGAGCAGACAGCATTATCTTTTTGAAACATTAAATTCCACTCTGTTCATAGTTCCCCAATTAGTTATGCTGTTAGTATCGGAATTTAATGACCTTAACATACGCTGCCATTCCCGTTCTACAGAATATATTGAATTAGAAGTGGCAGACAAGATATCACTGATACAAATTAAAAGGAGTGTCGGAGGCAGAACGGAACCCTGGGACACCAGCATTTATTATGTGAATTTTGTGAATATCAGAAAGGTATTGAGTTGTACCACATGAAATGTCCGCTGTAAAATCGGACATTTATGACATTTTTCGTAGAAGTGTTGACTTTTTGAAGCAATGAAATATTCAAAGGCTTTTTTAATTTAGTGGGGGCCAACGCCCCCATTTATTTCGCTTAATGCAAGCTTAAACTAACTTAAAAACTAAAAAGAGTTAAGGGTTAGGAAGAAAGGGAATGGTGGAGGAGATCAAATTTAAGACGTGAAGTGCTCAGATTAAAATCTAAAAGGGGGAGGTTTGAGTTGACCTTACAGAGCATGCGGGAGATTGGTTCGTTAGAGCCATAAGAGGTGCGGCGTGTTGGGATATAGAAGAGACGAGGAGAGCGTAAATTACGAGGGTTAGTGTTGAAGGAAATAGAATTGTAAAGGGAAGAGCGGTCCACAGAACCGGAGGGCAGTCGATGAATAAAGAGAATGGCAGCTACGTCTCTGCGTTTTTATTTCAGGTTAAGGAGTTTGAGGTGGTCGCGATAGGGACGTAAGATAAATGGGTCACTTCAGGGTAGTCCACGAAGAGCAAATGGAAGAAAACGACGTTGAATGTTCTCGATTCGGGATATATGAATTCGCTGAAAGGGGGACCATACTTGGCTGGCATATTCAAGGAGGGGCCGGACAAGGGTAATGTAAAGTGACCTTGTCACATAAGGGTTGCAAAATTCTTTAGACCAACGTTTGATAAAACCGAGCGATGAGTTGTCTTTAAGGATTATCTCATCAATATACGAGCGGAAGTATCTAGAGAGAGTTACTCTATCGTATAAAATTCGAAGGTCGCGAAGGGATTGAACCTGGGGTACAGGTTGGTCAGGCAGAAAATAAAGTCGAGAGGGGGATTGATTGACTTACGAGACATTAAGCTCAAATTAATTTTCAGACAGCAAGCACAATACCTATCGAGGTCTTCTTGAAGGAGAATAGTGTCTTGGGGTGAAGAAATAGTTTTGGAGAACTTAGTGTCATCGGCATAAATGGATACGGGTCAATGTTTGATAATCTTTTCAAGATCGTTTATAGTTAAAATAAAAAAGAGGGGATCTAGATGGCTGCCTTGTGGGACACCAGAAGTGGCTAAAAACGGGGTTGAGAAGGCTGACCTAAAGCAAACGCTATAGTAACGGTTCTCCAGATAAGAAAATATCCATTTTAACAATATGGGGTCAAAACCGAGGGAAGACAATTTGAAAAGGATCAGTCGATGTGATATTTTATCGAAGGCCTTAGCGAAATCTGAAAGCGCAAAGGATACGAATTCAACTAAGTTTGTAGTAGTTGATCTACCTTTTTGAAATCCGCGCTGACTGGGTGATATAAGTGACTTGCACTGAAAGCTTGGAACTTCATACAAAAAACTTTCAAACATTTTAGGTATGTGAGAAAGTTTAGCAATGGGACGGTAGTTGGTTACTTCATTCTTTGATCGTTTTTTGTAAACCGGGGTTATGAAAGAGGTCTTCCAAACTTGGGGGCATTCCCCTTGTATGAAGGACAGATGAAAGAGGGAGGAAAGTGGGTGCTAAAGATTGGAGGCACACTTTTTGAGAAATATTGCTGGGAGTCCATCTGGACCGGATACGGTTGAGAGAGAGAGGCCAATGGAGATGATGGACGAGTACAAAGAGGTCGTCTGCAAATGACTGTTTAAAAAAGTTTGCAAAATAGTTGGCAACAATATGTGGGTCGGTCGATGATATATTAACGGACGAGAGAGAGGGGGGATAACTGTCTGATTTTCTTTTGTAGTTGACGAATTGATAAAATGTCTTAGGATCGTTGATAAGGTTGGTCTGCGCTGTATCGAGAAACCGCTGATAGAAGCAGTTATAGAGCTTGGTGAATTGCAGGTAAGTTCCAAGATAGTTAGAGTAGTCATAATAAGAATTGGTGCGAAGAAAAACTGCCCATAATTTGTTTCTTCTGTTTTGTAAAGAGCGAAATCTTCTGCTGTACCATGGAGGGGAATTAGATGATGTTTTATGCCGTGAAAAGGGGACGTAGAGAGAAATGAAATTAAATATTTCACTGTAGAAAATGGAGACAGCATCAGATAAGGATAGGTTGGTAAAATCAAAATAACATTTGCTAAGATAGGTATTGAAGTTGAAGTTGAAGAAGTGGGCTGGGATGGAGAGTTATGGAAAAATGAGAGAAGAAGAGGGGGTAAAAGTTGTCGACAGCTGATAGGATAAAGGGGCACAACGTTACTTGGAGTTAATAGGATCACTAGTGAAAATAAGGTCTAGTTGCCTACCGATAGAATTAGGGACGCCACTTACTTGGCACAGGCTTGAGTCAGTTATGCTATCAATGAAAAGACATTCCTTGGATGAACTGGCGTTTGACGCGGTACAAAATAAGTGATCATCCGATGGAATCCACTTTAGCAGGGGCAGATTAAAGTCACCAAAGATAAGGATATCGTCGATGGAATCACTTAGGTCAATTAGTTGGTCAATTGCTTTAATAGCAATGATGTAGGATTCAAGAGGTTGAGCTGGGAGAATGTAGCAACACATAACGTACAGGGACCTGTTGGGAAGTGTTATTTTAATTGAAACAAAGTCAAGTTTAACAGAAGAAGATATAGCGAGGAGAGAAGAGTTGAGTTCGTGACCTCTGCTCGGTTCCGGAAGACTTTCTGCCGGCAAAATTAATCCAGATTGCGGGAAAGATGGTAATCCGTTGGGGAAATATCAGGTGGATGTGGAAGAATTTCAAATTCCAACTGCAACAGTTTTTGCACCGTTATTTGTGAGGTATGGAGTCTAGCATGGTCATGCAAAAGGATCGGACCGTACCTATTGTCAAACGCCGGTTTCTTTTCAGTCAATTTGGTATGTAATATGTCGATTTCAATCACAATATTTGATAGCGTTTATCGTTTCTCATGGTTGAAGAAATAAAAAGTGGATTGGTCCTTTCGATGTCCACCAAATTCTCACCATAACCTCTTTTGGGAGAAGATCGGGTTTGGGGGTGTGCCCAGATCTTTTACGATTATCATACAGTATCCACTTTTCATCACAAAAACGGTTCAGTTTGCTATCCTATAATTCCTAGAAAAAAAATTATGGTAGTTGTAACGAACCCTAAAATTTTCACACGTCAAGCACACGTACGACTTTAACTTTCTGACACATATGTTCACTCGAGAACTTCTTATTTCCGACTGAGCGAAAATCGGATATTTCATGTGATACAACCCAATAGTTTCTAATCCATTGATGAAAAGAGTCGCCGATCCTAAATGCACGCATTTTCGAGAAAAGAGCCTGATGCTAAATTCTATCGAATGTCTTAGAAATATTAAGTGCAACTATCTTGATTTCGCCAGATTGATGTATGCTTTGGAATTTGGATTAACTTGTCGGTGAGACATGCCAGATGTTTATTCGAGCTGAGATAAAAAATTTAGAGCATATTTGCGATATTGACACTTTCCATACTTCTATATGGTTTAGAAAGTTTCTCAGCCACTTCTATAGACCTGCCATCATTACATGAATAAGAAGTTATGTGTGCGTTTGATGGAAAATCATTCATCAGATTTGAAAACAAGCAGCGAAATATTGCTCATGGAAGCTTTCAGTGTTTCTTACAGAAACTAATTGATCTAACAGTACTGTCTACTTAATCTGGCTTTGGGGAAAGCGAATGCCGTGTTTGAAAGTTTTTACCTTTTTCAGGTTTTCTAACGTTTTCTATCGACCGAGTATCCAGCGCCCGATATCAAGCAAACGAAAAGTTAAAATGACAGAAGGGCTATTAAGAGCTAGCGTTAATTCCGAGCACATGCAAGTGAAGAGAGTCTATACATCTTTGGGAGTAAGTTAATTATTTTAAAGCACTCACAAAAGGCACCGCACGTTTGGGGACTTAAGCTTAACTTAACCTGCAATACGGATTCCTCAATGAGTGAAACGGCTGGGAAGGATGAAATAGGACTGACTGACTGCAACTAAGGAAAGTTGAAGTGGTCGGACACCTTAATGACAAAACTGGTATTAGCTTCAGATACAAATTAAAGACTTACCGTCGACTTCAACAATAAAGTGAATAGTAATAAATCTATTTAAAATCTAATCCAATATAACTAAAAGGTTCGAATCTATGGTAATTAATTGGTAACTTTTGAAGTTGGAATTCAATAGAATTTTGTTAGATCATAATTCTATCAAATCTACTGGAACTTGTTCGAATTCATCTATTCATAGGATTAATAGCATGTGTAATATGTGATTCTGTATATCAAATTCAGACTCATTATAACAGCTACTGTCTATTTCGAATCTGTATGTATTTGGCATTCATAAAAAATATATTTATTCAACTATTCATCATAGCTCTGTACATTCCCGTATAAGAATCTAACAAATGTCAAAGGAATTAAGCCGCAATTAGATCCCACTGGTTCATGCATGTGATGACGCTGTATCTCGATTTTATACTGTATACTTAGCAATAATTAAATACCACTTAGATCCCAACGCGCGTTCGACAGCATGCGCCAAGCTGTGGTTTCTGGTTTTATTACAAACTTACATACTGACACCACAACATATCAGTAACTTGTCTTTGAAGAGATATTAATATATATGTACTGTAGAGGATACCCAAGTGTTTGTAAATTAATACTGGAGAAACTTTCATCAAGTCTCTCTTTTAGGTGCGTCACCTTAAAGAACTTGCAAAGCAGCTCACTCACATAGAGATTCGATGTCACTTAAGTGCCGTGAATCGTTTATTGTTATGCTAATAGCGTAGACTTGTAACCAGTTTCATTTTTCTTCATAATCACTGAAGCAATTTATGTTATTGTCATAGGCTGTTGCTTTCGATAGAGTTTCAGTAAAGAAGTCGGGGAAAGAGGGGCTAGGCGCATATCATAGGCGACGAATCCATAATTTAAATGATCTTCAAGATTGCGCAAACTTAAAATTTGCGAATAATGATCCCTAAGTATTCCAGAGAAGAGTGTCTTTAGCCAGCTGCCTCCAGTTTCGCAAGCTAAATTGATGGAGGCATCTTCAAGTTGCGTGCGCCACCTGAATCGGGGTTTTCCTCGGGAGCGGATTCGAAAAATTGTCGGACCGGAGCATTGGTGTTTATCCGCTCTATATTACTCAGCCATCTTAATTGTTGGACCTTCATTCTTCCGGTTAAGTCGATGTAGCAGTACAGCTCGTTCAGTTCGTCGTTGTACCTCCTCCTCCACTCACAGTCTATGCAGACGGGAAAATTACCCGAACGACTTTCCTCTCAACACTGCCAACGTCATCCTCATCCATTTTTTGATTAAGTCCATGCCTCTGAGCCATAGAGTAGGAATGGGATTATTAAGGTCTTATATTGTGTCACTTTTGTTATTCGAGAGAGAGCTTTGCTAGTTAGTTGTCTTTAATGGTCAAAGAAGCAACAATTTACAAGAATTATTCTTCGTTTAATATTAGCGCTGGTGTCGTTGTCTGAACTAATATGAGAGCCTAGGTACATAAAGTCCTTGACTACCTCAAAGCTATATCTGTCGAGGATGACGTTCTGTATGAGACGTCGGTGTTGGGTGTCCTTTCTTCTTGACAGCATATACTTGTTCTTGCCCTCATTTACCGCTTAATCCGTCGTCGCCGGATTCGCCTCAATACTCGCGATAGCGCCACTGACATCTCGCTGCTTTCTTCCGATTGTGTCAATATCACCGGCGTACGGGTTTCGGGTTTCTGAAAGGTTGTGCCTCTTGTGTTGGCTGTTGGTTTTGCAGTATTCTTGCAAGAATGGTGTTAAAGAAATCGCATGACAGTGCGTGCCTTGTCTAAATCCTTTTTTGACATAAAATGTCTCAGTGAATTCTTTACCGAACTTGATGAATGCACGCTTCTCCATCAAGAGAATGAACTCGTGAGAAGTTCTTGTTCTTCTATGTAGCGACTCTTGTTTAACTGCATGCGGTTGCCGGAACTCGTGGTGAAAGTGAAACTCAGCACATCAGAACTGGAATCTGTAATGACTTTTTGGCAATGTTGCCACTGGTCTTCGATACTTGAGCACTTAAGAGATTAAGGGAGACTGGATCGGAAAAGGATTTGGCGATCTCTAGCGATTGTAATTGTCCGACGTCAAACATCCTTACAGCGTTAGCTTGCATTTGCGATGTTCGGGATATCCGCAACTGTACATTGGTTACAACACGGTGGTGGTCCGGGTCGATGTTGGATCGACTGAAGGTGTGTTGGATCGGATCGTTTGGACGTCTAAATTACTGGAGTAATGCCTTGCGTCGATCGCAATGGTTGACGATTGATTAATAAGGAATTCTTCAAGTCCCCTTGTGATGTGGGAACTGCGTGCTAGATACGACAATGTTTTGCCCCGCCACAAAGTCGATTAGCCTGAATCCGTTGTCGGAGGTGGTGTCGTGCAGGTGGAACATATACGACAGTATTACTAAAGAGTCCCTCTCTTCCTATCTTTGTAATAAAATCGCACTGTTCGTAGGTCTTGCCCAAGAGCTCGTAGAAGCTATCTTTGGTGTCGTCATCTTTCTCCTCGGTGGAGGAATGCGCGCTTAATACAGATTGCTACGATTGTTATGCTCGTTCACATTTTTTTTTGTATAATCAGCGCGCGCTCAAGGGGTTTGAGTATCCTTAAGGTGATTGTACACAGCGCGGGCAAAGGAAATTTAGGGAGGAAGAAAAGAGAGGTACCGATGTACATTGTTTTTAAATGTTTGCAAGTTATAACGACCAGGAAATACAGAGATCGGCAGGGCATTCCATAAGCGAGTTGTACGGCTTAGAAACGAATCACGATATTATAGAGCACGTCCGAAAATGTGTTACGGTTGAAAGTTTGAATGGGCGGAATGCTACTGGCGGTTTCAGTGGAGCACTGGTGGTGGAAATAGCAATAAAATAAAGTGAGACACGAGACATTTCGTCGGTGTTCGAGGGTGTCCATTGATTGACTGATACTAGTATCATCAATAAGTTTTATCGCACGGTCTTGAATCCTATCTAGCAGGTGCAGAGATGCCGGGAACTCAAGGCTTTTTGCCTGATTCTGCCTCTAACAACAAATGAGCATCCAAACAAGCGATGTTTATCTCGATAACAATCGCCGTAATTGATGCCGCAGTTTTTTACCCTCTTTTTGTCCGGATCATCCCATCGAATTTCTTGGATGGCGGTAACATCTGCTTTGTAGCAGTCCAGGGCCTCCGCTAATTATTCGGCTGCATGTGGCCTATTAAAGGACCTAATATTTAACGTGCATTGTCATTTTTTCGTTTGCAGGGGTTATCAACAGTAGATCCGTCCATGTCCGAGGCTTGTTGTTGGTTCGTAACTTGGTTTAGTTTTTCCAGTGCCGGGCAGTTACCCTGGCGGCACGACACCCAACCTGAAGGGCCTGTTCCATTGTAGATACCCTAGGGCGTAGACCGTTCGGGAATGTGCGCGCTGCAATTGGTCCATTAATGGCTTATTCGCCACTATTTCTCTTCCGAAACCCTGACTTAGCATTTAGTTACAGTCTTTACCGACCTGAGTTGCAAATATGTCGGAGTAGCCCGGATAAGGTATCTTGATTCTTGATTCCATTTGGGAAATTCATGCGGTGTCCCGTTTATAGTGCTGCTATTTTGGTCCGCTGGTCAGCACTCGCGCTTATAATTTTGACAAGTCGAGTCCGGTTGGACATCGACCAGTACCCGATGGTTTACTCTTACCTCTAAGTAATAAGACCATTTAATGTGTAGAAACAGTTACAGTACTGAATATTGTACTATTTCTACAGCAGCTAACTACTGTAATTACTCTTGAAAAAAAATATTAAATCTGCAGGTCCCGATGGTACGAGTATATTTACCTTTTTTCTGAAGATAAGTTTCCCCACGCTGACGAAGCCAATGATGAAAATGATGAAAAAATCCTGCTCTTTAGAACTCTTTCCGAGTAAATGAAAAACAGTACTTTTTTTTTTTTTTTTTTTTTTTTTATAATTTACGCGCGCCTAAGGGGTTGATACCCTTTTACTGTTGCCAGGGCGCGGGCGGAAAGATAGAAGGAGGAGAAAGGAAAATTGTTTTTGTAGTGGTTTGAAACTCAGGTGTGTTTGGTTTCTATGTTTGCTCTCCAGGGGTGGGAGTCCGAATAGGACGGAGAGTTTTTCTTCACTCAGAGTGATTCGGGATATAATTCCCAGTATTTTTTTCATTGCTTGAAACTCTTATAACAGCCAAATCTACGTGTCAGTGTTATGCCTTCACACGCAGAATTTTTTTGTCTGAGTTCCAATTATACAATGAAAACTGATTTTGCCATGGGCAGGATTCGAACCTGGACCCTCCGAGTGAGAAGCGTTTGCTACTACCACTACACCACGGCCACCCCCGTCCTTTAAAAGTGCGAATATTTTTCTCTCTACTTCTACAAGCCGTGCACATATGTACCTTAATATCCTCTCTTTGCGTGTAAAACAGGAACGGCAACATACCTTCTGTTTACCAGATTGCAATGAGTAAGTAATGAGAAATGAGTAAGTTTGGTATTCCTGTATAAATGACTCAAGATTAGAATGGCGAATACATGCCGCCCATGAAGATCAGAAAAGGTTTCCCAGAGTCCTTTGGTATCAAGAAATATTTTTGGTAAGGTAGCCGGGTGTCATTTGAATCAACTGTGCAAACTGCAAAATAGCACACAGAGTGATGTTCGTAACACATTCGTAAGTCGGAAGTCAACGATGGCACAACGAACTACAATATTCGTATGCATATTTGTTATATTTATATATGTAAAAATATTGCTTACGTACTTAGATGGCGCCACAGTCAGGGATGGAGCTGGGCATCAGTTAACATGCCTCTCTAACGAGCGCGGTCATTGACTACCTACCTGCAGTTGCGCTGTGAAGTTGGTTTAGGTCCCCTTCCACTTATGTGCGCCACGTAAGATGAGTGCGTCCTCTACTGTGTTGTTCCACTAAGTTCGAGTCAAAATCTTTCCCGACCGGGACGCTCGTACAATTCGCTTTTGAAACGTCTCCTATTATACATTCCCCGTTAATGCAAATGAGACCGAAAATTATCCAAAGAACTTTCTCTCGAACCGCTTGAGAGCATTTTCACCAGCTTTCGTTGGTGTCCAAGCTCTTGCACCGTAAAAAAGGATCTTGAATAACATCGTTTTCGTTGCTCGAGAGATGGCTTTACTACTTTATTGGCTTCTAAGTGATAAGCAAAAGTCATCATTTGCATGATTTCCTCACTGATCCCACTGTCTGAGCTCATAGCGAAACCCAGCAGTATGCATTCACCATCGTCATCCTGCACGAACACACGAGTTTGGCAGGGATGCTGAGCAGGTTGCAACTGGTAGCAATTCTCTAAAAACTCGATCGAGCGCTTTCTTTTTTCTTCTGAGAAGCCTTATTTTCTGATCGTAGAGTTCGCGAGCTGCTCTTGTTCTTTTCTGTAGGTGTCTGAACATTCGTTGTTTTTATAGATTAGGCTGTCTACATTCGTCATTCAGCCAGGGTTTCTCTGTTGGGGAGGTTTGAAAGCCAGCGACCTCTCAAATTTTTTCTTGGCAGTCGTGCCACTGGTTGGCATCAATGTAAGATGCCCAGACCATTCTAGCAACCAAAACACTAAAGGCTTGCTTTTCGTCGAGCGTAGTATGATCAATTTGGTTGACGATATCTCCAGTTTTATCCTCCTTTTGGTCGGTCCATCCCACTGCACTTATTGTATAGTAGTTATGTCTGATTTTTAGCCTTCGAAGATCTCCGCTAGTTGTTTGACTCAAGCGGTTCGCACATTCCTCGTGCGAATGTTGTCCTTTAATTGTTTGCCAGGGTCATCAACAGTGAATTCGCTACTATCCGATTCTATTATTTGGTATCTTTATTTTTTTCATATCTCTTCCGTATACGGTCGTGAGCCCTATTACGACGTAGGCATGCATTAAGTTACGGGTCGAGCATGCCTACACGAGTAAGGTTTTACTAATGCTGTTACCGTGGAACACCACCGGGAGGTAAGGAAAGCACTACACTATGAAGCTGATTGTTGCATTGCTAGCCTGATCCAAGTTACAAGACTGTCAGTAGTCTCCCGATCAATCGCCGAGCGAATCCCCTGTAGATATGTTGACATACATATACATATATGTGCATACACAAATATATACACAAGAATGGACATTTAATGGGCATACAGACGGAGAGGTCTGACACTAACGCTGAGATCAAACGAAGAATAAATCTATGGGCAATTATGTAGAACAGCTCTGTAGTATGTTTATACCCATTCTGGCACACATTTCTCTCACAGCTTTCTAGCACAGTATGGAAAAAAGCTGTTCTTGAGTCGACAGTTATTTGCGTGGGTATATTCAAACAAGTCAGATTCGGTGGTATATGGTTGAATGGGTTATTTATTAGTGTGTAATATAGAAGTAGTGGTCAGCTGCTACAGAGTCAGGATAGTCGGTGTGGTTGAAAAGGCGGAGGCAGTAGAATGGTTGGGTGGGTAGGATAGCGGTTGTCTTGGAGGTGTTATGGCTGATTTTATTAACTTTCTAGTTAAGAAAAATTAAAACAACGAGCATTAATGTTTTAAGAAGCGACGCTAAGAAGAAGAGTTTGAGTTTAAAAAAATTGTTTTGATGTGGAACTTTAGAGTATGGTTACAAGTTTTGTGTTTGCTTGCAAGATTGGAGCTGTTTCTCTTTTGCCTCTGTTAAAATTGGCGATGTTCTAGAAATTTATGTTACGCCATAAGATGGGAACCGAATACTAAAGAGAAAAGTTATTATTGGTGAATCGTCAAATAAGCTGCAAAGTATTAAAATCTATAATATTGAGAAAAACCAACATATTAAAATAGAATGAATTGCTGGGGCTAACAGTAGAAAATAGTTGTACAAAAATATGGAAAGTTGACTATTTTGCATTATACTGTCCATTCGCTGAAGAAAATTATTGGGAATTTGCTGCAATTCTTATGATTGATTTTCATGAAAAAAAACAAGAGAGGAGAAAAATGTTAGATTAAATTAATAAAAAAAACACGTTTGGAATATTTGAATATGAGACCGAAGAGAGAAACAAAATAGGTTATAAATATGAAATTATTTCCATTCAGTTTAGCAAAAATTTCACTAGCAATAGACAACAGAAAAAATGATTTCGCCACATATAATTTTGTTAACTATAGTTGCAGCAGCTAATGTGTTTGTAGAACCAACACCAAGCCTCCAGTCAAGTGATATCAGTTCGTTGAAGCTTGATTTTGATTGTCTTACCAAACAGAAATAGATTTATCATTTCTATTGTTAAAACATCAAAATGATTCTGAATTAATTACAAGACCTTTAACACTAAGCCTACCGACAGTTCTTGCATACCTATTCCTACCGCGCTCGGTTAAATTGATGGATAATTAAAAAAGTTATCGATTGTATTATTCAATGCTGATAATGGTTGATTTATTACTGAATGTATATTAAATGAAGAATTTTCATGAAATTTCGTCCAAATTTATTTATATATAATTTCAATTATAAACTTAAAAAACCAAAATTTCATTTTTCCCACATCAGATACCAAATTTAATATTATGGATATCTAAAATTATTTATGAAAAAACAAATAAAATTAAATTTTTATATACAGTGTTATGCACACATATATATACCTTATTTGGCCTCATTACAAATTATTTTAGTCAGAAATGTACATTTGCCGCACACATATTTTTCGCACTTCGGACAGATTTTTGTTGTTTTATAATCTTTACAAAATTTTATTTGACAAGTTTTTCGTACGAACAAATCTGAACTTGAGGACGATGTTGGTAAAAGATTTTGGTCTTGTGATTTTTTATATGCATCGCCGAGCTCTGAAGCTAACTGGAATAAAAGTTCTTGACTCGAAATGTTTTCACTCGTCGTTTCTTTATACAAAACCGAAGCATTTATTCCAGCTAGGTCAAAAATGTTGAAAAATATCTGAAGTGGCCACCTACAACTTTTCGACTTCACACTGTATTTCCTTGCCATCTGGTCTACCACATCTACACCAAATTTTGTGTCATTATAAAATCTAATAGTTTCTGGTATACATTTGTTGCTTTTTTGTATTTCTATTGATTTATGTTTGGAACTTAGGACAATCACCTTTCTTGTTGGCTTACTTTTATACTCTGTAAGAGTAATGTGATTTGATTTATACAATTTGCTTGAAAATCTAGTCATTTTATCTTTTTTTCTTTGGCTAACTTTGGCAACTCTCTTTTCTTTCCACGGATTGTTCCAACAATTGTAGTTTTTTTGGCAAGTAACTTCATGGCTAATGATACGAGTATACTCGTAAAAAAATTATCTGTTGTTACGGTCCTTCCGCATCCTGTGAATTGTTCCATCTGTTTTAGAACAACGAACTCCCCAAGTGGAATTGAACATTCTCTTGTTTCATACTTTCCCAAATATGGTAACCCATTTATTATATACTTGCTATTGACGTCGCACGCCAACTCAGAACTTTATTCCAAATTTGTCTGATTTGTCCGGCATATTCTGTGTAAATCTACACCTAGTCTTCAACGGAAAGAACTGTTCATCAACAGTAATATATGCACCAGGTTTATAACAATTTTGTGAATTCTCAATAAATCGATCCCATATTGTAGATATCATAGCAAATTTATTAGTTTGTAAACGTTGACTTCTTTCGCTTTTCTTATCAAATCGTATAAACTTCATAATTTCGGTAAAGTTGTTTCTGCTCATTGTTTTTGAGAAAAAGCAAGTCCCTAATTTCTATTCCACAAATACGAGACATCCAAATTGGTTGCCCCTATGCATATAGCAAAGGAATAAATGCATCTAGTGACATAGCATTTAGCTCCCACTTAGTCCCCAACACCCCAAATGCTTCTTCTTCTGTACATTTTAAAATATGATACATTATATGCTGATCAATGATAAGAGAAAATGCCGTCTTCATTTATCCTTTCATTATATGTCGTTTAGCATATCCAGTTGGTCCTGACATATCCCTATAAATATTATGCACTGGTATCTTGCAAGGTTTCGGACTTCCGTCCATTTCTTCCCAAACTGTTCCATCAGCCGCGGTTTCGATGCGTTGATCCTCTATATCTGTCTCACTTTCGGATGTCAAAAAAACTCTCTTTCTTTTCTGCCCTGGACGCTTGTTTATAATATTCTCTTCTTCACTATCGCTCTCTGACTCCAATTCACTGGTTGTAAGTAGCTCTTCATCTGTTTCCATGTTTTTTTCAGTTCCAGAAATTTCTTGTTCAACATATACTGAACACTCTTCTTCTATGTTTGTTATTTTTCTTAGGTCCTTTCTAATTTTGAAACGTTTTGACATTCTTGGGGTAAATGTCCACAACAGAATATTACACTATGTAAGGAATAAAAAAATTACATCCAAGTTTTGATACTTTACTTCATCTCCTTCAAATAATCGTAACAAAATTGCATAAGAAAATCTTTAGAACTGCTCTACTTGAGACTGTACTCAATACAGTTGTTGTCTATTCTTTTCAATTCCAACCGATAACCATTAGTTTGTACAGATTATATAAATTTAAAATAATACATAAAATATCAGTCAAATTGACCGACCGCGGGAGGTAGGACACATAATAAATTTTTCTTGGAAAAGAGAAGACAAAGCTAGAAGTAAAGTGTGAAGAAAACATTATACTCGTATGCATATTTTAAGAAAAGTCATATATTTTGATAACGGTATTATAACGTTTAAATATGTGTAAATTTTACAAAAGTTTAAAAACGGTCAATTTGACCGGTACTGGTAGATTTAGTGTTAAACCAACCCACAGTTCGTGACAAAGGGGAAAACACGAAATATATGTTACTGTACAGGATAGTACTCGTATGTATAGAAGCATTCAGGCAAGAACATTGCTGGGTAAATTGAGAGTGATCATATTTCTTACTGACATTTCAAGCTAAAGTTTGATGAAGATAAAAAAATAAAAATTCGTTATTCTTACAGTAGTGACTGTTGTAGTACGGGCGTTCAATATATTCTCGGTATCGATATGAAGGAAAATGCGAATTCAATTTAAATTGTTTTTATTTTTCAACATAATCTCCCCTAACATCAATGCATTTGTTACATCTTGAGATAAAATTGTAAACCCTCAAAAAAATAAATTTCCTCTTTCTCTGCAAATTACCCATTTATTGCCGACTTGAGTTCTTCATCATCCGAAAATCTTTTTCCACGAAGAAATTTTTTCAAATCCGGAAACAGGAAATAATCACTAGGGGCAAGGTCTTGACTATAGGGTGGGTGTTGGATGTCTTCGAAACCACAATCTCGCGCAGCAGCCTTGGAAACTCGCGCCGTGTGAACAGGAGCGTTGTCATGAAGAAGCAGCACACCCGCTGCGAGTTTACCCCGTCTTTTCTTTTTAATTTCCTCCCGCAAATTATGCAAAGTGGAAGCGTAGGATGTGGCGTTGATAGTTTCACCTTTTTTTTGTACTCAATGAGCAAGATTCCCTTTGAGTCTCAAAAAACAGTGGCCATGAGCTTCCCGGCAGACGGAGTGACTTTGAACTTCTTCGGGGCGTCTGTTCCTTTTTTATGCCACTGCATGGACTCTTGTTTGCTTTCAGGGTCATAGTGGTGGACCCATGTTTCGTCCCCAGTAACAATTCGATCCATAACACCGTCCGCGTTCTCACTACACATCTCCAAAAGCTCTCTACAGCATGCGATTCTCACTTTTTTCTAAGGCGCTGTGAGCATTCGTGGCACCCACCTTGCACTGACCTTTGAAAGGTTAAGATGGTCATGAAGAATGGTGTGAATGGTACCAATTGAAAGCTTGGTGATCTCTGCCATCATTTTCACCTTTATTCGGGCATCCTCAAGAACAAGTTTTTCGACTTCTTTGATGCTTTCTCCCGTACAAGCAGTAGCCGGGGCACCGGAGGGGGGTCGTCTTCAATGCTCTCTCTGCCTCTCTTGAACTCACTTGACCACTTTTGCACAGTTGATAATGAAGGTGCGGAAACCTGGTAAATAGCCACCATCTCTTCATGAATAGTTTTTTGACTTTTTCCTTGCTTAGTGAGAAATTTAATTACAGCGCGATGCTCAATTTTCACCATCATCGTCTCAGTTGCCATTATGATTCTGCTTAACTAGAGATAAAACGCGAATTAATAATCACATTTATATGAAATTTTACATGAATGCACTAAAATAATATTATTACTTGATAAATAAGTCAATTTATATATACAACCACAGCTTCACCCCGATACCGAGAATATGTTGAACGCCCCTCGTACATTCAAAATAATGATCTTAGCGAATACTCGACATGTAAACAAAATTAAACTTACACTAGAAATCTTAAAATATGAAATTAAACACAAATTATTAGAAATATGTCAATATTATTTCATGCGATAAGTATCATGTTTCAAAAGGCGTTTGTTTTATATCTGCACATTTTGTAAAGTTTGACACTGAGGTCGATGTTTATTACATCGACATAATGGACAATTCACAAACGATTCAAGCTTTCGTTCGAGCAATTCATTAGTTTTTTGTTTTTTCGATCGTAGGACAAACACGGGCAGCCACTAGATAAATATTTTCTTTTTGTTTACATTTTAAATTTACATCAATTTACATCAACTTACCCGCAAAGCAAAGTGATTATCTGCAGTATTGGTATTTGGTATTGGTATTGGTATCATTAGTTGGTTTTGAGGTGATTTAATATATTATCTCAGTTTAATTATATAAAAGAATAGCATTATTACTTTATGTAGATATATAATTAACTAAATTCATTATTGGTGACTATTCTACTTTACAAAGTATATTGAAATAAATAATTTTTTAAATTCTTTTTTTCGTTTTTTAAGGTTAGGAATGTATTTCAAAGGAAGTTTGTTCATAAGTCTTGGAATAGCACAGCGTAGTTCTTGTTTTCCATAGATGTTGAATGTTTCTGGTACTTCTAGCATTCCTTGGGTCTTCTGGTGTTTTGAGTATGAGGTATAGGTTGCAGAAATCTCTGATCATCCATATAGTGTATGAGTGTTGTCATCTGATATATTGCGCTGGCATCTAAAACTTTAAAAGATGTGTAAGCCGGTCTAAAAACTTTAAATAGACGATGTTGAAGATTCAATATCTTATCAATATGGGTTTTCGCCGTGTTTCCCTAGGCCAGAATCCCATATCTGATTCTTGATTCTGCTATCGTGTAGTACACTTGTTTCTGCACTTCAAAACAGAAATATCTTTTAAGATATACCATCGCAAAAAGCGCTTCTCGCTTAGAGGGGGTGCGTATGTGCATTACTTTTTCTTGGTCGCATTTATTAGAAGGCCTTTATCATGACACCATTTAGAGACGGTGTTAAATTCTTCTTGCAATATTTTCAACGCAGAGTTTAAACAGTTGTGTTTTACCATAATTTCTATGTCATCAGCGTAGGCATAGGCAGAAATTTTTTAGAATAAGCGCAAGAGTTCGTTTGTATAGAAGATAAATAACAACGGGCCCAGTTTGGAGCCTTGTGGTATTCACTTGGTTTTTCCTCGCTCATTTTGTCTGCGACCTTAACTTTTGTGGTTCTATCTCTCAAATAGCTCTTAAGCCAGTTTGTCGTTATTCCTCTCAAACCTATTTTACTGAGGCTTTCGATTAGCTTTTCATGCATTCATGCATTTGACTCTTCTTGCACATTGAAATTATTTCTTTCGTAATCCATTGTTTTTGCTTTCGACCACATTTGCTTGTTTTTGTTCTACTTGCTTCAGTGTATACATTATTCATTACTTTTACGAAGTTATTATAGAGTTTTTCAACATCCCTCTGTTTGATCATTCGTTTGGTTTTGGCTTACACTTTTTGTTGCATACAGAGTTATGTAATGATCGAAAAGGTCCTTTTCAATGATTGCTAAGAATATACCTAGTTTTGTGATGGTAACATATATGTGATCAATGAGTGTTGAGGTTCTCCTTTTCAAATCTACGCGCGAAGGTTGGTTGATTACATTTGTAAGTCCTTTCGAGGGCATCATGTCTATATATTTCAAAACTAGTGAGTTATTTTCATCTTGTATATTTATTAGAGCCTTGCATGAGTGGAGTCAAACTTCAAATAACTCATCTCATTTAAAAATGACTCTGAATGAATCATATGTCTGATTTTATGAGACAGAATGAATCGTGTGATTTGAAATGATCCAGTCTCAGTCAGATTCATTTTTATGTCGTTCATACCTCACAATTTGTGATTCGAACAGTAACTGCAGTAAGGAGTTATTTTTCGTGTGTTGTGAGTGGTGTGATTCATTGTGATTCACTGTGATTGCATTTGATTCGTTGTTTTGAAAGACGGTTGGAGAAAATAATAAGTGGGAATGAAAAATATGCAGCACGTAATGAATATACGAGTATGTATGTACATATTCTTAAGGAATATGTTTACTTAAAAAAAATAATTTTAGAAAAGTAATATTTAATGAGATGTTTAATTTGAATACAGAAAACTTGCAATTTTAAGAGTTTAATAAAGAAAAAACACATAATAAAAAACTTACGCTTTGGTTTTGGTTAGATCGTGATTTCATGAATGAACAATAATTTGTAGTTGTTGTTTTTTTCGTAAAAGTTTTGAGTGTAGGTATAATGCAATAAGAAGGATTTTCTGCGTGTATTCAGTTAACATTTTCATAACAAGTTATTTTCTTTTATATGAAAAGAAAACACACTAATTAAGAATTGCAACAAAAAATAACAATACAGAATCTCCGGGTTAATTTTTGCATAACACTTTTTTTCTACTTCCTACTTCAATTACAAAAAATGAAAGTTTCCTAGAATTTCTGAATGAAGTTTATTGAATTTTACGACCTAATTGCCAAATCCTCATTCGTTCCTTCATATTTTTATGAGTGGAAGAAAATATAATTAACACGCCTTATCATTATCCTTTAATTATAATGTAATAAAACACATAATATTAAATTTAATATATCCTAGCTTCCAAAATCTTAAACTAAAAAATCATTTTTCGCTTCCGGAAGTAATAAACAATAAAAAAAAAACTGTTGTAATAAAGCGCAACAATTAAGAAAAATGAAATTCCAAAAATATCAGCGGTTTCCTTCTAAAGGGTCCGCCATCTAACGTTTTTTTTTTCAACTAGTGTTTATTTCGTGAATGGTAACACTTAGCTCATGTCTGATTTGACAGATAATTAGCTTTATCCTTCCGGTTAATAATGGAAAATAATTTCATTCAAATGGCTGCCTCGGCTGGCCATGCAGTAGCCTACACGATCGGTCCAATTTTTAAGCACATTATCGATTGTGTGCAGCTGTATTTCACCAATGGCTTCACGAATATTGTCCTTTAAAGCGTCAATTGTCTCTGGATTTTCGGCGTAACACTTATCTTTTACGGCACCCCACAAATAATAGTCCAACGGTGTCAAATCGCAGCTCCGAGGTGGCCAAACGACATCAACTCTGCGGCTGATAATGCGACCTTCAAAAACAGGGCGCAAAACATCGAGTGTAGCTTCGGCTGTGTGGCACGTAGCGCCGTCCTGTTGAAACCAAATGTTGCCAATATCCTCCTCTTCAATTTTTGGGAACAAAAATTCGTTCAACATGGCCCGATAACGATTGCCATTGATTGTAACGGCCACTCCTTGCTCATTTTCGAAGAAAAATGGCCCAATTATGCCTCTGGACCAAAATCCGCACCAAACAGTGACTCGTTTTGGGTGTATCGGCTTTTCAATGTATGCGTGCGGGTTTTCTGTTCCCCAAATGCGACAATTTTGTTTGTTTACATACCCGCCAAGATCAAAATGAGCTTCATCTGAAAAGATGATTTTTTTGGCAAAATCGGCATCTTCTCTAAGTCGATCGCAGGCCCACTTAGCGAAGCGTTGTTCAAGCGTATACGCAAACATATTCGTTCAGCGGAAGGATAAAACTAATTATCTGTAAATTCAGACATGAGCTAAGTTTTACTATTCACGAAATAAGCACTAGTTGAAAAAAGAGCGTTAGATGGCGGACCCTTTAACATATGTACATATGTTGCTTTTAAATAAAATGCTGCAACACATAGAGAACAATCAAAATCAAAAAAAAAAAAAAAAAATACAAAAAAACAATAGGAGTACATGATTTACTGTGATTTTCTGTGAGTGAATTAATACCGCACATTCTAGATCATGAAACATGATCCACACGAGTTCATTAACTCAAAAATTCACATTTTACTGTGGTAGGATTCATGAATCTGAATCAGTGTGAATGAGTTGACTACTGTGCACAGTACTTTTACTCCACTCATGCAGGGCTCTAATATTTATATTAGTATCACCTAACACAATATTTTCTAGAGCCAGAAACATTCAACAAGGTCTTGGAAAATTAGGTTGACAGGATATGCTACAGCAAAGCATATCGAGACAGCCACGCGAATGAAATCGTATTCCATAACTAATGGGATTGTTCCCTCTTTCTAATAATATATATACATATATATACATATGTATATTTTATATACCGAAAATAATTGATTTTTGTTAATTTTATTCTATTTTTAAAAAGGAACTTGTATTTTCACCACTCTTATTTTGGACAGTTTTTTTTCAACACAGAGATTAACTTTTACTGAACTATCGTTTCCTTAGAGCCGGACGACCGAAAGATATTAGTCATTAAATGTTTCGAATATGAGTCTGAAAGAATTTTGAATAAGGTGAATTTAAAGGAATTTAAATTAAATTACGAGCTGTTTGATATACGAAAAGCAATGCAAACCTATCAAATATCAATTTCTTAAGTGAAGTTAATAAATAAATAAAACAGGTTTTTTAATATATTTATTTTGTTTTTTATTTAAAAATTAGAATGCAAAGGTAAACATACTACAGCATTTGTTATGTTGCAAGAATTTCGATTCGTTAAGATAGAGATGTTTTAATTTTTTTAGACTTAAATGTCAATGTGTTCAATATTAATTACTGGAATATTTTCATTATTGAATACAAGAGAGTATTAGTTAGAGTATTGTTAAACCATTGTGTTTTTTTGAGCTCCCTTGATGTTTCATATATTGTACCATTATATTTTTATGAAGTTTTAGTAAGGCTATTGGTGTTGTTCTCTTAATGATGGTGTTAATTGATTAGAGTTGTAAGGAGGTTTTAATATGAAAT
The DNA here is from genome assembly GCA_949129095.1 of Volucella bombylans. NCBI lineage: Eukaryota > Metazoa > Arthropoda > Insecta > Diptera > Syrphidae > Volucella > Volucella bombylans. The sequence goes on along the minus strand of OX422142.1, from coordinate 44,106,234 downwards.
TTTGATAAAGACTGTTACTGTATATAGCTAGTTTCTTTGCAATGAATTTAATATTTGGTCCTTTAGAACCTTGGACGTCCAAAATACTGCACATCGGATTGATGTTTACGTGTTTTTTAGTCATCAATATAAATTCAATTGAAATTTTATATTTCTCGAAAAACTGCTTGGTTTAATGAATTAGAGTTTACAATACGATCGTCTAACATTAAATAATAAGCTGATGTGTTGATGGGAATTCATTTTTAATTAATTCACTTTGATGTCTGCAATCGATTATAAAAATTGAAGCATGTGTTTTGAGCTTCCTAAAAAAAGGTTTTTTTTGGAAAATTGCAATACACATATATAGTTTTATTAAATCAGAAGCATCAGAGTTCAAATATGCTTTCACATTTGTAACAATGGTTTAAATGGGTTGGATTTTCTTTTTGTGCAATGAATCTGTTAGTTAGTTAGCCAGAATAATGTAGCGCAGTTTTTCTATTTGTGAGGTTGTTTTTACATTCCAAACGTGATGATTGGTGCCAGGTAATACAGGGTATTCGCGAAAGTCCCAATTTCAAATAGCCACCCCCTTTATTAATAGATTTGTATATATAATTTTAATTTAAATGAATCCGACAAGATAATGTATGGAACTCTCCATTGTATCATATTTTGAGTAATTTTATTTTTAATTAATGAATTTTCATCTGAACGTGAGCATACTAGTATACTTATAATCGTAGTATGCGTTTTGAATTATTTTCTTCCAATCTTCAGCAAATCAAAGTAATTTATTAAGAGGAATACAAAAATTAAAGTAGATTAGATTTATTGTATATGGATTGACGTATGTGGTGACCAAGATGCATTTGATAACCCGTTACTTTCATTTTTATTCAAATATATATAATTTTTCAGAATGTGCTTACTATCGATTTCAAGTACATTTAATTCGTAACGGATTTCATCAAAAAGAAAAGCCAAACTATTGTTTATAAGTTTCATTTTCGCAACTCAACCTCCATCAGTTTTTGATAAAAGACCTTCAATATACATAAATGTAACTCTTTGAAAACGTAACATTAAGGTTTTGATGTTGAACACAAATTTGGCTGATATCATTTTTATCAAAATTATTTAAATATGGGGAGTATGTATGATATTACAATTTTGTAATGCCAGCATCAAACGATAGCTCGCCAAAAATATTGGGTCTATAACTTAATTTTGAAAAAAAACCGCACGAATTAAGTTATATATCCAATTTTTTTTAGTTTACTCGTATGTCCCAGGAATATGAGAAATTGTTGATTTTGTTTAGTAAGTCTTGGCATTCTCCTTGCAGAGGTTGGGAAAATATTAATAGGATTAATAGTATGATTAACCCTTTTATAAACAGATAAGCTGTTATATATTATTATTGTTGTGGTTTTAGATGTAGACGGGCTGTTATGGTTTCAACTAGAAAATTTATAAGATTTCCCTCTTGATCAAATATAATCAATGTAATAGGACTTATTCTCTTAATGTTCAGTGGTAAATGGTTGAGATTTTGAGCAACTTCTATTGTTTTATATTCTTGACTTTAGACTAGAAAACTCATGGAGTATATGTGCTAGTCATCATGGATACAAATGAGGCCAATTAAGACACATTTAATTCTTACAGTTTTCACTATGTTTATATCAACGTGAAGATTTGATTCATGAAATCTACTCACATCAAGTTTTTTCTCACCGTATCCTAAAAAAGACATCGATTTCTATATTGCTACGAATTTCACACTTTAAAGTGTTATTATTTCCTTTAATTTTTATTGATATTTTGTTAGAATTGTTTTTGTTTTAAACTTTCTGAACACAGTTATTTTTATCTTTATTTCATAAGAACCAACAGTAATTGCTGCAATGCTATCTCCAAGATGAAATAAGTTATTAAACACATCTACATTAGACTGAAAGCATACCAATCCACATACGTAATCAGAGTTTAATATTTATAACTGGAGGAAAGTACTCTGGATTGAAAGTAGATTGGTTTCCGTTTAGTGGTAGTCTAAACAACATTGCTGTTGAAGTTCAAATGAGACAAATTATCTTTGTTTTAAATTCTTATATTTTGTTCAATTAAAAAATGTTAAGCATAAATGACATAAAATTAATATTAAAAACTTTTGAGAGTTATTATAATTATAATTAATATTTTTTCCTAAATATTTTACAATTTCACAAAGGTGACCTTAAACTTCCAAAACAATCGAAATATTTAGCATTAGTTTTATATTTAAAATCGGCTGGCAAAGTATTCCCCGTCCCCTCTCATTATCTAAATTTATAATACCACATTCTGCTTTAGTTCTTTCTTTGGTACTGTATTTCTCATATAAATACAACGAAACACATACTCGTATATATTTTTTCCCAAACTGTATAATATCAGTGTTAGTGATTGGATGATTAAGTATTGGAGTAAGCTTAGTAGTTTTTTGATTTTAAAACAAACCATTTTTATATGGTTGTAAAAAAGTCCCTAGCCCTGCTTGATTCTTATTGCTTCCATAGATTGATTGTGACGTTTATTTTCCTCTAACTGATTCCTAGATATTTTTGAATCGTTTAGTGCTTTGACCACTCCTGCTGTTCCTCCAACTAGCGATTCGATTGCTAATAATCCAGCAAAGATTGGTAGCAATGGTAAGATACCCCCAACTTTTGGTAATGGTATTATTCGGGAGATGCTTTCAAAGCAGATTTTTTCATTTTGATTTGCATTTTCAGTATTAGATTTCCAGCAGCTCCTCTAATCGCTGTCATAGCTTTCTTGAATACCTTACACAGTCCTTTCCTTTTCATACCCATTCCAAACTTTGCTTTAGCGCTGATCATATTGGTAACCAACATGCCATTTAATTTCTCGGATTATTACTTAATTTTATGGGAATTTATGTTAGTAGTTCGTGCAAGTGAAAGAGTGTAAAATATGAAGATACCTTGTTTCGACATTAATGACCTTTTCTCCTGCTTAGATATTTACCGATGTCAGATGTGGGTTATCCCATGTATACGAGTATCTTGACAGTTCCTCTGTCTTCTGATTACGTGGAACTTTTTATGAGGCCTTTAAACAAACACAGAGATAATGCAGATAAAAGCAGTCCGGTTTAGAGGTTTGCGAGTCGCTTTAATAAGGTCGATACCTTATTTTTGACACTTACATATTTCTAGAAGCCGCTTGGTTGAGAATGTACCTATTCTATCTATTGAAAGACAATCTAGCAACGATGAGTAGTCATAATTTCCACTTGCAGTTTCTTAGAAATTTAATCACTAAGTGGTTAAAATCCAAATAAATTATTATTCTTGTCCATCTTCCATATAATAGTATGTACTTCAGATGTTTTTACTCGTAGAACGCCTGATTTTTTTTTGTTAGACCGCTTTGTTTTCTTTCTTAGCGAGCTGTCATTCATATTATTTCAAAGTGTAATTTTACTCATAATTTGCGACATCTCTTATGGCATGAATACAGCGTATTTCTGGCAAAGATTCACCTGTTTTTGGGTGCTTGTATACATACATATATTAACATGCCAATGCGAATGTAAGGATCTTGGAAAATATTTGCAACTCGGAGAATGTTTTGCCACTCTCATTATGTGTATGCTGAAAGAGTTTATACTATTTTCTTACAAAATTTATTTACTTTAGTTAGTTTTAAGGTGTGCTATGAACTAAAGTTTGCAACTTGATTGCCAAAGTTGGGTATACATAGATATGTATGTTTTCCTGTGAAAATGAAAGGCAGACTATATACGTGACATAAACTTTGTTACCTTTCTGGTATCTAATATGAACCAACTAGCTCTTAACTTGTTATAATAAGGATATACTGAGGGCAAGATGAATGGTGAGACGAAAGGTATGCCCCAGCAAGTCTACAAGTTCAAATAGGAGTGACAGATAAGATGACGGTTACAAATGACGAATTAGATTGATTAGATTAGATTAGAAGATTTAATTACATTACTGAAGTTACTGGCGCAGCATTCCAACTTAGCCCAGGACACCCAGATTTCTTAATTACTGTGTTGTTCCTGTTTTTATTGTGTACGCAGAGAGAGGGGCCTACAAATTTTTTCCGACTCCGAAATACAGGAGAAAGAGTGTATTATGTAAAGACAAAAGATTTCACTTCAGAGGCTTGCTGGTAACGTCAAGGCCTTAAACTATTTCCTTTTTTAAGAAAGTTGCTTTGACGTAGGGAATATGCATCAATTTATGCCAGTCATTCATAGTGACGTCAAATGAAAATATTTGAAATCAGAATCGGTATTCAAAGATACTGCGGCAGAATGAACTTATCTACCACAATGTTCAAATGTAAAAGGTACACCAGCGTAGAAATTTGTATTATTATACATTTCCACAGATATGTCGACGTATTAACGTAATCCCTTATCATAGATACTGTTTAGCTATACACTGTATTTCTTCCAAATTAAAAAACCTTCGAAAACTTCATTCGGTGATTTATAATTTATTAAATCAAAGATCAGCTAATATTCATGAAAAAGTTCATTATTTTATACGTCTAAGAAATCTTAGAATTATTTTCTCATCACTAATTCTGTCGTTTTGAAAGAGAAATTGAAATTCACAGCACATTGAGAGTGCATGCACTCTCTTACAATGATTACAAATATTAAATGCCCTAAAGGCATTGCTATATCTAAAATCCATTGAAGGTAAAAGTCATTTAAATTCAAGAAGGTCAAACCTTTTCTTCATGGGTCTATTTACTCAAATGTGTGTGGTAGAACTACAATGCATATTTAAATAATAATTGACTATTCATTAATTATCCGGAAGGAAGTACTTATGAATACTTCCCTTCGGATTTCGGATATATCGAGATCGGAAGTAGATACGAATTTGTAATGATTGCAATGCGTTTTGGGTTGGGACTATTTAATGACCGAAATCAACACGGACCGATAAGAGTATATAGGTAGAAAAGTTAATTTCGTATTGTAACCTACTATTGCCATCCTAAATATTTAAACAGAATTCATGACATTCACTTTTTAAAGGAACGAAATTATGTAGGTCTATGCACTCCGATCAATACACTACTTTTGCAGCTATTTCACGAAAATCTACCGCAAAAAGACATTCCAGCTCCGATTATAAGACCAGTTGCTCTAAAACAAGTGGAGGACAAGACACTATCGGTTGCTGATAGTTCTGATTTTATTGAATTTAACTAAGCCTCGATTCAAGGATCGAAAACTTGATTCAAGGATCGAAACCGCGATTCAAATATCGAAACCTTGATTCAAAGATCGAAACCTCGATTCAAGGATTGAAAACTCGATTCAAGGACCGAAACCTCGATTCAGAGGAATATTGTCAGCAGACAAAAATTAAAGTTAGACTCATACTTCTGGTTTTCAATATCTACTGGATTCCTTACGATTTACATAGTAAGGGTTACTCTACAATTTTTCTTCTTTTTACTGTAGAAATTAGTGAGTCAAATTGCTCACGATCTTACCGATTCTTTCCTCTTTCCTAGTAAAGGGTCTACAAAAAACCGATGTACAATAAATATAGCAAAATAGTGTCCGTGAGCAAGTGCGATCTTCAAGCAGTATTATCGGTGCTTGGAGCTATGAAAAGACATACCCTATCAACTCCAAATCAATGAAAAGATGATGGTCTTCACAAAGAAGCCGTTTTTTTTATGTTTTATACATCAGAATCATTTTAAGCCTCAATTTTAACCTCAAAAATCAATTAGAAACCTGACATGATATCGTAGAATGATCGATAAAAGAAAATAAGAGAAACAGCTTTGTGTCACTTTAAGCCTTTTAAAACCGGGATGATTGATTCAGATCAAACATTTGAAAGCTACCTAAATCATGATGTGAATTGGCTTCGATCATGTAAACTTAAATGTCACTTTTGGTTATACATATTTTAAATTTATATGACAGAAAATGAGAAATTATGAGAAGGTTATGTGTCGCTTTTGTGTCCTGTGTCCTGCATGATCGAATCCGGTTCGATTTACTGTCTGGAATTCATAAAATCTTATCTGATTATTGTTTAGATTTTCTTTTATCGCGATAAGTACAATACAAGTACATGTGTATATGTATGTGTTGAGCTTAATAGAATAAAGATCATCTTAACTACGTATACAAGGCTTATATACAAAATTCAAACTTCAATGAGGACATCCAAAGTATCTAGGATTAGCACCTCGATTTTCGATGATGATCTTTGCAAATATTTTATGGGGAGAGTTTTGAGGATACACACCTTCTGTGTCTGTATAAGACTAACTCTCTACACACTTCAAGAAATCCGACGGGCGGGGTAGGAATGCGTCAAAATGGTGTGCACTACTAAGAATGACGTGTGATTAGGCATGAAAGTTGAATTGAATTTGCGGTCGGGTAACTTGTCTCTCAGGGTAATTTGATATACGAACGACTAGCCACTATTCGCATTAATACGACATTTTTTAACACTTTTTAGCTGCAGTAGGTATCTACTATTTGTATCAAGTTATATGCCAGTGCATCATAGCTCGCGGAACGTATGTATTCAGTGGATTCTAAGGACGTTTCAATACAGAATTTGTACCTATACAAAGTCAGCATAAGACCAGGTACTTGATTACAAAGCATTTAATAGCGCCAGGAATGGGTACGAATAAAAGATACAGAGAAATATTACGTGTTTCTATTACCATTCGTAACCCTGACCAAATCTGTACAACTTTATTTTAAGCTATACATAACTAATAAATAGGAACCGAACATATCCTTTCTCTACCCGTATTTGAAGAAACTGTACGTGACTCTATTATTTAACTTACAGAATGACTTTCGTTTACTTGCTCCATTGAAGAGTCATCTTTTAATTTTTATCTGACATCTGACGTTAAGTCTCGCCACTTTTTATTTCCATACATAGAACAGTCCCTGTTACTATAAAAGGACCACATAAACAAAACAAAAACGAAGTGAAAAACTAGGAGTGCTCTGACCAGTTCATTACCCATCTTCCAAATGCCAAGTACGTCAAAAGTGAGACAAACAACACACACCACACGGAAAATCAACAGTAAAAAGGAAAAGCAATAAGGATCTGTAAACTGAAAGTTGACCCTTCATCATCGGCCGCAGCCACAACTACCTACGACATCATTCCTGGCATACGAGTGACACGCTATCTAAAGGTACAAACTACAAACATCCCAAATATACCGATACCTTCATGCAAGCAACTTTCACATATCATAATTTCAACATAAACAATCTCTCTCCTCTCCGTCGAATTCAAGATTCGACATTCAAGAAACCAATTCGCGTCCATGGTAGGAACACCTGTGCAAAGCAAGAAAATCACTTTCCCACGGTATCCCTGCACTGGCAGTAAAATCAATCAACAAGGATATTTGTATTCTCGTAGGTACCCTGACACAAGACCTCTTCAGGGGTGAGTAAACTCGTTATCGAGCCCGTATGAACGGAATGAAGCAACCCCACTTTGTAAACTCATCACGGTATCTACATACATTCGGCTGGTATTGACAGCGAAGAATGGTGTTATGTGCGGTTCCCCCTCGTTATTCAGGTTTCCATTTACAAGAATCCTCCAATCAGAGAATCGTTAAATTACACATATAGGATACGAAGAGTGAAAAGAATTCCATTAGCCTTTATCGAGGACATGACTGGGTTGTTCATTGTATGTTATGATGCGATTTTAGGACCCTTTGACAGGAAGGGAAGGTATGTCCCTCTAGTATGGAAATTACTTTGAACCCCGTGCAACACCTGCAGATTGTTTCCTCGGCGACTAAGTAAGAGAATACCTTTTCTGGTTGGTTATGACGTGACCAAAACGAGATGCAATTAAGCGCCTCGAAGAATGCTTAAGAAAGGGTGCATATTAATTAGGTGATTCAGATTTAGTATCCCCACGGTGGGAAAGCCTTGTAAAATTGTTTATTTAAATCACGTTATCGTTGTCGAAGTATTCGATGATGGTCAAGGAACCTGTTTTAGATGACGAGCTAGTTTTGTTCGAAATGTGGACTGTTTAATCACCATCTAATGTCTAAAACATTTTTACGTGTATAACAGGGTGAGACAAAAGGTCTATTTTTATAGAGATTTTCAAAGAATCTGTTTAAGGGATGTAGTAACATTTTGTCCACTAAGCATGACTTCCATATGTAAATGTTATACATACTCACTTATTGGCATGCAAAGAAAGAAGGAAAATCTGCTTCACATTTCTTTATTTTTATTTTCAATTTCTAAGAGAATTCCAACACAGTCGCAGCGAGTTCTCAGCTAACTCTATCCACGTTAGCATTTTTGGAGGTAATATATGATATATAAGCAGAGTAGGTTTCAAAGTTTTGCCTCTTCCACGGGAAAAATCTTTAGGAAAGAATATGTTAGCAAATCTTCATATTTTTTCGATCAGATAAAAGTCTCATTTGCCAGATTGCTGATTCTGTTCTAGCTAATATTCCCGTGGCTATTATCGCTTTGGATCATTTCCTGCAATTTCGCAGAAAATGAATACAGAGACAGTGAAGATTCGCAACTTGGATTAGCATTCTTTCGATCTTTTTCAAAGAGTCAATTTCTCTGTCTGTGCTTAAATATTTTAGACATTGATTCTGTTCATCGGTTTTGCGCTACTGTTTTTTTTTTTTTGTTCCATTGCATATCGATCAGGGGCTAGTGCTTATAAATAGTAGTGCACAGTACGTTTTTTCATTGCATATCGATCAGGGGATCGTTCGTATATGGTGTAGTGGCCATATTTAAAAGTACGAGTAGATGTGTAGATAGCGCAAGAAAACGATTTTTTCTAAAACTGCAGAGTCAAAACGGTTCATTTTTAATTTCACTAAATATCCTTGCGTCATTACTGAAACGAGTCTTCTAAGATGGGCAGACGACCGTTGACCACATTTTTAGGTTTTCTTGATTCCGGAATAGAATTGAAATTCTGATAATCCATTTTAATGATTGCAAGTGAATTTTTTAAAAGTTTAAACTCTTTTGCAACGCTTATTTTGGAAAATAATGGGCTAAATTGGCTTAACTCCCTCACCGTTTATTCCTGATGTTATTTTCCGGATAATGAAGGATTACAAGGCGCAGTAAATCATTTTGTATGTATACTATAACTGGTAGACATAATATAACAACAAACAATCCTCTTTTTTGGATATGCTTAATAGCAGCATTTATCACCACAGCTATGTCTGATCAGAATATGAACCAAGTCCACGTCAATCAATTCGAAACTCAGCCTGGTATATTCTTTGAAGACGTTGGCCGCGCAAACATGATCGCCAGTACATGGAAAGCTATCGTGTTTTTTAATTTGACAAGCTACTGGTCTGAATTTTACACATACAAGGAATGCGTGAGGCAGATGAAAGACGTTTGCAATATATGAAATATATCAGAAGGCTTTACAGTTCTTTGCGATAATACCTTGGCACAATTCGAACAACAATTGCAGCAGATAGAACTGAATAACGATGTGCTATTGCACGCAAACAACATGCCATTAAGGAGTAAGCGATCACCATTCGACTTCATGGGAACTGTAGCAAATGAGCTCTTTGGAGTGCTGGATCAACGATATGCTCAAAAATACGAGCAAACAATTGAAATGGTGCAAGGAAATGAAGAACACATATTACAGTTAATGAAGAATCAAACTACCATCATCGATTCAGCAATCAATATATTCAAGAAAGAACGAATGTCCAACCAAAAACAACAAGCCTTTCTGACTTCTCTTATAAATGACTTGAATAAACAACACCATAAGTTCAACTCATTTAAAATTTTGGTATCTACCGCAATGAATGCAATGTTAATGATGATCAACTACCAGAATACTTAAAACATAATGCTGGATATTGTACTATCAACACACTACCAACACAGGGCAGAATGCATCCTCTTATACTTAGTGTAAACCAGCTGCAGAATGAATTGATAAGGATACATGACAACATCCCTCGCACATTAATGATACCGGGGGAACGACAACATGAACCGATTCTCCAACTCTATAAAGACCTTCATCCAAAGGGAAGAGTAACGGATGAAAACATTATTATTGAAATCACGATTCCCTTACTGTTCAACGAGGAATTCAAGGTTTTCAATGTGTTACCAGTACCAACTTGGCATAACGGGAATTTCACGTACTTAGTACCATCATCAGAGTACCTATTAGTTAGTCTACAATTGGATCGATACTACCCTATGACAAAGCAAGAAATCAATTCCTGCAATCAGAGGTCAGCTGGCATGTACTGGTGCAATTTAGTCCATCCAATTTATACACCTGGCTCTACCATTAGTGCATGCAAGATGAGCATACTTCAATACAACAACTTACTCTCAACAGCCTGTACTACCCATACAGTTCCTGCCAGAGCATATTGGGTAGAGATGCATCATCCTAATACCTGGATATTTAGCATGCCCTTTAAAAGAAGTGTAGACGTTATCTGTGACCAAGAAACGAAGCAGATCTCATTATTTGGCAGCGGAACCATAAGTCTGCAAGAAACCTGCATGATACGTCAAGAAGGCATGATCATCATTGGGAAACGAATTCTGTCAAGTCGATTGCAAGCATCGTTTTTGCAAACAAGCAACATATCGCAGCAGCTGACGAATTTCACGCACATGAGGCAAGAAGCTCCAGTTCTACGGCCAGACATATTTAAGGATATTGGCAAGGTAGAAAATGCTCTTGAATTCCAACAAGGTCAGGAAAAATTGCTGCTGTTACTGAGGACATACAAGATCCAACATTACACCACCATCGGCTCTGTTACGACACTGCTCTTTATAGCGGCATTTATTTTCATAGTTATAAACATAAGAACGCGATTCTTCAAGAACAAACCAGGTAAAACCACAAGCACGCAGCTACATAGCATTGAACCCTCTACAACCCGAAAACTTGATGAATCAGACTTCTGCGTGACGTCCATTTAAGCCGGCTCCAGCATGTTGTGAATAATCACAACAACGAGCATCGAACAACAAACGACGAACAACGCACAAATTAAAACTCTGCATTTTTTTTTGAGAACTAAGCAGTGCATTCCAAAGAGCACAGCTTGTTAAGTTACTTGCACATGCCACGTAACTGAACACCTCGTACGACTTGTTTCTTAGCCTACTTAAGGTGTGTAAATAATGTAGAATAAGCAAAATTGTAGTATTTAAGGCAAAATTAATTTAAATAAAGTTCAGTTCGTTAAAATAGTTGTGTTGTTATTGACTCCCCCCCACCAGTGGCAAGGAGTCAGAATATTCTCAACTAAACACAGAGGGATTGTTAAACTACACAAGGCGAGAATGGGTTTGACACAGAAAACTCACAAAATGTATTTTTATTAGTTTTAAACTGTCCTGCAAGTATCCCTGCGAAAACGTGCAAAAATCCAAAAAGGCCCACTAGGGGGATGGCCGTGGTGTAGTGGTACTAGCAATCGCTTTTCACTCGGAGGGTCCAGGTTCGAATCCTGTGCATGCCAAGTCAGTTTTTCATTTGTGTAATTGGAACTCAGACAGAAAAATTCTACGTGTGAAGACATAACACTGACACGTAGGTTTGGCTGTTGTAGAGTTTCAAGCACAAAAAACAAGTTTGAATTATACCTCGAATCACTCTGAATGAAACTCTCCGTCCTATTCGGAGTCCCACCCCTGGAGAGCGAATATTGAAACCAAACACACCTGAGTTTCAAACTACTACAAAAACAATTTTCCTTCCTCCTCCTTCTACCTTCCCGCCCGCGCCATGGTAACAGTAAAAGGGTATCTAACCCCTTAGGTGCGCGTAAATTATAAAAAAAAAAGACCCACTGAGCACGGAGCACGGAGCACATAGCACCCAGCGCGGATTGAGGGGCACGTAAAACACACGAAGGAACACCACAGCCAGATGAAGGAAAAGAAAAATTTTTTAACATGAATTTCGCGTACAAGCAAACTGTTGCTAAGTTTGTACAACTTCCTTACTTTTGATCTTGTTTTCAAAACATTTTTATACAAAAACAAAGGCTAGTTAAAAATCCCCTTTCGCACTCGTGTAGTAACAAGAGTATTTAAAAATCTTAACATTCACAAATCCGCTGGCCCAGCTGGTATATCTCCCCTTCTTCTGAAGAGGTGGTCTTTCGAATTGGCATAACCACAAAACCTTTTTATCAATCTTACTCTTTAGGACTCTTTCCGAGCAGGTGGAAATAGTATAAACGCTGATAAATCGTCAGCTCATGAGATATCTCGAAATACGAAAACTTCTCAATGACCGGCAGTACGGTTTTCGTAGCAACAGGTCTACTGGTGATTTGATGAGTTGACACCGAAAAGTGAAATCAAAGCGTACTGGCGAAAGTAAGATAGTTGCATTTCATATTTCTAAGGCATTTAACAGAGTTTGGCATCATGCTCTTTTGTCGAAAATGCGTAAGTTTGTGATCGACGGCTCTCTTCTTCAATGTATTAGAAATAACTTTCGGAACGTTCAAGTTGTCTTGGATAGTTTCAAGTATGATATTAAGACTCATAGGTGATGATAATATCACCCAGCTAATTGACAAACTAGAACACCGTGATGTATCCTGTCTCACCTTGTTCTACTGCTATTTCCACCATTTCCATAGAAATCGCCAGTAGTATTTCGCCCTTTCAAACCGATATTTCCGAGTACGTCCGAAAGTGGGCTGGAGGGTATACTGATGAGCATTTATAGCGAGATGAGTCGTACAACTCACTTATGGAATGTCCTGTCGAGCTCTTTATTTCCTAGTCATTATAACCTGTAAACCCCCAAAACTAAAGCACATCGGGATCTCTCTTTCTTTCCTCCGTAACTTTGCGTCCCCCGCGTTTATTTTTATTTAAAAAAAAAAAGCTGGTTAAGGTTAATTTGTTGCTGTGTTGTTAAGATTTTTATAGTTGGCTACTGTTGAGTTTTTCTGCGACATTTGGTTTCTGAAAACTTGGTGGATATTCTTGGTCAAGCAGTGTTTGGAACCGGTTAGAAAATTTGCAAAGGTAGAACTAGGAATTTTCAGTTACATTATTTTAGTTGTTTGGAAACTTGTTGCTAAAATATCTAGAAATCATTAGTTTCGTATACTTACTGTCCCTTTCTAACCAGTTCAGAGACAAAAACTGAACTTGTTAGAATGTCTAATCCGATTTTACCAGCTGATGGCTTTGGGGAGGTGTTTGGTTTCACCAATATTTGCTTTTATGTTCACCTGATTTTTTCGAACATTGTTATGTACCTCAAACCAGTGCAGATCACCTTAAAGCTGAGCTATGTTCACGGGATTATGAAGAATTGCTTACCTACATTTGATGATTTTAATTTAAACAGTAGCTGTAAGGAAACCTTAGCTACCCTCGAAACAACACAACGGACGCTTCTTGTCGAGTTGTCCAGTTCGATTCTCACCATCTCTTTATCGATTCCAAGGTCACATATACAATAATAGTAACTATAGAAACAGAGAGACAGAGCCATAGGAAACGCAAGTTGCTTCTTCAAGTTTCGGATGTCAAAAATGAGTGATACACTGCCTTGGGACTTCTTTAACATCGTACTAGAGAAAATTGTGCGTAAATCGTAAGCCAACACTAGAGGCACAATTTTCCAAAAACAGTGCAACTACTTGCACACGCTGGTCTTTGACAGAACTCCAACAAGAAGGGAGGCACAACGTCAACGAATTGAACAAAAGTGCGAGCTGTAATTACGGGTAAATATGTATTTTTAGGAGTCAATGACAAGGGGTGTCATTAGAAAATTCGGCAATGTTAGTCTGCAATTCAAATGAACTTTGCCGATCAAATTTCAAGTCTTTTATGTGTCAGATGCCAACGGCTAGTGTGCAATATCATGGAAGGAACTACTAGCAATTCCTCTGTAATGCTTCGTCTGCCTTCGTCTGACAATAAATAAAACAAACACGCGGTATTTTCGACAGTAATAGATATCGATCTTCCACATCGATAATTCTTCGTTATTAGTCACCACCATTTGACTCTATTCTGATGGTTCCATCTAGTTCACTCATATTTTCTGATTCAATATTGTTGAATTGCGTTCTTTGAATTTGATATTTGACTCATAGAAGAAGTTGTGCCTACAGCAACAATCGCCGGTTTGTTTTCGAATCAATATTATGACAAACTTGCCTATAGGGTAATATTTCAATTTTTTACCGTTGAATGTTGTGACTCAGATGTGTCAGATGTCCGCTGTCTGGAGACTAGAATAATTTCGGAAATAGTCTTCTATAAAGACACGCTAAAGCATGTCTGGTAACTTACTTCCTGAGAAGTGGCTTCTTCTTCCGGAAGCCTGCCTATGATACCTATGATATACATCACATTGTTATTGAGAGCCTTTTAAAGGAAGAAAACAATAAAATTATACAATACACATTTGTCTTCACGATACCGTCCTCACAACTCTTAACGATGGTGGTGGCACTTGCAGATCATTCACCTCATGTTTAACCAACGATACGGGGTGCTGAAAGCTTTACTAGCAGAATTCTCATAGCTGGCACCCTCCGAAAATTGGGTGATACGCACCAAACAAGATCTCCCCTATTTTATACGCAACCAACGATTGATAACGAATAGGATCGTTCGACAAGAGGTAAAAGAAATCGTGAATAACAAAATGTCTGACAGCTCTTTCATCTGAAACCAGAGTGTTTCTAAATTACCATTTTTTACCTCAACGACGACCAGATAGTATACGTACCTAGTATGTATATTTGCCGCTTGCAACATTTGGATACAATAGGGACAGGTCTATGGCATGGTGCAATCGTGGAACCACTTTCTGCTCTTCCCAAATTAGAAAACGAGATTCACAAAACCATTGATCTTGCTTTTCAAATCAATTTTCATATTAGATACATCCGAGTCCATCCCAAACATGTAGGTATATTTGTACAAACACTCGTACATATTTTGAATCGCAGAAATATCGCTCTGATATTGCAAGCTCCAGGATCTTCGAGTTTATCTGCCTTTATATGCAGTGCAGAAATGAGTGAAATTATTTATATCTGACATTTTTCTTCGATTCATAGCTACATTTTCACTTCCAATGTTTAAAGACGAAGTAGAAGTAACGACACGCATACCAAGGGTATCGCCTTACTCCCCGTTTATGGTTAGGTACATCCAGAAACTTAATTTAAGCACTTTAAAGTCAAACAAAAAAATTTAAAGCAAACACATACTATTTCTACAAATAAATATTATAGATAGCTAAATACATATACATATAGTCATATAGTGTACACCGTATGACAGTCGAGATGACGATTTAAAGTCCCATTTACAATAATGCGAGATGCGATACGAGAGTCGCATTCGAATTCGAATACGGGAGCTCTCGCATTCAGACATCGGACGTCTGTTTACAATGATGCGTCAAAACACAACTCACAAATAACAAGCTCAAAATGAAAACAACAACAATTTAGCTGTCACGCTTTGCGAGATGCGAGAGTTTTCCAGATTTTCGAAATTGACTGCGATGCTCGCTGCGAGACTAGCATTATTGTAAACGAACACATTGAATTACGTGTTACGGAAATATTTTTGACAGTTCATGCGCTCTCGTTTTCGAACAACGTATCGCATCTCGCAGTATTGTAAATGGGACTTTAGACTCAGGTCCCTTAGTCGTTCTCTAATTATTATTCCTATAATGCTTGCGAACTGACAAGGCATTTTCATCAATCCTTTCCTGATAAAGGAAGACATGAAATGGCTTTAAATAATATGAGAATCTTCATCAGATTTAAAAACCGCTACACCTACATGTGGGTATATACGTATGTACATGGTCTCATTGGGCCACTAAATGTAATCTCTAGAGGGAACCTGATAGCGAGGTTAACATAAAGGTATGTCTGGCAAAAACAAATTATTTCTTAGTCCCATCCGGCGATTTAAAAAATCAATCATCACTTAATCCGTCGAATACTGCATCAACAATTTCCTAAATTAGCCCCCTTGAGTGCAGTAATCACTTCCATTAGCAAAATACATATTTCCTTTCTTCACGGAATTGTAAATCGTGAGAACTTTGGGTTTTCAAGTGTACACCAGTTCCCAAAGGATTACGTTTTTATCCTTCCGTAAGTTAATGCCAAGTCAAAGGGCTGAAGTCATAAATTATCGCAGTGATTATTAAGTCACGCGTTTCTACAATCACTTCCCTACATCGGTCACTCTTTACTCAACGCAACGCAAAGCGAAGCAAGATCCGCATCCCCAATAAGAATGACACACGGAAAGGGAACGACAGGATGACCAAAATAAAACAGAATACGTCAAAATCCAACAACAAGTCAGCCACACTTAAATGTGCACCCAATTAACCCTTAGGAGCTGAGTCATTAAAGGATCCTTCGAAAATGATTCTTTATTTCTTTTCCATTTCTTCCTTCTTATCCGTATCTTGAATATCACAAACGTTATTCTACAATATAACAGACTTGTAACGGAAATATTTCCCACACTTTTCAAGGAGCAGAGTGCATTTGGTGGCTCTGGACACAACCAAACCCAAATCCGATACACAAATGTATCCTTGGTAAGGAACTATGTTGAACAAAAAAAAAGTCGGGAGCAGGTGTTGGGAGAAGCACTTCTTGCTCCCACAGAAAATCCCAGAGAGAGAAAGGGAATACTCGTATACAAATCATCCTGAAACTCACTTCGTGCATGCGCATATCACGAGACCCTACCTTGTAGATACGGGCACACAGCACATTCACTCATCATATCACTTGTCAATATAACCAGACCATGCGTTTCGTGTTCCTTCTTTGCGAACCGTGGGAAACAGTCTTCCCAGGATCTTTCTCTTTTTTAGATTATTGTTTTGCTTGTAGACTTTAAGCAGTCTGCAGGCCATATTGGATAAAGAGTGAGATACAAAGGTCGAGAGAGAAAACTCAATACACAAATAAATTTGAGAACGAGGATGTCAGACGAGTCCTTTATCGAAAAGATGACGATCCGTAAAGCCAGATTGCGATCGGAAATTTGATCTGCATGCGTGAGTATTCGTAGTATGCGCTGGCGTAGGGGTGAAATGCTGATTTGAGCATTCGTTTCGTACCTATTCGAAATGCAAAAAGATGTTCAGGTGTGCACTGGGATTTCTTTTTGGGGAACACTTGTCCTTTCAGATCCTGGGAAAATATTTTCAGTTACTCGTTCTGAATCTGTTTTTGGTGCACATGCCGATGCGGTAAAAGACCGTAGAGAAAAAAAAGGGCGCGCTTTGTACTCGTGACGACAAACATGACGATGGTACGAGTATGACGAATGCGCTTTGGGGTGGGCCTGGTTGGCTTGTGTGGTGGAATGTGAGACAGGGCTTAGGGTCAGTCGCGAGCTTCTCACGTGGAATTGGTGCGTGAGTTCTTCTTTATTATGTTAGTTCTGTTCCAGTGAGTGAACAAAGTATTGGATTGCAAATACTCAGGCGTACGTGTTCTTAGTGTTTGCTCGTTAGTTTGGATGGCACCTTGTGGTCGGTGGACATTGTTATGTTCTTTGAAGAGTTGTGTCTTGGGTGCACTTGTGCGGTTGGCGTGCGCTTTGTAATCTTATGACACAAGGTATGGTAATGAGGTATTGTATTTGAGTTCAAATTAGTCCAACTGAATTTAATATCAAAGTTTTCAAAGTAAGTGTCATGTATACGAGTATATGCCGATAGAGAAGATAACATCTGAATTGAAGCATTAAATGTAATTTAGTTAGTCTACAGTAAGCCCGGTATATAACGGCTGTAGTATAGGCCTACAGGTAGAGAATCTAACGAGAACAATTATCTGGAAAGCAATTTAGTAAATTGGAACCATTTTTTGAGATCTAGCATTTTGACGGTGAAAAGTTTTGTAATGTTCCAGTGTTATCTTCTGTTAGCGTTTGTTTTCCGTTTTTACCACGTTAATTGCATGTACTTACATATGCTTGGCCGTTACCAACGGAATCAGAGTAGATTTCGGTAAAAACTACATAAGTGTCGTTTCGATTGCAGACTACAGTGAGCAATAGGGTTTCTGGAAGTAAAGACTTCTTGGTTTTACTTTGGTAACAACATTAGTAGCTATCGTTTCTAGGATTCTTAAGAAATGCCGTCTGGTAAACAAGTATTTTTCTTTTCTATGCAGAATGGCTTATGAATGTACCAAAATATTACAACACATTCATAGTCCTGGAGCCGAAATTTGTATTTAGTGAAACAAGTCAACAAAGAGGAATAATACAGGCAAAAACAATATCTCTAAAACATTTTACGATTGCATTGGTATGTATGTATTGCTTTTAAGAAATTATGCTGGGGCACAAAGGGTTCTAACATGAAATAGGAATTGGTAGAGACAACCAAACGTGTGAAGGTAGATTGGGCAGCCTTCGGAATGCTAAACCATATTTTTAATTGGTCTTACCTACTCGTATATTCTAAGAAAGAAATCATTTCGAGCAATGTGTAATACCAACTTTAAAATTTGACACTGGGACTACTACTCTAATAAGGTGATCAAAAATTTAGTGACAAGTAGCCCATAGACCTAATGAGGGATCAATCCTCAGAATCATTGGAATAGAATCACAATATCATAATCAAGGACAGAATAAAAGTAGTCGACAAATGAAAAGTTTCAAAACAATTAAATGGAGGTGGGCAATAAACTACATCCGGATAACTGGTAACAGTTGGACTGAAGGAATGATAAAGTAGGTAAGCATCGCGAGAAGATATAATGAACAAGGGAACGACTAGGTGGAGTGTTTCATCAAAGGGAGAGCGGGAAAACTGAAAAAATGGGGCCAACACTGAAGGCAATGCAACAATCTAGAAGATGTCTATATACGAGTATGTTAATTTTTTTTTATAAATTAGCTCGCGCTCAGTGGTACCAGTAGACATAAAACGATGGTGGATGATAATGATATTTTGTTTGGAATACTAGGTATACCTATTGATTTTTATTTTTTTTTTATAATCAGCGCGCGCTCAAGGGGTTTGAGTACCCTTAAGGTGATTGTACACAGCGCGGGCAAAGGAAATTTAGAGAGGAAGAAAAGAGAGGTACCGATGTACATTGTTTTTAAATGTTTGCAAGTTATAACGACCAGGAAATACAGAGATCGGCAGGGCATTCCATAAGCGAGTTGTACGGCTTAGGAACGAATCACGATATTTTAGAGTACGTCCGAAAATGGGCTTGAGCATTCATAGCGAGACGGATTTTACAGTCGAAAGTTTCAATGGGCGGAATGCTACTGGCGATTTCAGTGGAGCACTGGTGGTGGAAATAGCGGTAAACCAAAGTGAGACACGAGACATTTCGTCGGGGTTCGAGGGTGTCCATTGAGTGACTGATATTAGTATCATCAATAAGCTTTATCGCACGTTTTTTAACCCTATCTAGCAGGTGCAGAGATGTTTTAGGAGCACCTAACCGGGTGTGGGCGTTGTACTCCAATTTTGGGCGGATGAATGCCTTATATATTGAGGGCAGATCAGAGGGGGTAAAATATTTCTTACATCGTTTGAGGAAACCTAGAATTTCGCAGTATTTTTGGCAACATCAAATATGTGGTCATCCCAACGTA
The DNA here is from genome assembly GCA_949129095.1 of Volucella bombylans. Taxonomy (NCBI): domain Eukaryota; kingdom Metazoa; phylum Arthropoda; class Insecta; order Diptera; family Syrphidae; genus Volucella; species Volucella bombylans. The sequence continues at coordinate 44,086,484 of OX422142.1, read as the reverse complement.
AGTCGTCATTGACACACATACCGAGAATGGAAAGTTTTTCGGTTTCGACGATGCAAGTGTCATTCATGGATAATGGCTGGGTGTTTAAATTTCGTTTTAACGACAGCAGACAGCATTGTGTTTTGGAAGCATTAAATTCCACTCTGTTGATAGTTCCCCAATTGGTTATGCTGTTGATATCGGAATTTAATGAGCTTAGCATACGCTGCCGTTCTCGTCTACAGCCGAAGAGCAGGGCCGTGAGTCCGGGAACGAATATGAAAAGCAGAGAGTACTGTCATCAGCAAAGGAATATATTGCATTAGAAGTAGCAGACAAGATATCATTAAAGAAAATTAAAAAGGGTGTCGGAGACAGAACAGAGCCCTGGGGCACACCAGCATTTAGTTTGTGAATATCAGACTTGAAACCGTCCAAAACAACTTGAATTGAACGTTCCGAAAGGTGGAGACATGGCATCAAATCACCAGTGGACCTGTTGCTACGAAAACCGTACTGCCGGTCATTGAGAAGTTTTCGTGTTTCGAGATATTTCATGAGCTGACGATTTATCAGTGTTTCCATGACCTTGGAAGGAAGGGACGTAAGCGCAATGGGTCTGTAGGAGGAGAGAGAAGATGATTCGCCTTTTTTAGGGACGGGCTGGACAAATGCTGTTTTCCATCTGCTCGGGAAGAGTCCTAAAGAGTAGGATTGATGAAAAAGCTTGCGCAGTGGTTTTGCCAGCGTGGAAGAACACCTCTTCAGAAGAAGGGGAGATATACCATCTGGACCAGCGGATTTATGTATGTTGAGATATTTAAGTACTCGTGCTACTACATGAGTGCGAAAGTAGATTCGTCTCATTGAAGATTCGACGCACTCAAGTGTAGGCGGAGGCAAAGCACAATCTGGGAGTGTTGAGCTGGCCGCAAAGTGTGCAGCAAGTAGATTGGCCTTGTCCAAAGAGAGCTGGAATATCATTGTAAATGAGCGTTGGGATGGAGGATGAGGCGGAATTTCTAATGTTTTTGACGAACGACCAAAAATTTTTACTGCCTTTGGGACATTGCAGTATTTTTTGCCTCAGTTTTTGGTCGTATTGGAATTTCACACTCTTAAGAAAGGCGTTGCAGTCATTTCTGGCTCGTTTGAACTTTTTTCGATTTCCTCTGTCGGGTTGGTTTTGAAGGACCGAAAAAACATTTCTCTAACCCTGACAGCTCGAGTCGTACCATGCCTTTTCTTTTGGTTTGATACTCTTCGTCCGATGAGGGATAGAGGATCTCATTCCAAAGAGAATAGTGCCTGTGATCATATCAGTAGCGGCATCCACGTCGTTATCGAGGAAACATAACGACCAATTAAAACTCCTAAAGAAGCTGTTAAGTCCGCTCCAATTGGCTGTCTCGTATTGCCATACGGTTCTTTTAGGAATCTTTTCTCTAACTGTGTGATCAGTATACGAGAAATTAGCTGATATAACACAGTGGTCCGACGAGCCTAGAGGGGAGAGCACATCAACGGTGTATTTATCAGGGTGAGAAGTTAAAAGCAAGTCCAGGGTGTTGGCGGTATGACTATCAACGTCTGGTATCCGCGTGGGCTCATTTACAAGCTGCGTTCAGTAGTTTTCCGCAGCGAAGATCTCAACACATCATCCTTCGGGTGTTGTGTGTCCAGAATGTCGAAGCCACCCAGAATTGTGTATATTGAAGTCGCCCGTAATAACGATTTCAGTATGAGGATACAGGGATACAATTCTTTGAATGGAGTCAGACAGCGCATCAAACTCGTTAAAAGTCGAATTTCTGTCCAGTTTGGGGCTTCTGTAAATAAAGCAGTAGTGTATAATTTGCTTACGGAGATGGAATTTCAACCACATCAAGTTGAATTCCAGATTGGAACATGGATCACATTGTGGTGGAGTTTAGTAAGCTACATCACTACGCACGTAAATGGCGAGACCGCGGTGAGAGAAGAATAATGGCAATAGTTCATAGCCAGGTAGCTTCAGATCAGAATGATCTGAGAGGTGTGGGCGGGGATCTACCTGTGTTTCACTAAGTGCCAACACAGCTGGACTCATTTCATTCATTTTATATGCATTTTTATTTTTGGAATTCATTGACACTTACAGCTAGACAAAAAATGCTTAAATATTAGCTTAAATAACTTACAAATAATCTTATTCTATCTTACTGGCCCCATGCGGGCACTCTAAGTTAAACATAATACTTAATCTATGTCTTTCGACGTTCCTTACAGACTATTTTTATTTTTGTTTTACATTTATTAAAACTAAAACTAAGAAAATAAACTTTAAGTAGCAAAACTTAGTATATGGACTTTTTGTTATAATATAAAACTTAAAACTAAACGTATAAACTATTTACAACTATATCTTAACCTACTTAATCCTACTTAAACTATCTAATCCTATACCATATTTTAGAGCGTGTTACCCACCTCTGTTCTAATATTTTTTTTTCTTTTTTTTTTTTTTTTTTTTTGTGATTTTTATTTTTTATTGTTTTATTTTTATTTTTTATTTTTTTTTCTTAAAACTACCCTAATTCTACCTAAAACTATGTAAGCCGGCCACGGCTACAAAAAAAAAATATGCAGAAGACCGACTTTGCTCCCTATGAAGCTACGTAGAACTGGAGGAATTCGACGACGAGACTTCCCCTCCTTCATCTAGCCACCAGAATTGTTGGTGCTGCCGAGCAACATCCCTCATGTCGCGACTCCCAACCGACCTACTGAACCGGAGACGCTCCGCACTGCCATGTGCGACGTCTCTGTCGTAGTTGAGTCGCCTGTCCGCAGCTGTTCGAGCAACGTGGAAGATTAGCGGCACCGCCAATCTGTCCTGGATCAGACCTTTCATATCTAGGTAGAGGAACGCTTCTGGAGGAACAAAGCCGTCAAAGCGAACTCTCTCATGATACATATAATTAGGGTAGTAAGCCCCGGAGATCAGGTTGTTCGATGAGGTCATTGCTCTTGCAATGTGCCTTCGAGTCAACTTAATGACGAAATTGTCCACTCTTATTAGGTTCGCCCTATTGTACAAGACCTCATTAGGATAGAATTTTATGTACTCAGACTCTGGTGTTCTGTATAGGCGAAGACAAGTCCTGAGACAAGCCCTCTCAAACACCCGAATCTTTTCCAATAAACTTGCTCTTACGTTGAACCACACGGGACATCCAAACACAAGCATAGGCCGGATAAGGGCCATGTAGCAGATAACCTTTACCCTCGCATCGAGTTGGCTGTTATAAAACAGTCTCTTTGTAAGGGCAAAAGCACCTTTGGCTCTGGCCAGAGCAACATGTTCTTACAGACGTGGACGTGCGCAGAAAAGTGATTACTTTTTAGCCCGCGTATATTTGCTACATTGATAACTATGGTGAGATAATCCTGAATTTATTCTTAAACAAATCTTCCGTCAATGCGGAAAAGTGTATACCTCTTGGTATCCTCGGGCAAATGTTGTAAGAATCACGGCCTACTTCTTCATTGACTTGCTTACAAGAATCATAAATGGTAGAATATATACCTATGTAAAAAACATTTGCTTACCAAATCTGGTAGCTTATTTCAGTCGAATTCCTGTTACCAATATTCTTGTATTATAGATTTGTCATCACAACCATCCGAAAGGTCGGTAAGCTTTCGCGTCCGGTAGAGCCATAATCTAAGCTGTTCAATTACACGATCTTACAAATAAATTTACTCACTGAACTTGGGTTCCACTGAAGTCAGGGGTGGACTTGGATGACTTTGCCGTCATTCGTCGGCTTGGGATTCAACCAACAGCACCCCTACTAAGAACGATTTTTCGTTAATCCTCTTACAAACACCAAGTTAATTGGTCCACCACAGTGAGCTGAGGATACTTCTAACAAGGTCATTGTTGCTGTGCAGTGTATGGGCTGATTATTGGTTTTTATATTAACTTCTTCAAATTCTGTTTCTTCAAAACGAACTAAATATAACTCGAAGAGCTTTCTGCTGGAAGCAACCAAGGGCATTTTCATAATAAAGTTTTTGAGATCGTGCCATGCAGTAGCACAGGACAATAAAAGTCTTATCTTTCTTAGATGTTAGTAGGAAAAACTAAGTTCCCAGTTGCCTTCTTAGTCCAATGAAAGAACGATGTTTCAATATCCCCAAGCGCGCCGTGGTATTAGCGTTGTCAGCGTATCTGGGCAGTTCTTTTGAAACATTGTCCCTTTACAGGTATGATGTTGAAACAATCACACAGCGTATCACCTCGTCGAAATAATTTTTTAGCATCAAAGGTTTTGATGGCGTCATTACCGACCCTTATGAAGTAGCAATCGTTCTTTAAGGTTGCCTTTGCTGCCGCGCAATATAAAGCTCGTCGTTCTACATGCTGTCATATGCGGCTTCAAATTGACGGTAGCTATCGATATGGATATTTTGATGTTTTAAATTAAAATCTTTTATCAGGCCTAAAAGAACACGCACCTTCCTGATTATCTTTTTAGCATTCCTTGCCTTTTTATTGTACGGTACGCGATGTTAAGTATGGGCATATTTGCTGTAGTTCATCGTGTACATTTAAAGGTTCATTTTAAATAATAGTGGGTTGTTTGTCGAATTCTCTGTGTAATAGTCTGCAAAAATAATCCTTCAAGGTTTTTGGCAACGACTGTTACTCTACTTCCTACAAGAAATTTCAAGACCAGGAAGTTAGTCCTTCAGTTATGCTTAACATCAGAAAGTCAATTTCTATCTATGATAAAATCTACCATATGAACAAAGCAGCACCATAGTGGGACTACGATGATACGTCTGACTTCACAACTAAAGGATTATTTGTTGTTCTGCAAAATAATATGTAAAATTAAGGATTACATTCTAATTGAAAGTCATATAAGGCATATTTTCTGGATAATTACAGTTTCGAAGAAGTGAATATTAAATTTTTAAATAGTAGTGTAGAAAACTATAGTGTGATTCAAAACAGTTGGCCAACGGCAACATGTACAAGGAGAGAAAGAGAATGAAAATGAAAGCTCGCCCCTTCCATTTTTTTTTCTCCTTCAGCAATCATTTTCGTATATTAGTTGTAGTAAAGTTATCTTCTTTTAAGAAAAATTACGTTTTATAAGAGTAAGCTTAAAAGATCTGCGTAGTAGACGACAAAATTTCTAAAAGAACCGTATGGCAATACAAGAAAGTCAGTTGGAGCGGACTTAAGACTTTCTTTAGGAATTTTAACTGGTCGTTATGTTTCCTCGATAACGACGTGAATGCCGCCGCTGATATGACCACCAACACTATTCTCCTTGGAATGAGATCTTTTATCCCTTATTGGTTAAAAAGTATTAAACCAAAAAAGTCATGGTACGACTCAAGCTGTAAAGTGGCTGTCAGGGTTAGGGAAATGTTTTTTCGGTCCTACAAGACCAACCCAATAGAAGAAAACCGGGAGAAGTTCAAACAAATCAAAAATGACTGTAATGGCTTTCTCAAGAGTGTGAAATTTCAATGTGGCCAAAAGGCAAAACATACTACAATATTCCAAAGGTAGTAAAAATTGTTGGTCGTTCGTTGAAAATGTTAGAAATTCTGCCTCATTCTCCATCCCATCGCTTATTTACAATGACATTACAGCTTTCAGCTCTTTGGACAAGGCCAATCTGCTTGCTGTGCATTTTGCGCCCAGTTCAACACTTTCATATTGTGCTTACTCTTTAGGACCCTTCCCTTTAGGACCTTCCTTTCCACGAAAACTTCTCAATGACCGGCGGTACGGTTTTCGTAGGAACACGTCCACTGGTGATCTGACAGAGTTTGGCATCAGGCTCTTTTATTGAAAATGCGTGCTTTTGGGATCGATGACTCTCTTCTTCAATGGATTAGAAATAACTTACGGAACGTTCAATTCAAGTTTTCTTGGATAGTTTCAAGTCTGATATTCAAAACATGAATTCTGTTGTGACCCAGGGCTCCGTTCTGTCTTCGAAGCTCTTTTAAATATTCATCATTGATCATCATGCATGACTACATATTCGATGTTGCCAAAAATGCACTGAAATGTCTAGGTTTTCTCAAGCGATATAAGAAATATTTCACACCCTCTGACCTGGCCACAATATATAAGGCGTTTATCAGCCCCAAATTTTAGTACAATGCCCACATCTGGTCAGGTGCCCCTAAGACCACTTTACACTTGCTATATAGGATCCAAATGGATCCGTCCCTTCAAACTTTTAACCGTAACACCCGTCTCGCTATGAATACTCATCAGTTCACCCTCAAACCCACCTTCTGAGGTACTCCGAAATACCGTGATACTTTCCTAAGCCCTACAACTCGCTAATGGAATGCTCTGCTCTTTATTTCCTAGTCACTATAACTTGCAAGTATTTAAAACCAATCCACATCGGTATCTCTCCCTTTTCCCTCCCTAACTACCCTTCGCACATGCTATGTGCAAACATCTTAAAGGTACGAGGGGCGTTCAATATCTTCTCGGTATCGATATGAAGGAAATTGTGAATTCAATTTAAATTGTTTTTATTTTTCAATATAATCTCCCCTAACATCAATCTCGTATATAAAATGTCTTGTGTGCGCGCCAATTATAAAAAAATAAATAAATAAACTAGCTAACACGACTGGGATGAGTATTTGCCAGAGATATCACACCTATGCTCAGTCTGAACTTAAGGCAAAGAAAAAAAACAAAGCAGGTCGACCTGAGATAGTCAAATCTTGGAAGGCGTAAGTTATCTAAGGCATTATCGTAACTTTTTATTTAAATTAGATCTAGAGATTTTCTTTAACTGACCTGTGATTTACCCAGGATTTTTGTGGGAAACATTCTCAGTCTTGCAAAGATAGAAACCTGCAGATGCTGCGATAGACGCTGACAAGATTGTGCTTATATCATGCAAATGTACTCGTATCTTGTGAAACTTCGTTTATGATCAATTCATTTTTGGGAATGTAGAACTAAAGGAAGAAACAACAATAGAGATTTTAATAAGATTAACAATTATTTTGGAGATTCGGTCCATACGTCACCAGAAGAATGAAAGGCATATGATGTTTATATGCCTCATATAAGAACCGTATTTAATGCGTATGATATTTAAATGTTAGTATGATGGCTTTTAGATCGTATATGCTCAGTTTGGATAGCTCTTTTTAACTGGAATTAGCCACCCTCTTCCATTTTTTTAAATGCAATGAGAGCCCAGAAAAGGATTCAGACTCGTTCACTTTCTATATGATTCTTGCAACATGATCTTATTCTATATTGAAGATATGTTTGTTGTAAAGAAAACAATTTTAGAACTTCAGAGCCTTTCCGTAAGGCTTAGAGGATTCTGAATTTATTTTTCTATCCCAAGTGCCGAAAATATTTTTTTACTTCGGTAACTCCACAAACAATCAGCCAATCAAACTTTAGCTTGACGAAGGTTCTCTTCCATATTATCTTATAACCCTATATGTGGACTTGTAGAAACTTTAGACCGGTACAATGAAGGCGCTTATCTCTACATACTCCAGCTTATTATCTGTTTAACTCAGACAGATTTACTAATACAAGCACATAACCTAAATTCTTAACCAAACTTTCTCAACTTACAAAAACTGTAATGACTTAAAACTAAGACACGGCTCATTGTAATAGGTTGCTTAGGTTATAGAGAATTATTGGAATAAAGAAGAACATATAGGAGATGGTTTAGTCAATGGTTCGTTATAGAATTTGAAATGGAAGAGAGAGGAGTACCCTAGTAGGTTAGGTTAGGTAAATTTGGCTGTTTAAAACACCAACCCACTTAGTCCTATTGACCCATTGCGATGCTACGTGGATCCGTAATCCTCCTACTCTTGGAACAAATTTGAGCTTATGATGAAGCTTAGGAGACTGTTAAGGTCTATATTCTTTAGATCGTTGAAATCGTTGTAGAGAGCTGAACATATACAGAGTAGGTGGAGGATTGTTTCTTCCTCCTCCTCGTCCATGCAGCTTCCTACAGAAATCATTTGTAAAGGCGCCAAGCCTTCTTGCATGCACTTAAGGCAGTGCACAGTGATTACACTTATGGTGGCGATGATTCAGCTTATCTGAGAAAACATCGCCACCAACCCCGCTATCAGTTTTAAATCAATCTGTGTAAAAGTGAATTGACTTATCCTCCATGAAAGCATCTTCCTCCCAAAAGGATCTAGAGGGGAAGCTTACATGAAAATCTTTGTCAAACAAAAGTTTGGGTATAGTGTCAATGTTCTCTGTGAGGATTCCTAGTATATTAAGAATATTATCGTGGCCAAATAAATTATTTGTCCACTGTGTATTCGCTTTAAGGCGAATAGCTGCCATCGCAGCTTCTTGCCTGCTGATGATATCGAGGTGTGTCAAGTGAAACAGGATATCTACTTCCGCGGAGGGAGTAGAGCCAAGGGCTCCGCTTATGCATAGACACGCTGTTTTTGGGACTTTGCTTAGTTTGATTCAGTTGCCCACCACATAACAACCCCGTAGGTGAGTATGGGTTTTATGACCGAGATGTATAGCCAGAGGGTTATGCGATGTTGAAGGCCCCATTTGTCCCAATGGCTTTTTTGCAAGAGAATAAAGCTACTGTAGCTTTCTTGACTCTTCATTGAATATTAGGTTTCCAGTTTAGTTTCATGTCAAAAATGAGATCCAGATATTTTGCTGCATTGGAAAAGACTGAACTAGTACCGTTGATCGAGGGAGGGTCTACAATTGGAATTTAATATTTCCTGGAAAAGAGGACGAGGTAAGTTTTATTGGGGTTTACTTCCAATCCACAGCGATCCGCTATTAAGATTTAGTTGAAGGAGTTGTTGAATAGTATTAACATGTTTACCTGAGATGGCTATAGCAACGTCATCCGCATAGGCAGTCACCCTACTACCACCTGCTTCAGGGTATATCAGTAGTTCATTAACCACTAAGTTCCAGAGAAGGGGAGAAAGGACACCGCCTTGCGGTGTATAGTACCTCTGTTGACACACCTTTTAACAGAAGCTCCACCCAATTTGGAGTTGAACATCCTGCTATTTAGCATAAGTCTGATCAACTCCTCAAGTTTGTCGTCTACCTGCAGAGTTAACAGCGCAGTACTCACTATGTTGTAGGGATTGCTCGATGTGGTTAATCAGTGAATGCTGAGCCGTTTCCACTGACTTTCCTTTACAGTAGGCATGTTGAGCCGTTGGCAAAAGTACTTAATCAATTTTAGCTCGTATATGGATATCGATCAGCCATTCTAGAGTTTTCAGAAGGACAGCTGATCTGAGGTCCTTTGAGACAACATGAGAGCATATTCCAGCTTTGGGAATAAAAACTACATTGACTCCTCTCCATGACAGTGGAATGTTCTATACAGCTCCTCATGAAATTCTCTAGCGTAGGTAGGATAATATCTGAGGACCTTTGTAGCTCGGCAAGTATTATACCGTCTAGACTAGCAGATTTGTATGGTTTGAAGCTATGCACTGCCCAAAGCAGTTTGTCTCATGTAATCAGACCATGCATTTTGGTCACGGTTGCAGTAGTACTGTTTTAGTTTCTACTGACCGCGAATGGGGAGCTACTTGGAAAGTGGGTGTCCGGTAGCAGGTAGCGACTCTAGGTCGTCTAAGAGCTATCGGTTTTTTTCCAATAGCTAGGCATCATTAGATTTGTAGAAAGGATTTTTCTTAGCCGCCCTGCCTTAGAGGTTTCTGTCATTTTGTCACAGAATAACCTCCAGGATTGTCGTGCTTTTTGCTAGATTGAAAAGTTTTCTGCAGATGTTTCTAAGCGGTTCCAGAGCTGATGTCCACCAGTACGGCTTTTTCTTGCCTCTAGGTTAAATAAGAGAGCAAGAAGCAGCCTTAGCCTGATTGAGAGCCAGTATGAATTGCTTGACCTTCATTTCAAGGTCGTTGGTGTAGCACTTAAAAGTTCAGAGTATAGTGTTGCTGACAGTATTCCTCTGTATTTTGGCCAATCAGTTTTCCGATAATGGGAATGCTGGTTGACTGGGAAGAGCATCACTCAGGCTGAATTGGATGTATCTGTGGTCTGAAAATGAGTGTTCAGACGATACTATCCAGTTCGTTAGCATTTGAGTGATGTTGTCGGAGACAAGACTGATATCTAGTATTTCCTGTCGGTTTCTTGTTATAAAAGTGTGCTCATTGTCAAAATTGCAAACAATGAGGTTAGTAGTTATAATCTAATCAAAAAGTGACTCATATCTATCGCTGATGTTGATAATGCGCTACACCGTGTGATGAGCGTTAGCGTCGTACCCGATGTTTTTAGCCTTCCAGCTTCCAGTACCACCCTTTCTAGGTTATCACCAGGGAGGGGGGCCAAGATATGCCGACGCCAGCCAGTAGCAATCTGCAGTCGCAATGGCAACGGTTAATTCGGGGTCGCTGAGGTTAGGAAGTAAAAATGCATCAAAGCTACGCTTCAATAACATATAAGTTATATTAGTGTCTTTTGTCTCTTGTACAAAGCGGAGCATATATAGGTATCCCAAGTTCACGAACCACGCCATGGTTTTTGGAAAGACGCAGAATAAATGCGGTCGAAGCCCTTTTTGAGTGATGGTGAGATCGTATCAATGCTACAACTTACCAGAGTAGCCTCCACCACGGTGCTGTTTGAACCCTCCGATTCTGAATATATGCCCAAGAGCTCATCTTCTTCCTCTGATCGTAAAGGATCTCTTTTTAGTTCCTCATCGGTTTCCATTTGCGACAGTGTCAGAAGAGGAGACCGACGGCTTAGTTGTCGCCTCTGATAAATTGGAGTCGTCGCTATCCATTTCTGGAAAGGATATCGAAGGTCCAAGATCTAAGGTTGAATATTCAGTTTGGAGGAGCATCCAGATCACCCTTTTTATGAACACTTAGGTGAATTAACTCGAAACTGAACCGAATCATGCCTTTAGTATGCGCTAGAGGGTTAAGGGATTCCTTATTGATGACAATTAACGCGCATTTATAACGGCCCTTTAGTTCTTCCAGTTTCTTGACTTTCCAATCATGAATCGGAAGGGTCGGGTTGATGAGCCTAATAATCTTCAGAATTCTTTCTGGGGTGGAAGATTCGGCTGAAATCCCGGTACGGGTTATAGGCCTGCTAGGGATGTCCTCCTTAGTCACGATTTCGAGCTATGCACCTCACAAAATCTCTCCTAATCCACCTATGGCTTTGGTGTAAAGATCGAGAAATAAGTTTGACGTGGCTTTGGTGCTAGTCAGCGTCGTTTGTGATGATAGGCAGTCCGGAGTTTCGCATGTTGGCCAAGAAGTTTCCCGAAAACTTTAACTTGACTAACTGCCACCGTTCAGGTGTTATCGATCCATTGGTGTAGATTTTGTCTTTTTTTCGATTACCACGGTTGTTATTTCATATTTTAGGACTTCGCTAAAAGACCTAAGAGATGTGCTATTGGTACCACAGTAACTTCTCAATGATGCTGCAGTGGTTTGTGGTTTAAACGTTTTAGGTGATCTATATGGCGAAGAACGTTATAAGTATTTGATGACGTATGACCTCTTAAGGCAAAACGTATTGATCTACGCTGATATTCTGAAGTTCGAGCAAAGTGCACATAGTAATATGGAGGCCAAATTTGGCTAGAATATTTAAGTATAGGCCTAATAAAGTAAGGTAACAAAGTCTTTGGTATGTTATCACTGTGAGGTACGTAACATCCAAGGGGATATTTAAGCTACAGACTGTAGCAGGTGGTGAACAACGCTTTCACTTTCAATTTACTAACACTTACTAACATGGATCTACCCTTCAAAAAATGCTGCTACATTAATACATATGATCATAAGCGGCGGCGATATTGGCATACTCGTATTTTAAAGCTCGGTACAGCAATGGAAATCCCCAATGGATACACTAATATATGTATGTACATTACAGACTCGTGAAATAACTGTATGGTGTCCCATTTTCGTTGAGGGCCGTATTTCTTTTGGGATGCTAAAGCCGATGCTCAGTTACATATGAGATCGCTATCCTGACCTGTTGGAAATTCGTCTTGTTCCCGAATTGGATTATTTGTGTTTCTAAAAGAAACACTTCAAATCATACACAACTGGATCAACGATGCAAATTTTGTGATAAACTTTTCCTGGCCGAATAATGTCAAAAAATTCGTGACATTGACTGGGTCCCAAACTTGAATAGAGCGATTTTGCCCAAAAGGAAAAGCCTATACCATCAAACCAACTACAATACAATCCTGATGATTAGGCACAACCTTCGAAATCAAATTCAAAAAAAGAAACCAGAAATATGTGAGAATGGTGTAAAAATATTTGAGCAGTGGCCGAAGTAAGTTATTAAAAAAATATAAAAGTATTAACCTGGAAACTATAAGTGAGAGACGAAATGAGATGAGAAAATTTTTGTTTCGAGATAGACAATTGGCAGAGAGTCGAGAGATGCTGGGCCAAAAAGTTTGCAAATATGTACATATTTAAAACGATGGCAACAGAGGTTTCCACAACCGATTTTCACATGCTACTCCAGCTAACCCGAAGTTATGGCTGGCAATTGCGAGATTTTAGCGACGTCACTCGTTATGTATCTAGCAAGTACCCACAGACACCTATAACTTTCTTTAAGACGCCTTACTCATACTCTCCTTTTGGACACGTTGCTGTAAAATATGCGTAAGACGGCCTGGATCATCCCACCCCGGTGAGCAAACTGTTGCGGGGAGAAGGCCCAAAATGGCGTTGTTTTTTTGTTATAGAATAGCTTTTGGTAGCCTGTAGTGAAAAGATGAACGAACATCAATCTGTTAGAAAAAGCGCAACAAACTGCCTGCAGAAAAGTCATTGGCGTGTGGAGCCTCTCCAGAAAAAAAATGTGTATTCTCCGAAAACCTTTGTAAACACAAATACCTTATTCTACCCACATACTGTCTTTCAAGCCGAAGTTTCAACTATTTATTAGGCCTCGACTTAAATTTAGACACTCGAATGACACAGGGAATAGCTAATACTGACCGGACTGAGATTTCTAAGAACAAATAGTAGTCAGCTTGAGAACGTCAAGCTCGCTGAACAAATGACATATTATCAAGCACCATATAAAGATTATTATATTCATCAAGACAACTGTGAGACATCCAGACCTGTAAGTATCAAGAGAGCTGATAAACCTCAGGAGAAGAGAGATATCCAAACTCAGAAACATAACCACGCGATAAACGCGGAACGATCAAGTTTCCTTCACAACAATACTTTCGATATCTAAATGATCTCTACTCTATGAAAATCAAGGATCTTGTCAAATTTAGCAGGAAATCTCTTTTGTTTCGGGATTGCCCTACCACACTCTCCCAGGTGTATCATTTCAGAACCATTTCAAGCTTATCTCATCCTTAGTCATGACTCTGGCTTTCTTAGCTCAGTAACATAAGTATGTATGTATACACGTGTCTTCTACTTATGTATAAGTGGGGATTATGCCAAGATATTCCGCTTCATTGGGAAGTTCAATATTAAGTTTGTAAGCGTCATTGTCCGGCAAGCGTAATTCATTACCTAGGTTTGAGATACTTTAAGTTATGCCCAATATTGCTGACACATTTTCCATGGCTACATTGATGATACGAGTACTTTCATTTGAAATGATTCTGCTAACCTTATATTATAAATAGTTCGCCTGTGGCTAGAACTAACAACAAAGAAAAAATACCAGCAGGAAAAAATAACACTGGAGATGAAGTTCATTCGATTTTTTTTTTTGATTTTTTCGTTAGCATCGTTAATAGTTTTATTCAAGATCACCAAGTTAAACATAGAAGGGACAACAAACATATAATGCCTATGCATACGAAGGTTTTCGTGTACGTTAATAAATATACAATTCACTGTATATTTATGTTAAATCGTTTTATTTGAAAATGGTGTACATAACATGCATGACAGCAACCATCAACTCACTCTATATTTACTTGAGACTATAGTTTCATAGAAAATCATAAAAATAACCTTCCCCACAAAATCAAGTTTCCCCATTTCAAGAAATGACCCTAGCATTAATGACAAATAAAACCTGAATAGTTGTACATAGCCAAGCCCAACAGATTAGGTATACTCATATATTGTACTCTTTTCTGCTTTTCTGTAATCCATAGAACGTAGAATATTCCTATTCAATTTCGGTTTCTACCCCTCGGCTGCCGGATTACGCCGAGGTACGAGGTACGAGGCATGATCGTGTGACAGCCACAGGCACAGCAAATATCCATAACATAACCCTATAGAGGAACACATAATGGAAAATGGACAGTCACCCCGATGGTAAAAAGAGGGACCCTAAGCGCACACACATGTGCAAATGGAATTGACTTGAGTCTTGTCTAGATTTCCCGTTTTTCCACTATCCATCCTAACGCAACAAGTATCTATAGAGGTGATGTACCTTTTGATTCCCTTTTTATACACATATTAACTAACGCATACAATTACACTTGATATTTGAGGGACTGACTCGGAATTCTCGCACATTGGCATTGTATCTGTGTCTGTTTGTATGCACGCAATGTTTACCCGTACTTTTATATTGTAAATCACTCGCTTGGTAGTGTTTTCCCGATCGTACTGGGCATTACTTGTGGTACAACGTATGTACGTATGCTTAGACCCTCGCTATAAAAGACGCTGATCAAATCGGTGTGAAGTCAGTTTAACTCACAACACCAATGGCAATGGATTCTACACAGTTGTATACCAAGCCAGTTCTGGTTATCACTATAAATCGCATTTTTTCGATATCCTAAATCTCCTGGGAAGAGACTAAAAGCCACAACAACACGGGGTGGACAAGTGCAATGGACGTTTTTGTTTTTTGTTTCTAACAATTTTTTTTGCTATAAGCAAAATGCATCTACAAGTGCAATTAGTGATAAATGTCCTGATAAGGACTCTAAATCTACAGGCAGACAGGTCACCAGGTCACTGAGCCAGGATGATGTTCTCAACGGAATCGTAATCAGCAGACGACGTCGGTCAATGAGGCGTCACCAAGCCGTTTGACTAATTGCCGAGCAATCAGCATGATCCAGGAAATGGTTGATCCCACGAATCGATATGCAGAGTTTTGCATGTCGAAATCAATCGCAGTGCATTTGAGTTGTCGCGACTAAGAGGATATGTCTGTTTATCTATGTATTTGTCTGTCTGTCATTTGGCATATCCTGTGCAATATTAGGACTTAAGTTAGGGCTACGAGAATTGTGTAAATTGTTTCGTACTATGACGAAATCCAAGTCTTCCAATATATTAGAGTTTAAAAAAAATTGTCAGTGCAATATTAGTTTAGTATTAAAATGGTATCTTTATATCTATTCCATGTTACTATTATGTTCAATGTAAATATTTGTAAGATATGGGCTTTACGAAGTCTTATAAAAAATGTATGAAAAAAAAAAAACGTTCGGCAAGAACGATAACAAACAGAACCAATTTGAGTTTTTCTTATGAAATGACATATTCGTCAAGATCTCGTATCTGACTACGGGTATTTCTAAATAAACACCGACAATTTTGTATCTCGCTGGGTAAACATTTTATTGGCGGACAGTTATGTTGCTCTGTTTATGGGTATTCCACTTTTACTTTTCATTGTTCGGCAAGTTAGAACTTGCATTTGGCATAGTAAGTGTATTTCATGTAAGGCCCATCGGTAGGAGATCTGAGGAAGTATTTTATGAGGCTCAAGTAATAAAAAGCCTACGTGCACGTAACAATCTGTTGGAACAATTTTGGCTGCCGAACGAGTGATGTTTATTACATACGAATTGGAAAGATGATGTGGATACTATTTTTGCCTGTTCTTCTTAGTGTGTTGGAGACAGGAAAAAGAGCGCTAGAGTTAAATTTCTAGATATCCAGATGGTGAAAAGCGAATATAAAGGTTCTGAAAATTAAGGTACATATGTATGTGGGTAACTGATGAGAGCATAAAATTAATTGGCACGTGATCGTTCGCTGAAACAATTGAGTTTTAAAGTCAAATTATGGCGCTTACATATCTACACTACTTCATGTGCACAAAACTGTTTGCGGTCAATGTTTAATGGTTGTGACGTCTACGCTCAGGTATGTGCAGGCAATTCGATTTAGTTTGCTATAAATCGAGATTAGCCCTAGACACAATCACAGCTTGGTACACCAAAAATAGGCGTTCTTTTCGTTACCAGAAGGAGGAAACTCACTGGTTTTTCACTTTGGACCAAACTTTGAATCAAACATCGAAAACTTCCAATGCGCTTTCGGCTTTTTGGCAAGTCATAGGGCTTATCATCTACAATAGTAAGATCTTCCTTCTAGAAAAAAGTAAATAGCGCCATCTACTTAATGGAATAAGCATTCACTGTAATTCGTCAGTACTTCGTTTACCAGACTTTAATGTGTGGTTTAAATTGGCTGCTTTTCTTAGCTATTCTCTGCTCTAGACGTTCTAATGAACGTGATACTCTCTCTAAAATTTCAGGGATAACTGGAGCATTGGAGCTTCGTAGTTATTGCGCACCACCATTTATTTAATAATACTGTCTGACGCAATGACACAGGCACTCCAGTTGCTACAGAAATCGACGATGTCGACTTTCTGTAATCAGAACTAGCTTTAGCCAGAATCTGAACCAGAAGAGGCATACTATGTAGTTGAGTCAGTTGATAGTTCCAAAACCGGTGTCGCCGGCGTCTTTGTGCGGGGACAACAATCTTAGATTTCATTTCTGATAAAACAAATCAAATCGCGTCTGCCTCTTAAATGGAGACATATAGGGAAATTTCTTATTAGGAACAGATGTAGAAGA
This sequence comes from Volucella bombylans, assembly GCA_949129095.1. Taxonomy (NCBI): domain Eukaryota; kingdom Metazoa; phylum Arthropoda; class Insecta; order Diptera; family Syrphidae; genus Volucella; species Volucella bombylans. The sequence continues at coordinate 44,069,622 of OX422142.1, read as the reverse complement.
CGATGTATTTACATCTGCAGCGACAGCCCATCTTCCTTAAAGCTTGCTGAAATTTCTCACCCCTAGCTCGTTCAAAATGCTAGACTCCTCTGAATGCAGTTGCAAGGCTAAATTCCTTAAGTCTTGTCTGGGCCATAGGTTAAAATAGAACGTTGTTAAATGACTCCGCCCATGAATTTGTTAGTCATATCTTGAAGAAGGATTTCTTAGGAGCTGAACCCGCGTTGGGACTGAGTGCTAATCGGGCTTTCCACTGAGAGTTGAGTCTGCTATTAGTACAATAATGCGTGGCATGCTTCTTCAGAAATGCTTTCCGCCGTGTCCTAAAAGTTTGCGGAATTCGTCTGAACCCTCAGTTTTTTTTTTTAAGAACTTAACACTCAAGTGGGTATGAATACACTTAAAGTGCCTTAGCACATGTTAAGTTTTTTTGAAAATTGGATAGAGAGAGAAAGATATATGTTTGGGCTCAGTGGTGGGGTGGCATCCAACATTTAATGGGACCAAATTCTTGGTGGAGGTTGGCTTGTTGTTGATTTCTAGTCAACTACTCAACTTACTTGATTTTCGGCAACTGAAAAAATGAATGTCTTTCGGGCGAGGCTGGGATTCGAACACCGAACCTTCCTCAACTAGCTCAACTACCACTTGAGCCACGGCAACCTTTCACAAAGCGAAATAAGGCCAATTGTTTGCATTTGGCACCCTATATATAGTGCAATGGTGAAATGTCAAACCAAACCGAGCACAAATGAGCCGTCTGCTGTCAACTTGAATGTGGCTGAAAAAAAATGTGCCTATTAAAAAAACAAACCTCAAAAAAAAACCTTCAGAAAATGCTATCGAAGACCGGAATACAGTTAAGGGCTATAGTTTTTCATACTAAGACTACTTCTTTGAACTTGAACTTGGATTCGGATTTTTCGTACGGGGTTAATGAGCGAATAGTTTCGAAATTCCCCAAGCAAAACGCCCATATTTATTCAACGCGATGATTAGAAAACGGAATATCTTTGGCAGAAGTATCAGAGCAAAAAAACTGCTTCAGATGTGTTTTCTAGATCAGAAATGTTACGGCGGAAACATATGCCACAAGCTGAGACTCTGCATTACAATGCGAAGTCTGTGTACTACCTGCTGCAAAAAAGTTTAATGTTTAAAAAATAATTTTATTCGTAATCAATTTAAAACTTATATAAATTACATTGTTGTTAAGGTGGAATGTCTCAAGATACAGCTTTCCTAAATAGGACTTAAGCCAGTCGAAGATCCTTCGAAATGAAAGCATGTTCGTTTTACTTACTAACTAAGGTAGTAACTTAAGGTAGAAAAAAGAAGCAAAAAATGTATCCTCAAATAAATGGAATGTTTGATAGCAGCGGCTGCTTAAGCGTTAACTTTGCCTTGTCAATCATTCTAAAATAGTACAAGTTTCAGTGTGCAAATGAAGATGTAAGTCACACCAAAACCTGATGGTCTCCGCAGAAGCCACGCTAAAACCACTATGTGAAAATAGCCTTCCGATATTCTCCTTATGAAAATACTGCTCTGGACCAGAGTTCAGGTTCAGTTTTCATTTTTGAGAGTTGCCTGGTACATAGAAGACTGCTCATATCAGAACCTGATAACGTCAAAAGTTGTTTTTTCCGCAAGGCGATTTTTTGTAGAAAATAACTGATCCACTTATGGGTATGCATGTCACATTGAATGTTCAGTTTTCTTAATTATAACCCCCGCTTGCATGCCAGCATTATGTGTTTTGGTTACCTCCTATGGATTTTCTCTTTAATGTTTGTACTCTGCTTCATGTACGAGTAGATTGGAGTTATTGGCAGTCTATTCAATTCAGAGCTTTGAAATGCAGGGAAACCATCAGCAGATGGAACACAAAAAGCCATACATTCCATGACCTTATTCGGGGCAGTTGAAGGTGAGGCAGTTTCAGCTGCGATAATTAATTGGTTCCAGTTAGTATGTCTTCCACTAACCACTTTGCTATCGCAAGGGGGTGGGCGTAGCTCTTGGCACTTGCATGTTCGACTGAACCTGCTATCTCTTTGAACCGTATGATTATGCTCTTTTTCAGCGAACCCTTAGACGGTGGGACTTAAAATCATAGCTCTTCTGGGGCTCGTTTAATCCCACCGATCTACTGCATTTTGTGATTAAAACAGCTCTCAGACCAATCACTTGCCACTCTATCCCAATCCTTTTAATGTGTGTTATAAAGTGCTACAGGAGGCATTGAATTCCAAAGATTTAGTGATCTAAATAAGCGGTTAGTTGCGAAAGTATGTAAATACGCATAATACATGAAATTCCTTCTTGTTTCAAATAATGTCTTTTCGTTGTTTTCATTCATTAAGTTCAGACGTGTTTAAATTTCGCTCTACTAATTTATTTCCATTTAATTTTTTTTCCTGCCTAATTGCAATAATTCGCACAACCTATTTCTCGGTCATCGCCTTTTGTTGTGTTTTGCTGACTCGATTTGTTTATTAGAGTGAAATTAACAACTAACCCAATTCTCATTCACCGCCTTTTATGTTTTATAATTTCTCAACTGACCTACCCTAACTCAATCATCGTCATCATGTCTGAATTATGTGGAAGTGTGAATTGCTCCCTAAGAAGTGACCTAAATGCTGTTATGGTGATCTGCAGTGGTCTTTGTAGCGAGTCATTCCATGCCCTTTGCATTAGCTTGAGTAAAAGATCCATCGCGTACCTAAAAGATGCAAGGACATCACTCCGTCCCACATATTACTTGCTATTAAGTGTCTCAGTGATTCGGTCAGTCTTGAAGTCAATGCAAAACCAATTTACAAAATATGATGACCTTCTGAAATCAGTTGAAGATTTGTCAATTTCACTCGAGCAATCTGCTATCTATAACAAGACTCAATTTAGAAACTTATCCATGCAGTTGGCTCAAAACAGTGACTTAATAAAACGAAATGACAAACATGACTTTAGTGAAGATTCAAAAAGTTTTCTATCTCATAGTGTTAAATCAATAATAAAATCTTACATCCCCACAATAACAGACTCTTTAAGTTCTCTACGGTCTTCCCTCGATTTTCATCTTCAAAGCACATCCAGGAGCAGCGTTCCATATCCGCCTAATAATGATCAGTTGCTCATAAACATCATGTGCCAAATAAGCGATTTAAGCAACGAGATAACCGAATCACGCGCGCTGTTAATCGATATTGCTGATCATCCGGATAAATTCCAGTAAAATCGAAGATATACCGGTGCAATCCCAGCCCCCACTGACTGCATCATACAACATCTCGATTCTGAGTTGCTTGAATCTGCAATTGTGGAACCACCAGTAACTCCTGGATCATCTTCTCCTCCACCACAACCCTCTTCGGTAAACGATGCTACTACACCAACTCCTGAACCCACAATCTCTAGATTCGGAATCTTATGGACACTTTCGGAGTGGAACACGAGATTAAAAAATGTTGAACAATTTCAACAAAGCCGAGTCAGTTGCCTTTTTAATAAGAGGTACACTCCTCGATCGAAACAGGCTAACTAGTCTCTTCAAATCTAAATTTAAAATAGATGTCAGCAACTGCCGTAAGATCTCCACCAACACCTTCAAGGTAAGCATTCCGTCAAAATATGAATGGATGTTTATCAACCCTGCTTCTGACGTCATCAATCTGGGTGGATTAACTATGGAAAGAATTAAATCGAATACAGGCAACAACAAACATCGCAAGGATACTACCTTTACCTCAAAATCCACTAAATCTAAAAAACAGAATAATGTTAATTTTAAGTCTAACCCTATACCGAAGCCTAACTCTTCCAAAAAAAACTCAACTCCTAACAAACAAACTCCTGATGCAAATTGGAGTTTTAAAGTTGGGACATTTCCTGTCTTCACTCCTCCTTCAATTCATACTGCCAAACGCGTATATACTAAACGTTCTTCCACCGCGTCCAACTCAATTCCTAAGCGCGTATCTTTCAATCTAGATCCACGTCCCAGTCATTTACAAAACCCAACATCTCCTCATTCCACTCATACAAAAACGGCATACCCCAACTTTATTCGCTCCCATATTTTAAATCCCTCCCCATGTTCTAAGCTAGACTCCCACACTAATACCACACCACCTTCTTTTTTAGACCCCATTCTTCCTCCAAAGGCAAAGTTAACCAAGCACCTTATCGATTCTGGGAAAGATGGCCGATATGTTCTCTCTCTCGTTTAAGAGACCGCAGATTATATGATAATGTTCGCTTATATCTCGCCTACCTACATGACAAGCCTGACTCTGTCTGTATCGACGGTATAACGAAAACCAATGCAATGGTTTCCATTCTGCAAGAAGGAATCCCCACTAATCATAATGATCTGCGGCAACTTTTTATACGTTTTCATGAACAATTAGATATGACTCTTGATGACGTGGCTAATGATCTCTCTTCTTTTGCGTCTCATGTTAGCTCCAAGCGCATCCTACACCCCCAGAGAACACGGTCTAGTTTCAAAAACTACCATCGCTCCTAATCCACCACTCAATTCTTTGCCGAAGCCTCACAAATATCTGTCCCTGTATTATCAAAACGTAAGAGGATCACGAACTAAGATTTCTGCTATATATCTTAATTCGCAGATTCTGCCATACGACATCTTTGCCCTCACAGAAACCAATCTCACCCCTGATATTAAGAATAATGAATTATTTTCCCAAGACTTCGATTTACACCGTGACGATGGTCTAGATAAAGAGGAGAATTTATATGGCCGTGGTGTACTTCTAGTTATACACTCTCGTCTCGAGTCTAGACCCTTTAAAAAGTCGTCCACTGCATTCTTCGAATTCGTTTGCGCTAGAATTCCTATTTGCAAATGCAACCTATATATTTGTTGCTGCTATATTCGCCCCTCTCAACCAATTCAAGGTTACCAGCAAGCTGTTGATGCAATCGACTGCATTTTTAATGCTGCTGATCCCAATGACGTTGTTATTTTTTTAGTTGATTTTAATCTACCTAAGCTTCTATGGACTCAGACTGATCAGTGCTACTATACTGCAACAAATCCTACCTCTGATAAAGAGAATCTTTTCATCGACTGCCTAACTGACTCTGGTCTATATCAATTAAGTGGTGTCACCAATAACATCGGCAGACAACTCGACCTAGTCTTCGCCACTGATACAGATAACTGCGTCGTTTTAGAAAGTAAACATCTGCTTTCTAAGTTGGATAGTTACCACCCTCCCCTTTCTCTTACGCTGACATATGACAATGGTCTTAATCCCGTTTCCTATGAATATTCTTACAGTTTTAATTTTCATAGGGCTAACTACGCCAAACTGAACAACCTCCTCAGTATGGTAAATTTTAACTTTCTCTACAATAACCCTAACCTTACGGTTAACGATGCTCTTGCATCCTTTTATACCGAAATTTTAAAATGTCTCTCCCAATGTGTGCCTTTTTTACCCAAAAGGAATCCCTCATCGTCACCACCGTGGTATAATAAAGAGCTGCGATCTCTTCGTAACAAGAGAAATAAGCTCTGGTATTCTTACTTAAAATCGCGTTCCGACACCGATTTCTTCTACTACCAGTCTGCCCAAATTAATTCCTCTGTACTTTGCCAAACTCTCTATAACAACTATTTAAACCGAATGGACCACACACTCATTTCCGACCCCAAAAGATTCTTTCAGTTCATCAAAACTAAAAGCAAATCGGATAACTATCCATCATCCCTAAATTTTCTTGATAGGTCCTCGGGCGATTCCCAAATTATTGCAAATCTCTTCGTAATCTTTTTTGGCCAAGCGTTCGCCATCCATTCCCAAGAGCTAGACCATTCTTACTTTACCTACTTAAACAGCTGCCCACAAACAACTTTGGAATCGGTGTCTATAACTTTAGAGCAAGTTAGAGATAAAATAATTAAACTCAAAGATGATTATTCTGCTGGCCCTGATGATCTTCCCCTTATATTTTTAAAGAAATGTCAAATGCATCTAGCCCAACCTTTTACAGCTCTCTTTCAGCTTTCTATCACCCAGGGATTATTTCCATCAACCTGGAAAAGGTCGTTTATTATTCCCCTACATAAAAAAGGTAGAAAAGACTATATTTCCAACTATCGACCAATTGCTAAGTTGTCCTGCATACCTAAGCTTTTTGAGAGCATTATCTATGACATAATGCTTTTCTATTGTAAATCTATTGTTTCCCCAAACCAGCACGGATTTTTCAAAGGCAGATCTACGACCACCAACTTAACGAAATTCGTATCAAGCACTTTATGTGCACTGGAATCTGGAAATGAAGTTGATGTGATTGCCACCGATTTCAGCAAAGCCTTTGATAGAATTTCTCATGATATAATCCTTCTAAAATTAAAGGCTCTTGGTTTCCAGATAAACTGTATAACTTGGGTTCAATCCCATTTAAATGAACGACTTTACTATGTTCTATTTAGGTCCATGGTTTCTGACCCAATTAAAGCCTCCTCTGGTGTCCCCCAAGGCAGCCACCTTGGCCCCTTATTATTTATTCTGACCATTAATGATGTTACTTGTATCATTAAAAATTCATACATATCTGTTTACGCAGATGATATGAAAATATTTAGATATATATCATCTTCCTCAGACAGCCTACTTCTGCAGCAAGATCTAGACAGGTTTTGTACTTGGTGTCAGAAGAATTTTCTTGAGCTTAACGTCAATAAGTGTCAGGCTATAACTTATACCCGTAAACGCCTCCCTACTTCACCTCGTTGCTATCTAATCTTTAATCTGCCTGTTCCCTTAGTGAATGAGTTGCGTGATTTAGGTGTTATCTGCGACAAGGAATTCAATTTCCGTTCTCACATTGATAGTGTAATAAAAAAAGCCAACTCTGCCCTTGGTTTTATCAAGCGCTAGTCTAAGGAGTTTTCCAATCCTTATGTTACCAAATCTCTTTACATAACCTTTGTTAGGTCTCTTCTTGAATATGCCAGCCAAGTTTGGTCACCCTACTACAGACCTCACATCCTCCGGATAGAAGCTGTTCAACGCAGGTTTTTACGGTTTGCTTTACGTGGTCTTCCCTGGGATGATAGCCAAAACTTACCACCTTACACTGACCGGCTGAAACTTATAAATTTACAACCCCTTTCTATACGCGGAAAAGTTGCCGACATTCTCTTTATTCATCAAATTTTAGTAGGTAATATCGATTGTCCTTCCTTACTTCAAATTATTTCTTTTAACACCAATCCCCGCAATCTTAGGTCTGTGCCACTTTTCCGGCTCAATCTTCACAGAACGAATTACGGACACCTGGAGCCAATGTCTAGGATGCTTCGCGAAGTTAACGATGTTCTGCCTCTCTTCGATTACCATCTCAGCAAACTCTCCCTCAAGAACATACTTATTTCCACCTATGCCTCACGTCCTAACTTTATTTAACCGCTCCCACCCTTTAGTTTTTAAGTGAAAATGTTAGTTTTAAGTATATGTTTGCTTGCAATAAGCTTAATAAATCTGTCCGGGATTGACCCGGGCCGCAAAATCAAAAGTCTTTTTTGAAAACGAGTTCGAACATCCCGAAAAGGAAAATTTATCTTGTGTTTTCCTTCAGCATTAAAACAAGCATACTCGTATTTCTCAATTTCTAATAAATGTATCGCCGTCACATCTTTCCCCATTTGAATAGTACACTGTCTTAACTTAACACTTAGACAAAAAGTCAAGCTGCATTTCTATCCCACAAAACCAATCAACTTGTTTTCTTCAAAGTATCTCTCAATACGCATCCTGTCTTCATTGGTCTTAAAATAAAATGTAGACATTTTCTTTCCATGAAATCATATTCTCTTTCGTAATAACGCGTATTTCTCAATCTTTCAATTCCATTTCTTGCCGCAATGTTAATCACTCCCATAGAGTTAATATCCCCATTCTCGTCAGCTAATAGCAAAAATACGTCACCAACTTCCAAAACGTCTTCGACTCTTTTAATTTTCAAAATTTCAATACTACCTCATTGAAGTTTGTAATGACTACTTTTAATATACCTCTTACTTCTATTCTCTGACACCCCCAAAGAACGCGTTCAAATTTTGAGAACTATTATCATTCCAAGCCAACTGTACCGTTCCACACAAAATGATGGTCCAACTTCAATTAGAAAAATGTCTTAGCAAAAAGCAAAAAGGAATGGCAGTGGTTAAAAGCCCATGCAGAAGCTTGTCGAAACAGCCAAGGAAGCCTGGTGGTAAACACTGGCGATTCTAAGAATTTTTAAGAAACACTTCTGCAGACTGTTTAGTAGCAAAGGCGACCGCTATCAGGCAAAATGGCTAATTTAACAAAGACGACGGCAGTCAAAAATTCCTGCCACCTGACCAGAACAGGACAAGGATAGTCGTATCGGATTGAAGCTGATGATGTGAAATTAGGCGGAATGAATTGGAATCTTAATATTGTTTGCCTTGTCAATAAAAAAAGGATATCCCCTAAAGTTTAAACTTTGAGAACATCAGTCCCATATTCATCGAATATTAGTATCTGTCTATGTACAATGCTACTTGTATGTACATATGTGAATGGCTGAATTTTTTTTCGATTTGTTAATCGCTCCATATCAGTGCAGTTCCAGGCCGGACAAGAGCTGATTGACTCCTGATCGCTTTTTTTCGGCTGGTATTAGGAAATATTTAAGGAATCGATCAGATCAGATTTCAAGGCAGCCTATGACAGCGTAAATAGAAACAAGTTATAAGTTATACAGAGTTATATTGTACTTAATTTGAAATTTCCACGAGGTGGTAATAGAAGGTTTTGCTTCCAATATCGAGACTTAGTATGGGGATAGATGTATTTGCAAATCCTTCCGGATATGACACAATGTTCAAATCCGCCCATTTCACATTAAACCCCAAAAATATTTTGCGGCCCCGTTTTTCGTCAGTATTATAAGACCTACATATACATACATATAACGTTTTAGTAGGTTAGAATTTAATCAACTGGACGTGTCTGAAAGGCAATGGAAGTAGGATGCAATAAAAATCTCTTAACCTACCTTATATTTCATCGCAGTAACCGAATTCTTTAAATCGGAGGCTGTTCTTTGTAGGACATACTACGTTTGCACCTGAAAGATCATGTTTTTAAAGTAACTTTTCCTTGCCAAATGCCTTATTGGGAGCATAAACCGTCTTACATGGGTGTCTTTTTGAATCGGTGTTATATTTATGTATGTAATCCATTCTTGTAACCTTTCTGAGATTAAGCACAAGACCAAAAATGCTTTTCATAGCCTTAATCTTGGCTTCATCAACCGATTCTACTTCTTGACAAGGTTGGCTTGCAAAACTGTAGGCATTGCAAAATTTTTTCGAATTCCACCGTCATATTTGGTAACTATTTATTTGCAAAATGAGAAATTTTGAAAACTGATCCTCGCATTTGATCCAAATACTCGTATCCAGTCGACTTCGATAAAATCAACCCATCTTACATTTTAGTGACGGCTTAAGCCGTACAATTTTTTACTAAGGGATTTGTAAGCTTTAATTAGTGTTTTAGTCTTCTTCACAAAAAAGTAGTTTTTCTGCTTGTCCTCATTGAATGCTAACACAATAGTTTATTTTTTTGATGATGTGCTAACGTTTAGTAATATCAGAATATTTCAGATTATACTCTTTTTGTTTGATGGCATCTTGTTCATAAACGAATCAAAACTGCCTGAACTGAGAAAAGCCATTTTTGAAGTGCTTGAACTCAAGGTATTTTCATCTAAGGACATGCCTCTGTTTTTTTTTTTTTTTTATAATTTGCGCGCGCTCAAGGGATTTATGTACCCTTAAAATGTTTGCACACAGCGTGTTCGAAGGAAAATCAGGGAGGTTTTAAATGTTTAAAGTTTATAATGACTAGGGAATAAAGAGTTAGGCAGGGCATTCCATAAGCGAGTTGTACGGCTTAGGAACGAATCACGATATTTTAGAGTACGTCCGAAAGTGGGCTTGAGTGTATACAGCATTCGTAGCAAGACGGGTGTTACGGTTAAAACTTTGAGGGGGCGGAATGCTACCGACGATATCAGAGGTGCACTGGTTGTGGAAATAGCGATAAAACAGGGTGAGACACAAGACATTACGTCGGTGTTCGACGGTGTCCATTGTTTGAGTGATATTGGTATCACCTATGAGTCTCTAGGGAACGTATTAGTGTGGCTTTATTGTGCGCAGCAAGCTGGATGAGTCGACAGTTTTAAACCAGTTTATACTCATAGTTGAAGGACTTGAGCCCTTTAAGGGATGTTTAGCTACCTGAAAATATGTTAATGTGTGATCTACGGAGATTTCTTTTCTCTGGCGATGAAAGTTTGTAGTTCGAACCGAAATTTCCGGCTTTTATCCCATTTGTCCTTTTCGATCTGTCAGCACAAAAGTAAGATTCAAGAAGTGATTAGTACGAGTACATTCCCGGTCACAATCTTCTTAACATTTATGTGCAGGAATGTGATGTCAAGGAGTACTTCAAACCTAGATGCCGAATGGCACCCGACTTGGCTAGTTTTTGCATCTTCTGAAGGTCGGAATGGGCGCTGATTATTGATTGATTACTCTTTCTTACTGAGTTGGCGATGATGAGAACTTTTGGTTTTCCCATTTCTTACAAAGAGCCTGGGCCCAGGAAGGATCTGTTCAGAATTGTCCTCCAGATTAGTTTATGGCTCTAAAATATTTCATTTGTTTTGAGAAATAGATTTGTGAGGCATGTAGCGATTGGAGACTTAAATTTTTTCTTCTAGTAGATGAAATAAGGACGGTTAACTGTTAACAATTAATATTCAACTCTTCTGTTTGGCAGAAGGTAGTTTGCATTGTTTAGCAATATCCTGGTTTTCTTTGCCTATAGTTATTATGATCTATCTTTTAGTTGGAAATCGGGAATTATAAAGGTCGATTAGAATAAAGTTCACTACAATTACCAACAGTAATAGGTAAAGTACGGCGAACTTGAGGGTTTTGGTGGAGATCGAGGGCTGTACAAGTCTGGCAGTGATTATCCCGCTAGTATGTGTATCTTACACTAGCTAGGGATGGTTGCTGGGTAGCTATTTTTGGCAGTTCGCTTCCTCTCACCATCATACCACTACAGGTGCTCCAGTGATGTTGCAGATACTTGGGCAAATAAACAAAATAAGATGCACTTAAATGGACTGAATAAGGGTTCTACATACTATACGAATAATGTGGATCGTCTACTTTGTAGATTGTTAGCTTTACTTGCCTTTCAGGATTCCGGGATAAGGAACGATAATGTATAATATACTATATGAGCAATAGTTTGCCGTCTATCTTACTATGATACACTAATTTCTCAACTGGGAAAACCATTTGTCAGTAATTTCGATTTAATTAAAAAATTTACTCAAGCATCGTTAATCACGGAATGGAACAGTTTTCCTTATTTGGTTTAGTTTCATGTTCTAAATTTATTTTTGGGTGCAATTGCGTTTGACGTCTTTAGGGGGAAAAAAAAATAAGAAAATGATTTACCAAAAGGTTTGCTGTTCGGGTAGTGTGCAGATTATTAATAATTAATTATATGTTCTAAGCGCCTTGACTGATCAAATTGCGATTTGCATCCGGTTGTTTGCAAGATTGCATCATATCTGCTTAACTTATTTGGCTATGGGATTACTTGAAGTTTTCCAAGAAACTTTATTTAAGTAATAAGTTTGCCGTGAACGTGAAATTAAATATTGCGATACAAATGTTGGTTTGAGTATTAACCTATTTGATTCAACAATTAAAGTTGAATTACGAATTACAGGTTAACATTGCAGCCGAAATATCTTAATTTGTTTTACTATCTTCCACACTCATGCGGATCATAACAATAGAAATTTGCAATGAAACTTTCCAAAGAATTTTGAGAAATGTCAAATATTTGTCAACACCATTTTTTCAAAACTTATTTACACCCCTATTATGGTTAGCGAATTTTTTGGTATTACAATTAGCGAATCGCAAAAATATCATTCGTCTCAAACTTCAAAATTTAAGCGAATTATGACTTCACTTTATTACGGTTAACGAACGTTCGACCAGAACTTCATTTCTTCTGTCAAAATCACTCGCATTGCATTTTTTTGTGACAAAGGTGGCCATACGCATGACTGGAATAAATTAATATAAAAGTATAGTATATATGTATATTAGAAAAACAATACCAGAAAATCTTTAATAAAACCAATCCTCGCCGGTTTGAAAAGCTAGTCGAATTGATGGAGGTATACCCATAAATGGCAAAGGGCTTGGGGCAACTTGTTTCATCTATGAAATGCCGAAAATAATGTTAATAAACATGTGCCGTTGAATTGAATTCTTTGGGTCCTCCTGCACGTGAAGGAAAGGAATGGCCCAACGTAATTTTGTAAATAAAAGTTTGCTAAAAAATTTAAAATGCTTAAGGTTTGGTTGGATTACAAGCTGAAAGTAAAAAAAAAAAGTTACTTATCATAAAAAAGAAGTAACTCTAGCGGAGGCGGGCCCTCTTCAAATATTTTCTTGTCTCCTCAAGAAAAGGTTGTAGATGGACTGCTCAGTTTTCCACACAACATCGATCTACTTGGCACTACTTTCGGAGTAAGCGAAGGCATATCGGTGCCGCTATCAAAAGAGCAAGTTCATATATGTAGATGAAGAGCAGCAGAATACGCCCGTCCATGTGACTGCTTTACCTAGTACTAGTCGAGGAAGGAAAGAGAATTAAGTAAGGGAGGACGCCAAAATAAAAATTTTCGAAAATCGAACAATCAGATCTCGATCGAAACAGCATTATTAGACACAGGAAGATTCACAAGAAAGTCTTGTGAAGTGGGAAAAGAAAACGTATGTTGCTGAAAGTCAAAGAGAAGAGTTAGGCCAAAGAAAACATACATATAGTAAATAGAAAAGAGCCAAAAAAACAAAGAAAACATTGAGATAAAATTGCGGAAACTGGAATTGAAATCTTTGAAGTATAGGGTTTTCCAATAAGGACTTGACAACTTTTTTTTTTTTAAATAAAACGCAAACCATTTGAGATATTTCATAGCTTTATTATCGGCTTGAAGTACAATCAAAACGTTTATGAATGGAACTCGACTTCGTTCATATGGCCACCGCGGGCACGTTTGCAGCGGTCGATTCGTTGGACCCAATTTTCAACTACTCGGCCACATATTTCGGCCGAAACGACCGCTATTTCGCGTTCAATGTTGGCACTGAGCTCTTCCAACGACTTAACGTAGACCCAACGTAGCCCCCGTTATCGTCGACGAAAAAATATGGCCCAATAACGCCACCGGCTTGCAAACCGCACCAAACAGTTATTTTTTGTGGATGAAGTGGTGATTCATGAAGCACATATGGATTTTCACCCGACCAATAACGCATATTTTGCTTATTGACGAACCCATTGAGCCAAAAATGAGCTTCGTCATTGAAGATGATTTTGCGATGAAATTCATCATCTTGGCGCATCTTCTCCAGAACCCAATCGGAGAACGTACGTCCCTTCAAATGGTCCATTGGCTTCAATTCTTGAGTCAGCTTGATGTTGTATGGGTGTAAACCAAGATCCTCACGCAAAATATGCCATAATGTGGTCTGAGCGATGCCCAATTCTTGAGAACGGCGTAGAATTGACTGATTTGGATCATTTGCTACGGACGCCTGAACGGCAGCGATATTTTCGACACTTCGACCAACCCGCTGTCTCACTGACACGGCAGCATCACACAACGAATATGTAGACTCAAATTTTTGCACTAAACTTGTTATTACCTGTCTACTAGGGCGAGAATTACGACCGAAAATTGGAGTTAACGCTCTCAAAGTTGCAGTCACCCATTCCGAATTTCGGTAGAAAATTTTTATAATTTGCAGAGTTTCAGTTCAGTTTCTATGCATTTTTTATTTATGTCACTTAAATTACTCTTACTTGCTAGACAAAAAAACGCTTTAAAATTAGCTTAAATAACTTAAATTTATCTTAAACTAACTTACTGGCCCTATGCAGGCACTCTAAGTTATACATAATACTTAAATACTATGTCTTTCGACGTATCTTACAGTCTAATTTTATTTGTATTTTAACATTAATTAATACTAAAACTAAGAAAACATTTTTTAACAAAAAACTTAGTTACATGACCTTTTTTTTTTATTTTATTATAAAAATTAAAACTAAAAACTTACAGACTACCAAAAAATAAATCTTAATCTACTTAACCTACTTACATCTAACACAAATTTAGACATACAATATATATATGTATATACATAATATATATATACTAAATATATAAATACATGTAAACATATATATATATATATATTTTTATTTTTTTTTCATGTTTTTTGTTTTATTAATTTTTTTTTGTATTTATGTATTTTTGCTCTTAAAAACTATCTTAATCATACCTAAAACTATGTAAGCCGGCCAAGACTAATAAAAATAGTCAGACGACCGACTTTGCTTCCTATAGAGCTACCTAGTACTGGAAGAATTGGACGACGAAACTTCCCCTCCTTCAACTAGCCACCAAAATTGTTGGTGCTGCCGAGCAACATCCCTCATGTCGCGACTCCCTACCGACCTACTGAACCGGAGACGCTCCGCACTGCCATGTGCAACGTCTCTATCGTAGTTGAGTCGCCTGTCCGCAGCTGTTCGAGCGACGTGGAAGATTAGGGGCACCGCCAATCTGTCCTGGATCAGACCTTTACTATCTAGATAGAGGAACGCTTCTGGAGGAATGAAGCCGTCAAAGCGAACTCTCTCGTGATACATATAATTGGGGTAGAAAGCCCCGGAGATCAGGTTGTTCGATGAGGTCATTGCTCTTGCAATGTGCCTCCGAGTCAACTTAATGACGAAATTGTCCACTCTTATTAGGTTCGCCCTATTGTACAGGACCTCATTGGGATAGAATTTTATGTACTGAGACTCTGGTGTTCTGTATAAGCGAAGACAAGTCCTAAGACAAGCCCTCTCAAACACCCGAATCTTTTCCAATAAACTTGCTCTCACATTGAACCACACGGGACATCCAAATACAAGCATAGGCCGGATAAGGGCCATGTAGCAGATCACCTTCACCCCCGCATCGAGTTGGCTGTTATAAAACAGTCTCTTTGTAAGAGCAAAAGCACCTTTGGCTCTGGCCAGAGCAACATCTATATGTTTGTTAAAATACAGATATTGATCAAGCCAGATCCCAAGGTATCTGACTACATTTCGACAGGCAAGTGGCTGTCCGTTTTGTCCGACGATAGAAAACTTTCGCCAATTCTTTCTGGTATCCTTAGAGGCCCCAGACAAAGGCGTCCTAAACAGAATGGTTTCCGACTTCTGAAAGTTGATTTTCAACTTCCAGTCATCGCAATATCGCTTAATTTTGTCGAAGTCACGTTGCAAAAGCATATTAATGACCTCAATCTTTGGACCCGATCTGTACGCGATTAAGTCGTCTGCGTACGCTATGGCATGGTGAAGTGAACCTATCAGATCACTTGTGTAAATGTTGAACAGGATCGGCAAATTTACCGCACCTTGTTGCAGACCGTTTTTAATGTTATAAGTTCCAGCAGAAGTCACATCGCCATTCTTCACGATGAACTGTCTACTGGAGAGCATATCAAAAAGAATATACAGCAGTGGTTTACTAATGCCCAACCTGTCCAGCTTGAAAAAGAGTCCCTCTAACCATACGGTATCGAAGGCTTTCTCCAAGTCAATCAGGCAGGCACCAGTGCACTGTTTCTTGCCTTTGTTCCATTGGATATCAGAAACCAGTTTAGACGCAGCATGAATGATATCATGCCCCGCCTTGAAACCGAATTGATTATCCGGAACTATATTTTTGTCCTCAACCCACTTAGTCAGGACTCTATTGATCACCTTCTCGAAAACCTTACTGATGCTTGGAAGAAGACTGATCGAGCGGAGATTCGCCGGATTGGAAGTATCTTTATCCCTTTTGGGTATGGGATGTACCACCGCAGTTTTCCAATGCGCTGGATAATGTGCATTATTCATTGCATTATTAAACAGGGTGGTATAAATGTTCACCGCTTCTAGAGGGAGATGTCGAAGCACAATGTTCGGTATTTCATCGGTTCCCACTGATTTCTTACTTCTAAGTGATTCGAAGATCGTTTGGAGCTCTTCCTTCGAAATGAACGGGGGTAGTACCCTATCGTTGGTGATGACATTATTTGCCATATTCTCGTCACTGAACTGGGTGAAACCCGAGCTCTCGAATCGCCAATTCACAATTTCATTTCGAAGGTAGAAATTGTGCACAAGGACTCGATTCTCCAGATCGTGGTTCGGGCCAATGACAACATTCGCCTTGTACACTTCCTGGAAAGTCGCTCCTATAGCCTCTACCTGCTCCTGCGGATCCTCGATCACAAAGAAGTTGTCATCATCAACAGCCTCATTCGGATCTATGCCCGCTGCTACCAGTATTTGTTCGTTGTTCGTCGTTCGGGCGATTTTAAGACAAGGAAGGTCGTTCTGATTATTTCTCCGAAATATTTTATTTATTTGCGGGAACATATTCGCGTTGCTGGTGTTTACAGCCCGAATTTTATTGTTCCAATACAAACTTACAGATGCTCTGTAATTTTCCTTTATTAATGTTTGGAGGTTTTTAATCGACGACTTCAGTGTCATGATCTCCGGGTTATGTCTGTCAGTAAACTGTCTGTACAAGGTTTTTAGTCTTGACAGCAGTCTACTTTTATGTCGGTGCAGTGCGTCAATAGTTGCGTTGCGGAATAAGTCTTCTTCGTCAGTGTGTTGATACCGAGGTATCGTTTTGTCCATTGTTCGTTTAATTGTCTCATCCATTAGTTTTAGATACCTGTCAATCTCCTCGTTTGACAGATTTCTGTTGGACGGTGGGTAGAGCGAATTCGAGGAGAGTGCTCTAGTCAGTGTTCTGGTGAAGTGTGTCCAACGCACCCTACTATAATTGTAGGAGTGCCTTTGAACAAACTCATCCAATTCCGCAATTTCGTTGGGAAAAGTTATTTCGGTGCTGAGACCGCAATGGTCACTGTCATACACGAAAGTGCGTAGACAGTTTGTAGTTTGTTGGTTAGTGCATGTCAGTTGTATTCGTGAGTCGAACAGCAGAAGATCCAAATAGGACCCGTATCTGGGAAACGACGGACTATCCGTCGCCTTAAGCCCGAGTCGATACATTACACTGTGCTGACTCCACCAATTGAATAGTAGGTTCCCTCTAGTATTTGGTGTATTATTTCCCCAATCACTATGTTTGGCGTTAAAATCTCCGCCGATAATAAAATAGTTGTCTTCCAATTCCAGCCTCAGAAATCGAAAAAGTGTCTCGAGCTCTGAGATAAATAAGGTGGATTGAGTAGCCTTAGGTGCATAGACAGACATCATGTACAACCGCTTTCCACTACGGAGAGGGATACACACGATGCATACTTCCAGCACCTGGAACCTACGTACTACACGACTGTATACTCTTTTAAAACGTATACCTTTTCGTACGAAAATTGCAACGCCGCCTCCCTGAATGGAGTTGGGTCGGTTTCTCCGTACTATTTTGTATCTTCTGTGCCTCATTTTGTGTCTCTTGGTAAGCTTAGTTTCGCTAACCAAGAGTACATCAGGGGCTTGGTCTTCAAGCAACTTAAATAGTGCGGCTCGTCGTTCGAGCCTAATCAGTGAATTCACATTCACAGCAAGGACCTTCAGGGTTTGCTCCGCCACGTACGTACCCATTACGGCAAAAGGTGCGTTAGGCCAGGCAGCAGTGAGTATACTTGATCCACCCGCGCGGTCTGTTCAGTTAAATGACGTTGTAGCTGAGCCATCTGCCCCTGGATAGAGAGCAAGATAGCTAGCATGTCAGGTACTGGTTCCGATGCTCTGGGCGCTGGGGCCTGAGAAGCAACCTTCGCTTGCTGTACCGTATTTCCCCTACCTGCCGCCATTTGGGCGTAGGTAACATGGGGAGTAACGGCTGGAGTTTGCAAATGCACGGGTGGACGTTTCACTTCCACTTTCTGCTGCCGGGCCAGATTTATTCTTTTGATATACTGGAATTTGGGGCAACCCCGATAATTTGCGGTGTGTCCCGTGTTCCTACATAAAGCACAAGAGAGTTGGCTTTTTTCAGACGTTCCGTCCTTACCCAGAGCGCATTCCTGGGACTTGTGGTTCTTTCCGCACTTCACGCATCGAGGCTGCATTTCGCAGTTCGACGCGGCGTGCCCGAACCTTTGGCAGCGAACACATTGTAAAATGTTTTCGCTCCTCTTTAATTTCTCCCAGTGGACAACCTGGTAGTCTAAGACTTTAATACTCCTTAGACCATCCAGATTGCTGGTGGGACTTAGCTGGACTAGGAAAATCGGCAGTTGCCGCTTCTCCCTTTTGGCTCTGGCTGTGGTGAAAGGCTTGACCCCCACGAATTGGAGCCCTTCGCATTTCTTCTCTTTCAGCAGTGCAAGGAGCTCCCAAGGATGCTCGGCCTGTTATGTTTTATGTTAATTTCATTAAAATATACAACCGCGTGATCGGAATGCAACTTTTGACGGCATGAGTACACTCTTTTAGATCTTAAGCCACCAACCAGACAGAGGCCCGTGTTAAATGCAGGAAACATAGCCGCCGTAGCGGCCAGTATCGAAAATGACCTATGCTGAGTCAACCCGGCTTGTTTTGCAGTTGGATTTGGGCCTACATCCGTATAAGATTGTGCTCAAGTAGAACAACCCTAGACAACGTCCTGAGGTCTCTAATTCTGCGCTGCAAATGTTGGATGGAGATTCGGATTTTGGCCAGAAAATCATCTTCTCGGACAAGGCCCATTTTTGGCTCAGTGGCTATGTCAACAAGCAAAATTACAGTTATTGGAGCGACAATTGTTCGGCCAAGCATCAATGCATCCAGAAATATTGAAATGTTGCGGTTTATGGTATGAAATGAGGAAGGAGACACAGTTACTATCAATGGTTTCAGGTATAGAGACTATGTTAACTGACTTTCTGTGGTCAGAGCTCGACAAAATCATAAAATCGATATATCCAAGCTGTGGTTCCAACAAGACTGGGTCATCTCACGGCGAGCGTTCATAAATTGTCCGCCGCGGTCATGCGATTTGACATCACTCGATTATTTTCTTTGGAGCTACGTCAAGTCCTTAGTCTACGCTAACAGTACAACCACTTTAAACAAGCTTCAGACCAACATTCGACACGCTATTGCCAGAATAGCGATACTCATATTGGACGGAATCATCAAAAATTGGACCAAACGCTTAAAGCACTGCCAGCAAAGCCAAGGCGGCCATTTGAATCTTCCATGCATAATGACATGAACGTAGCTGCAAAATAATGCCAAAATCAGTTCTATAATTCACACTGTTCTTGTTTTATTTAAAAAAAATTTCCTATCGTCCTTATCTGGTCGCCCTTTATATTGGTACTAACTAGCAACAATCAACAATCAATATCCGACGGCTGATGGTATTAAAGCTGAAACAATCAAAGTTAACCTGAGAATTCATAGCGGGAAACTAGAACTCCTGATCTTAGGAAAAACAACCGTGAACTAAAATTGTTTTTTGTAGGTCGTAGCGTCCTTGCGATTATTCCGACGACGGCAGTGGAAAAGCAAAATTTGCGTTGGGTGTGGTGTCCAAAACGGAATCGAAAGTCACGACTATTCTGTTCCAATGTAGAGTCATAAAACCTTACGCAAAATACGCCATAATGTGGTCTGAGCGATGCCCAATTTTTGAGAACGCCGTGGAATTGACTGATTTGGAGCGTTTGCTACGGACGCCTGAACGGCAGCGATGTTTTCGACACTTCAACCAACCTGTTCTCTCACTGACACGGCAACATCACACAACGAATATGTAGACTCAAATGTTTGCACTAAACTTGTTATTGCCTGTCTACTAGCAATTACTAGAATTACGACCGAAAATTGGAGTTAACGCTCCTAAAGTTGCAGTCACTGACTCCGAATCGGTAGAAAATTTTAATAATTTGCAGACGTTGCTCGTTCGTGTACTTTACTATGATGAAAATGTTGAGTTTACTGGATAAATTGATAGTGACAGTTTGATGATTAGTCAAAGAGTGCGTTCACAAATTAAATTCAAAGTTGTCAAGTCCCTATTGGAAAACCCTTTATAATAATTCTGACTGCATTTATTCTTTTATTTTATTTATTTTTCTGTTTTTAACTAGTTTAACAAATGACAAATTGGAAATTAGTACATATGCTCATATATTTTGTTAATTGTTTTTAAATTATTCCTAAATAGTTAATTACCCTATAGAGAAGCTAGGATTTCATTTCGTCTACGATTGCCTTCCAAATAGTTGATCGGTAGATCAACCTTATCTTTTTAAATACTCATGTCGCAAACGAACAGGAGCTACAATTCCAATGTGAGTTCACTCAACGCATTCAACTACTCCTGGTATTCTTGTCTTTGTGTAAAAATATTGTCGAGCATTTTGTTTTTCCCTCTCTGACATGTTAACCCTTATCCAAACTGAGAAAATTTTCGTTTTCAGAACCTTAAGTACTTCCGATAAAATAACATAAACGAGTAGATCAATGTCATTACCAACGCTAGTCTGATAGCTACCATTTTTCACTTGAATGAGAATGTTCGCTAACAGCAATACCACGACAGGAGTAATTCGCCTGGCAATTCGAATTGAGGTGAACGTTCGATTCGCTAAACATTTTTTTTTTTTTTTTTTTTTTATAATTTACGCGCGCCTAAGGGGTTGATACCCTTTTACTGTTGCCAGGGCGCGGGCGGAAAGATAGAAGGTAGAGAAAGGAAAATTGTTTTGTAGTGGTTTGAAACTCAAGTGTGTTTGGTTTCGATATTCGCTCTCCAGGGGTGGGAAGTCCGAACAGGACGGAGAGTTTTTCTTCACTCAGAGTGATTCGAGATATAATTCTCAGTATTTTTTTCATTGCTTGAAACTCTTATAACAGCCAAATCTACGTGTCAGTGTTATGTCTTCACACGCAGAATTTTTTTGTCTGAGTTCCAATTATACAATGAAAAACTGATTTTGCCATGGGCAGGATTCGAACCTGGACCCTCCGAATGAGAAGCGTTTGCTACTACCACTACACCACGGCCACCCCACATGATAGGAGTGTACATTGGTTCACCAACCGAGAGATGAACCCTTAAGCAGAGTCGGGACGTTTTTGACGGCTTTGAAGTCGACGAGATTGTCGATCTGTTATTTGATCGAAGGCTTTCCTAGCCGGAAATCTCCCCGATATCGACCAAACAGAGACAGTCTGTCATTATAATTAAGTAGCAGATAAGGGATTATTAATGAAAATTATAAAAAGTATTGGGTACAAAACGGAGACCTGGGGCATACTCTGCATTGTTTTGTGTATTTCAAATCTATTGAACAATAGGTTAATTTTACATTATTTTTCAAAAGAGACTGATGCAAAACTGGATCAAATGGCTTTGAAATCTCAGTTGCAACTATCTTGCTTTCGCCAGATTGGTGTTGACCTTGCTTGTTGTTACCAAAACCGTGCTGCTGTCCAGAAAATGTTTCCGTATCGTTAGTTATTTCCTGCGTTTTGTCAGCATTTCCATAACTTTAGAAGAGCGAGAAAAAGATTCATCGTATTGGACAACGGGCTGAACAAATATGACACTTTTCACAACACTTTCCGCAGCAAGCAGATTGGTCTTGTCCAAAGAACTGGCAACTATCAGAATGTCATTTTAAATAATTGTGATGACAAATGGGGCAGAATTCGCATGTCTTCGACGACGAATAATTTCTAAAACCTTTGAGACGCTGTATCCCAATCACTCCTTGCTTGTATGAACTTATTGCGAATTTTTTCACGTAAGCCCAAAGCCTAAATCGATAACCTTGACAGCCTCTTTACGGCTCGAGTCGTATCATACTTTTTGGTAAGGGCTTTTTTTTTCTTATACCGTCATGCCAAAACCGGAAGTAGCACCGAATTCAAAGTCGATAAACAGGCGGTTGGTATCGAATCGATATCTTCGTTTTTCTTAGATCTTTCGCAAAGAGAATATCTAATAGAACGATGGCTTTAACGTCCTAAAACTTGCTTGATAGAGACAAAGAATCGAAAACGAAAAGAGAAGTTTGTGTAATTTTTCTGTTCATTTATTTATTTTAAAAATTTAAAAAAATAAAACTGCAATAACTGTTAGCACATTGAACAACCACAAAACTGAAATGTATCTAGCAGATATCTAAACCAACGCGTTTTGCTGTTGAAAAAAATAAGTGACATCTATTTGTTAAGGAGTGAAACGTATGATTTTGATGATAGGGTTACCACTTTATTGATTTAATTGATAAGTACTATTTGCGTTCAAATGAGCTGCGGTAAATTACGATTGCCATAATTATAACACTCAAAAGTGGATTTCGATGAAAAAGTGAAATTTTAAATAAATATTAATATGTATATATACGTTTAATTCGTTTGAATATTTGAATGTTGACAGCCATTTTCTTGTTTGAATGTGAAATATTGATTGATAAAAGTCATATGAGTAACTTTTTTTTGCTCCAACATATTCTAGCAATTTTTATCATAGATGGACTATATAAGGCTCATGTTTTAATTGCTCCCTCAATTGGAACTAGAGTCAAATCACATTTCTCAAATATGACATTTATGTTCACTATATTTTGGCAAATCACTACGCCTGTGTCATGGTATACAAGAAATGGTATTGTTTGTGTGAGTTCACTTGATAGAACTTATTTCTTTCAATGTAATCGCTTTATTTACAATTTAAAACTCAATCGCTTTGCTTTTACTTTTCCTTACCTTTTACTTAAAACCCTTTATCACTACTCATAATTTATAATTCAAATTCCACTTTATCCCACATTTGTGGGCATCTTTTGAGAACGGTCTGTACTATCCAGCGTTCCATACGCCTTTCCATTTTACCAGAATATTGGCTAAAAGTTTCCATTCTCCAATGGTTGAGTGTCCTGCAAATCAAATATGGAAATCTTCTGTTAAGTATGAACTACATTCGGCAAAAAAATCAAAAAGTGAAAAATGAAAGCTCACACACATACGCATCTGCCTCCTGGTAGTAAAAAACTGACCCAAAAAGCTATTTTTTTACATTTGAAAGCTTTTAGAAATCATAAACAAAAAGAATTTTTGCTTTGATGTGACGTGCAATGACAACAAAACTTTGAAAATCTCACAAAAATTAGGGTCGTTTGTTTAAAATCTGCGTGAATCACAGCCCTTTCAATATGAAATCAGGAACTAATACATTTTTTTTTTGTGAATGTATTAGTTCATTCTGAGCTTTCAAAAAGTAAAATACTTGAAAGTTAAGGGGTACTCCAACTTTCAAGTAAATTACTTTTTGAAAAGTTGAGAGAAAACTACAGATTTGTAATTGTGAAAAAAGAGACAAAACATTTTCGTGCACACACTTTACTTTTTGCCGAATGTAGTTCAGCCTTTATTCAAATATAGATATTCTAGTCATATTCTAAGTGGTTATCACAGTATTTTTGTTCCCAAAATTTGCTTTCTATGCGTCAAAGTTATGGAGCCCTTCGTCTAGTTTTTGGTGTGCATTCTCGTCCATCTGGCCAACCTATTCGTCAAGCAATCAATAAATGTACATTTAAGTGGGCAATACACGAAAGCGTGTCGCGAAATAAGGCCGACAGGATACGTGTTATCAAATCAGCAGAAGAAGCCATGTGTCTAAAGCCATCTGAATAACATAATAACGAACCGCTTGCTGGGCTGAACAAAATTTTGCATGACTTTTTCGCATAATTCAGATATTCCACCAATTTCACGCCGAATGTTCGTCTTAAAGCCGTCTAAAATTTCTGGCTTGCTGCCAAAGATCAAAAATTTAATATAACACCAAATAAAAGTGTATAAAGCTGCTAGATCGGACAAGTGTGGCGCCCAATTAACAGAGTCATATCCGGCGGAAGAATAACCACCAAACTTCGTCTGCAATAAGTCGTGGCACCGTTCTGTTAACAGTACATACAGTCCAAGTTCCTCGGCATCATCTTGGAAGAAAAATGGAAATCACTACAAACAGTCAATTTCCGTACACATATATCACCTCTGGCTGTTCGTTTGTAATAACATAGCCTTTTAATCAAATACTAGTAATCTGTGATCAAAAAGTAATAAAACTTTTTAAATAAAACACTATCAGCTTATTATTTTTTCAAATTTATTTCTTTCCCTTCAAATTAAATGCCTTCGGATAGAACACACTTATGCCAACGTTTTTTCGGGAATAGCCAGAAATCAGACGGAGGTAAATTAGGCGAATCGGGCGATTGCGGAACGATATGAGTGTAACCAATATATGTAGTGCCAAACGACGCATTAGTGTGATGCAAAAACCAAGAGTTATCTGCCCATAACTCTGGCCACTTCGGACGAATGGCTTTATGCAAATAAGATCTCAACTTGTTAGATCTTTGAGCACCACCGGTCAAAACCAACTTGCAAACACTCAACTGGGAAGTCTTACCCTACCCGCCGTATTCACCAGACATTGCTTCTTCGCGGTATCCATCTCCTACTAGAAAGAGGGGGAAAAATAGCGACTAGCTATGGAAAACACTTTGAATATAATATATTGTACCGTTTTTTTTCACAATAGTAGGTCCTTTACTTATTATTCTCAAAATAGCTTTAGTGGTCAAACTCATAAGAATTCGTTCTATAGGATGCCTTACGTGAGTTAGAAATTTATACATCCATAAATCCAGTAAATGAGACTCTTTTTATAAAAACTTTTTGATTTAACTATTTAACTATAATACTTTTTATTTGGTAATAAATTGACTTCAACAACAATAAAACAAAACATACACTTAACAAATACAATATACATATCTAGGGCAATGGGCAAACCTATATAAAACCCGAGTTTAGCAGTACGAGTACTTCTACCTTAACATGAACGCAAAGCAGACTAATACTCAACAACACTTCACAGCACTCTGATAAATAATAGATTCTCAAGAACAATATAAAATAAAAATGCAACAAGGAAGCTGACTTCCATTGGCTGGCACCCTCAATACTACTCGAACAACTCCTGCAAGGATTCTTCATTCAGCGCGATCACCATCATGATGATTCCACCAACCAATATTCCTCCGATTTGAATGAGTGAGTCCTTCAAATCTTTCTTGCTCTCCATGGCCATGACAGGAATTAGATCAGCAAAGGCAATGTAGAGAAACGAACCAGCTGTGGCGGCATATATCCACTGAGTCATATTTGTATGTAGGCCTGCTATTAGTAATCCAACCGCCATACCAACAAAACTTAATACAGATGAGGCGATGTTGAGTAGTACCGCTCTGCGGATGCTTACTCCAGTCTGAAGCAGAAGGGCAAAGTCGCCCAATTCATGTGGCAGTTCATGGCACAAGACAGCAAAAGCTGTCGCCAAGCCAGTCACGGGATCACTAGCAAATGCAGCTCCAATAGCTAATCCGTCGGTGAGGTTGTGCAATCCATCTCCAAGGATAACCATGAAGGCTACCGGAGTTAAAGGACGCGATCCACTTTTCTTATCATTTTTTAACTCATCGAGCATAACGTTGATTTCTTTTGCCTCTGGATTCGCTGGAACTTCTATTGGGGCTGGTGTTGGCCTTGGGTGGTTATGACTGTGACTATGAGCATGATTGTGGCCGGAGTCTGAACCTTTCAATAGTGGCAGCATAGTTTCCAAAATATACATGAGGACAGCTGTTACGAAAGCACAGGCGCATATCATAACTGGACCGGTATGATCGTGATCTTCTTTGGCATTGCTCGTCGGAGGCTCTGATGAATGCGAAGATGATAATGCATGTGGTATAAGGTGCATGAAAGCATCGCCGCTCAATGTTCCAACGGCGACAGCAACAAGAAACTTAAGAATCTCTTGGTAAGCAATCGTTTTCATTAGTGGAACCAGAAGAATTCCTAGTAGGCCACAGGAAGATAACACAAAAATCGAAGCCGAAGCGTAGATCCAAGCTGAAAGAAATTAAAATCATTAGTTTCTTAAAGTTAAAATGGAATTCGGCTTTAATAAGATTTACTAAATCGAATATTTCGACTACAAAATATAAATATTGTACATACATACAATACGTGCATGTTTATTAAAACTAATAAGATATATTATATATGAAGCAAATTAAAGTAGCTGCAGCACTTAATGAAAAGTACAAAGAAACATGTAAATACTGGAAGGATTTTCTTTAAACGTTGATAAATAAATTTTTTTGGAATTTTAGCAGCAAAAAAGACACTCTATCAGGAACTACTTAAGAGTATATTCGTATCAAGCCGAAAATGGTAATATGAAGTAATTGGAGTAACACTCTAATTGTGGGGAAATACAGAAGAATTACTAGTACATATATGTATTTATTTATTTATATATGATCGACTTAAAAACGTTACAAAGAGAGTCCTGGCCCAAACCCGAGCGGCAGCAGCAGAAAACCTTTACCAGGACTTGGAACAAATATCCTCACGATCGGCAGATAGAAGACAAGCTATTCAAGAAGTTCAAACGTCGTACAATAGTAAAGTGCCAAATATTTTTAAACTAGCTGCGCAAAGGCGAAAAAATGCGTCCCCATAATACATCAAAGACTCCTACGGGCACTTTGATTTGAGGCCCGGATCAACCCCGGACAGTTTATTGGAAATGTTTAATACAAACATATAACTTAACAAACTAAACTTAAAACTATGACTTATAACTACTATTTCTACTTAAGCTAAGGTCTATAGACGGGAAAAATGGTTATTTAGGGAATTTCGAAGGACTGGGCTGCTGCAGTGGAAATCGAACACTTGACGTACCCGGTTTGTTTCACGTAGCATACAACACAGTGGCTCGTTGAGACCATAAGTTGTCCTGTGATTATTCGGACGAAAAAGGTAGACAGATCTTAAATGACACGGGTTGGTATTGATTGGGATTTGGGAGAGTATTGTGGGACAGTCAATGATACCAGTTAAGAGTTTGTGTATGAAGAGAATATCGGCGGACTTCCGACGTTTTTCCAAAGACAGGAGAACGAGTAGTTTTAATCGATTTACATAGGGGGGTAAAATATTGTGGTCAGCCCATGGTAGCGCACGTAATGCGAAACGCAGGAATCTACGTTGGACAGCTTCAATGCGCAGAATATGTACATCATAGTAAGGAGACCATATTTCGCTGGCGTACTCGAGAAGTGGACGAACAAAGGTTATGTACAGGGATTTGGCGATTACTAACAAACGAAAAGGACATCTGTGATAGGTGGCTTGAATACTGTAAGGACATACTTAACAAACAGTGTCCACGTGATCGCGTCCCTGCAGCTGATCCATTCGAAGAAGAAGTTGCTGACTTTTCAACAGAAGAAATAAGTATAGCTATCGGAAAAATGAAAAGCGGGAAAGCGGCGGGACCAGACAACATCCCATCAGAGTTTTGGTCGAAGATGGAATGTATCGGCAGTGAATGGCTGTCGAAACTCTTGAATAAAATAAAATGCGGACAAACTATGCCGAATCAATGGAGAAGTAGCTTTTTGGTTCCGTTATACAAAGGCAAAGACGACACGCGAGAATGCAACAACTATCGCTCAATCAAGCTGATGTCAACACGATGAAAATCGTTGAAAGAGTTTTAAACGAACGTCTTCGCAAAATCATAAAGCTCTACGATAGCCAGTGTGGATTCGTGGAAGGAAGATCGACGGTGGACGCAATCCAAAGCTTGCGAATATTAATGGAAAAACATTGGGATTCGTCAAAAGATCTGCACATGGTATTTATTGATCTAGAAAAAGCATTCGATCGTGTGCCTAGAGATCTCATATGGACCGCGTTGAGGTCTCAAAAGGTACCGGAAACGTATATACGAATGATACAAGACATGTATGGAAACGTGAAAACTGCTGTTAAATGTACCGCCGGACTTACGAGAGAATTTCCGGTAAATGTCGGAGTGCATCAAGGAAGCGTTCGTAGCCCTTTCCTCTTTAACGTGGCACTAGACTATCTTTTGAAAGATTGCATGCACGAAGCAGATGTAACATCGATTCTCTTCGCCGACGACGCAGTTATTCTAAGCGATAATGTCGTAGATTTACAAAACGTGCTAAGTAAATGGAAAGACGCGCTAGAGAAAAACGGGTTTAAAATAAGTTGCTCAAAGACGGAACATTTGTCCTGCCCATTTTCGGATCCACTGCGACCTATTCCAGATATAAAGTTGGACGGAATAGTTCTTCCGAAAACTACTAGGTTCAAGTATTTAGGATCAATCGCTAACGTAGAAGCGAAATGTGACGACGACGTAAAGCATAGAGTAAGTGTGGGGTGGATGAAATGGCGAGAAAATTCGGGAATCTTCTGTGACCGAAAATTTCCACTTAAATTGAAGGGAAAACTTTGCACCACGATGGTTCGGCCAGCTCTTACATATGGTTCACAGTGCTGGACAATATACGAAGCGTTTAAAAATAAAATGACGGCAGCAGAGATGAAAATGTTAAGGATGTCGACTGGAGTTACGAAACGCGAC
The DNA here is from genome assembly GCA_949129095.1 of Volucella bombylans. Lineage (NCBI taxonomy): Eukaryota > Metazoa > Arthropoda > Insecta > Diptera > Syrphidae > Volucella > Volucella bombylans. The sequence goes on along the minus strand of OX422142.1, from coordinate 44,040,921 downwards.
TGCATTAGATCTACGCACATTAGAGGAAGTATACACATTAAAAATTCGGTAATCGAACAACTTGAGACGGATAGAATTAGCTGGTATTGCCACGTTCAAAGAAGATCTCCGGAAAATCCCGTTAAGAAGGCAATATCAACTACGGTCGCTCCTACTAAAAGAAAACTAGGTAGGAAAAAGAATTCCTGGATTGCTCAGATGGCAAATGCACAACAACGCCTGGGGCTAACCGCCGAAGCGATACAGGACCGAGCAGTATGCAGACGCGTTCTGCGATCTGCGACATTAGCCAACCCCATAAGCGGAGCAGTAGCGATGCAGTAAAAATGGGAAACTCTTTATGCATAAGTTCGTGTAGCGAGGAAAGGGCTAGTAAAAGGAAAAGACGAAGAAGTATTTATTTATTTATTTCTCAAATTCATTCCATTAAATTTCTTTAATACAATATAAATACACACTTAAATGTAAACTGGCATTATACTCGTATGTGTACGTAAAAGTATTTAATGGACGTGACTGAAGGTATTTTTAATTTATGCGATTGTTAATTTCTTAAATATTTTAATGTCACATTCATTTTTAGTGTTAGATGGTAGTGAGTTAAATAATTTACAATGCTATTTTGGATCAAGTGTTCAAATTATTGGGGTAATTTAAAGTCATTTCCGCTTTTCAAGTTGTATGGATATGAATCTCTTACGTAGCGCAAATATTATTATTTTTATTGAAATAATAACAAGAGAAGTATAAAAAAAACAAAAAAATATATAGAAAAAAAATCACGTGATGGATTGCGGAGAGCCGTCCGCTATGCCAATAGCGGGACCTGCTGAATTGTTATCAAGCGAGGCCTCAAGCAGTTCAAGCCAAACTCCAACGGCTAAGAGAAGGAGGAAGCTTAGGCCAACTTCCAACCTAGTCCAACGTCCCTCCCTTCCAACTTCCTCTGTAAAACTGGTTGGAGGAGCGAGGGAACTGAACAGCTTCGCTTCATTGGCACCGAGCGAATCGGAAGATGAAGAGGAAGAGATGAAGGCCATAAGTAGCAGCATCAAAATGCTACAAGAAAGGGTACTTGCCATCGAAGAAAGGCAAATGATAAGAAGGAAGAGTGACGAAGAAGAGCAATCCCATAAACAACAGCAGACGCTGCTTGCTCAAAAGCAGACCCAGCAACAACACCAACAAAAGCTTAAAAAGCACCAACAACAACAACAAGAGCAGCCACAATAACGGCATCAGCAAAAACAACAGCAGCCACAAAAACGGCAACAGCAAAAACAGCAGCAGCAGCAGCAACAACACCACCACCACCAACAACAACAACAACAACAACAAAAACAAAAACAACAGCAGCAGCAGCAGCAGCAACAGCCACAACAGCAGCAGAAGAAGAAGGATAATGTGCCTCCGATCAACACCAATAAACTAGAGGTAAATGCAACCAAGGACCTGTGTAAGTTGGTCATTGGTAATAATTTTAACATAAAGAGATTGGGGAACGATCGCCATGCCATCCACTGTAATACAGTGGAGGGCTACGCGAAAGTGAAAGAGCTCCTAAAGGAAACGACGACGGAGCACTACTCATTCACACCAAAGTGTGAAAAGCGGCAATCGATGCTGCTGAAGGGGCTGGAACCGTCTTCTGATCCTGAGGAGATCCTGGCACTGCTCAAAGAGAAGGAGTGCGAAGGACTCAAGTTTGTGGGGGTAAAGCCATTTACCACAGCTAGAGCCAGGCGGGAGAAACGGAGTTTGCCGTTCTTCCTGGTGCAGCTCAATCCCGAATGCCGTCTGGATAGTCTAAGGAGTATCAATGTCCTAGACTACCAGGCGGTTCAGTGGGAAAAATTAAAAAGGAGCAAAGGCGTTATACAATGCGTTCGCTGCCAGAGGTTCGGGCACGCCGCATCGAACTGCCAAATGCAGCCTCGATGCGTGAAGTACGCAAAGAACCAAGCTCCGAGGAGTGTGCTCTGGGTAGGGACGGAGCATCCGATAGGACACAGCTCTAATGCGTATTATGTGGGAACGTGGGACACCCCAAAAACTATCGGGGTTGTCCTAAGTTCGCTAATATTAAAAAAACAAAACTGGCTCGGCAGCAGAAGGTGGAGGTCAAACGTTCACCTGTTAGGTTTCAAACACCAGCCGTCACGTCTCAAATTTCCTACGCCCAAATGTCGTCAGGGAGGGGGCTACGGTACAGCAAGCGACTGTTGCTTCTCCGGCGCCAGTGCCGAGGACAACGGAAGCTGCACCTAACATGCTGGCCATCTTGCTCGCAATCCAAGGACAGATGGCTCAGCTGCAACAGCAGGTACAAGAACAGGCTAAGCAGGTGGACCAGATCTACGCGCGGCTGCCGGGACTAGCGCAACACATGTCGTAATGGGTACGCACATGGTGGAGCAAACTTTGAAGGTCCTTGCGGTGAATGTTAATTCATTGATTAGGATCGAACGAAGAGCCGCGATGTTTAAATTGCTACAAGACCAAACTCCGGATGTGCTTTTCGCTAGCGAAACCAAGCTAACCGATAAGCACAAACTGGAGTACAATAATTATATTGTTAGAAGAAGAAACCGGCCCAGATCCAAACGTGGAGGCGGGGTCGCGATCTTCATTAAAGAAGGTATAAAATTTCACAGAGTGTACAAGGGAGTGTTGCGCAGGTTCCGGGTGTTGGAGGCAGTCGTCATTTACATCCCGCTCCGCAGTGGAAAGCGGCTGTACTTGGCCTCTGTTTATGCACCTGAGACTTCACAATCCACCCTATTCATTACAGAGCTCGACACGCTTTTTCGACTTCTGAGGCTGGAATCGGGGGAGAATTATTTTATAATCGGCAGGGATTTCAACGCTAGACACAGAGATTGGGGAAATAATTTGCCAAATACTAGAGGGAACCTACTACTCGATTGGTGGGTTCAGCACAATGTCATGTACAGACTCGGTCTTAAAGTGAAGGATAACCCGTCGTTTCCCAGAGGCGGGTCTTATTTGGATCTACTGCTGTACGACGAACGCATACGACTGACAGGTATGAATTTACAAACGCTAAACTGTCTGCGCACATTCGTGTATGATAGTGACCATTGCGGTTTTGGCACCGAAATTACAGTTCCCAACGAAATTGCGGAATTGGAGGAGTTTGTCCAAAGAAGATATTCTTACAACTACAGTAAGACTCGATGGACACGCTTCTCTGCAACTTTGACAAGAGCGCTCTCCTTGAACACGCTCCACCCACCATCCAATAGGAATTTGTCAAACGAGGAGATCGACAATAACCTAAAATAAATGGACGAGACAATTAAACAAGCTATGGACACTACAATACCGCTTTATCGACGTACGACTAACGAGGACCTGTTCCGCAATCCTACTATTGACGCACTGCACCGACAGAAAAGTAGACTTCTGACAAGATTTAAAAACTTGTACAGACAGTTAACTGACCGACAAGACCCGGAGATTAGGACACTGAAGTCGTCGATTAAAAATATTCAAACGCTAATAAAAGAGAATTACAGAATTTCTGTAAGTTTGTATTGGAACAACAAGGTTCGGGCTGTAAACACCAGCAACCCGAATATGTTTCCGAAAATAAATAAACTATTTCGGAGAAAAAATCAGAACGACCTTCAGTGTCATTCCAACAGTAGATCAGATAGGGTTGATCCAGGATAGATCGGCGGTCCCGTTAATCTTCTATGTCGCTCGGACAGCTGGGGACAGGCGACTCAACTACAACAGAGACGTCGGACACGGCAGTGTGGATCGCCTCAGGATCAGTAGGGCGGTGGGGAATCGCGATAAGAGGGATGTCGTTCGGCAGCACCAGCATTTCTGGTGGTTGAATGATGGGGAAGATGTTTCGTCGTCGGTTCCGTCAATTACGGACCAGCCTCACTAAAGAGAGCTGGCAGGCAGAGCTGACCAATTTATTTGCTCTGTGAATAGCGGTGGCCAGCTTACATAGGTTTAGGTTAGCATTTAAGAAACATATACATATATCAGTGTATACAAAGGTGTATACTGATATATGTATATGATTGTGTATAATGTCTATGTGTGTTTATGTGAGTATTGTGTATTTAGGTTAGGTAGGCTAAGGTTTTTATAAAAAATAAAAAAAAAAGGTGTATATCCTAAGTTTTTGTAAACAAATTTTTTTCTTAGCCTTAAGTATAGAAAATAAGTATTCCTAAATAAAATGTAAATGAAGTCGAAAGACATAGATATAAGTATTCAGAGTAGCTTAGAGTGCCTGTGTGGGCCAATAAGTTAGCATAAGATTGTTAAGTAATTTTAAGCTAGCATTTAAGCATTTTTTGTTAGAATGTAAAAGTAGTGTTAAGAAAATAAAATGCATTTAAAACTGAAAACTGAGCAAATACTTTTTTAAACAAATAAAACTAAGTACATGTAGCCACTTTAGCCCACTTAGCATAAAGTTAATTGAGGTAAATCGATTGCATTTCAAAATTGTTCCCATAGCCCTATTTCGCAATAGTTGGAACTTATAAAGCATTGAGTTGCTACACAAAAAGAGCACTGAGGAACAGTACTCAAAAATTTTAAATATGTACTGTGCTTGTTAATGAGACTTTATTTTGCATTCTTTTAAAGAGGCCTAGTTTTGTTGGCTATTTTATTTTCAGTGTAATTCCATGTGAGGACTCAACGTTAACTTCCAGTAATAGTCACGCTCAAATATTTTTGTTCTTTAACCTGTCTATAATCACATTGCGATAGACTTCCGGCATGCATTCACTATTCTAGACGTCCGAAGAGAAAGAAGATGAAAAAAGAGTACGAGAAGCGCGCGATCGAAGATATTGAGAAAGACACGTTCTTTTTACCAACATGTAAAGGTCAAGGCAAGAAGACCCATACAGAATCGTATAAATGAGGAGGAAACCTCTATAAACGCAATACCTCGGTAAGAGCAACACAATTTTTACCATTAGAGACTCAGTAAATGCAACTTTTCCAAAAAATGTGGCTCAGTAAAGGCAACTTTCCATCCAGCATCTCTTTTTTCGTTTTAGCTTTGTTTGTACTTTTTTGGTGTTTGGGTTTACTATAACTGGGCAGTTATTTTACACTTACTTCTCTCACAATTTTTTACACTCCTACATTGATCATTCAGCTAATTTTCTCTCGGTCGGTACCTACATAATTCCCTAGTTTTATTTTAGAAGTCATGGCTATCGTAAAAAAAGTTCCCAATCTGTCTATAAAGCAAAAGGCTGAGAATTTAAATAAATTGAGTAACGGTGCATCAGTTAAATCACTTTGTGAAACATTCAAGTGCAACAAGTCAAGCATTAGCAGAATGAAAAAGGGAAAAATGTGCTTAACAAACTCGTTATTAATTCTGAATACCGGGAAAGCGCGTAACTCTAAAAACCTGTGAGTATCCAAGGATGGAAAAAGCCCTCTACAATTGGTTCCACAATTGGTTCCGCAAGCAAAACGTACCCATTTCCACGCAAATCCTTAAGTCAAAAGCATGTATGCTTAACAAAAAAATCAAAGAAATACCAGGAGCTTACGCCAGTAAAAAACGGAATTAAATTCGAATGCTGTCAAATAAGCCAAAACTGGTTTTGATAAAATTCAAAAATAAAATTAAAGAGCTTGACTTGTTACCAGTTCAAATTTACAATGCGGACGAGTCTGGTATGTTTTTTAAGCTTATGCCAAACAGAACGTTTGTGGGTTCTAAGGAAGCTACTGCTCCTGGTATGAAAGTAAGCAAGGAGAGAATCACTTTTCTTGCTTGCACTAAAGCGTCTGGTACGCACAAAGTAAAATTGTTCGTTATAGGGAAAGCTTTAAATCCTAGAGCATTTAGGCATTTCGAAAACAAGCCTGTCGTTTACAAGGCCATCCAACAACGTGGATGACACACGAATTTTTTAAAGATTGGTTTCATTCAACATTCGTGCCAGAGGTAAAATTTTTTTAGCATTGATTTGGTCGGAAGACAGTTTCTGGAATCGAAAAATTTGCCAAAAAAAGGCTCTACTGCTATTGGACAACGCGACATGTCATCCAAAAGACGGGCAGATGATAATTGATTATGGAAAGGTTGCTGCCATGTGTTTGCCAGCAAACTGCACCGCTATTCTCCAACCAATGGATTAAAATATCATCAACTTGACAAAACTGTACTACAAAAACGGACTTTTTGGATTTGGAGAGTAAAATAAAGGATTCCAATTTAAGGCATGACATATTCCTCCTGGCTACTGCATGGGACAAGGTTAAGTCTTCGGCTATACAAAAGTGCTGGAAGCCTTTGATGTCTCTTGGCAGTGAGTGGGATGAGGAGGATGAGTTACCGTTGAGAGTCATACACGACAAAATCATTACATGATTAAATGCCTGAAGAGTTATTTGCCACTGAAACTTTTGTCACCGCGGAATTAAGCAATTGCATTGCCGAAAACGATATTGAACAGGCGCCTATTTGCAAAAATCTAGAAGCCGAAGAAATCGAGAGTGAAGAAGAAAGCGCAGGTGCAAGTGTAAGTCCTCCACGGCCAAAAATCAAAAGGGAGCATGTTATCCGAGCATTTAGCATTTGCCTTCAATGGGCTGAAGAAAATGCGGTATCACTAGAAGATACCTTGACTCTTCAAAATCTGAGAGAGCTGGCCGTCTGGATACAAAAATGTATCCTCCAAGAAAAAGCAAACGAACATTTCACAATTTTTTAAATCAATTTAACGAAAAACTGTATTAACACTATGTAAATATTTTTTTTAAATGAATTAAATATACTATGTAATTTTCTTTTACGACGAACAATATTCTATTATTTTTCATACGTGAAAACGTTAAATTCTAATTCAAGGCTCAACTTTTTTGTGACTCGGTTATTGCAACAACCTCAATTAACGCAACTGCTCGAATTTTTATCGGTTGCTTTTACCGAGGGCGTACTGTAGTACAATAGAATCAGTACTGATAATATGAAAAAACTGTATAACGGCGAAGAATAGACCATTCAACTTAGACCTATCGCTAATTTATAATGACATTCCAGCTTTGGCAAGGCCAATCTGCTTGCTGCACACTTTGCGGCCAGTTCAATACTCCAGATTGTGCTTTGTCCCCGCTTATACTTGAGTGCGTCCAAAATCTAATGAGGCGAATCCACTTTCGCTCTAGTTAGTAGCAAAAGTACTTAAAGATCTTAACATTTATAAATTCGCTGCTTCAGATACTATATCTCCCTTTCTTCTGAAGAGGTGTTCTTACGCTTTTGCAAAACAACTGCTTTTTCATCAATCCTACTCTTTAGGACTCTTTCCGAGCAGATGGAAAACAGCACTTGTTCAGCCCGTTTGTTCTCTCCTCTTACAGATTCACTGCACTTACGTTCCTTCTTTCCGAAGTCATGGATACGAACGGCAGCGTATGTTAAGCTCATTAATTTCCAATATTATCACCATAACCAATTGGGGAACTATCAACAGAGTGGAATTTAATGCTTCCAAAATACAATGCTGTGTTCCATGAATGGCTCTTGCCTCGTCGAAACTGAAAAACATTCCATTCCCGGTATGTGTGTCAATGACAACTTACGTTGGAATGGCCACATATTCGATGTCACCAAAAATGCTGCAAAATGTCTAGGTTTCCTCAAACGATGTAAGAAATACTTTTCCCCTTCTAATTTGGCCTCAAAATATAAGGCATTTATCTGTCCAAAATTGGAATACAATACGCACATCAGGTCAGGTGCTTCTCTGCACCTCTAGCTAGGTTTCAAAATCCCGAATGTATCACCTTGTTGTATAGCTATTTCTACCACCATTGCTCCACAGAAATCGCCAGTAGCATTTCGCCCGTTTAAAACTTTAACCGTAACACCCATCTCGCTATGGATGCTCATCAGTTTACCCTCGAGTCAACTTTCGGATGTACATTTAAATATTGTGATTCTTACAACTCCCTTATGGAATGCCCTGCCGAGCTCTTTATTTCCTAGTCACTCTAACTTGCAAGCATTTAAAACCAATAACCTCTCTAACTTTGCTTTACCCGCGCTATGTGCAAACATCTTAAGGGTACGCAAAATCACTTGTGCGCGCCAATTGTAGTAACAGCGACCTAGTCAGAAAACTGCGAATCAATCGCCGGAGAGGGCTAAGACATGTAGAGTGAATGGACACCAATGCTACAGCCCGCAGAGTCTCCGAATCTTAACCGGAGGTACAATTAGTAGGAGAGGACCAACATTTAACGCGCAACTGGAGGCTAAAGACAAGACTAACTGGAGATGCTTGTTAGTTGAAGCTCAGATTCGCCCCGAACTGCAGTGAGTGAGTAAGTAAGTAAGTAAGCTACGTGCTCAAATTTTGCAAATTCTCTTGTAATTTTTTCTTACATTCCTCCAGATTTCTTCCTGATGGAAAAATAAAGGCGTCATCGGCAAAGACGGCTATCTGGGCATACCTAGGCATATCTGCATTACAAGTTGATGTAAATAATAAATAGATAATAAATAGCACCAGGAACCGATCGCTGAGGTTCGCCAAAGGTTGGAACAATTTTGTTGGATATTGTTCCATCTACTCTCGTTTTCTAGGTCCTATTACTTAGAAATTATTGAAACCAGCTTTGTTCCTTACCTCTGGGATTACTGTTCTGGAGTTTAGTCAGTAAAATATTTTTGTCAATGATTTCAAAGGCTCTTGTGAAGTCCATAATTTTTTGATGCAAGTTCTACTTTCCAACTGATAAAAATTCTGTCAAAAGATGTACAACTAGCATTCACAGCTTTTATTGACGAGTGCGGCTACCTTTACGTTTCAGACAGCCATAAGCTCGTTTTGCAAAATCCTTCCGGCTGCGTTTGTATCACAATAATTTTCAAGTAAATTGCTGAATTGTAAAAGTTTTATGAATGCACATTGTTGCATCTGATGATCTCGATCTTGTTTTCAGTATTTTTTTCTATAATTGGTATTCTTGTATTTATTAGCAGCGTTTCAAGGGCACTTATTTTTAATTCCGGTTTTTTTCTGCTACTGCGTTGCACGTATTTGTTAGAGGTTTCAGTTATTCTAGTTGGCTCTGACGCGCTGTTTGATAACAGAGTTATTCGACTTCGATAGATCGTTTTTATATATATTTGATTTGTCCAGCCACTTAGTATTAAAATCGTCTGCACTTTTAGTAACACTAGGTCTTCAAACAATTCTCTAACCACTTCGCAGAACACACCCTCAATGACCTAGGTGAACGATTTTATGGCCATAATTCGGTAACTAAATTTTGATACGCTTACGATCTTATCTAGCAGCTCAGCTGACAAGATTATGGCAAATATGCTACAGCTGCCTGCAAATAATTTATTTCCCACTAAGTGACCTTTCAGACAGCGAACTGCGTTGACGTTGGATAATTAGAATTTACTCGTACTATACTGTTATGGATGTTAGAAGCGCAGATAGCATCAGATATTAAACAACCGATTTCTTTGGTTTTTTTTTTTTTTTTTTTTTTTATAATGAACGCGCGTTCAAGGGGTTTGAGTACCCTTAAGGTGATTGTACACAGCGCGGGCAAAGGAAATTTAGGGAGGAAGAAAAGAGATCGGCAGGGCATTCCATAAGCGAGTTGTACGGCTTAGGAACGAATCACGATATTTTAGAGTACGTCCGAAAATGGGCTTGAGGGTATACTGATGAGCATTCATAGCGAGACGGGTGTTACGGTTGAAAGTTTGAATGCGCGGAATGCTACTGGCGATTTCAGTGGAGCACTGGTGGTGGAAATAGCGATAAAACAAAGTGAGATACGAGACATTTCGTCGGTGTTCGAGGGTGTCCATTGATTGACTGATATTAGCATCGTCAATAAATTTTATTGCACGGTTTTGAATCCTATCTAGCAGGTGCAGAGATGTTTTAGGAGCACCTGACCAGATGTGGGAGTTGTACTCCAATTTTGGGCGGATGAATGCCTTATATATTGAGGCCAGATCAGAGGGTGTAAAATATTTCTTACATCGCTTGAGGAAAACTAGACATTTCGCAGTATTTTTGGCGACATCAAATATGTGGTCATTCCAACGTAAGTTGTCATTGACACACATACCGAGAATGGAAAGTTTTTCGATTTCGACGATGCAAGTGCCATTCATAGATAATGGCTGGGTGTTTAAATTTCGCTTTAAAGACAGCAGACAGCATTGTGTTTTGGAAGCATTAAATTCCACTCTATTGATAGTTCCCCAGTTGGTTATGCTGTTGATATCGGAATTTAATGAGCTTAGCATACGCTGCCGTTCTCGTACTACAGCCGAAGAGCAGGGCCGTGAGTCCGGGAACGAATATGAAAAGCAGAGAGTACTGTCATCAGCAAAGGAATATATTGGATTAGAAGTAGCAGACAAGAGATCGTTAATGAAAATTAAAAAGAGTGTCGGTGACAGAACAGAGCCCTGGGGCACACCAGCATTTATTTTGTGAATATCAGACTTGAAACCGTCCAAGACAACTTGAATTGAACGTTCCGAAAGGTAATTTCTAATCCATTGAAGAAGAGGGTCGTCGATCCAAAATGCACGCATTTTCAATAAAAGAGCCTGATGCCAAACTTTGTCAAATGCCTTAGAAATATCAAGTGCAACTATCTTGCTTTCGCTAGATTGATGTACCCTTTGGTTCCACTTTTCGGTGACATGCCATCAGATCACCAGTGGACGTGTTGCTACGAAAACCGTACCGCCGGTCATTGAGAAGTTTTCGTGTTTCGAGATATTTCATGAGCTGACGATTTATCAGTGTTTCCATGACCTTGGAAAGAAGGGACGTGCAATGGGTCTGTAGGAGGAGAGAGAAGATGATTCGCCTTTTTTAGGGACGGGCTGGACAAATGCTGTTTTCCATCTGCTCGGGAAGAGTCCTAAAGAGTAGGATTGATGAAAAAGCTTACGCAGTGGTTTTGCCAGCGTGGAAGAACACCTCTTTAGAAAAAGGGGAGATATACCATCTGGACCAGCGGATTTATGTATGTTGAGATATTTAAGTACTCTTGCTAGATTCGTCCCATTGAAGATTCGACGCACTCAAGTGTAGGCGGAGACAAAGCACAATCTGGGAGTGTTGAGCTGGCCGCAAAGTGTGCAGCAAGTAGATTGGCCTTGTCCAAAGAGAGCTGGAATATCATTGTAAATGAGCGTTGGGATGGAGGATGAGGCGGAATTTCTAATGTTTTTGACGAACGACCAAACATATTTACTGCCTTTGGGACATTGCAGTACTTTTTGCCTCAGTTTTTGGTCGTATAGGAATTTCACACGCTTAAGAAAGGCGTTGCAGTCATTTCTGGCTCGTTTGAACTTTTTTCGGTTTTCCTCTGTCGGGTTGGTCTTGTAGGACCGAAAAAACATTTCTCTAACCCTGACGGCCTCTTTACAGCTCGAGTCGTACCATGCCGTTTCTTTTGGTTTGATACTCTTCATCCGATGAGGAATAAAGGATCTCATTCTAAAGAGAATGGTGTCTGTAATCATATCAGCAGCGGCATCCACGTCGTTATCGAGGAAGCATAACGACCAGTTAAAATTCCTAAAGAAGCTGTTAAGACCGCTCCAGTTGGCTTTCTCGTATTGCCATACGGTTCTTTTACGAATTTTTTCTCTAACTGTGTGGTCGGTGTACGAGAAATTAGCTGATATGACACAATGGTCCGACGAGCCTAGAGGGGAGAGCACATAAATGGTGTACTTATCAGGGTGAGAAGTTAAAAACAAGTCCAGGGTGTTGGCGGTATGACTATCAACGTCTGGTATTCGCGATTTCAGTATGAGGATACAGGGATACAATTCTTTGAATGGAGTCAGACAGCGCATCAAACTCGTTAAAGGTTGAATTGCTTTCCAGTTTGGGGCTTCTATAAATAAAGCAGTAGTGTATAATTTGCTTACGGAGATGGAATTTTAACCACATGAAGTTGAATTCTGGATTGGAACATGGATCACATTGTGGTGGAGTTTGGTAAGCTACATTACTACGCACATAAATGGCGAGACCGCGGTGAGAGAAGAATAAAGAATAATGGCACTAGTTCGTAGCCAGGTAGCTTCAGATCAGAATGATCTGAGAGGTGTGGGCGGGGATCTACCTGTGTTTCACTAAGTGCCAAAACAGCTGGTCTGTACTTACAGACGTGGACGTACGCAGAAAAGTGATTACTTTTTAGCCCGCGTATATTGGCTACGTCTACCCTGAATTCCCTAGTCATAATCACAGACAAACACAGAAAACACAAACACCGACGATACTAAGCAAGGCTGCGAAGTGAAAATTCTAACATTGATTTACCGGATCAAATTGTTGTAGGTTTTATGCCCTTACAACAATATGAAACAGTGCACCAACAAAATTTTCACTCACAACCCGCTATCCATCAGTTGTTACATACACTTAGCCACTGCCCGTACTGTATGGTAAATACAGTAACGTCAGTGACTGAGTGCAAGCAACAGTACTTCGACTAGGATTTGTAACTTTGTTATCACTGCACTTTAACTTTCTGCAAAGTTGATCAGTCGAAAGCAGAAGATATTGCTTATTGCCATGATGGAAATACCATATTAATTAATAATATTGTTTACTTTGATCTTAACACTGTACTTCACTTGGCTTCGTAATATCTAAACCTGCAACTGGCATTACAAAGAGAAAATCGACTCGTATGATTTCGGCTACAGGTGATTTTTAAAACGAATCTACATTCTAACATGTATACAGTACTTTTGTCCCCTTCATTTCCCGGACCACAGGAAATGCCGTATCTCTTCAGTGTTACTATTGCCCATTTATTTGAGTTGCACCAGGAAATTCGATCTTAATTACTTGATGTTCCGGACTATGGTCTAATGTGGGTCATGTCGATGTCTCATTATTCATTTTTGTTTCTACGTTGCAGCCTTAAATTATTCAGACATTAATACCTAAAGCTGATTGTACTATACAAAGTGCGATTGGTCTTAATTATAAATAAATTAAATTTATTACATTTTTTCAAGGTTAAATCCGGTTTCAAATTACGAGTAAGTCGCTGGGTTGCCAAAAACCTTATTTTGCAAAATGAATGCTTTTTTAGGTGGAAATACGAGAAATGCTTTATTGACATGTTCTTGTTGAAAAACTGGATATCTGAGGAAGGAATATTTTTATCTTTATTACCTTAACGTCTGCATAAAAAGGCAAAACAAAAATGAAGTTGAATCTGTAAAGTAGAAGTTAGTGCATATCCTCTGATATTTGATGTTTCTTGAATTGACAATTAAACATTTGATTCCTTTTTAATTTTTTTTTGTTGCTGCCTGCCGCATGTTTTTTGTCGAAGGTTTTCTTAGAAATATTCACAATGCAAGCTGAGACTATGGATAAGCTTTGTACGCACTCATGTTGACTGTTGTTTAACGTGTGACATTTATGCAAAATGTTTTTACTTCAATAAATATGGTGAGGTCGAAAATCGTGTTGTTGTACTGTATTGTTGTATATTTGACTTTTCAAATGCAACATGATAAAATGCGAGATTTTTTAGATCTTGCGACTGTTTGGGATCAATTATTATATTTTGTATCGTACTACAAATTTGTGAGCGGGCACAGCACATTACAAGGATTGGCACTCGGTGCATTCCAATAGCATACTGGGCACTTTTGGGAAAAACCAAATTGCGCTTTGGCCTCATCTAATCATAAGGATTTAATGCATTCTATTATAAAGTGGATTTGCTCTGCGGCTTAACTTTTGGAATTCGTAAAGCAGAACATTATGCTACATAGAGTCTCATCAACCGGAACCAAAAACTGAGACAGTCTGATCTAAATTATAATTAAAGCCGCATCGCTATTGTGTTTTGCCCTATACTCAGTTGCACTGAAGCAAAAATCGAAAGCTAAAGATGATATATTGTAAATATATATAGTAAATATAAAGATGATATCCAAGAAGAGCGCCACAAGTGCCTCATATGGCTTGTGAACACACGCGAACCGTGACATCAACGTTCACCGTTGCAGATACTTTATACGAGCAACTTCACCTACTTAAAAAGGACAAGAACTAGTAAGAAGACTGAAATAGAGATGATGGTGGATAAATTCTTAATGGTCCAACTGTAGCTCTTATATGTATTAAGTAACCTACTGATTCCAGAATATCTGGCCTCTTTCGTCTAACGGATGTTACTAAGAGCTTGACGCTTCAAGTCGAAGGTGGTACATCTGGCTAACTCCTTGACTTAGTACATCGAACTTCGGATCTACATGTGGAACTCTGGCCGCGTGCAATCGAATATTCAGCAAAAGTCCTGGACCGCTCAAGTACAATGGAAAGGAACAAACTGAAATAAGCTACTACCTGTTGCTATTAACAAAAAAAGATCAGCTTATTTACTATTGGGTTAGAAGTCTTGGGTTTAAGATATATGAACAAGGGACTGAAACCCTATAACAAGAGGTTAATATAATGTAATGGTTCCAGATATCTCGATCACCTCAAAGTCAAAAGCGTCACATCGGACTCTCATAATCGTCAGAGCCTTTTCCGGTCGAATGTTTCTGAATCTACCAAGATACATATATATTTCCAGTATCATGAACTGAAAGCTAGTAGCAGCGCTACCAAAAAGTCGTCAAACACGTCACTGGGGTTGGTGAAACTTGGTTCGACTGCGAAGTTAAAAATGTAGTTTATGATATCGACAACATTATGATACAATAACAAGTACCGTTTTGTAATGACCGTGTAACTAGATGATACGATTGGTGGAGGTATTACAATAATGCTATTCAATATAAAATAGTAGAGCTAGCGGACGGAAATCGCAAATATCACCTGTCATGTGCCTATAAAGCAAAACTTTTTTTGTCCAATTCCTTTCTATGAACACGTATTTTTTTGTTGCGATTTTAATACTAATTTACTGATAAACAATAAGTTGACGCGGCAATTTTTCGATCTGGTGTCTAAAAATGGTTTTGCTGTCATAAATTCTTAATCCATTAAGTACGTTCGGGACGTGATGCCAAGCTTACTTAATGTTGTTGTTATATCTAACATAGTAAACGTGCGATAACATTTCTCTTGATGGGATATTAGTGCATGGCCACACAAGTGTGGGATTGAAAGGCATGCCATTGAACGAATTGGCTACACACAAAAAAGGCTTCATTGGAATGAAAGCAATTTTGACAGATGAGGAACGATAAAATTTAAAACATTTTTTTTTTTTTTTTTTATAATTTACGCGCGCCTAAGGGGTTTGATACCCTTTACTGTTGCCAGGGCGCGGGCGGAAAGGTAGAAAGGAGGAGAAAGGAAAATTGTTTTTGTAGTGGTTTGAAACTCAGGTGTGTTTGGTTTCGGTATTTGCTCTCCAGGGGTGGGAGTCCGAATAGGACGGAGAGTTTTTTCTTCACTCAGAGTGGAAGGTTATAATTCTCAGTAATTATTTGTGCTTGAAACTCTACAACAGCCAAATCTACGTGTCAGTGTTATGCCTTCACACGCAGAATTTTTCTGTCTGAGTTCCAATTACACAACTGAAAAACTTGAAAGACTTGTTCATGGGCAGGATTCGAACCTAGACCCCTCCGAGTGAGAAGCGATTGCTAGTACCACTACACCACGGCCACCCACATATCATATCGTTGAGGTAGTAGGTTAACACGGATCAAATTTGTGTAGTAAAAAAAAAGAGTGATAGTGACGACATTTTATTAACAGCGGCAGATACAACTCTAGCAACTGCTGGTATGCTATTTAATGCAGCCGAGGAGGAAAATCGAAGCAAAAGTAAACAAATACAAAAACGGGAAATGGATCAAGTTATGGAGACAAAGGAGAGAAGAAAAGGGTTAATTTCTACTGATTCATGATGAACTTCGCTTAGAAGATAAAGATGCATTTAGACGATATCTACGAATGGATGAAAATTATTTTATCAAACTTTTGAACTACGTGAAATTATCAATTACGAAGCAGAATACAAAAATGAGGGATGCGATAACACCGGAAAAAGGCTTAACGTTAACGCGGCGATTTTTGGCTACCAGAGAAACATATAGAAGTTTGGACTACCAGACAAGATTATCGTGCTCATATATTGAAAAATTTATTCCACACTGTTGTGCTGCTGTATATTCATGCCTCAAAGGAGTATACTTAAAAGTTGGTACATGCTCGTACATATGTATTTATATCTGAATTGACTTTGAAACAATGTTTTTCATATTTCAGTTTCCAAGCAGCAATGCAGACGGGGAAGATATTGCCACAATTTTTTTTTAATCGGTGGCATAAGGGAATGTCTTGGTGCCCTGGATGGGAAGCACATGGCGTTTAGAGCTTCCAAAAGTGATGGTTCTGTATACTACCATTACAAAGGTTCAATAGTATTATTTTGTTAGCGATGTGAAATGCAAATTACACTTTTTCATTTGTTGACATCGGTTGCAACGGCAGAGTAAGCGACGGAGGAGTCCTGAACCGAAGAGACTTTCGTAGTGTACTAAACAACTCCAGTCAATATTTTCCTCCAGACAAGGTCATAATAACAGAAAATTGCCATATTGTGTAATAGGAGACGATGGTTTTCCACTGCAAAGCAACCTTTTGAAGCCATACCCGTACTCTTCTACCGAACGCAGCAAAACAATTTTTAATTTTCGCCTAAGCCATGCAAAGCAGTGTATTAAACATAGTTTTGGAGTGCTGGCAAATAAGTTTAAAATTTTGCAGACAACTACTATGTATTTGCGACCAGAAAAAGTTAAATGTATAACACAGGCTTGCTGCGTGCTATATCATTTTTTGATAGAAAACAGTGATAGTTATATTGATGCAACACAGGCTGGTAGAAGCCCATATATACCAACGGAGGATAGAACTGCCCATATATATACAAAGAAACCCTCAGAAAATTGCTTCGTCAATTAGAAACGAATTTACGGCATACTTTTCGGAAGAGGGAGAACTCCCATGGCAAAATCTGTATCTGTAAAAAATATAATATTTTCCTTCTACAATAAAAGTAACAACGATTTAATATTTTCTTTTTTATTATTTTAAGTTTTTTATTGCATAAAATCATCATCTTCAAAAACATCCTCCATTGCACTTAAAATTAAATGTTTGCTTGATGACGATTTTGAGTCTTCATAGTCTGTAGCATTCTCCGACAAGAACCGTGTTCGGATATTTTTCATTGCAAATCCTTGCAGTTGTGGTAGTTGTTGCACTTTCAACATTGATGTGCACACTGTGCGTCGGTTTATTTATTTTTGTTTTATTTGGGCTTCTCGCACTACCTCTAGAATTTTCCATCTTGTGTCAGTTAACAAGTCTTCCTCCGTTATAATTTTCATTTCAGCCTCCAAGTTGGCTGAAGCGCTGATGTTTTTTTTTGTAAATATCCAGTATGCCATTAGCTGCTTTAACTTTAAGGAAATATCCTTTAAAGTTGTTTCTGGTCGACATAACTTTATTTTTTCGACTATTTCCAATAAATTAACACTCCTTTTGATGCGGTTTTTGTAATCCGAATGACGAATCTGGTATAGGTTCGGGAACTGCTTAAATGCTTCTATTAATTTTAAAGTCTGCTTTTCAGTTTCAGTTTTAAAGCATTTTATTTCCTTAATCATTAACTCTTACATACGAGTACTAACAAAAAATGCTTAAATGCTAGCTTACAATTACTTAACAATCTTATACTAACTTACTGGCCCCACACATGCACTCTAAGCTACTCTAAATTCTTATAACTATGTCTTTCGACTTTATTTACATTTGCTTTACTAATATTTATTTTCTATTCTTACTCGAGTCCATCGTTCAATCACTAAAACTACCGCTCAACAAAATGAAATGATTTTTTCTTCAATATCCTTCGCATTCTACTTTCCTCCGACAATCAGCAGCAAGTGAAGAAAATGTATGGATGGAAACGCTTTGAAATCAGAATACTCTCACCTCCACAGAGAATTATATTTTTGAGTCTTTCGTACGGTGTAAACCCTCCCACGGTTGGAAAAAAATGCGAAAGTATGTCAGAAACGAAACGCTGTGAGAAAAGAACATTCATTCTTCCACCGAGAATTATATTCTGAAGTGGACTTTCGGTGGATTTTCGGTGCAATTCACCCCTCTCTTTCTGATAATCTACTACATAAAATCACATAAAATCTACCCTTCTCTCGCGACACGACTTTCATTCGAATGATAATGTAGCCAGGCACTTAGAACATGATCTAATATTCCTGACATATAAAGGGTTTTCCAATAAGGACTTGACAAATTTTTTTTTAAATAAAACGCAAACCATTTGAGATATTTCAAAAACTTTATTATCGGCTTGAAGTACAATCCATTTATTTATGAATGGAACTCGACTTCGTTCATATGGCCACCGCGGGCACGTTTGCAGCGGTCGATTCTTTGAACCCAATTTTCAACGACTAGGCCACACATTTCGGCGGAAACGGCCGCTATTTCGCGTTCAATGTTGGCTCTGAGCTCTTCCAACGTCGTCGGCGTGTTGGCACCAATGACTTAACGTAGCCCCACAGAAAATAGTCAAGCGGCGTTAAATCGCACGAACGAGGCGGCTAATCGACTGGCCGATTTCTTGAGATAACATGCTCACCATACTTACTCTTCAATAAATCGATTGTAGCGTGTGCTGTGTGGCTTGTGGCATCATCCTGTTGTCCAAGTCCATATCTTCCAATTCGGGCCAAAAATAATCATGGCGCGATAACGCTGACCACTCACAGTAACGTGACGATCGTTATCGTCGACGAAAAAATATGACCCAATAACGCCGCCGGCATGTAAACCACACCAAACAGTTATTTTTTGTGGATGAAGTGGTGATTCACGAAGCACATGTGGATTTTCACCCGACCAATAACGCATATTTTGCTTATTGACGAACCCATTGAGCCAAAAATGAGCTTCGGTACTGAAGATGATTTTCCGACGAAATTCATCATCTTCGGCTTCAATTCTTGAGTCAGCTTGATCTTGTATGGGTGTAAACCAAGATCCTTACGCGCAATATGCCATAATGTGGTCTGAGCGATGCCCAATTCTTGAGAACGCCGTGGAATAGACTGATTTGGATCGTTTTCTATGGACGCCTGAACGGAAGCGTTATTTTTGACACTTCGACCAACCCGTTGTCTCACTGACACGGCAACATCAAACAACGAATGTAGACTCAAATTTTTCCACTAAACTTGTTATTGCCTGTCTACTAGGGCGAGAATTACGACCGAAAATTGGAGTTAACGCTCTTAAAGTTGCAGTCACCGACTCCGAATTTCGGTAGAAAGTTTTTATAATTTACAGACGTTGCTCGTTCGTGTATTTTACCATGAAGAAAATGTTGAGTTTACTGAATAAATTGACAGTGACAGTTTGATGATTAGTGAAAGAGGGCGTTCACAAATTAAATTCAAAGTTGTCAAGTACCTACCTACTTTGAGTAAATGGGATCGTTTTTGTCAGGCTCGAAATCACTCAAATACAATTACTTTCTTTCCAAATGAAGTCCATCATTAAATTCAAAAACACTGTGGACATAAAAACGTGATTTTCTTATATATTTCTTGTCTCTGCCGTTTTCGGTTGTCTCTTTTTTCGGATGTCTCTTTTTCTAATCAATATTTGTTTGTTCACAAACAAATGAATGTATGAAATGATTCCTTAGCTTTCTTCTATGTATTATATTATTGTAATATTATATCATTATTGTTATTATTGTCACTACACTCAAAAGGCTATACCTTACTTATATTTCATGTAATAAAATAAAATTAACTGAAATAGCTAAATCATTTTGTCAACTACCTGACTAGTCCATATCAGTGTAGCGTTAGGTCCGGAAAATCTACCAGCGTTAGACTTATCACAATCCATACACGGACAATATTGACAACACAGCGTGATAACAATCGGTTAAAGTGCATCTAGCGAACTAAATACAAACGATTTCGCCAGAACTACACTTCAGAAAGATACGAAAGCCTGTATGATGTGGAAAAGAGTCGCTTTAGCTTGTCTTGATATTTCAAGTGTGCTATTTAAATAGGCGGTGAATGGATAAGGAAATTCATCAATGAACTGTGTACATCGATGTAAGCGAGAATGAAAGTTGTTATACAAATGTAGACCGGATGGGAACAAACGTTTTAGATGAGAGAATCTTCGAATCCATCCCAGGGGTTGGGGCATTAAAGGAACAGCTCATCTCAAGTCGCATATGCGGGTGAGAAGGCATCCCGACAACTCAGTGTGAATTACCATCTGCAACGTAACCATGGAGTTAGCTTGTTGGTTTATCTCTGATTGCACAACCATAGGTTGGATAACATAGAAATCTTACTTCGATCCGTCATCAACGAGTACTAGGTAAAACCAACATCTAATATCTGGAGAAATTGAAAGCATGAGGAATTAAACTTTTAAGAAACTCATCATTAAGCGGGACGTTGCTGTTCAAAAGAGTATTTCTACACTAAATCTTGAGTGTGATCCTTTTCCAGATCATAAGAATAGTTTTGTTTTTAAAAAAATATATTTTTCCAAATATTCACATCACTCGGTACTCTTTTGGGATCACTTATAGGGCCCATGCATTACACAAACTGTCGCTGCAGACATATATATTTAGTTGTTGCAAAAATGTGTATCCATGTCGTCTGTTTGCAACGACGGTCTGAGCAAATACAAAATATTTTGAAATTTTCTTGGTCTGTGCAGACGTGTCTACGTACTGTATGGGCCCTATTAGTATTCTTTCCAAACTTAACTAATCATTATTAGGTAGAACAGCTCTAAAGTCTTAAGATATGCTTTTAAGCAAATAAACTGCACTATGCCACTCTTCGTATAATTAAAACATACTTATGGATATGTTCTCGAATACGTATAACAAAATAAGTGACATACGAGTAACACTTACCATTGAATAGAAAATCTTCTCGATCCTCGGTGCTCATCACAGGTGCGGGTTGTATGCATACGTGCTGATCAATTTGCACCAATAAAGCGGGACATAGCTTCATAAATCCAACAGGCGTTAGCTTTACCGTATTGATAAATTCATTGTATTCCTCTTCAAAGTCGTGGTCATTAACATTATCATTGTTCTCCGGCTTGCCATTTGCGTTAAAGGTTCTATAGAGCTTGCGTCTGTGTAGGTCATCATGATCGATGACAAGTCGGAGTAATGACTTTGGAGATAGACACACGTTCGGATTAGACACTCCAGCTGAAAAAAAAAGAAACAAATTCTATGACTGACAATACTATGTACATAAAAGTCTTGATTTAATTTTACATTTCTATATATTTGAATACGCTTTAGAAGCATCTTCACGCACGGAAAGTGATTACCGGACGTGACTGAAATACATAAGTTTTCTGTATCCGAAATAAATTTTAATTCACTGTGTGACTTAAATCAAATTATGATTTACTGTATACACGCCATAAATACAATTTCGTATAAATTTCCGGGAGAGTATAAATTTTCTTAAATCGCGTTACCACGTAAGGAATGTTCAACTGCAAAGTTGGTGCCGGAACATGAAATGTTACAGTATGCATTGTAAGTTCATGCCAATTTGTCATTTAAAGGGGCGCCTTAGTCAAACGACTTAACATCTCACTTGACTTGTTTACGGTGTAAATCCACAATGTAGGCAAACTAATCCGATGGTATCTAGTCGCTTAGCATATTAATTAGATGTGGAACAGAAAAATGCGGAACACAATTTGTGTCTCAACTTAACAGTGACAATTTAACATCAGAAGAAGCCTTTTTCGGAAAATGTTAATCAGATAGAATGGAATGATTCCTGAATACGGCGCAAACTCTTCAAGATTGAACACTATATATCGGTGACATTATACCTAGTCCAAATAAAGCTAAATACGAGTATAGCCATAGTTCATGACATGATTAAATTTGTGAGTTTGGAGATATCTCTTCTCCTGAGGTTGATCATTTGGATCGAATATGGCCATATTAGTCTAGATGTCTCAAAGTCTTACTGATGAGTTCACCTATGACTGCCTAGAGATCACTCGAAACTAGATAATACGAATTCATGCTTGTCGTTATCAAGCTGCCTACTATTTGTTCGTAGCAATCCGATACTAGCCATCAGCTATTCGAACCCCAACAGAGGGCGATCATGTGGTGCTTAGTCATCTTGATGAGATAACGCGGCAGTCTCTGTGGGTTCAGGTTGAGAAAAGCATAGCACTTAGTAGTTCGGCCCTTAGAGAATTCGTCCGCTGCAGCCTGGAACAAGAATAAGTGCCTAAGTGAGAAGAAACTCCTCCCGCCTATCTCGCGCGCTGCCTCCAACGACCTTCCAAAGGGATTGGTTACCTAATCACCTATCGAGGTAGTAGGCACCCACCAGCCACCAACGTGGGGATTAGAGTAGGAGTTGGTAGTAAGAGGCTAAGTGAGAACGCTTGTATATTCATGGCATCGCATCACTATCTTTTAACTACTAAGTGTAATCCCTATATGAGCTGCTTCGACATATTTGGATACCAGGTCTATAGGGATCTCCTATACTGAGTCAGGGTGTTGGAAACGAGTTGGTGGCGGAAGAACTCTTAATGGGTCAACGGCATATCCGGCCTGCTGTCCTATGGTCAAAACAAGGGCTTGGCCCTCCAGGTTAGGGGGAGAGATACAACCAGCCATGGATAAAAGAATCTCCTTAAATGGCAACTAGACCCGGAATGTCAATGGACTACGATTTGAGAGTGGAATGTAGAACATTGCACATCCCAGGTGCTATTCAAAAGCGTTAATCTGTCCCCACGCGGAACAAGGCAGATATTACCGCTATCTAGGAGATACGATGGATAGGATCAGATAAGATGAAAATAAAAAATTGCGACATTTATCACAGCTGCCATAAAAAATTGCATGTATAGGGATGTGGATTCGTCGTGGGAAATCGGCTTAGGGAAAAAGTTATGAACTTCAAGCCGATAAGTGATCGCCTTGCTGTGATCCGCTTCAAAGGCATTTTCCAAAACATAAGCCTTATATGTTCACACACACCTACCGAGGGGGTAGAGGAGGAGTTTTATGACCTCCTGGATGGAGCCTACGGAGCCTGTCCGAAGTATGATGTCAAAATTGTGCTCGGAGACATCAATTTTAAAGTCGGAAAGAAAAACAGACAATGGCTACCGACTTTTCGATTTTGCAGCAGCTCGTAATACGGTAATAAGTAGTACTAGATTTCTAACGCTAAGGATCCACACAGCAACCTGGCACTCTCCGGACGGTCGAACCGCTAACCAAATCGACCATGTGCTAATCAATGCGAAGCATGCATACAACATCCTCGACTCTGACCATTTACTTGTTGCGGCTAAATTCAGAGTTCGACTGTCCAGCGAGAAGAAGCTGAGAACTTTTCAGAAGAATGCAATAGACGATCCACGCCTAAGCACACCTGGAGTAACCAGAGTCTAAAGAGAGCGCCTGAGTGAGAAACTCTCCACTATGCAGTCACCCACCACCAATGCGAAAAATCAGTGGTGCCAGTAACGCGAGATCATTAAGGAGGTAGCCGAAACTACGGTAGGATGAACGCGTATACCGGATGATACAGATACCGATACAGAAGATGCACATAAGAAAACGCTGCAGTGTAATACAAGGGCAGTGAGGGAAGCTTATAGAGCCAGGAGAATAGGGGAGAAGAAGATGCTGCGTGGAAAGAAGAGGCCAGGCTGCTCTAGCCCAGCTCAAGGAGATTGAAACATCGAAACAACATCCGCAGGTTTTACAAGAAGGCCAAGCAACTGGCGGCTGGCTTCAAGACCGGAAAACAGACTCTTCGAAACTGCGAAAGAAACCCAGTCACCGAAGGACAGGGGATAATAGATGTGTTTAACCATCATTTCCAACAGGTGCTAAATGGGCATCAGAGTGAGAGGACAAGAAGAGAATGCACATTCATGGAGAACCAGTTCCATCGCCCAATATAGAAGACGTCGACCTAGCTATAAAAAAGCTTAAGAAAAACAAGGCCGCAGGCTCTGACTGCCTAAGAGAGGAGCTATTCAAATACGGTGGCGAAGCTATGGTAACGCGCATGCACTAAATGATCATCACAGGGAAATTCGTTGGCCTTGAAGTAAACAAGGACAAGGCTAAGTACATGCCATCAACAAACAAACCAGCATCTGTCCACCGCCTAGCACAAAACGTCACTATTGATAGCAACAATTTCGAGGTTTTTAAAGAGTTCGCCTATCTCAGAGGAAACGTGAGAAACGAATGACACCCTAGTGGAGATCTGACGAAGAATTACCCTAGGAAACAGTTGCTACTTCGGTCTGGCAAAACAATTGGGTTCAAAACTCCTAACTCGGAGTACATAAGGGTTTTGTAAAGCAGGATAAGGCTTTACAAAACCCTTATCCTGCCACTTACTGGAAATAATTTGGATTGAAGTGATTGAAGTCAAAGTTGAAGTTAATTTTAGTTAATTGGCGGTCGATTGTTTAGGGAGGCTGCGATACAGTGTGGGTGAACTTTCATACATAACATTTAGCTCAGCCTAAGGCAGAGTAATTTGCATGTTAAAAAGTGAGTTTTGAAGTAGAGTTTTGGAGAGCCGTAGTTAAAGAGGATTTTAGCACGCCAATGTTGCCTATTTATCAAGCCATCAAAAGTATATGCCATAATTGAGAATTGATAGAACGACCGTAGTGTAAAGCTAGTGCATGACTTTCAGTCGTAAATGCCACATTAGCTTTACAGGCCGCTTACACTAGGTTTTTTGTTTCGCTCTGCAATATTTTCTTTCACCTCAATTTACTGTCGAGGATGAAGTATATGTACCTGACACCTGTCGAAAAACTCAGAGGTGTGCAATTTAGCGATATAATGAAGGATGACGTGATTTATTTTGTGAGATATACCAAATCCCTTTTCGAAAGGGATATTGATATAGTCATACCGCTAACATCCTGGACATGTTCTTAATAATTTAATGTGTTCTTCTCTCTACGCTCGTCGGACCATTGTGTCATATGTCAGCTAATTTCTCGTACAATGACCTCACAGTTTCCAAAAGAACTACATCCCAATACGAGAAAGCCAAGTGGAGGGGACTTAACAGCTTCTTTAGGAAATACAACTGGTCGTTATGTTTTCTCGATAACGACACGGACGCCGCTGCTACTGTGATCACAAAAACTACTCCTCTTGGAATGAGATTATTTATTGCTCATGGGATCAAGTGTATCAAGCCAAAAGAAAATGTCTGATATAATTGGAGCTCTAAAGAGGCTGTCAGGGTTAGAGAAGAGTTTTATCAGTCCTACAAAAATCAGAAAAAAATTCAAACGAGCCATAATTGACTGCAACGCTTTTTTTAAGCGTGTGAAATTTCAATTCGAACAAAAACTCAGGAAAAAATACTACACCGTCCTAAAGGTATTAACAACTTTTGGCCATTCGTTGAAAACATTACAAATTCTGTCTCATCCTCCATCCCAATGATCATTTACAAATAATGACATTCCAGCTATCAGTTTTCTAGGCAAGGCCCCAATCTGCTGCGCTCAGCTCAATACTTCTAGATTGTACCTTTTCTCCGCCTACGTCGAATCTTCACACAAATCCGCTGGTCCAGATGGTATACCTCCCCTTCTTCGGACGAGGTGTTCATTCACTCTGGTAAAACCACTGCGTAAGCTCCTTTATGAATCTAACTTTTTATAACTCTCCCCGAACAGATACAAAGAGCATTTCTTTAGCCTGTCCTTTAAAAAAGCGAATCTTCTTTTCTCTCCTACTACAGACCCATTGCACCCATAAATAGTCAGCTCATGAAATATCTTGAATCACGAAAACTTCTCATGATCGGCAATACGGTTTTCGCAGCAACAGGTCCACTGCTGAATTGATGGCATGTCTCATCGAAAAGTGGAACCAAAGCGTACATCCATCTGGCGAAAGCAAGGTATAATAGTTGTACTTGATAATTTTAAGGCATTTGGTAGAATTTGGCATTAAGCTCTTTTGTTGAAAATGCGTTGATTTGGCATCAAAGAATCTCTTCTCCAATGGATTTACCTTTGGTAAATTACCTTTTAACGTTCAATTCAAGTTGTCTTCGATAGTGGATGGAGCTCCGCTCCATCAGAAACAAGAATAAAACATTGGTATGGTAGATACATTGATGATGCAGAACGCAGTGGACGTCCAAATGGGGCGGTGACACCAGAAAACATTAAAAAGAATTCCACAAAATCGTTTTGAATGATCGAAAAGTGCAGTTGCATGAGTTAGCTGACATCGTAAAGATATCAAAAGAACGTGTTGGCTTTATATTGCATGAACATTTGGTCATGAGAAAGCTCTGTTCAAAGTGGGTGCCGCGTTTGCTCACTGTGTTGATAATTCTGAACAGTGTTTGGCCATGTTTCAATGAAGTTCGAATTGCTTCCGAATTCACCGTATTCTCTAGATTTGGCTCCCAGCGACTACTGGCTATTTGCAGATCTCAAGAAAAATGCGCGCCGGTAAGAAATTTCGCTCGAATGAAGAGGTTATTAGTGAAACTGAGGCATATTTTGAGGCAAAAGATAAATCGTTCTACAAAAATGGTATTGAAATGTTAGAGCGGCGCTGGAATGATTGTGTTGCTCTTGATGGAGATTATATTGATGAATAAAGTCAATTTTTAATGAAAAAAAACGTGTTTTTTTGTTAGGCCCGGGAGTTTTTAGCCCATGTGTTATATATTTTCTGGCATTTCATGTTGCAAAGTATCTCCTCTCTGATGCTCAGAATCTAATAGTGACAAGAAACTGAACTTTCCAGAGGCAAATGCACGCTCTTCATTCAAAGCGACAAATGCTTTCATCAAAATGAAAGATTGTGTTATAATGATATAAGTAACGGATATTACAGATATTCTACTCTTAGAAACACAATATTTTAGATATTCCGACCATGTTAATCTTATTATCTTACAATGAGAATTACAGCTCTACTGCCGCTGTCATAAGGTATTGTATGATCCATGCCTAAGGAAGATATTGTACTTTATTTCAACATCAATATCATGGACCATTGGAGTTAACAAAAACGTACATACTCGATTTTGAAGTATTATATTATATTATCATTTCCAGTAAGTCAAATTTGCAGTTTATTCACCCCTCAAGTTTGATTTTTAGAGACAAACTTCATTTACTCTAGGCACTGCCTAAAAATATGCAGGACTAGATGGCATTATACCAACACCGAATTGCAAATGACTTCAGATATCATCTGGCCTGTTCTAGAGATAATCTTCAAGATCGATGAAATGGATCGGCATACGCTAAAACGAACCATCAAGTATCCCCTTCATCTTCTAGGTTCAGAATATAAATGCGCTTCTCTGCATCTAAAAGATTATAGGTCTCTTCAAATTATTTTTGTAAAGGGTTTTTACTTTAATAAAACGTTCATGTATTGAGTCAAACTGCCAAAATATCACGATAGAAAGGCCTGTAATTTGTCAAAAAAAAAAACAAAGTTAAGGCTCGTTCATATGTGAACAAGTTTTATGAATCGGCGTTTAACAATTCAGTAACGAAAAGGAATACACTAGCTGCTGGCTACTTTGAAGATAATCTTCAATGCTGCACTAACATTATATTATATGTATACCAAAACTTTTGTCAGTAAGGAGGAGTAAATTTTATACTCAGAATTGGTGAGGATATCTTCTGCTTTGGCACAAACTTCAGACCTTTTACTGCAAAATATAGAAAACCTAGTTCAGCTCAATGAGCGCAAAACAGCTATAAGAATTCAGAAAGAGCACTGGGAATTTGCATAACAGTCGTCATGGCAAATAATATGGCAAATACCTTTGGGGTTGTCTGTAACTTATGCTTGTAGAGTGCACATTTAAATCCTTTTTACAGAGAATGTTGAACATTTTGAAACTAATGAGGACGTTGCATCTCAAAACGGGGGTACGTTCGAAGCGCACGACGGAACTCAAGTGTTTCGAGCAGCACGGGGTGGCCGTGGTTTAGTGGTACTAGCAATCGCTTCTCACTCGGAGGGTCCAGGTTCGAATCCTGCACATGGCAAGTCAGATTTTCATTTGTGTAATTGGAACTCAGACAGAAAAATTCTGCGTGTGAAGGCATAACACTGACACGTAGATTTGGCTGTTGTAGAGTTTCAAGCACAGAAAAAAAATACTGTGAATTATACCTCGAATCACTCTGAGTGAAGAAAAACTCTCCGTCCTATTCGGACTCCCACCCCCTGGAGAGCGAATATCGAAACCAAACACACCTGAGTTTCAAACCACTACAAAACAATTTTCCTTTCTCTTCCTTCTACCTTTCCGCCCGCGCCCAGGCAACAGTAAAAGGGTATCTAACCCCTTAGGCGCGCGTAAATTATATAAAAAAAAAGAAAGTGGAAGAGTCTGAAACTTCCTGCTGGGCAGTTGCTCATATACAGATTTTTAAAACTAAAATTTTGTGTCATTTCTAGAGCCCTGGTAAATGAAAAAGTGCCAGAAAAAGCAATTTGCGGCACAGACGAAAAATTGCAAACGATTGAAACCGCTGATTAGCGCAATTTCAAATTCCATCTTCATCTTCATACATACCAGTATATCTTAGATGATAGTATTGTCAAACTGCACTTTCTTATATGAACTCTCTAAGCATGATAAAAAATCACTTCCTCCATTATTATTATTATTATTGCAGCTCTATCCTTCCAGTATAATTCAGGGGAGTTAGTTTAATTTAAGTTTAATTTAACATTAGTTTTAATTCAAAATATGCTAATCTAATTTTATATATATTTTTTGTATAATTTAGTTTAAGATAAAGTTCCTGAATTATTGTAGCTTTGGATATTTGTCCATTCTTTTTACCTTCGGCTGATTGTTTCCATTTTCTGTGAGTTTTTTCCAGGTCATCTCTCCAGCGTTTTAGTGGTCTGCCAGGTCGCCTGTTATTGGCTTATTCTGTTGTTTTTAAGGTCCTGCAGCCTTGAAACATGACCAGCCCAATTCCATTTTTGACGTTTAGCTTTGACGTTTTGAATTGCGTCGGTAAAACCAGTTATTTCTTTTAAGGAAGCGTTTGGCTTTTCTACCTTTTTGAAACTGTTACTAACAACCTTTCCATTGTTCTTTGAGCTATTTGTAGCTTGTTTGTCGATTTCGCTGTGAAGCTCCTTGTTTGTGAGCTATACGTCAGAGTTGGTAAGAGTCAAATACATATGCTTCTGGATATGTTTGACTCTAAAACATTTTTATTCTTCCATAACTGATTCCCTCCTCTGGTTATCGTATTATCAATTTATTTGCCTTGTAGGCTTTCCAGTGATATTAATTAACCTAGTTATATACATACTCGTAAAATCCAATTCGAGTTTTTCACTATTTACTATGATATGTTCTTTCTTGTCATCAGACATAAGTTTAGATGAAGCGAAAAGTGTGATGTTATCTACGAACCTAAGATTTCTTAAATACTCCCTTCCTATTTCTATCCCATAATTGTCCCAATATAATGATTTGAATACTTCTTCTATTGTAGTACTGCACAAAACAAAGCTGATGACATAGGGGTCGCCTTGCCTGACTCTTATATTTAGACTGAATTGATTACCTCTGGATATATATTCTGGAGATATATTCTCGCGTTACCATTCGTAGTATAGAGTTTTTTTTTGAATTTTTATGTATTTATTTGGAGCATTTTGGTTCCTGAGCGCTTTCCATAGCATAACATATGTATGTCGAATGCTTTGTGGTCTGTGGTCAGAAAACCCTTCCTAAAGCCTGCTTGTTCTCTAGGTTGCTGCTCATCTAAGATTGTTTTACTTCTCTTAAAAATGCATTTAGCAAAGATTTTGTATACTGTTGAGATGATGCTTATAGGTCTGTAGTTTTTTAAATTTTCCTTAGTACCATTTTTGTGGAACAAAGGGATAATCGATTCTTTTCATTGGCTTGGTAATTGTTCCGATTGCAAAATTGTATTTAAATTTATTAAATTTTTTATTAAACAATTTTCCAAGTTTTAGCGTTTTATTTAAGTCATTTCCAAAGCATTTTAATTTTGCCAATGCGTCTATTGCTTTTCCAATTTCGCTGGGAAGTTTGGAGGTACCACTTCGTGGCTGTTTATGTTTGGTGATTGACGTGGAATCTCTTCTTTGTTTAGGGTGCATGTGTAAAGGTTTTCGAAGAATTCTTTAGATGCTTCATTTATTGATTTCCTTTTCTGTATTATTTTGTTATTTTTCGGTTGCTCCATTGGATTACTTTACGGAGACTAAATATCTTTTTTTGCATTTCTAATAGGTCCACTCTCCTCGATTATTTGTTTGACTGCCCGACTATTATAATTCTTTATATTCCTATCATTTCCTGCTTCTTTAAGTTCTTTTAAATATACCTTTTTTTATTGCCTACATTTTCCCCTTTTTGTCGCATTGTTTCTCTTTTTCTGATTAATTTCTTTGTATCTTCAGTTATTTTGTTAATTTATTTGACCTGTTCGTTAATATTTTATTTATTAATTACGCGGTTATACTTTTTTCGAGCAGATCGTGTGTTATTTGTATTTTTGGTTTGCTAATTATGTTTCATTTGCATTTTGTCATAAGTGGTTCTATTGTATGTAAATTGTAAATCGCTTTTCTGTTCTTGTGTTATGGTTAATTTTAATAATCGGTCTAAACATTATATAATCACTTATGTATTCGAATTTAGTTAAAAGCGAAGGATCTTGTACAATGGATTTCGCTTTTGTTGCACTGTCTGGAGATCTCCATGACCATTTATTCTCCCTGTTTTTCTGAAACAGGCTATTACATGCAATAAGTCCTTGTTGCCATAACCATCCCATAAGTTTTTCGCCACGTTCGTTTCTTGCTCCATATCCATAATCATTAACCACCCATTATTAGATCTTCGCTGGTTCTTTTCGTTCAAATCATTGCGTTAAAATCGCTCATTATAATGGTGAATTCTAACATGTTTCGGCTTGTACCAGCTCCAGGTCCTCATAGAATTTCGTGATGGTGTCTTCAGATGTTGCTTCAGTAGGTGCATATATTTGTATTACAAAGAGATTAGAATTTTCGATTTTTAACTGAAGAGTCTCCATATAACCCAATTAGTACTATCATACTTATATTCACTTTCAAATTGTATGCAACAGTATTCTGAGTAGCACTGCATCATTTAACATAGGATGATAGAACACTTACTTTTGCTAATTTCTTTCTTTAAAATTGTTCAGCTTTCAGATCTCCAAATATCTTCCCTTTTATTGACCAAAAATACCAAAAACTTAAACGAGTTTCATGCCAGTAAAATTCCACTGAAATCTCATCCCCACCCGATGACCTTTTCAGAGCACCAGCATCGGGTACAAACGTTAACCCTCATCGCTGACACGTAATTACTGACATTGGTGCTTGTTTTATCAATCAAAAAAGATGGATCCGAATGTAAATACAAATTACAGGCAAATTATGCTGCATCTGGTTGCACTTGGACACGACGAAATCAATAAGTAATGACAATTTATAGCCAAGCCGATTGATGTAAGTATTTTTGTGCGGAGACGCGAATTCCGATCCAGGTCTTACGTTTAAATTGAGCTAATTTACGTGGCCTTTACGTCTACTTTGAGTTTAAGAATTCGGCGAAGGAAGGGAAGCGAAGGGAAGGTCAACATAAAAAAAAAACTTTGAAGACACGCGTAGTTTAAATAAATTGCTTATGAGCTGACGATGGTCTGACAATTTTTATTGGCATGATTGTAAGCCAATTTGTATAACAAACGACTAACAAAGGGATTGCAGAAGCCACTTCCCTCGATAGGTGTTGATTGTTAATTGGCGATAAGAAGCTGCTGCCCGAACATCCTGCAGCGCTGTAATACGACCTACTCTCGACAAAGAACTCACCTTCCGAAATCACATAATATTATCAGATGTCGTAATAATCAAGTGGTAATCAAGTAGAGTAAGAAATCGAATTTTTGTAGAACATTTTTTAAAAAAAGCCTTAAAGCTAGTATAAAATATCTACAACAAGTTGAATTACCTCTAAAGCTTCAAGTGTTTAGATTAGAAATCAATTGAACTCACCATGATGTCTTGGGTGTCTGTGCTTTGGATCGTGCATTTCTCGAAATTCAATTTCAGCTGTCGTAAGTTTAGTGCCACTACCGGATTCTTGCGTGTGATTAACCTCAGGAGCTGCAGAATATAAGTCAGCTGTGCCATTAGTTCGATTATTCGACTTAGTTTCCAGTTCAACCTTGACATCGATATCTTCTAACAGAGGAGGCGTCAATGTCTCCTCTTCAATTAAATTTTGGTATTCCTCATTGCTAACAAATTTTGGAATCTTATATCCATTCGGATGGTGCTCCTCAATTGTATGCTTTGGACTAAACTCAAGCTCTCCTAGACCCAGGTTGTACATTAAGTGCTCGAGTCCCTGCAAAGAAAACATAAGAAAATATTTATTATCAGAAATCATGGAATGAACCTGAAGATGCATATGAATTTTTGAAGTATCTATTCTATTGACATCACATTCAGACAAGTGATTTAATAAAGAACGTTTTGTTCAATCATTATATATTCTATGCGCTACTTAATTGACCGTCAAATGTCGGAATTGAATTCAGTTAATATGACAGATAACTCCCTGGATAGATTTGTAATACAAGCTGAAATTATAAATATTTAGATCTCTATAAAAAGCCAATGCCTTGAATATAAATTTGTAAGTATGGTATCTTTATATATTCATAAATTTGCAGTTTAATGGTCGTTAAATTTTGTATAAATATACTCGTAAAATACCATTCAAGATTCTACTCGTTTCTTTTTGATGATGATTGGCGATGGTATTTATTGAAAAAGCTATACGGATTTTAGCCTGTGGCATTGGAAGAACGTTACCAGGTTTCAAAATAGCGAACAATATAGACGATTAAATCGATGGTTATGATGGCTTTATAAAAACTATTGTAGCTGCAGGTCTATAAGAGCAGTCATAGTTAGATCAGGTTATCTAAAATATTATAGAAATGCATTAACACTTTATGAGCCAATCGCCGCACTTAAATGAGGACCTGCTGATATACATTTTTGTAAAAAAAAATCCGCCACAGATCTGCCCTAAGACCAGGTTGAGAAAGCAGTGAAAGTGAAAATAACTTCCATCATTTTGCAGTTGCTGTATCTGATTGCGTAGGTGTAAATGAACATGCGAATATACGCCAGAGAGCTGGGTGACTTAAGTGTCTATGAATGATCCAGACATTCATTTGGGGTGGCCTTGGTGTAGTGGTACTAGCAATCGCTTCTCACTCGGAGGGTCCAGGTTCGAATCCTGCCCATGGCAAGTCAGTTTTTCATTAGTGTAATTGGAACTCAGACAGAAAAATTCTACATGTGAAGGCATAACACTGACACGTAGATTTGGCTGTTGTAAAGTTTCAAGCACAGAAAAAAAATACTGTGAATTATACCTCGAATCACTCCGAGTGAAGAAAAAACTCCCACACCTGGAGAGCGAATATCGAAACCAAACACACCTGAGTTTCAAACCACTACAAAACAATTTTCCTTTCTCCTCCATTCACAATCGAGGCGATTTTCAAGGCTAATGATTCTTGTGCTGTAGCGCAGATTTCGTTCGCTTGTGGGTGCGGAGGTTGCGGTCCATAAGTTCAGTAGAAAACAATCTGCGGCCTGGGCCCTGCCGAATGACGAGGACAATTGACAACATCGAACTCGTCGAAAACAATTGCATTATAATTCGTGCCAATTCGTGAGTAAGGGAGCGGCTGCTCTAGGGCTCTCAAAAATTATTGTACGAAATACAGTATTGAAAAAACACCTTAGATTTCACCGGTTCATAATTCAAATTGCACAAGCGCATAAGCTCAATGATTACGATTTCGTTCAGGAAACACAAGCCTTTGGAGTAATGAAAATGGATACGTGATCAAATAAAATTGTCGTAATTGGTCATCTAAAGGTTAGAACCCACGTTTGAAACATCAAGAGCTACTCCACAACCCCAAACTAATAGTTTGGTGTGAGTTATCAGTCCATGGCATAATTAGACCTTTTTTTTCAAATTCTCGAGTGCAGACCCTTACTGTAAACGTTAATTCTTATAGACATATGATAAATGTTTATTTTTTTCCAAGAGAACATCCTTCATTAACTTCACACACATAGTTCCAGCAAGGTGGCGCCACGACTCATACCACTAGAGACACTATGGCTCTTCTGCGCGATTTTTTTCTAAACAAATGGATATGCCGCTTCGGAGGCCACCAGTGGACTTTTTTCTGTGGGGTACCTCAAGAGTAAGGTTTATTTATGCAATCTAGCAAACATTCCTGAATTGAATGAGTTAACAGATTCGAGGTGTGTATACCAGGCGACAGACAACATTAAATATATACCCTGTAGTGTTTCCATCTTTTTGTATTTGGAATTCTAATTCTGTTACCGGAAACCTTGTATAAGTTATATTCTAAGCACGATCACAGTTGGTGATCTTAACTCCAACTGAGGAAGGGAGAGCATTTTTTCTAACACTGATAGGAAATATAGGCTACACAACACCGTTTGTGAAAATTAATTTGACTCTGCTGAGGACAAAATGTCTCAACCTCTAACCTGATTAAAAAACCGTCAACCAAATTGAACATATTGTGATCGACTTAAAAAGGCAAAATGGACTCGGCCCCTTTTCGACGGCATAACACTGAAAAATTACTTCAAAGAAACTGTGCGTAAAAGGTTTACAATCGTAAGAGGCTGTTAGAACGTTTTCTGATCGAGTGTTCCAAAACTTTTCGAGAACCTTCGAGGACGAAAGCTGCTCGTGAACCTTATCAGTAAGGGAAACAGGGGAGACAGAAAAAAAAGAAGAAACAGGGAATTGCTTGATCAAGGACATAATGTTCATAATGAAAAAAAGTCCCGAAGATAATCATACAAATATAAGTCGGAGTCGGTGTTGAAAACTTGGAAAAATTATTTTTGCAGATCGTTTATTGATGAAAATAATCAACGTGGGCAATGATCGACATGATAGTACGAGCTATGGAAGAATCAATTTTTTTGGCATCGCTTACAAGATTTTATCTACCGCACTATATGAACACTTGAAATCTTAAATTAACAATCTATAGGTACTGAGGTCATATCAGTGTGCTATTAGGCCTGGCATATCTAGGCCTTAAAAAAAAGTAGTTTGAAATTGATGCCCACCATCTGTTTATTAATTTTAATGCCGTATATGATACAATTATAGAGACGAACTACATATAATATGTACATAGAGCCATGTTAAGATTAGACATTTTTACCTTGCTGGTCCGTGTGTTTGAGTCACCTATGAACAACGGTCGCTGTAATGACGCCACCGCCAAAAACGCTAAAAAGGTAGATTGACAATGTGAGGCGCTTTAATCACTTACTTTTATGTTATAACACTTTACAACGTCATCTTACGCCAAATGATGAGCGGCTAATTTTTTGCTTGTCAAAAGTACGTACTTCTTTCGATTTGATTATCACTTATATCCGAGACTCCGCGGGCTTCATCCAAGAAGTGCTTAAGTCATCCTAAAAAGGGCATTTTGCTTTGCCTGTTATGTCGACTTCAAGAATAAGGTGATGGCTTTTTAACTTTAAGACCTTAGCATTCGATTTGAGTAGATTATTCACAACGAATCAGCATTCTAACATAAACAATATCTGATGACTGATAATAGTAAAACAAAACCTAAAAGCTAAGAGAAATTATCCATGCATCACGATATACTCGTGCGTACATATTAAATGACACTTTACACAGAGACCACGGAATTCCCAGAGTTGAAGAGGAAACAAAATAAATACTTTGCGAGGAAGAACACAATTTGTCTAAGTCAATAATGCAGTCCTACAAATTTTGGATGAAAGAAATCTGTTACACCATCTTCAAAGGACCAAACTTTTCGACTTAGCGCCATGAATTTAACCGCAATTAAATAGTGGAACATGCTGGAATTTCATTAAAAAGACGCTTGCCACAAACGTTTAGTTCTTGACAGAAAAATTGTCTGATAAGCAGGAACTTACAATAGTCGCAGTGTCTGTCACTGATGGTTTAAAATGGAGTGTTTTAGTAAGTAAGAATCTCACATTACTATGAGCACGCGGTTGCGATGCTCATAGCTTCAATGCAAGATTTTCACCTTCCCATAGCGGAAAAAATAACTTGCCCAAAGGGGCCAAGTGGTAACATCTCGCAGTGGAAGATTGCGACAGCGCCCTCCCTTAAATATACTCGTAATCTACATGAATTTTCCCACGAAGTCTTGAGAAAAGATTATATGGAATATGCCCAAAACATTTTAAAGAGCAATCCGGGTCAGAATAGTTGCAACTTAAAATCAAGTCAAAGGTCAAGGTGCAAATTATCAGTACCACATTAAAGCCTTCCAACATCACAACCTAAAATTCTTTCAGTTACATTGATAAAAACAAGGTTTTGGTGTACGATACGATTTCTTTGAAACGGTAACAGATTGTCCAGTTCCATATATCAGGCAGCTTCCTAAGTATCATCTGGGATAGTAGAGAACCAACTCCCCTGTTGATAAGAGGGGTTTCAATTTATGTGGCGTATGAAAGTAGAAATGATTTTGATGAAAATCGATTCTTGTTACTGAAAAGAATTATTTAAACGAAATGTACATGTAGTACACGTAATTTGTGTACACTATTTTAAGCTTCAAACGAAAACATATGATGGTAACACGTTAGTCATATCGACTATCGGACGCACTGTCTAAGAATAGAGGAAGTTGCTGAATATTTACATGCGTGTATCGCAACTTGCCATCAAACTACGTGTTTGGCTTTTCTATGTATACAGAGGATTTATAAGTGGAGCTTAGGTGATCTTTAAGTGTTATGATGTGTAATAATGAAGTACTTAATAATTGGCACGCAATTAAATTAAGCATTCTATGCATCTACATAATGATGTCTAAAGATAGAAAAATTCACAAGGAACTGGATTTTTCATTGAGAGTATCGCTTCATGAGCGTTTACACATATCACAAAAAATATGAGTGTTTATCAATACTTTAGATATTTTCATCCGTATCACATGTTTAGCATTTGCTGTAGAAGAAGGCACAGATGTCTGGGTATTTGTCATTTACGAGGTGCGATTAAATTGTTGTAGACAGTCTCATTTGGAAGACAAATAAATGTAAAATTTTACAACATTATCTTATAAAAGTGTGTACATATTACAATTTAACAGGGGGTACATTCATATATATGTATGTATACATATATGATAGTTAAGGAAAATCTCCTTATCATCACATACAGAGTACGAGTAATGCACCCAAATGTATAATCAATCTAATTTTGGGACATTTATTAATGCCATAAAACTATAACAAAAAATGTGGCTTGAAGGTGCATCTGTGAAACACGAGGACTACAAACAGATAAACGGTTTAAATCAACGAACAAATGGAACTAACGTCTTACCATACATGTATAGGTAAGGGCTTTAAAGTACTGTTCCTGTTTTAGATTTACTGACCTAATTCGAGGGCAGAGATTAGGAAATTTAAATTTGGAAGTAAACCTCATAATAGGCTTACATTGCACTAAACATTTTATCAATCAACGAGATGTTGCTTAATATTTATATAAGCCGTAATGGATTATAGAGGCATGATATAGCCCTTAATAGTGATAACAATTTTGTTAGTCTTTATTCAAATCGGATCTAGTATCCTAAGTTAAGAAGAGAGGTTTGATTGTTTGTGTTATTGAATTATCTAAAAGAATTCTGGGTCAATGGGGATGGTTTCAAGGAGGATTAAACACATTCCAATTAGAGTTATCCGGAAGATGATCTTAACATTAAAAACAGATCAAGGGGGTCTAGTCGAAAAGTACAGCTTTTAATATATATTCAACTTTGACATAATTAACACACACCCAGTTTATATGATAGCTCAATGTGCATTTAGTCAATCCGCATTGGTTCAATACCCCTAGAAATGGTGGTGTTTATATGAAATTATCCAAAACCAATTCCAAAATGAGCGAGAGAAAATTGAGAGAGTTTAACAAACAGCTGATTCAATTGACACTGATACATTGTTTTTATTTCTTTGTCTTTCCAAATATTTCGTATGCAATACCACATTTTAAATGCACAACTAATTACCTGCCCGATGATAAAGAATGATGAGAGCGCGAGAGTAAAATGTTTCAATGCGATTTGAAAGTGTTTATAATATCATAGCAGTTACAAATTTTCAATGCGTTTTATAAACAGGAATGAACGAATGAGTGTTGAATATTTCAATGCGATCTGAAGTGGCGTTTATTTGAGCGTATTGAATCAATGCGCATTGCGTCAATGCACATTAAGCTGTCATATAAACTAGGTAATAATTACTCTTCAAAAGAGTAAAAGAGGATATATTCTTTTTTTCTTTGGGTGATGCTATAGTGCAGAGTGGACCTAGGACTCTAATAACAACATCTGTTTTTAGTGCTGTCTTCTGTCAATCGCTTCTAGTTGTTCTGACGAAGGAAGGAATTCCTCTCGAAGCAACTAAAGGCATTTTTATCCACTTTTGATAAAGTCCATGGCTCCGCGACTGACAGTACAATTGGAACAGTAAGGGTTTTATACAGTGCTTTCTTCAAATCTCACGAAAGAGAATTATTTTCTTTTGGATTCTACGGTGTTGTCGTTCCGATTTATAGAGGAGTTCATTTATAGAGCGTCATTTGTCACCTCTAAAATTATAGTTTGCCGTTGTGGTGTGCTGTCTAACCCATTGATGTTGAGTGTCCTTTCTTGTCGACGCTCAACTATTATGAAACCCACCTCCGCCGCTTCTGATTTCTGCTTTAATGCCTTTTGTCTTGTACACTTCTTTTAAGAATATTGTTGATTAAACCACATGACAGTGCGTCATCTTGTCGTAATCTTGTTTTGACATCAAATGTCTCGGTATATCATTATCAGCTTTTATGGAGTGTTCTTTATTCTCATCTTACGCAGACGGACGATCATCTATAAATGTTGTCATATTCTGCTTTAATGTTGTCTTATTTTCAATCAACAATATTTTGTTATTATTATTAATATTTATTTTTAATATGAGCTGGTGTATGCTCTTTACCAAATCAATTTCGCTGGTTTAAATAATTCAGTTGGGGTCCGTCTGCTTCAGGAACCTCATCGGCATGTAGTTTTGGCATCTTTAAAAGCATCGTCTAGATCACGCATATCATCGTCCACATTGAATAGCTATAATATCTGGGAGGGGACCTTTGGTCGTATAATAATAAACAGTCTGCCAAAGTTATCTCTCCAGAACACTGAAGTTTGATTCTGCTGCTACGTTCTCATACTTATCTTTGCGTGCTTATGTTCAAAATTGTTGTCCTTGCCTTTGTCCATTCTTTTCTATTCCGGGAGGACTTCCAAATATAATGTTTGCAGAAGCAGCTTCCCTCGACTTCGATCAAACCTATACCCCCTTGGCCACAGGTGTCAATGTGGTGTGGGGATGAATATATACTAATATATGTATATAATTGTGTATAATGTCTATGTGTATGTATGTGTGTATTGTGTATATAGGTTAGGTAGGCTAAGGTTTATTTTAAGTTAGATATTAAGTTTTTA
The DNA here is from genome assembly GCA_949129095.1 of Volucella bombylans. Taxonomy (NCBI): domain Eukaryota; kingdom Metazoa; phylum Arthropoda; class Insecta; order Diptera; family Syrphidae; genus Volucella; species Volucella bombylans. The sequence continues at coordinate 44,001,052 of OX422142.1, read as the reverse complement.
TAAAAAAAATTAAATCATGTCCATATGCTAAGTTTTTCTTAACAAATATTTTTTCTTAGCCTTAAGTATTCAAAATAAATAGTTATAAGTAAAATGTAAATAAAGTCGAAAGACATAGTCATAAGAATTTAGAGTAGCTTAGAGCGCCTGTGTGGGGCCAGTAAGTTAGTATAAGATTGTTAAGTAATTGTAAGCTAGCATTTAAGCATTTTTTGTTAGTATGTAAGAGTTAGTGATTAAGAAAATAAAATGCATTGAAAACTGAAACTGGTGTGGGGATGAAATTTAATCATCAAATGCAGTGTCTCTAATAGGTTTTTGACAATGTCCTCACTGGTTTTCTACGCTTAATGCTGGCAGTAAGAACTTCTCCAGAGATTCAATTAAAAAAGACTCCAGCAGTCTCTTAAGATTGTAACCGTTTGACGTTCAGTTTCCTTAGAGTTTATTTTTTTTTTTGTTAAAGAACTCACATAATATTCAAAAGGATATGGTTACTCTTAAAATGACGGGGTACATGTGGGATCCAAGATTTAATGTAATAAATTGTTAGTTTAATTGGACTTGTTGTAATCTGGTTGGGATTTGAACGTTGAACGGTCCGGTATAGTATCCAATACATTACCACTTGAGTCAGGGCCACCCACAACATTTCCAGGTTGTTCTGGTTATGGCTACAGCAAGGTAGTGTTTAAGTGATCAATTTAGTTGACAAATTTTTAGCGAAATGGCTACCAGGCTATTTTGTGTATGTTGAAGTTTATGATGCGTCTGTGGGAACGTAATTACATGAATTTAACATGGATGTGGATTGTAATAAGGTATTCGCTGAAATAGCTGAAGCTCATGACTACTTGTCTAGGTCGTTCTCTGATCACAAATCCACATCGATGTGCCACCTAAAATAAAATGTTACTATTGACTACAGATACTTCCAACCAGTTAATGAGTTTTCTACCTCTGAGGTAATCCTAATATCCATGAAATACACATTAGACTAAGTAATTTGAAGTAACGAATTCGAAAAGAACGAGTAGTTATTGTAATTATGTGTATTTTAAGAGGGATATCTGACTAGTCGCCCACAAATTCAGCCAGCAGGTTTGGCAGAAGTTACTTTCAGACGCAATGTGGATAATTTCCCGAGACAACAGCATTGAATTTGGGAATATCTACTTTCGCTGATATTCGTTGAGTTATCTACAATGCTATGACATAATATAATATATGTAGTTGTACAAAATGTAATTATAGGGAGTTAGACTTCACTAGTGCAGGCTTGATGATTTTTCTAAATGATATTTAGGGACACCTGATTTTCTTGTGTATGTGCTATACTGGTTTTGTCCGTAATTGTTTTAAAAAATCTCTCTAGTTCCGTATGAATAAAATTCAAAGTAACAATTTAAGAAAGTGTACTAAAACGTTAAACTTTAAAAAAAGCGATTCACTCTAAAGTCTCACTCATGATAGTTAGTAATTCTAATTCAGTTAAGGAATGAACCACGGTATTTCAGAATAAGTCCGGAAATGAGTCGCAATTAGAAGTGTGAAGAGGTGGAATACTACCTTTAATTTATTAAGCGCATTAATTTCTATCTCCGGAACATAGCAAATCCAGAACAAGTAAAATTCTCTTGAAAAGCAGAACTGAACTATCTACGCTTATTGGATTACTCACAGGCCATAATCTTCTGAGGAGCTACTTCCACGACCTCTCAGAGCTATCTGTCTTTTGAAATCACTTACATCTGTTTTGAGATTCGATGACGCAACAAGATGGATTAGACCCGTTCGGGTTCAAAACGACAACCAACGCGAGACGCAAAGCGAAAACCAGAACTGGGAACCGTAATCAAATCCCTATCCCCTTTCAATTCCCCAACCCGAATATCACAGTGGGTCTACACAGTCTACCCAGAAGGGTACAGAAGCTCGTGGCACCCAGCTAGTTTTACAATATAAATGCCTTGTGTATTACTATAACGCATCAAAGATCATGATTTTCTAAATAAAAGTGTTAATATACAATAATTAGCTGATAGTAAGGAGATTAAGTTAATACGTTGCAATACAAAATCTACCTCTAGGTTTCAGTCTCATAACCTCGAAAAGGACATACGTATGCTCAGTTAATCATTTTTGCTTACTCACTTACATTCTACCTATTTTCCTGGAATATTGCTAACATGACAACTTTTACTTTATCAAATTTAGATACTCTCTGCCAGAGATAGATATAAACTCTCAGTTTTACATTTAATCTGAGAAAACTTGAGAATTTCCTCCACTCAATGGTTCAATACAATTGTTGGATTCTATTTAATTAAAATTCCAGACTGGAGAATTTATATATCAGAAATACATTTTTTTACTTTCTAACAAAAAAAAAACAATTAGAGATGGTCCGAACAATTGTGTCATATTAAGAGAATAATAAGACCGAAATCTAGAACAAAATAACTCATATACAGAATCCGCTGAATTTGTGGCAATCAATGATCATGGACCATATGTGCCGTAGTTAAAGAAATGCATAGGTTAAAACAAAGTATAATCACAAATCATGCTTCAAAATATTGACTGCTTTGGGGATACATTTACAAATACTCCTATTGCTCAATTGTTACTACATTTATTTAGCACATGCATATCTGAAAACAAATTACAATCAAAAGCCAACAATCATCACGACTGTGGTTTTTTTATACAAAAATGAAAACTCCAATTTCCATAAAAAAGGAAAACATTTGTAATTACCTACATTCTACAACAATATCACTCAAAGATAAAAACAGCTCGGCGTTGTAACAATACATGATTCTAATGAATACTCGTGGCTTTGTGTCATTTACAGATAAAAATTATTAGTCCTAAGTTACGTCCACAGTAGTTGGGATAGAGACAAAAATTAATTATCTGCTCTAATCTTTGTTGAACATTTATTATTACAATACAAACATATCTTTTGCCATTTGTTTTACCGTATTTTTATGAATTTAGTTTATGTGAGTACCAGAAAAAACAATGTTATCTTACGAAAACAGATTCTTCCGTATGCGAATAATTAAGTCTTAAATGAAAAACTAAAAGATCAAAATATTATTTTGAAATGTCTATAGATAACAGGATTGTAAAACGTAGTTAATCCGAGATAATATTATAAATAGTTGATAGCAAGATATTGTACTTTAAATCTCGGACATACTATGTCAGAGAAATTGAGTTGTTTTATAGTTTTTAATAATAACAGTTTGTATTTGTTTATTCTACCTGACTATTTGTTTATTTATTTTTTTATCATAACGACAATGGAATAAATTTTTTATTTAAAGATATTTAACCTGTCTGAATAAATTTGGGTAAAGTCAAATAGATTGCGCCACAATGAAAATTATTATATCGCAAGAGAAGGCCCATCACTGTTTAGGCCGGTCGAAGATAATATATAATACATATACATTCGTATATATATGTACATACATATATGTCATATGAAATATATGACGATTCTACTCCGTCGTAATTTTTAAAGTTTTTAAACAACTGTAACTGATGGTGAACTGATAACGTCGCATTCACTATAAATGTTAATACTACAGATCTGGGGATCAAATAAAATCTATTCAGAAGTTGAAAAAGTAAGCCAAGTGTAAGCCCGAAACGCCAAGAACTTACATTACTGTGTCGAAATCAATACTCAAGCCATAAGCGTCCCGAAGTAAACGAAGAATATTTAATTTACAATAAACACGCTTTCGAAGAATTTCAAAAATCCTTAAAATGCCTACAACTTGGACAGATGATGCACTTTGGTTTTGAATTCCAACATTAAGGTAGAACATGTCATAATCAAGTAGTTGTACAATTTAAGACAGAATCACTGTATACCAGATTACGTTCGTAGATTGGTGAAGGTAGCGAGACGAGTGTTAAGTTTCAAGGAATGACGAGGTGCATATGTACTGGCAATTTGGTTGGAGTATTGATGGTGACAATAGTGATATGACAATAGAAGCCAAGACATATTACATGAGTCTTAAAATATGCCGATGGACAGAGCAACACGAGGGCCAACTTAAAATATTTCGCACGGATTTGAACTCTAACGAGCCAGTGAAATCGAAAGTGCCTCTGTACAGAAATCAGGACAGAGGAAGTAAAGTATTTCAAAAATTCTTCGTCGAATTCAGGCCGTTCCAAAGTAAGTTGTCATTCATACACATACCTGACATGGATAATGACTCATTATGCGAGTATATTTCAATCTATTCTTGTTTTCCCTTATCGATTACGTTATCAATTTAATGGGCTTAGCAGCGTACGTTACTAAATTTGAAGAGTACATTTAAGAACGAAGGTATAAATAAATTGTAAGCTGCCGGTGCAGGAAGACCTATTTCTATAAAAACCATACTCTCTGTGACACCAGATATTTCATAACTAGTCACAATGATTCAGTGACCTTAAAAAAAGGATGTATGCATGCGCAATGGGTATATAACAGAAGAAAGAAAAAAGAGGAAAATTTGTCTTTTTTAAGACGGGCTAGGCAAATGCTTTTGTCCGTCTACTCAAAAAAAAAAACAAAAAGGATATAAGAAGGACAGAAATAGCATCTGAACCAGTGGATTTAGATGTGTTAAGATCTTTAAGTTCTACGCAAATGTGAACGTGGACTGGTCAAAACTGAATGTTTGAAGCACCAAAGTGCGGGTGAAAATATGACACAATATGAAAGAGTTGAACTGGATACGAAAAGCGCAACAGGAAAGTTAACCTTGCCCAAAAAGTTGAGAGCTGCAATGCTGTTTGCGGATGAGCGTCATCACTTAGCCATTTGTAAATGACTAAACGACTATTATTATAGTGCCTATGTTTTTCTTTCCATGAGAACGGAAAAGCTAGTTGATCTAATTCAATTTCCGTGGTTCTAACAAATTTGAATGTAAAGGGTCCGCCATCTAACGTTTTTTTTTTTCAACTAGTGCTTATTTCGTGAATGGTAACACTTAGCTCATCTCTGATTTGACAGATAATTAGTTTTATCCTTCCGGTTAATAATGGAAAATAATTTCATTCAAATGACTGCCTCGGCTGGCCATGCAGTAGCTACACGATCGGTCCAATTTTTAAGCACATTATCGATTGTGTGCAGCTGTATTTCACCAATGGCTTCACGAATATTGTCCTTTAAAGCGTCAATTGTCTCTGGCTTGTCGGCGTAACACTTATCTTTTACGGCACCCCACAAATAATAGTCCAACGGTGTCAAATCGCAGCTCCGAGGTGGCCAAACGACATCAGCTCTACGGCTGATAATGCGATCTTCAAAAACAGGGTGCAAAACATCGAGTGTAGCTTCGGCTGTGTGGCACGTAGCGCCGTCCTGTTGAAACCAAATGTTGCCAATATCCTCCTCTTCAATTTTTGTGAACAAGAATTCGTTCAACATGGCCCGATAACGATCCCCATTGACTGTAACGGCCACTCCTTGCTCATTTTCGAAGAAAAATGGCCCAATTATGCCTCTGGACCAAAATCCGCACCAAACAGTGACTCGTTTTGGGTGTATCGGCTTTTCAATATATGCATGCGGGTTTTCTGTGCCCCAGATTTTTGGCAAAATCGGCATCTTCTCTAAGTCGATCGCAGGCCCACTTAGCGAAGCGAAAACGCATTGGATGGTCAGTTGGCTTCAACTCCTGAACCAATTGGACTTTGTATGGCATCATACCAAGGTCTTTATGCAAAATTTGTCTCAATGATGTCTCCGAAATGTTCAGCTTATTTCGACTTTAACCATTTTCAAACCAACATAGTTGGATAACATAGTCGACTTATCCGAATGCATATGAAAGGTTGAAGGTGCTAAGTATTTCAAGAGTTACAATAGAATCACCTCCAAAAGGTTCGGAGGAATAATTGAATAATTGTTAGTACCACATTATTCTTGTCTGTAGCGAGCACAATTGCAGACCAAATGAATGTTTTTCGACCTTTCTGGAAGGATTTTGGTAAGCAACTTAATATGTTAGGCGTATGTATACCTAACATGTATACATACGTATATTCTACGAATTACTGGAAAGTAACTGAACATTGATTGAAATAAAAATTACAGAAAAAATCAATGAATACATGGTTCAAGATAAATTATAAACGGATGGATGTTGGTGAAGTTAGAGGAATACAAAATAGTAAATAAGGAATGTAAGGAAAACTCCATAACAGTATTAACTTCTCATAATAAGAAATTAATTGCAAAACCTGCCTCTATATTTTTCGTCGTTGGCGAATGATACTTCTTATTATGAGAGAGATCTAGAAAGTCGACAATGCAATATTGTTAAACAATAGATTCGGTTTTGTATGAGGCAGGTCGACATATATCGCAATTCAAAGTCTACATATATTGTTAGAAAATATATATAAGAATGATACGTGATATGCACGATGACGTTAAAACAGAACTTAAATGCTCAGCAAGAATAATCGAAGCATTCGAAGTTAAAGTTAGAGTATACAAAGGAAGTGTACTAAGCATGTTGTTGCTTAATGTCGTGCAATATTTTCAATTGAAGCAGCACATCAACAAGTTTGGAACAACTTTTCGCCGATGATAGCGCTATCATAGGCAACGATGTAACTGCCCTTCAAGTAACTGTTAATAATTGAAGAAGGGCGCTAGAAGGTAACGGGTTCGAATCAGTTGTACTAAGACCGAATATCTGCATTGCAGCAAATCCGACCCCTGACTTCCATTTAGAAGAAGTTTGTCCAGCTTTAACCTACGCATCACAATGTTGGGAGATGTACCGGAACTATAAAGGTACAGCGATGGAAATAAAAATATTTAAAAATATTACCAATGGCATCGAGTGATCTAATAAGAAGTACTGGCATTCGCGCGAGTCTTCATATTTAGAAACCGGTAGTGAATAAGCCCCAGGCTGAGAAAATCAGCTGGTTTTCTCATGTATGACGGATGTCGTAGAGAAGAAGAATAAGCAGGAAAGATACTGACTTTCAATCAAAGGAGATAATTAAAGGAGATAATTAATTCGAGAAAAAATTTTAGCAAAAATGATGCAACAGGGTACTTATGCTTATTTCTTTTAGATGCGAGGAATTAGACCCTTTTTGGTCAAGTTCATAAACTGATATAATGACAAAAATCAGATTATGAGATGGACAAAATTACTTACGAAAACAGGGAACACTGTTGTGCACTGTTTTACAATCGAAAGGGTTTTAAATATAAAGTTCACGCAGGAAAGTAAATCATAGTGAAAAGTGGCAAGGTTCATCAGAATGTCAAACGTCTTAAAGCACCCAAATGGTCACATACCAACATGGCGCCCATATTTAACACCTTTACAAGATAGACCGTAACTGAAGTCATCTATCTGCCCTTGGATTGTGCGAAAAAGGCTGGAAGAACAAGAACTCTACGGAGGAACTCTCGTGCCATTTCTTTCCAAAAAGCACCGAAAGATATGTATGTATATCTAAATTTGATAAGCGCAGAACAAAGATGGTGAAATAATCTTTGGACCGATAAAATAAAACGTAATTTGGTGGGATCGGGCGGTAAGAGGTGGAAGAGGCGTCCAGCCCCGGTACACCAGGAAAATCGTCAAGCGTGGGGGCCGAATTATCATTATTTAGGGATGCTCTATGATGCAATTCGAAAACTTTTGATAAATGAGATCCAACAAATTTCGTGTAGACATATGGGCGATCGCGAAAAACTCTCTTGGTGCCGAAAAATCCAGAAACAAAGCAGTATACAAGCAACTCAGTATGCTTCCTTCCCAAAAAATGTAGCGAGGTGGAAAATAAATAGATAGATAGATAGATCTTTATTTCGTATACAAATTTTTACAAAGGATAGTTACCACACATTTTACATTACAGAGATATGATATTGCTTATATCTTTCTGCTGAAACATTGTTCTTTTTTTGTTTTGTAAAGTTAAATTAAATTAAATTAAATTAAATTAAATTTGGAGGAAAATACTATAAAAACCTCCAATCTAAGTACAAAAAAAAAAAAAAAATAATAATAATAAATAAATAAATAAATAATTATAATAATAGTAAATAAATAAATAGATAAGTACATTAGTATATAAATAAATAAATAAGTATACAGGTACATAAGTAAATAAAAATAAAAATATGTTAACAATAATAAATATTGACTCAACAAATGAGTAAATAGTAAATAAATAAATAAATTAAACAAACAAAAATAAATAAATAACATAAAGAATGAATTAATAAATATGTAATTACAAAAATATATGTACATATATAAAACAATAAATAAATAAATATAAATATACATGTAAACAACATATAAACTGACTATATGAATAGATATATGTATAAACTACAATAGGTCTTTAAGTAGCTGATTTTTAGCGTAAGCACTTTTGTTTTTAAAATTGCACGTAAGCTTTTTAATTCTTTCCGATAACAATTCAACATTCGCTCTTCTATGTAGCTTTGAAGTAGAATGGTGCCATGGGAGGTTAAGCATCATCTTGAGTATCTTATTTTGTGCCACTTGCAGCTTTTTAATGTGGCACTGCGCACAACTTCCCCAAACCGGAGACCCATAAAGAAGTATCGATTGGAAAATTACTTTGTGTATGATCACTTTGTTTTCCTTAGACAGATTTTCTGATTTTCTGTTTATAAAAGGATATAATATCCTTATTGCTATATTGACCTTTTGTAGGGTTCTCGAAATATGCTCATGAAATGTAAGTTTGCTGTCAAGATATATACCTAAGTATATTACATAATTGGACCAGATTATGGTCGATCCATGCAATTGCAGTTGGCTGTTCGGAAGGTAGCAAGGTTTTCTTTTTCGGGTAAAAAAGATAGCTTGCATTTTTTCACCGTTCAACTTAATTTTCCACCTATTGTAATAGTGTTCTATTACTACCATCGCATTGCGAAGATTAGTCTCAATAGTGAGAGCAAATTCGTCTGATGAGAGTAATGCAGTATCATCTGCAAACATTGCAACTTCACAATCGGTCAAATTGGGAAAATCAGACGTAAACAAATTGTACAAAATTGGACCAAGAACAGAACCTTGGGGAACACCTGACTCGAAACATATCAGACTTGAGACGCTACCATTGATTTGGACTTTAAAAGAACGACCTAACAAGAAACTTTGAGCTATCTTACACAGAAACGGAGGAAAGTTGTACATAATCATTTTATATAATAGACCATCATGCCAAACGGAATCGAATGCTTTTTCGATGTCCAAAAGCATCATCCCGGTTGATTTTCCTTCTTGGCGGTTTTTTTTTGACAAAATTACAAATTCGAAGAGCCTGGTGGGAGGTACTATGCTGAGGTCTAAAACCGAATTGCACGTCAGGATATATGTTACATTCTGTAATTATATTGGATATTTTCTCTTTGAGAATTTTTTCATATATTTTACTTACACTGCTAAGCAAACTTATCGGCCTATAACTTTCGAGGCTCACAGGGGGTTTTCCAGCTTTCAGAATTGGAACCACCTTGGCTATTTTCCAAGTATTGGGGAATTTTTGAATTTTCAGACATGCATTTAGAATGTCTGTTAAAAATTTCACTCCAACTTTGGGCAAATTCTTGAGATACAAATTTTTAATAAGATCAAACCCGCCAGACTTTCTTATATTTAAATTATCGACATGAAATTTTACGTCGTCTTCTGTAAGAAGTGCATTTAAAGGGGTGACAGGAATTAGGGTGTTGAAATCCTGGATTGTTTCACTAACCAATGCATTTGTTGCTGGATCCCCTAGGCTTGCTGAAACACAGTGATTTCTTAAAAAAGTAATCGCAAGGGCGTCTGCTTTTTCATCATCTGTGTAATAGAAATTAGATCCATTTTGAAGTTGAGGTAGTTGTTTGTTTTTATTTTTAATTATTCTAACTACATTCCAAAATGGTTTAGCGTTCTTATCTAGAGAATCAAGTTTTTTATTCCATTCCTCGTGGCGTTGTTGAGCTAAATGTTTTGAGATCAACTGGTTTAGGTGCTGCACATTATCTCGATAAAACATCTGCCGATATCTTTGCCAATTTCTTCTTTGTATATTTCTCAGTTTAATTAATTTAACTAAATGAGGGGAAAGCTTTTTGTAAAATTTATTTATTTTAACTTTTGGTATAGAGTCAGCTACGGCTTCAAGGATTAAATCATTGAAGTCAGTTACAATAGCATCTACTTCTTCTTTAGTGGATATATCTTCTACGTTCGCAAAGTTTTCTTGAACTCTTCTTCTAATAATTGCACGGTATCGTTTCCAATTTGCATGAGAATCGTAATCGAATAGAACAATATTCCATTTTTGTTATGCAAATCTTTTCCGAGTCCCTATCAAAGTCATATTCTACGCCAAATTTTACAAAACATTGTACAGTTCGAGCTCCGAATTTACTTGCACAAAGTTAACCACTTCTTAGAATACCACTAGCATTATCGCAACATTAGTGATCATATATGCTTATCCATATACCCTCAAGCCCACTTTCAGAGGTACTCTAAAATATCGTACTTAATTCTTTCCTAAGCCGTCCAACTCGCTTATGGAATACCCAGCCGAGCATTATAAAAATAAAAATCAAAGGCAAAAAATAGAATCAATTCGACCTGTGGTGCAACTATATATTATTATATCCGCGGTAGTAGAATTATATTAGTCTGACCACTTTGGCATATACTGCGCGACTATTAAATCTAATGAGAAAGCAGAAAGAAACGCTCCTGAAATGATCAGTTATATTAGTAGTTATGAGTTTTCACGGCAAATTGAACAATTTAACTGGCAACAGTTGATTGATCTGACAGACGTAAACGATTTGTACAATATCTTTAGAGAATATTTTAAATAAATGGTAAAATCAACGACGTATTTCAGAAAAAACAAAACAAGATCTAGTGAGCATAATTGGATAACCGCAGACCTAAGGAATGCATGTCTAGAAAGAGATCTTTATATAGATGATATGAAAATAATAGAAGAAACCAAGATTATGAAAAAGAATATAAAGCGTTTCGCAACCACCTAAATAAAAAGATACATAGTACTAAAATGAATTATTTCAAGCAACAATTCTTAAATGCAAAAAAACAATCCAAAGGAGACATGGAAGATCATCAATTCAATACTTGGCAAAACACTCATAAATCTGGATGATCTGTTGGCTAAAAACTTTGCTACAAACGAGTATGATAATCTCGCAAATCATTTTGCACAAAAATTTTCTTTAGACATAACAAATACTATCCATATATGCGAACATAAATCTTACTCGGGTCCATACAGCAGTGTTCAGCGATCAATTTATATGAATGATGTTAGTACTGAAGAAGTATGTACAAAAAATTCTTAAATTACTTAAAGACAACATATCAGCAGGTGAAGATGGTATACGACCAAAGGACTTAAGAAATAATGCTGAGGTTCTGGCTCCGGTTTTAGCAAAACTTATAAACTTGAGTCTGGAACAATCAAAGGTCCCCGAAAGACTTAAAATATCCGTCATTCAACCGATATACAAGGGTGGCCCGAAAAACGATATCGGGAACTACCGTCCGATTTCAATTCTATCGGTAACGGATACAGTCCTCGAAGAGGTGGTTTTCAAAAGACTTATTACATATTTAGAAAAGTATAATATATTGTCGAAAAATCAGTTCGGCTTCAGATAGAAAAAAAAGTATAAATCGGTTGATCGGTGGTTTTTCAAACAAAATTAACCAAAATCAAGAAAAAAATCATAGCACCATAGTACTTTTTATCGATTTTAAGAAAGCCTTTGACACGCTATGCCATAAAAATATTCTAAAGCAGATAGAAAAAACTGGCATACGAGGACACTTTTGTCATGGTTTGAGGACTACCTAAATAGCCGTAAATATAAAGTCAAAATTAAACAAAGCCTAAGCAAAGAAAAATCTTCAAAATATGGAGTTCCACAAGGATCCAATTTAGGACCGTTAATTTTTATTATATACATCAACGATATGCTTGCAGCTCTTAACAAAAGCACAGTTTATGCATACGCAGACGACACGGCAATTATCGTTAACCACGAGGATGTTGAAGCAGCTGGAAAAGTCATGCAGAAGGAGTTTGATATAGTCACAACATGGCGTCACGACATCGGCCTGATCATAAATGCAAAAAAAACTAAAGTAATGCACATACGTCCTCCACACATCCTAAAACACAACATCTTAATAAAAATGCATGGTTATGATTGCCTACATAAGGTTAACAGTCATCAACTTCTTCGAGCTGATGACAACTGCTCGACGATCCTGGATAATGTATCTACATATATACAAATATTTAGGGGTCGCCGTCGACTACAATTTTAAGTGAAGCTATCATGTTGAGGCACTAATAAAAAAAACTCAGGGGATCCGCTGCCGCTCTTTTCCATCTTAGCTATCGATGTCCAGCAGATGTTCTTCAACAATGTTATTATAGCCTAGTGGAGTCTCACCTAAGAAGTCATAGTTAGGAAGTCAGAACGACATCATGATAATGACATAGGACAATTCCTCACAATATAACAATTGTATAAGATGGACATACTATCAACTTTCAAAGATGATAACACCTATAAGCTACCAATCCAACAAGCAGTTAACACACGTAGACGACAACAAAATAAGTTTTTGGTCCCAAGATTCTGGAACGAATATGCACGTAGAAAGTATGCAGTTGCTGTTTTATTACTATTTTAAGGATGTCTGCTGTTAGAAGATATGTGTCATATCAATGCATCAACCGCATAGTTAATCAGAAAGCTAGAGTGTTCAGAGATCAGAGTAGGCCGTTGCTCTCTTCCACCCTCTAAATGTACGAGTACTGCGAGGAATTGTCATAGCAACACTACATATATATTGTCTATATAATACTCTTTTTATCATGGGATGTCTCAGACTCTTAGGCGGGTTTTTACCATGATGTTATATCATATACATCGATTGTCATTGGGTGAACTACAGATTCAAGTGCATTATTTGATGCAGTTGAAAATAATTTGTTGAGTGTCTGATTTTCTAGCAGAAGGGAAAAGACTTTGATTTTTGTTAGAGGTTCCTCTTTAGGAACACCAATTATTATATGAAAGTGTAAACGTATGCCACTCTTACTACTTTTCAGATACTTCCGTTTTCAATAATTTTTGCAAAATCAAGCTTAATTGGTTTATCCAAATATAGACAATCAAGTGTGGATTTAAAATTGAGTGCCTGTTTATGAACTTAATATTGCTAAATATACGCGTACTTGTGACAATGATATTTGTACTATTTCCCAGTTTCATGAATGACAAGACAATAACAGGTAAATTTAGCGCTCTTAACCTCACCTTGCTTCGCATATGTATATTACTTTTTAAAGTAAACATCTTTTATGAATGCATTTAATCCCTTTTCTTGGAACTGAGATACAATTGTCATTCCACAAGGCAAAATCAATACACCCACTCAATAAAGAGTATCTTCATTTACAGACAATTACAGACGAGTATTTTTCTGATTAATTTTTCTGTCCAGCATCTCAGGTAAAATGTACATGTGTATGCACACTGTCACTTAGTTACGGATATTTTTGTTTTTTGATTAATCTTAAGCAGATAAAATAAAATGTGCAAATATACACCTGAAAAGATACAGATATGGATACAGATACGTGCTGTTTATCTTATTGTGCAAGTACTTATGTATAAAATACGATCAGACGTCAGTTACAGACAGGTTCACAAGAAATTTCTCTTGAGCCCTTGGTAAATATTTTCTTGATACATTTGTTGCAAACGGCACCATTCGCAACAATTTGATGATTTCGTTGACATCGGCGTGTAATCTAGGCTCTATAAAATTGCGTTGTAGCTTCCAATCTACCATGATTTCAATTTTGAATTACATAAGTAGGTAACTGGAAAGCCATCTGATCATTGCAAACCTAGTAACAAACAAACTTCAACAATTAGCAACTATTAAATAACTTGCATTCAGTTAGTGAGAGACGAACATCAAACTTGGCACCTTCGCAGTGATTTTGAATGTGGAATAGCAGATTTAAATAACTTAGAGGAGAATTCCATTAGGTATTCATGAGGAGCTTCGCATAGTAAACCAATTTTAAGTGGTATTTTACGCAGGAATTCTCGTTGTTCAACAGATATCTGTACTTGGTTTAAATATGAATGTAATAACTGGCGTTCCCCATGAAATTTTACTAAGCGAAGGATTTAAGAATATAGTAAAGCTCCTTGTAGAAAGATGGAAAAGACAACAGCGAGCTTCTACTAAACAGTTAGTCATACTTGAAAATATAGCGTGAGAAGAGGAAGAAGCTCCTCACATCTCATAGGCTCTAGTTCGGATGAGATTATGCTTTGAAACTATTTTTTATGAAATTGTCGTAGGTTCTAGAAAGGGATATTATTTTTAATATGTTCATTTTGTGTACAAAGGCTTGATGAACTAAATATTCTCATAATTGACATATGTTTAATTTCTGAAGCTCACCTGGCGACAGAATCGCGCGTGGAACTAAAAGGTTACCGAGACTACCACGCTCATCATCCATCGGGAAACGCAAGAGGCGGGTCATCCCTATTCATAAAAGACTGAACATACTCTGGAAGCAATAATTGAACTTGACAAATTTCAAATGACCGTGGTGCGCGCTAAAAATAAAAATTACTCTTTTAGTATATCCTCAATCTATTGCCAATCGCGCTGCAAAATAGAAAAACACGAATTTATTGACCTATTCAACTCTCTTGGACCAATCTTCATTATTGGTGGCGACTTTAACGCGAAGCACACCTTTTGGGGCTCAAGATGTATCTCTCAAAAAGGCAAAACTCTTTACAGGGCTGGTATGGAATGTAGTTGCTATTTTTACTCATCAGGCAAGCCGACATACTGGCCCTCGGATGTCGCCAAAACACCCGATCTAATAGACTTCTTTATCGGAAAAGGAGTAAACGCTAGTTACGTCAAAGTTGAAGAAAGCTTCGATCTTTCCTCCGATCATGTGTTCAATGTGATCAAGTGTTCGAAAGCCCCAAATACACGTGGCGCCAATAAGAAGAAACCAGGATGACTGGGCGAAAGAAGATAAGGAAAAAGCTAATGTTTTCGCCGACCATCTTGCAGAAACGTTTAAACCATTCGACGGGGAAGTGCTTCCAGAGAATGTCAATACGCTAGAGGTGACGACAAACTTTCCAGTAGAAAAGGCTACACTTAGGGAACTTAGACGAGTTATAGACACGCTTAAGCCCAATAAAGCCCCGAGATATGACTTAATAACGGGAGAGATACTTAAAGCGTTGCCGAAAAAAGGTTTGCTACCCCAGCAATTGTCTCGTATTTTAGGTTCATACCTGGAAGACCGACTCTTCCGTGTGAGACACGGAAACGACTATCCCACTTTTAAGACAATAAAGGCGGGGGTGCAGCAAGGAAGTGTACTTGGCCCTCTGCTATATTTGCTTTTTACCCGCGATATACCGCGATATACCGCAAACGGACACTGTCCTACCCACATTTGCTGATGACACTGCCATTTTGTCAACGGCTAAAACAGTCGAAGAAGCAATTGCCAAGTTGCAACGTGCCCTTACACGGATTAACAATTGGACAAAGACTTGGCGAATTGCGCTTGTGAACTGCACTCTCAAGAAAATTGAGAATCCACCGGTGTTTATCAACGCAGTACGAATTCCTTACGCGAACGAAGCCAAATATCTCGGTATGACACTCGACGCTAAACTAAAATGGAAAGCACACGTTAAGACAAAACGTGAAGAGCTTGAAATCAAATATAGAGATATTTACTGGCTTATTGGAAAGTATCCCAAGCTTAGCTTAGAGAACAAACTTATATTATATAAGCAAGTGCTAAAACCGGTCTGGACATATGGTGTACAACTTTGGGGTTGTACTAAAAATAGTAACATTAATGTATTACAGACATTCCAAAACAAAGTCCTTCGAGGTATTGTTAATGCGCCGTGGTACATTAGAAACGATGATATCCATAGAGGCTTAGGAGTCGAAAACGTTCAGAACGTAATTAAAATGTTTGCGCGAAAACATAATAACCGATTACAAGGTCATACGAATATTTCTGTTCAACAGATCCTCGACGAGACAAATTTATTGCCCCGTCTGAAAAGGACTAAGCCTCTCGATCTAGCGCGGTGATTAGCAGCGCGTAATTTTCTAAATTACACAGGAATTTTCAATGGAAAATCGCTTGGCAGGATTATAAAAACAAAATAAATGCGATAGAAGAACTGCTTGTTGAGTGTGAACTCAGTCGTGGTGTGCATAAGGGAGGTGTTTTATAGTGAGTAAGAATCTCACACTACTATAGGCTCCGGGCCTATAGTGTCTATGAAGACTTCTCACCTTCCCACGAAAAATAAAAAATAAAAACATTTGTGTACATACTTTTATTGCCAATTCAGAGATTCAGCCAAATAATTTGTTGCTCTAGGCCGACAATCAACAATCGAAAATCGACGCACTCAGCTCAGCACTACAATTTCATTCAATATTCGATATACCAAGCAGAAAGGGTCGACATATTGAAAAAGAAGTTCATCCTGATCCAATAAATCTTCACTTCCAAGGTTGATAGTTTTGTTGAGGGAAACTGAAAAATAAAACCGGCTTCGCAAAAGATACATTCTGTAGCAAACTATTTTTATATGGTACACTACGATGAAAGTCGCAACCGCTTAGTAGCGACGGCGAAAGGAAATACGTTAATAGAAATCACTCCAATTGAACCGCCACCACCAAAAATACTAACCGAACTTATCAAATCGTGTGACACAAAGAAGATGTAATGGATCGTATGATTTGTTGTTAATGTCCTGAATATATTCTGGGGCCGTTCAAAAGGCGAGTGAGGAGTAATACTCCTAGAGGCTCCATACAATAATACATCTGGATTGGTTACTTATAGCCAACCACCAATTTAATGAAGAAAAAACAACAAATTGTTGAGCTTACATATGTAGCAGGTACAGTGGCTCAACATTATAATGGGACACTTACAAAAATGAAAAATATCAATTATTTTCTAGGAACTTATAAATGTTATAGATGAAATAGATATCGAATTTGAACATTCATACTATCAGTTTATTAAGAAACAAAAGTCATATGAATTCATTAACACAAAGTAAAAAAAAACAATCAAAAACTAAAAAAGTCAAATTCGCCCATGAATGCCCATCTGATCGAAAAACATTGTATTTACTTTCATCACTAAAAATTACTTAACTCCAAAACGTAAAATCTTCATTTTTGTATTTGTTGTCGAAGGTTAGGCGTTTTTTCTTATTTGCCTCACTTATGAAAGGTTTCTTCCTAGCAACTCGGCCATTGAAAATATGTTTCCTTAATATATTTGTGATAGTTTCTGGGTTGGATTTTTTGCTAAGATATTTTTCTGCTTCAGCAGCAAGTTTTGGTGCACTAATGTGAGGCTGGTTCTTGATTTGTCTTAGAAGCCACCATTCATCGGAATCGGAAAAAAATTTCCGGTTGCTGGGTTTTGCTTTGTTAGCAAAATTATCTCCATCATTATAGCGTTTAATTATATTAAACACTGTAGATCGAGGTTGCTTCACTATTTCTGCAATATTTCGCACAGATTTACCAGATTTGGAATGCGTTAATATTAATTCCCTAATATCTGCTGAAGCTTGAGGACCGCGTGGTGCCATAACTGATATTCTGTTTGAATAAACGTGCTTTACTAATCGAAATATTACTTGAAATGAAATAATAGAAATTCCCGTAAATGTCATATAAAAGAAACCCAAATATGTACCGTTTCCTAGAGCAAAATCAATTAGAGTTGCCATGTGTCCCATTATTACTTTGAGCTACAGAATTTGACTTTTTTAGTTTTTGATTTTTTTTTTACTTTGTGTTAATGAATTCATATGATTTTTGTTTCTTAATAAACTGATAGTATGAACGTTCAAATTCGATATCTATTTCATCTATAACATTTATAAGTTCCTAGAAAATAATTGATATTTTTCATTTTTGTAAGTGTCCCATTATAATGTTGAGCCACTGTAAATAATCAGACTCTTTCAGAAGTTTTCCTGCCCAAACATATGTACATATCTGTATCGAATCCTGAATTTTGTGTAAAATTACAACTTCGCTGGAAATCTATACTATATTTAAAGTAGCGACCTCAGTCCAATACTTGAGACTACTTTTTGAGTTATCAGAATAAAAGCAGCTTAAACTAAGCTCATATTACAAAAACTGAAATAGTTATAAATAACATAAGAGTATTTGTCATCAGCCATAACTGCAACTCAAATTATTGCCAGTTTTTAAGAGTATCTTCAGCCCTGAGTAGCATGCGACCGGACTTATCAAAGAATATAATCGCATGGCTCAAAAATTAATCTGAAATAAGCTGTGTAGAAAATAACTATAGGGAATACAATGGACTTGTTTCAGTTTCAGAAAACCAAAGCAGCAGTTTGTATGTTGGAAAAAATAGTTTTCTAAAGCAAATTTTAAATTAGACAACTCACTAGTACCATTCTTATATAAGTGTTGTACCGATGTGCAATATTATTTGAATTAATTATTACAATTATAAGCAGTAGGCCATTATAAAATCATGACGAAATGAAGTAGAGATTGTACACAAAATAATGCACAAAATGAAGGTAATCGCGATATTTGATCGGAAAACAATTAAAGCTAAAATCCCAGATAAACTTCTTCGAATGGGTCTGGGAATACATGCACATATAAACTGGATTATCTAAACACAAACGATATTCAATCTTTAGACATTATTGATGATGTAATTTAAAGCCTGTAAATTGTATTGAGCTCACTTACCGAAGAATACTAGTCTCAGGACATGCGAGTGCATTATATCTCGATGGAACTCGCAACAAATTGTTGAAAGTATATTCTACAGTTTCGTTTGATGATAATTCAAAAGTCAAACAGAAGCGTCAAATCGAGTTGTTAATTGCAAATTGTACGCTAACAAGCAATCACTCGATTGGTTTGCTTTCGATGATGAGTGAATTTAGGACAATAAATTAACACTAAAAAGATGCTTAAAACCGTTGAATAGTCTTTCACAACATCGGCATACAATAATAAAACAAAAATCAAGTTATTTTGGGGCAAAATCAGGACTAAATCTGCAAAAGCCCTTGCCCATATCTATGAAATTTTTATTTCTTATATTCGCAGAAGTCTCTATAACTGCTGATAAAACTTGTACATAAATACTCTAGGATTGCTAATTTGCAGGATTGAAGTTGGGGTTTTGGGTTTCCCTTCAAGTACCCCATAGGAAAAATTTGGAGCAGTTCAGTTCGAGGATCGTGGGCCAACCAATTTTTGACAAAATTTGCGTCGTAGCTTGAGCTCTGTGAAATGCGACAGAATTCTGTTGAAACCACATTTGCTGTATTGATTCGAATCATGCACAAAAAGGATTTCCTACATAAATCACTATAGCGATCACCAGTAACTGTTAGAGTATTACCCCTAGCATCGTCTTCCAGCTATGTTGTCTTCGAAGTCACCCAAATTTTGCTTTATCTCCCAATGCGTAAATTTTTTTTAAATTTATTTATAACACGTTCAATGATTTACCTCATTAAGACATGATTTCCAACAAAAGAACTGCGCAATATGTATTCGTGTATTCACAATTTAATGAATAATATAATAATACGTTTAAAAAACTTTAGATACCATATTACCGCAGATTTAGATATGCTCTATCATTCTCCGTGATTTTCAAATACGAATTGATAAATGTTAGTCAAACAAAAATGATAACTAAAAAAATCAGCCTATAATATAAAACACACGTACAAGGTCATTGAAGTAGCTTCGAAATATATAAGGTACAGAAGGTTTTTTTAAACAATTCAAATAACTTAATACCATATGAAACACCATGCACTTAATGGGCGCTCTTGAAGCCAATATAACTATTAATAATGCAGAAGGTACTCCATATACTCCCAGCAGATATGTTTCAAAGAAAGTCATGCGAAGTTGAACATAATAACTGCAAAAGGAGAGTTTACGTTGAGTATTACTGGAAATTTATCTGCCGAATTCTTTAATATTAAGAGAATGACTAAAGGACTGGATTCAATCAAGGAGTAATTTTATTGCTATTGACCCCGGAACCAATTTAACTTCTCTGGAAAGTTCTTTTTCTGGAATATCAATAATAAAATCGGCATTAAAGATATCTTTAGCATATTATTAGGAAAGTGCCAACTCTACGAAATAAGAAAACGACAACGGACTACAGTTTACAACCACTTGATGAGAAGAAGGAAAAAGTTAACCCCACCTTCCAATAGACACAGATCCGCACAACATTCGAGTATAGCCCAGATGCCTTGTAAGGAATTATATATCAGATCACCAACAGAATGAAGTACGATTAAAGCATGTCTAATGGTTGGAGTAGCAGCTTAATATTTGTACAACTCATCTGCAAAAAAAAACATTCATTTACAATGCGACTTTCTTGAAAATCGAAGTATAGAGCTTTTCAAAAAATAAAAACTCGAAAAAAAGAGGAGTACATAATAAACTGAACTGACCTCAATATATAAGGCATTCATCCGCCCAAAATTGGAGTAAAACGCCCACATCAGGTCAGGTGCTCCTAAAACGTCTCTGCACCTGCTGGATAGGATTCAAAACCGTGCGATAAAACTTATTGATGATACTAATATCAGTCAATCAATGGACATCCTCGAACACCGACGAAATGTCTCGTGTCTCACTTTGTTTTATCGTTATTTCCACCACCAGTGCTCCACTGAAATCGCCAGTAGCATTCCGCGCATTCAAACTTTCAACCGTAACACCCGTCTCGCTATGAATGCTCATCAGTATACTCTCAAGCCCATTTTCGGACGTACTCTAAAATATCATGATTCGTTCCTAAGCCGTACAACTCGCTTATGGAATGCCCTGCCGATCTCTGTATTTCCTGGTCGTTGTAACTTGCAAACATTTATAAAAACAATGTACATCGGTACCTCTTTTTTCTTCCCCCCTAAATTTCCTTTGCCCGCGCTGTGTACAATCACCTTAAGGGTACTCAAACCCCTTGAGCGCGCGCTGATTATAAAAAAAAGCTAATACTATCAATTAATATATCTAAATACATTTTTCCTTTCTTTTTTTTAAATAGCGCGCGCTCAAGGGGTTAATCGTACCCCTAAAATGTTTGCACATAACGTGGGTGAAGGAAAATTAGGAAAAGAAAGAGAGGTACCAATGTACGTTAGTTTCAAATATCTGAATGTTATAATGACGGTACTTAAGTGTAATATTGGCATCACCTATTCATTTTATCGCACGGTTTTGAATGATATCTAGCAAGTGCAAGGAGGTCTCAGGGCAAACTGACCAGATGTGGGCATTGTGCTGAGAGGAATCAATCTAAAATAAATACTTCACTGATATTTATAATTGAAAAAATGAAATAAAAAACCCTATATATATGAGTCTAGGTCTCCTAATCCGATGGAAATGAAAGGATGAAAAGACCCAACTTCGAACTCTGCGAGCTGTATTAAGATATCAATGTAGTACAATAACTCACATTCTAACATGACTCGGGCACATAAAAAAAGACAGCTTTCTACCATATAAGTTCTTTGAATCTCATCATCTGCATCGGTGATTGCAGATGCCAAAAGACGTGGTGTATAGAAACTGCATTTGTAGAAGCCGTAGGTGACTGTATCTTAGACAAAGATTTGTGACGGGAGGCTTTACGCTTTATTTTGTCGTGTAATTATGTAACGAGCTTTATACTAACCTAGACAAGATTTGATTTCAATAACCAAACTGTAGATTTCCACCTGTTTAACTACCATTACCCATTCGAAACGGGTACCGTGTACCAACCGTACTAGTCCAATTGTACGAGCTGCAATACGTAACAACAAAAAAAAAACAATCTTGGGGTAAAGATTTTTAGACATAATGGCCATACATAAATCAAACCCTTGGGTGCTGTCTTGAACACCAATTGCTACAACAGTTTTTTACTTTTCAAAAGATTTCTATTCAGCAGAGTGAGATGTGACAAAACACTTGCGTAAGTGCCGATTATTCCAAAAAGCATTGATGGCACAAAACGGAACATGCTTAGTCGAAAGTTCATTCTCTACTCAAATTGTAAACATAAATCGGTCAGATCATTACAGCGCCAAGATCATTTTAGAAGAGGAAACTATTAGAGTATAATGATCATAAAAAACGTTGACCGGGCCTTCAATGACTTTTTATCTCATATGTTGCTAAGCGAAACTAGCTCTGAAAAGGCCTTAGGCTTAAGATGATTTTTGCTTTAAGAAAATCGAGGAAACCCGGACTGCACTCTGTTTTCCGGGATAAAGAAAAAAGGAACGCCGCTCCAATAATTAAAGCTTCTAAACACTCAAAATAACCTATGAGATTGAGGAGTCGAAGTCAAAAGTCCCGCATTTTCTACTTTCTTGTGGCGAACCTCTGAAGGATTTTTCAGATACAGGAAAAATGAGGCTTGTCATGCTATATACCGATCGCTTCCATCAAGCCCCTATGGAATGTTTCGCCGTGGAGACCGAGAAGGCTATTCAATTCCTATTTCAGAAATAATAATTTGAATGAAGGTTCCAGACTCTTAATAACCTCAACTAAATCTGCTTCCATGCAACTTTTTCACAACATGGCCAAATAATGTGGAAATGACAAGTCGTGCGCTATAAGATCTTTTTTATATTGTACCAGAAAGTAATATAGTATCTATCGGTTTGTAAAATAGTTCAATTCGAGTTCCTTCCCACAACCACAATAATTCAAATCATTGGACAATATTTTTGACCTTCAGAATTTTTCGTATCTATCATCACCGTTATCGGTCAAATGGATTGTGTTCATAACAACTGCCCACTCATTTTTGTTTACAAACACTAGGTACAACTATCAAAGTGGTGTTGTGAAAGTTTGCTTTCTACAATAGTGTACGTGATATTAGTGTTAAGTGTTTATCACTGTTTCTTCAATTCCACTTAACCATAGGAAGCTCTAAAAAGATTCGATTGCAGAATCCCCCGAATGCCGGTTACTGAACATTTAATGGATCAAAAACGAAACTCATTGAATTTCATACTCTCTGTTTTTTTTTTTTGCAGTAGGTAGGTAAGTGCTCATATTTGCTAAATTTCACGGTTGAAACATCCAACAAATCTCTCTCCGTCATAACAATTGAGTTCACATCAACTTACGAATATAATACGTAGCACTCCGCTAATTACCATGACCTAACGACCAAACGAAAAAAAGTTCGCTCAGTACCTACTTATTGTCAAATAACATAAATCTACAGTATCATAGTGGAAAGCTACTCATTCGAAATGAACTTAATTTCATGCAAATGCAAGAATTAGAAGAAGTAGAGAGCAGAGGGATTGTCAGCAATATGATGTACGAGAATGAGTATCTTTTGCCGTCTTAAAAGTTGACTGAGTCACAGATTGACCACAGATTATCACCATATAACGCACGAGTATCCATCTGCGGACAGACATAATTTTCGAATTAATTTTGATTAAAAGTAATGTGTCTACGGATAGATGCGGAAATTAAATACATATTTTCAACACTGAAAATAAGGACCGTCGTATGCGATGGTATTTGTATGTAGAACAAGTATTATTCTAACCTCGAAAGACATAGTTCCACCGCTGCCGTATTTATTAAATAAATGCGCCAAGTAGCGATTGTATTTCTTCGATCCATTGCATCTGTCAATATTTGTACCGATCAGGAGAATGTACCAAACGATCGTTATGAACGCGCTTCGCTTCATTTTCGATTAAAATGTAAAACTCGCGTTTCTGGACAAACACAAAAACACGATCGTCTGATTAATGTTTACAATTTTAAATTTTATATATAATCGTAATTTCAAAACTGATCACTGATTTTGAGTTTCATCGGACTGTGATCCTTTTCGGGCGAAAACTTCATTAACTGATCTCACTATTGACTGCAACAGTCACGCTCTGTTTACCGAACTCGACTACTGAGCACACAACACGACGACGATGTATCTCAAAGATGCGGAGCGACACGACAGCGACAACGAATGTCGTTAACTAACGACACGAGTCAGGTTGAATGACGAAAGCTCAAACTTATTTGGGTTTTGTTTAGTTGGCGTTGAAGCTTTTACTAGTTGTGTATCAGTTATGGGATTAACAATAATTTTTTTGTAAACATTTCAAACAGAAACAATACTCGCACTTATTTTCTGGGTATGGTGACTTTGTGTAGGTACGAGTATCTTATTTGTTTAGTTTTTAATTACGGATATCTTCTTGGACTTCGAATGGGAGGAGGTACAACTGTTTTTCTGTTTTCCTGTCTGTCTTTCCTGGGTGTGATGGTCTCCGAAGATCGTAAATTTGTTTAATCTTAATCTTTGTTGGCGATAAGATATCAACATAGTTCGGGTGATATACGAGTATAAGCTCTTCCATTTCAGTTATCAGACGACAGATATTTGCATGGTTGCCAGGGTTTCTTGATATTTCACACACAATGTGTTAGGTAATGTCCCTACTTTCGAGTGTAATTTTCGTATATTATGTTGTTGTTGGGTACATGCATTTTTGGCACGTCTATTCTTCCTGACAAACATAAGTCAATGCGCGATTGATAACACTGTTAAATGAGTACTGGCCCTGCTGTTAGTCATACTACATGTTTACATTCTTATACTGATTGATGAGAACAAAATATTTTATTAAAGTATGGTCGCTTATTGCAAGTGCACTAATAAATTTACAGATGCATCCTTTCGATAAACTGTTTGTAACAAAAGTATGATACTTGCATTTCGTGATACAAATTAAGTACTTTGAACAAGCAAAACAAACTTGTATTGGGTTGTACAACATGAAATGTCCGATTTCATAATAAAAATTTAAAAGAAAATATAAATCAAGGTGATACAGGGTCAAATATTCCTTTTTGGTAGAAGTGCTGACTTTTTGAGGCAATGAAATCTTCAAAGGCTTTTGTGACCTCTGCTCGGTTCCGGAAGACCTTCTGTCAGCAAAATGAATCCAGATTGCGGAAAAGATGGTAATCCGTTGGGGAAATATCAGTAGAGTAGGGTGTATGTGGAAGAATTTCAAATCCCAACTGCAATAGTTTCTGCACCGTTACTTGTGATTAAAATCTTTTACGATTATCATACAGTATCCACTTTTCTTCACAGGTGACTATCCGGTGCAAAAACGGTTCAGTTTGGTTTCTTAATGTAAGCGATGCGCAGATCTCTAGGCGCCTTAGTTTATGGAATTCGTTCAGTTCTTGGAGTACTCAATTATTGAGTTCCTTTACCTTTCCTTTACCTTTCTTAAAAGTGTCGACTTATTGTCATTGGGGATAGTCCCATGCTTTGTGCAATCACCCGCAGCGATTTCGTTGGGTCCGCATCCACCATTGCTCTTAAAACATCATCGTCAACTAATGTTTCCAGCTTTCCACGTGGTTCATTTTCGAGGCTGAAATCTCCCGAATGGAACTTTCCAAACCAACGTCGTATAGTGTGTTCGTTTACCGCTACATCCTCAAATGCATTATTTATGTTTTTCATTGCCAATGACGCATTATGTCCCATTTTAAATTCGTAAAGGAAGAGGGTTCGAATTTGAACTGTCGATAGGATGGTAAATAATTCCTAGAAAAAAATAACGGTACTTGCAACGAACCCTAAAATTCTCACACGTCAGGCACACTTCCCACTTTATTTTATAAAAAAAAGAAAATTGAACTTCTGGCACATATGTTCCCACAAGAACTTCCTAATTCCGACTCAGCAAAAATCGGACATTTCATGTGGTGCAACAACCCAATAGTTATTGTTTCAGAAAGGAAAGGAAATCGATTGTAGTCGAAAACCACAGATAAGAACTATACAGCATACTTACTGCTGGAGTTATTAACCTCTGTAATAAATATGACAACTTGTTTGTTTCATACTATTCGAATCTTTTGTGTGGAAAACGCATTTGCATGCTTTCGAATCAATTATTCGAGGACTCTTATACCCTGGACAAAGTCATAACTGATTTAGTTATGTAAATCTTAATCAAAGAAAGTGCTCAAAAGTATACGTAGAGTCGGATTGTCGAATTTAAAAATGCCGCGCTAAAGTAAATTGCACGTCGAAGGCCAAGAAACAATTTCCATCTTTCCTGGCATCCACGCCCAAGTAGATAAAGACAAAATTTACGCAGATAAAATATACGATCACTGTATGGTGAAAAGAGATTAATTTTCAAAGCATAAGGACTTGACAAATTTTTTTTAAATAAAACGCAAACCATTTGAGATATTTCAAAAACCTTTTTATCGGCGTGAAGTATAATCAAAACATTTATGAATTGAACTCGAGTTCATTCATATGGCCACCGCGGGCACGTTTGCAGCGGTCGATTCGTTGGACCCAAATTTCAACGACTCGGCCTCACATTTCGGCCGAAACGGCCGCTATTTCGCGCTCAATGTTGGCTCTGAGCTATTCCAACGTCGTCGGCGTGTTGGCATAAACTAATGACTTAACGTAGCCCCACAGAAAATAGTCAACCGGCGTTAAATCACACGAACGAGGCGGCCAATCGACTGGCCCATGTCTTGAGATAACACGCTCACCATACTTACTCTTCAATAAATCGATTGTAGCGTGTGCTGTGTGGCATTATCCTGTTGAAACCACATGTCGTCCAAGTCCATATCTTCCAATTCGAGCCAAAAATAATCGGTGAGCATGGCGCGATAACGCTGACCATTCACAGTAACGTGACGATCGTTATCGTCGACGAAAAAATATTGCCCAATAACGCCGCCGGCATGCAAACCGCATCAAACAGTTATTTTCTGTGGATGGAGTGGTGATTCATGAAGCACATGTAGATTTTCACCCGATCAATAATGCATATTTTACTTATTGACTAACCCATTGAGCCAAAAATGAGCTTCGTCACTGAAGATGATTTTGCGATGAAATTCATCATCTTCGCGCATCTTCTCAAGAACCCAATCGGAGAACGTACGTCGCTTCAAATGGTCCATCGGCTTCAATTCTTGAGTCAGCTTGATCTTGTATGGGTGTAAACCAAGATCATTACGCAAAATATGCCATAATGTGGTCTGAGCAATGCTCAATTCTTGAGAACGCCGTGGAATTGACTGATTTGAATCGTTTGCTACGGACGCCTGAACGGCAGCGATATTTTCGACACTTCGACCAACCCGTTGTCTCACTGACAGGGCAACATCACACAACGAATATGTAGACACAAATGTTTGCACTAAACTTGTTATTGCCTGTCTACTAGGGCGAGAATTACGACCGAAAATTGGAGTTAACGCTCTTAAAGTTGAAGTCACCGACTCCGAATTTCGGTAGAAAATTTTTATAATTTGCAGACGTTGCTCGTTCGTGTACTTTACCATGATGAAAATGTTGAGTTTACTAAATAAATTGACAGTGACAGTTTGATGATTAGTGAAAGAGTGCGTTCACAAATTAAATTCAAAGTTGTCAAGTGCCTACTGGAAAACCCTTTACATTTAGTACAAGCTACGGGATCTCTGCTTTGAAAGAGCTGAAAGAAAATAATTTCAAGCACAACATTCAGAAAATAGCGAAAACCCCGAAATTGGGGGAAAACTTCCCAATCTAAATATTATCCATACAGAGAAGACCTACAAGTGCTGTACAACTCGTGTAACCTGGCAGACAGAAAGGATATCATGCATTTTGTTGTACAGTTTCCAGTTTAAAATAAGTAGATGACATATCAGTTCGTAATATATCATACCGCCTATTTTCTTCTTGAAAACTAAACAACACTATTTAAGAAATTCACAAAGTTTATCCATAACATAATCCCCTTTTGCATCTATCGTCTTTTTCTAACTCTTCATTAAAATGGAGTTCTTATGATTTTATGTCAAAGAATTTTAAAGTCCTCTTTTATGGCATCTGGATTTATAAACTCCATATTTGCAAGATGATTACCTAAACTTCGGAAAAGCTAATAGTTCGTGGGGGACAAGTCTGGCTAATAGTGTAAAAGAGTCAAATCTTCGTATCCCAATCCTGATAACTTCATCCGTTGCCTAGCTCTGAACTGTTCTATAAATAATCCTTTCATAAAAATAGGATTTATTTTTACATCTTACACACAGTTAAAAAGCAAAGGTAATCAAGTTACTGTCATCATACCTAACCTGTTCAAAGGAATTGAACTTTAATTTGTTCTTAGTAGAACATTATGCAGAAACATCTTTTCAATGTAAATTATAAGCAGGTCAATATACATAGTTAACTCTGTGCAACTGATTATGATTCTTGTTAAAGAAAACAATTACTTAATTACGAGTAAAGTTCGATCGTTTCGTCAATCTATTGTAAAATACGTCCAACATCTGGTAAGATCTAACATACAAAGACATCTTACCGATCTTAAACATGATTTGTAAAATCTATAACGTAACATACAGATTTTATGTTATCCCCATTAATAGCAAGCGAAAGCTAATTGAAATTGAATTGAAAACAATAACACTATTGTGAGA
This sequence comes from Volucella bombylans, assembly GCA_949129095.1. Classification (NCBI taxonomy): domain Eukaryota; kingdom Metazoa; phylum Arthropoda; class Insecta; order Diptera; family Syrphidae; genus Volucella; species Volucella bombylans. Next base: position 43,972,292 of record OX422142.1, on the reverse strand, counting down.
GATTGCGCAGAATTGAAGAGACATCATTCCAAGTCTGAGTTTCTGATGGAGCATTCTATGAACAAGGCATTTATATTTTCCCATTTCAAAAGATATCCAACAACAAGCCACCTTTATACATAAAGAAATCGAAAAAATCTATGAAGTTATTAATAGATACTTAAGAAGCAGATTCAACTTTGATGCAATTTAAAATACTTTTTCTCGAATAAAAGTGAACGTTAGTGAGTCATGGTATTTAATGGGCGATAAAAAAAATTAAGATAAATAAGTTGTAGACTAAAATGTTATCTCTCAATCGATTACTTAAATTTCAATATTAAAAGGAAGCATGCACAAGATTATTGATATTTTTAAGATTGCTATTCAGTCACTTCATATAAAGGTTTCGTTTTATTGATATACCAGTAAAATATATTCAAGACCAGGTGATTTTTATGGTCCTCATATTCGACCAACTGGGCTCGCTATTCGTCATAATGTGGACAAATTTCCTGCTACATACACTCCAGATTACGCAAAACTAGCAACGTAATATACGACGAAACTCCCTCCGCTGTTAGAAAAAATGTGGTTGAAGATCCGGAACATTCAATTCGGTATCGATCGTATTATAATAGGTTGGCCTCTACCCATTCTCTATGTACAATTTTGCAGAAAGAACTCGGCCTTCACATGTATAACATCCAGTTATTGCAGGAGCTAAACCACGAGACCATAGCTTGGAGTGGAAATTCGCTGATTGGGCTTTTGAGCCCAATGTAAAAGATCACTTTTGGCTTAATAAATTTCTGAACCAAATTTTTCATCTCCGGAGTGTGGCAAATCCAAAAAGATCCATGTGACTCAATTACTTCGCGCAGTATGGTATCATCGGTCCTAATTTTTTTTAAAACTGAGGCTAGATATTGCCTGCAATCCATGAGCAAATGATTAGTTATTATGTTTTTTCGAAAATATGGGGAGCATTGATACGGGCGATATATATGGATATATTATATCTTACTTAGTACTCGATTTAACGACATTGTATCGCGAATATGACTAGCGAATTCGCAACCGAACAGGTGTTACTTCCCACTCGATTACTTCTTGTGGCCATATGTTTGATAAAATATGCTGATAAAACGCACACTATTCAGGCCTTGAAAGCCAACATTTATTGGCGAGATAAAGTCCCAAATGCTGGAAAGAAAGACACATAATTTATTCGCCAGATGTGCTTCCTCAGAAAAGCCAAGGAAGCAATATGCCTGAAATGGTTTTAAAATATACTCAAACATATATAGTGTTATGAATGAATAAGAATTTTTTTATTCAAGCTTAATTCCTGTCGTTAATGTTTACAAAAACATCTTATAGCTCTTAAAAAGAACGCTTACTGGTCCTAATACAATTTGCAATAAGAATTGGAATATATATAATTGTGATTTGTAGTAAACGATTGACTACAGAATTTAAAAATTTCGAGATTACTTCAAGATTGTCAGAGCCTATGTTAGAAGACTCAGTTTAAACGAATTACTAATTTTTTTTTATGTTTAATGAGTACAGAAAATGTTTGGGGTAAGTGCAAATAAAATTTGGTTATCAATCTTGATATACTGAATCTTAGACCGGGGAACTTAATAATGTTAGGCCAAATCAGAATAAGATTTGGGATGTCATTTGTTATTATACTGTTGGGCAGCGAAACATTTTATATTAGGTATTAAAGAACACCTTTTGCCGTTTGGGTATAGAAAAGTTCTATGGGACCGTCTATAGCGTGTAGCGTCAGCCTTTTAAGAAAAAATAAATATGTTTAATTGTAGTGTTCTATTTGTGTTCCCTCGCTTTAACAAATAAAATAAATTTACCCCTTTTCAAAAACAGACCTTCCAATCTATTGTATTAATTGGATAATCTCTCTTTTTCGCACAACAGAACCTGACTCTATCAAATACCCCTCTATTTTCAAATTCTCTCATTCTACTTTCTTCGTAGGCTTACTCACTCCCCGTATTCTTGTTCCTATGACCCTCTTGTCGTAGAGAGAGTTGTGTTAATTAATTTAAATTCAGGGGAAGGAGGTGGAAAACCTAGCTAAGGAAGTAGATAATGTGGGAGTTAGTTTAAGTATAAGTTTGGGCGGGAATCCACAGTTGAGAGACAGAAATTAGAATAAAGAACAAGTTAAGAAGGTCAATCACATTTAGCAGTAAGTCAGCTGATCAACTTTCGATGCGGATCAGCTGTTGTCTAGTTGGAATTTCTCCAGTGTGTGTGCCACGGCCAAAAAAACTGAAAAGAGGTGGATAAAGAGGCTAATGTTCAAATTTCCTTGAACTAGCCCCATTACGCCTACTCATAAAACCGGTTTATCGCTGTGTGAACACGGAAGGCTCAAAGTAAGCTTGGTGTGAGCTGAAATGCAACATTTTTTTCTGTACTGTGGAGTTTAGCTACATAAATAGCTATTAACTAAATAGTTATATTTTCGGCCTGCAATTTACATCGCCGACGACAGGTGCTCCGGGTAATGCCCCCCCCCCCCCAAAAAAAAACAACAACAACAACACTTATACGTATATACGAGTACATACATGTACATATATAAATAAAAAAAAAAAACAAACAAAGTCGAACACAAAAGTGAATTTCTAAAAGAACAAAAAAAAATTAAACTGGAGAAAGTAGTGAATTAAAAAAAAAGAAATAATAATAAAAATCAATAGAAGTGTATTATGTAACTAGTGAATAAGAATGTACATGCATTTGTTCTCCACATAAAAGTCGACCGAAACATAATGCTTGAAGCTATTAACCAATCAATAAAAATGCTCAATTTGAAAAAAAAATGATAAAATAATATATATATATATATATATAACCATACTATACTTTAAATATTACAGATTTGTTGATTTTCCTTCAAAATAGTTTAAAAACCGAGTATATTGCTGAACATATCCCAAGCAAAAATACTTACTAAGGTGGTATTGGATTCCGGGTTGAAGGTGGATCACACCCAATAAACCTCTCCTGTTAGCCCGGTCTTGAACCAACTGACTCTACTTGTGCACTCTAAAATGGTTGAGGTCCTCTTCCACTTGTGCGGGCATGTAAGGCGGTGTGTTCTTCTACTGCATAGCGTAGTAATGGAATACTCATTTGTCTACATTCGTCTACAACATCTCAGACAACTGATGTGAACTTTTTTGACTAGCTCAAAGTCGTCATGAAGCCCGGAGCATTTGCTGTTGTAAGAAAACCACATAGATAATTATCTCGAACGAATATGTTCTTGTTGTCACATACTGTAGTGCGATATGATCGTCATAGTAACTGTGAGGATATGGTGTAAAGGGCAAAAGCAACAATGATACCGTTAAGAATTCAAGAATCATGTTTGTGCTGCGAGCACGTTTACTTGGTTCGAATAAAGTATTATCTTTGTGTACGCGTCCAGTAGAGGAAGGGCAAGCTGTGCTATTATATAAAAGGATTAAATAAATAAGTTGCAGAAATAGTAAAACGTTGTTTTTGTTCATGGGCGGTTCGAGTGTTGGTAGTTATATGATAAATCTAAAAGCTGTTATATCAGCTTCTCTAAAATTCGTTTCTGCAAACGGAATCAAAATCATTGGTGGCGCTTCTGCTTAAATATAGTACATACTTTAAAATGCACCAATCTGTGCGTTTTCAGGCCAAGTAAATCCACAATTGACTAAAAATTGGCACTATGCAGATCCCAGGCAAAAACCTAGATATCCAGATTAGTATGCACTATCTCTCTCTCGATTTCAAGCCCTCAGAGACACCAGCATCCATGGACACGAGCTAAACAAAGTAATGCCTAGTTTTGCGCTCGTTGGATTGTACAGAATCACGATGAAAAATGCCGGCTTCTAGGTAAAGTTCGGAAGCAATCACACTAAAACCTTTAAATTCTAAAAACGGTTTACACAAGGTGGTCCATTGACGTGTAAACTTTTTAACATCTTATTGATATAAGAAAATTGAGCAACTTGCATTCGTCATGCATACGTCATCGGCTAATTAGACAGAAAGTCAGAATAGGGATAAGACAGATGTCATATAGGTATTTCTGCTCCAGATTATCAACTATCCAATAATAGATGAGTGTACGCTAAAACAAAGTTTACAATTATCCAAGACGGGGTAAACTCGCAGCGGGTGTGTTGCTTCTTCATGACAACGCTCCTGTTCACACGGCGCGAGTTTCCAAGGCTGCTGCGCGAGATTGTGGTTTCGAAGAAATCCAACACCCACCCTATAGTCCAGACCTTACCCCTAGTGATTATTTCCTGTTTCCGGATTTGAAAAAATGTCTTCGTGGAAAAAGATTTTCGGATGATGAAGAACTCAAGTCGGCAATAAATGGGTATTTTGCAGAGAAAGAGGAAATTTATTTTTTTGAGGCTTTAAAAAAAGCTTATCTCAAGATGTAATAAATGCACTGATGTCAGGGGAGATTATATTGAAAAACAAAAACAATTTAAATTGAATTCGCATTTTCCTTCATATCGATACTGAGAATATATTGAACGCCCCTCGTAGGAGCGTCCCGATAAGCAAACAATTAGGTGTTAAATGTAAACATCCGAATTGACTTATTCCAATACCATGTCCAAGTCATCGTTTGAGTTAATTTGCATAAAATTGTCGCAATTCACACAAATTTAAATGTTTACGAATCTGACAGTTCTTTTAAAATTTAATTGATTTGACGTTTTTGCAATTCCTACCCAAAGAAAAATTTCGTGTAGAAATTTGTAAGAATTGGTAAAGGTGGGCAAATGAATTACTTTCACAAATGCGTTCTCTTTAACAAATTTATTCTCACGGGAACAGGTTTTTGTACAAAGTTTTATAAATTTGCATTCCTGAGCCAGACCTATTGCATACAAAAAAAAAATATAATGAGTGTTGTTTTTGCAGTGTTATGCTTTTCAATGGGGGTCAAATATCAAATCAGCTGTGCATTAAGCTACCATGCATTTTGACTACAATTTGCCATTTCATCATAAAAAGCTCGACGCAAAGATAACGATTTCAAATTGTTGCAATATGTTTCCAAATTCGAAGCTCTGTTTGCAAAACATATAGAGCGTGTCATGAAACTTACGGTAGATATCATTTATCGAGTTATTGAAAAATTTCGCATACAATTCCCACTACATATTTAACACTCACACACCAACAAAAATAAGAACGGGGCGTTCAGAAACTGCTATCTACTGAAAAATTCTGCGTAACGATTTTGGTCTCAAGGCTTATAAGATCCAATTGGTGCAAGAGCTAAAGCCGCGTGATCATTTATTGCGTTGTGTGTTCAGTGATCAACAGGAAATTGACCCAGTTTTTTATCGTAAATGAGGCTCATTTCTGGTTAAACGGCCACGTAAACAAGCAGAATTGCCATATCTTTTCCATACAGAAAACTGCAACATTTGGTGCGGCTCGTACGCCGGTGGCATCATCGGTCCTTAATGCTTCAAAAATGAGGCCGGAGCAGCAGTTACTATCAATAGACACCGGTACAATAAGATAATCAACGATTGTTTATTCTTCCCAAATTTGAGTGACATCAATGTGGAAGAACTGTGGTTCCAACAATATGGTGCACACCATATTACCAAGGAAGTCATTTAAAGAAATGGACAAGTCAATTAGCCACAAAGATTGTGCGATTTAACGCCATTGAACGATCTTCTGTAGTTCTACGTTCAGTTACTTTTTTATGCCAGTAAACCAGCAAAAATTTACGGTATGGAGCAAAACATTGTTCGAGTAATATGCGATATACGCCCCCAATTTCTCAGAAAACTGGTCGAAAATTGTTCTCTAGTATGTGGTTTGTACGAAGCAGACGTGATAGACGTATGTCCAAAACTATTTTTATATATTAAATGACATGAAATAATCATACGAATGAATTTAATAAATCGTCATCAAGTTAATTTCTTTGTATTTTATTTAAAAAAAAAATTATCTAAAGCAGAAGGTTTTCATACCGGAGGTGTCATTGAGCTGCAAATCTCCCGAGATGTTTTGACTCTTTGGGAGTTACTCTGGTCTATGTGAATAAGCCAGCAAATTTAGAAGACTTAGAGATAATCATTCGACGTGAAATTGCTGGAATATCAACCAAATTTTAAGAAAAATTCATAAAAAATATGGTCCTGCTCATCCACTTGTAAATGTAAGCAGTTCCGTGAAGAACATTTGAATAATAATAACTAATGGTATCAATTATATTTCAATACACAATAATTATTCCATTGATACCTTAAACACAGTTATTTATTTTAAAAAACAAATTGAGGGGCATATATCTAATAAAAAGCCTTTCAGTCAAGGATATCTTAAAAGCTTCTTGTCAAGGACTATGTCATTTTAACCTTTCGTATTCCAAGAATATTCCTTAATTATAGTCGGTTTTTCTCCCTTAATTTCGCTGTTCTTAACTGTCGACGTATATATTGATGTTGTCACCTTTTATACCTGTCTTGAGATTGATATTGATACATGCATATATGACTTTACCATGCCACATAGACCCGTACTGGTAACTGAGGATGTTACGAAGTTCAAAATTTGGAACCTACGAGTATATCTTAAATTTCCTTCCCAATTACAGTGTGCGAGTCTCGTTTTTGACGGGAAACTAAACTGGATACTTAACATCCAAGAAAGAGTCAATAAAGCTACAATAGCTTTATTTTCTTGCAAAAAAACCATTGGAAATAAATGGGGCCTTCAACCTCGAATAACCCACTGGTTATACTCGTACATCTCGGTCATAAGACCGATACTTACTTACGGGGTGGCCGTCTAACGGACGGCCTTAGAAAATGCAGTCAACTGCATTAAACTAAGCAGAGTCCAAAGAACAGCATGTCTATGCATAAGCGGAGCCTTATGGTCTACCCCGTAGACATTCTGTTTCATTTGACACCCCTCGATATTTTCAGCAGGCAAGTAGCTGCGACTGCAGATATTCGCCTTAAAGCGACTAAACAATGGACAAATAATTCATTTGGCCACGCCAACATCATTAATACATTAGGAATCCTCACAGAGAACATCGATTACACCATACCTGAACTTTGGGTTCATAAAAACTTCCATGTAAGCTTCCCCTCTAGATCCACCTCTACACAACTGTAAAAGCTGCATGGACGAGGAAGAGGAGGAGACAATCCTCCTCCTACTCTGTAGATGCGCAGCTCTCTCCCAGCTTCATCTAGGAGCTTTCTTCTACAACGACCTAAACGATCTAAAAAATATAGACGTAAACGGAGACTGTTCACGCTTCATAATAAGCTCAAATTGGTTCCATTAGTAAGAGGATCATAGATCACAATGGGCCAATAGGCCTAAGTGGGTTGGTATTTCCAACAGCCACTCTTACCTACCCTACAGTGTGCGAGTAAAGCATGAAGAAAAAATCGAGAGAATAGCCTAGAGATATGATTGTCTACTATACTCCCTGTTCTTCTCCTCTAAAGAACGGATCTTGGCGCATTGTATATTTCTACTTTTATATCAACAAAGTAAGTCAGATTAGAGTCTATAGGGCTGAAAAAGATTTGCAATAATCCTCTGATCTCAAGATATGTTTATCTTCGAACACATTACAGTTTCATGACCGTTTGTTTTCGTCTCCATAATATAAAAGCATAGGTGATTATAGACCTAACTATCATGTCTTATGTATAACCATAACATCATTTTTGGTTGCAGACTCTGTGCTTCGGTATATATGAATGTGATGCAACCATAGCATGCTTGCTCTGTCTATTTTATATTTGATATGAGAGTACCAATTTAGCATTTTATTTGGAATTTAGACAAAAGGTTTTTTTTGGAGAGTTACAAATTTAAGTATACCATAGTTTCTAAGTCATCAATAATTGATAATTTGTCGTAAAACCCAATGCCTTCGCGTGGCGCCTGAGAAAGCAGTCTACAGGTGCCAAATTGCATGATTTCAGAACTCAATTGGTAGGTCCATTTCGCGAAATCACCTTCACTCCAAAATGCGATTTCAACATGTCAAAATAGTTTAGGTCGCCATACCATTAGAACCACAAAACAATATCATCCATATGTTGAAAGTAATTTGCATTGAGCTTGGTCCATAAACGATATTTACTTGTTGGTTACACTATTATCACAGATAACAAATCTATATTTATTATCTGTGCTATTATTTACAACGGCTATGATCGACCGATGGCTTGGTGAATAGCTTGCTTGTACAGACAAATAAATTTGGAAAACAGAACTCGAATTTTGGAAATATATAGAGTCTTTCACTAGGGACGCTCGATTTTTAAAAGTAAATAAAACAAGTTGTATGTGAGATATCCACTCATTTTTTTTTATTTGAAAGCACATTTTATAGCTTTAAATATGGAGTATAATGCCGTTCAAATTTCCGCCGCGGCTTTGCTTCTTGGCACATATTCGGAGGTCCAATTTTCGATGACTTTGTCGAACAAATCTGGCTGAATTTGCTGGATGGCTTTCGTTATGTTGACTTTGAGTGCATGAATTGTTTCCGATTTTTTCGCATAGACCGGGGACTTAAGACAGACCCCAAAAGAAAAAATTTAAAGGCGTTAAATAATATGATCTCGGTTGCCAGTTCACGTCGTCGTGTGTCGTCACCACTTTTTTGTTGACCCATAAGAGTGACGACGACCGAGTAACATAAAAAAAGAAAGTGAACCAATGTATTTGGTTAACCTGATTTTGGAAAAAAATTTGATGACTTGCAGACATTGTTCATTTCTATAATCTTCGATGTTGATTTGCCATACACTACTGCACAATTCACAACAAATTGAACAGATGTTGCTTTAACAACACAGCCGTTATAACCTAACGAGTTTCTAGCGTCCCTATTGAATTTGCCTACGGTAATTTGCTAAAATATAATGAACAACAATATCATATACATTTCTCTAAATTGTCCAAAAAAAACACACACCCTGTTTAGGCTTGCGCTAACAAAGTTTTCATTCCCCGACTCTCACTTGGTAGTATTGACCTAACAAAGTATACTTTCAAGCTCTTTCAAATTTAAGTAAGGTTTGTAGTCTTAACAGAATAGCTGTATGAAAGTTTTATCCATAAGTGATTGTAATTTCTTAGGCAGATTTGAGTGAATAATAAATTTGTCTGCAGCCTCAAAATGGTATGTTATTGAGGTGTTGAAATTACAAATTCTAAATTAGTTACTTGGGCATTTTAAAAACATATTTTATTTGGTGGTAATTTAATTTAATTGTTGCTTTTTTTAATTCTTTACTCTACAATTTTCTTAGCCTACAACATTTGTTTACAATAATTATCTCAACAAAATTGTATCTAACCTTAACCTAGAGATACCATTTTTCAGCAAAATTTTGCTTACTGCTGTTGTAAGCAAAAGACTTTTTAATACATATTTTATTAAAAATTAAATTTAATATATAAAATTTTAGGAATTCAAATCAGCAGCATTTGGCAAACTGAATTAGCATTTGCATTGCAAATTATTAAAATAAAAATAAAAACTGTGTTGTATATTTTGAATATAAAATAAAATAAAATTAAGAACTATAATATATTTATAAGAAAAATCTATTGTCTGCTTAGCCCCTTGTTCAATACAGGGCGTTCTTTTCAATCTGACTTGCTTTTTAATTACTAATACTTATAATTAATACGACAACATATCTTCCGGCACTTTCGATGGTTGGTAATAGTAATTCTAAATCGCAATTTTTGTATTACTTCTAATGTTGGTCCTTTTTTTTTGTCTTCTTACATGCGAGTCAAGTACTTGTCGGCGTAGTACCAATAGTATGTTTTTGTATTGAAATGCGACATAGGAGATCAGGTGACTAGATTGAAAGTCACCCACAAACTCCATCAGTTTACTTTCTCCTGGTTTGGCATACAGAGGAAGAATTTGCTACACCACAAATTAATTGACTGCGACATTTTGCTCAGCCAACCAATCGGTCGATGAATTGTTGCATAGTAGACTGGAATTCCCGACAGAATGATAGCAGTACCAACGCCAACTTCCACCGGCGACTGGTAGCACGATGATATCACAAGAAAACTGCATGTGATGAGGAATATGACAGGTAAGATTAAGTTGACCTAAAATAGAATAAAGAAAAAATTTATCTACGTTCATTAAAAAATTATTTCCAGATGTTCAATCTTACTTTAATGGGTCTCTCAGTCTTTGGTTGCTTATAACGTAACCACAATAAGCCAGAAATTGACATTAGCGTAAATAAGGCTTCGACGAAACTAATATAGTTTATTAAGACATAGACATCATTGATGAACAGCAGCACCAGTGACAAAATACACTAAAAGTAAAATCAAACAATTAGATTAAATCGATTGCAAATACGAGTACTTATTGAAACTTACCAAGAAGATTAGGGATGGCATCGGTGTAAGGCATTTGATATTTATCAGTGATATAGCTGCAGGCAAATGACCATTTCGGGCACCGACAAAGAACAAGCGAGAAGATGCAAAAATTCCACCATTCAGTGATCCGAAAGTGGAACAAGCCACAAACAACGGCATGACCCATGACATGAAGCCAAGCATTTTATTAGCGAATGTGACAGCAACGGCTTCGGAGGAAAGTATCTCATCCGATGAAAGAACTGAGAAATATGAAATATTGGTAATGACATAGATTATGGTGACAACTGGCATAGAGATGCAGATCGCACGGGGCAAATTCCTGGAAAAGATTAACGAAATGTATTATTAAACCTATATACGAGTGCATCGTTCTTAGTATGCTAACAGCTTAAAAGGGAATAACCAGCACGCACTTGCACTACAATTATAGCAAGAAACGTCTATACAAAATCAATCTGGGCACAGCAGTGGGTACTATTACTTATAACGTCATGAGGCCCAATATTAAAGTGTTTGCAGGAAATAGCAGATGCTAAAATTACTTTCAGTTTTAATGAATTGACCATACAACTTGAAAGAAAAGTAGTAGTACTTCAGCTTGCAAATATCAAAATCTAGACTCAAAATATTATAGGTCGTCGAATGTGAAAAAATTTCTTTAATGGTTAATCATATTATCTGACTACAATAAAGTTAATTACAAAATCTCAGAAATAAGTTGAAATTAAATCAATCTTTTCAGAATTGATTCTTAAAAAAAATAAATACTTCTTAAAAAAATAAAGGCAGAGAGTCTGGGTTCAAACCACAACCCAACCTCATACAACAGCAAAAAAAATTATCTGACGTCATTATGCTTTTGAAAGGAAATGACAAGCCTCTGTCTTCAAAACCTTGCTGTGAAAAAGTTCGTGTCCTTTTTTGTCGATATGATGTAAATAATGCGATTTTTCGCTACATTTTGCGATACTATAGTAAGACAAGGGTAAGAATGCTGCATACGCTGCTGGTGCTGTTTACTGGAACCAAATTTATCAGAATATGCAGCGCGGGGTTTGCTCGCTCTCGTTCTAACAATTTTGATGTCAAAGAGAAGCCACGTTCTGTTCGTCCAATCACCCAAAAACTGATGGAAGTTTTGGGAAAACTAAGCAAGACAGACATATCAGTGCCGTCGATATTGTTATGGAGCTAGGTATTGACCACAAAAGTCCTTTGAACCATTTATAGAATGCTGGATACAAAAAGAAACACGATACACGAATATGAACTCCTCATGTACTGAGGCGAAAAACGTGATGGACACAAATAGCGAGCAGTGAAAAGCGTTTGAAAAGTCGGGGTGGAAAGCGCAGAAGATGATGCTGAGTGTGTAGTGGGACTGGAAGGGAATCATACACCATGAGACACTTCCAAATAGTTAAACGATAAGATCTCAACCCGTTTATGAACAACTCGAAACTTGCACCACAAACAAAAAACAAATGGCTGAATTGACAAATAGGAAAGGTGTTGCCTTCCATAACGGCAACGTCCTACCACACACATCTTTGACGACCCGCCAGAAATTGCTTGGGAACTTTTGAATCTGACGTCATTATGCTTTTGAAAGGAAATGACAAGCCTCTGTCTTCAAAACCTTTTTTTTTTGTCGGTGAAAACCCATAAGTACCCTTCTCCGCGTACAAATTGAAAAAAACGATAAACGCCGGGCTGATGCACCAAGAACTTATTCACTTTTAAAGAATTGTTGTACAATGTATACGAGATTTCCCTGAATAGAATCCGAAGACTCAATTTGCTAAATCTTCCTGTGAAAAAGTTCGTGTCCTTTTTTGTCGATATGATGTAAATAATGCGATTTTTCGCTACATTTTGCGATACTATAGTAAGAGAAGGGTAAGAATGCTGCATACGCTGCTGGTGCTGTTTACTGGAACCAAATTTATCAGAATATGCAGCTCGGGGTTTGCTCGCTCTCGTTCTAACAATTTTGATGTCAAAGAGAAGCTAGATACAAAAAGAAACACGATACACGAATATGAACTCCTCATGTGCTGAGAGCGAAAAACGTGATGGACACAAATAGCGAGCAGTGACAAGCGTTTGAAAAGTCGGGATGGAAAGCGCAGAAGATGATGCTGAGTGTGTAGTGGGACTGGAAGGGAATCATACACCATGAGGCACTTCCAAATGGTTAAACGATAAGATCTCAACTCGTCTATGAACAACTCGAAACTTGCAACACAAACAAAAAACAAATGGCTGAATTGACAAATAGGAAAGGTGTTGCCTTCCATAACGGCAACGTCCTAACACACACATTTTTGACGACCCGCCAGAAATTGCTTGGGAACTTTTGAATCACTCCCCGTATAGTCGAGACGAAGCACCCTTTGACTATCACTTGTTCCGGTCTCTGCAGAACACTTTCAATGGGATTAAGTTGGCTGTGAAAAGCACTCGATTCAGTTTTTCAACCAAAAACCACAGAAGTTCTTCACTGATGGCATCATGGTAAAATGAATGGTAAAATGAAACTCTTAGAAAACCATTTGAATTTTATTAAGAAAATAAAATGAATTTTCCCGCAAACTTCGTCACATTTTGAATCAATTGTAGGACAGCTGGAAATTGCAAAATGCAACATCTACTGCGTTTTTTTGCTTATTTTGAGTAGCTGAAAGGCTAATTTCTTTAAGGGAGACCCTGGAGAAAATGATCATCAGGACTAGACAATTCTAGAGTGGATTGCTCATGGGCACTCGTATCATTAAATCTGACAGATTGAATTTATATATTTTTAAAAACATCTGAGCTAATATAGTAGAGAGAAGTTCCAGTATGTCTCTTTAGAGTGCCCAGGAATGTTTTCCTAGTTAACGTGCACATGCTTTTGAAGACATCATTCTTAAAGTGTATGGTTTGGCGAGATTTCGCAAGAATTGCTTATCTTTGTACTAGAGCTAAGTTTATGTATGTTGTGACCTTAACGAGATTCAATTCGCAAGATTAAATTGTCTTCTCAGGCTGGATTTTTCATTCAGTATATCCAATTTAAGCCTCGAAATAATTGTAAAAAAACACTAAAACTTGCAAGAAATGAAGAAAAGTGTTTGCTTTGCTTGATTTGAATTAACAAGAGATGGAATTATTTTGTTCATTACAACCCCAACTTACCTAAAAGGGTCCTTCAATTCCTCAGTGACGAAATTTAAATAATTCCACCCCGAATACGAGAACAGGCCATTGTAGAAAGCCAACGCAATAAGCCCTGGTGATTGCAGTGACCCACGCATTGGATCCGACCAATGTTCGGTATTACCACTGATCAGATACCAACCGCCAGCAACCACAATCACTATCAGCGCCAGGATTTTAGTTCCAGTGAAGATATCCGTAACACGCGTCACCCATTTCACATTATAACAATTAATCGCAGTAAGAACACCTAAAATTATAAAATTCATTAATAAAAAGATTTCGGTTGTTACTCGTAATTATATACTCACATGTAATTACTGCAGCTAGTAATTGCACAGATTCGACCGGAGCATCACAGTTCGGTCGAAAAGGTTGTAACAAATATTGCGCAAAAGTTAATGCTGTTATGGCATTCCCTGTAGGCACTAAAACAAGTAGAGCCACCCATAGGTACAAGAAGGCGGGAAGTGGTCCAAATGCTGCACCAATATATGCATAATCACCTCCAGATTTTGGTATCATTGTGCCTATAAATGAACAAATGATAACTTTTAGTAGAAATATGTATTTGGAAAGGCACGTTTTGATAAGGACATTTGAAAGAGTAGTGTTCAACGTTAACACGGGTCAAAATCACCCTTTTGAAATTTAGTTTTAGATTTTCCAATTCTATTTCAACAATACCATACCGAGAATACTTGACAAGGGCTGGGTAGATAGTTATTAAGTTTGCTCAGATGCAAAGAAGGTTTGGATCTACCTGTCTAATTTACAAACAATCTCTCATATAAGTTAATCTTGCAGATCGGTTTTAGTCAAAAACGTCACAATTACTAACTATTTTAAATACATATGTAGGGAAATTTCAGATGAGCACTTTTGTGCACAACTGTTTTGCATATTGGAGGCATATTGTAACTCAATTAACTAGCTGCAATTGCCTATGTGTGTTCGATCATCCGATCAGGTGAACGGTCTGAGAACTCTCACTCATTTTTGTACATAACAAGTGTATAAAAGACCTGCCAACTCAGAAGCGGCACTCATTAAACGGATTATCACGCTCGCATTTGTTGTCTTTTTTGTTTCTCTTTCAACTATTCTTACAAATATAAATTTGAAGTAATGCATGATGAAGTCCTTATACGTACAGGAAAAATAAAAGATGTGGAGCTGATATTTTTTTAAAGGAACAAGCTAAATGAAGAAAGCCCTGGTAATATAGGGTTTTCCAATAAGGACAACTTTTTTTTTAAATAAAACGCAAACCATTTGAGATATTTCAAAAACTTTATTATCGGCTTGAAGTACAATCAAAACATTTATGAATGGAACTCGACTTCGTTCATATGGCTACCGCGGGCACGTTTGCTGCGGTCGATTCGTTGGACCCAATTTTCAACGACTCGGCCATACATTTCGGCCGAAACGGCCGCTATTTCGTGTTCAATGTTGGCTCTGAGCTCTTCCAACGTCGGCGGCGTGTTGGCATAAACCAATGACTTAACGTAGCCCCACAGAAAATAGTCAAGCCGCGTTAAATCGCACGAACGAGGCGGCCAATCGACTGGCCCATTTCTTGAGATAACACGCTCACCATACTTACTCTTCAATAAATCGATTGTAGCGTGTGCTGTGTGGCTTGTGGTATCATCCTGTTGAAACCACATGTCGTCCAAGTCCATATCTTCCAATTCGGGTCAAAAAAAAAATCCGTGATCATGGCGCGATAACGCTGACCATTCACAGTAAAGTGACGATTATCGTCGACGAAAAACAGTTATTTTTTGTGGATGAAGTGGTGATTCATGAAGCACATGTGGATTTTCACCCGACCAATAACCCATATTTTACTTATTGACGAACCCATTGAGCCAAAAATGAGCTTCGTCACTGAAGATGATTTTGCGATGAAATTCATCATCTTGGCGCATCTTCTCCAGAACCCAATCGGAGAACGTACGTCGCTTCAAATGGTCCATCGGCTTCAATTCTTGAGTCAGCTTGATCTTGTATGCGTGTAAACCAAGATCCTTACGCAAAGTACGCCATAATGTTTTCTGAGCGATGCCCAATTCTTGAGAACGCCATGGAATTGACTAATTTGGATCGTTTGCTACGGACGCCTGAACGGCAGCGATATTTTCGACACTTCGACCAGCACGTTATCTCACTTACACAGCAACATCACACAACGAATATGTAGGCTCAAATTTTCGCACTAAACTTGTTATTGCCTGTCTACTAGGGCGAGAATTACGACCGAAAATTGGAGTTAACGCTCTTAAAGTTGCAGTCACCGATTCCGAATTTCGGTAGAAAATTTTTATAATTTGCAGACGTTGCTTGTTCGTGTATTTTACCATGATGAGAACAATGAGTTTACTGAATAAATTGACAGTGACAGTTTGATGAGTTGTCAAGTCCCTATTAGAAAACCGGCTTAATGCCCATTTACGGTCAAAGATCCATAACAAAGTTCATACACAGCATGCTTACAAATCTTTGCAGGCTTTATCACTAAGAAGAAACTTAAGTGGACCAGACACTATTTTGGTTGGCTTTTTACCAGATGTAATATAACCAAAGAACCTCGAACCGGTTAGGCTGTTTTCTTTTTATTCAGGCCTCTCAAGGGAAACCTAAATTTCAGTATACGTATAATACGAGGGTTGTCTGAAAAGTTTCCAACCGCAACGTAAAGATAGCGGCACTCGTCAATAAAAGCTAGTGAATTCTAGTTGTGCGTCTTTTGACAGTTACTTACTGAAGTTTCCGTCATTTTGGATGCGCAGTTTTTAGTTGACAGTCGTTTGAGTGAGTCGATGTGAGTGTTTTTCGTGGAAATGGAAAATATTGAGTATTGAGCTGTTATTAAATTCTTGTTTTTGAAATGCAATACGCCGACGCAAATCAAAAATGAGTTGGACTATGTGTATGGGGACTCTGCACCATCATTTACCACAGTGAAATTTTGGGCAGCTGAATTTAAACGTGGCCGTAAGAGCTTGGGAGATGATGAACGTTCGGGACGTCCAAAAACTGCAACCACTGACGATAACATTGCTAAAGTTCACCAAATGGTATTAGACGACCGCCGAATTAAAGTGAAAGAAAAAGTAGAGGTTATGAAAATGTCCAAAGAACGTGTTTATTACATATTAAATCAAGACTTAGGCATGAGAAAGCTGTCCGCGCGTTGGGTGCCGCGTTTGCTTACGTTAGACCAATATCGCGTTCGAATAAACATTTCCAACGCTCTGTTGGAGCATCAAAACAAAAAGCTCAAAACAAAAATTCAGTCAAAACAGTGGACTGCAAAGGGCGAGCCGGCTCCAAAAAAAACCAAATTTGTTTTTGCGACTGGGAAGGTGATGGCGACTGTTTTTTAGGATAGTAAATCTTAATCGATTATCTTCAAAAAGGAAAAACCATTACAGGAGCATACTACGCATCATTACTTGCCAAGCTGAAGGGAGAAATTGCGGAAAAACCCGCCACATTTGCAGAAAAAGAAAATCCTGTTTCACCAAAAAACGCGCCGTGTAACACCTCAGCGGTTGTCATGACGAAAATCCATAAATTACGGTTTGAACTGCTTGACCACCATCCGCCTTATTCACCAGATTTAGCCCCAAGCGACTTCTTTTTGTTCCCTCATCTAAAAACTGCGCTCGGAGGACAGAGATTTTCGTCAAATGAGGAGGCAATCACCTTCGTGAACAATTATTTTGCAGAAAGATGGGAGCATCGCTGGGAGAAGTGTGTAGAGTTACAAGGAGACTATGTAGAAAAATAAAAATAAAAATTTGAGAAAAAATTTCTTGTATTCTTGAATTCATTGTTCGGTCGGAAACTTTTCAGACAACCCTCGTAGGTTTCTATCACGTCTATTAAAAAGTCAGTTCTGTTCAGATATCCGTACACTGAAATATAGATTTACCGAAACGAATTTCTCCTATAATCAACTTTCTCTATTGTCCTTCCCTGATAAGCTTTTTCACAGGGATTGAAAATAAAATATTAACGATCGTTTATTGTTCTTCTACATATAAATCAGCATCATGGGTGCATTGAGCGCCTCTCCAACAGCGACTCTATAAATCATGCCTTAGCCTTCTCAGAAAAAAGCAGGTCTTTTTTTTACACGAACTTAACACTCAAGTGGATATTAATACACTTTACTGACTCAGCATGTGTTAAGTTTCTTTGGAAAATGAGACAGAGAGAGAAAGAAGGATATTTTGGCTAAATGGTTATTCCGCTCCATGGTTGGCATCCAGCATTTAATGGGGAGACTAAATTTTTAGTGAAAGTTGGCTTGTTGTTGACTTGTAGTCAACTACTCGCCTTACTTGATTTTCGTTAACTGAAAAAATGAATATGTTTTTCGGGCGAGGCTGGGATTCGAACACCAAACCTTCCGATTTGGAAGCCAGTCCACTACCACTTGAGCCATAGCTCGTTTGAATACTGAAATTGATTTTACTGTAAAAACCATTTCATACTGAACAGGTTAGAGTGATGCCACGCAATGTTCATATTATAATACGGATCGCTGTTAATATTATTTTTACAACCTTCCAAACCGAGTCGACCACCGTCGAGTGCACAGCTCCACCAGTGCACTCGCAATATTGTTGTGTGCTGTCCAAAAAAAAAACAAAAAAAAACAAAAAAAAAAAAAAAAAAAAAAAAAAACACCGCGCGCGTGTGCAAAAAAAAAACAACAAAAAGTGCAGTGCAGTGAGAAAAAAAAATATACAGTGCGGGTATCCCACCTCACCCGCTCCTCGTCGAAGTACTGTTGCTTGCACTCAGTCACTGCCGTTACTGTATTTATCATACGGTACGGGCGGTGGCTGAGTGTATGTAACAACTGATGGATAGCGGGGTTGTGAGTGAAAATTTTGTTGGTGCACTGTTTCATATTGTTGTAAGGGCATAACACCTACAACAATTTGATTCGGTAAGCCAACGTCAGAATTTCCACTTCGCAGCCTTGCTTAGTATCGTCGGTGTTTGTGTTTTCTGTGTTTGTCTGTGATTATGACTAGGGAATTCAGGGTAGACGTAGCCAATATACGCGGGCTAAAAAGCAATCACTTTTCTGCGTACGTCCACGTCTGTAAGTACAGACCAGCTGTTTTGGCACTTAGTGAAACACAGGTAGATCCCCGCCCACACCTCTCAGATCATTCTGATCTGAAGCTACCTGGCTACGAACTAGTGCCATTATTCTTCTCTCACCGCGGTCTCGCCATTTATGTGCGTAGTGATGTAGCTTACCAAACTCCACCACAATGTGATCCATGTTCCAATCCGGAATTCAACTTCATGTGGTTAAAATTCCATCTCCGTAAGCAAATTATACACTACTGCTTTATTTATAGAAGCCCCAAACTGGACAGCAATTCAACCTTTAACGAGTTTGATGCGCTGTCTGACTCCATTCAAAGAATTGTATCCCTGTATCCTCATACTGAAATCGTTATTACGGGCGACTTCAATATACACAATTCTGGGTGGCTTCGACATTCTGGACAGACAACACCCGAAGGACGGTGTGTTGAGATCTTCGCTGCGGAAAACAACCTAACGCAGCTTGTAAATGAGCCCACGCGAATACCAGACGTTGATAGTCATACCGCCAACACCCTGGACTTGTTTTTAACTTCTCACCCTGATAAGTACACCATTGATGTGCTCTCCCCTCTAGGCTCGTCGGACCATTGTGTCATATCAGCTAATTTCTCGTACACCGACCACACAGTTAGAGGAAAAATTCCTAAAAGAACCGTATGGCAATACGAGAAAGCCAACTGGAGCGGTCTTAACAGCTTCTTTAGGAATTTTAACTGGTCGTTATGCTTCCTCGATAACGACGTGGATGCCGCTGCTGATATGATTACAGACACCATTCTCTTTGGAATGAGATCCTTTATTCCTCATCGGATGAAGAGTATCAAACCAAAAGAAAAGGCATGGTACGACTCGAGCTGTAAAGAGGCCGTCAGGGTTAGAGAAATGTTTTTTCGGTCCTACAAGACCAACCCGACAGAGGAAAACCGAAAAAAGTTCAAACGAGCCAGAAATGACTGCAACGCCTTTCTTAAGCGTGTGAAATTCCTATACGACCAAAAACTGAGGCAAAAAATACTGCAATGTCCCAAAGGCAGTAAAAATTTTTGGTCGTTCGTCAAAAACATTAGAAATTCCGCCTCATCCTCCATCCCAACGCTCATTTACAATGACATTCCAGCTGTCAGCTCTTTGGATAAGGCCAATCTGCTTGCTGCACATTTTGCGGCCAGCTCAACACTCCCAGATTGTGCTTTATCTCCGCCTACACTTGAGTGCGTCGAATCTTCAATGGGACGAATCTACTTTCGCACTCGTGTAGTAGCAAGAGTACTTAAAGATCTCAACATACATAAATCCGCTGGTCCAGATGGTATATCTCCCCTTCTTCTGAAGAGGTGTTCTTCCTCGCTGGCAAAACCACTGCGTAAGCTTTTTCATCAATCCTACACTTTAGGACTCTTCCCGAGCAGATGGAAAACAGCATTTGTCCAGCCCGTCCCTAAAAAAGGCGAATCATCTTCTCTCTCCTCCTACAGACCCATTGCACTTACGTCCCTTCTTTCCAAGGTCATGGAAACACTGATAAATCGTCAGCTCATGAAATATCTCGAAACACGAAAACTTCTCAATGACCGGCAGTACGGTTTTCGTAGCAACAGGTCCACTGGTGATTTGATGGCATGTCTCACCGAAAAGTGGAACCAAAGCGTACATCAATCTGGCGAAAGCAAGATAGTTGCACTTGATATTTCTAAGGCATTTGACAGAGTTTGGCATCAAGCTCTTTTGTCGAAAATGCGTGCATTTGGGATCGACGACTCTCTTCTTCAATGGATTAGAAATTACCTTTCGGAACGTTCAATTCAAGTTGTCTTGGACGGTTTCAAGTCTGATATTCACAAAATAAATGCTGGTGTGCCCCAGGGCTCTGTTCTGTCACCGACACTCTTTTTAATTTTCATTAACGATCTCTTGTCTGCTACTTCTAATCCAATATATTCCTTTGCTGATGACAGTACTCTCTGCTTTTCATATTCGTTCCCGGACTCACGGCCCTGCTCTTCGGCTGTAGTACGAGAACGGCAGCGTATGCTAAGCTCATTAAATTCCGATATCAACAGCATAACCAATTGGGGAACTATCAATAGAGTGGAATTTAATGCTTCCAAAACACAATGCTGTCTGCTGTCTTTAAAGCGAAATTTAAACACCCAGCCATTATCCATGAATGGCACTTGCATCGTCGAAACCGAAAAACTTTCCATTCTCGGTATGTGTGTTAATGACAACTTACGTTGGAATGACCACATATTCGATGTCGTCAAAAATGCTGCGAAATGTCTAGGTTTCCTCAAGCGATGTAAGAAATATTTTACCCCCTCTGATCTGGCCTCAATATATAAGGCATTCATCCGCCCAAAATTGGAGTACAACTCCCACATCTGGTCAGGTGCTCCTAAAACATCTCTGCACCTGCTAGATAGGATTCAAAACCGTGCGATAAAACTTATTGACGATACTAATATCAGTCAATCAATGGACACCCTCGAACACCGACGAAATGTCTCGTGTCTCACTTTGTTTTATCGCTACTTCCACCACCAGTGCTCCACTGAAATCGCCAGTAGCATTCCGCCCATTCAAACTTTCAACCGTAACACCCGTCTCGCTATGAATGCTCATCAGTATACCCTCAAGCCCATTTTCGGACGTACTCTAAAATATCGTGATTCGTTCCTAAGCCGTACAACTCGCTTATGGAATGCCCTGCCGATCTCTGTATTTCCTGGTCGTTATAACTTGCAAACATTTAAAAGCAATGTACATCGGTACCTCTCTTTTCTTCCTCCCTAAATTTCCTTTGCCCGCGCTGTGTACAATCACTTTAAGGGTACTCAAACCCCTTGAGCGCGCGCTCATTATAAAAAAAAAAAAAAAAAAAAAAAAAAAAAAAAACCATTGCAGTGCCCTTCAAGCTGAAATAACTCCTATTTCACTTCCATTCGCCTGGTTTGTGGTTTCGCATCCATCGCTATAAAATCCAAAGCCCTTTTCATTGACTAGCGGCCACACTAGATCACTACTTTTTCCATGATCTAAGTGATTTCAGCAATGTCTGTAATATGACATTAACTATTTTATTATGACAGTAGATTGGTCCTTCGAGCGACTTAGGCCCACTTATAAGCAATCTCAATATTATGAGACGAACCGTTTTAATCCTATTTCATATAACGTTGGCAGATGTGTTTCGATTTCACTTCTTTCCTTCCCATTTCTGCCGCCCTTATGATACATTCAAATTCTGTTTTGATAAGTAGCTAACCATCTCTAATCTGTATGTTCTGTATATAGCCTATAATCCTTTCAATATAGCCTACATGAATTTCCTTCTGCTGATAACAATTCATTCCACATCGTTTTGCGTTGCTATATTGCCTACCAAAAACTCTATCCTTTTTATCCTGATATAGCTTATAGAATACGAGGATGTATCTTTTTCGCCAAGTGCCTTCTTCTCTGTGTGAGAATATTCAGCTTAATCCGATGACTTTAGGTACACTTCTTATAAATGTACCTTAAAATTGTAGCCGTCAGCTGTAGAGCTATGAACTTGATATATACCATCGGTGTCAGGCGATTTGACGCAGTCAATACTTACTTAACTTACTTGCAGGTTCAGTGATAGGGAGTGGTTATTCTATAGCTATTATCGGCTTAGTCAGATTTTAGGAATGTTTCTAGTTTGTCTGATTTGAATTTTTAAAAATTTTGGCCAGCCTGCTGGTTTCACAGAGTGTTTCTTTTCTTAAGGATTTTTTTTGTTTCGATCTGGAAATAAAGAATCTGGTGATCAGTTTGGAATTTTTTTGGTTTCTTACTACATATGTTGTTGCAGATTTATACATTTAACTCTGAGCTTGGGCAGGGTTTCATTGGATTGGCGGTGCTTCTCCTTAAAGCGTATCCAGTAGACTTTTCAGATTTCTTCTGTACAGTGAGGTTAAAGTCTTGCTATTTCGAAATTCGGTATACCTACAGGCTGACATGAAAATAACCAAGTCTTCTGACTTAGCTTGAATTGTAGTATATAATTGTCTCTCTTCTTACACTTACTACGCCGGCAGAACATCTTCTGAAAGTTAGCCAGTAAGATAACAAACTTATGCAGCTCTCCGTTTTTCACTTCAAGTTTGAATGCGGATAGCGAATTCGGTAAAATAAGAGAAGTTTTAGGTCTTTCGTTACATACTTACGTACTAGTTTCAATGGCGCAACAATCCGGTGTAAACGTGACCTTCAACTAAAAATCCTTTCCAGTAAACGCGGTCTTTGGCTAACTTCCGCGTATTACGCACTCCAAGGTGGTTGGCGGTTAAGCTCACCTTCCACTTCTGCACGCCACCTAAGGGCAGACCTACCTTAACTGCGTTGGGTAAGAATCGAAGACATGAAGCGTGAATATCAATTCGTCCTAGCTATCCCAGACGTATGTTGTGCCCATTTCAGACCATCTGGTCGTCGCTGCATAGATCATAGAGCTCTCCCTCTTTTTCCCTAAGACCCATCATCACAAACAAAACCAAAAATCGCGCGATAGAGTAGAACTCGGATAATTAGAGTCTTATACATGTAGATTCTCCTTTGAGAATCGTCTTTAGCGAAAAGAACAGCGATTAGCAAGTGTAATTCTTCATTTGATTTCTAATGAGCTATCACATCACACGAGATCACGTCAATCCTAATGAATATCTAAGCCATTAGTAGGCTAATTCCAATAATAAAAGCAAAACTAAAAATAAATAAATCAACCGGTTTAAAATTATCATGCAAGACTGATCTAATTAACTTACATTTCTTACACTTGTGGCTCATCAGTTCTCAAGTTAATTTAGTGGGATTTAGTATACATACCTACTCGTATTTGTATGTATGTAGATAAATTATTTGTCAGCTACTTCAGACTTTCCCATAATAGGTCGAGTGTGCTTCTTTTACTTAACGAGCTCTTCAAAATAGTCACTAGTGTTGACCACATTCTTCGCGAACTCGTTCTAATAAATCACTTTCAATTGGATCTTTCTTTGTACACTCGTGCCAATATTCGTAAAACAAGCACCAATAAAATTAATCACTACTGAATGCAGGTAATCTCTGTTTTATTTTCTATCTAATCTATGAGACTTATTCTATTTTAAACGAGGTTCATTGAAATAAAAAAATATTTGAAGTGACGTGAAGGGATTTGCAATATTATGTCACAGTACGATTGTAGAGATTTAATTTTTGGGTTGAACTATGTACACAGTACCTATTCTTTTGTGCATCTTTAACTACGTACAAAAGTGATCACGTGTTCCTTAGTTTTTGTTTAAATGAACCACAACTAAACTGCATCACTTTTTCTCAACCCAAAAGTCGGAATATGGACACATGGCTCCAATTACCTTATTCTCCTTTCGGTAGAAAGAGAAAATTTCACACATTATTTATTTATACATATTATATTTTATGGGTAGGGGCCTACTAGCGGATTCGTTTTACCAATTTATCATTTCGCCGTATTAATTTCGCAATTTGTAGTCTTGCATTTTAATTATTTCGCATTTCGTTTATTCGAAATTTTTGTTTAGCAAGTTCTTATTTGACTACGTTATCGTTTCACAAAAGTATCATTTCGCATTCGTCATCAATTTTTATCTTACAAATATATTCTAAAAAAGTTTTAATTAAATTTTTTTCAAGACTTTCATTTAAATTTATTAACAAAAATAAACAATATGCCAACAACTGTCTCAGGCGAGCCTTCGTCGCTCCGCTAAGAACATTTGAACAACTGTCAGACAGGAGTCTAACAAATCCACACATACGAGTATATATTAAATGAATATTTTTTCTCAATACATGAAAAATGTCCTGTACCTATACAAAATTAAATAAGACAAAGCGATATAAGGGCAAATTCTTTCTAAACAACGAATTTCTGCCTAATCATAAACGAAATGGAAAAGCGCGGAAACAGCAATACGAAACGATATCTTTGCGATATAAATCAAAGACCGAATGGAAATTTGAGAAGCAACTATTGCGAGTCAAACAAAATCCCACAAAAACCCATATTTTATAACGGGTGACCAGATAGCAATGATAGTTTTTTCAATTGTTATGTTTCAGCAGCTGTCAAAGTTACCAATGACAACCAATGACAGTAAGGTTTGCCATTTTATCATGTATCGTTTTATGCTTGCCGAAAGTGGGGAAATTATTAAAAAATATTATCGAAATTCCGGCTCAGTTATAAATACGCAACATGTATTTAGTCGTGAGGTCGGTCGTCAACATGGCTTCAGTGTGCAGGCAATTCGTCGCACCGTGGAAAAGTTTGAGCGTGAGTACACTCTTTTGGACCTTAAGCCACCAACTAGAGAGCGATTGGTGCGAAATGAAGAAAACATAGCAGCCGTATGGGCCAATATCGAAGAAGACTCAGACATGTCGATTCAGCGCCTATCAGCTGAATTGGGCGTCGCCAGAGAGTCAATTTGGCTTATTTTGCGGTTGGATTTAAGCCTACATCCGTATAAGATTGTGCTGACTCAAGAATTATAGCTGGACGACCATAGACAACGCCGAAGATCCGGATTTTGGTGAAAAAATCATCTTCTTGTACTAGGTCCATTTTCGGCTCAGCGGCTATATCACCAAGCACAATCGCCGTTATTGGAGCAAATACAATCCACAGGTGTTCGGCCAAGTATCAATGCATCCTCAAATATTATGGCATGGCGGCATCGTTGGACCTTATTTCTTTCGAAATGAGGAAGGACACACCGTTACCGTCAATGGTCTCAGTTATAGAGCGACGTTAACAGACTTTCTGTGGTCAGATCTCCCAAAATCGATATATTCAAGCTGTTGTTCCAACAAGATGGCACTATGTTCCATACAAGCGACACAACGCTCGAAGTTGAGAAGGAGAAATTTGGCGACTGGGTGATCTCACGGGGAGCGTTCCTCAATTGGTCGCCGCGATCATGCAATTTGACATCACTCGATTCTTTTCTCTATGGCTACGTCCAGTCCTTAGTCTACGCTAATAAGCCAAACACTTTGTACGAGCTCGAGGCCAATATTCGACATTCTATTGCCGAAATAACGCTGCACATATTGCACCGCGTCGTCAAAAATTGGACCGATCGCTTAAAGCACTGCTAGCGAAGCCGTGATGGCTATTTGAATGGAGTGCAATTGCACACATAACGGGATGAACGTAGCTTCAAAATAAAGCTAGAATCAATTTTACATCTTACACCGTTGTTGTTTTATTTTTTTTTCCTATCGTTCTTATCTGGTCACCGTTTATGTTAGTCGTTCATACACCCCGCTAAAGATGACTTACTTAGACTGACGATTATCTTCGTCATAAAAACTATGAAATCTTCTATAAGTTACGCAAATATGCGATGGTTTTTAAAAGTGAATTCTAATGATTCAACGTATTAATTTTATTTTGCCAGAGGGTTGATAGTTAGTTAGTCCTGTTTTCTATTTATGCAAAACAAAAGAAGTTTTTTAACACAATTTTTGAAACATTTACAAATGTCCTCAGATAAGTTTCTCCCAAAGTTTACGATATAGCTATCTGTATTATAATGCCATGTGGCTTATAGTATATTGCCGTAGTGCATTTCCCCTGCTTGGCGTAAAAGCCGACTAAAGGCAGAAAAATCATGATCAAGTACTTTACAACCTAAGATGAGCCTAACGCGCATTAACAACTTATGAGTCTTCCCAAAGTCGGTATGCGTGATCGGTTTCTCACATCTGGATAGTAGCAGTGGGTGAAAGAAAAGTCGGATACACATTCATAGATTCATGCATATCAGCTCCACATTGATGAAAGGAGAATAGTATGAAAGTACGGGCTACCCAACTCCATAAGCAGGGCAGGCAGATACGTGGGAGAAATATTTATCATTAAATGTAATTATAGGGGTTACATATTTCAACAGTTAATAAAAGAAAAAATATGAAGATTTTGGCAATCATGATAATTATCTTACGAGTACTTACTCCGACGGATTTAATGGTAGTCTAAAATTGGAAGAGCTCAACTTTTGACAAGGAAATTACTTCAGCTATCATTTTGGCCTTTGAAGTTAGGGATTAGGACAAGGCATAATTGTACTTCTCAGGTTGAGCTGTCTACTTACAATCAGTATTATTTACTAAATCATCAGGAATAGAATGCTAACGTAGTATTCACATTTGTTTTGAAAATCGTTCTTCAGTTTGCTAAACGCATAGAAGATTACGTGAGTTCATTGTCCTCATAATCGACCAGCTGAGATCGCTACGTCGTGTTGTAGATAAACTTCGTACCACGTCACATAGAACCTACATGACGCAAAGCCAGCAAAGGCAGCAAGCCAGCAACACATCAACGTAATCTGCGCCAGAAGAAAATGTAACCGTTATTTCTGGAATAACGCAAATCGACAAGAGACTCATGAGACACAATTACAGCCGCAAACATTTACTGTTTGATGTGATATGGTGGCAACATCTGCTCTTAATTTTTCAATAATGAGACCGTAGCTCAGGTTAATTGTTAATGTTAATGGCTAACTATAGCGGACAATAATCACTAATATTATAATTTCTTCAAAAATGTGGATAACTTTGATCCGGAAGATATATAGTTAAAATAGGATGGTTCTTCGGGCCATACAGACCCTGAAACAATTGACTTAAGGACTGGATTTAAAGACAACACTATATTCCTAAATTAACCAGGAATATGACACCGAGATTGAGCGATTCGACGCCACTCGATTACTTCTTCTCGTCTATTTGGTGTATGTCGGTTTAGCAAAAACTATTCAAGTCTTGGAAGGCAATGTAAATTTAGTCACTTCTTATATGTTGACATAAATAATTAATATGCTAATAAGGATCTGATCAATCTAAGAGTTTAGCCAAACTATTTCGAAAATGGAATAGCCTTCCTAAAAGGGATTCGTAAGTGCTTGATGCGTTAGAATGTGATGGGATAGTAAAATGTTTAAAAGACAACGGTTTTTGTAAGCATCCCTTGATGGAATCGAACAATAATCGAAGGCTCTAAACTCGCATAACTAAATTCCTGATTGAAGCCAGACTGAAAATTAAGTCTTCAAATATTCGCAGTAAAGGTCAGTAAAGGCATTTTTCACTACATCCTTCCAAAGGAAGATGCTGGTGCTACCAAAACAGGTTTCTAGATTTTATCTGAAAGTGCTTAAGAGCACAGTCCTAATCATAACTCATCATGCTATGGTTTAGGTTGTTGAATTTGGTCCAATAGAGCATTCGTAGGGGCTGATGTTACAGCTGTGAAAGATTCCACAAATGACGTGGTAGGCCTCATATAAGATAGAAACCTTATACTAAATTTGGAGTCAATCTAACGTGAGAGAATAATTTCCGCTGAATTAATCATCCAAAAGTCAACGATATGAGAAAGGAATATTGATAGTAACTATACTATCGGTTATGTTTAATTATACATATTTATAATAGCTCAGAAAGTAAACATAATATGACAGATAAAACTATAAATAATATATTGCAACAAAAGATTAATATAACATTTAAAGAGTTAGTTTGTAATCATAGCGAAATGATAACAACTAGCGTAGTCACGAACAAAATCACAACAGTACTATGGCCAACCAGAAGGCTTAAATACTAGAAGGCCGAGTGATATGCATACGTACATAGGAATTCTTGATATTGATTTAGACATGCAGAGATTATCAGTCTTAACGTTAATCAATATCAGTGCAGAGAAAAAAAATAAATTTCCATCCAGTTTACATTCCTGAAACCCACTTAGTTTCATATTCAATTCAACAGCAGGAACCATGACATCCAAACTAAATTGACTGGAATCATAAAGTTCCTGAGTGAACTTAGATATAATCGCACTTCAAACTTAACACTGATATCAATTATCTAAGATGCACTTGACAGGCCAACCAAACATAGCAAAAATAAGCCAGAGCAAGTCAGACTATGCAAACTCTTGATCGATTATATCTAACCGAACATCAGAGTGATAGCGTTTTAATTTATTTGGATCATTGGCCAGTTTAATTCAAAAAAAAAAAATAAGAAAATTCTCTACTATCTGAAAAGATACGGTCGTACAAATAGACGACCGTGCTTCTAAGTTATGCGGCGGGATTTTATCAGATAAGGAAAAAGTGCAGAACAATAAAATATTGTTAAGATTGATTAAAATCTAAATCACATGATATTGTTGTTTTTGTCATTCAACTGACTTTACTTATTGGAATCAAGATAATCAAAATTACCAGACCTCTACTAGCCACAATCACCAAACCAATAGTAGAGCAATAAGACATAAAAATATAAATACACGTAGTATAATTTACTCGTATCATATTGCACTGAAAGCGCAACCTACTACTTTCAGAATTAAATGGCAACTCAAATCCTTAAGTATTCTCTTATGGAAGAAAATTCTTAAGAGAAAAATAATGCTTTCCGTTTTCAAAATTAAGGGAAAACGAACAACTTAAATTTGAGCAGTTGAAATATGTAGAAGTATGTGATTTGAATTTGATATTAAGAATTATGACAGGCGGGCATTCAGTGAATTTGAAATCAATATCACAAGACAATGTTTTGAGAAACGTCAAGTAAGAGGGAGAAATTATATTGAAGCCCCAGACTGGAATAGACGTTAGTCACCAGAATGAAGCAAACAGTATTTTAGATCCAATTATCATCTATGTTTAATGTGGATCAAGTCAATATTTTTCCAATGATTAAAACATAAAAATAGTTGGTGTTTGATTCATCTTAACATTTAGGTTGAATATACATGTGTAAGTATGATTTCTGCTCGTGGGCATTCCATCACATTGTTTTGAGTTTATCATACATACATTCTAGATCAACTGTTGTCACTTTTAGTCAGATTTATGAAACAGATAAAGTTCTGTATGCAAGGCGATAGGCTAAGCTAAAAAATATTCCAAGGTATAACACGACTCTAGAATCATGCATGTGTTGAAGGAAGATGTGGCTTTATACAACCACCTCATCATACTCGCCTGCTCAGGTGTTTCTTATTTCATTTGATGAGTGACAATACAAAAATATAACAAAGAATCTTATTTCGGCTGCCTAAAATAATTTTTTTTATTTTTCAATTATTACGTAGATCTCTTGGCGAAAAATGACTGTTTGAAACTGCTACGTAAGTTCGGTTTTCCATATTTACCATCCTACTAATTTCTTTTCAAATGATAAAGTATGACGAAGTGATTTCGAAGGAGTAACTAACTAAGTCGCAAGCCACTCAATTAGAAAAACCTTTCGCGACGGTTGTACTGTAACATTTAGTTCATAGTAAAAGGAAGGGGTGGCAACAAACATTCTTGGGGAAGTCCAACTTCTATAGTCAATGGTGAAGAAGGGTGTTGGTAAACTACCGTTTACCAGAATTCATCTACTGTGTTATATAAAACGAGGACCCTAAATTTACAAATTGTAAATTGATAAGCTCTTCGGTTGTCTTTCTACCAAGTCGAGTATAAGCAGCCTAGTATCAGCACAGCTCTGGCGATCAGACTGGTATACCGAGGATAAGAACGAGCCTGACAATGGCTGTGAATTTCTAATACATTATCCTTGCACCTCATACATATGGTACATTTATTAAAGTTTTCTGCATGCACATAGAGCAATAGCTGACCTTTGTCTAAGGTCATTGCTGTCATATTTTGGTGGATCTATTGAATGAGTTAAAGCTTATATTTTCTTGCGAAATGAATAACCTAATTCGGAAATTTATGGAAACCCTAAAACACAATAGTTAGATTGACAAAAAATTGTGCTGTCGACTACGGTAAGTTGTTACCGTTAGCCGAGGCCTATGAACATAACATCAGTGAATAGCTGCAGCATAATATGAGACCAGATACCGCCACAAAATTGCTGAGAAATGCTGCCATTGAAAGTGGTATGCTGTGTTATGAAATAGTGTAATACTGATGCCAGTACTGACGAAAAAACAATGAAATTTTCCCAGCTTCCAAATATTGTACATTTAACGTGAATGAGTGTTAAAACGACGGTTAATGTTGAAAAGAAAGATTCTTCTTAAAGTACAACATTGTACCAGATTTCATTGACTGATTACTTGATTTCTTGAGAAAACATTGTTAGAGCAAATAATGCCTCAATCATAATTAAAATCAATAAAAAATGACATGAAAATAAAAACGAAAAGAATTATCTAACTTCAAGATATAGCAACAACTGGAACAAGGGATTGTAGAAATCTTAGCAGATTGAGTGATGATAAACCAAAATACAAGCAGCAAAATGTAAAGGGCATTTCATTTATTTCATTCATTTCCATTAGATGCAATCCATTTTTCCTTTAGGTATTCTTTCAACTCACGAGTACTATTTTTTAACAGATGTCATATATTTATTTAAGCTTATCTACTACAAATCTTCCAATTTTTTTAATAAAAATTCGTGGTCTATTACAACTACAATTTTTTGCTGTTATAATCCTGCCGATAGGCGAACAACTAAAAATCTACTTATTCAATATAAAATATTGCTATTCCAGTGAGACAGCTACGCAATAGACAATCGACTTATACTAGACGAAGTTCTGTGATCGCTTTTTCGAGAGAAAAGACCCTGCCAATTGATCGCTCTCCTTGCCATTTAACACCTTAAGACTATTTTCTTTGGAGTCTCTGGTGTATGCTAACAAGACATACGAGTACATTTCAAACGACTTGGAAGCAAACATTTGACGTGAAATTGCTGGAATATCGGTCGAATCATGGAAGAGATTCATGGTCCAGCGCATTCACTCATGCAAGCGGTTTCGTGGAGGACATTTGAGTGGTTTTTGACTAATGGTATCAATTATACATAAAAGCAAAATAGAAATTGCATTGATTGCTCACATCTATGCCTTTGACCTAAAAACAAAATTATAAAAGTCTTGTATTCCGCGTTGCATAAAGTATTGTAGCTTGAAAAATATTTGCTGAGATTTCCTAATATACGACTATATGACTTATATGACCTTTCACATTTGTTACATTTTAATTTCTAATTTACCGTAAATTTAGTATCCCATCAAAATTAGAGAAAAGCTATTAAGCACGTCGCTGTTTTGAACCCCCTTAAATTAGCAAAATTTCTTTTTATTTTCAAATATTTTTCGCAATGCAAATCGATTATATTTCTACTGACCTACTTATACCAAGTACGAGTTTGGTTACTCCAAAGGCATGTAGATGTGTTCCATACATAAATCAATTTCAATCCGGTTTCATCATAATGAAAATTAATTTGTGTAAGCAAGTGTAGATAGACAAGAGAAAAAAACAATAAAAAAAATTGCATATACAAGTAGATGAACAGGTATTCTTAAATGCTAACTTGTGTGAATTTTTCAGAAAGTATCTTTGGTTAATAAAGGTGCTAAAATAGCTTACAATGCATTTGTAAAGGATTTTTTTTAACAAAAGAGATATGAAAACAAGCATATACAATTAGGAAAATTCAACAAAATCGGAGCGGTTTTAGTTGTCATAATATTATATATCGGTCTAGTTGATTGTGTCTCAGCGTGTTTGCAGCACCTGAGCTTAGTCCTGGTTCTCACTTATGCGAAACTTGAAGAATATGTTCATTGGTCACTTCCATTTCAATACTTTTTCCCATTCTTCGGGAATCGTTGTAATACAATGATACGGACACGTGTTTCCTACACATGGTATAATCTGCCTGATGTCTATTTCGAGTAAAATGAATCTGCAGCAGCAGATTTGTACAATAGGATATTTTTACATCCGACAGATATTTATATTTTTTCTCCTCCAATAGATTGAATTTTAATTTATATAGACCTTTTTAACCGTATCAACGCAAACAAAATAATTATACGCCAATTTAATAGAACCATCAATAGCTTATGGACAACTCACATGCGATTACACCGTAAAAGATATCGCTTAAGGTATTCGGCTATTTGTACTATATCTTACATCTGTTGTAGCGAATTAATTCTTAGAGAATACACATTGGAATGCGTTTATACATACATATGTACATCCCCGCAATACTATAGGAACTTATGTATAACAATTACTAATACCGGAAACAGTATTGCATCTGCTGTCAATATTTAAGGGGTTGAATATTTTTTGAGGTAAAAAACTGGTTTTCCGGATTATAAATGAGTTGAAGTAATGTTTTGGTTAATTAGTTTATGTTTTAAGCTTTCGAAAAATAGTTCACTGTTTGCTGAAATTATAAGACTTATCATTAAGCTATTTTGAAGTTAAATATATGTATTTAAAACAAAATAAATTAATAATAAATCTGATATATATACATACATACATATGATTAGCAAACGTTCACAAATTTTGTCTAAAAAGTTTTAAATACGAGTGTTGTTACTTTTCGTTATTTTAAATCAAAATAAACTTCATATATAAAAAGCTTTAAGTTGAAGGACAACTGAAATAAATAAAAAAAGTGACTGATTGTCGTTAACATGGCCAGGGCCAGCAACTTTTCTTGTCAATCTCAATACAATCTGACTAACGGCCTTCACTCTGCGCTGCTGGATAGGCATCACAACGTATTTAGCGACTTATACCTGCTGATTGTCGCTTTGTGAAAAAAAAACTCGGATACAAACGGACTGGTTAGATGACAGCTGATACAAGATATTGCGTGCATTAGGGTTATCCATTCAGAATATCCTGGAATTTAAGGAGTTTTTAAATTATTTTATACACATAAAAGAAGATGAATTCTTGAAGGATAGTTCCATTCACTTTTACATCAACGAACCAACGACTAATGACGCCATTAGTAGATGAGTTTTCTTATTCCTAAAAACAAAACAGTGCGACATCTATGAGTATTGCAGCTGACATAAAGCATTAAACATGATAATGTCATATAATAATGATATTATATTTAGTCGCACTGAATCTCCTTAATAAAAAATCCTCAAAGGAGGAAGTAAATCTTCAGATAGTCCAACTATGATACTATCTAAATCGGTCACGTGCTAATTGACGCAC
Source organism: Volucella bombylans (assembly GCA_949129095.1). NCBI lineage: Eukaryota > Metazoa > Arthropoda > Insecta > Diptera > Syrphidae > Volucella > Volucella bombylans. Next base: position 43,938,402 of record OX422142.1, on the reverse strand, counting down.
GACGTTAATCGAACATTCTGGATGAGCGGACATTTAGAAGGTCCGAAGTAGATTTTCGCGGGTTGCAGCCTAATTTAGAGATTGATTGTCTAACAAAAAGAGGCTGCATAGTTCCAACTTTCACCCAGAAGCGTCAAAAACCTGTGATCACATCGCCGCACCTTCGTTAAAGAATTACCTGAAACTACCTTAGATAAAAACCCATGCTATGATGACAAGAAAAGGAACTGATGGTGATTAAGCAAAAAAGAAAAAAAAATGAAGAGAGTTCAAAAAACTATTGATAAAACAGAGCCTTTATGGTTTCTCCCAGTTCAAGGAAATCGAAAAGTTCAAGGACCGAAATAAGACTAGAAGATTGTATAAAAACAAAAACCCTTACTGAAGGTACGAAGAAACTCCAAATTCCATTGAAGTTGTCCCCCTGTTCTGGAAAAAATCATCAGTCACAATAAGCTGAAGAACAACATGACTTACCATTTGAAATATTTACATTTGAATATGAAGTATGCAAGCATACCCAGGAACTTGAATATTGGTCTATCTGTCCCATCTACAAAACGCGTTCTTGATGACCCTCGTCATCATCATTTTGTCCGACATACTGTGTAAACACCTGAAACCTTTTTGCACCACATAAATCGGACAATATCGATGTGGCTTCCAGGCAAAAAAAAAATATACTCGTAGATCGACAAACTACTGAAACTGAACGTTGAAACGTTGATCACCACGGAATCCATCTTGCAATTTGGAAGATTTCAGCTGATTTCGTCGAGAATACTGCTGTTGTGGCACTTCTTCAACACTGCTTTTAAAAAGATAAGATTGCTTGTGGACTAGCAGATGGACGGTATTTTTTTTTATCCAAATAAATCAAGCTATTAAAAAACCCAGAAGGTAAATACTATTGTTCGTTCTAAAATCTTTCTGTAACGATTAATAGTTAAACGTTTTAAACTACTCATGGTTAGTGTAAGTCTAACAAACGACACCTAAATGGGAATTCGGCAGAGAATAGCCCTACACTCATTGCTACTTGGAACTCTCCAAACAGCTGAAAGCAAAAGTCCTAACTCAAAGCCAAATATAACAAAAATCTTACATCTTTGCCTGTGCTACTCAAAGAAAATAAATAAGAAAAGTGGTTATTTGTTCCTAGCAGATGCATTTGAGATCCCTATAAGCTGTGTACATATGGATGGTCGTTTCACCAAGAGCGTTTTTGATTCCCAGGCATTTAACTGGAAATGAAAAATGAAGACCGGAAGGCGGAAGTTACTTAAGGAGTAATCAACATTAGATAATTGCAGGAGGCAGATAACTTTATACTCGTATGTTATTAAGTTGTTGATTGTTTTTTGTCTCGGTCAAGGGATTGATTTTGGTTTCGAACTTGGTCCTGATCTTGATGTCTTTCTTGAAATTGACTTAAATCTTGATATTTTTTTTAATCTTATTCATGAAATCGGATAAAGACTGAATCGAATGTTAAAAAAAAAATGTTAAATGTTGTAGAGTTTACGGAACCTCGAAAATGGATTCTTTTCCAGTGGTGCATCATTTATAATCAAAACGGAAACAAATGTTAAGAATAGTAGACAAAATTTAAGAAAACGTAAATGCGGTCCAAGCGATACTATTTATATGTTGACAGTAAAAGAAAAAAGTAATATGTCGAGAGCATGTATATACAATGATAGAGCTCTTTCTTTTTCTACTTATTTCAATGCCACTAGTAACATTACAAGGTGAAAATTCAAATGTTTTTATCATATATATATTTTCGTATCTATATTACGAGTACCTATACGAGCAGAGCTGTAATAACTGTCTGTGTTAATTACATACATAACATTTCCGACCTTACGAATTACGAATACAGGTACCCATTTATACATATGCATGTAATATATTTCCGTTTTTCATTTTATATAAAATTCGATCATTGGTCTTACGCTTTGCTTATTTATTTATTTAATTCTTGGGTTAATACTATCAATCAGTGTTTTCGTTTTATGATTGTGCGACGCAAGTGTAGCAGTGGTTGGTGCTGTACTGATCCAGTATTTTTGACATAGCCAAGGGTTTAGCTAGCGATAAGAAACACAACCTCTTGCTTAGACTGCTTTTCATTGTTTGGACAGCCCTTTCTGCAATACCATACAATTGCGGATGATATGCTGGACTTTTCATACATTTAATGCCATTGGAAATGCAAAAATCGTTAAAGCCTTCTGAATTAAAAGCAGATTCGTTGGCCCTCACAATCGTGTCAGGAAGTCCAAAATAAGCAAATATTGTTATTAAACTCTTGACATCAGTCTACTTGCTAAAACTATCAACCAATATCAAAAACTGCAACCCTTTAAATAAAAAAAAAAAAACTAAACGAAGACCTAACTTTATTGACGTTGAACAATATTTATTGCAAGTAACATTGCAAACTTCGCTTCTTTCATACGTAACCTTCGATATCTTCTTCTTCTCCATCCCAAGCAAACATATTGACATGCCAACAAATCCATCCTAACGATTTCTATATGTCCTTCATGCTGGACTTCTAACATTCTTGGAACTAATACTGCTGGTGTAATCAATCTATCATTGAAATAATGGCTTCCATACTCGAAATCTATCTCATTGCGTCTGTAAAAATACAATTTTAAATAGAGTTAAACCGTATTAAGCCACCCGGACTTCCTAATTTGATGTATTTCTAAAATAGGATCTTTGTTTATCTCTTTTTGCATTAATTCAAAACTCAAGTGATAGCTAACAAATAGTTTTGGGCTACGAACAGCATATTTTTCTAAACTTGTAGGTTATTGGTAATGGTAACCGAGAAAGACCATTCGCATTTGACATTTGTATAGTCCATCTTTGAATTCTAGGTGCTGCAACTGAGGGTGCAGATTTATTCGAGCTAAAAAGTGCTTTTAGCGGCTGGTGATCACTATAAATAGTGAACGGCTTACCATATATGTATATGAGTGGTTCAGAAATAAAGTGAAGCCAGTCAATTTTTTGTTCTTTATGTTAGTTAACAGGATATTTAATTAACCGATTAATTAAAATTGACTGTTGTCGTACTTAAACCAAGATGTTGGTTAAACAATTTGTAAACAAATTTTAATTTTGAGATTTTGAATTGTATTTTTTGCAAAAATAAAAAACTTCGGAGTCAAATTTTCTCAAAAAAATAAAACTAGACCTGGTTTAATTTATTTCTGAGCCACTCATATGTATATCTATGAAACTTATTCACTGAGAATATAATGGCCAGGGCCTCTAGATGGAGTTGGGAATAGTTTTGCTCTGCAACGCTAAGTGTGCTCGAAGCGAACACAACTGGATCTTCTACACCATCAATTACATGCGAGAGAATGCGACTTATTCTATATGGACTCGCGTCGCATTAGTGAAATAACAAATAACAAAGGCGTTTGTTTTGCTCGAATGCCCGCTGACAATCGTTTGACTAAAGGAAAATGACCTTTTTCCTTGTAAGGTCTGAATTTTTAATTGTCGTTTTTCATCAAAAAATAAAAATAAATAATAACCGCATAAACATACATATATACAGATGTACATAGAAGAGTTGTTAATCGGAATGGCGAACTTTATTGGAATAATCTAATACCTCAATATGGGAGATGATTTATATCCTACATTGAAAGAATGAAGCATTTAATCATATACTACGAGTATATAAAATCGAAGATGATACACAAAAGCTATCATTTTTGATGGGAGTTGTAGGAGAAGAAATTTGAAAAATTGTAAAGACCTTGGCGGCACCAAAAACGGCGGAGAAACTCAAATTGTTGAACCGAAAAAAAATACATAGACAGCAGAATGATTCAAGTTCAAAAGCGAATGCATAGCGTAATATATTATACAGTCTCTGTAACTCGCTTCCGATTAATATACGTATCTGTTCCATCTAGTCCAACATACGAGTATTTACGTGATAGTTCTCGTAAAAGCCCATCTGTCATCGACCTATTGATTTCAAATGTTTCTAATCATTTATCACAACTAACCACTGTAACTGGACTTAGTTCACAACCCAGTTATTAGCAAACTTCAATATTCTAGTGAACATAAGACTAAATATTTATTAGATATAAAAAAAATGCTAAATGGGCCGTTTTTCGAAAACAAATAAACCTCGAATCTCGAAAACATCAGTTGTATAGAAGATATTGACTCCATGGTGGTGCAATTTGCTCAAAATATTCGTAGTACAGCTAATGCTTCAGTTTAAAAACTTGAGAGAAAATACTATTAAAATTAATATTAGATATAATTAAATCTAGAAATGTGGCAAGAAGAAATTGGCAGCCATACAGTCACAAAACTTTTAAAAATGAGATGAAATATAAGCCCCAGAGTTTGGTAAGTAATGCTAAACATTTTTGGAATATCTTCAAGGTGATTAAGAAAAAAAAAATAGACAGACTCCACTTTTTACACTCAGTGTCCGAATACCTAAGTGACCCGGTCACAACAAGGGTTCTTGATGATAAAATGAATGAAAGAAAAGTCAAGAAATGCTTTTGTTACTGAAGATTGTATGTCCCAACGTTCGTTGATGAATAGTATTGTAGTAGTTCTGATGTAAAATATATTAGTTCTTGATTTCCACAAGCTTCTGTACTTGATCCTTTGTAATTTAACCTGTTTATATCAGATCTACCCAAAATTCCATTTTGCGAGACAATAATATAAGCTGATGATACTGCCATATTTACATCGCATGAGCTCGCTCTCAATATTGAGAAAAATCGAATCAACGCGATTAACATCTTGAATGATTATGACACAAAATGGAATATTAAATTATACAGGGAAAAAATACGAGTACAAGCCATCTTTTTCGTTCGAAAAAGAAAAACTTGCTATCTTCCCTCAAATCACTTACAAACAAGATATTTTGATTAAACGGATACTTGTCATATCTGAGGGTTCATCTTGGTTCGAAGCTACTATCTGACCATCATATCACCCAAACCCTGAATAAGGCCAACAGTGGTATTAAACGTTTATATCCCTCTATTAATAGAGAGTCCTTATTATCCCCAGAAAACAAAGCAATCAATAATCATATACAATGTAGTGTCTAAAGCAATTCAGAAAGTCATCTAAAAAAACTGCAAAACGCGCTAAATAAATTGCTAAAAATTATGATTAACCTTCCGTGGCATCACTCTACGCGAGATCAGCTCAAATTAATTAAATTAATAGCTTGAATTAATTCTAGATAGAATACATAAACCTACTGCCAAATTCGAAGAGAAATGCACCAATGCTGATGATCTTCGTTAAAAATTTATTTTAATAATCATGTTTGGTACAATACACTTAGAGTTCATGAATTCGTTAGGTAAATATTTGGTTAATTTTTAATTAACTAATGAATGTATGTGTTGTTAATTTATTTATTTACTTATTTGCTTGTTAAATAATGAATTTATTTATTTATGTATTTATTTAATTACTTATTTCTTGACATACACTGGCGATCACTAGGATGAGGCCATACATTTTGCAATCGATTTTCACTCTTTATACCTGTTGAAAATTTTGTACCCGGAAACTTTTACTACCTGTGAACAGGTACATATTTTCTCAACAGGAAGTCATAAAATTAAAGGGTAAACCAGAAACGACCGTTTGAATTTCCCAAGACCAAACAATGAACTACTCGAAAAGCGTAGAAAAGATGCGCCACTAGGATGAGGCCATTGCGAATATTTCGTTGCAGGAGTTCACATCAGCGATTTTTTCCAAAGTTTTGTTAAGGATATTTAAAAAAGCGTTGAAAAGAACTGCCAGCGACTAAAATAAGGTCCAACAGCGGAGAATCAGTCAGCATATTAAAGGTCCGAAAGATAATCCGAAAAAGTGGTACTATAGAGAAGAAAAAACTTAAAAAGAAACCTGTTTTTAGGCTAGTACACAAGGAGCATCGAATGAAATTTGCAGGAGAACACGTCTTTTGGAGCAGTGAATTGAAAGGCGTTGTAATTTCGGATGAAAAAAAGTTTAACCTTGACGGCCCCGATGGTTACAACTTTTATTTCCATGATTTAAGAAAGGCAGAGCTTATTTTGGCAAGACATCACAGTCGTACATCAGGTGTAATGGTGTGGGGAGCTATTACCTACTATGGCACAATCGAGTTGGAGTTTTTATCCACAACAATGAACAGTCATTTCCAAAAGTGAAAAACGTTTTCGGATCCCTGCCTTGGATATTCCAACAAGACAATGCCCCCATCCACACTTCCAGAGTTGTTAGAAGTTGAATTCAATCAGAAGACGTCGTTCAGTTCAGTTTATATGCATTTTTATTATGTTTAATTAATTTACACTTACAAGCTTAACTTAACTTATTAATTAACTTAAAATTATCTTATTCTAACTTACTGGCCCCCTGCGGCCAATCAGAAGACGTGGAACTTTTGCCATGGCCGCCCTATTCACCGGTTATCTCATAAAGTGTATGAAGGCGGCAGACAATTTATATTCTATTTCAAACCGTGTTATAGAGGTCATATGGAAAAATGGCGGACATACTCATTATTAATGTAGAAAAACGTAATAAAGAAATGTTTTAATGTAAACATTTTATTCATTTTTTCCTTTCTTTCGAAGATTTCGCATGTGGCTTCATCCTAGTGGTGCATCATCAAGAAGTTCATTGTTTGATCTTGGGAAATTCCAACGGTCGTTTCTTATTTACCCTTTAATTTTATGACTTCCTGTTGAGAAAATATGTACCTGTTCCCAGGTATAAAGAACAGGTATAAAGAGTGAAAATCGATTGCAAAATGTATGGCCTCATCCTAGTGATCGCCAGTGTATCTACGAGTATATTTTGTTTCTATTTATACTTTTTTACTATTTATTTATTTAATAATCTATTAATTTATAATTTATTTATTTAAATTTGTTTATCTACAATATTTATTAATTAACTAATTTTTTTAGTTATTTATTAATTTAATTGTTTTGTTTGTAATTAAAATGATTTTTATTTAAATTTTTATTATTATTACTATTATTTTTTTTTTCTAAGTACAATTTTTTTCTTAAAATGTAAAATTCATTAAGCTTGTCTATTTCGTAGGACTATAAGTTACCAATTTCAGTAGAAAGTTATACAATAAGGTATCAAATCTCTGTGTAAGATAATGTGTGGTAACTCAGACCAAGTTATTTGTTGTTTCTTGTTTTACTTAGCAGATAATAAAAAATTATATAGCAATGATGAAACGCTTTATGATTGTATTGTGGTATATCTTAAGATCGGGCTACGGCTTGGGAAGACGAGAAAGCAGCGATGGGGACAGGAACTGCGATCGGAAGGAGGACAATGGTTACCAAAGGCAGATTCAGTGCTATAAATGCAATAAATGGGGACACGTAAGTAGAAATTGTTACCAATTGTTACCAAAAGTCATGAAAACATTTTTAAAAAGATTGACACACTTTGGAAATTAATTTAAAAACAACTGTTTTGTTGTTTCCAGCGTTTTTGTGGTAAACTTTGTAAACATGACCTGATATCTTGCAGCTACAGCTGGTACAGGGTAAGATGTTTTCTGTGACATACGTTTTCCATATTGATGAGGTAATATCAACGTTTAAAATACCTATACAGCACATTTTTCAACCCAAGACAGTTTAATTTTGTCGCGAAATTTTTAAAACTGAGCATATTCCGACAAATCATGGAATAGACAATTGAACTTGCAGTTATCCTTTGATTGTGATAAATGAGCAGGCTTGTTCGCAATTCTACCACAATTCAACTTCTGAATGTTTATTGAATTGGTAATACGATACACAGATCAAAAGATAATTCCAGCTTAACACAAACAAAAATGTAAACGTCGATAGTATACGTCGATATCTGATACTTTGAAAAAATCTATGTGCAGTACAGACATAGAGTCCGAAAGCTAATTTTCCCTTTCTTCATTCACACTCAAAGGATATGGGTATTTGCACTCTGTAGTAAACCCGGTAGCGCAAAACACATGGGCATAAAAAGAAACTATTTTTCATACGCTAGCTAGGCGCAGTTTATCTTTGCGATTCGCACTGCGGAAATTCAAAAAAAAAAAACATATTCCAGGTCTATTAACCATATTTTGAAAACATTCTCGCAAATTTCTAATTTTATTCCTATATTTTTACCGGGGTCATATCTGGTTGGTTAGTGTATAGCTTTGCCATCAAGAGGCATAATAAGTATGGGAGAAGTCACCACGTTTTGGATTCTCTTGGGGGAAAAGTTTATTTTCAAAATGTACATCGTAGTACAAACTGTGTCTGATTTAACATCGCCGCATATGCTATAAGCCCAATTGATCCAATTCGGACAAAGGAAGGGCTTCCAACACACTAAAATTTTCAAGGAATTATGTTCCAAATCGTTAGTACAAATTTCGCACTTGCATTACGATGGCTTCACTTTAGAATTCACTCATGATGATTTTTTGCCATTGTAGTTGTCTATATCGAGTTGTAAGAACTGAGCACTCCAAACTGCGCTATCTATGGTCATATTCCTTCAGGAAGTTTTTAACAAATATGATGAAGACATTCCCAATTCTTGTATACCACTTCGATAAGAGGTGCCTGTATGTTTATAAACACTCTGCTACACTGGATCAAAGTTTTTTTCAATAATTTTAAAACATTATTGCGGTATTAGATACGAGTAATTTACGAAATTATTATTGACCCATTTCTGTGACGGCAAAATACGAACAAAAATACGTTTGATATCAATCAAACCAAAATGAAAGCTAAACAAAATCGGCCTGAAACAGAAAACGCATCATGTATGTATAAGAGAAACTATATCATAATTGTGGGCTGCGCATGTAGCCTGGGCGGGTACTGTAGTATTTAATTATGATTGGGAAGTGCATAGGTATAAGCACGTATAAGCATAGTTTTTAGCAGTCTATCTGCTTTGTCATATCGGAGAACAGACCCTTTTACAACAGGTATCACTGACCGAATTAATTGCTGATATTTATATATCGTATCGTTAGCCGTAAGTCATTACCCGAAACTCCATAATTTTAAGCGTGTGAGTGCAACTACACATTGTCAACCTTATGTAATACATCTGCCATAAATTTTATTATTACCAAATCAATAGTTCTTTTGTTAATTTTCTTATAACTGACTGGCGATATAAAACGACAACCTTGCAAGTAGGTAAAAAGCACGCATACACCAATACAACCTTTACGACCGCAAAAAACGATCGTAAAATATTTCGTTCTGCCTTCCCAGCCTTGGGAATGAAAAACAGAAAGAAATTCCTTATCAGTCGAAAATACAAAAATGGAAAAAAAATTGGCGCACATGATTTTGCCACGACCAGATTAAAAAAAATCACATTTTCTGGCGATTTTCTTTTTGAAAATCGGCAATTTCAGCAGAAACATATAGAGACTACTTAAACCCGGAAATGAGGCTAACATCTACTCAACGGGTTGATGAAACAACACGTGCTTGATGTTGACAGTAAAACGTTTTAAATGGCGGGAAAATATTCGTACGGTGAAGAAAATAATGCTTCGTCGTTTGGAATCGGTTTTCAGTAAAAGTCGCGTAAAGTAATGCTTAGCGTCATATGGTATGTATGTACACATTTCATCTATGGGGCTTTGTTGTTTTTTTTACCATATGTGAGCGATATTTTGAGGTAGAAATATACATTAATACATAACTACTTATGCATGCGTATGTATGTATCTATAAACATGTGAAACCATATACGGATTTTTAACGCATAATTAAACGTTCTGACTTACGAGTAGGTTGGTGGGTTTCGAGTTCAAGCCACAATTGGAAAATGTGCTTTATTTGTATTTAAAAATGTGGTTTAGCTTACTCCATGTAGACCGATTAGGAATGCTTAATGAGATTATTATCGCAGGTTACCGACTTTTCATACAAATTCATGCAGCAGCGGAATGGTGTTAGCAACTTAGGAGAAGCCGATACAACATATCACTTTCAATTTCTTCGTATGATACATCGCTCGAAGTTATTCTTATAAATATGTTATATTGCAATAAATAAACAAAAAATATTTGTAATACCTTTTTGAGTTTCTGATTAGTGGACACTCCCCTTAAATCGTATTAGCGCAATAGATACAAAACAAAATGACGACTCGAGTAAGTATTTATTTACCTTGTGGCAGTGGAATTAAAATCACGTTGAACCCTTAATTACGAAATATTTTGAACTTGTACTGGTTTTCTTATCAGTGGCGTGTAAAAATTAAGACAACAAATTACTATTAGTGTCTACGCGGGAATTGATAACGTGTATACATATGAGTCATTTTTCTACATTTGCGTTATAGGCATATATTAATTTTCCTTGATTTTGGGACACCAAATATAAGAAAAAAAAAAAAGAAAAAAAACACAAATTCCGATTCAGCTTGGACCATCATTAAGCCAACGTTTCATGTTTTCTATGGACTAATTTATTACTCCATTTATTGCAAATTGTTAAAAGCATAATGCCTGAAAATCGATTCTAAAATGTATCGTAGATGATCGGCAGAAAATACATCACATGTTCTAGAAGCCCAAACATCAGAATGGCCACAAAAATTGTCATAATTATAATCGACTGCCGACTACTTATAAGAAATTCAACTACTCTCAACTTCTCGGATAAACTTCCCGTTTATCGGGATTATTGTTTGTTTGTTTGGATTGATTGTTAACTTTTAAGTTGCCTTTCTTTCTTAAGACACGTGACTGATATTAAAAAGTAGCCGAGTACCTTAAAACATGCTACTTGGTGGCATTTAATGGCTAAGTTCTTTGATCGAACATGTAATGTAACAATAATTTTAGCTCAACTGAAATCAATCTTAAGGTAAGAATTTATTAAACGAAGCAACAATTCTGAAATGCAAATCAAAAATGAGTTTTGTGACGCCAAATTTTACCAACTAGAAAGTGACTTCAAGCAGAAACTCTTGGGAGAAGTTAAAATGAGCTGGAATTAGCGCCCGTACTTTATCAATCAAAAACCGAGCAAACAACTCTTCAGTGTGCTAATTCCCAAAAAGCATAGCACAAAAATATATATACCCGACGAGAGAAGAACTTTTCTGATAGAATCAAAAGCACGTGACATTCTGGAAACTTCCTGGAACATAATTTATTACAGAGAAATGAAATGCAACAAAATGTCCATTGAGATTGACATATTTGTACCAACATTGGGCTCGGAAGTAAAAAACCTGAACTAAATCGATAAAAAAAACAACAGAACAACAATTTAATTCTGAACCGTGCATTTACCAGTGATATGCAAAATAAAGGAGGTTACCCGCAGTGCAAAATGCCTAGTACTCGCACTCGTTTGATTTGACAATCAAACATTGTGACTATGCTAACGAATTTTGCTTACATATGTAGGTACATACTTCAGCAAATAACATTTAATGATGAAAAAGAAGTACGTACCGTGATACTGGAATAAACAAACACACTGCTAAGACATAAATCATCAGCCTAGAAATAATCCAATCTTCATTAATCAGATCCGCATCAGGATAACCAGAGAAGAGAAAGGCAGGTGTATTTAGTACTATGGGGTATTATCTCCTGCATTTTCACATGGGACGTCAAAAAAATAAGTTAGCTACGCCTAAATATGCCAGAGTGCCACACAAAAAAATTAAAAATATTTCTTCCAATGATTAGGAAATCTGCTAAAGGATTCAATTCCAACGCCAGGCTCAATTACAATTCGATAACGGAATGAAGCAACGCAGTAGAACCCAGATTATTCCTATGGAACACAAATAAGAATATCTAAAAACAAAAATTAAAATTGTGGAACTCAAGACAGAGAACGCGAATTTTGTTGATTATAGAATACTAAACCTTGACTCGTTGGTCTTTTCAAATAATTATCTAAATACATTTCTAGATTGACCTATCATTGCTGAAATATTTAATTAAGTATTAATCAATGAGCAGATATTTGTATTCTTATTATTAGCCTGTCTTCCGATAGAGCGAAAAGAGTAAGTAAGTAAATCACATGGCATAGGTTCGTGAAATTATATTTAATCAATCATTAAATGTATGTACGAGTATGTACCTTACTAAAATATTGCTTACATGTGTGAAAAAATCCCTTTTCACGGGCAACCAAAGATCGCACTTCTATTTGTTTATTTTTAAGTTTGCGGATAGCTAAGAAAAACCTTTCTACAAAAGATCGTTTTGCGATAAAGATGCATGGAAGGTGGGTTATTTTCTTATCTTGTTACTTCGAATTCGGTTTGTCTATTTGTTGCCCGCTCTACTACATATAAATGTGCCATAAAAACAACTTCGTGTACACTCTACCATTGAACAGTATTTATTTATTTCGCTCTGGATCCATTTTATTATCCTGAGGTTTACGAGTAGTGATGACCAAGTCGGTATTGATCATGTAGCCGAATTCATATCATACTCTCATTCTCTGAATGGTTGCCCTTTGGTAAATATAGCAATGTATACTCAGTGTCCTACATGACTTATTTTCTAAGCATATATCAGCTTTTCTTTTAGAAAAGAAATCTAATCAAAATCAATCAAACCAACACCTGGAGCCTTTTTTATAATGTTTGAATGTATGATGAATGTCCTATATTGGTAACCACATAATCGAATTGTTTTCCAGGGTATATTCAATTTTATGCGTTATTTTATAAATTAGTAGTGTTGAAGCCATAGATTTATCTCCGTAAACTGCTGCATTTCACTTTTATATGATACATTTAGAAGGTCTGACAATTTACTCTTGATCCTTCGTCACTTCAGAAAGTGCTGACGCTCGAAATATGTTAAGCTTATTGTGTGAAACAGGTTATTATTCACTGGCTCATCCACTCATGATTTCAGTTTAAGCAGTATGCCGGAAAATTGCCTCGTGAGCTGCAAATTCTCACCAAATTATATTTCAAATGAAGATGTGCAAATTAAGATCAAATTAGCGTTCATCATGATGCCAGTTCATATGCATCTCATGTCAGGAATTAATCTAAACACGCCACGAAGTGAGATCTCATCATACACTGTGAGTTGGTTGTCGTATCGTTTCATGTGTACAAATGTCAAGCAGGACGCAATTTTGATACTTAAGCCAAGTAAACAAGAGTGACGCACTTTTATTTGGAGATTTGGCAACAAATGACATTGCCAGATATAAAAACAAGATATTTATGCATTTACATATTTGATAGATCTGTTATTACAAAATTTTATTTTAGTAAAAAATAACGTTGTTGAATGAAAAGCGACGTCTTGAGATGCAAAAGAAACTTAAATTAACGAGTTAAGAAAATGCCAAATTGTATAATATTTATGGGAGAAAATATGTATGTACCAAATAAAGATAATGTAGGTTTATTTATTGCCAAAATTGACAGAATTTAACATATGTACCTATGTTGGTAAGTTTTAAAGTTTTTGCATCCTCATATACTTTATGTTTACGATATTTCACAACAAGCTACCGTTAATATGAGAGGAAAACACTTTATAAACAGATTTGAGTAGTATAAATAATTATATTAACTCATTGATGCAGATTTGAAAGGTCTACCAGGAAGTTAATTTGCGTTTTCTTAATCAAAAATGAAATCCATAACTTGTACAAAGTTCCAACTGCGATGACATAAGCCGGATTAACCCAAAAAAATGTATAAAAATTGATTCAGTCTGTCATGTGACGTGATGTCTTACAGCATAAACTGCTCAAGCGGGATGGATGAGTAATCTCCAAAACATCTTTTCCTAGCAGTACTTACCATTTCTAATAAAATTAACATATTCGACATATTGAAACTGGTGCCCTTGAGTACAGCTAAGTCAGGCCTTCCCGTAAAGAGAGAGAGAGAGGGAGAGAGATCATCTGAGTTTCCATCGGCATTCGTGAAATTGAATAGCCGAAAGTTTTTCATTAGGATGTCATATGGATGACGAATTGAACTCAAATTTAAATATTAAAAACGCTTGGCTCTGACAGTTGAATAAAAGCAATTTTATTGTAGGCCAAGTTCTATGGAGAAAAAAAACATTTATTAGATGCAAATTTGTCGCCAAAAGAAGACTACTCCAAAAAATTTTGAGTTTCCGAACCAAGGACTAATTGACCCAACGTAGACTTATTTTTAGTCATGCCTTCATGGGGGAGAAAGACGATAGCACTAAATATGGAGTTAACTAGCTCCTAGGTTAAATCCAGGAAAAAACCCAAGAATGGTGTTAATGGAAGGGCAAGTAAGAAAATTATCTCTACTCGCATTACCGGAAAGAATGGCCTGCTTTACAATTTCAGCAGCAACGGATCCAAACTAATCGACTTCGCGGTGTGTAGAAAAGGCAAAGGGGACAAAAGCTGCATGTGCAGCAACCCACTTTTAACCAGTTTGACCACAATATGATGGATACAAATACATGTCATCAAAAATGCAGTGCAAGTTTCGCACAACAAGCAAAATGAAACAGCAAGTTTAATGATAAATTTTAACAAACACAAGAGTCTTGTAAACGAAAAGCGTTGCAGAGGAAACAAGAGCTACTCGAGAGTTCTATATATGAATAAAAGAGAAGGAATCAATATCAGAATTTTAGAAAGAAAAAGAGAAAATACAAGGTAGGTGTGCTCGGTTAAGGATATAGAGGTTCTACTTCGGAAATGCTAACAAAAGTGAAAGGATTATAAAGGTCGAACTGGAATTTAAAAAGTAGGATCGCGGTCGGTTCTGAGAATATGGTATGATTATTATCTTTGCGAAGACTTGCAAATACTACCGTCAAGGACAATGAACCATTTATTTCAAAGCACACAATATCATTTACCTGCTGAGGTAAATGAGGTAAGAGTGGAAATATATCCATAATCGTTCAAAACAGCCGGAAATGACTTGGAAATATGCATACAATAGCTTATTTGTAAAATTTGACCAAGCAATGTAATATCTCATGAATGAAATTACCGTAAATTTCGGAAGGGAGGCCACCTAAACCACCCTACATATCACCATCAGCTTTGTTAACGTCGCGTAAATCACTTTGAGTAATACCATATATGTTTCCCCGAATACCTATATCTGCTGTCAGAAAAGTCAACTTTAATGTAATATTAGGCCAGTGGATCAGATACACTATGACAGATTGTGGAAAAATGCAAAATTTCGAAATGAGCCACAAGTTCTATAGGGCTATATCGAACATTGATGTTGTAAAATTTAGCCAATAAACACTTTTAATGGCTTTATCATCATTTTTTTTTTTTTTTTTTTTTTTTTTATAATTTACGCGCGCCTAAGGGGTTGATACCCTTTTACTGTTGCCAGGGCGCGGGCGGAAAGATAGAAGGAGGAGAAAGGAAAATTGTTTTTGTAGTGGTTTGAAACTCAGGTGTGTTTGGTTTCTATGTTTGCTCTCCAGGGGTGGGAGTCCGAATAGGACGGAGAGTTTTTCTTCACTCAGAGTGATTCGAGATATAATTCCCAGTATTTTTTTCATTGCTTGAAACTCTTATAACAGCCAAATCTACGTGTCAGTGTTATGCCTTCACACGCAGAATTTTTTTGTCTGAGTTCCAATTATACAATGAAAAACTGATTTTGCCATGGGCAGGATTCGAACCTGGACCCTCCGAGTGAGAAGTGTTTGCTACTACCACTACACCACGGCCACCCCCAGAGATTGTTAACCTGTAGGTAAGTCACAAAAAATTGTAAAATAAATAAAAAAATATATATTTTTTTAATTTATTCAAAAGAATAATTAATTTAAGATTGGACCGACGTAAATAAGACAAACACCGGTTCCAAGGTTTATGGTTTATCGCGGTCTTTATAATTCAAACGAACTGGAAATACGGAATCAAGTATTCTTTTCTTTGATGGTGGATATGAAATAACGGCTTCAGAAAATGCATGTTATTCCATCCAACAACTTTAAAAACCAATACAGACCAGCATGAAAGTGATAAATACACAAAATCTACGCAAGATCAATACATGTTTATGGTGAAATTGACGTCAATTTTTGTTAATAAAATCACATCCCAAAGTATCAAAAATTTCATACACTTATTTGAGGCCTAGCTAACACTGGCTAAACATAGTAAAAAAGAAACAATAGGAATTTGTCAAACGAGGAGATCGACAATTACCTAAAACGAATGGACGAGACAATTAAACAAACTGTGGACACTGCAATACCGCGGAACCGACGTACAACTAACGAAGACCTGTTCCGCAATCTTACTATTGACGCACTGCACCGACAGAAGAGTAAACTTCTGACAAGACTCAAAAACTTGTACAGACAGTTAACTGACAGACAAGACCCGGAGATTAGGACACTGAAGTCGTCGATTAAAAGTGTGCAAACGTTAATAAAAGAGAATTAGAGAATTTCTGTAAGTTTGTATTGGAACAACAAAGTTCGGGCTATAAACACCAGCAACCCGAATATGTTCCCGCAAATAAATAAACTATTTTGGAGAAAAAATCAAAACGACCTTCAGTGTCTTAAAATAGCCCGGACAACAGACAACGAACGGTTACTGACAATAGCAGGTATTGGAAAGGATATATCCAATCCGGTGAATCTCCGATCGATAAGTCTCCTTCCGAATATCAGTAAGGTTTTTGAAAAGGTAATCAATAGAGCTCTGACTAGGTGGGTTGAGGACAAACATATAGTTCCGAATAATCAATTCGGTTTTAAGGTGGGACATGATATCTCACATGCCGCGTCTAAGCTGGTATCCGATATCCAATGGAATAAAGGCAAAAAACAATGTACTGGTGCCTGCCTTGTTGATTTGGAGAAGGCTTTCGACACCGTATGGTTAGAGGGTCTTTTCTATAAGCTGACTAGGCTGGGGATCAGTAAACCACTCTTGTACATTCTTTATAATATGCTAACTAACAGATAGTTCATCGTGAAGAATGGTGATGTGACTTCTGTTGGAATATTTCAAATTAAAAATGGTCTTCAGCAAGGCGCGGTCAATTCGCCGATCCTATTCAACATTTATACAAGCGACTTGATAGGTTCACTTCCCCATACTATTGCGTACGCAGACGATTTGGTAGCGTACAGAACAGGTCCAAAAATCGAGGTTATTAATACTCTCTTACAGCGTGACTTCGATAAGATAAGACGATTTTGCGATGACTGGAAGTTGAAAATCAACTTTCAGAAGTCGGAAACCATTCTCTTTAGGACTTAATGGAAATGATTCGGGTGTTTGAGAGGGCTTGCCTTCGCTTGTACAGAACACCAGAGTCGGAGTACAAAAAATTTTATCCTAACGAGGTCCTTTACAACAGGGCGAACCTGATACGAGTGGACAACTTCGTAATTAAGCTGACTCGAAGGGACATTGCAAGAGCAATGACCACGACGAATAACCTGATATCTGGGGGCTTTCTATCGCAATCACCTTTACCACGAGAGTGTGCGCTCTGACGGCTTCTTTCCACCGGAAGCATTCCTCTACCTAGATCAGATAGGGTTGATCCAGGATAGATCGGCGGTCCCGTTAATCTTCCATGTCGCTCGGACAGCTGGGGACAGGCGACTCAACTACAACAGAGACGTCGCACACATCAGTGTGGATCGTCTCAGGTTCAGTAGGGCGGTGGAGAATCGCGATAAGAGGGATGTCGTTCGGCAGCACCAGCATTTCTGGTGGTTGAATGATGGAGAAGATGTTTCGTCGTCGTTTCCGTCAATTACGGACCAGCCTCACTAATGAGGCAGAGCTGACCAATCTATTTGCTCAGTAAATAGCGATGGCCAGCTTACATAGGTTTATTTTAAGTTAGATACTAAGTTTTTATAAAAAATAAAAAAATGTCCATATGCTAAGTTTTTGTAATCAAATTTTTTTCTTAGCCAAGTATAGAAAATATTAAATAAAATGTAAATAAAGTCGAAAGACATAAACATAAGAATTTAGAGTAGCTTTAGAGTAGAATTTAGATTTTTAGGTAATTTTAAGCTAGCATTTAAGCATTTTTTGTCAGTATGTAAGAGTTAGTGATTAAGAAAATAGAATGCGTTTAAAACTAACTAAAACTAGCAAAGAAGAAACAAGTAAATGCAAGATGAAGAGTTTGGACTGGTCTCCATTTTTTCTGATGACGGTCAGATTTCAGTGTTTGTAACACCATTGCGGATAAGCATTGCCCTCAAAACTAAAGACGAGATTTCCAACACTGAAACTCATAACTCTATCAATGGATTAAATCTATCGTCTTTCTACGGATTTCAACAAAGCTACACCTGCTGTAACTGCGGATCTAGTGTTTCCATTAGTGGACAAGGTATGGAGCCTCCACAAAGAAATAAAGAAAATAAATGTTTGTCAAGCTTCTAAATAAGGGAAATCTAATAATGTGTGGAAACTGGAAAGGTATCTGCGTTCTTTCTGCGATTTCAAAAATAGTAAACAGCTAAACTGTCGAAAGCATTACAGAACATACTCCCATCGAAATTACTTTCAACACTGAATAAGCAGGTTTCCGTTCTAGATTACATTAACCACATTAACACTTTATGGATCATCGGTGAACAATACATCGAGCAAAGATTTGTGCTATTCCTGCTATTCAGTTTACACATGTAAATGAATACCAAGGGAGACATTTCAAATAAACTAATGATGATGCAAAGGTACGAGTACATCTCGGTTAAATTTGGGGTTCGAACTGGCATTGGACAATGTTAAGCAAAGCGCTCTGTCAGTAGTAATAAGAGGAATCCACTAGAACCTCACCACATACAGTCAGGAGGTCGAAAATGCTGACGACGTTTATCAGTTATTGCTCAAAATTAAAACCCCCCACCAAATGACCACTGGTTTGATGCGCAGATAAACACGTTAGAACTTAGAGTTCATTTCGCAAAAAAAAATTCCCACTTGCACTTCAATAACTCATATCAGCATTCTGGTAAAAGAATCGGAGAAAGTAGATAACATCCGAAGTGTTAAAGTAGAATCTCGGATGACCGTGATGCTGAGTTAGATGTTAGCAACCGAACTCGAAAGGTAAGTCTTCTTAGATGTGTTGTCAAGAATATGCGGAAATAGTTCAATTAGGTTAACACTACGCTGGGTCTGCGTTTCAAAAGCAGAGTAGGTGTTGTAATTTGATTGTATACCTAGAAAATGACACCCAATGTCACAATAAGATGCAAGCAATCGGTGTCTGAGAAATGTGCTGAAAGCATTCTAGCCAAATCATATCTACAGCAAACAACTTTATGAGAAGGGAAGCAGGCCAGGGGAGTATAACTGCAATTACACAAAAATGAAAGTCGATGTAAATTCATCATACCATAATCAAAGAAGAAAAGTGTGCTGACTGACGAGCCATGCAATGAAATCTATGGACTCAACAAGGGTGAATGCAGGTGAATCACTATATAACGAAAGGATTAGAGTTAAAACACATCCTCAAGAATCGGAAGGCACTACAAAATATGGATCGAGCTGTTCGTGAAATTCTGCCTTAAATCATAGAAAATGTAATGAAAAGTTGGGTTAACGTCATGAACTCGAATGAGATTATATTCCATGACTACATCTCACTCTTTTCAAGTAGGGATACAGTTGTAAAACATATACAGTATTTTTGAAAAGAAAATAGCGAATGGTCCACCCATTGAATGATGAACAATTGTTACAACCTTACCTAACCTGAAAAATTAAGAAACTAAGAAAATTAAGAAAATAAACAAATTACAACATTTGGTCAGAAGTCGTCAAAAATCTAAACTTAACATTGCATATACAATTTTCGTTACTATATTTTCGCATCTACAGAAGGAACTGTAAAGTAGCATAAATAGATGTACTCGTATAGTTCTTCCTGCCAAATGAACCTGGGAAAAGAGTGTAGTTTCCTTCACTCCATAGTTTACCTACGTTTTAGTATGTCGAGGTTCGTACTTAAGTCAACTGGAAGTGTTTAGATGAAAAAGGGGAACATAAGGTGTTTTCTGTTGGCAGTAAAAAAAAATAAATTCTGGTATTGTATACATACATATATGATTGCAAATACTCATATGTACAGATTCGTAGATACACTAAAATTATGGTATACTAAATCGGAAAGTTTGAATTCTAGTATTAATAGTGCGAATCGAAGTAGTAGTAAACACAATAAAAAAATAAAATAAAAACACCCTCCCAAATGCGTTGCAACCCACTCAGACTCTACATACGTTGCAAATGACGTCAAAGTGAAACTCACCAGATGAGTTAATATGTGAGCAAAATTTAATCATATTTAGGTATATTGGTATAAATGAATTCTAGTACTCACCTAATTCAGCGTAGCACAGTGCACCGACCATACTCAGCAAGCCGCACATTATCCATACCACGATTGACTGTCCAATTGATCCAGAGTACAAAAGAACACCTTTGGGGCTAACAAAGATTCCAGCGCCCACAATGACACCAACAATAATTGCCACTCCATCAAGCAAACCAAGCTCTTTCTTCATTTTAAAGCCGCCTTCACTCGAACTTTCCGAATTTGAACCCTTTAATCCACCTTCATGGTCACCATCCGCCAAAAGGCGATCAGGACAA
Organism: Volucella bombylans; assembly: GCA_949129095.1. Classification (NCBI taxonomy): domain Eukaryota; kingdom Metazoa; phylum Arthropoda; class Insecta; order Diptera; family Syrphidae; genus Volucella; species Volucella bombylans. The sequence continues at coordinate 43,917,709 of OX422142.1, read as the reverse complement.
CCGAAACCAGGTTTCGCTACCAGGGCATCACCCGCTTCAACGCGAACCATTGCAACTGATTCGTATTCTTGATCCGTGTTACTTAAATAATAAAAAATAAAAGATTGCAAATCCAATTCAATTCCAAAATTTTTCCAAGATGTGGCAGAAATTCGAGTGCACTCGCGCGATAAAATTGATTTTAAATCGTCAACGTGTATTCGCGTATCGCATGCGACAGTCAAAGCAAATTATTGATAACTATTGATATCAGTTGATAAGTTACAATTTGTATAAAATTCAGCATGTTTAAGACACTTCCGTTGGCTTAGATGATGGATTCACCTCTCCGCGCGCCAACGTCTATTGGAACTTGACTATGTATGACGTTTAGTATGTATGTTACCAATATCTACCACGTGGACACAATGATTTCACGTTAATTTTTTTATTACAATAATCTAATTTGTATATCAAGTGTTTATATGGTGAGTTTCACGAGTGCCGCATTCAAACAATACTACTGAAATATTGAAGAGAACAATACGTATCTGTAAAAATTTATTATGGGTAACGAAAAACTTGTTCTGCTGCCAAATGAAGAGTCCAACCAAACCGTCTGACGTACTGAATTAAACTGAAAACTAAAACCTAGCGAAGACGACAACGACACCGACAATGACAACGACGGCACAAGGCACTGAACCTCGCGCGCATTTTAAACGTGGAAGTGGAAGCATGTGCTTTCGCAGTAGCTGCTGATGTACAAACTCAGCCTCAGCAGAAGAATAGGAATACTCGTAGAAAATAAAAGACTACAAATTTAAGAGAAATTGTTATCAGGAGATAACAATACCAAAGTGTAGAAATTTAGTAGTGAAGTAGTAGGTAGGTTTTATTATTAAAAAACGCACTGTGGATTTCAGCATAGGAATAGAAAAAACAATAAATGCAATATAATGGCTGGTTAGAAAATTGTCTATGAATTTTATGATGTTCCGAATTTAAAGGAACAGAAGCTGACGCCGATTTTTTTCATATATATTTTTGCATTTGGATATTTGACTCCACTTTAGTTTGTGACCACTATTCGTACATAGTTTCATTTAAACTTTTCGTTGAGCGGATGGCATATTAGGCTCAACTTTCAGAATGCTCTTTCTATACGAGTATGTATATTTTGATTTTCATGAAACCGCTATTTAGGCTGCTACTGCTCTCTTCTCAGCAGCCTGTTACGATTATGTTCTATCAAAATAAATAGGCGGCTCGTCAGACAAACTGCTTTTGATAGATATGCATGGAAACCGGAAAATATTGAACAGTCTCCAAAAGGGTCACAACTTTAGTGTCTATTGAAAAGAAGAATAAGGCGTGAGGTAAAGTAAAGAGTAATGAAACTACAGGTGTAATCGGAGATACGAGTTTTGAAAGACATACTCCCTTCAAAAATACCGAACGGAAAATGGTTTCTGAAACTCCTTCGGTTGACGGATTCCCCACCACGATTTGTTACGAAATCGATTGAAGCGGTGTACCTTCGAATTGCAATGGCTTGTATGAGAATAGTCAGCACGATATAAAGTGCAAACATTACGAAGTAAGCAAATAAATGCAAAGGCGATGCATCACCACACTATAAAATGTCTGCATGTCTTCGTTACAGAGAGAAAAACTAATATTTTGGCGCGATGAGTTGTTAAATATTTAGAACAATAAGAGATTAAAGGCTTTTCATCTGTGAAGATTTAAGCGAACACGTTCCTCTATGGAAATGGTTCCGGAACGAGCAACTCAGCGGTAAAAAGATTTACCAAATGGTTTTACTAAATGAAATACGCTAATTACTAAAGAAAAGCGATACTTACAATATAGTAGTAAATACAGCAATGGACACTAATCCCAGATAGATTACTATCTATGCTGGAATAACGCGGATGGCTAGTAAAAGACTCTAAAGTGATTTTTCTTTATTATATTATTCACTATATTATATACTATTGTTTTGAAAATTTAAGAGTAGCGCAAAAACTCTGCTCGTTGTTTTAAAAGTTTGGCTTCACGTGGTGGCGGAGCAAGGAGACGAAAATAGAACAAAAGGCAAGCTTTTCATGGCCAGAAAAAAAAACTTGCCGATAGAGTGCATCTTGAGTTAGACTATGAAAAAAGTGGTAGCTTGGTATTGGGAATTAGAAGAGATACGCTCATAACCTGTAGGCGAAAAGAATTACGAAAAGTGCAATGTTGAAGCCCTTGTAAACGAACTAATTTTTTTTAAATTGTTGCACAACGATAAAAAAAACAGTGCAATGCTACTTACTGACGGAAATAGCGAAGCTTGCAATTGGTGGAAAAAGTACGTCACAAAGGCGACACGAAAAATTACAAAAAGTTCCGATCGGTGAAACTAATGCCGCATACATCACAATCGAGACCATAATATTATCAAACTTCATGGCAGTTAATGCGACTTTGTCGGAGGCCGATCCACATAAGGCGCGATTCAAAGCTTACTGGAAATAAAAACTTCGCGATACTTCGAAAGATCTGCATGTCATCTTCATTGGTTTGGATCTTATTTGGACGTCGGTAAGAACTCAAAATGTACCCGAGACATATAAAGAATGATACAACGATATTAAAGCGAAGGTAAATGCAAAGCGGGAATAACCGTAGACTTCGACGTTCAAGTTTACGTACACCAAGTAGTGTACAAAGTCCGCTGATTTTTAATAACGTACAATGTTTACTATTGAAACAACGCATAAACGAATTCGCAACGGTTTCTCATCTTTTCGCCGACGATAGCGCGGTTATTAGCAACGCCGTGTTAGCCCTTCAGGCAACTTTTAATAATTGAATAAAAGCCCTAGGAGTCGTACTAGGACCAAACATCTGTATTTCCATTTTTCTTAACCCGTAAACCTAATTCCTGGCATCTGTTTAGCAAATGAATTGTTACGGCGATGTCGTAGATAGAGTCAGGGTTAGCGTGGAAGAACAACTGTGACAGAAAAATGCTTCTCAAACTTAAACGATAGTCGTTCGACTATCATGCTAAAGCATGAGCAGCGCCGTATTGCAGAATGTACGAAAAATATAATTTAAAGAAAATATTAAAGTGAGGAAAATGAAAATGTTGCGGATGTCAGAGTGTATAACAAAGCGTAATCTAGTAAGAAGTACGCGCATTTGCGAAAGTCTCCACATTAAGAAACCGATAGCACACAAGTCTCAGGCCGAGCACCTCAACTATCTTCGCTATGTTCATCGAAAACAGTCCAAAAACCCGTTCCAAGCAATAAAGGCTCAATTTTCAGCCGAGGATCGAAGAAGGGACTGAAAGAATAATAATTTGATCAGTCAAATGCCTCAGAATGTAGTGATTCAAAATAGAACGACCTGTAGGATGCCTCAAAAATTCTTAAATTTAGCCGATTTAGGCAGATTTGTAGCATTAGATGTAATAATAAAAGAAGTGTCAAAGCCATAAAAAGATAAGAAAATTCTGGGTGATTTTTACTACTTATTATTACAGATATTGTTTGCTCTTGTATTTGCACCCTATTTGTAATACAAACAAATGTTATTTATAAGATAATGTATTTTTATATGGCATAGAGCAACAATTCACTACTCTCTTTCAGGAAACCACCATGGCAACACCATTTTCTCTTCGAAGTCCAATTCCCTCTTTTTTGAAATCGTAATGTTGAATGCAGATGTTTGTCTTCTGTGCTGTGGCATTTTTCATATAAATACGAATACGAGCATGATGAAATTTGTTTCAAACTTTCAGTAAGCTAGATCGATATGAAGTTTTTTTTTTATGTTTGAGTAGGTATCTGATGGGTTATGTAGAAATGGATATGACCTGCGAATTTGGTATCGGCGTCACATGAAATATTTTTTGACGGAACTGGCTTTCCCATATTGTGTGAGTCACTTTCAATAGTAAAAACAAAGCAAATAAATAAATAAACAACAAGTGGTTACCTATGTACGAGTATGTATTTGGAATATTAGGTTCGTATTTCGACCTTATGAGAGATGTTCTTTTAATTTAAATTAAAGATTATTGACCGCAAGGGAAATATTTTCCACAATTACAAAGTAACAAAATTAGAAACGTTTAAAGCGATTTGTTTAAATTTCTTGGTGATGGGCAATGACCGTGTCGAATATCAATTTCAATAAAAAAATAAATTAATACGAGTAGTTTAAATCTGTTTGCTTTGCGGTATAAAAGTAAATTACGACTTAAGCTCACCTGGGCATACATTTACTTAAAAACAGATAAGTTTCTAATTTTGATTGACTTTTGAGACCTTAAAGTATTTTGTATTATTTCAAGTATAATGCAAAAGTTATGACTAATTGAATAACTTTTCATTATAGAGCTGACACTTCTGCAGATAGGAGCTTATTTGTAGTATTGTAGCTTTCGTTTGCTTTGCAGAAGTTTACCGATAAGAAAATTTCGGTAATTCCGACTTATAAGAGGGTGACAGATAAGTTTGTCATTTTCATATGGGTCACAGGTAAGGTGGATGGGTGTCCTGTGACTTAACAGCCACTGCTCTGGTCGACCAACTTTTTGGTTCATGGTACCAACTTTAAATTTTTCCCTATAACCTGTATAGTCTGCTGATTTGGAACCATACAAATGAAAATATAAATCTCAGAAAGATGTTCTGCTCAATTAAGTCAATGAAGTCCTCCAGCTCGTCGAAGAAATAACCACCAAGAGTTTTCATTCTTCTATCCCTGTAAATTCTGCAGTAGTTGTTATGCGAAATGATTTACACACAGGGATTATCTTAAAGACGCTACACGCATTTTTACAGGTATAAGCTTTTTTCTTACTTTTCTGTCGGAACAAAGCTTTCAGACAAATAATTAGTCCAATTTACTCCTCGTACGTTCTTTTAACTGGAATTTCTCAGTCTTTCGAAAGATGAGTAAACATTTAGATGACAAAGTGCCTACAGTGCCAACACCCACCACGTCAGCACCGAGTATCTGTAGTATGATGCGTAGGCCGGACATTCTTAGAGGTAGTGCTTTGCAGTGTCCGCTTATATGTGCTAAATAAAAACGATGTTACCACGTCACGCAGCTAGAAAGCAGCCTGCTATCTTTCCTAATAAGGGACAACAAGAAAATCGCTGTCCTCTTAGAATCATCGGGTAGCATTCATTTGGTCTGTCGGAAAACTGGAGAGTCATGCCATTTTTAGTTATGCTGATGACGCCCATAGTATAAGCTGTAGCTACAGATGCAAATGCTTCATTCTTTCGAAGTAACATGTTTAGTATAAAGAAGTTTGTTACATAGAAAGATGCTCAGATACTTAATCTAACTGGAGAAATGGATAGTGATGCCTTTTAGCACTAAATGAATCAGACCAGTCAGCTTCCTCTTTCTCGAAGAGAGAACTACTAAGTTCCGGTTTCTAATACACCAATCTCCAATCAAGGATAAATCTATCTGTGCTTTATAACAGACAGTCGCTAGACATTATTCAACAGACAGTACAGCTACATCATCTGCATATGTCTGAGCATAGACGTCAAAACCATTGAAATCGGTAAACAGCGAATCAATGAAGGGTCAAGACAGCACCGTCTTGCGGGCAGCTCCGGTTTACACCCGCCATCAGCCCATAAGTATACCTTTATCCACAAAACTAGTGATTCATCTACGCCGTGTCACACATGCCGTCAAAAGTTGCGTTGTCGAAAACACCCTCAACGTCGATGAAAATGCCCAGAGGGTACTCCTTTTGCCGAGTGTACCTTCAATTCTGATCACCAGATTTTGAAGTGCACTCTCGCAGCATCTTTCGCATTGATAGGCATGTTGGATCTTAGACAGGGGATCATTCTTTCCATGCTCTTCAACATGAAGGAAGTCAGACTAACAGGTCTGAAACTTTTGCCGAGCGATTTTCGGTATAAAGGCAACTGTCACTGTTCGCCAGGTTTTCGATATGTATGTCATTTCATTTTATTTAACTTATCTATCGTATTTATTACTTACAAAGGAAGAATAAATAATCTTATAAAGTTAAAAAATTATAGAGAGAGAAAGCAAATTTCAGAAAAAAGTTAGAGTATAAAACAGAATAAAAATTAAATAGAAAAGAGAAATAAATAATAAATAGAAATGAAAAAGAAATAAGTTCAAAATAATATTCACTTTAGTTTAATCTGGCTCTCGAGGTTGAATAAGGTTAGGCAGAAAATTTAGCGATCTGTATTTTAATAGGCCGGTAAAAGAGCATCCAGTTATTGGCATAGAAAGCAAGACACATGATCACGCTGCCTGATGTTGAAAGTATATCTCACAATATTGTTGAAGAAACGTTAGGTTTCCTGAAGCTAATGTGCCAGGTTAGCAGGGAAGATTATTTTCAGAGTTACAGCAGCCGGTCTATACCTTTTCGTAATATAACTGGGTATTTGCCATTCAAAGCGAATTAAAATTTTGATTATTGCGAAAAACTTTTCGTTTATTACAGACTGGCTGTAGAGCGCTAGTCATTATCTATGTACATATGTATACATAGCTTTTTCAATTTATCAGCTTCATCATTAATTAGTGTTTGAAGCCATGTCGGCAAAAGGCTAGTTCTTTCTCATCGGTGGTTATTGACTTTTATTTAGTTTTATTGGGAATTGTAATAATCAGACCTTAGGTGTTTTTTTTCAATTTCTTTCTGAAGACACCAATATCTTCTACTCGTGAATCTATCTAACTTCGAAATTAATTGTTACAACATAGTAATTACAGTCAACGTTTGCTTTTTTGATTTGCCAATACTTAGAATGTTGTATATATTCATTTCATTGACTAATGGTATTGGTAGATATAGTTGGCAACGAAAGGTATAATTTGTAGACTACATCGATTAGTAAGTGATAGATTTAACCAGCATTATTTGCGAATTCGAAGACTTAAGACTTTTTGACAGGCTGCTCCAATAAAAAACGGTTCGAAGCCTTTGTCTGTTTACTGTCGTGAATGTTGTATTTGTCAATCAGTCTACTGTTCTTCTCCTAAGGATTATGACAAAGAAACCCCGAGTCCGCTTTAAATAACTAACTGCGCGCATCTTCAAATTATGAATATAATATTAGGAAATATTGTCCATTTGCATTATTGTAAATTTTGTGTAAGCATATGCTACTTAGACGTGACGAATAGACAAATATGTTTCCCTCTTTCGTTTTTATTTATTCAAGATAATTTTCAGAACTCATTGCTACCATCAAATCAGAAAAATCAAAACGTGTTACTTATTTATTTCCGTTTCAATATGTAAATTTATTTCGATTGAAATCACTTCAAAACCAGACTGAGTCTGAATTACATTCACCAAATACTCTGATATTTAAAAAGAAATTAAGCGTTCAAGTCAGTGAAGTGCTGAAGCGACGTGTCAAACTCGAATCTTTAATAGTTCACCGCATTTATGAATATTGAACTTTGCTTTGTTTCTGGTCACTTATGCAAATTACTCGATGTGATTTGCGATCTGGGTTTAAATAATAAAGGGTCCGCCATCTAACGTTTTTTTTTTTCAACTAGTGCTTATTTCGTGAATGGTAACACATAGCTCATGTCTGATTTGACAGATAATTAGTTTTATCCTTCCGCTGAACGAATATGGTTGTGTATACGCTTGAACAACGCTGGGAAATATTGCGACATTACTTTGAAAATCATGGTAATGTTGCAGAATGTGTGCGAAAATTGCGTACAGATTTCGGAAGAAGAGAAGCACCGTCAGCTCCGTATGTTCGTTATCTTGTGAAAAAAGTGAAAAGAACCTGGCATCCTCATCGATAAACCAAAGCGTGAAAAGCCAAAAACAGTGCGTACACCCGAGAATATTGCTGCTGTGGCAGAAAGTGTGCGTGAAGCATCAATTCACCGTCGTTCTCAACAATTGAACATTTCGGAGACATCATTGAGACGAATTTTGCATAAAGACCTTGGTATGACGCCATACAAAGTTCAATTGGTTCAGGAGTTGAAGCCAACTGACCATCCAATGCGTTTTCGCTTCGCTAAGTGGGCCTGCGATCGACTTAGAGAAGATGCCGATTTTGCCAAAAAAATCATCTTTTCAGATGAAGCTTATTTTGATCTTGGCGGGTATGTAAACTAGCAAAATTGTCGCATTTGGGGCATAGAAAACCCGCACGCATACATTGAAAAGCCGATACACCCAAAACGAGTCACTGTTTGGTGCGGATTTTGGTCCAGAGGCATAATTGGGCCATTTTTCTTCGAAAATGAGCAAGGAGTGGCCGTTACAGTCAATGGCGATCGTTATCGGGCCATGTTGAACGAATTTTTGTTCACAAAAATTGAAGAGGAGGATATTGGCAATATTTGGTTTCAACAGGACGACGCTACGTGCCACACAGCCGAAGCTACACTCGATGTTTTGCGCCCTGTTTTTGAAGATCGTATTATCAGCCGCAGAGCTGATGTCGTTTGGCCACCTCGGAGCTGCGATTTGACACCGTTGGACTATTATTTGTGGGGTGCCGTATAAGATAAGTGTTACGCCGACAAGCCAGAGACAATTGACGCTTTAAAGGGCAATATTCGTGAAGCCATTGGTGAAATACAGCTGCACACAATCGATAATGTGCTTAAAAATTGGACCGATCGTGTAGGCTACTGCATGGCCAGCCGAGGCAGCCATTTAAATGAAATTATTTTCCATTATTAACCGGAAGGATAAATCTAATTATGTGTCAGATCAGACATGAGCTAAGTGTTACCAACTAAGCACTAGTTGAAAAAAAAACATTAGATGGCGGACCCTTTATATTTAAAATAATAAAAATCCGTTAGGCTTGATTGAAAATTGGTGCAATTAGTGCAGGATTACAAATCGTTGTTCTTTCTGGATAACTTTCTAGGTGTAACTTCCCACAATTAATTACACAGGAGAAGTCCTTCTGGGCTTATGAGTATCCAGTGCTTTTTGAGACGAAATACCACTTTTCAATTAGAAGTGATTAACTTTCCCTGATCAGAGATAGCTTTTCAAGTGCTAATTAGCAATGCCGAAGGTTCCCGCCCGCTAGGGCCATTTATGTAGTTCTCAACCCCGGGCCAACTATAAATTTAGAAATTACTTCCTTTAGCTCTACTATTCTCCAAATATTTTTTTTGCTGATTCGCCAATCCGTACTTCCAGTTGCTTCCTCTGATCTTTGGATGGTTACGACTAATATTAATTCGCACTGGATACACAGATACGGATGAATAATTTATTAATAACATTTGGTTTTGGATATCTTATTCGAGCAAAGAGAATTCATACTGTACAAGATATCTGAGCGAAATGATATGATCGAATGCCGGTAAGATCACTAACTGAAAAGAGTATCTAACAATAGTCTAGTAAGCCAGCTGGAAGTGCGTCCGGCGTGTGGCAAATGCTTCATTAAAAGATATACATACATATATGTGTTATCAAAACCTATCAGTAAGTGAATATTAACTAGAAGCTTACGAAGCATATCTAAGAAATTCCCATTATAAATGGTTTTCCAATAGGAACTTGACAACTTTGAGTTTAATTTGTGAACGCACTCTTTTACTAATCATCAAACTGTCACTGTCAATTTATTCAGTAAACCCAACATTTTCATCATGGTAAAGTATACGAACGAGCAACGTCTGCAAATTATAAAAATTTTCTACCGAAATTCGGAGTTGGTGACTGCAACTTTAAGAGCGTTAACTCCAATTTTCGGTCGTAATTCTCGCTCTAGTAGACACTCAATAACAAGTTTAGAGCAAAAATATGAGTCTACATATTCGTTGTGTGATGTTAAGCAATAAGCAAAATATGCGTTATTGGTCGGGTGAAAATCCACATGTGCTTCATGAATCACCACTTCTTCCACAAGAAATAACTGTTTGGTGCGGTTTGCATGCTGGCGGCGGGATTGGACCATATTTTTTCGTCGACGATAACGATCGTCACGTTACTGTGAATGGTCAGCGTTATCACGCCCTGATCACCGATTATTTTTGGCCCGAATTGGAAGATATGGACTTGGACGACATGTGGTTTCAACAGGATGATACCACACAGCACACGCTACAATCGATTTATTGAAGAGTAAGTATGGTGAGCGTGTTATCTCAAGAAATGGGCCAGTCGACTGGCCGCCTCGTTCGTGCGATTTAACGCCGCTTGACTATTTTCTGTGGGGCTACGTTAAGTCATTGGTTTATGCCAACAGGCCGACGATGCGACGTTGGAAGAGCTCAGAGCGGCCGTTTCGGCCGAAATGTGTGGCCGTGTCGTTGAAAATTGGGTCCAACGAATCGACCGCTGCAAACGTGCCCGCGGTAGCCATATGAACGAAGTAGAGTTTTATTCATAAATGTTTTGGATTGTACTTCAAGCCGATAATAAAGTTTTTGAAATATCTCAAATGGTTTGCGTTTTATTTAAAAAATAAAAATTGTCAAGTCCTTATTGGAAAACCCTATACAATATAACACACCGGCAAAAGGCTCGGCTAAGGATGAATAAAATAACTTCTAGGGTCGATTATTTGACAGAACATCCAAGATTAAAAATAAATACCGATAAATTTTGGGATTTCTCAGTACACTAACAATTCAGGGATAATCTTAGCATTTTTTTTTTGTTTTTTTTTTTTTATAATTTACGCGCGTCTAAGGGGTTAGATACCCTTTTACAGTTGCAAGGGCGCGGGCGGAAAGGTAGAAGGAAGAGAAAGGAAAATTGTTTTGTAGTGGTTTGAAATTCAGGTGTGTTTGGTTTCGATATTCGCTCTCCAGGGGGTGGGAGTCCGAATAGGACGGAGAGTTTTTTCTTTACTCAGAGTGATTCGAGTATTTTTTTTCTGTGCTTGAAACTCTACAATAGCCAAATCTACGTGTCAGTGTTATGCCTTCACACGCAGAAATGAAAAACTGACTTGCCATGGGCAGGATTCGAACCTGGACCCTCCGAGTGAGAAGCAATTGCTAGTACCACTACACCACGGCCACCAGCATAGAAGCGGTCAGTCCATACAACTATGGAAGATCATGTTTATCGGAAAGTGGCAGAGAAACCCAGTATATGGCTATCAGTCAGCATCTGGAGACGAATCGGGAACCATATTTCACCTAAGGCTCAATTGCAGTATTAGGCTCTGAACTTGAGCCCTTGTACGATGTGAAAAGAAAGGAAGTGCAGAGCAGTGAGAGATGTAGCAAACATTATCATATCACAGCTATAGCTTAGACGATACAACAACCACAGGCCAAATAATCCAATGAGGGATACAGCTCAAATTTGTGGAAAAACTATGCGGTACATGGCTCATATCGAATAAAGGTCTGCCCAAGACAAATATTACAACTGCCATTAAGAACAAAATTGACACCATTGAATCCATATTTTGATACGATCAACGCACAGATATCAACACTTTTCAAGCAAAGCAAGCGAGTATTTTCCCGAAGAGTGGAGTAAAGGACTGATCCTTGTAGCTAAAGAAGGTGGAACCTGGTGAGCTTTTCTAACTTGTAAGTGGACGGATATAATCGTATATATATGTATACATACGTGTGTATATATCTTCTCCGACTGTGTCCTAAAAATTGCAAAGATAAGCTTATGTGTGGCAGTAGTAAAATAGCTCGTTGTTGTAAATATAAATTTTCTTTATCTATCTCTTTGATTTAAGAAAAGAACAACAACAAATGATGTATCTCTTTAGGTAAACACTGACTCAGAGTCACAGAAAAACTATTATGATCAAAATATTACTAAGTATATTAATTTTTATTGAAAACAATCTTTCCTTATAATCTATGTCAAATCTGTGAATCACATTTTCACTGAGTGGTTTACTTGCACTCAAAATAGTGTGACTTATGACACTGGGAAATTAAGCGCGATCAATTAACGCTTAAAATTATCGCTTACATTTCTTAAAAAAAAAAAAACGCTACAGTAACAGTTAGCACCTAGAAAATGGAGACGGTAAAAACCTGAGATATATGGTGTCCTATAGTAAGATAAGCTATAGAAATATGTACGTAAATAAATAATCAAAATATAAAAAAATATTTTCAAACAGAACTGTTATAAGACCTTACGTGTGAAAATCTAACTAATCGGAGAAATCAACTCTAAATAGATGGACTTATGAGATAAATTGGGGTCAGAGATGGTCGCAAAATAGAAGGAATTTGATTGTTGGTAATTTAAAGAAAAAATATTTGTTTGCGAACCAGAGTTTAACTAATATATGTATCAAAACAATCAGCATGAAAAAGCTTTCAAATTGTCAATTAATTTGATTAATTATTGATTTCTTTTTCTCAGTGTCTTGTCTGCCAGAATGCTGCCAGTTAATTTTATTTAAACTGAAAACGTACTGCTCGTGCTCTCTTACGGTCGACCAATTTATCTATTTTAGAAATAAATTGACGGCTTAAGAAATTAAGAAGGGAGTTTGGTATTCAAATGAGTTTAACGCAAGACTTTCAAAGGAGATAAGAATTTATTAACCGACATCATCAGCCCTTGCAGTTCAACGGGGTGTCCAATGTCCACGAAGTCCACGGTTGAAGGGCTGCAACTAAACAGTATTCCAGAAAAATTCTTAAAACAAAAAATAAATTAATATCGCCCGGGTTTATAATATTCATTAAACTAGAAAAAATTTAAAAGCAAACCGTAAACATATGCACGAAGAATATGATGCACGACAATGTATTTTCGCTGGAAAAACTTGAATTTCTCTCAACAGCTACACGTGCGAAAGGCACCCTCTGAGATGGTTAGACGTAAGTCCCTATTTGATTTTCTCTTAACCACGTGTTGGTATATATATATGTATAATATAACCTAATACCTTAACCTATGTGAAGCATAATATCGTACTTAAAGGAAATAAGAAAATTGTCGAAAGCTGAAGGATTTCCAGCCAGAACTCCTTCTCGGACAACGAGTAGATTCTTTTTGATCTATGTTTAGGGCAGATAGTCCTAATTCCTTTATAAACCCAAAAATAATATACTGGAAAAAATTCAAACCTTCAGCTCAGTCATATCGACTTATTTCGTACTTTAAATTAATGGAAAATTGAAAGAAACAGCACTGCATGAAGGATAGATATAGGAACAAGAAATTTTTTTTTCTAACGACCAGACTAAATATATCCAACGGTTTCTCATCGAGCTAGGTGCAGACGAATTGGTTAGCAAATAAAGGGTCCGTCATCTAACGTTTTTTTTCAGCTAGTGCTCTTATTTCGTGAATGGTAACACTTAGCTCATGTCTGATTTGACAGATAATTAGTTTTATCCTTCTGCTAAACGAATATGGTTGTGCATATGCTTGAACAACGCTGGGAACGTAGGACTGCGATCGACTTGGAGAAGATGCCGATTTTGCCAAAAAATCATCTTTTCAGATGAAGCTCATTTTGATCTTGGCGGGTATGTAAACAAGCAAAATTGTCGCATTTGGGGCACAGAAAACCCGCACGCATACATTGAAAAGCCGATAAACCCAAAACGAGTCACTGTTTGGAGCGGATTTTGGTCCAGAGGCATAATTGGGCCATTTTTCTTCGAAAATGAGCAAGGAGTGGCCGTTACAGTCAATGGCGATCGTTATCGGGCCATGTTGAACGAATTTTTGTTCACAAAAATTGAAGAGGAGGATATTGGCAACATTTGGTTTCAACAGGACGGCGCTACGTGCCACACAGCCGAAGCTACACTCGATGTTTTGCGCCCTGTTTTTGAAGATCGCATTATCAGCCGCAGAGTTGATGTCGTTTGGCCACCTCGGAGCTGCGATTTGACACCGTTGAACTATTATTTGTGGGGTGCCGTAAAAGATAAGTGTTACGCCGACAAGCCAGAGACAATTGACGCTTTAAAGGACAATATTCGTGAAGCCATTGGTGAAATACAGCTGCACACAATCGATAATGTGCCTAAAAATTGGACCGATCGTGTAGTCTACTGCATGGCCAGCCGAGGCAGCCATTTGAATGAAATTATTTTCCATTATTATCCGGAAGGATTGTACTTTGAAATAAAAAAAGAAATTTGAGAAAATATTCAGTAGCTTTTTTTTATAGCATTTTCAAAAAAAAAAAATTTTTGGCGGACCCTATAGATTGTTTCCATTCACATAACATAAAAACTATATAAACAGAATATGGATTATGAGGTACTCGTATGGTTCCTATAAAGAGTCAACATTGATAGAGTTACGGTGGATGGTCCGTGTTACTTAAATGCTTGGGCTACAACGAGATGTCAGCATAAGTCAAAAAAATAAAAACGGAACCGACGCTGTTTGGCAAAGAAATCATAATACATAGAAGCCGTCAAGGTTAGAAGGCCTTCCTTGCCTTCATAACCAATACCTATCCTTTATCTCCAGTGCAAATCCGAGTACTTAGATGCTATCTTAAATCCTAGACTTAACTGGAAAAGCAGACACATAAGGATGATTTAATACTTAGGCAGACATCGTTATCTGTAGTGTAGCAAGACTTACATTATCAGGTTTTTAGTCCACCTACTAGTTAGTAGCAACATCTTTGTAGAACCAAATTTCACTGATTTCACAACACCTAATCTTAACTTCAAAATAGATCATAATTTTCTGTAGAATTTCCTTTCAGATCTGAATAGTAACCAAGCACTGTTCCAAGTGCTTCGCAAATGGTTCTAAAATGGATTGAGGAGTAGAGTCAATAAAACTGAACATATCCAAATCCTCCTGCCAACCCAATTCATGGGTATATTCATAAGTTACCCATGTAATACAAACCGACATGTAAAAGAAATATAGTTATTTCCGCCCCCAGTCTTCTTATTCAAACAAGGCTAACTTTAAACTTTTCGAACACTGTGGACGAATTTAACGGTGAATTGTGTCATTTCCAAGAAGATTTGGTCTTTATATAAGAAATCCACATAATTACTGTGCAGTATAGTACACAGCACCTCACATAGAGCAAAGACGGCAGTAGGCTAGTGGCCCTATGGGTAACATTGATGCTCGAAATGCAGAGAATGTTCTACACTCCGGCGAGGCATTATACATTATCTTAGAAGCCAAATCTGAAAGAAAAATTCAGACCGAACTCCACAAAATTCAATAGTATAAATGTCAGCCCAATCCTTGAACCTGGAATGAAGGATATATTTGAATTATTATGCACTAAAATTCTTAGCACCCCACTAGTTTAACTCCAGATCAGTTCCGTATTGTTACTATGCTTTCAAAATCTATACAAAACGAATACGCCAAGCCCTGGTTGAAAAACATTCCGTTTATTCGTTATCTGGTGCATTTCTAATCTGTAGCATCTTTAACTTATAATAAAGCACTCCTTGATAAGCTTATATACATATCAAACCATCCATATAGCCTTCTTTTTCTTTTATTAACAGTTGAAATACGAGTATGTAACGCGGATAATTACATCTAATGTTACCTATTTCTCACAGGTATCTCAATGACTATTGCGCCGCTTGTTGGATCAGCTAAGTGTCGGACCTTAGAACCAGTCTACAAGTAACTCTATTTTGGATCATCATCATCTGGACCAAGAACTTGCTGATGTTTTTGCATTATCCATTCGCATTTAAATCGCATTTAAATCAAATGACGAAACTACAAAATATTTATTTTCTATCCGGAATGAGACAAATCTTAGCGTTTAACGAACTTCATACTGGCGCAACTTTGTTGAGAGAGAATTAAGCCTAATTTGGCCCTCGAGACCTAAATTGTGGTGCTCCTACAATAGATAATTACACAATGGAATTCCTTAACCTAGAATTGAAGTATACTGAGTCGACTAGATTATAGAGGGAAATAATTGCGCGTTTAGGTAATATACGCCACGATGAGGTAAGTAAGTACTGACGTGACATTCGCAGGGATTAATAAGTCGGACTGTGTGTGCGGTTCATTGAATGATGGATGCTAAATTCACATATACGAATATGTTTTCAAGTTAAACACTTTGTCGGTTCGTTTTGAGGACAATTTTAATAAATCCATACGACCTTTTCTATCTTCTTAATCTCAGAACTCATTTCTTTTAAACGCGCTCCACCCACTAGAATAAATCTAAAGCAACAACATGCGAACGATTTTAATTGAGCGAAATATATAGACTCGTCAAATGACTTAATACGATAAATCTTCTCAGTAAAATTCTTTGACATTCAAAGTTTGAGCAAAACGATAGTTTCCGGTTCTTTCATCCTTAATCTGAAGTCGTTACTCGTCTTTCGTCTTTGTTCAACCGATCAGTTTTTCTCATCGTCTAATCGTTGTCATATTTAGGACACTTTATAAAAAAACATTCGAATGGTTTCACTTAGTAGTCGTAACTGAACTAAAGCCGAGTTTTATTATCTTTTAAATATTTAAATGTGATGGCTCTTTTATTAAAATCACCACACAAATAGTGACGACAAAACCATACAGACAGTGAAAGGGGTATTAGGTACAACAAACGTCTGTGCTATTGAAGAGAGAGTAAATAAAATTTAATCATAAACAACGATTTTAACAGTTGCATGTTCTCTCCAGCACCAAGTTCAATAGAGTCTATTGACCATGATGTTACAATGGCTAACTAAGAAGATACATACATTTACTTTCTGTGAACTATGTAGTACGAGAGCTCGTAGCTTCGTATCAATGTACGAGTATGTACATAGATATGGCAATTGTGTCGGATGTAACAGCTGACATTGTTGTGGTGAATTATCATTGGGTAAACGGATTGATAATAGGGTGCCATACTTCGGATCGTTCTACAAAGTGACGCCTATTAACTTAATGTGTTAAGTCAATTGCATTTTTTTATCCCCCCACAGAGGGGCACCCGAAGTGTGTGACTTAAATTAAACGTCAACTACGAGTACGTCTAAAGAATGTACCTGCCGACGATCATTCTCTGTATCTGTATTTCTGTACGCATGGAGATCTCAAATCGCAATTATGCGAATGAACTTTGTATGAATGAAAATGAAATTTGTATATTGCAATCTTGATTGATTTATACGTAGTCATCTGTACATATCGTTCAACTTTCTTTAATTGAAGTGTACACTGTACACTATTAAATGTACACTGAAAGTTATAGAAACCACAAGTACATATTTTAAAGAAGATGCATTATTTTTGTATAAACAAGTTTCATAATGATTAGAGGAAAGCTTTCTAACACTCAACTGGATTGTTGAAAGTATTTGAAGTGAAGTACCTTATACCAACTTCACATTCATATCCTTTGCTTATTCAAATCATCGCATCTTTTTTAGGTGTTGAAGATAATACATATCGAGAATGAAACATGATAAGCCCGAAGTCTAATAGTAATTTACGGCCGACTTTAAAAATTCATTTACTAACCAAACTTATCCTCAAATTTAAGCTCTCCCTGAACTCCCTTCTAGCCCACTATTTTCCTTCTAACTCCAAATTAAAGCACTTTACGCCGATAGATGCATGCCTACGAGAATGGTTAGTCACTAGTATTCGAACCATTGATGGCAAACTTTCCAGATATTGGAAAACCAAAACCCGATTTCTACTGATAGAGAGGCGACCGTGTGACCATTAATGACATTAATCAAAGTGTATCTCAAATAGAAAGCACCAACTCAAACATGCAAACTGTCATAATCTGAAGTTTCAGACTTTAAATTAAAAAACTGCTAAATTCATCAAAACGTGTTTTTTTTTTTTTTTTTTTTTTTTTGAAAAAGATGCAAAAAAAAAATCAAAATAAAAACAGTTGACATTTTTCTGTAGAAATTGGCCGACAAAATCCGTCTTTTTGCACTCCGGAGAGACAAAAATTACATAAAACTGTTCCATTCTTCTCACTTTTTCAGAAGCAACATTTTGAAAAATTTCTCTTCATTTTATGTCAAAATGTAAGAGGTTGTACACAAACAGCTGTTAATTTGGTAGACGGCGTTATGCCAAACTAATCAAGACTAGGAAACTTATTCTCTATGTGTCTTTTATAAATCTATCTACTAGGTTGTACCATATGAAATGTCCAAATTTCACTCAGTTTGAAATAAGAAGCTCTCGAGTAAACATCTGTGGCAGAAAGTGCACATTTTTTTTATATGATAAGTGGTACCTACGAGTATGTGTGTTTGACTTTTGAGACTTTTAGGGTTCGTTTCAAATACAGTAATTTTTTTCGAAGAATTCTTTATCATGGTATCGATGGCTCAAACTCGGACTCTCTTACTTTATGAATTTAAATTGTGACCTAATAATGCATTTAAGGATGTAGCGGTAAACGAACGCAACATTCGACGTTTGCTAAATTCCGTTCGGAAGATTTTAGCCTCGAAAACGAACCACTTGGGATATCAGAAACGGTAATTATTTTAAGAGCAACGGTAGATGCATGGCATTGCACAGAACAAACGGATATCTCCCATGACAATAAGTCGACACCTATCTTTAACAGGAAATATAAAAAAAACTCGGAAAGTGGGAGCCCTATGAACTGAACGAGACACAAAAACTCCGCCGTTTAGAAATCTGTGTATCGCTGAACTTAAGGCAACAAAATCAACCGTTTTTGAACCGTATAATCACATGTGATGAAAAGCGGATTTTATATGATAACCGTAAAAGATTTGGACAGCGGTTGGATACAGAAGAAAAACCAAAACACACGCCTTTTCTTCACTTAGAGACGGATATGGTGACAATCGGTTGGACATGGGAAAGGCCAATATACTTTTCATTCCTTTAACCAGAGGAAACGATAAATGCCGTGAAATATTGTGTGGAAATCGAAATAGTGGATGGGAATTTGACTGAAATGCAACCTGCGTTGACATATAGTCATGGTCCGATCCTATTACATGACAATGCTAGACCCCATATATCATGCGTACCGTAACGGACTTGAAATTCTTCCGCAACGGACTATCACCTTTTCCGCAGTCTGGAGTCATTTTTCGTCAGAAGGTATTTCGAAACCGAGCAGATGTCATAAAAGTCTTCGAAAATTTGTAGCGTCCAAAAATCAAGCCTTCTATAAAAAAAGGACTAATGGACCTGAATCACGTTGAAAAAAAGTTATAGATACTAACGGTTCATATTTTGACTAAATAAAAAAATTGTAAAAAAAAATATTGGCCTTTAAATTTTTACGTCAAAATCGGATATTTCATGTGGTACAACTTAATACAGCACATAGAAATAAAGGGTCCGCCATCTAACGTTTTTTTTTTCAGCTAGTGCTTATTTCGTGAATGGTAACATATAGCTCATGTCTGATTTGACAGATAATTATTTTTATCCTTCCGCTGAACGGATATATTTGTGTATACGCTTGAACAATGCTTCGCTAAGTGGGCCTGCGATCGACTTAGAGAAGATGCCGATTTTGCCAAAAAAAATCATCTTTTCAGATGAAGCTCATTTTGATCTTGGCGGGTATGTAAACAAGCAAAATTGTCGCATTTGGAGCACAGAAAACCCGCACGCATACATTGAAAAGCCGATACACCCAAAACGAGTCACTGTTTGGTGCGGATTTTGGTCCAGAGGCATAATTAGGCCATTTTTCTTCGAAAATGAGCAAGGAGTGGCCGTTACAGTCAATGGCGATCGTTATCGGGCCATGTTGAACGAATTTTTGTTCACAAAAATTGAAGAGGAGGATATTGGCAACATTTGGTTTCAACGGGACGGCGCTACGTGCCACACAGCCGAAGCTACACTCGATGTTTTGCGCCCTGTTTTTGAAGATCGCATTATCATCCGCAGAGCTGATGTCGTTTGGCCACCTCGGAGCTGCGATTTGACACCGTTGGACTATTATTTGTGGGGTGCCGTAAAAGATAAGTGTTACGCCGACAAGCCAGAGACAATTGACGCTTTAAAGGACAATATTTGTGAAGTTATTGGTGAAATACAGCTGCACACAATCGATAATGTGCTTAAAAATTGGACCGATCGTGTAGGCTACTGCATGGCCAGACGAGGCAGCCATTTGAATGAAATTATTTTCCATTATTAACCGGAAGGATAAAACTAATTATTTGTCAAATCAGACATGAGCTGTGTGTTACCATTCACGAAATAAGCACCAGCTGAAAAAAAAAAACGTTAGATGGCGGACCCTTTATAAGTGTCAAATAGTATTGTGTGTCAAACCAGATTTTTGTTCCCGAGCAATCGACTGTGTTTGAAGATGTTCACACAGGACTGACGGACTGGAATTTATAAACGTTTCGTGTTCAGGCTGTTAGTCCTGCCTGATAGACCTGTTTACAATAGTTTGACATATTGACTGTCTGTGTCAACTAAATGGATTGAGTTTTTTTTTGTTTACTTTTTATACAGAATCATACAGAAGTAAGGAGTTACAAACTCGGATGCCACTCGCATACATTCCAGAGCGAGTTCCTGAAATTTGCGGAATTATATATATTAAACATTTAAGAAATCAATTCTTGAAGGTCAGCAAAAAATGTTAATACTCGTACATTATATTTTAATTAACAAAAACGGAACCCGGACGACCATAGACAGCGCCGTGAGTTCGCTAATTGGGCGTTGGAAATGTTGGCCGAAGATCCGGATTTTTGCCAAAAAATCATCTTCTCGGCGAGGCCCATTTTTAGCTCAGCGGTTATGTCAACCAGAAAAGTTGCCGTTACTGGAGCGAAGACAACCCACAAGTGTTCGGCCAAGCATCAATGCATCCACAAAGATTGAATGTTTGGTGCGGTTTATGGCATGGTGGCATCATCGGACCTTATTTTTTTCGAAATGAAGAAGGAAGGCGATGTTAACCGGCTTTCTGTGGTCAGAGCTCGACAACTTCGATATATCCGAGCTGTGGTACGGACCTAGTGTATACAATTAGAGGTCATGTTTACGTTGAACGCGAATTGTCAGAAATGAGTGGTGTATTGATCGATAACATCGAAACTTCTGAATTTGTATCTTATTTTTTATCTCATTTTTTCTATTTCCTTTTCTTCTTATTTACTCGTATATATGGCTTTCTTTATTTTTTTTTATATTTGCCTCAATTGTTGAGAAATATTCTCAATATTCATTTGAGCATTAATATGATTAAGTTTCTTAGACGAATTTCTACTGTGTGCCCTTCTCCTCTTTATTCGCCCTTGTTCATTCTATTATATAATACAGATGACTCAGTTGGAAGTAGTGGAAGTTCCGTATATGGTGCCCTTGATGGAAATCTGCGTCTTAAGCAGTCAAAAGTCGGGTTTACAAATATTAATGCGAAAAGCTTATCTCGAAAAATGAATAAGTTTGGGGGTTAAAAAGTTTGCATTATCTGTGTAACTAAAACATGGTGTTTAGCGATGAGACTATCGTTTAGAGGGATACAAGATGCATTTTCGAGCTGATAGGCATGGTAAAATAGGTGGTGGAGCTGCTATCTACACACCTGAAGGCCTCACCTAAGCTATGCCAATTTATATAAGCTATCTACTTAGCGGATATAAAACAATGCTTCCAAATACTATTTTCTTCGTTTGCGACCAACATTCCAATGAACTTTCAAAAATGTCAAACATTTGCCAACAAAATTTTTTCAAAACTTAAATTTGTTCACCAACCGAAAGATGGACTGCCAATAAACGTCAAATATATGTATATGTAACTGTACTACCAAGTTTTTATGATTAACTCATAAGCGGGGCTGCGTGCAAAAAAAGCAAAACTAACAAGCTACTCCTTTACGTTCAACTGTCGGCTCCAATTTTTTCCTAACATGACCTTATATATCTTACATATGACTTTAATACTAATTTTCCATCCGCCTCATTTATATGATGGGACTTTAAAAATATTTACTACAGTTGTCTCGAACAAAGTATACAAGGTATTGATTGGGTGGGTATTTACTACCTAGCCTTTCCTTTCGACCAAATTGACTTCTTGAATCACAACATAGTTAGCACATTTAATAGTTGTGTTCCCCTTACGAGGAAAACTATAATATATGGTCAGCGTCCTTGGTTTACTAGTGAAATTCATCATGTCACAACGAGATCAGGCCAATAACTAAAGCTTTAGATTAGATCTACAGCGCCGAATGCATAAAATCAAGGCCTCAAAAATACGTATACACATAAGCCCAAACATGTAATGAAAATATTGATATTAAATGATATTGAATGAATATATGATATTGATATGAACTTAACACTCAAGTGGGTATGAATACACTTTTAATGACTCAGCATGTGTTAAGTTTTTTTGGAAAATGGGACAGAGAGAGAAAGAAAGATATTTGGGCTCAATGGTTATTCCGCTCCATGGGTGGCATTCAGCATTTAATGGGGAGACTAGATTTTTAGTGGAAGTTGGCTTGTTGTTGATTTCTAATCAACTACTCATCTTACTTGATTTTTATTGCCTGAAAAAATGTATGTCTTTCGGGGAGGTTGAGATTCGAACACCGAACCTTCCGATTTGGAAGCCAATTCACTACCACTTGAGTCACAGCCACGGCAACGCATTAATCGCAGGCTTTACGACTCTCCCATTGTGGACAACACCAATTTGTGCAATAAATTATTCTCACTTTATGGGTTTCTGCTAGTGTAGTAAGATTATAGTAGTATCGTCCTATCTTCTGCAAATACAACAAGCCGCTCAGGTATCAAATAGGATGTCGGATTTTCTTCCAATCACAAGAGGGGTTCTTCAAGGCTCGATAATGGCAACTCTTCTATTCTCCCTATACTCGTATATCAATGAACTTCCCACCATGATAAGATCGTCCACAATACATATGCATGCTGGTGATTTGTAGAAAATTGCGCCTATAACATTAACAGAGACTTGGAAAAGATTGCGCTTTAGTCGAATAGAAGTGGACTGTTTTCAAATCCATTAAAATCTAAATGCCTCATCATACGAGTAAGTAGAACCAACTTAGATTTAACCTATTTCCCTATTTATTAAATACATTAAAAATATAGGCATGCCCTTTAACAACACCTTAACTGGGGATTCCCATATTAATGCAGCTGTAGGTAAGGTTGTATATGGTGTTCTTCGTACACTATGGGTTTCGCAGCATTCTATCCCCTTAAAAATGCGCATAATGCTTGCGAAAACACTTGTAATACCTATTCTTACTTATGGATGTGAGGTTGTCTGATGCTCTGTAGGAGAAGGCCTAATGTTGTCTATAACAACACGGCAGTTATTTTATAATATCCTCGAAGTTGGGATGGGCTTTTCAAGAGCTCTATGCGGATACTCAGCTAGTGGCATGGGATGGAGAGGCTATAACCAAGTGGTTCGAAGCGAGATCAGAAATCAAACAAGTTTGTGCTTTCAGTCCAGGTGTATTCGCACTGTGTATTGAGGATGTAACTGATCGAAGCGAGATCAGAAGTCAAACAAGTTTGCGCTTTCAGTCCAGGTGTATTCGCTCTATGTATTGAGGATTTAAGTGATTGCTTGGCATGTGGTATAGATTTTTCTGAATTAGTTGTAAGGACCCCATTTTATGCTACCGTTTTATAAGGATAGAAACATTATTGTATAGTTGTTGCTTTGATATTAACACATATATATCAAAGGTATTTTCCAAATTCCATCTACGTAATACACCAAACTATGTCATTATGTTTGAAATGGGACTGTCAGTGTTCTACATAAAAACACTCAAACTGCAAATCGACTATATGGTATACATAGAGTTAGACATATGTCTGACTCTGGCGAGGAAAAGGTCAAAGTCTATGGAGAGCAACTAAACAAGATATAAACATTAAATTGTTCGGCTTTATTCAAAGGACCTAAATTGATATGATGGAGGAAGTAACAAAAATCAAGGCGTGCAACTTAAAACAAGAATTCAATGATTGCTTAGGAGGACTAAAAGAAAAAAGAACATGATTCTCAGATCAGAGATTCCAAAGATTCAGGGAATGAAAACAACGATCAGATAGTTTGATAAAAGCTCTTCCGAACGATGAATGTCATTTAGTAATGTTAAATGGTTCAAAATTGAATTCGTAGAGTTTTCAAAAATTCTAGGCGTAGTTTTCAATAGAACCCTTACATGGAATAACCACATTACTTCTATAGTGGGGAAGGCAAATGGCGTTCTTCGAACTTTATAGACTGCCCAAAGATACGATCACACACTTGGATACAAGTGTACTAAACATGACATGTCAAAACCAACATATATTTCATTTCGTTCAATAATGCTCTTGTTTTAATCCCTAAAAGTAGGATATCTTATCGAAAAAATCAAGTTTCCGGGAACTAAAAGAGATATCAGAGAGGCAGCTTTATATCGCTGGCATTCGTCTTTGGAACTCACTTTCATTTAACTTTTGAGAACAAAAGGACATAAAAATTGAAAAGCAAACTTAAACATTTTCTTAAATATCAAAGCGACTAACCGTGTCCAATCATTTCCGTTTTTAAACGATTTCGAATAAATTTCAATTAATTTTAGTTTTAAAATCAAAAATTTAATTATAATATAGATTAATAAAATCAACTATACCTACTTTCATTTCAAATAAATTAAAATTAGAATTTTTCAAAATTAATACAATAATATTACATTTATTGTTAATTGTTAATATTGTAATATACTGTGAATCCTTACTGCTGTGTTAACGTGTACAATTTAAATAAATAGAATTGCTTAGCCAGCATCACACGAATAAAAAAAAGGAAAAAAGAATCTTACTACGGTACGGAAAACGAATTTAGGAGTGAAGTTTGAAGCAAATACCAGGTCGTTCAATAACACTTTAATGGAGATCCGGCGAAGGGTTTATTGTATGGAATACTAATCTTACTCCTCCCAATGTAGGTGATCAACAAGGAAGTACAGCAACTAAGAAAGGAAGATATCTTTGAGCAGATTTAGTGGTCCTTATGAGGAAAAGAATTATATGAAAAAGGCAAGTTTTGGCGACTACATTGTCCATCAAATTGGACGTTCATTACAGGTGAACAAAGAAAGTGGAAGCATGCTGTATCTCGTGTAGGGGATCTTCAAATAGTAATTAGATCTTGTTAAAATTCGTCATAAGTATTGCCATTTTTAAGACATACAACGACCTAGTAGATAGTTGGGATATTAACTCCGATAAGCAAATTCGTAACAACTACTCACAAAAACGAATGCTGTTTTATGGAAAGTACCATGTCGCGTTTTCTATCTATTTTTCGACCCAGAGTCTGCATTTAATTGAACCACTACGAGCCAACCTAGCTGCGAAAAACCTTGGATAAATGCATTGAACTGTTAGCGTCGATCGTTAATCATATAATCAGGTATACCATATATACAATTTATTAGGTTATTTCACGTTATTAAATACATGCTTGATAAGATAAGAACAGGGCTGATAGATTTACAAAGTTGTAAGTAAAACCAAGTTTTCATCACTATAATTAATTGATTCTAAATACTAATTGCCCTAATTTTCAGATTAGATATAAGGCAAATTGGAGACAATTTAAAGAAAGGCTTTCGGACACATTTACCAATGATATATTCGTAAAATTTCGATTGCTTCGTATCAATCGACTTCCGTCAGGCAAACCTAGACAAAAAGCAGATGCTTCCACTTTCACATTATCCATCTCTAATACAATCATTTAACTCTGACACCATTTGCTCGTAAAAAAATTATTAAAAACATTCACTTTGCAATTTCCGAATTATCCATATACGAGGACGTAATTGTATTCGTACATCGACTATAACATGTCTTTTTTGATGAGCTCTTAATTCGACGGCTCTTGAGACCTACCCGCACTATACCAATATTCAATGGTTCTGGTGATTTCAGATTTGTACATACATATATGAGTAGTTCTTGTAATCGTACTCGTAGATTAACTCGAATTCCTGCCGCGCACATCACATTCAGGGCTCATCCGCACTCGTATTTTTTTAGCTTCGTATACGAGAGTATCGCATGGCAAACAAAACACTAAATAAAATTAAAACTAATTTTATTAGATCCGATTTGTGTATGTGGTGTGGCGTCCCGCAATCACTTTACTTATTAGCCGAGTATGCTCGAATCGGACTCTGTACGACAGCGACAGATATTTTAAACACGAAAAATATCCATCATCTCAATTGAATTGGAGAACTCAGGAAGATACGGATACACGACATAATACGAACAGCACAAACAATCACAGTTTAGGGTAATTTCAGATAACTTGAGTTGTAGAGAAGTAATTATTACCATACGATTGATGGACACTCTGTCGTACTCGTATATGGCTTCAGCTAATATTTCCCAACACACAATTAAAAAAGCCCTAGAAAAGTTGTAGGACCAAATTTAGTTTTTTCTTTTAATTAAGGGTGCTGGACCACGAGTTAAATATCCTTAAATGAGAAGAACTCCATGAACAATATACATTTTTCAAAAATTCAATTTCACAACGTATCTCAACGGACTATTCGCAGTGTAGACTACCAGTACCACCACTACAACCGAACCGAGCACTTTCGATTGTTTCGCTTAACTAACTTGAAACTTGTAGTGTAACGACTAAGCCTCCACTTGCACTACTTAACGTGATGGCGTGAAGTGGTGTAAATGATTTTTTGTTTTGCTTACTGCCCCCACATATGTAGCCTAGGGGTAGATTTAAAAAAAAAATTAAATTATATCCGCAGCAAGTCGTGCGTTAGAGAATATAGTAAAATCAAGAATTGTAGAATCATATAACAAATTTTGGCACAACAGGACCTACTTGCCTTCGCATGTGGAACTGATTATGACGGTACTCCCGTCCATGGCTCGTAAAAGTTATGTCGCCACCATAAGTAAAAGAGTCTATTCACAGGGCTGCATCGAGGTCTGCACATGCAGACAGACAGACTTGTTGTGTGCGTTTCTTTTTTAAATTCAGTGAAAGTTCGATACAAAAATATGAACAGTGACACATAAGTAATCAACCAGAGAGCTTTGGATGTGCTGAAGGAGATTTGCAACGACTGAAAATGGCTAACAAGTAACACGTAGAATTAAATTAAATTGTATTTCTAATTGAAATGGGAGACTGATAGTTGATAAAGTCTACCGGTTATCAGATTTCGCATCTGTATGAAACATTGTGGTACGAATATGTGTCATAGGGTTCTGCGCAACTTTATTCATTTAATGACCTGGTCCACTCCATATGCTTGAACCGCCAGGCAAATCAACTGTGATGGAAGACATGCCTCTAACATACTGAATGCAGACGCTAACAGACGTCCAAATTTTAACTTTGATCATTTTCTGACCATCGCCGATTGTGCAAAGCCCTCCGTGTCACACAATTATCAACAAAGTAACCAGGATTAAGACTGAATCAACACAATATCGATGAAGAAGAATACATACAAATCAAACAGGTAACACAAGAATCACACAAAAAGCATTGCAACAAAAAAATATATTGACGATAAATCCTGCAGAAGAATAAAAGATCCTACATAACACCTTAGATTAGTAGTATCTTAGAGCAATGCGATATCCAGAATATGTTAAAGATTGCAGCGTTCCAGCCACGGAATTTTTGAATCCTAACCCCCAAATTAATTATTAAGTGAACACGATAAACCCGATCTTATTTGGAAGTGGCTAAATAGTCGAGTATGGCCTTCAACGCAGCAATACGCAATACATTTTATAGGAACTATGTTACATTTTCTTACATTCATGCTTGTTTTCAGCTTAGAAGCATGCACGTTTATCTAATAAGCAGATAAACCTAGGGTTTTTCCTCTAGAGCTATATCTTAATTAGACCGAATTGCTTTTCTTGTTACTTCAACAAAAGCTAGCCAAGATATCGGCATTTGTTGAAACTAAGACAAATCCCACGACACGTCCAAGTCAGCAAGATCGTTAAAACTCCATCCCATGAAGTGAACATCAGTGGAAGAGAATTTG
Organism: Volucella bombylans; assembly: GCA_949129095.1. Taxonomy (NCBI): domain Eukaryota; kingdom Metazoa; phylum Arthropoda; class Insecta; order Diptera; family Syrphidae; genus Volucella; species Volucella bombylans. The sequence goes on along the minus strand of OX422142.1, from coordinate 43,889,702 downwards.
ATCAGTTTTTATAGAGTAGAGACAAAACACGCTAGGAAAGTCCTCTATGCAGTCGAGATGAACGTTATTTGGAGTCAAAAAAAATAGAAGTAAATAGTTTATGTTCAAGATTATTCCTGCAAACCGCAAATATTATAGAATTGATATTACTATAGCCGTGTTGCTCTGTAATGCCTGAGAAAGACCTCTATTTGAAGTGGATTAATATAAGGGCCACTACTATTAGTACTCTACTCTGTGAGTACATTTGCAGTTACCTTACTCTCTGGCGTTGCATATAACTCCTCCTTTCCTTCATGCCATGTGATTAAACATAATCCTTAGGTTTCATGGTTTCTGTCCATTAACGATTTACGCTAATAAAGATATTTACACCTTTGCAAGGCTAATATCAGACTAGCTAGATACATATATGTATACACATCTTCAGAATTAGTAAAAGCTGTTCAAAGGTTTGCTAGGTATTCCAGCGGTACAAATCAATCAAAGAACGCAGAAAGATTTTTTAATACCCTCATCTCTTAGTGGAACTAATGGGTGATACCAGCTACGATAAGTAGTATTGCTCATCGTGCAAACGTTTTAGAACTATGCAGGTTAAGCCGCATAAATATCATTAATATATTCGCATAAAATAAATAAAATAATCTATGTTCATCTTTCAGGGGTTGACTCTAAGCCAGTGACACGTTAGAGCGTGACTTTTGAAGTTTTTATTGTGGCATTTCTGACGACTTCAATATTGCCATTGATCTTTGGTATATCTTCGTTTTTGTGGTATCTGAGATATCCGTAGACGTAGATTACAATCCATAAGGTAGTGCGTTACATCGATAGCATGTTTCTTTGTGAATACCGAAGTTTGGAAACTGTGTGCCTGTTAAAGCGAATTTCGTCTCGCAACAAAACCAAATAGCCTGTGCTGTGTTGGCGTTTTGCTTGTACTATCAAAAATGTCTTCTTTTAATATTTTGGCGTTTAAATTATCAAAAATTTTAACTTCATCCTTAATCATACTCACGCCGATGCTCATTAGTTTTGTAGAGCAGTTCGTAGAAATAACTCCTTGGTAGCAACGTCTATTTCTTTTGTGAGGGTGTGAAAAAAGTTTTCAGACATTTCGTATATCCAGCTTATAAAGAAACTTTTAAAAATTAAGAAAAAACTTGACATGATAAGCTGCATTTGTTTGTATTTTTTTGATTGTATTGTATTGTAATACTTCTTTCTTAAATTTCTCTTTAAATCGCAAGCCATATAAGGCACACTACTGTTCTCAATAATATTTAAGCAGATTTTCATTGCATAAAAGCAGACCATAATGCTCTCCCCGGCTTCTTTATGTCTACCTTTGGGTCAAGAGGTATTGCACTTTACCATGTGACAGCCATGCCATATGAATATTAATAACCAACTAGGACAAAGAGAACAACCCAAAATAGCTATTTGGGTGAGACTCTTACTGAACCGTTTCCGAGCTTGCGCATATCCGTTCAAAACCACGTGAACTGAACACATTTCCGTACCGCACTTGAAAAATGTTGTCATGGACAAACTAGCTACAGCAATATGACGTTGTAGTTTCACATTGTATATAATTATGTGTATGTACGAGTATGTAAGTACTGACTTGCGGCTCATGGTACCATAAATGACTATCGGCTTTTCCAATGTTTGTACAGTGAGTCCAACCGATAGCAATGAAGAACAACAAGGGTTGATTGGAGACTTTCCATTTATTCGTGTTTTTTTTTATCAGCAGTAAACATTTGAAATGAGAATATGGTTCGATAAGATGAAATTTGGATTTTCATTGATGGAAAAATAAGAAAATCTATTCCTATTGTAATTTTCTAAATACTTGTACTGTAAATTGAACAAACTAAAAACTTTTTATTATATTGTACTAATAAGTAAATTCTACAAATTATGGTTGTCTTATTTATGTGCAGCTTTAATCTGGGATATATGTATATTACAAATCTGAATGGAGACTAATGTAGGTTTTATCGCCAAGCCAGGTAGCAAACCCTCTTTTCTCTTAAAACAATAGGTTTACTATACTACAATAGATGTTCATATCAGAGAAAACTTAGATAAGAATAAACTTCTACACCCTACTTCGCCTACGGACGAAAAGAGATCATTATGCGCTTTCCTAGATATTGTGGATACCGAATACGATTCCATCTCAAATGCCATCTAATTCAGAGGAATTGATCACCGTGACAGCGATGCTCGAAAGCCGTAGAATAACCACTACTTCCACTACGAAACATCGATCACTGTCTCAGCAGCCAAAGGCTGTCCACAAGAAGATGTTCTTCACCTCTGCTGTACTCACTTGTCATCGATAACTTACTATTCAAATCATAAAATTTAGGCTACAAATCAATTGGCTATGGCGTTGACTTGGTCATCATCGTGCATATGGAAATTCGAAATGGAATGCAAAATTTCCTTAAAAAGTAGTCTCTAACTGGTGTGTTGGAGAAAACCTCTCAATCAGTGCGCAAAATTCATTGTACGTGGATTGAATTTGTAAAGCCCCAACTGGTGCAAAGAGAATTTTCCGTAGTACGCGAATGAAGTCGTTTCATTGAAAACTCTTGAGTAGTCTAACGAACGTTTTTTATTAAGTCCCAAACCCTCAGGACAAAGCAGAAAAACTGATAGTGCTATGGTTGGAATATTCCTGATAATACGAGTAGTTCTGTAAGTTGAATTTTTAGGAAGTGAAATTAGGATAGTTATCAGAAAAGAAAATATTTAAATAATGACATAATAACGTAAAATCAGTGAATTTAATTCGTACAATCGACATTTACAATAAGTGAAAATTCAATACTTGTTTTAGTATCTAGTAAATTTTTAGAAAATAAATTATCGCAAAATATCTTCCTGAAGCAGAACCCCAACCCCAACCCCAACCCCAACCCCAACAACAACCCCAACCACAACCCCAACAACAACCCCAACAACAACCCTAACCACAACCCTATCATATCAATTCTCTGCCCGAATTACGAGTAGTCAGTGATATTTTGAAGAATGGAAGTAGTAACATAGTTAACTCTATTCTAAATCCAAACTCTGAACTCTCTTTGGGTTAAGACCAGAAAATTAACCCTGAACAGAGAGGCAATTTGACTACCATGGACAAGATTCGGATGTCTACGGGATTTTTCCGGAAATCCTGGAGAATCATTGTATTGGAAAGCGATTTCCAGGTGTCTAACTCTGCATTACGCACATAAACGGGACATTGGTACCTTAGAGTTTCAAATAACGTTGATTCAAGAGTTTTACCAAGCGTTCTAAATTAAATTATTTATCTTAAACAAAATATGAAGTATGGAGGTAAGCGCAGAGTTACAAAATTAGTTACAAAAACATACAGAGATAAGGCATTTGATACTTTTGTCCGAAGCCTAAGAACAGACTTGCTAAGGCACGCTGGTATCAAGGAACCTGGCGACCGTTCTCAAACTCTACACTTACACCAAAAGTTAGAAAATCACACCTTTAGATCGCATTATGTTAATAATAACCAAACATTTACGAGGGTTGCCTGAAATGTTTCCGACCGCAACGTGAAGATAGCGGTACTCGTCAATTAAAGCTAGTGAATTCTAGTTGTGCATCTTTTGACAGTTACTTGCTGAAGCTTCAGTCAGAGTGAGTCGATGTGAGTGTTTTTTGTGAAAGTTGAAAAAAATTGAGTACCAAACTGTTATTAAATCTTGTTTTTGGAAGGCAATACGTCTACGTAAATCAAAAATGAGTTGGACTCTGTGTATGGGGACTCTGCACCATCATTTACCACAGTGAAATTTTGGGCAGCTGAATTTAAACGTGGCCGTAAGAGCTTGGGAGATGATGAACGTTCAGGACGTTCAGTCAAAACAGAGGACTGCAAAGGGCGAGCCGGCTCCAAAAAAAGCAAAATCTGTTTTTTCGGCAGGGAAAGTGATGGCAACTGTTTTTTGGGATAGTAAAGGAGTTATCTTCAAAAAGGAAAAACCATTACAAGAGCATACTACTCATCATTACTTGCCAAGCTGAAGGCAGAAATTGTGGAAAAACGGCCACATTTGCAGAACAAGAAAATCCTGTTTCACCAAGACAACGCGCCGTCTCACACCTCAGCGGTTGCCATGGCGGAAATCCATGAATTACGGTTTGAACTGCTTGACCATCCGCCTTATTCACCACATCTAGCCCCAAGCGACTTCTTTTTGTTCCCTCATCTAAAAACTGCCCTTGGAGGACAGAGATTTTCGTCAAATTATTTTGCAGAGAAAAACGCTAAGTACTATTTGGATGGGTTAGAGAGATAGGAGCATCGCTGGGAGAAGTGTGTTGAGTTACAAGGAGACTATGTAGAAAAATAAAAAACGATTTAGAGAAAAAATGTCTTATATCATTGTTTGGTCGGAAACTTTTCAGACAACCCTCGTATGAAAAACTCCCAAAATCCACCACCGGCACCACCCCGCAAGAACAATCCTCCTCATTAGCAACAACAAGCAATGCGCCCTCAACAGTTTTACCCCCAGATTGCTTATCTGCCACAGTCACGTCAAGTTTATAACAGTTACACAACTCAAAATCAATTCGATAACCAATAGTATCCGTCAGGAGACAACTATGCTCTCCAGAATCATGCACCACCTCGTCCGCATGCACCGAAACCGCAGCAAAAACCGGAACCCATGGAAATGTCGTCTATAAGGAGGGGACAAGTCAATTACCAGAATAGACCACCACCTTTCAAGTAAGATGAAAAAAGACCACTAGGACACTCTATGCAAGAACCGGTACCTTTCTAAAATCAGAGACAGACCTGAATAATTATAATCAAATGGCAGAATCTATTGACTATTGACTATCCGCGAAGTCAAGAACAAATGGTGGAAACGACCACTTCTGAACAACCATTTGAGTATAGGGATATACATTTTTTAGACCGACTGTTCGTTGCCATATTTTCTATTTGAGATGAACAGCGGCGAATGTGAAAAAGTTCTTATCGATACGGGCTCAAGCCATAATTATGTCTAGTCTAGCCTAGTTAAAAATCCTCTTCCAATTATCAATATTTATTTGTTAAATTAATTGCAAGAGACGTCAAAATAGCTCAATATATGTGCAGTGAAAGTTCTTATTACGGACACCTCTCTTAGACGGACAATCCTCTTGAGCGGATAATTTATCACGACCGTGGATTTTGAAATGAAATTTCATTTTATATTATGAAATTACATTTTATATTCCCTTTAGCGGACACTCCCATACCCGGACGCGGTAAATTTGGTAAATTTAATTCCCTTAGGCGGACAAAATTTTTTTTCAGCAAAACTTTACAGTAGGTTTTTTTTGTTCATGGTACCTATGCGAACGATAAAGACAAAAGAATTGACTTTACTAGTCATTATTAGAAAAGTTACCTTCAATTACGCAAAATTACAGCACTGATTGCATTTTCAATGCCGACGAAACAGGGCTTTTTTTTCAAGGCTCTACCTGTCAAGACGATGTGTTTTAAAGGGCTGACATGCACAGGCGGAAAATTTTCGAAAGAGCGTCTCACTATCTTACAGTGTCCAAACATGGCAGGTGAAACAAAAAGCTCTTAGTCATGGGCAAATCGTTTACTCCACGAGCGTTTGGTAACTTAAAACATGACCACCTTTCAGTTGAATGGAGAAATAGCACAAAATCTTCTATGACCCAAGAAATTATGACCGATTGGCTCATATCTTTTGACAGAAGAATGGAACTTAAAAAGAAAAAAATGCTCCCTTTTTTGGACAATGCATCACATTAGTCTGCCAGCCTCTTGACTTAGGTGTAATAAGCAATTTTAAATTTCATTACCGTTCACTTATCATGTTAAGTTGATGCTGGGAATGTAAGCGCTCTAGTAAAAGCTGTAAAGGTTTTGGATACCATCTATTTTATTAACACTGCATTGGAGCAAGTAAAAGCGACAACAATTTTAAACTGTTTTAGAAAATCTGGTTTTGGAGCACCATTCACGACAGAACTTCGTCAATTTGACCCAGAAGATGATTTACCATTGGCAAATCTGAGAACAATTTCAAGACTTCTTCATGAGTGCCAATCTGATGTTGATCCAGAAACGGTGATATAATAACAGAAGTACAAGTTCAAAACATTGTCGGCATCGGCAGCAGCTCTGAAGATGACGAAGAAGGTCTAGAAGCATTAGATGAAATAATATTCAGCTCATACAAGGAGGCGCAAATTGGAGTTGAAAAACTAAAAAAAATTTTTACTAAGAAAAATGAGGGAAAAGCACTTCAGATTCTTTTCAAGTTGCGAACCCATATGAATACTGTTGGTAATGAATCAAGAAAAAAACAAACAATGCTAACTGGGTTTTTTAAATTTTAATTATAAATATACATACATTGAAATAAATTCTCGTTTCTTTTTTTTGTTTTTGTTAAATGTTGAAATGCAGTTTAAATAATTTAATTTAATAATTAAAATAAAAATCTGCCTTACTTCCAAAGACATAATACATCTAAGTTCGTTACCGGTGAAGTACTATCTTAGGGCGACAGACCCTTGATTGATTGCATGTATCGTATATATGCAATAAAATGGGCACTGAATTCTCTCAGAAACTATTTGTATGGAACCGCCCATGTTAAAATTTATACCGATCGTCAGCCACTATAAAAATGTAATGTAATGCTAAAAGTAATAACTCTAAGATGAAGCGCCGGAAAGCGATTCTCGGAGAGTATTATTATGAATTGAAGTAACGTTGTGGCCATGAACTTTCTAGAACACCCAAAGTATCTCAAGTTAATTCAATGACGGCATCACAGCACAGTGATGAAAGTTGAGCCCATGGACTTATTCCTACTGTAGAGACCCCCATAACAGTATTCAAGAGTCAACTTTTCCTATTAGAAGGTACTGATAATAGCTGCAAGTTCGGGATTCCATTTCCCGAATATATGTACGAAAGAAGATTATCCAAACTTAGATCATATTTTATAAATACGAATCCATTAATGCAAATATCTAGATTAAGTTTGTTGTAACGAGAGCTACCGTGTGATAGGCAACATCAAAACTGTGTGAACCAAATTTTGTCTGTAATCATAATTTGTAATACAAGCCCGTGTGGTTTGTACATTTTACCTGGTCCCACGGCTCAAATTAATATTTTCATAATTTTGGTCACACGCTAGCTTCTCGCATTAGATGTAATGTTTTATTATAATGAAAAATAAAGTCATTTGTTTGTGAGACATCATCAAGTCAACATCGATTTTGTTTGTTTGTTCAGATATTATCAACATATTCAAGCGTTATCTTAACTCAAGTGTTATTAATGGCCTATTTACTATGGAACATATAATGGGAATCATTCAAAAAGTCTACCCCCTTCATTTCAGGCAATATAAAATACGATTTACCCAGACCAACGTCGAGGACGAAACTGACCAGACGTCACAAGAGGAATTGATATTAAAAGAACATAAAATGACACGCCGAAGTGGACAAAAGAACAAGACACAGTTCTTACAAAAAGTTTATTTTCCACAAATGAGTTCAAAAATACATAAGATAGTTAAGCAGTGCATAATATGCAAGGAGCAAAAATACGATAGGCACCCAAATAAATCACGGTTAATAACAACACCGATCCCACAATACCCAGGACACATCCTCCAAATAGACATTTATTCAACTGCACATAATTTACCCGTAGTTCTCACAGCGCTCGACAAGTTTACCAAATACGCGCAGATATGATTTATGATTATATATGATGTTGATACAGTCCAGACCAAAAGAAGATATTAGGCAACCCTTAAGTGAGTTATTATTTTCTTTCGGCATACCAAAATTTATAATAAATTGATAACGAAAAATCATTAAATTCAGAGCCCATGGTAGAAGACCAACGCGAAATTAAAATTTTTGAAATCCCTCCTCATACTAGCTCTGTCATTGGACAGGTTGAACAATTTCACATTACTCTCACCGAAATCGTGAGATATTTAAAAATAGATAAGGTACTTAGATCATTCTCTGAACTTTTACATCATTTCCGTCCATTCAGGACGAAGAGGAAATCCCTCGAAGTATTTTTCCGAAATATAAACAATCTAGCGATTTGAATAATTATAATAAAGACACAATATTAAGAATTATCCAATCGCTGATACAATGTTTGTCCAAGTCAGTATACGATTAGGTAGCAAGCTGTGAGAGCTCGATAGAAAAAATAAATAGTCTCTAAAAACGGGACAACCGCAGTTTTAACAAAATCTGGAAAAGTAGCCCATAAAAGCCATATTAAGAGTTAATTTTTTTTTCTTTAAATTTGTTCTATTACTAGGCTTTTCATAACATCATATTCAGGAGATACCCAAATATTGCACTACTCCAATTCTCACCCACAAATACTGGAGTGGCAAAACTACAGACAGGATCATTTAAATTGAACACGAAACTCTTGATAACGACCCGAAACAAACAATAAAGCAATACCTCAAAACCAATCATCCTTTCTTTTCCCACGAGGTAATCCAGACTAAAAGGCATTTAAATCGTCCTAGGCCTAATAATAGATAAAAACGGTCACTGGATTTCAAAGGCAGTGCATGGAAGTGGATTGTCGGAGATTCTGACCATCATGATTACAATATATTAGTTGATAAGATAAGAACAAATTTTCAATAGAAAAAATAAATGAAATTACAAATGTAACAAATAAAAACTATAAAATCAAACGAGAATGTCAAAAACTAATCAATTTTAAATATAGCTTAAGGAAGAGATTGTCAATATTGAATAAACAACACAATAGACCAAGGCCAATAACTAGTATAATTAATTTTTTCATCTTGTCTAATTCAGAAATTAATATGTATGTATAACCGAAAACATCTTAATATGGAAAAAATTCCTTTTTTAAACATATGTATGTATGTATATGGTATAATAAATGAAGCGTCAGAGTTCTCTGAAACAAAAATAGCATCCGATGATAAAAATATACAATAATTTATGATGTAAGTATTGTATATTGGCAACTTAAATAAAATAGAATTTTGTGAAGCAATTATAATCAAAAAATAATGAAAAAAGACAGCCTAATTAACAAAATAAAATTTAACTCACTTTTGCAATACAATAAAAATTTATATGCTGCTAAAACTAGTTGCAAGCCTTAGATATTGTAAAATGTTTGTGTGGGTACAAATAATAGAACTTATTCTTTTCAATACAAATCCCTTTATTCAGTACAGTTACAATTCACTATTTAATTCTTTCTCTCAGTACAATCCAATTTCTCAACCACTTATACTTTTCTTATCTTTTACTTAAACCACTTAATAACTTCTCCTAATTAACACTTCAAATTACACTTTAGAACTCATTTGCATACCTTGGGGATGCTGGTATTTATACTTGAATGACATACTTCGAGAACAATCCTCGCCATCCAGCGTCCGATACAATTTCCAATTTGCTAGAAAATTCGATTCCACTCTCCAGTCGAGACTTTGTTATTCCAGTATCGACATTTTCTGCTAGATGTCGCTGCTCACATTTAAGTGGTTATCACATTGCTCCCTCCTTACAGTTGTTCGTCCCGAACAACTTCGTCATTCAGCATCCCGTTAAAATGACACATTCTATCCAAATGGACCACTTTCAATTTTCCTCGATCCCCACGCTGGATCCGGTAGACAACGTCATTAATGCGGGTTATCACCTTATATGGACCTTCCCAGTCCTGTTGCAATTTTGGTGATTTGCCTTTCTTACGCTGAGGATTATACAGCCAAACCAGATCTCCTTCGTTGAAACCGGAAGATTTCGCCTTGATATCGTACCTAGTTTTCATGCGGCTGCTTGCTAGCTTCATCTTTTCTCTGGTGTCTTCATGCAATTTACGAATCCTGCTGCGTAAGTCATTCACGTACTCGTTCACCTCTTTGGGCTCCGTCGGTGGGGATCCGAATTTTGCTTCACTTGGCAACCGAATTGTTTGACCAAATAAGATCTCGGATGGTGTGTGCCCTGTTGAGCTATGGACCGCGTTTCGGTAGGCCATTAAAAAGAGGGGTATGTGTCGATCCCAATCCCGCTGGCAGTTGCTGACAACCTTAGATAGATGCTCATTCAAGGTCCGATTGAATCGCTCGACCATTCCATCAGATTGAGGGTGTAGTGGCGTTGTCCTTGTCTTTCTTATTCCCAAATATTGGCATATTTCCTGGAAGACTTTTGATTCAAAGTTTCGCCCTTGATCAGAGTGCAGCTCCATTGGGACCCCAAATCTGCTCACCCAGTTGTTGACTATCTGTTCGGCTACGGTCTTAGCCTCTTGATTTGGGAAGGCAAACACTTCCGGCCACTTACTGAAGTAATCCATTCCATTAAAGGTTTCGGGAAACGGCCCAGCGATGTCGATGGCTATTCGTTCGAAAGGTGCTCCGACATTGTATTGTTGCATTTGTCCATGTGGCTTTACTTTTGGACCCTTGGTAGCCGCACATCTTATGCACTTTTTGCACCAATTCTCGACATCTTGTTTAGCGCTTAGCCAATAGAAACGTTCCCTTACCTTTTCCAACGTCTTGTTTATTCCCAAATGGCCTCCTGAGATTCCGTCATGTATTTCATGGAATATTTCAATTCAATTCAATTTCAATTTATTCGGAAGTACAAGTAAGAACTTAGTTCTTTTTTAGTACATACATATTTATAATACTCGTATATTTATGTAGCTCAATTTAGAAATTATTATTTAACATTATTAACATCGCATTATGAGCACAAAAAGGAGAAATTAATTTAGTTATAATAATATTAACAAAACAATATAAGGCGTTAAGAAAGAAAAAAAATAAATATATATATATAAAGTAATGATTAAATAATATTTAGTATTTAATTAAGTAAGTAAAAGTATTTGAAAGAAAATGTATATTGAATGAGGAAGGGAGCAGAAAGCTGAGGGGAAGAGGTAGGAAAAGAGAAGGGAAAAGGGAAAAGAGAAAAGAGAAAAATGAAGAATGAAGATATAATGAAAACAAAGAGAAAAATGCATTGATTACCGAAAGTGTGCAAGTAGTGCACTTTTAAATTGCTTTGCATATAGATGCAAATTTATATGCATATAGATGCTTGATAGTGGCAGGAAGATTGTTCCAGAGTCTGGTGGTGTAAACGAGAAAGAGACGCAATGTATTAAGGTAGTTAGATGTTGGTGTTACCAAGTTTAAAGTTCTCTGTGACTGAGCAAACTGGAGTTTTTGATATAAGTACGCTGGTGATTTGGTTCGGATTATTTTGTGCAAGAAGATACAGCACCGTGAATCCCAATAATTTTGAAATGTACAACCCAGCACAAACTTATGAAGGTGGGATATGTGTTCGTATCTTCTTATTCCATATATATATCTTACCATATCGTTGAAGGCAACGAGTAGTTTGTGTTGAGAAATCGAATCAAGCTTACAAAAGATAGGAATGGCGTAGTTAAAAATCGGAATAAATAGAGTTTTGATCAATCTTAATTTGGTGCTTCTTGGTGTATAGCAAGAAAAAATCCAGAGTTTTCGTAATCCTGAGTAAATGCGTGATACAATGAAGTTAACGTGGTCTGAAGCAGAAAGTGTACTATTTATTTTGTAGCCAAGATTAGTCACAGTATTGGAGAAAGTAAGTCTTGTTGAATGGAGATAAATAGGTTCAAGCCATTCAGTATAAAAATGTTTTTTTGATATAAGTACCAGTTGACTTTTGCCAGGATTTAATAATAAACCATTATTCTGTGACCAAGTAACAATTGAGGCTAGATCTAAGTTAAATCTAGCCACGAGATCTTCCACAAGCCCAATGGGGCGGGATAGATAAATTTGTGCGTCATCAGCATAAAGATGGACCGTAGCATTTTGGCAGACTTGTGGTAGGTCATTTATAAATATGCAAAATAAAATAGGGCCGAGGATCGAGCCCTGAGGTACACCAGCGGTTATATTGATCGGCGTTGAATATTTTCCATTGGCTAATACCCTTTGTGAACGGTTAATAAGATAGTCGCTTATTAATTTAACTGAACGCTCATGAAATCCAAAGTAAAATCTTAATTTATTGCATAAAATTTCATGATTGACACAATCAAAAGCTTTTGAAAAATCGAGTAAGCAAAGCAGCGTTAGATAGTCTTTATCAAAGTTTAATCTGATATCATCAAGTACTTTAATCATAGCTGTTGAACAGCTGTGGTTAGCGCGAAAGCCTGATTGCACTGACGTCAGCAAATTAAAACCACTTAGATGACATGTTATTTGTTTTGCAAGGATTTTTTCGAGAATCTTAGACAAACAAGGTAAGATGCTTATAAGACGGAAATCTGATGGAAATTTTGGGTTTTCTTTTTTAGGAACAGGAACAACCTTGGCTTTTTTCCACAAATTAGGGAAAGTTGAAGAAGCTATGCAAAAATTTAGAATATGGGTGAGACAACTAATTATGTAGGGCAGTAACATTTTCACAAAACGCAAGTGTACTCCATCCTCACCAACTGCATTGGATTTAATGCTTTGAAATACAAGAATCACCTCGCTTTCGGTGACCACTTTAAACTCAAAATTATGCAGGGATCTAAACATAAGGTTGTTGTCCAGGTGAAAAGAGGTATTATTGCAGGGGCGAGATAGGAATGCTTTATTCAAGTCATTGATGTTTGGAATACTTGGTTGACTCTGGACCGTGGCACAATTAGCTGCATACGAGATGTTGTCCCATCTGCACTTTCCCATTTTCTCTTCAGCAATCCATCTTGCACAAAAAGCGAGTCCCACTGTGCCCAGTATGCCTTCAGAGTTTGGCTCCGATCTGATATCTGCTGCCAGCTTGGTCTTTCCTCGTGTTCTTTCCAGGCCAATATTGGTTCGAAGTCATTGTCTGCCTGTTGGGAGGAACGGATTTCGTCTATACTCCAACCTTCTATTGGCTCAGTCCTGATCGTTTGGATAGTTGCCTGTTCTTTCGCTTCTTTACCACTGACTACTTCTGCTGGGAGGCTTTCATTGCATTGTTTTACCTGTGAGACTGGGATAATTACCCTGGAGTCGACTCCTGCTACAGACTTCTGCCCCGCGAAGTAAGCATTTCCTAACTGATGGCTTCTGGAAATTTAACCGGTTTCTTGGTAGCCGCTTCTGCTGGTTTTTCTTTCTATTTGCCTGTAACCCCAGTTCAGGCAGCCTTCTCGTCGTACCGGTTCTTTACAATGCCCTTGCAGATGTCCTACTTTATCGCACTTCCAGCAGCGCATCCTTCGTCTCTCGCACGGGATATTTCGTTGCATAGTAGTTGGTCTTGAGCAGGAGCATTCACCAGATACTATTTCCCTGACGAAATGCATTCCTTTGGAAGCCTGATTAGATGCTTCCATCGCCAGAACGAAGGCAAGTGCTTCAGCAAGGGTTCTTTTCCCGGCCATCCTTACTGCTGATTGTAGCTTCAAGCCTGCAATTCCCTTGATGAATGCGTCCTTTGCCATTTCGTCGATTATTTCTTGGCCTGCGGTGGGATATGACAAATGTGCCAGTCTACTCACGTCTGCTTGGAGCTGTTGCAGTGTTTCTCCTCGTTGCTGCATACGGCCTTGCAATTGAACCTTGTAAACTTCCCGCATGTGGCTATCCCCAAACCGTTTCTCGATAGCCTGCACTAAAACCATATAGTCTCTATTCTTTTCGATATCGATTGTTTGTAACAATTCTGCCGCAGGACCACGTAAGGCCATCGCTAGGGCAAAGCACTTCTCCTTATTGTCCCATTCGTTTGCACAGGCAGCCATTTCAAACTGCTTCTTATAAGTAGACCATGAGGTCTGGCCATCGAATGAGGGAGGTTTCAACTCTTTTCTCCTTGGACCGCTTAAAGAACATTCTCGCAGTTTCTGTTTTCGCACTGTGTCGAGCTCTTTTGCCAGTTGGTGAACTTTGCTATCAATTTCCTCGAATTTTTCGCCAACATTCTTCTCTATTGTATCAAATTTGTCATCAACGTTCTTCTCTATTCTATCAAATTTGTTATCAACGTTCTTCTCTATTCTTTCAAATTTGTCATCGATTTCTTCGAATTTTTGCTGGAGAGTGTTATTTTGTTCTTCCAGTTTTTGTTCTAGACTATTCTTCTGCTCGTCTAGATTTTTCTTTTGTTCATCCAACTTTTGTTCGAGACTATTCTTTTGTTCATCCAGCTTTTGCTCGAGACTATTCTTTTGTTCTTCCAGATTATTCTTTTGTTCATCCATTTTCTGTTGAAGACCGTCCAAATTTTTCTTCTATTCGTCCATTTTTAACAAGAGGAGTTGCATCATCGCAGACATGTCACTGCCGGTACTTGTCTGTTCCTCCTCGTCAACATCAAAGGAATATGCATCAGGATCATGACCCTCGTTATTCAAAGCCTCCTGAAGTCTGAGCACCAGGTCACTTTTTCCTCCACTGGCGCTGAGGCTTCTCTTGTTCAACTCGGATTTGAGTTGGACGAGGGTCAACTGCAATAGTTTTCGACCCATTCTAGCTTTTTCAAATAGTCAGAAAACACTTTTTTTTTCTTTTTACACACAATAAGTCCTATCCCACTTCTGACACCAATGTAAAATGTTTGTGTGGGTACAAATAATAGAACTTATTCTTTTCAATACAAATCCCTTTATTCAGTACAGTTACAATTCACTATTTAATTCTTTCTCTCAGTACAATCCAATTTCTCAACCACTTATATTTTTCTTATCTTTTACTTAAACCACTTAATCACTTCTCCTAATTAACACTTCAAATTACACTTTAGAACTGATTTGCATACCTTTGGGATGCTGGTATTTATACTCGAATGACATACTTCGAGAACAATCCTCGCCACCCAGCGTCCCATACAATTTCCAATTTGCTAGAAAATTCGATTCCACTCTCCAGTCGAGACTTTGTTATTCCAGAATCGACATTTTCTGCTAGATGTCGCTGCTCACATTTAAGTGGTTATCACAATATCTATATGTCCTTTAGACAATGCTATAAAAATAAACAACATTTCGTGCACGATTAACCTACTCAATAGCCGCCCATCTACTTGCACTATTATAAATAACCTATACACCTCTACAGTTGAAGAAGTCCTTCTAGGAGTAATATTTGTAAACCAATATGATGGCTCATTAATTATAAACAATGACACCTTGCAATTAAACGTTCATCATAAGACAGCATAACTCAACAATAGAAATCTGTGATATAGTTTACACAATGAATGAATTCACTTACAGTAAACCCTTGCTAGTCATACTACAATCAGCCACCACATCCAACAAAATTCAAGAAATCCTGTCATTGAGAATGACAAAGAAACTTAATCTTAACTATACTAAACATATTGGGCCTTACTAATAGCGAATCATTAGTCGTAACTTAAAAAAGGTACAGACTTAAATATTAATACACACTTAAGTCTAAAGTGTATACCAATAATATTTTAATGGTCAGCTTTTACTTAAAGGGTGGAGTTAACCACAGAAAATTATATTCAAATACTCCAAGGAATTTTCCCACAAACTTTCTGCTGACGCTATGTATGGATGCATCGAATTGCATCGTGCTCTCGTGGGAAACGTTGAACATGAAAAACAACAAGAAATCATGTATCCGTCACATGAGCATACGACTACAGATGAAGCTTATGTTTTATGTATAAACAAATTTTGAAGTTAGCTTGAAGTTGATCTTAGAGCACGAATTTTTTTATTTAATTGAACTTACAGACTTCTAACATACTCGTATATGTTATTACAAACAGGAGACACAACTTGCATTACAGTCGATCTTCATCTTAGAGATTGCTAAACTCGAACTGTTTTTCGCGGTAAGTGACAGCATACCACAAACTTATGCTAGGTTAATGCGAAAGAGTCTCAATATCTCTCAAGTTGAGTTTCCAGAATGTACCAGTATCATCATCCCTATACTCACAGATAGTCCAGCAGTTTTGATAGCCTTAAGCTCAAACCTGTTTAACTCCAATTCGGTGCTACACTGCTTCAGTACTCTTCAGGACTTATCTAAAACAAACAGCGTCAATCACTAGTGGGTGCTAGGGCATAAGTGCATTGGAGGAAATGAAAAAGACGTTGAACTAGCTTGAAAAGGTTCAGTAGATCTATTCAATGGCCCAAGGCCTTTCCCGTCCTCAGCAATAAATTCAACAGTCAAACGTTGAGTGGACAAAGTGTGTCCATGCTATTAGGAGAGTATACCGGGTCTTCAACAGGCTAAAACAGCTTTGAAGCCCTTGCAAAATTTTATGGGCACTGCCAGCATCGAAATCACTTACGCAAACTCAATATTAGTCAGGAAACTGAATGTCGCCTTTGTATGGAAAACGACGAACGCTTTTCAGTAAAATGACAAAGAAACAGAAGTTTAAAGGCAGGAAAAAAGTTTTAGATTGGTTATTATTACTACTTTATTGATGTACTCGTACATATGTTCTAGTAATATGCGTTCAATTATTTTATTGTGTTAGGCGAACCGTTCACTTCAATCTTAAATTCTTCTTTCCCGTTTTTGTCCATGTCCAAGTCTTCTTTTGAGTTCATTTTCACACAAATTTGAACTTTTACGAGTTCGACAGTTGTTTTAAAATTTAATTGATTTGACGTGTTTTTATAATTCCTGCTCAAAGAAAAACCTCGTGTAGAAAATTCTAACAACTGGCAAGGTGGGAAAACGAATTGCTCTCTCAAAAGCGTTCTCTTTTGCAACATTATTTTCGCGGAAACTGGTTTTTGTATAAATTTATACAAATTTGGGGTCCTGGAACAAACCTATTGTGTGTATCAATATGAAGTTTATCAGTTTTCCTGTAAGATTTGCCATAATGTGAAAATTTGTTCTATGGTGCACTTTTTTGCCCGAAAGCTAAACTGATATGATTATTCAGGTTGTTGTCCTCTTTCTGGAGAATTGAAATGTATATTTGTACTTGTCGTAGAGTCCATAGATTTCATTTGGCTTTTAGATATCTTAAGTTCAAAAATGACTTTATTGAAATGAAAATTTCACGTAAAATGACGTGAATCGCGTGAATAGCGTACACAAGTAATTGCATGAAATGAACAATACAATACGAAGAAACATATAAGGCCATCAGAAATAAATTCAAAAGAAAAAAAACAAACGTTTATCTTATTGAATTTAAATATTTTTATTACAAAATATTACGATTTTGATAAAGAAAAGTTAGCATATCAACATTTTCTGTAAGCAAAGAAGTTCTTTTATTTGTAACAATGTTTCCGGCTGTAGAAAAACAACGTTCTGAGCTGACAGAAGTTGCTGGTATGCACAAATGTTGTTTTGCTAATAATGCAATAGCGGGATATTTTAATGCTTTGTGTTTCCACCATTCAAAAGGATTAAACGTAAACCTTAGACTCTTCTAAGTATGATTGGAGCTGTTTTCCAAAATTTGCTGGATTGACTCTAGTTTCTTGGTAAAGAAATTCGAACTCCTTTTCTGTACCGTTATTGTTTTCTGTTTGGCTAGAATCTTGAAGCTGTGCTTGCGGAAAATTTTCTTCCAGAAGTTGTTTCAACTTATCTTTTATTGCACCTCGAACAGAATAGCATTCATGCTGCAGATCTTTGTAGCGTGGATCTAGTAGAGAAGCAATTTGTCTTGATGATATGGTTTCAGGTATTTCACTTATCTGTAGGTCAACCGTTTACGTAACTCGGAAGAAAATAAATTTTTGATTTGTTTTATCATTTCGGAATCAGCATCAGATTCTTCCATATGCATTTCTAGTAGCTTATGTGCAAGTGGTCGAACCATAGATGTTGGTGAGCCCTCTCTGCTTAACACTCTGGTGAGAACTTGCATCGGGTTGAGTACGTCTGCAAGTTGTTTCATCAATGTCCACTCCTGTTCGGATATTTCCAATTTTATGGCCGATGCAGTTGAAGTAACAGTTCTATCTGCTAATACGTTGGTGATTAGGCTTCCGTTTTGTATCTGTCGCTGCAGCATAAATTGAATGGAATTCCATCTTGTGTTGTTCGCTTGAAATAAAGATTGAACTGGCAAAGACAATTGCCTCTGATTCTCTTCTAAAGCATATTTAGCTACACTAGAATGCTTAAAATGTCCACCAAGTTTGCTTGCTTTTTCGATAATTGCTTGAGTATGTTCCGACGAGATCGACTTTTTTATTACTATTTGAAGACTGTGAATGGCACACGTCAAATTTTGTTTCTCTTGTGTTTCCTCCAAATTTCTAACTGCCCTCACGATGTTAGCAGCATTATCGGTGACAACAGCCATTACTTTTTTATCTATACCCCATTTACTTAACGTATTTTTCATATTCTGAAGGAGATTTTCAGCAGTGTGACGTACATCCAATTCATTTGTGTTAAGAGTGTACGAATATTGAATCCAATCTTCATCTATAAAGTGCACCGTCATAGTCATGTAAGAGACCTGTACCGCGGAGGTCCAACAATCAGATGTGCATGATACTTTACAAGCCCTTTCTAATTTCTCCTTAATTAGGTTTTCTTTTTGCTGGCTCAAGGCCTGAAGCCGCTTTTTAATTGTTTCTTCTTTCAAAGACTTATAATTTGGCTCAAGAACAGCCATAAATTGACGGAAACCCTCGCTGGAACAATAAGATATTGGCATTTGATTCACTGCTATCATATTTGCCAGTGCCTGGTGGATTTCTTCCATTCTTTCTGGGAAACAATGCGATCTAATCGAAAGCCTTGGAAATTTGTTTCTGTGTGCAGTAGATGTTGATGTATTCACGCAGTTCGCGTGAAATTTATGTTCATGTGAATTTTCACGTGAATCACGTGAACCCGCTTTCACGTGAAATCGTAGGCTCTACTTATTTGTAAGATGTCAACCCTTCCCTAACCAGTTCATCTGCTTTGACCCTGGAATATCCATGTATTCTCGAACCACAAAAGGAGATAGTCCGCAAGCATCATTCATCTTGTTTAGAGATTTGCTTGATCTCAAAGCAGCTTGCATTTGGAACGTTATAAGAGCCTGCAAATTTAACCATCCTTGGAGATGCGGCAGTAATGCAGACACTTCGAATAAATTGTAAACACAAGTTGAGCTGTTTATATACATAGTTTTAAGAGTAGGATGCTCAATTATTGGCCTGGCGAACAGTACAAGTAGCTTTTATACCGAAAATCGGAGACAACTATAAATTCACCAAAAGCTTCAGGCCTGGTTGAGCTTTATGTGTGCAAATCTGATCTGTAAATGTATCCTCTGCCAAAGATGCGACATACCTACTATTGCGGCGAAACCTTTGAGATTATGCTTCAACAATCTGATACAATGAAACCAGAAGTCCAGCTGCTGCGAATGTAAGAAACCAAATTTCCCTGTACCCCGAAAACGTTTCGGCCAAAACTTGAGTCACTAATGGGCTGTAGTCGGGTCCGTACGGATGTTTACAAAACCGATCTAGGATGCGGGGCTTATGTCTTTTTGGAGTACGAATCCTGATGGTAATGATCTATATTCTGTGAAGGGGGCGAAACGTCTGCTTTTGTAAAAACACGGAAGCTCGGATCAATGTCTTGTTGAACTCTCACACCACTTCCAACCTACTTCTGGAAATGAAAGCTTTTCTTTTCATGTTTGGACACAATCAGATCTCCGGAAATGAGATCGACGGTGAATCTACGAGGTAAAACTCAGTGAAGACCAGAACTTGCGGCCTGCTTGTGCCCTCTGTTAGATATTCCATTGAAAAATTCACTATCAATATAACCGCAGATGTCGGCAGAGCTCTCTGTTTACCACTTATTTACGTTATATCGGGGCACTAGGTGTCAGCTTAGCATCTAAGTGTGATAGGTTTAAGTGACGCAAAATATTGCGACGCTTAATGTGAGAATGGCAACGGCACCATAGAACAGTTAGTTTTTTTAGTTTTAAATGCATTTTATTTTCTTAACACTAACTCTTACATTCTAACAAAAAATGCTTAAATGCTAGCTTACAATTACTTAACAATCTTATACTAACTTACTGGCCCCACACAGGCACTCTAAGCTACTCTGAATACTTATATCTATGTCTTTCGACTGCAGTTACATTTTATTTATAAATACTTATTTTCTATACTTAAAACTAAGAAAAAATTTGTTTACAAAAACTTAGCATATGGACATTTATTTTTTATAAAAACTTAGTATCTAACTTAAAATAAACCTTAGCCTACCTAACCTAAATGCACAATACACACATAAAGACACATAGACATTATACACAATCATATACATACATCAGTATACACCTTTGTATACACTGATATATGTATATGTTTCTTAAATGCTAACCTAAACCTATGTAAGCTGGCCATCGCTATTTACTGAGCAAATAGATTGGTCAGCTCTGCCTCATTAGTGAGGCTGTTCCGTAATTGACGGAAACGACGACGAAACATCTTCTCCGTCATTCAACCACCAGAAATGCTGATGCTGCCGAACGACATCCCCCTTATCGCGATTCCCCACCGCCCTACTGAACCTGAGGCGATCCACACTGCCGTGTGCGACGTCTCTGCTGTAGTTGAGTCGCCTGTCCCCAGCTGTCCGAGCGACATGGAAGATTAACGGCACCGCTGATCTATCCTGGATCAACCCTATCTGATCTAGGTAGAGGAATGCTTCTGGTGGAACGAAACCGTCAGAGCGCACACTCTCGTGGTAAAGGTAATTGGGGTAGTAAGCCCCAGATATCAGGTTATTCGTCGAGGTCATTGCTCTTGCAATGTGCCTTCGAGTCAGCTTAATTACGAAGTTGTCCACTCGTATTAGGTTCGCCCTGTTGTAAAGGACCTCATTAGGATAAAATTTCTTGTACTCCGACTCTGGTGTTCTGTACAAGCGAAGACAAGCCCTCTCAAACAACCGAATCTTTTCCATTAAGCTTGCTCGTACATTGAACCACACGGGACAACCAAATACCAGCATGGGTCTAATAAGGGCCATGTAGCAGATTACCTTTACCCTCGCATCGAGTTGGCTGCTATAAAACAGTCTCTTTGTAAGGGTAAACGCACCTTTGGCTCTAGCCAGAGCAGCATCTACATTTTTGCCAAAATACAGAAACTGATCTAGCCAGATTCCAAGGTATCTGACTACATTTCGACAGGCAAGAGGCTGTCCGTGCTGTCCAATGATTGAGAACTTTCGCCAATTTTTTCTGGTATCCCTAGAGGCTCCAGACAACGGCGTCCTAAAGAGAATGGTTTCCGACTTCTGAAAGTTGATTTTCAACTTCCAGTCATCGCAAAATCGTCTTATCTTATCGAAGTCATGCTGCAAGAGAGTATTAATAACCTCGATTTTTGGATCTGTTCTGTACGCTACCAAATCGTCTGCGTACGCAATAGTATGGGGAAGTGAACCTATCAAGTCGCTTGTATAAATGTTAAATAGGATCGGGGAATTCACCGCGCCTTGCTGAATACCATTTTTAATTTGAAATATTCCAACAGAAGTCACATCACCATTCTTCACGATGAACTGTCTGTTGGTTAGCATATTATAAAGAATGTACAAGAGTGGTTTACTGATCCCCAGCCTAGTCAGCTTATAGAAAAGACCCTCTAACCATACGGTGTCGAAGGCCTTCTCCAAGTCAACAAGGCAGGCACCAGTGCACTGTTTCTTGCCTTTGTTCCATTGGATATCAGAAACCAGTTTAGATGCGGCATGTGAGATATCATGTCCCGCCTTAAAACCGAATTGATTATCCGGAACTATATGTTTGTCCTCAACCCACCTAGACAGAGCTCTATTGATTACCTTTTCAAAAACCTTTCCTGATTACCTGATTACCTTTCCAAAAACCTTCGGAAGGAGACTTATCGACCGGAGATTCGCCGGATTGGATATATCCTTTCCCTTTTTGGGGATAGGTTGAACCACCGCCGTTTTCCAATGCGCTGGATAATGTGCATTATTCATTGCATTATTAAACAGGGTGGTGTAAATGTCCACCGCTTCTAGAGGAAGATGTCGAAGCACGATGTTCGGAATACCATCGGTCCCCACTGATTTCTTAGCCCTGATTGTGTCGAAGATCTCATGGAGTTCTTCCTTCGAAATGAACGGGGGTAGGTCACCCTCTCTGGCAATGACATTATTGGCCGTATTTTCGTCGGTGAACCGGGTGAAACCAGAGCCCTCGGATCGCCAGTTCCCTATTTCATTTCGAATGCAGAAGTCGTGCACCAAGACGCGATTGTCCAGGTCGTAATTAGGGCCAATGGTATCAGTGGCCTTGTATACTTCCTGGAAAGTCGCCCCTATGGTCTCAACCTTCTCCTGTGGATCCTCGATCACAAAGAAGTCGTCATCATCAGCGGCCTCATTTGGATCAATACCTGCTATTGTCAGTAACCGTTCGTTGTCTGTTGTCCGGGCTATTTTAAGACACTGAAGGTCGTTTTGATTTTTTCTCCGAAATAGTTTATTTATTTGCGGAAACATATTCGGGTTGCTGGTGTTTACAGCCCGAACCTTGTTGTTCCAATACAAACTTACAGAAATTCTGTAATTCTCTTTTATTAGCGTTTGAATATTTTTAATCGACGACTTCAGTGTCCTAATCTCCGGGTCTTGTCTGTCAGTTAACTGTCTGTACAAGTTTTTGAGTCTTGACAGAAGTCTACTTTTCTGTCGGTGCAGTGCGTCAATAGTAGGATTGCGGAACAGGTCTTCGTTAGTCGTACGTCGATACCGCGGTATTGTAGCGTCCATAGCAGAGTTGCGAGTTTAGGAATTAAAAAAACACTAAGCCATAAGCTA
This sequence comes from Volucella bombylans, assembly GCA_949129095.1. Taxonomy (NCBI): domain Eukaryota; kingdom Metazoa; phylum Arthropoda; class Insecta; order Diptera; family Syrphidae; genus Volucella; species Volucella bombylans. The sequence goes on along the minus strand of OX422142.1, from coordinate 43,866,777 downwards.
ACAATTGACTTATAATTTGAAAAAGAATTAATTCATAAGCTAGCTAGTGAATTATGAATTACACCAATTTTAATTCATAAGCTAGTCGGTGAATTATGAATTACACCAATTTCAAGTCATAAGCTAGTCGGTGAATTATGAATTACACCAATTTCAATTCATAAGCTAGCTTATGAATTGGAGAATTCATAAGCTGGCTTTGATTCTATAATTTTAAACCAAAGTGATTCAAGAGCGCGGATTGTATATGTATGAGTTGAACGAGTATATGTATGAGTAGTATGAGCAGGAGGCACGATAAGCCACTGGCTCACGCTCAACATATTATTTTATCAATATTGCTACTAATTCAATTGGCTTATTTAACGCATAAAGCATACACAGCTACTCATACATATACAACTCATCCATATACAATCCGCGCTCTTGAATCACTTTGGTTTAAAATTATAGAATCAAAGCCAGCTTATGAATTCTCCAATAATTCATAAGCTAGCTTATGAATTGAAATTGGTGTAATTCATAATTCACCGACTAGCTTATGAATTGAAATTGGTGTAATTCATAATTCACCGACTAGCTTATGAATTGAAATTGTTGTAATTCATAATTCACCAGCTAGCTTATGAATTAAAATTCTTTTAATTCAAATTCCACCAATTGGCTTGTGAATTAAAGACAGATTTAAGCCAAAAATGACTTAAGCTTTTGCAACTCTGGTCCATAGTTTGTTTAATTGTCTCGTCCATTTTTATTAGGTAATTGTCGATCTCCTCGTTTGACAAATTCCTATTGGACGGTGGGTGGAGCGTGTTCGAGGAGAGTGCTCTTGTCAAGGTTGCGGAGAAGCGTGTCCATCGAGTCTTACTGTAGTTGTAAGAATATCTTTGGACAAACTCCTCCAATTCCGCAATTTCGTTAGGAACTGTAATTTCGGTGCTAAAACCGCAATGGTCGCTGTCATACACGAATGTGCGCAGACAGTTTAGCGTTTGTAAATTCGTACCTGTCAGTCGTATGCGTTCATCGTACAGCAGTAGATCCATGTAGTGTTTTGGCATACAAATACTTCACAGTGCTCCGTTCGGAGTCGGAAAGTGGGTGGGAAAGAAACACCGGACCCTTGGGACACCAATTTATTTATTTATTCTTATTTAAATTTAGACAAATCATGGGATTTGCCAACGATCTATCTATCATATCAGCGTTCGTATATGAAAACATTCACAGGCAGGAGTGTTATACGCTTTTCTTTTTTTTTTATAATAGAATTCAACACTCAAGCGGGTATGAGTACACTTATAATGCCTCAGCATGTGCTAAGGTTTTTGGAAAATGGGTTAGAGAGAGAAAGAAAGATGTTTTGGTTCAGTGGTTATTTCGCATCCAAAATTTAAAGGGAAGATAAAATCTTACTAGATATTAATTAACAGAAAAATGAATGTCTTTCGGGCGAGGCTGGGATTCGAACACCGAACCATCCAATTTGGAAGCCGGTCCACTACCACGCTTATAGAAAAGTTAAAAGGCACCGGTCTAGGTTAAGTCTAACCAACAGGGATTTACAGTCTAAGAAAAAGGGAAGAAAATCGAGTTGTTTATAAGTTGACGCAGAGAAAGATATCATCCAGGTTGTCAATAAACAAAGAAGTATAAACGCGCTGTCTTCACAAAATACGTCTGCTGAAAACAACTCAAATTAACGATTTTTATTTAACTTTGTAATAAAACAAATTTTCAACTTAATAAAAAGCTATAAAGTATTGATTCTATATAACTAAGATTATATACAAAAACTAATTTAACAAAATTATATAAAACTTTAGTTCCACTACAGTTCAGTCGTTCAAATCTGGGCATTTGAATATTTTCGCTGTTCTATCCTCTGACACTGATATCACTGTACCTTGTTGTGGGTTGTACTGGATTGAATAAATGTCGGCCAAATGACCGGACAGGGTAAATTTTCTCGTACCGCTTCTCGCATCATACGCGAAAATGTGTCCTTGTAGTGTCCCTACAAGCAGTGTGTGATCCGATATCCACTTCAAACTAGAATTATAGAAAATAAATGAGCTATGTATTAGGAAGCAAACAAATAAATCGTTTTGCAATTACAGAGTAATTCCATCGTCTATCTCAGGATGTTCGCACAACGTTCGCATCGAGTACTTCCCATAGTCCCATATCGCAATCTGACCAAGTAGAGTCCCACTGGCAGCTACTTTGAAGTTGGATGACGGTGAAAATGCTACACACTCAACTGGTCCGTCGGCTTCTACTGAACCAACAGGTCCACTGTTGGAAAGGAACAAGATTTTGCCATCTTGTGAACCTGACATATATACGGGATTCTCTTTATCACAAGACACTGTTGAAACGCTTTCCTTATGCGCCATTGGATGATTTTCTGTCACTTCCATTACAACTGAACTAGACTTGATATCCCATAGCTTTAGAACCCCACTACCATAGGCAGCAAAAAGTTTTTTTCCATCGTTTGTTAACTAAAGAAGAAGTTGGATTTTATAATCCAAAAATATGAACATTTTTTCTCTGAATATGAGCAGTTACCTCGGCAGTTTCGCATTCGTGATTGTTGCCGGGAAGGATTTTACAATCTCCTGATGGTATTCTCCAAATGTAAATTTCACCTTGATCACTGCCAGCCATAAGAACGTTCGCCGCTCGATGCCATTTCATCCAACACATATCACCCATCGTGTAGTCCCATATCCGGTTTACTTCGTCTGTGATTTTGAATACCTTTAAATGAAAGCAAATTTTTTTTATTTTTAAATCATTATATCAAGGATTCTTAACACCGTGTCTACACGAAACATCGCTGATGTTAAGAAAATTTTCATGAAATCAAAATATCTAGTGGAGACGAGTAGTTTGCAGACAAGAAATCAAAAAATAAATGTCTGGTTTTTATTCAAGATATCTCTGCAGACATCAACCCTGAAATTGTTTTGACAGCGCTTGTCAGTTTGACTTCGGAATGTGAAAAAAAAAGTAACAAAGTGTGGCGAACTGCATACAGCACAATTCTATCTGTTCGTAAAAAAGAACAAGAAATCTACTCGTACATCTGCGCCGCCATTTTTCTACTATAATGTAGTTGCTTACCAACCAACTTACATTCACAGAATGAAATGTCATGCAATAATTTGCCCAACTAAGTTAAAAGAAAAAATGTCAGACAAAATGTTTGAAATTTAGTCTGACATATTTTTGTCTCGTGGAGAAGCTGTGTAAAGTAGTATGCAAGCAGCCATGCAAGATTGTCTGAAAAACAACCTGCATGGTCCGATCCTATTACATGACAATGCTACACCTCATAAATCACGCGTAACTGTGCAAAAACTGCTACAGTCCGCATCCATCGCACTCTCCTGATGTTTTTCCAACGGACTCTCACCTTTTCCGCAGTCTGGAGTTATTTTGTCGGCAGAAGGTATTCCCAAACCGAGCAGAGGTCATAAAAGTCTTTGAAGACTTTATAGCGTGCAAAAATCAAGCCTTCTATAAAAAATAATGCACCTTGGTACAACCTAATAACTCATGATCTGGACGAGTAATGTCGACGAAACTAAAGGCAATCAGAACGACTGAAAAAGGTGGATATTTCAATAAGACATACTCTGAAGTAACTTAATTTTCGTGGATACGTTCACTAATTCATTAAGTCAACTGCTTAGTAACGATATTCCCAATAGCAAACAGCTAATAAATCTTATAAACAACAAAAATAAGTGTTTGAAGTGATGGATAACTCTCAACTCAACTATCGGAAAAAAATCAGGAAAAAACATAGGCTGTGTGTTAGAGTTAGAAAACACCCAAACAATTTTAAACTTAAATAGTATTAAGAAAAACTAAATAAAGGGCTTAAAATGGAAGTCTCTCTGACGAGGGATAGTTACTTCCGCAAAAAATTAACAGCAAGTCTTGGCAATTCTAAAAAGGAATAGCGTGCAATGGTCGGAAAAAGTATTTTGACAATACTATTTGTAATGCTAGACCACTTGATATGATAAACTAAGAAATGTAACGGGAATCTTTTGCTACTCAAAACCAAAAACAAAGCACCTAGGCAACGGTAAAATCCAGAAATATTTTATTTTTCTTATGCATTCTTTTTGGGACCCTTTTAATGAATAAACTGAGCCATAACTAACTGGAAAAAGTATTTTGACATCGTAATCTTTGCAGTTTCTTTCGTGTCGCGTGCCATCAGAGTTGAGATTTCCTATTTATATTGTCTCCTTTTAATAAAATTTATTAACTTCGACGACATTTACAAACAATTAGTTGATAATAATGGGTAAAACGTCGGAAGTTAGCCAAGATTTAAGAATTGAGATGGTGACTAAGTATTATGCGGGTATTTCGGTGGAAAAGTTAAGCAAACTATATAAAGTTCCTCGTCAAACCGTCTATTACCAAATAAATACGCAGACAAAAAACAAATCCACGCGAAATGTTCCACGTTCAGGGCGAACACGCAAGACTTCCAAGAAAGAGGACCGTTTAATAGTCAGAAAGTTTAAAGAAAATGTGCTGAACACCCCAAAATCTGTGGCAATTGAAATAAAAAAGGAGTATGAAATTGAAATTTCAGAAAAAACTGTAAGAAATCGTTTGAAGGAGGCTGACTTTGCTACTTACATAGCCAGAACAATACCCCAAATATCCCAAAAAAATAAGCTTAAACGCCTGCAGTTTGCCAAAAAATTTTTACACAAGCCTTCATCATTTTGGGAAAAAGTATTGTAGACTGATGAAAGCTGTTTTGAGTACCACGGATCAAAAAAGAAAACTTTTTGCAGAATCCCTAGGAAAATGCGAAGCAAAGTAGCACCTGTGTGTAAACGAGTACCTCATGGTGGTGGCACCGTCATGTTTTGCGGATGTGTTTGCTTTAATGGCACCGGAGACTTGGTAGCAATCGAGGGAATGATGAACAAATAACAATATTTGGATATTTTAAATAACCACGCTTTTAGTTCTGGTGATAAATTGATTGGACAGTCGTTCTTTTTGCAACAAGACAACGCACCTTGCCACAAAGCCAAGGTGATAACTAATTTTCTAAAGGGAGTGGGTGTAAATACACTAGATTGGCCACCTCAAAGCCCCGACTTAAACATAATAGAAAATGTGTGGGCCTATATCAAGCGAAAAAGGAGTCCATGCTTGACAAGAACGCGCGAAGAGACAATCGCTGAGGTCGAAAGCCTCTGGAAGGAAATTTCTCCGCAAACTCTCCAAAATTTGGTAAAATCTATACCAGGCCGATTGCAGAAAGTCATTAATAGCAACGGAAATTTCATTTTCTATTAAATTATGCCTTAATTTTTGTTTAATTTTCTTTTCAAACTCATTTTTTCCTCATAATATGTTTTGTCAAAATACTTTTTCCACCACATATTTCTGAAAAATAATTTTCAGTTGCAGAACTATAACATTGAATTCAATTAATTATAGTTCTTTTGAAGGCTCATGGCCTTAACATTATTATGTATTTTTTTTAAATTTTTTCAATTCATCAAATAAAATATTTGAATAAAAATATAGGATATTTTGTTTGTCAAAATACTGTTTCCGACCATTGTATTGCCAATGAGGTTCCCAATAGAACAGCTACAGCTATGGACATAACTCTAAATGTTAACTACTCAACCATTTCTGACTCTTTGGAAATTGCTAGTCTATTTAATGATTTCTTTTGCAACATTAATAATCTTCAGAGCTCAACTAATAACAGTTGAAATTTCAAAAATAATCACGAGTTAATAGCTATTAAGTAAAGTAGGCAGCTTTTTTTGCAAACCATTCACTGCTCTTGATATTCAAAAACTAATCTTTTCTCTCAAAACACCAAGTTCTACTTCTTTTGAAAACATCTCAAGATTTACATTGAAACAAGTCTCGTTTTGTGTTTTATTTTTAATAGAAGTATTCAAGAAATAATTTTTCCACAAGCCTTAAAAATGGCAATAGTAATTCCATAGCACAAAAAAGCTGATAACACTATCTTAAATAACTGCCGTCCTATATTCTTATTATCGGTATTCTCAAAAATACTTGAGAATGGAATACAAACTAGAATACTGATAAAACGCATTTTTTCAGTGATTGCCAATTCGGATTAAGAAGGGGAAGATCTAATGAAACCGCACTGTAAAAATTAACTGGTGAATTGTAGCACAGTTTAAATTTATCAGAAATTCCGGCTCCCTTATTTATCCATATCTTTCTATGCTATTAGAAAAATTTTCCATATAGGATTTAGGTGTTATACGTTTGGTTTATATTATATTTAAAAAATCGCAGATCTATGATAAATATCAGGCATATACCATATTCAGTCCTCCCAATAACATTGAACTCGGTGTTCCTCAAAGTTCGGTAGTTAGATTAATGTTTATTTGGATTTGCTAAGGAAATGGTTTGTAAACCACAAGCTTTATTATCAGCGATAAAACCAAATTTATGGTGTTCAATATTAAAAATAAAACGTTTAATGATTTCCCGATATTTTATCATTTCCAAGTTGTACACGTATCCCTTTATATACTCGTAACAACGATATTTCATACCATAGCACATCATAATTCATTCAACAGTTCAAACTTTTGTTGAAATAATTATTTTAAAGTTGAGTGCGTCGACAATTTTACATACTCAGGGATTGTTTTAGATAGTAATCTGAGTTGGTACATCTAATCATACACAATATCTCAAAGAATATCTTAACAAAGTGGTCAGACAGCTGCATCATATTAGTCTTTATTGTCCTCAACCAAATTTAAAACTTCTACCTAACTATCTAAGACTTCTATTTCTTCAATTTCAAGATGCAGTACGGCATTTCTTGCTGGAGTGTGGCGCATATTTTAACAAAACCGAACCATTATTAATCACAAAAGTACACAAATCTTATGTAAAGTAAATCATAGAACCCTGAGTTTAAATTTGTTCAAACAGCTTGAAATTCTTCCTTTAAGGCACCTTTATTGCTACAGAGTCCGAAAAAATATTCTTTCAAAACTCTGGTTTCTATTCAGTTAGAAATGTTGAAAATTATAATTTCCAAGTAAATGTCGGAAATTTTGTATATGTTGCTACAATTTTTAAAGCAAACTTTTAACAATGTGACTATGCCATCGCACCCAGTTTATTTAGCTTACTTCCAGATACTGTAAGATGTGATAGTGAAAAATATATTTCTTAATATTACAATATTAGATAATGGGTAATGTCTTTCGGTTACGCTACTATGAATAGTATTTTGTGCAGTAATGAATATTGTGTATTGTATAGACAAGTAAATTGATACTTTTGTTCTGTAACACTTTTTGTAAATCCCCATCAACTTTTTCAATATTGCTTGGTAAATGAAACTTTTGTCATTTGGGATTGTACCTTACCCTTTCATGTTTATAAAATAATGAATTGTAATATCAATATTTTGTATAGTAAAAATGTAAATAAAGGATCTTAATAATGAAAATACTTATGTTGACTGCACGTTCTTCCGATCAAGTTCAACAAAGCGAGTATGCTAATTAACGGACGTAAATATCGCGCGTCTAAAAATATTTAGTGACAGTAAGTCAAGGATATTACTTTTTTTTTAGTTTCTGTTCATAGAAATATTGTAACCGGCTGTTGCAAAGTAGAAACGTTTCTGTTGCGCTAAAATTTTAAGCAAAAGTACATTAAGGTTTTGCGACCACGTTCGTCTGCATGACAGCGGAGTTTGGATCATCCCCAGCGTTTAACAGTTTAAAGCAGGTTAATTTCTTGTTCAAGTGTCGTCAACAAATTTGGATGATTTTTAAATTCCACCTTAAAATTGTTAAATTAAAACATGTCACTATCAGTACAATGATTTAAGTTTTAGTTTTATAAACATTTGTCGTTTCGTTAAGTAAACCGGCTAGTAAGATTTTGTAGACGGTTGTTGCAAATAAGAAACCTTGTTCTGGCACTTACATTTAAAACAAAAGCATATAGAGATGCAATTATTTATCTTAGTAGCAAGTGCGTTTGGCGTTTAGAGTTTTTTTTTTAAGGGGGACAAGGGTCGGAAAATCGATGTTTACTTTTTCTGATACTACAACTTATAGGAAATATTGTCAGAAAATTTTAAGTCATCTCCTTCAGCAGAATTTAAAAAAATTACCAAAAACCAAATTGACTGTATTTCTTGTTTCTGTACGTAAACCGTCTCGTAGAAATATTGTAACCGGCTGTTGCAAAGTAGAAACGTTTCTGTTGCGCTAAAATTTTAAGCAAAAGTACATTAAGGTTGTGCGACCACGTTCGTCTGCATTACAGCGGAGTTTGGATCATCCCTAGCGTTTAACAGTTTAAAACAGGTTAATTTCTTGTTCAAGTGTCGTCAACAAATTTGGATGATTTTTAAATTCCACCTTAAAATTGTTAAATTAAAACATGTCACTATCAGTACAATGATTTAAGTTTTAGTTTTATAAACATTTGTCGTTTCGTTAAGTAAACCGGCTAGTAAGATTTTGTAGACGGTTGTTGCAAATAAGAAACCTTGTTCTGGCACTTACATTTAAAACAAAAGCATATAGAGATGCAATTATTTATCTTAGTAGCAAGTGCGTAATAAACTATTGATCTGTTCGCATAGTAGTTTTCGTAAGTAGGCTACGTTGCAAAGTTTTGTAGGTAGTAGTTAAACATCAGTTGTGTCGTCTTTTCTTGGACACTATAGCAAGTAAGTACGATACTATCTATCAAGAAAATAATGCATAATGAATTCTAAGGATGAGACCGTCTTCATCTCCTTCAGAAGAATTTAAAAAATTTACCAAAAACCAAATTGACTGTATTTCTTGTTTCTGTACGTAAACCGTCTCGTAGAAATATTGTAACCGGCTGTTGCAAAGTAGAAACGTTTCTGTTGCGCTAAAATTTTAAGCAAAAGTACATTAAGGTTGTGCGACCACGTTCGTCTGCATGACAGCGGAGTTTGGGTCATCCCCAGCGTTTAGCAGTTTAAAACAGGTTAATTTCTTGTTCAATTGTCGTCAACAAATTTAGATGATTATTAAATTCCACCTTAAAATTGTTAAACTAAAACATGTCACTATCAGTACAATGATTTAAGTTTTAGTTTTATATACATTTGTCGTTTCGTTAAGTAAATCGGCTAGTAAGATTTTGTAGACGGTTGTTGCAAATAAGAAACCTTGTTCTGGCACTTACATTTAAAACAAAAGCATATAGAGATGCAATTATTTATCTTAGTAGCAAGTGCGTTTGGCGTTTAGAGTTTTTTTTTAAGGGGGACAAGGGTCGGAAAATCGATGTTTACTTTTTCTGATACTACAACTTATAGGAAATAGTGTCAGAAAATTTTAAGTCAGCTCCTTCAGCAGAATTTAAAAAATTTACCAAAAACAAAATTGACTATATTTCTTGTTTCTGTACGTAAACCGTCTCGTAGAAATATTGTAACCGGCTGTTGCAAAGTAGAAACGTTTCTGTTGCGCTAAAATTTTAAGCAAAAGTACATTAAGGTTGTGCGACCACGTTCGTCTGCATTACAGCGGAGTTTGGATCATCCCTAGCGTTTAATAGTTTAAAACAGGTTAATTTCTTGTTCAAGTGTCGTCAACAAATTTGGATGATTTTTAAATTCCACCTTAAAATTGTTAAATTAAAACATGTCACTATCAGTACAATGATTTAAGTTTTAGTTTTATAAACATTTGTCGTTTCGTTAAGTAAACCGGCTAGTAAGATTTTGTAGACGGTTGTTGCAAATAAGAAACCTTGTTCTGGCACTTACATTTAAAACAAAAGCATATAGAGATGCAATTATTTATCTTAGTAGCAAGTGCGTTTGGCGTTTAGAGTTTTTTTTTTAAGGGGGACAAGGGTCGGAAAATCGATGTTTACTTTTTCTGATACTACAACTTATAGGAAATATTGTCAGAAAATTTTAAGTCATCTCCTTCAGCAGAATTTAAAAAATTTACCAAAAACAAAATTGACTGTATTTCTTGTTTCTGTACGTAAACCGTCTCGTAGAAATATTGTAACCGGCTGTTGCAAAGTAGAAACGTTTCTGTTGCGCTAAAATTTTAAGCAAAAGTACATTAAGGTTGTGCGACCACGTTCGTCTGCATTACAGCGGAGTTTGGATCATCCCTAGCGTTTAACAGTTTAAAACAGGTTAATTTCTTGTTCAAGTGTCGTCAACAAATTTGGATGATTTTTAAATTCCACCTTAAAATTGTTAAATTAAAACATGTCACTATCAGTACAATGATTTAAGTTTTAGTTTTATAAACATTTGTCGTTTCGTTAAGTAAACCGGCTAGTAAGATTTTGTAGACGGTTGTTGCAAATAAGAAACCTTGTTCTGGCACTTACATTTAAAACAAAAGCATATAGAGATGCAATTATTTATCTTAGTAGCAAGTGCGTTTGGCGTTTAGAGTTTTTTTTTTAAGGGGGACAAGGGTCGGAAAATCGATGTTTACTTTTTCTGATACTACAACTTATAGGAAATATTGTCAGAAAATTTTAAGTCATCTCCTTCAGCAGAATTTAAAAAAATTACCAAAAACCAAATTGACTGTATTTCTTGTTTCTGTACGTAAACCGTCTCGTAGAAATATTGTAACCGGCTGTTGCAAAGTAGAAACGTTTCTGTTGCGCTAAAATTTTAAGCAAAAGTACATTAAGGTTGTGCGACCACGTTCGTCTGCATGACAGCGGAGTTTGGGTCATCCCCAGCGTTTAGCAGTTTAAAACAGGTTAATTTCTTGTTCAATTGTCGTCAACAAATTTAGATGATTATTAAATTCCACCTTAAAATTGTTAAACTAAAACATGTCACTATCAGTACAATGATTTAAGTTTTAGTTTTATATACATTTGTCGTTTCGTTAAGTAAATCGGCTAGTAAGATTTTGTAGACGGTTGTTGCAAATAAGAAACCTTGTTCTGGCACTTACATTTAAAACAAAAGCATATAGAGATGCAATTATTTATCTTAGTAGCAAGTGCGTTTGGCGTTTAGAGTTTTTTTTTAAGGGGGACAAGGGTCGGAAAATCGATGTTTACTTTTTCTGATACTACAACTTATAGGAAATAGTGTCAGAAAATTTTAAGTCAGCTCCTTCAGCAGAATTTAAAAAATTTACCAAAAACAAAATTGACTATATTTCTTGTTTCTGTACGTAAACCGTCTCGTAGAAATATTGTAACCGGCTGTTGCAAAGTAGAAACGTTTCTGTTGCGCTAAAATTTTAAGCAAAAGTACATTAAGGTTGTGCGACCACGTTCGTCTGCATTACAGCGGAGTTTGGATCATCCCTAGCGTTTAATAGTTTAAAACAGGTTAATTTCTTGTTCAAGTGTCGTCAACAAATTTGGATGATTTTTAAATTCCACCTTAAAATTGTTAAATTAAAACATGTCACTATCAGTACAATGATTTAAGTTTTAGTTTTATAAACATTTGTCGTTTCGTTAAGTAAACCGGCTAGTAAGATTTTGTAGACGGTTGTTGCAAATAAGAAACCTTGTTCTGGCACTTACATTTAAAACAAAAGCATATAGAGATGCAATTATTTATCTTAGTAGCAAGTGCGTTTGGCGTTTAGAGTTTTTTTTTTAAGGGGGACAAGGGTCGGAAAATCGATGTTTACTTTTTCTGATACTACAACTTATAGGAAATATTGTCAGAAAATTTTAAGTCATCTCCTTCAGCAGAATTTAAAAAAATTACCAAAAACCAAATTGACTGTATTTCTTGTTTCTGTACGTAAACCGTCTCGTAGAAATATTGTAACCGGCTGTTGCAAAGTAGAAACGTTTCTGTTGCGCTAAAATTTTAAGCAAAAGTACATTAAGGTTGTGCGACCACGTTCGTCTGCATTACAGCGGAGTTTGGATCATCCCTAGCGTTTAACAGTTTAAAACAGGTTAATTTCTTGTTCAAGTGTCGTCAACAAATTTGGATGATTTTTAAATTCCACCTTAAAATTGTTAAATTAAAACATGTCACTATCAGTACAATGATTTAAGTTTTAGTTTTATAAACATTTGTCGTTTCGTTAAGTAAACCGGCTAGTAAGATTTTGTAGACGGTTGTTGCAAATAAGAAACCTTGTTCTGGCACTTACATTTAAAACAAAAGCATATAGAGATGCAATTATTTATCTTAGTAGCAAGTGCGTAATAAACTATTGATCTGTTCGCATAGTAGTTTTCGTAAGTAGGCTACGTTGCAAAGTTTTGTAGGTAGTAGTTAAACATCAGTTGTGTCGTCTTTTCTTGGACACTATAGCAAGTAATTACGATACTATCTATCAAGAAAATAATGCATAATGAATTCTAAGGATGAGACCGTCTTCATCTCCTTCAGAAGAATTTAAAAAATTTACCAAAAACCAAATTGACTGTATTTCTTGTTTCTGTACGTAAACCGTCTCGTAGAAATATTGTAACCGGCTGTTGCAAAGTAGAAACGTTTCTGTTGCGCTAAAATTTTAAGCAAAAGTACATTAAGGTTGTGCGACCACGTTCGTCTGCATGACAGCGGAGTTTGGGTCATCCCCAGCGTTTAGCAGTTTAAAACAGGTTAATTTCTTGTTCAATTGTCGTCAACAAATTTAGATGATTATTAAATTCCACCTTAAAATTGTTAAACTAAAACATGTCACTATCAGTACAATGATTTAAGTTTTAGTTTTATATACATTTGTCGTTTCGTTAAGTAAATCGGCTAGTAAGATTTTGTAGACGGTTGTTGCAAATAAGAAACCTTGTTCTGGCACTTACATTTAAAACAAAAGCATATAGAGATGCAATTATTTATCTTAGTAGCAAGTGCGTTTGGCGTTTAGAGTTTTTTTTTAAGGGGGACAAGGGTCGGAAAATCGATGTTTACTTTTTCTGATACTACAACTTATAGGAAATAGTGTCAGAAAATTTTAAGTCAGCTCCTTCAGCAGAATTTAAAAAATTTACCAAAAACAAAATTGACTATATTTCTTGTTTCTGTACGTAAACCGTCTCGTAGAAATATTGTAACCGGCTGTTGCAAAGTAGAAACGTTTCTGTTGCGCTAAAATTTTAAGCAAAAGTACATTAAGGTTGTGCGACCACGTTCGTCTGCATTACAGCGGAGTTTGGATCATCCCTAGCGTTTAATAGTTTAAAACAGGTTAATTTCTTGTTCAAGTGTCGTCAACAAATTTGGATGATTTTTAAATTCCACCTTAAAATTGTTAAATTAAAACATGTCACTATCAGTACAATGATTTAAGTTTTAGTTTTATAAACATTTGTCGTTTCGTTAAGTAAACCGGCTAGTAAGATTTTGTAGACGGTTGTTGCAAATAAGAAACCTTGTTCTGGCACTTACATTTAAAACAAAAGCATATAGAGATGCAATTATTTATCTTAGTAGCAAGTGCGTAATAAAGTATTGATTTGTTCGCATAGTAGTTTTCGTAAGTAGGCTACGAGTACGTTGTAAAGTTTTGTAGGTAGTAGTTGCAAATTGAAAACATTAGTTGTGTCGTCTTTTCTTGGACACTATAGCAAGTAAGTACGATACTATCTTTCAAGAAAATAATGCATAATGAATTCTAAGGATGAGACCGTCTTCATCTCTTTCAGAAGAATTTAAAAAATTTGCCAAAAACAAAATTGACTGTATTTCTTGTTTCTGTACGCAAACCGTCTCGTAGAAATATTGTAACCGGCTGTTGCAAAGTAGAAACGTTTCTGTTGCGCTAAAATTTTAAGCAAAAGTACATTAAGGTTGTGCGACCACGTTCGTCTGCATTACAGCGGAGTTTGGATCATCCCTAGCGTTTAACAGTTTAAAACAGGTTAATTTCTTGTTCAAGTGTCGTCAACAAATTTGGATGATTTTTAAATTCCACCTTAAAATTGTTAAATTAAAACATGTCACTATCAGTACAATGATTTAAGTTTTAGTTTTATAAACATTTGTCGTTTCGTTAAGTAAACCGGCTAGTAAGATTTTGTAGACGGTTGTTGCAAATAAGAAACCTTGTTCTGGCACTTACATTTAAAACAAAAGCATATAGAGATGCAATTATTTATCTTAGTAGCAAGTGCGTAATAAACTATTGATCTGTTCGCATAGTAGTTTTCGTAAGTAGGCTACGTTGCAAAGTTTTGTAGGTAGTAGTTAAACATCAGTTGTGTCGTCTTTTCTTGGACACTATAGCAAGTAAGTACGATACTATCTATCAAGAAAATAATGCATAATGAATTCTAAGGATGAGACCGTCTACATCTCCTTCAGCAGAATTTAAAAAATTTACCAAAAACAAAATTGACTGTTTTTCTTGTTTCTGTACGTAAACCGTCTCGTAGAAATATTGTAACCGGCTGTTGCAAAGTAGAAACGTTTCTGTTGCGCTAAAATTTTAAGCAAAAGTACATTAAGGTTGTGCGACCACGTTCGTCTGCATTACAGCGGAGTTTGGATCATCCCTAGCGTTTAATAGTTTAAAACAGGTTAATTTCTTGTTCAAGTGTCGTCAACAAATTTGGATGATTTTTAAATTCCACCTTAAAATTGTTAAATTAAAACATGTCACTATCAGTACAATGATTTAAGTTTTAGTTTTATAAACATTTGTCGTTTCGTTAAGTAAACCGGCTAGTAAGATTTTGTAGACGGTTGTTGCAAATAAGAAACCTTGTTCTGGCACTTACATTTAAAACAAAAGCATATAGAGATGCAATTATTTATCTTAGTAGCAAGTGCGTAATAAAGTATTGATTTGTTCGCATAGTAGTTTTCGTAAGTAGGCTACGAGTACGTTGTAAAGTTTTGTAGGTAGTAGTTGCAAATTGAAAACATTAGTTGTGTCGTCTTTTCTTGGACACTATAGCAAGTAAGTACGATACTATCTTTCAAGAAAATAATGCATAATGAATTCTAAGGATGAGACCGTCTTCATCTCTTTCAGAAGAATTTAAAAAATTTGCCAAAAACAAAATTGACTGTATTTCTTGTTTCTGTACGCAAACCGTCTCGTAGAAATATTGTAACCGGCTGTTGCAAAGTAGAAACGTTTCTGTTGCGCTAAAATTTTAAGCAAAAGTACATTAAGGTTGTGCGACCACGTTCGTCTGCATTACAGCGGAGTTTGGATCATCCCTAGCGTTTAACAGTTTAAAACAGGTTAATTTCTTGTTCAAGTGTCGTCAACAAATTTGGATGATTTTTAAATTCCACCTTAAAATTGTTAAATTAAAACATGTCACTATCAGTACAATGATTTAAGTTTTAGTTTTATAAACATTTGTCGTTTCGTTAAGTAAACCGGCTAGTAAGATTTTGTAGACGGTTGTTGCAAATAAGAAACCTTGTTCTGGCACTTACATTTAAAACAAAAGCATATAGAGATGCAATTATTTATCTTAGTAGCAAGTGCGTAATAAACTATTGATCTGTTCGCATAGTAGTTTTCGTAAGTAGGCTACGTTGCAAAGTTTTGTAGGTAGTAGTTAAACATCAGTTGTGTCGTCTTTTCTTGGACACTATAGCAAGTAAGTACGATACTATCTATCAAGAAAATAATGCATAATGAATTCTAAGGATGAGACCGTCTACATCTCCTTCAGCAGAATTTAAAAAATTTACCAAAAACAAAATTGACTGTTTTTCTTGTTTCTGTACGTAAACCGTCTCGTAGAAATATTGTAACCGGCTGTTGCAAAGTAGAAACATTTTTGTGTTGAGCTAAAATTTTAAGCAAAAGTACATTAAGGTTGTGCGACCACGTTCGCCTGCATGACAGCGGAGTTTGGATCATCCCCAGCGTTTAACAGTTTAAAACAGGTTAATTTCTTGTTCAATTGTCGTCAACAAATTTAGATGATTATTAAATTCTACCTTAAAATTGTTAAATTAAAACATGTCCCTATCAGTACAATGATTTAAGTTTTAGTTTTATATTCATTTGTCGTTTCGTTAAGTAAACCGGCTAGTAAGATTTTGTAGACGGTTGTTGCAAATAAGAAACCTTGTTCTGGCACTTACATTTAAAACAAAAGCATATAGAGATGCAATTATTTATCTTAGTAGCAAGTGCGTAATAAACTATTGATCTGTTCGCATAGTAGTTTTCGTAAGTAGGCTACGTTGCAAAGTTTTGTAGGTAGTAGTTAAACATCAGTTGTGTCGTCTTTTCTTGGACACTATAGCAAGTAAGTACGATACTATCTATCAAGAAAATAATGCATAATGAATTCTAAGGATGAGACCGTCTTCATCTCCTTCAGAAGAATTTAAAAAATTTACCAAAAACCAAATTGACTGTATTTCTTGTTTCTGTACGTAAACCGTCTCGTAGAAATATTGTAACCGGCTGTTGCAAAGTAGAAACGTTTCTGTTGCGCTAAAATTTTAAGCAAAAGTACATTAAGGTTGTGCGACCACGTTCGTCTGCATGACAGCGGAGTTTGGGTCATCCCCAGCGTTTAGCAGTTTAAAACAGGTTAATTTCTTGTTCAATTGTCGTCAACAAATTTAGATGATTATTAAATTCCACCTTAAAATTGTTAAACTAAAACATGTCACTATCAGTACAATGATTTAAGTTTTAGTTTTATATACATTTGTCGTTTCGTTAAGTAAATCGGCTAGTAAGATTTTGTAGACGGTTGTTGCAAATAAGAAACCTTGTTCTGGCACTTACATTTAAAACAAAAGCATATAGAGATGCAATTATTTATCTTAGTAGCAAGTGCGTTTGGCGTTTAGAGTTTTTTTTTAAGGGGGACAAGGGTCGGAAAATCGATGTTTACTTTTTCTGATACTACAACTTATAGGAAATAGTGTCAGAAAATTTTAAGTCAGCTCCTTCAGCAGAATTTAAAAAATTTACCAAAAACAAAATTGACTATATTTCTTGTTTCTGTACGTAAACCGTCTCGTAGAAATATTGTAACCGGCTGTTGCAAAGTAGAAACGTTTCTGTTGCGCTAAAATTTTAAGCAAAAGTACATTAAGGTTGTGCGACCACGTTCGTCTGCATTACAGCGGAGTTTGGATCATCCCTAGCGTTTAATAGTTTAAAACAGGTTAATTTCTTGTTCAAGTGTCGTCAACAAATTTGGATGATTTTTAAATTCCACCTTAAAATTGTTAAATTAAAACATGTCACTATCAGTACAATGATTTAAGTTTTAGTTTTATAAACATTTGTCGTTTCGTTAAGTAAACCGGCTAGTAAGATTTTGTAGACGGTTGTTGCAAATAAGAAACCTTGTTCTGGCACTTACATTTAAAACAAAAGCATATAGAGATGCAATTATTTATCTTAGTAGCAAGTGCGTAATAAAGTATTGATTTGTTCGCATAGTAGTTTTCGTAAGTAGGCTACGAGTACGTTGTAAAGTTTTGTAGGTAGTAGTTGCAAATTGAAAACATTAGTTGTGTCGTCTTTTCTTGGACACTATAGCAAGTAAGTACGATACTATCTTTCAAGAAAATAATGCATAATGAATTCTAAGGATGAGACCGTCTTCATCTCTTTCAGAAGAATTTAAAAAATTTGCCAAAAACAAAATTGACTGTATTTCTTGTTTCTGTACGCAAACCGTCTCGTAGAAATATTGTAACCGGCTGTTGCAAAGTAGAAACGTTTCTGTTGCGCTAAAATTTTAAGCAAAAGTACATTAAGGTTGTGCGACCACGTTCGTCTGCATTACAGCGGAGTTTGGATCATCCCTAGCGTTTAACAGTTTAAAACAGGTTAATTTCTTGTTCAAGTGTCGTCAACAAATTTGGATGATTTTTAAATTCCACCTTAAAATTGTTAAATTAAAACATGTCACTATCAGTACAATGATTTAAGTTTTAGTTTTATAAACATTTGTCGTTTCGTTAAGTAAACCGGCTAGTAAGATTTTGTAGACGGTTGTTGCAAATAAGAAACCTTGTTCTGGCACTTACATTTAAAACAAAAGCATATAGAGATGCAATTATTTATCTTAGTAGCAAGTGCGTAATAAACTATTGATCTGTTCGCATAGTAGTTTTCGTAAGTAGGCTACGTTGCAAAGTTTTGTAGGTAGTAGTTAAACATCAGTTGTGTCGTCTTTTCTTGGACACTATAGCAAGTAAGTACGATACTATCTATCAAGAAAATAATGCATAATGAATTCTAAGGATGAGACCGTCTACATCTCCTTCAGCAGAATTTAAAAAATTTACCAAAAACAAAATTGACTGTTTTTCTTGTTTCTGTACGTAAACCGTCTCGTAGAAATATTGTAACCGGCTGTTGCAAAGTAGAAACATTTTTGTGTTGAGCTAAAATTTTAAGCAAAAGTACATTAAGGTTGTGCGACCACGTTCGCCTGCATGACAGCGGAGTTTGGATCATCCCCAGCGTTTAACAGTTTAAAACAGGTTAATTTCTTGTTCAATTGTCGTCAACAAATTTAGATGATTATTAAATTCTACCTTAAAATTGTTAAATTAAAACATGTCCCTATCAGTACAATGATTTAAGTTTTAGTTTTATATTCATTTGTCGTTTCGTTAAGTAAACCGGCTAGTAAGATTTTGTAGACGGTTGTTGCAAATAAGAAACCTTGTTCTGGCACTTACATTTAAAACAAAAGCATATAGAGATGCAATTATTTATCTTAGTAGCAAGTGCGTAATAAACTATTGATCTGTTCGCATAGTAGTTTTCGTAAGTAGGCTACGTTGCAAAGTTTTGTAGGTAGTAGTTAAACATCAGTTGTGTCGTCTTTTCTTGGACACTATAGCAAGTAAGTACGATACTATCTATCAAGAAAATAATGCATAATGAATTCTAAGGATGAGACCGTCTTCATCTCCTTCAGAAGAATTTAAAAAATTTACCAAAAACCAAATTGACTGTATTTCTTGTTTCTGTACGCAAACCGTCTCGTAGAAATATTGTAACCGGCTGTTGCAAAGTAGAAACGTTTCTGTTGCGCTAAAATTTTAAGCAAAAGTACATTAAGGTTGTGCGACCACGTTCGTCTGCATGACAGCGGAGTTTGGGTCATCCCCAGCGTTTAGCAGTTTAAAACAGGTTAATTTCTTGTTCAATTGTCGTCAACAAATTTAGATGATTATTAAATTCCACCTTAAAATTGTTAAACTAAAACATGTCACTATCAGTACAATGATTTAAGTTTTAGTTTTATATACATTTGTCGTTTCGTTAAGTAAATCGGCTAGTAAGATTTTGTAGACGGTTGTTGCAAATAAGAAACCTTGTTCTGGCACTTACATTTAAAACAAAAGCATATAGAGATGCAATTATTTATCTTAGTAGCAAGTGCGTAATAAACTATTGATCTGTTCGCATAGTAGTTTTCGTAAGTAGGCTACGTTGCAAAGTTTTGTAGGTAGTAGTTAAACATCAGTTGTGTCGTCTTTTCTTGGACACTATAGCAAGTAAGTACGATACTATCTATCAAGAAAATAATGCATAATGAATTCTAAGGATGAGACCGTCTTCATCTCTTTCAGAAGAATTTAAAAAATTTGCCAAAAACAAAATTGACTGTATTTCTTGTTTCTGTACGCAAACCGTCTCGTAGAAATATTGTAACCGGCTGTTGCAAAGTAGAAACGTTTCTGTTGCGCTAAAATTGTAAGCAAAAGTACATTAAGGTTGTGCGACCACGTTCGTCTGCATTACAGCGGAGTTTGGATCATCCCTAGCGTTTAACAGTTGAAAACAGGTTAATTTCTTGTTCAAGTGTCGTCAACAAATTTGGATGATTTTTAAATTCCACCTTAAAATTGTTAAATTAAAACATGTCACTATCAGTACAATGATTTAAGTTTTAGTTTTATAAACATTTGTCGTTTCGTTAAGTAAACCGGCTAGTAAGATTTTGTAGACGGTTGTTGCAAATAAGAAACCTTGTTCTGGCACTTACATTTAAAACAAAAGCATATAGAGATGCAATTATTTATCTTAGTAGCAAGTGCGTAATAAACTATTGATCTGTTCGCATAGTAGTTTTCGTAAGTAGGCTACGTTGCAAAGTTTTGTAGGTAGTAGTTAAACATCAGTTGTGTCGTCTTTTCTTGGACACTATAGCAAGTAAGTACGATACTATCTATCAAGAAAATAATGCATAATGAATTCTAAGGATGAGACCGTCTACATCTCCTTCAGCAGAATTTAAAAAATTTACCAAAAACAAAATTGACTGTTTTTCTTGTTTCTGTACGTAAACCGTCTCGTAGAAATATTGTAACCGGCTGTTGCAAAGTAGAAACATTTTTGTGTTGAGCTAAAATTTTAAGCAAAAGTACATTAAGGTTGTGCGACCACGTTCGCCTGCATGACAGCGGAGTTTGGATCATCCCCAGCGTTTAACAGTTTAAAACAGGTTAATTTCTTGTTCAATTGTCGTCAACAAATTTAGATGATTATTAAATTCTACCTTAAAATTGTTAAATTAAAACATGTCCCTATCAGTACAATGATTTAAGTTTTAGTTTTATATTCATTTGTCGTTTCGTTAAGTAAACCGGCTAGTAAGATTTTGTAGACGGTTGTTGCAAATAAGAAACCTTGTTCTGGCACTTACATTTAAAACAAAAGCATATAGAGATGCAATTATTTATCTTAGTAGCAAGTGCGTAATAAACTATTGATCTGTTCGCATAGTAGTTTTCGTAAGTAGGCTACGTTGCAAAGTTTTGTAGGTAGTAGTTAAACATCAGTTGTGTCGTCTTTTCTTGGACACTATAGCAAGTGAGTACGATACTATCTATCAAGAAAATAATGCATAATGAATTCTAAGGATGAGACCGTCTTCATCTCCTTCAGAAGAATTTAAAAAATTTACCAAAAACCAAATTGACTGTATTTCTTGTTTCTGTACGTAAACCGTCTCGTAGAAATATTGTAACCGGCTATTGCAAAGTAGAAACGTTTCTGTTGCGCTAAAATTTTAAGCAAAAGTACATTAAGGTTGTGCGACCACGTTCGTCTGCATGACAGCGGAGTTTGGGTCATCCCCAGCGTTTAGCAGTTTAAAACAGGTTAATTTCTTGTTCAATTGTCGTCAACAAATTTAGATGATTATTAAATTCCACCTTAAAATTGTTAAACTAAAACATGTCACTATCAGTACAATGATTTAAGTTTTAGTTTTATATACATTTGTCGTTTCGTTAAGTAAATCGGCTAGTAAGATTTTGTAGACGGTTGTTGCAAATAAGAAACCTTGTTCTGGCACTTACATTTAAAACAAAAGCATATAGAGATGCAATTATTTATCTTAGTAGCAAGTGCGTTTGGCGTTTAGAGTTTTTTTTTTAAGGGGGACAAGGGTCGGAAAATCGATGTTTACTTTTTCTGATACTACAACTTATAGGAAATATTGTCAGAAAATTTTAAGTCATTAGGAGCAAAACTTTTCGAGTTATAGACAATTGAATCTCCCGGCGCTCGGTCTCCCTCGATCGTCATTACCCTCGGTGCGGCAATTAGTTTATAACAGCTGCACTCTTTTGTTTTTCTCTTTTTAATTTCTATAGGCATGAATAGATTATACCTGCTTTTAAAAGGGTCTTTTTGAATCGACAATTCTATGTAAGTTTTTCTCAAAACTTTTTTTTAAGCTGGTAGTCAAAATTTCTGGAAAACCTTTGGATCGATTTCGCCTAAACTTTGCACACTTCTTTTACATACTAAATACTCAGATCTGAATGAAGGATTTTCTTTCAATTACAACTTAGCAAAAGGAGCAATTTTTGGCAAAAACCAGAGATTTTTATAGCACCTTTTTCAAAAACTCAAAAATGAATATTTTGTTAATCCCTTCATTCAAATCCAAGATAAACTTCTGTATTAAGAAATCTTTTTTTTTTTATAATTTCAAATGAAGCTATCATGAGCTATCCTGCCTACCGCATGGAAACTTTTTTTTTTGAGGTGACTCGTTTCTCACCACTACCATTGGCTTAATTTTCAATATTTTTTTATGAAAATTTATCAGAATGTTACTAGAATAATGCTTAATAATGTACAAAAATTATAAAAATATTAAAAAATAAGGTAAAACGAAAAAAAAAATTCACAAAAAATATGCTTTTTTTGTAGCTCGGACCCTTTTAAAAACGGCCTTCAACAAGGTACGATTAATTAATCGATCTTCAACCTCTAAACAAAGTATCTTGTTGTGTCACTTGACCATGCCTAGCATACGCACATATGTAAGTTCGGGTCGAAAATCGAGTTCATTAACTCAAATTCTAATGTGGTTTCTATAAGATTAAGTGATATAACGATGAGCGGAAGCTGAAGATCAATTTTAAGAGTTGAAAACAATTCTTTCTAGAAAGCCTTTTTCTGGAGCCTCTAATCACATCAAAAGGAATTGGCAAACATTTATAATAGCAGGTCAACACACAAATCTACAGTTGCTTGTTGTAATGGGTTCAGATACTTTGGGATTTGGCTAGATCAATATCTGTATTTCAACAAAGAGAGTCTGAGTACATAATATTATATTCTAATAAGCAATAACTTTGACCAACAACTTGGTCTTCACGGTTATCTCAATAATTATTACGAGAGGGTGTGCCTTTACGTCTTTGGAGGCGTTGGACTATTTAGATATACTCGTAAAAGTCGTAATCCACAAATTCGACGTCCACACGAACTAATTTACAAATTATTAAAATTTCTAATGCGGTTATTTTCAAGTCCTCAAAAGCTAATGTAGAGGAAATCTAAAACAATATCAGCGCTAGAACTATTCGGATAAGGGTAAATGAAACAAATTTGTTTGGCATAACCCTTAGTAAAGTTCCTTTTTTAAGACCCAGAAATGTAAAACAAAGGCTCCACTTTGCTAAAAACCACTCAGAATGGACTGGAATACAGGGCATCAACTCTGAACGGACGGAACTAAAATTAATTTAAAAGGTAAGACATTTTTTAGATGGCCACCCCAGGTGTGGGTAGTCTAATGATATGAGGATGTTTTTCATGGCATGGAGTAGGGCCTTTGCGCGGCACAGAGGGAGCAATGACAGTAGATGCTTACAATGGTATTCTTCAAAATACTATGCAGCCCTACGCCGAATACGAAATGCCTTTAATTTTAACATTACAACAAGACAACAAGTCCTGGTATGGACTACCGGTAGTCTAACCGCCAACAAGACCTATGACCGGCAACTTGTGACTGATCAAATCGTAGCAACCTTCGGTAGCGTCATCTGAAAACGTTTACGATGAGACCAGTACTTTGCTCTGCCCCCGTTTAATATTAGAAAACGTCATTGATGGACGAAGCCTTGAAATTGGGCTTGGGCCCCCTAAAAGGACCAACGAGCTTCAGGTTGAAGTCATCACTAAAAATCGATTTTAAAGATGCATACAAAAGCATTCATCGTCAAGAGCGCCACATGATAGCCGAATTAGGGATTTAGCCAAAACTGGTCCAGGAGTTAGTTGGGAAGCTCACGGTGTTGCATACAATGTAAAAATGCAATGATATGCGCTGTCATGTGATTTCCGTGAATTAAGTACTGGAGCAGAAAGTGCGCATGGCAGTTACGAGTATTAAAATGAAAAATACTATTTTCTATAGGTGCGTCCCGATGTTGGAATACGGAATCGACTGCGGCATCATTCTTCATTGACATCGAGGCAATTGAAGAAAATACTCGAATGATTGGATTGTTGTGAACGGGGATAAGACCAAATACTGAAATGGCGCGAGAACTGCACAATCATTTGTTTGCTATACATGAGTGGTGCATCCGGCTTTAACATAAGATTCGCAGTGTTGGACGATGTATGAAAAATAAAAAGAAAACGAGTAACAAGAGATGAAAATGTTGGAGATGTCAGCGGATGAAACAAAACGCGATTAAATAGAAAGTGCGAGTAATTCGCGAATGTCTCTCTATTAAGGAAGCAATAGCAGGAAAAGCCTCGTTATACCAAATCAAATGGTATTACCATGTTCAACAGCGGTCGCAGGAAAGATCCGTAAAGCAACAAGAACGGAGCGTACTAATCCAATCCCACAAATCTTGATATGAGTATGAAATATAGTTGTCACTCAGGGTTTCCACAAGATGGAACAATACAACGAAGTCATTACTATTGAACTTAACCTTAAAACTAAAGCATGGCGGTGTTCCGCGAACTCACCTGTATTTCTCCGGCCATGTCACCAGTCGCCAGATAAGTTCCATCGTAGCTAAAGTGTGTCTCAACTACTGTGTCTTTATGACCTTCAATTTCATGAATCATTTCCCCAGTTTGTGTATTCCACACAAACGCTCTGTCGTCGCCACCACCAGTGACAGCCCAATCTTTGCTCGGGTGCAAAGAACACGAGAACACCGCTGCGGTATGCTGTCGGAATGTGAGTATTGCGTCATCTTGAACCGGTGTCCGCGATTCTAACCAGTCCTCATCATTTTCCTCGTCACCTTCTTCTTGCAAGCGAGCTTCTAATTCCTCCAATGAAACTGCAAATATGGAAATGTAATCTGAGCAGTTCCCGAAGATGACAATGAAAATGTAGCAACACCTACCCTCTTCGAATTCTTCATCCTCTGGAGCAAAAAAGAGTTCTTCACCTTCATCTTCCTCAATGTCCTGAATACGTGGAGGAGTATTTTCACGCATTTTTGTTGATTATGTTAAGAAAATGTACAAACTCGTGCCGCACGATGCCACACGGAAAATAAAATGACAGATGTCACGAAGCCAAAATTGCCAAACTGACAAAAACAGCGTTCAATGAACGAAAAATTTGTAACAGATTAGTAGTAGTAGATTAGTGGATTATGTGATTTAATAAAATTTTTAGTTAATATTGAGCGAACTGTTTTATTTGCGCTAACTGACAATGGAAACATTGTCTCACACTATACTGTTGCTTTTAATGAGTTTTGACTAATTGTCATGGAGTCTACGTTATATAAAACAGAAGAGTATGAACTTTATTCTCAGAATATTTAATGGTTTCAGAAGATCACTGACGTGAGAATAACGTGGGGTTTTGCGCAATGAACGTATTATTTTCGGCGGAGTACTTAATGACTCAAGCGCAGAACCTGTGTGAAGGTATAATTTTTATCGAATGCGAATATCTTTCTAAGTCTTGTTCATCTTTTTGCTTTAAAATTAACAAGAAATTGATACTCGTATTTGGTTCTTTTCTGCTTTTCATTATCGCGCTTTGACAAAAGAAAGGTAAAGGATAAAAAACAAAGTAATTAAATAATAAAGATCTTCACTGGACCAATTAATGGTAAATGAACACTATTCCATCTATCTCCTTCAAATTTGAGGAATTTATTTCCAACTTCAAACCACCAATAAAGGTAAAAAGCTGTGGTTATAGAGGTCAATTAAGTCAATTAACCATTCAGAATTATCTTGATAGATCGCCGGAAAGAGATTAGTCCCAATGATGAAGTCATAACGGTCCTGGAAAAGGATAAAGGAGGTGAAAGTCGTGTAAAGCAAAACAATTGGCGGTGGGCCCAAAGGAACAAAGTTTTTAGAACAGAGTAGAATGCTGAGGCGCTCTGGCAAATTTCTTGTAAGGTGTAAAAATATAACAGTACTCCAATGTTATGGGACGGTTGGGGACCCAATGCCGATGATATAAGAGGTTTTCCTTTTCAGAGCTCCACCTGAAGGATTACTTAGTCTCAATGTAATACTTGTGTAGCTTATTGTTATTGACATTGCAGAATATTTGAACTTATGCATGACTTAAATCGAGCGTGAAAAGATAGATATTGTATTAATATGATCAGTCTGTATTCCTGCTTAACTGTCATGTGACACCCATTTGAGTTTGTGCCAGATATTTTTTTCGAAATGGGCACCTCCTTCATGGAGCTTCATGTTGTAGAGTTCGATATTATAAAAAATAAATACAATAGATTCGATGTTTTAGGATTTGTATGCTCAACTCACGATTGCGCCGTAAATACCGATACATATGTACGTAAGTATCACAAGGGCGATGTCTATGTTTGATCATGCGGTAAGGATTATGTTGTTTATTAAAATTCATTGAGAGGTTAAACCGTATTATCGTTGCTGTTAGGATGTGCAGACGATCTCGACATCCTTGGTCGCTCCCAGCGCGCCATCATAAGGTCTCAGTGGAAGTGTTGTGGCTCAAGTGTTAGTTAGTGTTACCTTTCAAATCGGATGGTTCGGGGTTTAATACCAGCCTCGCCCGAAAGACATTCTTTTTTCAAGGCAACTAAAATCTCGAGAAATGAATGGTTGCCTAAAATACAAGTCCAGTTACATAAATAATTTAGTTTCCCCATTAAACGTTGGATCCCACCGATATGGAGCCAAATAATCACTGAGCCCAAACATCTTTCTCTCGAGTGTTAAGTTGTTTAAAAAAAAATTAATTCCTGAAATCCACCGTCGAAAGAAATCCCACTGCTACGGTAAGGGAACTCGTAAGGGAACTCGTAAGGGTACTCAACCTATGCCATATGTCAAATATGGGAAAAGTCATGAGCTTGGGAAAATGGGTACCACACAATCAAGAACCATGGGTTCCTTAACGTCACCACCAATGGTTTAGTCTAGAAGACAGACCAGCACAACATCCTAGAAGTAGACTTCTCTCGTTCAATGTGTTACTGTCTGTATGGTGGTATGCTGAGGGAATAATACATCCAGCCTATCACCGCAGAAGTCTACTGTCAAGAACTGGGCAGATTAAAGTCGACACTAGAGCAGAAACGGCCAGGTCTGGTTAATCGAAGGGGTGTTCTATTCCATTAGAGTAGCGTTCACCCTCATACAGCTAGAACCACCTGTACACAGTTACAGGAGTTCGGCTGAGAAAAAATGGTGCATCCGCCTTATTATATATATTCAGCAGCTTCAAATTTCTACTAGTTCCGAAGTCTGCAAAAATTCCTTGATGGAAAGAATTTTAGATCTCGGGATGATGTCCAAGAGACTCTTGAGGTATTTTTTTCGTAAAGCCACACAATTTTTTCAGTGACGGCATTAAAAAGGTGCCTGAGAGTTGAGCAGAAGTGTTGTCTAATAAAGAAAATTACATTGACGTTAAAACATTAAAAAGACATTCAAAAATCGCGTAATACTTATGTTACCACCTGATAACCCAAATGGTGATTCGTCGAAGACTTTCTCCTGGAAATCTACTTCTATTTCGGTTTGGCGAAACAAATCGACTCGAAACTCTTAACTCAGAAGACGAAATGCATGCTCTGGAAAATATTGGTTGAGAACTCTAAGAGGTGTATCAAAATATGGATGTACTCGAGAAAGCTAAAACAAGTCAGCAAGACTGGCTCGGCAATTTAGCTAAGTTTTGTAAGAAACAAAGCAGCCTGCTACTGTTTTTGAGTTTAGATATCATATATGGCACATTTAAGGTTTTTTCTTGAGGTCGATGTTGGTGCACATACATACTCGTATGTATGTATATGTATATATATGGTGGTTGAAAGACCCTTGACCAGATTCCTAGTGGGTTTATCAGGAGTTTCCCAGCTTATACTTTAATCATAAATTTTATAATTAAAAGTTGTGTATGGAACATGAAATCGGATACCGTGTTGTTGATTTCTAGCTCAAGAAGATTCAAGAGAATCAAATTAGACGACCTGATTACATATTGTTCTCTGCAAAAGGGTCTTACCGCATTGTAAAATACAGTCCCACATTTTTAAGAAGAAGATGTAGTGGATAAGTTCGCATACGATGCCGAGACATGCTAATCTTGGAAAACGTGAATGTTGGTTCCAGATCCTATGAATTATGGTTGGGTGCAAGGAAAGGCGTCCATATTTTTCCTCTTTGATTTGGGAGCTTATTTTTTTTTTTGTATCTAGAATCAGTCCCGGATATTTGAAATGGTGTGTGAGGACACACCACCCAGGGACGTAGTTTAAAGCGCTTTGCACACGTTCACACATGTTACCTTGTTTTTTTTTTTTTTAAAGAACTTAACACTCAAGTGGGTATTAATACACTTAAAATGCCTGAGCACGTGTTAAGTTTTTAAGGAAAATGGGACAGAGAGAGAAAGAAAGATTTTTGGGCTCAGTGGTTATTTCGCTCCATGGGTGGCATCCAACATTTAATGGGGAGACTAAATTATTAGTGTAATTGGACTTGTTGTTGTATTAGAGGCAATCATTCGTGAATTAAGTTGCCTGAGAAAAAGAATGTCTTTCGGACGAGGCTGGGATTCGAACACAGAACCTTCCGATTTGGAAGCCAACACACTACCACTTGAGCCACGGCCACCTTCATCGATACCAATTATTACTGCCTTCTCATCATATCTTATGCTTAACGATGAAAGAAAAACTGCTCAGCCTGGCTGCTAGAAGACAATAGAACTTTATTACGCATTGTTGAATAAAAACATTCTTTTGATTTCAATTGCTTTTCCATAACCTGTTGGATATTCAATTCATCTGCGGGGTATTGCATTGGTGATTAAACCATAGCCGATGTTGTGAAAAGCTCCCTCAATATCGATAAGAGTATGAAATATTGAAACTGAAACCAAATAGCTAGAGACACCTTCGGTCTATTGGCCTTTGCGTTACGCATAATAATTGTTATATGCATGTTACTTTCAAGAATATCAGTTTTATGAATATCGGCAATTTTTCCACTGCTTAGAGTAAAACGATGTCAAGTAAATCGCGCGATAGGATAAGAACCATGCATACTTTTGTCAAGCAAATTTCCGATATTTTTGCTTGATTAAAGCTTGCTCTAATAATCTTTCAGGATGAGAGAATATAGAGTCGAGTACATTTTAAATGAAGGAAGACCCTTTCTTACCTTGAGCTCTTGAATGCTTTAAATGAGCTGAATCTCGCAGATACGGTAGAAATCATGTTAGACAATCACAAACATGTTAGACAATTATTGCAAAACTTCGAATTTGTCTCATGACCTAATCAAAGGCAGTTTTCTCAAGGATTTTAACAGCCGCATAGAAAAAGTGAACGTATCAGGCTGAGCAAATTATTGTCGTGCCAGAGTAGAAATGCTTAAGAACTTTGATCGCATTAAGCTCTAACATGAAGAGGCACTTAAAATTAAAATAAGTAGAAGTAAAATGATCAGTTGGTTCAGTTTAGGGAAGCTAGATGAATAATAGAACAACATTCTCAAGCTTTAGTTAGACTAGATGTAGTCATGGCAATGAATGAAGGCACACAAAAGTAGATTCATCACAAATAGTATTGATTAAGTAAACTTGCGTAGAACATTGGGAAGGGGTAACCTTTCATTGCAAGTTCAATCAATTCGCTACCCCCAATGAGCAGTTAGTGTTTGTGAAGATAAAACACCCCACTGCAAAAAACAGATCAAAGACTATATGATAAATTCATAAGACAACCTCATGAATCGCAAAACAGATTATATTGTAATATCTAGTCTCAGTCACCATACTTTTTATATAGAACCTTTAGCTAGAACTCTTAACTTTCTATTATGTAACGTAGGTTAAGCAAAAACTGTTAAATATCGGAAATACCGTGAGGATGTATGCCACTTTCAAGCAGTGAAACTCATTCTTAGAAAAGTTTGTTTAAACATATTCGGAGTACGCTCACTTTAGTTAGTGGATACGCATACTCAACGGTGACATAGACTTGGTAACATAACGGATTTTGAATTTTTAAAACTGAACTTACAAATTAGTAAATTTTAATAATAGACATAAACATTATGTTAAAAGAAAGTCTGGTCAGATAAATCGCAAAGATTAAAAACTGATTTCAGAAAGATAGATAGATATATTTGTTATTTTCCATAATATAACTTACATTTGTCATTGCACATTTTACATTTAGCGATTTACTACAGATTTGATACATTTGTTACCTTACTACTAAAAAAGGAAAAGGTTTTGATACAAAAGGAGACAAATACTCGTAAGTATAAAGAGTACAAGCGGAGGATAGTTGCAAATGGCAAATAAAAATAAAATTGCTTGAACGTGATTTTCCTCATCCCTATCCCCATACCTTATATAACATATATACATGCCCAACATGTGTTTTCTGGTCAAACACATTCTAACTACTTACTTCCCACAACTTTGCTCTTATACGGAACATGTTTTTTTGTATGATCTTCGCATCAACATACGTAGCTTTCTGACAAATATGCATCAAAAAACAAATATGAGGCGAACTACGAATAAGAAAAGCTAAATGTGAGACAAACTACAACACTCGGTGTAATAGGCAATGCATTCTTCATACAAAGTGTACGCCGTTTTTGCCTAAGCCATATTCCAACGGTTTTATAGCATAAACGCAAGGTTTGCAAGGGTGAAGTTCATCTACTTCTGCAAAGGTGAATGCTATTGAGTTTAATGTGAATTGAGTTCCGTAATTTAATTACTTTAAACAAGCAAAATTTAATTTTAGTTCCGTAGGTTTTATTTAGAGTGTATTAAAATAAACATAGTTAAATTCGTTAAGAGATGAGTGAAGAAACCGATAGTTTTATTTCGGATTGCTCGGAGCCGGGAAACATCACACCGAAAAAGAAAGCCGGCTAACGAAATACAATACCAATTGGGGAAAAAATTATAATTGGCTGTGCAAAGCGGATAATGAGTATCGAGCTTTTTGTAGACTACCCGTATGTATTTACAAAAGACTTTAGTATTTCTCATGGTGGACTTAATGATGCAAAGAAGCACTCAAAAACAAGTACTCATTCAAAGATCGCCAGTTCTCGCGCTGCAAAAAATATATCCAGCTATTTCCAGGCGCTTAGTACATCAATTTGTACTCGTGATCATGATGACGTTATGCTCAAAACATCAGCAGTAGAAATTAATTCAGTATACCACACTGTAAAATATTCGTTAAGATACAATAGTATCGATTGTTTCCAAAAATGACTGACATGTACGCCGATTCAAAAATAAGAAAGAACGTTAAATGTGGTAGCACGAAGAGTGAAGCAATAGTGTGTCAAGTTTTGGATAAAGAAGCCTTGAAAGTAGCAAAACAAAGCTTAAGTGAAGATTTTTTTTTTCAATTCCTAGGGATGCGAGCAATAATGCTAATGCTAAATTAGCTGAAAATGCTAATGTAAACCTTGGTTCAAATCATTCTGTTTACACAAACCCTATTAACAAAAACGGAAAAATACTGAAAGCCAATTGTTTAATCCAAATCTTGCACAACATGAGCAAATTTGCCTGTGATAGATTAGAGATCGATGTAGAAACTATCATTTCAATTTCTCACATTCCGCTAAAACGTCGTGCAGAATTAATTGAAATGTTTGAAAGTTCGGAAATGGAGTGGGTTGAATTATTGCGTCACATCAATACAAGACTTTTGTCTCTCTGTCCCTCCGTTGAAAGAATGATCAAGGTTTGGGCTGCCTTGAAAAGTTACTATAATAAGCCGGGATTATATGCGAAAGCTATTGAAAAAGTATATCATTCAGATGAAGAGGAGACAAAAATTCTAGCCTACTTTCGTTAATAATATTATACATAATTTGTTTTGGTACATTAATGAAAGAGTCTCAGGGAAATGATATTGCCATAAGAGAAATGCATGACTCATTATGCCATTAGGTTGCTTCAAAGCAAAAGGATTCGGTTTCCTGACCAAACAGACATTAAAGAAATTGACTGAATCGGAGAAAACCAACGCTATCGCAGACCTCAACAATTTTTACACAAACTGTCAAACACATATAAGCAAACGCTTTGATTCTTCAGATGAAAATATTTAAGCTATCCTTAGATTCATAAATCTAAAAAATGAAATTAGTTTTGAGATAATTGAGAATGCTGTATCCATATTAAATTTGTCAGATGATGTTTCTATGGACAACTTATATGAAGAATATAATCTGTTGAAGTCATTCTTGGATGCAGTAGTAGAAAATCGTAAAGATAGCGCGGCACAAAAATGGCACCAGCTCTTCAAACAGTTTCCAAAAAATGATTGCAAGAATATGTTTAAGCTTGCTGCTTTCGTATTAAGTGTGCCAATGGCAAACTGCTTTCCCGAACGCGTTTTTTTCCAAATGAATTTCAAATGGTCAGATGTCAGAAATAATTGTTCCGTGAATTTAATAAAGCTGAACTACTTATCCAATTCAATTTTGAACTTTCCTGTACAGAGTTTTTCAACTTCATTTAAAACAAAAAGGAAATTTTAAAAGAAGTTATAACTTCAGATAAATATAAATAATATAAGTTATTCGCACACAATGTATTACATAATTGTTTTTCTTATAAAAAAATATCTATTTGTTTCATCACTTAAAGCTAAATTTTAATTGCCAATATTTCTATGTCCTACTACTAAAAGGTTTATATGAAGAAATGTCTATTTGTCTAATCATTTAAAGCAATTTTAATAGCACAAAATGTCTATGTCTCATTATTTAAAGCTTAACATAAATCTTAAATAAAAGTACACTATTGACTCATTATGTTTTTTCTGTCTATATTTAGGGTTTTTGTATGTCCCGCTTTCCACATAAAAATCCCGCTTGTTTTACTTAAAATAATTTCAAAATCCCGATTTGCTCGAAAAAAATTCTGGCAACGCTGGTCTAGATTACAGAAACGTACATAATTATATTAATATACACATAAGAAAGTATAGAAATAAATAAATTAATAACAAAAAAGAACAAAAAATTGTTAAGTAAATATATACATTATGAATGTATACATAAATAAATAAATAAATAAATAAATAAATAAGTAAATATTTAACTAAATAAGTAAATAAATAAATAAATAAACAAACAAATAAATAAATAAATAAAGAAACAAATAGACATGTATATAAATAAGTAAATAAACAAATAAATAGAAAGTTATATTACCTTTATTTTTAAATATAAATACTGTTTACGAGAGGATTGTCAGGAAAAGAATATCGAGTGATGAATCTTTAGTTTAACTTGTAAATACGTTCGCTTATCAGTTCAACATCCGCCCTTTCTCACTATTAATTTTTATTTTCCATTTACTGTAAAACTTTCCTAATGTCTTACTAGCATCTACTCGTATAAGTGATGTTAAGAGCGAAGGTATGCGATGTGTAAATTGCAGTATAAGATTGCAGCGTAAAAATCTGGCAGACTAGGAAAGTCAGATGTAAATATATTATATAAGGTAAGACCCAATATTGACTCTTGTGGGACGCCCATGTTCAAATTAGTGGACTTAGATAAACAGGTATTAACATGGACTATAAAACTACGACTTGACAGAAAACTTTAGCCAATTTTAATTAGATACAATAGATAGCTAAAGTTAATAATTTTATATACATAAATATTGGGCCGTTATGCCAGAATGTGTCGAACGCCTTCTCTACATCAGGTAGGATCATACCAGTTGATTTCCCTTGTGACAGATTTGATTTAACATGGTTAGATATTCTAAGATGCGATGCATTATGAAATTGCCTAAGTCCAAACTGAATGTTAGGGAATACATAATTATCATTACTAAACTCTAGAATATGATTTTTTTATTACCTTTTCCAAGATTTTGCTTAGGCTGCTGAGTAAATTTATTGGTTTATAACTGGTGACAGACTCTGTAGGCTTTCCAACTTTTAATATAGGGACAACTTTAGCCGTTTTCTATTTTTGCGGGAACTATTGCAATTTCAGACACGCGTTAACTAGAAAAGTTAAATGTCTTAAACCCAAAAAGATAAATGCTTCAGATAATTGTTTCTTATTCCACCTAACCCACCCGTCTTATTAACTTTAAGGGATTTTATAATGTTTGTAACAGTGGTTACAGAAACAAAGGCGTTTGTTGGGGTGTTGCAAATATTGTTGTTAAAAGTCGCAATTTTTTGTTCAACCAAGGTGTTGGTTTCATTATTTCCTAAATTCTAAGATAAAGAATGACTCTTACAGAAAAATTCAGAGAGAGAATCTGCTTTCTTTTTGCCAGTAAAAATATAGGCATTATCACTTCTGAAAAAGGCTTACAGTTTTTGTCTAAAGATTCTAGTTTTTGATTCCATTTGTGGTTACGAAACTGTAGAATAAGTTTTTTGATCAAAATGTTTAAGTAATGGAGCTGTAATTTGAGATTAGGCTGACGGTATCTTTGCCAATTGCGTCTTATAGTATTACGAATTTTTATGTGTTCAAGGATATAATTTGGAAGCTGAACTGGAGAATTACATCTTGTTATTTTTGGAACATCATTATCTTTGCTTGAAACTGAATCCAAATTTCCTGTAATACTTCTTAGCCCCGGATTAATATTTGAACTAAATCTACGCCAGTTTGCATTTTTAAAATCATAGGACAAGGGTTTGTTAATCTTTAAACAGAATAGTGATCAGAATATAGATCATTGACAGCAACGGGTTGAGACAGTAAACTCACACGATTGGTAATAAAAACGTCAAGAACACAAGGACTTTTACGCAGATCTTCGGGTACATAGGTAGGGTTTGGGGAAATAAGGATGGAATACACTGAATAAGATACGATAAGTCCGTGACTTTTGGAATAAAACACAGATTTTTTGATAAAAAAATAATTTTATTTTTCAACGTAGTCTCCCTTGAGCTCTATACACTTTGTCCAACGCTTCTCCAATTTTTTATCCCTTCCAAAAAAAATGATTTGTCGAGGTCCTCAAAATAGGCCTTTGTTTGCGAGATGACTTCATCATTGGAGTCAAATCTTTTTCCACCAAGCCATTTCTTCAGGTTTGGGAACAAGAAGTAGTCGCTCGGAGCCAAATCTGGAGAATAGGGTGGATGAGGGAGCAATTCATAGCCCAATTCATGGATTTTTGCCATGGCAACTGCACATGTGTGCACCCTTGCATTGGCTTGGTGGAAAAGAACTTTTTTCTTGGCCAAATGAGGTCGGTTTTTTTTCAAATCGTCATTGAATCGGTCCAATAAGTTGGCGTAATATTCCCCATTGATTGTTCTTCCCTTTTGAAGGTAGTCAATGTGGATTATCCCGCGTGCATCCCAAAAAACAGTCGCCATAACTTTATTGGCTGACAAACCCACCTTGGCCTTCTTTGGCGCCGATTCACCCTTAGAAACCCACTGTT
Source organism: Volucella bombylans (assembly GCA_949129095.1). Classification (NCBI taxonomy): domain Eukaryota; kingdom Metazoa; phylum Arthropoda; class Insecta; order Diptera; family Syrphidae; genus Volucella; species Volucella bombylans. The sequence continues at coordinate 43,831,602 of OX422142.1, read as the reverse complement.
TTGACTGTTGTTTGTTCTCTGGTGTGTTGTGATGGATCCATGTTTCGTCCACGGTTACAAAACGGCGCAAAAACTCCTCCATATTGCGATTAAACAACGCCAAACCTTCCTGTGAAGTTGTTACACGATTGCGTTTGTGGTCGACTGTGAGCAAACGCGGCACCCATCTTGCGGAAAGCTTTCTCATGCCCAAGTGACACGAGTCAACTGACAGATGCCTGTTGACAGGAGCAGTGTTGCTGTTTCAGTAAAGAGGTCAGAAATTCAAAAAGTCACGGACTTATTGACCCGCCCTCGTAACATACTAGAAAGTATATTACTCCATGTATTTGCGCGTATACATGTCACGATGACGACAGTTAAAATCACCAGCAAGAATTACATCATCGCCTGTTAATAGAAGGCAACGCAGGTTCTCTTGACAGTCGTTCGCAGATCTCCAAAGAGAACAGACGTGTATCGGCTTTTCGTAGTGAAAAAGATAACAATTCAGTTTTATTTTCATATACACAATTATCGCAGATTGATAAGTTGACTCGATAGCCAAGCGGGTAGCGGCGTCGGTCATTAAATCGTGGGACGCGAGTTCGATCCCAGGCCAAACTCGAAAGTTTTTTTTTTTTTATTTGTCACAAATTGCGTAAATAAATAGAGTGTTATCAAAACAAAACCGTTCAGGAAATCACGTGATGGATGGTGGAGAGCGTTCCGCTCTTCCCATAACGGGAGTTGTAAAAGGCAACAATGGTGTTGCCGGTGCAGTGGCGAAAGTGCAGAAAGCGAAAGAACGGAGTCTGCCGTTCTTCCTGGTGCAGCTCAGTCCCGAAAGCCGTCTGGATAGTCTAAGGAGTATCAATGTCCTAGACTACCAGGTGGTTCACTGGGAAAAACTAAAAAGGAGCGAACGCGTTATACAGTTCCGAGGAGTGTGCTCTGGGTGTTGACGGAGCATCCGATAGGTCGCAGCTCTCGTGCGTATTATGTGGGAACGTGGGACACACCGCAAACAATCGGGGTTGTCCTAAGTTTACCGACATTAAAAAAGCAAAATTGGCGCGGCAGCAGAAGGTGGAGGTCAAACGTTCACCTGTGAGGTTTCAAACACCAGCCGTCACGCCCCAAATTTCCTACGCCCAAATGGCGTCAGGTAGGGGGGCTACGGTACAGCAATCGACTGTTGCTTCTCCGGCGCCAACGCCGAGAACAACGGAAGCTGCACCTAACATGCTGGCCATCTTGCTCGCAATCCAAGGGCAGATGGCGCAGCTGCAAAAGCAGGTTCAAGAACAGGCCAAGCGGGTAGACCAGATCTACGCGCTGCTGCCGGGCCTAACGCAACACATGTCGTAATGGGTACGCACATGGTGGAGCAAACTTTGAAGGTCCTTGCGGTGAATGTTAATTCACTAATTAGGATCGAACGAAGAGCCGCGATGTTTAAATTGCTGCAAGACCAAACTCCTGATGTGCTTTTCGCTAGTGAAACCAAGCTAACCGATAAGCATAAACTGGAGTACAATAATTATATTGTTAGAAGAAGAAATCGGCCCAGATCCAAACGTGGAGGCGGTGTCGCGATCTTCATTAAAGAAGGTATAAAATTTCACAGAGTGTACAAGGGCGTGTTGCGCAGGTTCCGGGTGTTGGAGGCAGTCGTCGTTTACATCCCGCTCCGCAGTGGAAAGCGGCTGTACTTGGTCTCTGTTTATGCACCTGAGGCTTTACAATCCACCCTATTCATTACAGAGCTCGAGACGCTTTTTCGACTTCTGAGGCTGGAATCGGGGGAGAATTATTTTATAATCGGCGGGGATTTCATCGCTAGACACAGAGATTGGGGGAATAATTTGCCAAATACTAGAGGGAACCTACTACTCGATTGGTGGGGTCAGCACGATGTCATGTACAGACTCGGTCTTAAAGCGACGGATAACCCGTCGTTTCCCAGAGGTGGGTCTTATTTGGATCTACTGCTGCACGACGAACGTATACGACTGACAGGTACGAATTTACAAACGCTAAACTGTCTGCGCACATTCGTGTATGACAGCGACCATTGCGGTTTTAGCACCGAAATTACAGTTCCCAACGAAATTGCGGAATTGGAGGAGTTTGTCCAAAGATATTCTTATAATTACAGTAAGACTCGATGGACACGCTCCGCTCCACCCACCGTTCAATAGGAATTTGTCAAACGAGGAGATCGACAATTACCTAAAACAAATGGACGAGACAATTAATCAAACTATGGACACTACAATACCGCGGTATCGACGTACAACTAACGAAGACCTGTTCCGCAATCTTACTATTGACGCACTGCACCGACAGAAAAGTAGACTTCTGACAAGACTCAAAAACTTGTAGAGACAGTTAACTGACAGACAAGACCCGGAGATTAGGACACTGAAGTCGTCGATTAAAAATGTGCAAACGTTAATAAAAGAGAATTACAGAATTGCTGTTAGTTCATATTGGAACAACAAGGTTCGGGCTGTAAACACCAGCAACCCGAATATGTTTCCGTAAATAAATAAACTATTTCGGAGAAAAAATCAAATCGACCTTAAGTGTCTTAAAATAGCCCGTACAACAGACAACGAACGGTTACTGACAATAGCAGGTATTGATCCAAATGAAGCCGCTGATGATGACAACTTTTTTGTGATCGAGGATCCACAGGAGAAGGTTGAGGCCGTAGGGGCGAATTTCCGGGAAGTATACAAGGCCACTGCTACCATTGGCCTTAATAACGACCTGGACAATCGCGTCTTGGTGCACGACTTCTGCATTCGAAATGAAATAGGGAACTGGCGATCCGAGGGCTCTAGTTTCACCCGGTTTAGCGATGAAAATATGGCAAATAACGTCATTGCCAGAGAGGGTGGCCTACCCCCGTTCATTTCGAAGGAAGGACTCCATGAGATCTTCGACACAATCAGAGTTAAGAAATCAGTGGAGACCGATGGTATTCCGAATATCGTGCTTCGACATCTTCCTCTAGAAGCGGTGGACATCTACACCACCCTGTTTAATAATGCAATGAATAATGCACATTATCCAGCGCATTAGAAAACGGCGGTGGTTCAACCTATCCCCAAAAAGGGAAAGGATATATCCAATCCGGCGAATCTCCGGTCGATAAGTCTCCTTCCGAATATCAGTAAGGTTTTTGAAAAAGTAAAACAATTCGGTTTTAAGGCGGGACATGATATCTCACATGCCGAGTCTAAACTGGTGTCCGATATCCAATGGAACAAAGGCAAGAAACAGTGCACTGGTGCCTGCCTTGTTGACTTGGAGATGTCCTTGGACACCGTATGGTTAGAGGGTCTTTTCTATAAGCTGACTAGGCTGGGGATCAGTAAATCACTATTGTACATTCTTTTAATATGCTAACTAACAGACAGTTCATCGTGAAGAATGGTGATGTCACTTCTGTTGGAATATTTCAAATTAAAAATGGTCTTCAGCAAGGCGCGGTCAATTCGCCGATCCTATTTAACATTTATACAAGCGACTTGATAGGTTCACTTCCCCATACTATTGCGTACGCAGACGATTTGGTAGCGTACAGAACAGGTCCAAAAATCGAGGTCATTAATACTCTCTTGCAGCGTGACTTCGATAAGATAAGACGATTTTGCGATGACTGGAAGTTGAAAATCAACTTTCAGAAGTCGGAAACCATTCTCTGTAGGACGCCGTTGTATGGAGCCTCTAGGGATACCAGAACAAATTGGCGAAAGTTCTCTATCATTGGACAGCGCGGACAACCTCTTGCCTGTCGAAATGTAGTCAGATACCTTGGAATCTGGCTAGATCAGTTTCTGTATTTTGGCAAAAGTGTAGATGCTGCTCTGGCCAGAGCTAAAGGTGCTTTTGCCCTTACAAAGAGACTGTTTTATAGCAGCCAACTCGATGCGAGGTTAAAGGTAATCTGCTACATGGCCCTTATCGGACCCATGCTGGTATTTGGTTGTCCCCTGTGGTTCAATGTACGAGCAAGCTTAATGGAAAAGATTCGGGTGTTTGAGAGGGCTTGCCTTAGGGCGTTTCTTCGCTTGTGCAGAACACCAGAGTCGGAGTACAAGAAATTTTATCCTAATGAGGTCCTTTACAACAGGGCGAACCTAATACGAGTGGACAACTTCGTAATTAAGCTGACTCGAAGGCACATTGCAAGAGCAATGACCTCTACGAATAACCTGATATCTGGGGCTTACTTCCCCAATTACCTTTACCGCGAGAGTGTGCGCTTTGACGGCTTCGTTCCACCGGAAGCATTCCTCTACCTTGATCAGATAGGGTCCAGGATAGATCAGCGGTGCCGTTAATCTTCCATGTCGCTCGGACAGCTGGGGACAGGCGACTCAACTACAACAGAGACGTCGCACACGGCAGTGTGGATCGCCTCAGGTTCAGTAGGGCGGTGAGGAATCGCGATAAGAGGGATGTCGTTCGGCAGCACCAGCATTTCTGGTGGTTGAATGATGGGGAAGATGTTTCGTCGTCGTTTTCGTCAATTACGGACCAGCCTCACTAATGAGGCAGAGCTGACCAATTTATTTGCATTTAAGAAACATATACATATATCAGTGTATACAAAGGTGTATACTGATATATGTATATGATTATGTATAATGTATATGTGTGTTTATGTGTGTATTGTGCATTTAGGTTAGGTAGGCTAAGGTTTATTTTAAGTTAGATACTAAGTTTTTTATAAAAAATAAATGTCCATATGCTAAGTTTTTGTAAACAAATTTTTTTCTTAGCTTTAAATATAGGAAATAAGTATTTATAAATAAAATGTAACTGCAGTCGAAAGACATAGATATAAGTATTCAGAGTAGCTTAGAGTGCCTGTGTGGGGCCAGTAAGTTAGTATAAGATTGTTAAGTAATTGTAAGCTAGCATTTAAGCATTTTTTGTTAGAATGTAAGAGTTAGTGTTAAGAAAATAAAATGCATTTAAAACTGAAAGGTCCCTTTTGAAGAGAATTTTATTTTCGACCGATGAACTTGCGCCAGGAAAATATACGTAGTGGATTTTAACTGTTCTATTATTTTATTTGAGTTCCATACACACATTTTCCATAAGATGAGTTCGAATGACTGGTAGCAGCAATCTTGAACTGATCTACGAACAAGGATAGCAACTCCTCCTCCCATTGTGTTAATTCTGTCAACACGATTACATTTGTAGACAGAGTTAGATAAATTATTACTATTTGATTTAAGGCCAGTTTTAGTAATAAGGCCGATATCAATATTAGTATTAGATAAAAAGTTCAAAAATTCAATTATTTTGCTGTTAATACCTCTAGCATTCCAATTAATAATTCTTAGATTAGTATTAGTCATATTTTCTCTTCATGTGAGGCCGTTTTGCAGCGATTTCGGCTTTCAATCGCTCCAATAATGCACAGTAATACTCGCTGTTGATGGTTTTTCCTTTTTCGATGTAGTCCACGAAGAGTATGCCATGAAAATCCCAGAAAACCGACGCCATAACCTTTCCGACACATCGAGCCTCCCTCGGCCGCTTAGGAGCACTCGTGCCGGCTTCAGTCCATTGCGGGGCACTCATTTTGTTCTCTGGTGTGTAATAGTGGATCCGAGATTCATCAACAGTTACCAATCGACGCCAAAAGTCCGCCCGATTTCGCATCAGCAAGTCCAAACACTCCTTCGAAGTGCTCTCGCGTTTGTGTTTTTGGTTAGGAGTGAGCATGCGCGGCACCCAGCGGCAGGATAACTTTTTCATACGCAGAATTGGGCACTATTCTGGCGTGTGCGCTCAGTACTAATCTTTGTGGTATCTGCTAGTTCGCGCACCTTCACTTTCCGGTCAGCCAACACCATTTCATGTATTTTTTTGACATTGTCCTCTATAACCGCATCGGAGGGCCTGCCGCTGCGGACTTCATCGGTAGTGGAGTTGCGGCCACCACGAAACTCTCGAAACCAATATTTGACGGTGTAATCTGACGGAGCATTAGCCCCATAATATTAATACAACTTTTCTTTTGTTTCCTTCGCCGTTTTGCCTCTCAAAAAATAATGTTTTATGAGAGAACGAAAATCGTTTTTGTCCATACTCAACATGTTGCCAAACACGTCAACAACAATCAGCTGTCAAAACAAAACTAAAGACAGTATCGCACTGAAATTTGGCATGTCTGCCTAAATATGAACGGACTTCAAGGCACCATAACCTTTTTTTGCAGTAGCAGCGCATTCTGGCGGTCAAGGAGGTTACTTTTCACCCCATAGTATAATCTCCGCATATTCCAAAATGTTTGTACCAATAACGAATTTAATAGTTGGCTTTAGTATTAGTATGGAGTTAAATTTTAATGTAGAGAAAGTCATGTCTTAGTCCGCTTTTACACGTCGAATGTTTTAAAAGATTCAAATGAGTGCAAAAGAGAGGGATAATGAAACGAAAAATACCCAATTAACCAAATTCGCACTGTATGTGGGTAGGATTTTCATTGCATCTTTTTGACATTTCTTTTTCTCCTTCTTCTTTCTTTTTCGTATTTGCTTCATTACTTCTTTCGCTGTTGTTACGAGCACAAAATTTCAATATAGCGGATGCATTTAAATGGACCAAAGAATTAACAAGCGGGCTCATTTTCAATTATGAAGCACTGAGCGCCAAAGATGAAATGAAAGAGTTAACAGCTTGACAGCTAACATGAAAAACCAAATATGGGGAAAAGGCTCGTGTAGAAATGTTCACATCACTGAATGACAGTTCAAAAGAAAATAACCAAAACATGCGCATTACACTCATGCGCTGTGTAAAAGCGGACTAAGTTTTTAAATATGACATTAAAGAGCAGAGTGACTAATTTCATACTAAGGAAAATACTGAAAGGGATTTGATTTGATATCTAAATACTAAAATTATGCATAAACTGCTAATTGAATTTAGTTGAAATTGTATAAGTGCTATTTAACTCTCCTGGATTTGAAATTGCTTTACTTATTGCTTTAATTTATTGAAATATATTGCAGTAAAAACTGGTTAAAATGTGTTTTTCGTAAACTAAAATGCAAGAAATAAAGCGCCTAATTTGCGTACACTTATTTTTGAATACAGGACAATGAAAAAAAATGTTAATAACAAGAATAATTCGTAGCTAATCCTAGAAAATGTGCATAAAATTATAAGTGCATAGTCAATGAAAAGTTTAAAAACGAAAGTATGATTTTTTCGTAAAAATTTCGTTATTTAAACATTAAAAAACGCATATTCCTTATCAAAACATTTAAAATTGTGTAGATTTATCGATAAATTAAAAGAAGCACGCAATAGTTTAACGCGTTTTCTAATTATCGTATGCTCAGATTCAAAAAACGTTGCTTCGAGAAAAACATATTTAAAATGTCTGTGTATACGAGTATATACTATACTATAATTCTATAAAACGATGTGCATGTGTGGATTACATATCACTACATATCATCACTATCAGCGTTAAACAGTTTTTTTTTTCAAAATCTGGCCTGACAATTTTTCTCACCGTGGCCAAACATTTGGCAATTATAGCATTGAGTGAGTTTACCTTTCAATTTTCTTTGTAAACTCCAACTTATATGTGTATAGAACAATGATCGGTAGTTTTCCTTAAGCTCCGCTAATTTGACAGAACCATTTTCTAGTGACTATCTGGTGTCATAATATCAACGGAGTGATGGTTTTTTTACAATTATCTTAAATTCAACACATCTTATGCCACGTGTACAAAGTTCATTTTTAAGAGTGTCAACTTCAATATTTTCTAGCCCAAATAAGACCACTTTAAATAGTTTTACACTCTTAACGTCAAGCGAAAAATATTGGCAATTCCGTTGCTTTAAAGAGTGTAACACTTCTCTATATGACTCTAACGATTCACAGGCAATTTTGATACCGCTAGAAAGTTGTTTAATAGAGTAGTCACTGATTTTAGATGATTTCATCAAAATATGTACAAACTCAAGATTTTTGTGTAATAGTTTGATGGTGGGAAGATGAATATTTTGTTTAGGGTCATTATCCGCGCCGATAACAATATCACTCGAGTCAATGTCGTCCATATCACTGTCTGGATGGCATTGAAGTGGACTCCAATAATTTGAGGACATATCGATATCCTCAGGGTCGAGAGATCTAACGTGTTTAATAAGTCTAAGTTTCACTTATTGTATAGGAAAAAAGATAATACTCGAGACCGTCGACTTTGAAAGCTCGCAGAGAACTGATGTTTTCAGGAGGAAATTGTATATTTTATATTTTTTTATGAAATAAAATAACTAACTAACTGAGCGAGCCAATCGTCCATATAATTTATTCTACTTCAAAGAGCTTAATAGATAGGCTGTTGGTTCTAGTTCAGAAATAATGATTACTACCATCGCAACTAAAGTTTTAATCATGCTTCAAAGCAGAGGAAAGGAAGTGCACCTTGCTGAGTGCACATAGTGCGTTGCGGTCGGTGGTCAAATAACAATACCATCTGTCGTAAAAGCAGGGCGAAACCAATTGAGATAATAATACTCCATAAGGTCCTGCACTCGGTCGGAGATAGCAGAGGGTCACATGATTTCTCAAACTCCGTCTTTGACATACACGATGACGCCTTTGACATACTTGTACATGATGACGACGGCGTCAGATCTTGTCCGTATCGAGGTACAATTTGGGTATCTAAGGAGACTTGCTCTTAAACAAAGCATGGTACCGCAGGACGTTAGGAACTTTAAGTAGTTCGTTGTTGTTGTACTTTTGTTGTAGTTGTACTTTTGTTGTAGTTGTACTTTTGTTGTAGTTGTACTTTTGTTGTAGTTGTACTTTTGTTGTAGTTGTAATTTTGTTGTAGTTGTAGTTGTACTTTTGTTGTAGTTGTACTTTTGTTGTAGTTGTATAACTTCACTTTTATTATTCTTGATGATTACCAGCGACGTGCTTAGATAATATAAAACAGAGGCAAACAAGAACTGAAGTAGAAAATGATATCATATCTTATATATCCTAAAGCAGAGGCCCAAAATATATCCTCTTTCAATGTTTAAAACAATCCGGTGAAACCAAGTCATGAAAATTGAAAGTTTTTTATGTCTGGGGAACATGTTATCAGTTAATAGTGGCACCGAAACGGTTTGAAACTAAGAAATCGGTTAATGCAAGCTTACTTTTAGAATGCTTTCTCATACATATTTTTATATCACAAATTTGTATTTTGTTTACAAATATTAAGCTAAGACTGTTCCATTCGAAAATCAAATCAGTACTATGCCCATGTATATGAATACGTAGAACATTTGAGGTAACCAACACTGGCATTTAAATGCTTACGGATTCTGAACAGTGATATCCGGGATACGTGAGCAGGATATTTTAGCCGAAACGAATCTCAAGAGAACAACTCTAATGGAAAACGCACGTTTTCGTTTTAATGAATATATCTCACTATATGTTGGTAAAATGGCTCAATTACAAAATATTCCTTGCAATAGATACCCTCACCTAATCAGGCTGAAGAGTGGGACACGTGAAAATGTGGTTCACGGTTTTCAACAGCAGATTTCTGTGAAGGCCTTGAATTTCCAATTTCACATCTTAAAAGAAGTAGTAAATTCATCTGAACGATGTACTGAAGAATTGTCTGTGTGGTAATGTTTGACCTTAACCCTATCCACATCTATTAGTGCAGGCAAATAAAAATTTTCAGGTACAACCTCTGTCAATTTGTGCGTTTGTTCACTTTTGGAAAAAGAAACTTCATAAATGCGTGGCTAATTGGTTATGCCCACAGTGCGTTTCATCAAAAAACAAAGTATCAAGAGTTTTCAAAAACTCTGTGCACATAACAAAATACCATGACTGATAGTTTCTTTGTTTTACCTCTCCGCAACTCACACTTGTATCCCCTTCCCCCTTTCCAATCGTAAAATTTGAAGGAAATGCATAAAGCATTTGTCGTTTGAATGTACAAGTATCTCAACCGGTTTTTATGTAATTTTTTTTGGAAAAGAGTAAGTAAAAATAGCAGAGAAACGTTTGAATGCGTAAGAAAAATTATTAATATAATTTTTTTACTCGTTTGTGAGAACTGCAAGTGGTGGTGGCACTTTGCCTTAGTTTACTTAATTTTTTGTAAAAAATTGGAAAACTATTAACGTGGCAAAAAAAGAAGTATGTACTCGTATGTACATAGCGTTTTTGTTGGCCAAAACGTGTTTTATATCGGTTAAGCATTAGTTTAGTATTCGTCAATAGCAAAGCTATGAAATGAGGATATCGATATTAATAAGATCAGAAAATGAAGGCTCCAACTAATGCTGTACTTACGTAATTTTCGTCACGCTCTGGAGTGGAGCTAGTCAGGTTGATATCAAGCTATCTCCGCGCACTTAGAAAAACGGTTACAGTTATTTTGGAAATTTGTAACTTTTTGTGAGTTCTACTGTGAGTTGTAACTAACGCATTTTGGTCGATAAAGTTGTATGATTATCTTTGCGTGATGCATGCCTTATCGACAGATAAACAGTCCTCCTTACCCAATTTCAAGCAATTTTCTATGATGAGCGCCTAGCTCAGTCAGGACAGAGTATTCAGATACCTTTCGGATAACATAGCCTTGCTTGCAAATAGCAGATCTTTATGCAGGTGATCCACAATTTTGTAACATGGATCGGATCGGATCCACAAAATAGTCGAGTGTCGTTAGATAGCAAGATCATTGTGGCCAATTTACATGTTCCAATCGTGAAATCTACTCGTATCTACCAAAAAATTCTGATTTTAATTCAATATATCGATGGTGTTGGTCGTGTGTATGGCATCTACCGGAACCACTAATCATCCACATGGATGTCACGTAAACTTGGAAACAAATATCCGTTAGCCATCTTTCTGACCGGTACTGTCTCAATTTCAATAACATAAGGCTAGATGATGCCACCAGCGTACAAACCACACACAGCAATTTTGCTTATTGATGTGTCCGTTGAGCAAATAGTGATCCTCATCGATGACAGCAACTTTCCCAAAAAAAATCGGGATCATCTTACAATTATTTTGTGCCCTTTTCATACTTGTACAAAGAATCAGCATCGACTGGTCGAAAGCTCAAAAAAAAACTTGATGGGATGTTGTGATTCAAGATCTATGAAGGGTAAATCTTTGATTTTCTAAAAGAGCTAAGATAACCAGGGATGCCTTCGACTGATATTCCAGTTAGGAACTCAGAAGAGGTCTTTGAAGTCTTTGGCCCAAATGCTACGAACCCAAAAGCCATTTGAACTTTTAAAGGAACCATGGTGTTTTCAAACTTCACTTCCTTCCTCCGGAATCGGTAGAGTCGGTTTTATGAAACAGGTATTGTTTCTATTAACGATTGCATTTTGATTGTTGGAGCTGTATTAAAGACTGCTGAAGTAAGTCAGTCAGTCCTATTCAAACAGATTAATTATATACCCCGTAAAAAGACAAATAATCAGCCTGTTTTTGTATCACTTGGACATATAAGATAAATCAATGCTTGCCATTTACTATTTAAAGATTATTTCATGTAAATGTAGACCACGGCTACGTTTTAAGTGGTCCATACGGTCCATAATGACACGTGTAATGTTGTTTTCCAAGGCAGCAATTGAAGCTGGTTTATCGGCATAGACAAATAATTTGACGTATCCCAATAAAAAATAGTCTAAAGGCGTCAAATCGCACGATCTAGCGGCCAATTCAACGGCCCAAAATGGGAGATAAATTACACACCGAACTCATTTCGCAATTGGTCCATCGATTCGGGTGCTGTTTGGCATGTAGCGCCGTCACACCAAACAGTGGATTTTTCCCGGTGCATTGGCAGCTCTTGTTGCCTGAGGTTGCTCATCGGACCAAATACGGCAGTTTAGTTTATTAACACATTCAACCAGAAATGAGCTTCGTCGCTGAAGACAATTTTTCGATAAAAAAAACGGATCTTAGTCCAGCTTTTCTAAGACAGGTCGTTCGGCTTCAGTTCTTGCACCAGCTGTATTTTGTAAGGTTTTAGATCAAGATAATTGCGTAAAATCTTCCACTTAGTCAAGTAACATAATCTCAATTGCTAAGAACGGCGACGAATGGACACGGTGTATCACGGTGACTTGATGTCCAATAGCGTGAAATTGGTGTGAAATTTGGTCACTATGGCTTCAATTGTTTGCTCAGTAGGTTGATTATGACGACCGTAAAATGGTCGAAATGCGCGAAAAACACAGAGCACGAATTTTGATAATACAATTCAATAATTTGTAAGCGCAGTTCGGCTGTAAATTTTTCCATGATGAAATGCAATGCTACCTGAGCATATTTGACTTTGACACATGTCACGAATCACGCGTGAGCTATTAAAAATAGAACACTGAAAAATTAAACAGCAAAAAATCACCCTTTAGAATTAATTATTATCATTAGAATTATTATTAACATCCACATTTTTAAATTAGCAATGTGAGGAAAACTGATTATATATATTTAAAGCAAAAGCTAATTTAGTTTCAGAAATATTAAAATTGTAGTAAGATCGGAAAAAAATTATAGAAACCAAATAGGAACACAAGTAAGGCAGTCTTAAATTTATTCATGTTTATCATTCTCTTCAGACGACAGGGAAAGAGTTCCACAGTTAAACAACTTGAACAAAAAATTGGCGCTCGAGTGTGGCATATGTAGACTTTGCTTGGACTAACAATAAACATTTTCGAGTTTGCAAGGAAACAATATACGGCAAAGACATCATTTTTCTTCTAGGATTTATCTTCTTCGGGCGGCAAGTAGGAGTACAAACAGGCACTTCATATGCAAGTATATTCATATATAATATCATATCGCACTATTTAAATTAGTTTTGCTTTGCGCAATGTTCAATCTTTGAGGACTTATGATTTGTAAACAAAAAAACTCGCTGCAATCGAAAATGTTAAAAATTATTCAGAAATACATAAATTGCCCAGAAATTCTATTTAGATACAAACTTAAAATAAACAAAATATTAATGCAAAATTGACAAGTAAATCTTTAAGCCCTTTGATCTACTTAAAAATGTTCTGCCCGAAAGCTCCGACTTGGCGGAACAATCTATTGGAGTTGGAATGATATTTAACCTGTATTGGCTTACACACCAAGCTGCGTGCATACACGAGTATTTAAGCTGGAATGGAATATCCAATTCCAATTCCAGTGCATTAGTTGGCTCGTCTCTCTTTTTCTCTCTCAAGCTCATAACTGGTAGATCAAGTTGAGATCATAATTCGAATACCTACTCAATATCCACGTTGCTGATGGAGCCGAAATCTCAAGCCATCTCAAGCTATCTCAGCAAGTTAACAGCATATCAATAGAGAAACAAAACCACACTCAGTGGTCGGTTGATTCGATTGTCAGCAAGTCAGCAAAAGTTTTTATTGTGTGCGAAGTTGCAATTCTATTAGCGTAGCTTAAGACGCCCAATTTTGCTGATGTATTTGTGTGTCACTTTATGTGTGTGGGATAATCAAAGAGGCCCATTGATCAGGGGGCTAACTAAAAAAGCCAACGGAAAGCCAATGAGTGCCAGTACCAGTTTGGAGTAAACACCGAAAGCTACACAGCACAGCACATCGCATCTATATCGATATTTACATCAACATAAACGCGGGTACGATCAGCTCTATCAGTCTAGATACAATACTTAAGATACTCGTATTTCATTTGAATTTATTTTTAATATATTTTCTTTGGATGCATCTTCTCCAAGCGTACTCGGACTAACCTAGTTTCTCGTAACAAAATGAACATTGTGTAGTTTCACTTTCTAGGCTACCAGTACTCCGGCATTGACGGTCGCACATAATTTTCCGTTTCGTAGAGGAAAATAATAAAGAAAAAAGGAAAAAACCATTACGCGATCATACGCAATGCTAACGCGACCTGTTACCTTTCTCTTTCTCTCTTTACCCAGTTTTTGATCGTTTTCTTAGTTATGTGCTTCTTGTTTTTGTCTATTTGTTCATTGGGTGTTGTTCCGTCAATGTTATTGTTGGATTACGGACGGCCGACGACGGTGTTATGCAATAGAAACGCGCGCGCAGGCTCTCTCACCATCACTTTCTGTGTCTTGAAGTGATCATTGGCACGATCAATAGATCGGTTTCTTTACACGAGTGCTCTACTGAATTCTGTTTTTGTTGTTTAACTTTTATTAAAAATACTACAAAGTATTATTAAAAAAAAAATTGAAAATTAGAAAAATTACATTTTCTTAAAATAATGTTTTTGTGTTGAATTTACAGTGTACTGCTGAGTGATTGTTCTGTTAAACGCATTGAGAAAAACCGTCAAAATTGGTCTGTTTTCAAGAAACTCGTTTAAGCTCAACGACTATAAGGTAAGTTCGGACTTTTGACCTGAATTATTTTTTCCCCGTGTGTATGTGTGTATGCACTTTGATACCAGCCTGTAATATAAACGCGTTTACTATTATAGAAGCCTGGAAGGTGCGAGGGAAAGCGTTTTTAACTCCGCAATGTGATTGTGAAGGTGATTTGTATTAGTGCTATCATGATCGACTTTCAAAATGCGCGCAGCGTACTCGTAGTATTCGAACTCTCAAGAGGTTACTTTGCTTGTATTTTTGTTTGCCGAAGGCCCTTTTTTTGAGGAGCATTTCAATATAGGGTGAGGCGATTTCAAATTTGTCCGCCAATTACATATTTTTCTAATAATATTGCAATGCAATAAAATGGTTGAATATCTTTGTGGACAAGTTTGCTTGAGGCATCAGATTTCAGTAAATGATGTCAGAAAACAAAACCAAGAAAGATTGTTTTTTCATGTTTTGCTATTGCCATTCTTTGTCTTCATAATCTTATCGTACTTTAGCCACTATTGCTGGTTCGAACGGAACTTTAGTAATAACAAAACGTGGAAGTGGTTTCAACCTGCTGTAAAGTATCTCACTGGAGCTGATTCTTCTTTTGCCAATCTTAGTTTTAATATGCTCGTCACCTTACATAATTTTTGCTGTTTGATGACTCCTAAGACCACTGATGAGCTTACCATTTTAGAAACCATCATCAATCGACGAAAGAGTTGTCTCTTGTGGAGAAAATATTTCCCGGTTCTAGTACTGCTACGGGAATATCAGCATGAATAATATAAGCACTTTGGAAAGTATTATAGTTTCTATGTTACCTTACGATGTGGAGTGATTTTGATATTACAGAGTTCACAGACAGAGAAGTTTTGAGAAATAGTGCCGGTTAATTTATCTCATATATTTCTCTAGAAACTGCCATTTACATATGTACGATAACCCGCTGCACAGCAATTTAGTCTAGATTTGTCTTGAAAGATCATGGTTTTGTGACTGGTTTTCCTCAGCCTCCTTCTTTTAAGAAAGAACAGTACATCCAGACAAAGAACTGTACCATTTTAGTCCTTTCATGTTCATTTTAATGGAATTTCTCAACTTTTACGACCTTGGCAAGTGTGACAACTCAAGAAAGCTATTTTTATGTTTTTTCTGCTAATGTGCAGCATAATAACCATTGATAAGCCGCTAAGAATATGTTTGACAGTTGCGTTCGCGAGAGGTCACGCGATCACAGGTGCTTTTGGACTAAACGCGTCAAAAAATTGGATGCGGTCACGTCATTTGACTAAAGCTGATTTTTGACATATGAGTATTTCATGTTATTATATATGGTAATATACCACTGCCAGACGGGCTCAAACCTGCATAAATATGAGGGTAGGTAACGTGATAGCAGCAAGGCTACTTTTTTTAAATATTGAATTGAGGTCTCCCTGAGTAATTATTCACAACTGCCAGACAAAAACCTCGGGTCTAACATCTTGCCAGACGCAACCGAAGATATTTTATCGATACTAAAATCATGTGGGAAAAAGGCATTTTATAGCAATTTTTCATCGAAACTATCAAAAAAATTAATTCTTATGGACTTCATCTTATAGGAAATTTAATTTCCAAAAAAAGGATTATATGTAAAATGTTCATACATCCAATAGTTTAGAAGATATTTTAAAAGAATCGGCAGCTCCGAAACAAATCCCTTGTTTTTTTTTTAGGAAGACATCGGTCTCAAATAAAAATGCATTGTATTTCTTCGTCGACCATAAAATAAAATAACTGTACTTCAAATAATTAACAATTTCATTTCATGAAATCAAATAAATCATTTTAAAGAACAAGATAGAAAGTGGATATATAAGAACTGCATGTACTATAATACCCGCGTTAAATTTCTAAATCATCGTCATCAGGTTAAGATACATCATCGCCTAAATATAATATAATTGAAGAGTTTTATTAGTTAGCATGGTATATATATTTGTTAGCAATAAGAGCTTTTTTATTATGATACATTATGTAAATACCTGAATTCTCGATTTAATCCTTCAAACCAGAAGGTTATATTGTAACGTCTTTAACCAGAGTAGGTAACTGAACACCATCGAACCAATTGAACTCATATCTGCTATTAGTTTCCACCCATCCATTTTGAATTGGCGATAAATTAGTTGGAGTTTTTAAATATGCATTTCTCCAAATATTAGAAATGTAATGCGAGCGTATGATTTACATGTCGGCAAATTTCCACAGTTAAAATTCCTAAACCCAATATGGAAATCATCATTGACGGTAATTGTGATATATGCCCTTGTAAATATTTCATATCTGGATTTATTGACATCATTTAAAAGGCGGATGTTTTACAAACGCCACACAAACTCTTTCAATATTTCGAAAGCTTTTTGCCTCGACCCTTCTACATCTAAATTACCAATTTCAGTAAATGCATTCTGATACTTTTCGGACTCCTTTAGTTTCTTAAAAGGTCTTTGTTTTCCTATTCTGTAAAAGGCAGCATTGCAATGGCAACCGGTTGTAGCATGAAATCCTGGTAAAAAGTTACACAAAGACTTTCCCAGAGTATAAAACAATTTTGATACATTTACAAATCGTTGCGAATTGCCAACGCCAACCTCCATCGAAATGTTCAAGGAGGTCCATAAATTTTCCATGTTACCTAACATGACAACAATAACTTCTGTATCTGAATATCTGATTAGAACACTCGCATCTTGATTGATGTTATAAAAACATGGTACATGATTTTGATGTCAGCTTCTTCAAGTTTTTCGCAAGATAAATTGTCTTCGACAGTTTTAATAACTTTTCCATTAACAGTTTTAAAGCAATAACATAAGTCGTAATTTAAGTATACAGTCTTTGTTCCTATAAATGGCGCCATATTATCACTAGCCCAATGGACTACTAAGAATTTAGCAATCGCTTTCTTGAATTTTATATTTTTCAGCTCCTTAACAAAATCAGTTAGACGTACTTGATCAGGCCCAGATATTACGTAGTTGTGATTTTCTAGGTTATCTCTCAGGAGATGCTCTCTATCTTTGATAGATGGTGAAAAATAACGATCGAGAATGATATCGATTCTGGACGCAGAGCACCTAATCGACATTTGTAAAATTGTTTTGGAGATGTTGCCAAATGTTCTTGGAACGTCCGTTAAAAGGTGTAGCATGAAAAAACCATCGATAATGAAAATGTCAATGTTCCGTTCTGCCTGACTGCTGTTTTGCCTCCGACAACTTCATGAGAACAGATTTGTCGGTTTTACAAATTGTTCCATCTAAATGGCACATTGATAAAGGATCAGGCGGCAACGGATAAGGTAAAACATTAAAAATATCTATATTTTGCTCCATTGAAATACATAAAAGTCGTCAGAATAGATCCCGTTGCATACGAATTTCTTGTACTTTTCCGGCAACTTTGACGTTTTTCTTTTTTCCTGCAGTAGAAAACGTTAATAATTCATTCCTTTCGATTGATGTTTAACAAAAAATCAGCAATAGGGGTTGGTGCTGCTGGTTCTGTTGCAATATTATACAAAAAATCATTGTTCAATCCTGGTGCGAAAGGATTTATATTTTGTTTAATGTAATGCATGAAATTGTTAAGTAGTGCGCAACTTTTTTCAACTCTACTTCTTTCCAAATCTGCTGCAACGTCTTGGCCATTATGCAATCCACATTCCTCGAACACGTGGGATATTATCGTTGATCATATGCTGTGACTTTCAGAACAACGTTCTTGGAAGGATATCGAATTGTTGATGGATGGTACAGTCTTTTCCTTGGTAACATATTTGCTCATTATTGCGGTAAAATTTTTATAGCATTTGGTATGGTAGCCATGGGATTCACTTGAACCAGATGGGAAGATAACATCACTGAATTTTAGGTTATTTCGTACACGAATTTCAAGAACATTAACACATTTTTTTAAATTACGAGTACCTACTGTAAATAAATTCAGCTTACGGTCAGAAGTATTGCAAAATACACAAATTGTGGTAAAAGAACTCATTTTACTAGGTTATTTCTATAGCGCCAAGAATGCCAAATTAATTTAATATTTAATAACGCTTACTACCAATCACCACACTAGATTGACAATGTAATTTCGGAAGGGCACTGCTACGCCGCTCTTATCACTTGAAACTTTTTTTCTTTTTTTTTATAATGAGCGCGCGCTCAAGGGGTTTGGGTACCCTTAATGTGATTGTACACAGCACGGGCAAAGGAAATTTAGGGAGGAAGGAAAGAGAGGTACCGATGTACATTGTTTTTAAATGTGTGCAAGTTATAACGACCAGGAAATACAGAGATAGGCAGGGCATTCCATAAGTGAGTTGTACGGCTTAGGAACGAATCGCGATATTTTAGAGTACGTCCGAAAATGGGCTTGAGGGTATACTGATGAGCATTCATAGCGAGACGGGTGTTAAGGTTGAAAGTTTGAATGGGCGGAATGCTACTGGCGATTTCAGTGGAGCACTGGTGGTGGAAATAGCGATAAAACAAAGTGAGACACGAGACATTTCGTCGGTGTTCGAGGGTGTCCATTGACTGACTGATATTAGTATCATCAATAAGTTTTATCATACGGTTTTGAATCCTATCTAGCAGGTGCAGAGATGTTTTAGGAGCACCTGACCAGATGTGGGAGTTGTACTCCAATTTTGGGCGGATGAATGCCTTATATATTGAGGCCAGATCAGAGGGGGTAAAATATTTCTTACATTGCTTGAGGAAACCTAGACGTTTCGCAGCATTTTTGGCGACATCAAATATGTGGTCATTCCAACGTAAGTTGTCGTGGACACACATACCGAGAATGGAAAGTTTTTCGGTTTCAACGATGCAAGTGCCATTCATGGATAATGGCTGGGTGTTTAAATTTCGCTTTAACGACAGCAGACAGCATTGTGTTTTGGAAGCATTAAATTCCACTCTGTTTATAGTTCCCCAATTGGTTATGCTGTTGATATCGGAATTTAATGAGCTTAGCATACGCTCCCGTTCTCGTACTACAGCCGCAAAGCAGGGCCGTGAGTCCGGGAACGAATATGAAAAGCAGAGAGTACTGTCATCAGCAAAGGAATATATTGGATTAGAAGTAGCATACAAGAGATCGTTAATGAAAATTAAAAAGAGTGTCGGTGACAGAACAGAGCCCTGGGGCACACCAGCATTTATTTTGTGAATATCAGACTTGAAACCGTCCAAGACAACTTGTATTGAACGTTCCGAAAGGTAATTTCTAATCCATTGAAGAAGAGAGTCGTCGATCTCAAATGCATTTTCGACAAAAGAGCCTGATGCCAAACTCTGTCAAATGCCTTAGAAAACTATCTTGCTTTCGCCAGATTGAAGTACGCTTTGGTTCCACTTTTCGGTGAGACATGCCATCAGATCACCAGTGGACCTGTTGCTACGAAAACCGTACTGCCGGTCATTGAGAAGTTTTCGTGTTTCGAGATATTTCATGAGCTGACGATTTATCAGTGTTTCCATGACCTTGGAAAGAAGGGACGTGCAATGGGTCTGTAGGAGGAGAGAGAAGATGATTCGCCTTTTTTAGGGACGGGCTGGTCAAATGCTGTTTTCCACCTGCTCGGGAAGAGTCCTAAAGAGTAGGATTGATAAAAAAGCTTACGCAGTGGTTTTTCCAGCGAGGAAGAACACCTCTTCAGAAGAAGGGGAGATATACCATCTGGACCAGCGGATTTATGTATGTTGAGATCTTTAAGTACTCTTGCTACTACACGAGTGCGAAAGTAGATTCGTCCCATTGCAGATTCGACGCACTCAAGTGTAGGCGGAGACAAAGCACAATCTGGGAGTGTAGAGCTGGCCGCAAAGTGTGCAGCAAGCAGATTGGCCTTATAGAAAGAGCTGACAGCTGGAATGTCATTGTAAATGAGCGTTGGGATGGAGGATGAGGCGGAATTTCTAATGTTTTTGACGAACGACCAAAACATTTTACTGCCTTTGGGACATTGCAGTATTTTTTGCCTCAGTTTTTGGTCGTATAGGAATTTCACACGATTAAGAAAGGCGTTGCAGTCATTTCTGGCTCGTTTGAACTTTTTTCGGTTTTCCTCTGTCGGGTTGGTCTTGTAGGGCCGAAAAAATATTTCTCTAACCCTGACGGCCTCTTTACAGCTCGAGTCGTACCATGCCTTTTCTTTTGGTTTGATACTCTTCATCCGAGTATCATTTGTTTTGCACAAAGCGTTTTTATTAAAATAGCACGTGTAGTGGCTTTAATTGATCACTTACAATCTAACCCAGTAGCAGTAAAAACTTTTGGCAAAAAAAAACATTCATGGCGAAATCCACTTGAGCCAAGAATCGCGGCTGTATGAAAATTTTACATACATGCTTTTTTATTGAAATTTAAATTACCTATAAGATGAAGTCCATAAGAATTGATTTTCTTTGATAGTTTCGATAAAAAATTGCTATAAAATGCCTTTTTCCCACATGATTTTAGTATCGATATTATATCTTCGGTTGCGTCTGGCAGGATGTTAGACCCGAGGTTTTTGTCTGGCAGTTGTGAATAATTACTCAGGGAGACCTCAATTAAATATTTAACAAAAAATAGTCTTGCTCCTATCACGTTAAATACCCTCATATTTATGCAGGTTTGAGCCCGTCTGGTACCCTTTCGGACCCGACTTAAGTGTCTGGCAGTGGTATATTACGATATATAATAACACGAACCACTCATATGTCAAAAATCAGCTTTGGTCAAATGACGTGACCGCATCCAATTTTTTGACGAGTTTATCCCTTCGCCCCTCTCAGAAGTACCACCAGACAACTGCCAGAATTAGATTTTCGTGAACATTTCTTCATGTCTAACAAAAAAAATTTGAAAAACGTTCACCAGCTCTTAGACTAATTGTTTTATTGCCGATTAAAGTCCTGCAATATCTCTCAAATAACATATTAAACAGAATTTGTTAAGCAACTTTAGCCTCTGTAGTTGTTGTAGAATATAGGTCATCTTTAAACGATCTGGTGCAGGTATTATTTAGGTTTTCAACGGCTTTTCATATATTCTGTCTTATTGTGAACTAATATAGCAATTTCGACTATTTTGAAACGCAATCAGTTTTTCTCGTATGTAACTGCTGAAGCAAAGTCATAACTTCATATCCGATACAGAATTGGGTCCATTGATGACCTGACTTGAACACTTTCAACAAACCCCATTTAATTTAAGTTAACTCGGACATTTTGAATTTCAGAAAGATGAATTTTTCACATTGTACTATTTTATTTTGATCACCCGATAGCCCACATATGAGGTGTTTCAGGCTTATCCATTATTTCCTGGACACCCTGTATATTCACCACTTCTCTAAAAACGAGAGCCCTTAATTCAACCTTGAGTATTTCTGTACGGTTGTATCCGTAAAATGTTGCTGTTTCATAAAGGCATTTGTTCCAATATAGTTTCATAGTTTAGTTTTAAGTTTTAAATGAATTTTATTATATTAATCATTAACTCTTACATACTAACAAAAAATGCTTAAATACTAGCTT
This sequence comes from Volucella bombylans, assembly GCA_949129095.1. NCBI lineage: Eukaryota > Metazoa > Arthropoda > Insecta > Diptera > Syrphidae > Volucella > Volucella bombylans. Next base: position 43,809,630 of record OX422142.1, on the reverse strand, counting down.
AAAATTACTTAACAATCTTATACTAACTTACTGGCCCCACACAGGCAATTCCTATATCTATGTCTTTCGACTTTATTTACATTTTACTTAGAACTATTTATTTTGATTACGGCTAAGAAAGAATATTTCTTAACAAAAAACTTAAAAATGTCCATATATTTTTTTATTTTTTATAAAAACTTAATATCTAACTTAAAATAAACCTAGTCTACCTAACCTACATACACAATACACACATACACACATATATACATTATACACAATAATATACATATATTAGTATACACCTTTGTATATACTAATATATGTATATGTTTCTTAGATGCCAAAATAAACCTATGTAAGCTGGCCATCGCTATTTACAAGCAAATAGACATTAATGAGGCTGGTCCGTACCACTGCCGAACGACATCACTCTTATCGCGGTTCCCCACCGCCCTACTGAACCTGAGACGATCCACACTGCCATGTGCAACGTCTCTGTTGTAGTTGAGTCGCCTGTCCCCACCTGTCCGAGCGACATGGAAGATTAACGGGACCGCTGATGTATCCTGGATCAACCCTTTCTGATCTAGGTAGAGGAATGCATCCGGTGGAATGAAGCCGTCAGAGCGCACACTCTCGTGGTAAAGGTAATTGGGGTATAAAGCCCCAGATATCAGGTTATTCGTCGAGGTCATTGTTCTTGCAATGTGCTTTCGAGTCAGCTTAATTACGAAGTTGTCCACTCGTATTAGGTTCGCCCTATTGTAAAGGATACAATTTTGTGTACTCTGACTCTGGTGTTCTGTACAAGCGAAGGCAAGGCCTCTCAAACACCTGAATCGTTTCCATTAAGCTTGCTCGTACATTGAACTACACGGGACACCCAAATACCAGCATGGGCCTGATAAGGGCCATGTAGCAGATTACCTTTACCCTCGCATCGAGTTGGCTGCTATAAAACAGTCTCTTTGTAAGGGCAAAAGCACCTTTAGCTCTGGCCAGAGCAGCATCTACATTTTTGCCAAAATACAGGAACTGATCTAGTCCGATTCCAAGGTATCTGACTACATTTCGACAGGCAAGAGGCTGCCAGTGTTGTCCAATGATCGAGAACTTACGCCAATTTTTTCTGGTATCCCTAGAGGCTCCAGACAACGGTGTCCTAAAGAGAATGGTTTCCGACTTTTGAAAGTTTTATCTTATCGAAGTCATGCTGTAAGAGAGTATTAATGACCTCGATTTTTGGACCTGTTCTGTACACTATCAAATCGTCTGCGTACGCAACATTATGGGGAAGTGAACCTATCAAGTCACTTGTATAAACGTTAAATAGGATCGGCGAATTGACCGCGCCTTGCTGAAGACCATTTTTAATTTGAAATATTCCAACAGAAGTCACATCGCCATTTTTCACGATGAACTGTCTGTTGGTTAGCATATTATAAAGAATGTACAAGAGAGGTTTGCTGATCCCCAGCCTAGTCAGCTTATAGAAAAGACCCTCTAACCATACGGTGTCGAAGGCCTTCTCCAAGTCAACAAGGTAGGCACCAGTGCACTGTTTCTTGCCTTTGTTCCATTGGATATCGGACACCAGTTTAGACGCGGCATGTGAGATATCATGTCCCGCCTTAAAACCGAATTGGTTATCCGGAACTATATGTTTGTCCTCAACCCACCTAGACAGAGCTCTATTGATTACTTTTTCAAAAACCTTACTGATATTCGGAAGGAGACTTATCGGATATATCCTTTCCCTTTTTGGGGACCACAGGGTGGTGTAAATGTCCGCCGCTTCTAGGGCAAGATGTCGAAGCACGATGTGCGGAATACCATCGGTCCCCACTGAAGTCTTAGCCCTGATTGTGTCGAAGATCTCATGGAGTCCTGCCTTCGAAATGAACGGGGGTAGGCCACCCTCTCTGGCAATGACGTTATTTGCCATATTTTCGTCGCTGAACTGGGTGAAACCAGAGCCCTCGGATCGCCAGTTCTCTGCTTCATTTCGAATGTAGAAATCGTGCACTAAGACGCGATTATCCAGGTCCTAATTAGGGCCAATGGTGTCAGTGGCCTTGAATACTTCCTGGAAAGTCGCCCCTATGGCCTCAACTTTCTCCTGTGGATCCTCGATTACAAAGAAGTCGTCATCATCAGCGGCCTTATTTGGATCGATACCTGCTATTGTCAGTAACCGTTCGTTGTCTGTTGTGCGCAGTATTTTAAGACACTGAAGGTCGTTTAATTTTTTCTCCGAAATAGTTTATTTATTTAATATAGTTTCATATTTGAAGTACTGATGTATGCTTTAAGATACGACTATACCATAGAAACAAGCAATAATATCGAGATTGTCTTCGTATTCCGGCAGCTAGACGTGTCATAAGTGTTGGATTGGATAGTGTCTTTCACATGTTTAGCTGTCCAATATACCATTTATTTCAGGACTAGATTGGAAAAACTCGTTATATACACCTTTAACAAATTTCACTGTGTATCGGATATTGTATCATATACAACTAATATAGCCATCACATGCGATATCTGTTGAATTTCCATATTTTCATATTTTACTCTTGGAAAGTTATCCTTGACGTTTAAATGCATACAGTCAAATTGTTTTAAGTAGCAGTAGTGGTATATTGCATATACTGTTCTGTTTAGTCGTGGTAGTAGTTCCTTAGACTCTGTCAGTTTCATGTCTACGAATGCCTTTAAGATCCAAGGTACACGTAATGTTTACCCCACTATATCTAACTACAAGATTGATAAATAGGAAGTAATATGAGCTAAAGTAAGAACTCATAACTCATTAAATACCACATGCGTTTTTTGGGGCTTATGACTCTTCACAGTCATAGAGACTAAATTCTAGGGTTGAACTGGTCAACCAAATTCCTCCTTCTTACTTTGCGCCCGGCCTAAATCGATGTCTTCACACTTTTCTGACCAGGTTGATGGCTCTGTACATGCTATAGAGTTCGTGTTTGTTAAAAACCAAGCTTCTGAACCATAGATCAGGACTGGCGTCTTACATAGGGTCTCTTTAGTCTTTATTAGCCAAGGCCAATAATGTTGCATTTTTCATTTTTAGGCCAAAGAAACTATAATTTGAGAGTGCAATCCTTCGTTTGTTTTCTGACAGTTATCGCAGTTAATAGACGAGCGGAATGGCATGGATTCCACAATGGACGCATAGTTTTTCGTAATTTTAAAATGCTCTTGATATCGCTCTTCTCTTTTTTATTCTTAGAGAGCACCGGTCTGGAGTCTTACAGTATTTTCAATTATCCTCATTTATAAAATATAATTAAAAGACTATATACCTATCTGTCTAAGAATTTGGCCATTTCTGCCATTTCGAGCTCAAATGTGGACACACAATAATACTTAAGACCATCTACAATGAACTTCAATGAATATCAGTGCCATGTATTTTTTAAAAAAAATATTTTTCGTTAAGGAAATTTAGTCTTTTAACCATAGCCAATGTCAGTCTATTGTCAGCTAGTGTTGATAAAGTTGGGACTTATGTTGCTTTAAAAACACTGCCTGACTATGCCAGTCTATTGTCAGTTAGTCTTGATAAAGTTGGGACTTACATATGTTGCTTTAAAGACACTTTAAATCAGTTTTTTTTCTATAATCAGGAAACGCGGCATCCTTTGTGCGACTGTGCTACCAACATTAAGGTAGTACAATGCTACTGTCAGTCAGGACAATGTGCATATTCTAGGTGAGGTAGACTATCAACAACCGCGAGCTCCTGTCCAGCAAATTTCAGTTCACCAAACGAACCTTAGAAACTAACTATGGACAAGGTAGTCCAAGTAGCTGAAGTAAGAGTTCATAGTCTGGCAGCTTATCACTCTAATAAGGATGACATCCTGCACCATGATACGTAGCGCTGAAAAAGCAATAATTTTGAGAAAAACACTCCTCTGCCTAATGCTGTCCATATGAACTCCCAATTAACACTGTTAAAAGACTTCTGGAAGTGAGAAAAACACCTCTAAGAGTGAAAACAAATAGGTGATGCACTTTTTTGTTTACGTATGTATATATGGTACAGGAATGGCATTGGAAAAAACCCCTTGTTCTTTTTGACGGTCTTGGTTGCGGTCTTAATCTATATTTTTCCAAGACGCGCTACGCATCCGGCAATTTTCTGCTTCGAAATGTTGCAATCTAGATGCTGTAACACCATCGCTAAATACCTCCTCCATTTCTTGAGATCTTTCTCATCCGATATCAACAAAATCTAAACTTATCACGGGGTATTGCTAAGCTGCGTTTCTCGATAAGCTCCTTGGTAATAGCCCAAATGTTCTTACGGACGTTTCATGCGACTGTTATGATTTTACTTAATTTTTTGTTTCTATACTGTTGTTGCGATTTAAACTTTGAGTGAAATACACTCCTTTATTCATCTAGAGATAATCATTTGCATGGTTTTTCTGTCCCTAACCAACAAACCCCTGATTTGTAGATTCAAAAATATCATTTACAGATCTTAAGTGGTCATAAACAGTTGCGCCCCCAGTTTGCTGATGGTTTCCATTCGTAAGCTGAGATGACCCCAAAGTCTGTTCGTATTGTACCCGGGAATACGATTAGTTAACTGTGAGTGCAGTTACTATTAACCAATGCAGATAGAATGGATACTTATTGTAATATGGTTGTGTTCCTATGCAATATCGCGTAGAATGCTGGTAGTTGCCTAAGCGCTATGTGATCTATTTGGTTAAATATTCAAAAAATGAGCCTCTGATGATTCGGCGAGGTGTACACTCAACAAGTGGCCAGCCACCATCACGTAGGTGTATGATGAACAATTAAAAGGCTGTTAGGCGTCTTTAGCAAAATTGTATAAAAGCATGTTGTGATCATCAGATTACAGATTATTGGGTATTTAAAATGATCTAACTTTTTATTGAGCAATGTTAAGATCAATCGGTTTGTCTTACTAATTCCTGCTATTTTTCCCTGTTTTCTGCGTGCTTGCTTCGGCGATCTCTAAGTTAATTATTGGACTCAGCGAATAATTCTTTGTTTCCATTTCCCATGAATCTTTCGCTGACTGCGAGAAAAAAGTTGTACGTACATATCTATGTTATACTCGTAAATGGCTTGCAATTACGAGTATGAGCGTTAAAGGGTATTGACCGCTGTGTGACCGGACGTATAGTGTTACCCATTCTTAAAAAGTTTCACTTTCAGAAAAACTACAACATAGTCTTATGTGTTTTATATGCAAATTAAATGGAATTTCTTTACTAAAATAAACCGAGGTTGAATTTCCATAGCGATTTTGCTTCTCAGTGGCAAAACTAATTATGAATGAGTGAAGTTTCTATATTGCGCTAGCTCTTCTTGTTGATCTTATTTCATTTTGAAAGTAAGCCGCTACAATAAAATGATTCTGATTGCAGTTTTATTTGATTAGATGAGAAGATTATATAAATTACCATGCTCGTCTTTAGCGAAATTGAAATATTTTCAATATACTTTTCAATATACATTTGAAGAATTAAAATCATTGCAAGTGATGGCGTGCCATACGCTATGAACAGATGTCCTTGTACCAGATTTACTGCATTTCGTCTGATCTTTTAAATTATCCAGATTAATTAGTCTGGTATCTATGAAAATTTGGTGCTGAAAACGAAGGTCCAGTACTTCTCCTAATCTCAAGGTGAATTTAATTTTTGACAATGGAGCGATTCGTGTTGTTTGTTGAAGACCTAAATCTGATTTTGCTGTCAAATTTCATTTTCGTATTACATTTGGAGGGATTTGTGGAAGATTACTTACTCATGTATTATATTTAATCGCTACAGGTCAGCATAGACGCAAGCCTCAATTACCAGCTCCTTGAGTTAAGTGAATTTTGCCTAACCACCTCCAACTGCCCACACCAACTTAGTTGAAGTCTTTTTCATTGTATCACGTCACCTAAGTCTTACTAACTTTAGTGTGATTTCCATTATGGATTCAAGAGTTTCCAAACCGAAGCGATAGTGCTATTTCGGTTGATAAAATCACATGCTTTTGGCTACGCAAATCTTGCCGATTTAATTGGCAGGATTCATCGGATTTTGGCGTATGAATTGAGTGCGTTCTCCATGTGGATACATTTTTCACAGCTCGTTTAGTTGATCTCTTCTATGCCGTGGGTTGCCTTGGCTCAATTGGTAGGGTATTGGTTTCGAGTCCCAACCGACCCTGAAAGAGATAAATTTTTTCAGTCAATTTAAATCACGTAAACTGAATAGTTGTTTAGCACACAACAAAGAAATGTTGGATACCATCTATGGAATGAAAAACCCACTGACCCTAAACATTACCCCAAACATTGTTCTTTCTCTCTCTCTATCAAATTTTCGCTACTCGTCCTTTTCGTGTGATGCAAGAAGCGTAGAACTACTCGGAATGTTCGAGCACTTAGATTACTCGGATGAATACTTGCGTGAATTTTTTTTTTTTTTTTTTATAATTTACGCGCGCCTAAGGGGTTGATACCCTTTTACTGTTGCCAGGGCGCGGGCGGAAAGATAGAAGGAGGAGAAAGGAAAATTGTTTTTGTAGTGGTTTGAAACTCAGGTGTGTTTGGTTTCTATGTTTGCTCTCCAGGGGTGGGAGTCCGAATAGGACGGAGAGTTTTTCTTCACTCAGAGTGATTCGAGATATAATTCCCAGTATTTTTTTCATTGCTTGAAACTCTTATAACAGCCAAATCTACGTGTCAGTGTTATGCCTTCACACGCAGAATTTTTTTGTCTGAGTTCCAATTATACAATGAAAAACTGATTTTTTTGCCATGGGCAGGATTCGAACCTGGACCCTCCGAGTGAGAAGCGTTTGCTACTACCACTACACCACGGCCACCCCAAACTTGCGTGAATGCAATTTCGTGTTGCTCGGCCTATGTTTTATAACTTTGTTGACAAAGTGTCCTCCTTTCTCAATCTGGAAGTAAAATCGTCAAATAAAATTTTTACGCGGGGCGTGCTTAAGATATTGTATGTGTGTAGTGTATTGTAGAAACAGTCGTAAGAGCAAACTTATCACTCTGTTATGATGTAAGTTCATAATATCAAGGTTTTAATGGCGAATTGAGTCTTGACAATGATTATAATTTCAGACTTCTGGTTTGAATCTTTCTCTTTTGCCCGGTATATATGTATATCCCCTCTATTGGGGTATAAGACCACCGAAAATTGTTTAAATGTTTGTTAAAGGTCCGAATGTTACATATGCTCATGTGCCTCCCATGTTTTCGTTTCTTTAAGTGTAAAAGTAAACCCTACCATCTCCCAAGCTTTTTTAAGTTGTATTATGCTAAGTTGGTGATCTCTGAACTGTTTTCTTTTTTGCACGGTGGGAAAATTACCCCCATGCACAAAATCCAAAATAGATAAAGTGTCCGACTAAACAGTCGGGTGCCAGTAGCCTCGCTAAGGTTATAACAGCCGTAGTTAGCCCTAGAGGTTTCTCTAGATACGGACACAACCAAGGAGCTCCCTTTAGACCAGGGTTCGGAATATATAGAAGCAGGCTTAGACTATTTCGAAAGCGGATGAAGAAGAAGTTGGCCATTTCGAGAAGAAAATACTGCATATGATTTTCGGTTCCGTTGGAGGAAATTCAACCACTGGGCTGTACTGCGAGGTCGAAACAAATTAGCTTTTCGTGATCTTTTTATTATAATCGGTAATCACGGCTGCTAGGAGTCATACTCGGACGTCATCACCGTCACCAACTGCTGAGGAGATTTTCTGCATTCTACCTCTCTCAACATTCCACCGCTTATTCCGCAGTTATACACTAACGCGAGTTAAACTAGTAGGGTTTAAATACATGTGTTATTGCGCCTTACTAACAACCAAATTAAGTATGCAGCTTAAGTATACTCGTAATCTCAAAATTTTCCAAAATGTTTGTACCAATAACGAATTTAATAGTCGGCTTTAGTGTTAGTATGGAGTTAAATTTTATTGTAGAGAAAGTCATCTCTAATTTTTTAAATATGACATTAAAGAACAGAGTGATGCCAATGTACTAATTTAATACTAACAAAAATACTGAAAAGGATTTGATTAGGTATCTAAAATACTAAAATTATGCTTAAACCGCTGTATTTAACTGTATAAGTGTTATTTAACTTTCATGAATTTGAAATTCCTTTATCTTCATTATAATTTATTGAAATATATTGCAGTAAAAACTGGTTAAAATGAGTTTTTCGTAAATGTTTTATTGAAGCAATAAACTAAAATGCAAAAATAAAGCGTCTAATTTCAAAATCGCATTAGTATTAGCATCTGTTTCTATATTTTCTTAGGTCTGTTGGATGTCATATTCTTTTATGGCCTACCAGACGCTGCTACCTTTCTCTATCATCTATTGATGCTATAACTCGGAAAATATTTTAAATACATACTTATTAATTCTACATAACACTTAGAACATTTTAAAGCAATAAAAAAAAATATTAAAAATTTTGGATTTACACAACAATGTCCTCTTAATTACTACATATTTCGTTATACAGATTTATTGACTGATGAAAATAATGTTGAATTAGAGTATTAAAAGGCATCACATTTTTATATGCACAAACGAAGAAAACAATCTCAGCTGATTTTGTTGATTTCGACTTTCGAGTGCCAGGAATATTGGCGTTTGCTGATGTACATATCTATGATATATGTATGTAAAATAATGTCCGTGCTGCATCAATTGGACAAAAGAGATGAAAGACTTGCTAGTTAATTTTACCCTTCGCGAAAGAACTGATTCCGCAATTAATTGGTTATCCATATATTATACATTTCCTCATCGGAAATCTAAATCATTATAAATTAATACAAACGTCAAACCAATGTTATGTAGTAGATGCAATGAAAATGTAGTAGTTTCTTTGAAAGAGTGAAGTTTAAGTCAAAGCTGATTATTAGATCATTATTGGTACACTTTAGACTTAAGTCTGTATTAATATTTAAGTCACAACTAACGATTCGTTGTTAGTGAGGCCCATTGTATCGAATAGGAATAGGCTGCTAGTTGGCCCGCTAGTAAAGAAAAAACTAACACCATGATACAACCCTACTAGTATAACTCGCGCGTGTAAGGAAGTAAGCAGGATTCCTACCGAAGTCGTCACACTTGATATGTTTTATAACGAAATCATCTCGCTCAATATTAATTCTCTCCAAGTAGAAAACAAATCTTTTCTAAGTAAAGTGAACCATTTGCAACACATAGTTAGCGCCATGCAACAAAACAATTTTTAAGAAAATCAATGAACATTGTCTGCATCAAATTTAAAAAACTGGAAGATAAACAGAAAGTTATTTCTAACAAACATAAGAGGAAGCTCTCATCGGATTTATCTGATGTAATTCGCAAAGTCAATTTTTATAAATAAAAGTTTATCACCCCTACATATAATAGATCTGTTTAACAAACCCAAAACAATTAAAGTAGAAAAAGAATTTTCATTTTTATGGAATGTAATGAAGTAATTTTTAATAAAAGACATTAAGGAGATAAGAATTTGTTCATTTGAGGACCCCGATAACCTATCTTAGATTGTTTGTATTTTATAACTATGATATTAAGTAACTTACTTGAAGTAGTTCTCTCACTACCTTTTGTAAATATGAAAAGGAACTTTATAAAAGGGTTTTTCGTTCTAATAAATTCAAATTTAATTTTCCATTATGCTAAGTGACGCAAAATTAATCACCCTATCGGAAGACGCTATAATTTTTGCAAATTTCGTCGTACATCAATCATATTTGACATTTGTGAACTAGACAGCTGCAGTATAAGCAAAATATTCGTTCTGGGGCACTGAAAATCCGCGGGTGGTGCACGAAGAGCCATTACATCCACTCGTATTTTTTTGAGGATGCCATCGGCAATACTATCACTATTGCTAGCGAACGCTATAGGGCTATAAACGCTATAAACGACTTCCTACTGCCGGAATTGAATGAATGGGGCTTGGTGAACATGTGGTTTCATCAAAACGGTACAACCGCACACACAGCACGAGCCAAAATGGATATTGTGAAGGAAGCGTTTCCTGGTCGCGTAATCGCCCGTTTTTTCGATTTGGCATGGCCAGCTAGATTGCCCGATTTAACCAACCCAGACTTCTTATGCCAATAAGCCTCAGACAATCACAGCCCTTAAGGAGAATATTCGACTGGAATGCGAACAGTTATCATCGGAAATCTTGCGGAAATTCATGAAAAATACGATAAAAGGGGCACAAATGTGTATCAACACTGGCGACAGCCACTTGGCGGATATCATCTTCTCCACTTAACAGAAACAATTTTAAAGGTAAAAACAAAGATTTCTATCACTAAAAATCATTTGTTTTTTATTTAGTAAAAAAAGTAATTCAAAAACAAAATTGGATGAATAATTTTGCGCCACCTTGTACTATACAAGAAAACATAAAAATCACACGAGCAAATTTTGATGTGTTTTTGCTTCACGTCGAATCATTTTTTAACAGGTCCTCCTTTATTTTTCTCTCAGGAATATGGATAGATGGATAGTATACCGGGTTACAGATTGTATATAATATATATAAGTGTAACAATACTTATGCATCGGTCGATGTTCAATAAATGTAGATTTTGTAGCCATAAAGTACAGATGTGATATGGTTTCTAACATAGTTGATAAATAAAAATTAGTATTTACGCGTTTCTATAGACTTCATGTTGAAAGTAAGAATGTTTTCTTGGAAGAAGTATTTTTTCTCGTTAGGGAGGAACGAACTAAAAACTTGTTCTCTCTTGGGGATATGAAGTATGAAACTAGACATTTTCGAACAATTTGCAATCTCAGAAAAAATACTCATTATTAATGTCTGCCAATGGATTAGAGAGTTTTCTAGCTCTTCTCAAGTTTGTATGGACCATATTTTTGGCACAGTTGATCGTATTTCCAATTTTGCTTTGATTAGCACGATAATTTTCAGATAACTGATCATTGCATGATACGTCTCTTTTTCAATGTTCGACAAGTGGAGTAGTCAACGGATTCTAACACGTATACGAGTACATATAGGAATAATTAAAATTAATTTTGATAGCCTTAATGCACGTTTGCTGCGAAAAAACTGATCAGCTGTATACAATGAGAATGATGCCTCCATAGCGTTCAATTTATTCTGTAAGTGCTTAAACGATTTGTAAAGAGAGTTTTGACATAAATAAATTTCATAGAGCTGTATGGGACCATAAAAAGGAATGACATGTAAATTATAACAATGAGGAGATTAATACTTCTATAGACTTGGCTAATGTTTTTAATAAATTTTTTACTACTGCTGCCGCTAATTCCCTGGCTAATGCTGTCTTCAATACATTCCCTATTAATGCTTGCCCAGAAAAATGGCTCAATAAGGATCTACCTATTTACATACGAAAGTTTTAGTAACAAAAAAAAATACTGCTGCGCTATGCTTAGACAAAGGCCTTCGATACCTTTGACCATGAATCTATTAGTCAAACTAGAAAAGGCTGCATTTATGCTTGGTTGGTTTGTCTCACTTCTTAAAGACATGAAACAAATGGTCAAGATTGACAGCAGCTTCAGTGAGTGTCTTCACATTAGAATAATTGTCCCACAGGGCTCCGTATTGGTTCCTTTTTTATTTCTAATATTAATTAACTCAATATTTAGCTTGAATTTAAAAAGCAAGAAAACTGCTAGACTTATTTGCAGACATTAACCACGACTTTGGAGGTCTTAAGGCTTTGGTTTTGTATGCACAAACTGGTCATTAGCAAGAAAATAAAAATTATGTTTTTTAAATAACCTACTCCGGATTTTTACCTCCCAAATTTCTGTTTCCCTAGTGCCGATTGTAATAGTTTGTATGTTAGTTCCAATACTTGTAGTGCTATCAGAAGCAAGATATCTTATGATGCAAGTAAGAGCTGTTTTTTTTAAATACTTTCTTATTGAAAATGTTATTGTCTACAAATATCTGGGATTAATCTTAGATAGTAAAATGAACTGTGGTATTCACACGTCCATATTAATGAAATATCTATCATCAGCAACCTATATTATATACCACCTTAGTCAAATTTGCTCTCGTAAGCTTTTACAAACTGTGTACTATGGCTTAATGTAATCGAAGTTGCAGTATGGACAGGCGTGTTGGAGTAAAATTTAAAACCCTTGATTATAGCTCAGAAACATATTTTTAGAAACATATGGAAAAAGGACGTCGGAATATATTGTTTTTTCTTAAAACTCAAAGATATTTCCATTAAAGCATTTATATTATTACAAAGTCCTGAAGATTTTTTTCTTTTGAAGTGGTAACTTACTTAATCAGAACCTCACAGCCTATAAAATTCGTAGTAGTGATACTTTTCTGGCTACTATTCCACCACATAATACTCATATTTTCTTAAATTCCTAATGAAGTTAATAATATAATCAGAATACGCCCTTAATGGCTGTATAACTAACCATTAACTCTCTTTACTTGCTTTAATGCTTTACACAATCACCCTGAAACCACATTCTTTTATATTACATTGTATTATTTTTGTTTATTCAACCCGATCCATCCGCCACTAGGGTGTATCATCTACTCCTCAATGAGTATTAGTATTGTAAGAAGCACACTTAAATATCCAAAATTAACTTTATTGTGAAACCTTAGATTTTAAGCCAGTTGTTAAGTTGTTAATTGATAATGTATCTGAATGGAATAAAAATGTAATTGACTTGAAGTCAGGTGTCTACAGATTCAGTGTCTGATATGACTGGGTCATGTTGAGCGAATGGACACCAGAAATTGTGGACACCAGTCGAATCGAACCTTAACTAACTTAGAATGTGGCCCTGGAGGCAGATGGCGAGAAATTGTGTTAGCTGGAGAACGTGGTTGGTGGGGGTTCCAGATTCACTCCGCAGTGTACCCCCACATAAGTAAGTATTATGTTTCGTTTCATTCGTGATAAACAGGGTAGTGGCAGCTGGTTATGACCGAGGTTCAGTCCGAACTCCTGTCAAATAATCTTCAGCTGTTCTGTTATTCAGCCTAAATGTAGTAACACCTGTAACCACCCGTCCTTTTCACTGTAAGATTGATTATATATATATCATAATATCGTTCCGTTGAAATTACTTCGGAAAAATTCGGAAAAGAATTTCGAAAACCGAGGGCGCGTTCACAACCTTTGACACAATAAAGTTAACTTTTTAATTGAAGTCCTGACAACCTCGAAAACTTTATAAATCTCGTCTACCGCCTAAAATTTAATTGCTCATGAATATACACACTCTAACCTGTCCATATGTTGTAAAAATGATAACCAGATGGAATTTCTTGGAGGTACTTTGGCAAATGCCATGAATTCAATTATAACTTCAATTACAAACTTGTTCTTAAAAACTTAAAACCCGAAAATTTTATTACGTTACTCAACAGTACCAAGTGGACAACTCTGCTCTAAGAAACGCATATTAATCGTGGGGATTAGACTTTTTTCAGGGAATTATTTTTTTCTTCCAACAGTTTTTAAAACAGTCAACTACGTTGCACGCAATTGAAAAAAAACCATGGGTGTTCGTCATTAAATTCATTTTGTAAATTAGTTGGCATTCTAAAGTGATTATCGCTGGTATCTCATCAAGTGCGCTGGCTTGTGAAATTGGGCACTTGCCAAGAGTGACAGATCTACCGCAATATACCATGGTATCTGTCATTTAACAAACCGTAACTAATAACCCAAGAATCTCGCAATTCGTCAAACCACCAATAGTCGTAGATACCCGTAGTAGATACCTGCCGTAGTAGTATATGAATGCTTATGTACTCATTTGAATTCATAGTTATCCGTACAAATGTCAGTAGCAGTACACGTAGAAGTAATTTAGTATCTGGCGATGGAATTAATTGACCTAGAGACGTGTGGCGCAGTTGTTGTAGATATTAGTATGCTTAAACAATTACATATACGAATAAGCGGTGACAGTGATGACCTTGTGATTGCCATTTCGTAATTGATGATTGCAAGGCATTCAATTTTGAAGTTGAATGCTCACAGAATGCTTGGCGGTGAGCTTGCAGCTCTACGCAGGTGGAATATTAATAGTAACGAACTTGGATGCGGTACGAACATTGTTAAGCTAACTATTGCGGTGACTAAATGATTTGGTTGGAATGTACATAACTAATCAGATCTCTGTCATGAATCATGTCTGAATGATTCTAATCAGAGAAATATCAGAGTAAATCATTGGACGACCAGTCATTAGTGCAGCAATTATTCATGTCAAGATCGTTTTAGATATAATGAGCGTCTTCAATGATTATGTGGTATCAGATTTTTGCCTAGTAGTTTTTAATGAGGGTTAGATACCTTTGTCAAAGGTTTCCGTTTGTGGTTTCCGCGTAATTTTCTTTTGTTACAGACATACAAGTATAAGGAAGGACATTAAATATCAGGCAATACTGCAATATCAACCCAATTAAGAGAATATTTCGAAGATCTTAAGATCTGAAGGAAACCATTTCTCGAAAATGCTCTCAGATAATTGTAATAATAATTAGACTGAGGGGATTGCAAATTACAATGATGCTAAATTTCTTTTGGCGCCAGAGACATCAGATTATGATATATCCATACCCTGTTCCACAAAAACCTGCACAACAGGGAAGTTAGGAATTTTTGCTTCTCACTCTGGTTATAATGAAATGCATAAGCACTTCTCTCTTGAAAGCTCTCATATGGATACCATGAAATACATATTTATGGACAGGAATTTCTGAAGATAATTACCATAGGGTTGTCATCTACGTTCTCACTATTTAGAGTTATAACCATCTCCTGCAGTTTTCATCTACATCCCACATCTTAGGCTCAACTTTTAGTTCAACATATTTGATGCTGTTAAGCAATTTCACTGTCTACTTTCTCAAGTGTTTTTGTTAATAATAGTTTAACGTATTTCGTTTTGAAAGTTTTGTTTTGGCAATTTGACGAATTCTTTTACTTGAGCCCATATCAACTCTATGGGATTAAGCTCGTAGTGTCAGGGCGGCAATCGTAGTACCTGTCCTGCTATTCGAGACAGAAAACAAAGTGAAACAACGAAAACGAGACAAAACGTTTTTTTGTTTCAAGAAACACCAACCGAAACACAATGTAACAGAACAAATCATTTCGTTTTTCTGTTTCATTTGGTATGGGTTAAGAAAAAACAAAACTGAGTTTGCGACTTATTTATTGTGAAGTTCGTCACACATTCTCAACGAAAACTCTCAAATAAATGAACGCCAGTGCAACAACAACGAGAAAACAACTTTCCAGCTATCAACAATGAGACATGTTTTTTCTGTTTCGTCTTGTCTTTTTGTTTTGTCGCATGCGGTGTGCGCTACGCAATAAGCAAGTGTAAAATAATCAACAACGACCCTGGTTTGGAACATATTTGTTGCATTCGATGTCATGAAACACATCGAATCGAATCGAAAACATGTTTTTCCACTTTGGTATGTGTAACGTTTTATTTGATTCGGTGTGTCCTCAGCCTTATATACATATGTACATTACACACATTAAAATAAATTTCAAACATATTCAAACCCGATAGTCTAAAGTACAAACCAGTGAAGAAATATCATTCATTCAAATATAACATTCGAACATTTCGTTCAGCCGAACCGATCGTCCGAAATCCAACTAGTGAAAAAATCATTCATTCATTTAAAAATCATTTGAATATATTTCCACACCCGATAGTCCAAAGTCCAAAAATTCATTCATTGGTATGAAAGCCAAAAGAACATTAATCCCAACCCGATAGTCCACACTTCATACGAGTGAAAAAACTATTCCAATTAAAAAAAAATCGTGGCAGATTTCATAGCAGAGCCAAGCTAGACAAAGTCCTTTACTAAATTGAAATTGTAGCTGTCGATTGTGACAATCTGTCCAATTCGTCGGTGTTGTGTGTCCCTTTTTGTTGACAGTATAAACTTGGTTTTGCATTCATTTACCGCTAAACCCATTTTGCAGCTTCCGTTTCAATACTAACAAACACACTGATGAAAGCCCGCTGAGTTCTCCTAATGATGTAGATATCATCGGCGAATATCATAATTCGTGCTTGCCAGTAACTCTGGCACTGCCAGAAAATCCAGAGGATATCAATGGAGGATACAAATGCAATTGATCATTCTGCCTCCGACTGCGAAGTTTATTTCTTTCTGCTTTGTTCTGTCACTCATTAATATTCATATCCATTCGATTTGACTAAGCCAATATGTATTATGGAAGGAGTTCGACTTTTTAGATTTTATTAATGGATCTGTTTGTCGATAGTCATTAAGACTTGCGTTTATAAATTAAACCACACGCGTCCGCATGTTTAAAAACCGGTTTCCGACGGCTGTTACTCAGAGACAGCAAACACATTTGGTGTGTAGTTATACGTATAACTTTAAATATCGCTATTTCATTGACTTTTTATATGGGTTGTACCGCATGAAATGTCCGATGTTTGCTCAGTCGGAAATATGAAGTTCTCGAGTGAACATCTGTGCAAGAAAGTTAAATTTTCTTTTTTTATAAAATAAAGTGTGTGGTACGTGTGCTTGACGTGTGGGAATTTTAGGGTTCGTTACCAGTACCGTTTTTTTTTTCTAGGAATTATTTACCGTGCTGTCAGCATTTTAAATTCGAACCTTCTTCCTTTACGAATTTAAAATGGGGCATATGCGCCATTGGCAATTAATGACGCATTTGAGGATGTAGAGGTAAACGAACTCAGTATACGACGTTGGTTTGGGAAGTTCAGTTCGTGAGATTTAAGCCATTGGCAATGAGAAACATTAATGACGCATTTGAGGATGTAGCGGTAAACGAACTCACTATACGACTTTGGTTTGGGAAGTTCAGTTCGTGAGATTTCAGCCTCGAAAATGAACCACATGGGAAGAGCAACGGTGGATGCGGACCCAACGAAATCAGTGCGGGAGATTGCGGGAGATTGGGAGTATCCCCAATGACAATAAGTCGACCATTTTCTCTCATAGGAAAGGTAAAGAAAATATTGGCTTTTAAATTTTTACTGTAATATCGGACATTTCATGTGGTACAACCTAATACCATCCCATGGTACAAACAAATCTATAGTAGTTCACGTTCTCTCTAGCACGCTAATGAGTTCACCTGAAGCCTGCTAAGCACAGATGTGACATTTTTCAACCTGGTTTTTGATATGTTTTGCAATTAAGTCCATCTGATAGATTTTAAGGAATACCTGTCAGAATCAAACGCTTACATCCAACATTTATACCAATGCTATACATTCAGCATCCTATTTAAGTTACCATCAATCAATATTAATATTTGTGTATGTATAGGTGTTGTTTTTGCTGAAGTTTTATTGTGAAAAAGCCATATGGATACAACACAGTTCTTCCCACCTAGGATCGACCTTTACCGGAAGCCGAAAATACAAATACCATATGTTATCTAACTCATCCCAATCAATTCTGGAAATGGAGCTGAGAGTGATTTTGAACCTATAAAAGCCAGCCCGTTTTGACACTCCTTTAACCGATATGTTATTGGTTTTATTATTTATTACTTTTAAATATTGAAATATATTTCCAAGTCCAATATTTTTGGCAGAAAGTAGCTGGAAATGCCTAAAAGAATATATTGAGTGCCTCTGAAAACTCATTTTCATCATACTTTTCCATCCTGAACTGGATAGCATGAATGCTTTACAATTCCTACTGAGTTGGAGTTAATGTATTGTTGTAAACTCATTGAATCCATTTTACAGTGATGTATGTCTTTTCAATCCAGCCTGCCGCTTCTTTGAATCTGGACGTCTTTAACGTCCTTTACCTTTCAGAGAACTTTTATTGTTTTATTGCCAACATGTAAGATTGAACAAGTTCCAAAAAGACACATTCTAAAAGGCCTTCGTCCTAAGACTTCACATACATGTATACTAAGAAGAAAACCTTCATATCATCGATTGCACTATCAAATTCATATTCTAGCTTAAAGAAAAATTTTGATATACAGAGGGCTACAAAATGAAAAAGTTTTGTGTTGCCAGCGTTAAAGACGACATACGTTTCTACCAAGCGAGGACATACGAGTAAATACAAAATCCTGATCGGCATAAGCTCAATACATACTCGTATAATGTGAAGATTCGGAGAAAGTGATGAAGTGTCCGCATCTACAGCGAGCTGCACTTAGGGCTAAATCACCTGAACACATCTATTACAAATCGAGAATACAAGACTTATTTAAACACATTCGGAAAGCGGAATTAGCTGAATTTTGTCCAGACTAAAGTTAATCAGAATTTTTCGGAGCAGGGATCTTCATTAAGAATTATTTTGTTATCTTTCTACTCTACTCCTACAGGCTCACTGAATAGGGACTTGACAACTTTGAATTTAATTTGCGAACGCACTCTTTCACTAGTCATCAAACTGTCACTGTCAATTTATTCAGTAAACTCAAAATTTTCATCATGGTAAAGTACACGAACGAGCAACGGTTGCAAATTATAAAAATTTTTCTACCGAAATTCGGAGTCGATGACTGCAACTTTAAGAGCGTTAACTCCAATTTTCGGTCGTAATTCTCCCCCTAGTAGACACGCAATAACAAGTTCAGTGCAAAAATTTGAGTCTACATATTCGTTGTGTGATGTTGCCGTGCCAGTGAGACAATGGGTTGGTCGAAGTGTCGAAAACATCGCTGCCGTTCAGGCGTCCGTAGAAAACGATCCAAAACAGTCAATTACACGGCGTTCTCAAGAATTGGGCATCGCTCAGACCACATTATGGCGTATTTTGCGTAAGGATCTTGGTTTACACCCATACAAGATCAAGCTGACTCATGAATTGAAGCCGATGGACCATTTGAAGCGACGTACCTTCTCCGATTGGGTTATGTGTGGCCGAGTGCAAACATGCCCGCGGTAGCCATATGAACGAAGTCGAGTTCCATTCATAAATGTTTTGAAATATCTCAAATGGTATACGTTTTATTTAAAAAAAAAAAGTTGTCAAGTCCTTATTGGACTTGATTAAGTCTATCTTGTTTCTTCTCAGTTTTTCTTGGCAAAGATGGGTGCATTTGGAATCGATGATTCAATAACTTCTGTAAGTTGGCTTTGACAGTTTCAAGTGTGGTATTCACAAAATAAACTGGTGTGCCCTAGGCTTCCGTTCAGTCTCTGACTAAAGCATTTTATCTTAAATATTCATTAATAAATAAAGCTTCACAAGTCGCTTACAGAACGCACTGAACAATATTAACTATAAGTTTACTTGTAAACTTAATTAATTTTCTGCAAAAAGCCAAGGTCAATCTTTTCGTCTTTAACAAAAATAAGCGGATTGTTTGTAGCACATATGTAACATGTCTGAATTACTTTAAACATTCCTATTATTGATATTCTAATGATCGCTTAATCCTTATCTTGACATGTTTAGCCTACCGTTCTAAGGAAAATAAATATGGAGTTGTATGTAGATATTGGAAGAAGCGGTCACATTTAATCTTAATATTGGGTTAACATATACATTATACAATACTATAAGTCGATTTAGGATAGTATCTGTTGGAAGCAACTACAGTTTTATGCTACAAAATTTCCTAGAACTGTAAATGTTTGTATTGTGGCTTCAACCATGATCCAAAGTATATCCCCAAACTCGGGCAGAGACCATAGAGCTTATTACTCCTTGTTCTCTATTTTAAAAACATCGTCACCAGTCTTATGCTACATAGTTCTTATTAGTTAATGGCGGCAAACATTTTTGAAAAGATCTAATAATTCGAATTTAAGTGAATACAAATTATTTACAATTCACCGTGATTCCTAGCGAACTAATTATTTTACAATTAATAATCGAATTAGACATAGAATAGAAATACTAACCTCAGTAATTACTTTCGTCTTACTAAAAAGATTATTTTGAACACGTATTCAATTCAATGTCGGTGAACTAATTATTTAGCATTACAAAACTGTAATTAGGGAAGCTCCTGCAATAACCTTAATAGCTCGTAAGCACGACTTTGTATTTCGAAAGTGATTTATTTATTTAAATTAATCTATTTGTTGTTGATTGTAAAAATGAATGCGTCATTGTAGAGCGTTGTAACATTTATAACAGAAATGGGAGCGGTGACTGAAAATTGTTTTGAATCAGACGTTACAAATCGAAGTCAATCATCACTATTAACACGTCTTTATTCAATCTTATTTTGACAGATTCTCAGTTCACTCTTAGCGAGGCAATTTTTTGAGTCGAAAATTGTTTATGAGTATTAGTCTGACTAGGTTTCTATCTTCGCTATTCTCTATCAAGTTTTTCTTAGTTAGCATGCTCTGTGGTCATTTTGAATAAAAAGATGAAATTACAAAGTTTTATTTGCCACGTAATCGCTGCGTTGACAAATTGAATCTACTATCGTTTATAAATTTTATTTATAAATTTTACCCAAAGATTCTTGAACTGTTCTCAGCCACAGAAATGGCATCGTTGAATTGTTGTATTTAATTACTTACTTAACGGACTCTATACCCGTGAAGAGTCTCTGTCTGAGACACTGCTGTCTGAGATCCCGGGCACGCTGATTTCATTTAACCAGACCAATTGCTATATTTACCTGTGATTTATTACAGCTGCTAGGCATGAACGGACATCAACTTTAAATGCTTTAGCAAATACGTTAGGGCTATTGTGGGCATCAAGATGCATCAAAATAGTGAACACAGAATTGTGGATAATCCTGCCATTACAGTCTTCGGTACAAGGCGATAGGAAACTAAAGGGTGACCAGATAAGAACGATAGGAGAAAAAATTTAAATAAAAGAACAACGGTTTGAGATATAAAATCGATTCTGGCTTTATTTATATGTGGAATAGCACATCATTCAAATGGCAGCCTCGGCTTCTCTGGCAGTACTTCAAGCCGTCGGTCCAATATTTGATGACTCGATCCAATACATGTAGCGTTATTCCGGCAATAGCAGGTAGGGGAAATGCGATACAGCAAGCGAAGGTTGCTTCTCAGGCCCCAGTGCCCAGAGCACCGGAACCAGTACCTGACATGCTAGCTATCTTGCTCTCGATCCAGGGGCAGATGGCTCAGCTCCAACGTCATTTAACTGAACAGACCGCGCGGGTGGATCAAGTATACGCGCTGCTGCCTGGCCTAACGCACCTTTTGCTGTAATGGGTACGTACGTGGCGGAGCAAACCCTGATGGTCCTTGCAGTGAATGTTAATTCACTGATTAGGATCGAACGAAGAGCCGCACTATTTAAGTTGCTTAAAGACCAAGCCCCTGATGTGCTTTTGGTTAGCGAAACTAAGCTTACTAAAAGACACAACATGAGGCACAGAAGATTTAAAATAGTACGAGGAAACCGACCCAACTCCATTCAAGGAGGAGGCGTTGCGATCTTTGTAAGAAAAGGTCTGCGTTTTAAAAGAATATACGGTCGTGTAGTAAGTGGGTTTCGAGTGCTGGAGGCATGCGTCGTGTATATCCCTCTCCGTAGCGGAAAGCGGTTATACATGGTGTCTGTTTACGCACCTAAGGCTACTCAATCCACTTTATTCATCTCAGAGCTCGAGACGCTTTTTTGATTCCTGAGGCTGGAATTGGAAGACAACTATTTTATTATCGGCGGGGATTTCAACGCCAAACATAGTGATTGGGGAAATAATACACCAACTACTAGAGCCAACCTACTATTAATTGGTGGGGTCAACACAGTATAATGTATCGACTCGGGCATAAGGCGACAGATAGTCCGTCGTTCCTCAGACACGGGTCTTATTTGGATCTTCTGCTGTTCGACTCACGAATACAACTGACATGCACTAGCCAACGAACTACAAACTGTCTACGCACTTTCGTGTATGACAGTGACCATTGCGGTTTCAGCACCGAAATAAGTGTTCCCAACGAAATTGCGGAATTGGATGAGTTTGTTCAAAGGCATTCCTACAATTATAGTAGGGTGCGTTGGACACACGTCACCAGAACATAATTAGAGCACTCTCCTCGAATTTGCTCTACCCACCGTCCAACAGAAATCTGTCAAACGAGGAGATTGACAGGTATCTAAGACTAATGGACGAGACAATCAAACGAACAATGGACAAAACGATACCTCGGTACGATACCAACACACTGACGAAGAAGATTTATTCCGCAACGCAACTATTGATGCACTGCACCGACATAAAAGTAAACTGCTGTCAAGACTAAAAACCTTGTACAGACAGTTTACTGACAGACATAACCCGGGGATCATGACACTGAAGTCGTCGATTAAAAACTTCCAAACATTAATAAAGGAAAATTACAGAGCATCTGTAAGTTTGTATTGGAACAATAAAATTCGGGCTGTAAACACCAGCAACCCGAATATGTTTTCACAAATAAATAAAATATTTCGGAGAAATAATCAAAACGACCTTCCATGTCTTAAAATCGCCCGAACGACAAACAACGAACAAATACTGGTAGCAGCGGGCATAGATCCAAATGAGGCTGTTGATGATGAAAACTTCTTTGTGATCGAGGATCCGCAGGAGCAGGTAGAGGCTATAGGAGCGACTTTCCAGGAAGTGTACAAGGCGAATGTTATCATTGGCCCGAACCACGATCTGGAGAATCGAGTCCTTGTGCACAATTCCTACCTTCGAAATGAAATTGTGAATTGGCGATTCGAGAGCTCGGGTTTCACCCAGTTCAATGACGAGAATATGGCAAATAATGTCATCACCAACGATAGAGTACTACCCCCGTTCATTTCGAAGGAAGAGCTCCAAACGATCTTTGAATCGCTTAGAAGTAAGAAATTAGAAGGAACCGATGAAATACCGAACATTGTGCTTCGACATCTCCCTCTAGAAGCGGTGAACATTTATACCACCCTGTTTAATAATGCAATGAATAATGCACGATGGTACATCCCATCCCCAAAAGGGATAAAGATACTTCCAATCCGGCGAATCTCCGCTCGATTAGTCTTCTCCCAAACAAAACAAGCAAGAAACAATGCACTGGTGCCTGCCTGATTGACTTGGAGAAGTCCTTCGATACCGTATGGTTAGAGGGAATCTTTTTCAAGCTGGACAGGTTGGGCATTTGTAAACCACTGTTGTATATTCTTTTTGATATGCTCTCCAGTAGACAGTTCATCGTGAAGAATGGTGATGTGACTTCTGCTGGAACATTTAACATTAGAAACGGTCTGCAACAAGGTGCGATAAATTCGCCGATCCTATTCAACATTTACACAAGTGATCTCATAGGTTCACTTCACCATGCCATAGCGTACGCAGACGACATAATCGCGTACAGATCACGTTCAAAGATTGAGGTCATTAATATGCTTTTGCAACGTGACTTCGACAAAATTAAGCGATATTGCGATGACTGGAAGTTGAAAATCAACTTTCTATAACAGCTTTTTATAACAGCCAACTCGATGCGAGGGTGAAGGTAATCTGCTACATGGCCCTTATCAGGCCCATGCTTGTATTTGGATGTCCCGTGTGGTTCAACGTGAGAGCAAGTTTATTGGAAAAGATTCGGGTGTTTGAGAGGGCTTGTCTTACTTGTCTTCGCTTATACAGAACACCAGAGTCTGAGTACATAAAATTGTATCCTAATGAGGTCTTATACAATGGGGCGAACCTAATAGGAGTGGAAAATTTCGTCATTAAGTTGACTCGAAGGCACGTTGCAAGAGCAATGACCTCATCGAACAACCTGATCTCCGGGGCTTACTACCCCAATTATATGTATCACGAGAGAGCTCGTTTTGACGGCTTTATTCCTCCAGAAGCGTTCCTCTACCTGGATATGAAAGGTCTGATCCAGGACAGATTGCCGTTGGCGCTAATCTTCCACATTGCTCGAACAGCTGCGGACAGGCGAATCAACTACGGCAGAGACGCCGCACACGGTAGTGCGGAGCGTCTCCAGTTCAGTAGGGCGGTAGGGAGTCACGACATGAGGGATGATGCTCGGCAGCACCAACAATTTTGGTGGCTAGTTGAAGGAGGGGAAGTTTCGTCGTCCAATTCCTCCAGTACTAGGTAGCTCCATAGGGAGCAAAGTCGGTCGTCTGACTATTTCATTAGCCTTGGCCGGCTTACATAGTTTTAGGTAGGATTAAGTTAATTTTAAGAAAACAAATATATAAAAACCAAAAAAAAAAAAAAAAATTAAAAAAAAATACGAGTATATACATGTTTTTATATATTATGTATATATATATTTATGTATGTCTATGTTTGTATTAGATGTAAGAGTAGGTTAAGTAGATTAAGATTTATTTTGTGGTAGTCTGTAAGTTTTTAGTTTTAAGTTTTATAATAAAATTAAAATCCAAATAGTCCATATACTAAGTTTTTTTTTATTTAAAAATGTTTTCTTAGTTTAAGCTGTATTGTCCTAACTATAAGAATAAGAACAAAACCTGTCAAACCGTCGAAAGACATAGTTTAAGTGTTAGGTTTAACTTAGAGTGCCCGCAGGGGGCCAGTAAGTTAGAATAAGATAATTTTAAGTTAAATAAGCTAATTTTAAGCGTTTTTTGTATAGCTTGTAAGTGTAAATTAATTAAACATAATAAAAGTGCATATAAACTGAAAAAAAAAAACTGAACTTTTGTGGATGGTATATTAAAAATGGGCATCTTCTGAGAAGATGATTTTTTGTCCAAAATCGTTGTCTATGATCAACCGGCTTTAATTATTGCGCCAGCACAATCTTGTATGGATGTAGGCCCAAATTCAACTGCAACACAAGCCGGGTTGACTCTCTGGCGATGCCCAATTCAGCTAAACAGCGCCGAATCGACATTTCTAGGTCTTCTTTGATACTGGCCACTACAACGGCTATGTTTTCTTCATTTCGCAGCAATCTCTGTCTGGTTGGTGGCTTAAGATCCAAAAAAGAGCGTACTCACGCTCAATCTTTTTCACGGTGCGACGAATTTCGAAATTCGTTGTGTATTTACAACTGATCCGGAATTTCAATAATATTGTTTGGTAATTTTCGCACGTCCGGCAAGTGTAAAACCATGTATGCTGAAATGGCAAGCCTTACTGAATATTTTGACAGCTGGATATCATTGATTTCTGCTAATGATCTGAGAAACAGAAGCTTTGTTTAAGCCCACAATGAGAGAAGACCCGAACCATCTATGTTTTCCTGGTTATTGCTCTCCTTGTTATTATTTTCTATTTTTAGATAGAGTGCATGGACTTGGTTGAGCATCAGCATATCTAACGCTTGCTGATTTTATGGAAACCCTGGATGCAGCAAGTGGCATATGTCAGTTTGGGAGACCGAAAAACCTTAGATATTCATCCAAGGGGAAATTGCTTAACCTCAAAATAATCTGCAGAGAACATTGACATTGAATATTTTGTTAGCAGATGGGACGCATGGAGCAAATATATTTTTATTTTGCCTCGTCCAGGCAATTTTCAATGCCAGTCTCTCCGATTAGGTATCAAAAAAGAAAAAAAACTTTTGGATGACTGCCGATTTTCTTGGTTTTGCATTTTGTTTTGTTCTATGCCAGTTAATTAACACGCAGAAGATATAACTGCAGCCACTGATAGCTAAAGAACTAGTTTCATTCGGAGAAAGCCATCACCACGGATAGTTTTTTTTTACGAATTTCACCAAATCGGCTGGTCTCCATTCGTCACTCTAGCCGTTTCTGATTGTACAACCTGTTCCATGGGGCATTGTGTGCGGGACTTGGCCTTGTAAGAGGCTGTGGCTACGAGGGTAGCGCACATGGTTTCTTGATAATTACTTTTGTTTGTAATCCTTGAAATCCCTCAATTATAATGTTATAGCAGAAATAAATCACACCTGCTTAGCTCACTTGAAAATTGTTGTTGACAGATGGCATAAAACAGATTATACAATTTAGCTTAAGATATAATCCCTTTATCTATATATCTTTCAACTGTGTTTGACTATTTTCCAGATGGCTTCATGCTTGTGCTTATTTAATTCAATCTGAACTGTTTTTATCTGTCCATATGAAGTTGCAACAAGTCATATAATGAAGCTAGCTACAGATCCCCTGCATAGTACCGCCATCTAATTACCTTGAGTAGTTAACTATTTTCATTCCCATATGCAATAGAACTTTTTCCTCTCAACTATAGTCATTGCCACCTCTTAAAATAATTTGTCGTGAAATAAATATGCTCCTTGCTGAATTTATGCACTATATCATATAATTTCCTTCAACTTTCAACAATTGTTTGTTTTGTTTTGTTTTTACTTTTTGTTTACTTTTTTACTCATCCAGCAATGAAACATGTTTCAAAAACGAAAGTACAACATAGTGCCAGTCACAAGCAATTAACCCTGACCCAGTTTACATGGAAACTTGAAAATGATCGAATTACAAATTCGAGGCGACCAAATGAGCGGCTGTCTAGCTGAGGCAGTAGTTTGGAGCAGCACCTGCACAAGCGATCCGTGTTGAGATTGTCTTCTTACAATGCATAGCTCAATTTGCAATCCAAATATGACTCCAACACGTATAGCGACTTACTTAGACTCTGTGTGAATTCCCAGCATTTTACGACACATTCCATGGATTAGAGTGTAAGTGTACTCTCAGTCGGTATCCATACATATGTATGTTCAATGTTATGCGATGAGTTAATGACTAGCTCCACTGTAAGTCCGGATTTTTACCTGGGAAGTTAAATGGCCCGGAGATTGTCTCGTAATTTCAAAACTAATTACTTGGGAATTCACACAAGAGTCAGTAAGCCATTCACATATTCGTATCCGTACGTGATGTATGCGTCAATTTAGTGCATGACATCATGACAGCGATTCACAACCCCCGTGCGCATACCACCAAAAGTGGGACAGAAAAATCATAATAATTTTAAAATCATGAGAAAACCCCGCTCATAGTCGAAAGCCGCATGGATTAATGTTTTGTACGAGTATCGTATCCAAATGCCATGGTAGCAAACGACTGATGTATTGCAAATGCTTCAACATCAGCTTCATTTTCAGCCTCAGCCCAAATTGCCTAACTTTTGAGAATTGGCTTCAAGGTTTGACCTTTAAAAGTTTTTTTTATTCCCCCGGATTATTTTCTTTCTTGTATTATTCGCGAAATTGCTGGTTTCGTGCAGCTAGATGAAAAACAACCATTGCATCCGCTATTATTTGGGGTATAATTGAAGTTTTCAATGAATCTACACGCACTAGGCTGGTTGTGTTATGTACGGACATGTTGCAATGAGGAAGTTTACTTCTAGATATAAACGAGAAGTGCCTGGGGGAGCCTTGAACCTTATCCATGTGTTCAAATATACAGATACGTATTTAAATGTTGTTGAGATTAATGTCTGCTAATCGCTTTATGTCGCTTTTCAAAAGTGAAGTGATGTTTAAAGTAGCGCGACCATGGGAGATATGTTAATTTTTGGAAAAATAATTCAATTTAAATAATGGCTTTGTCTTTGTTCATAAACCCTTATTCCATGTCTGTTCAAGAGAATGGCCTTTTGAATCTAATACTAACCCCTAATAAAGGGGGGAGGCTCTGATCAAAATATAATCAATTTTGAACCTCTTGAAAGAAATAAAGGGCAAAAGAGCTGATTTGAATTTAAACAATTGCACTAAAAGTTCGACTGCAGTGTACTAAAGCCTTTAATTCCATTTAAAATACGTCCTCTTAATATGTTTGCAAAAATTTCCGACAACAGAAAAATTACTTCCCTAATTATTTCAGCAATTTCTTAATCATTAATAATTTAATAGCCATTATTTTGTAGAGTCTCAAAGTATGAATGCGTTCTTAAGCCTCCATTAAATGGATAAAAATAGAGTGGGCATCAAATTGAAATTCATTGCACTTTTTTAAATATTTGATTAAGTGTGAAATTTCGGCCTATAGTCAATTTGTCGTGGCGAAAGCCAAATGACAAAATAGCTTTTGCCAGTCCTACAATATGCATGATAAATTTTATGTGCACTACATCCAACAGGTATATGGCAACGGAATTCCAATTTTATTTATAAGCTGACTTCATTTTCGTAGAAATTTGTATTTAATTATATTCAAATAGTATCCGTTGGCATATGAACCCTTAACTCTCTTCCAGTGTGAATCGAGATGCCAAATCTTTTTTGTACAATTCCTGTTTTCTTGATTTTATATGTATATATTTTCTATTTAAGTCCTGCGGTCCAATCACTTGCTTAAAGCGCCCAAGCTGCTTAACACTGCAAAACATAAATAGTAGAGCTTCAATTGACAGTGTACAATATACTCGTATGTCGATATTTTTTAGGGTTTTTTTCAGTTGTGATGAAAAAAAAAAAAACAAAAAATATTTCTACTAACGTATTTTTGCTAAATACAATTTTACAAAAAAAAAATCAAAAAATTACAGGGTGGTAAAGTGGTGGGTTGAAAAAAAGGATGCGTCCTCATTGACACGATTTCAGCTTTTCTAGTCACCGGAAACAAAAAAAAAATATCATTAATTAGTAAAGATTTTGTAATATCCCCTACCTCAGAGAAAAAAATTTTTTTTCGCAAAATGGCGACTGTTAAGACAAATTATTTTTTGCTTCATATTTTTTTTACAGTTTTTAATTTTTTAAAAATAGTAAAAAAAATTTTGAATTAATACATTGAAAAAGATGTGAAATCCACACAATTATTACAAAAGATTTTCAAACTCTTGCCCAAAGAGTTTAAAGCTGAAATGTTATTGATAATGAGCATTGGCATAGTGAATGATATTGAAATATTTGATATAAATTCTTTTATGTCGCCCCATGATAAAAATGCGACTTATCCCTCTGTTGTGAATGGTTTGAGGTGGTCTTAAGGTCCCTACTCAGAAGCCGCTGGGCAAAAGGAATGGTTTTTTAAGAACATTAACTCAGGAATTGTTTAACCTTAACCTTAACCAATCATTACAATTCCGACAATTTCGCACTTCACATAACATTTTTAATTATAAATTATTTTGCTTCATATTTTTTTTACAGTTTTTAATTTTTTAAAAATAGTAAAAAAAAATTTTTAACCATAAGTTTGATTGGAGTGTTAGAGCGTTATTTGAAGTAAATCGGTTCATTAGAACTTGAGTTTCGAGAAAAATGCGTTTAAGGAGTTGAGCATAGTTTCAAGCAGTTTAAGCCATATAATATTGCGTTATTCTTACATCCTGGCCTTTTCAACAAAATACGTTACAATAATCTTCGGTCAATAGATTTTTAAGTCAATACGGAGTGCAAAGGGTTTTCATGGGGGAAATTCCCATCCGCAGGTTCGATTCGCTCCGGAATCTTAAAATTTCCTTTAGAGGGTATATTCTTAAAAGTATGAACTTTGAAAATATGCAAAAAAAATTAATTTTTCCAAAATTCTAGACAAGCATACCCCCTTAAAAGAACTTAACGCTCAAGCGGGTATGAACATACTTACACTAACTCAGCATGTGTTAAGTTTTTTGGAAAATGGGATAGAGAGAGAAAGATAGATGTTTGGGCTTAGTGTTTATTTCGCTCCATGGGTGGCATCCAACATTTATTGGGGAGCCTAAATTCTTAGCGGAAGTTCGCTTGTTGTTGATTTCTAGTCAACTACTCATTTTACTTGATTTTCGTTAGCTGAAAAAATTAATGCCTTTCGGGCGAGCTTGGGATTCGAACACCGAACCTTTCGATTTGGAAGCCAGTCCACTACCACTTGAGCCCTCTGATAGCATCCATGCTTCTGCGCCATTAAGTAGGACTTATAAAGTCTTATACGAGTACATCTTAGTTTTTCGGGATGGAGTCTAATTACTCCATTGTCTTATTAGCCGAAAGAAACAGCGATTGGCAAGAGTGATTAGTTTTATTTCTGAGGTGTTTTTGGCAGAATTCATAGTAGATTCGAGGTAGAAAAAGTCCCTTACTGCCTCAAAATAATAGTTGGACATTGGGATGCTTTATCCAGTTGTGTGTCCCTTCTTGTTGACAATATATACTTGGTTTTACCTTCATTTACCGCTAAACCCATTTTAGCAGCTTTCATTTCAATACAAGCGAATGCATTGATAACCGCCCGCTGAGTTCTTCCTATGATGTCGATATCATCGGCTTACGCTAGTAGTTGTGCAGATTGTGTTCGCGTATGAGTTCCGCATAAAAAATAAAGTGGTCACATGACAGCACATCACCTTGTCTAAAACCTTTTTGACATCAAAGTCGTCATTAAATCGGTTAAGTCGTTACGGTATCAATTTGAACTACTTGACTGTGGAATTTCCTAGTCTTAAACTTTACTAATAGGGACGAATCAGGTTGTTGGCGAAGGGTTTTAGACGTTCACACAATATGGCAAATAAGTTCTTGCATTCGATGTTGAGCAGGTTTATACCTATGTAGTTGGAGCAGTTGAGAGGATCTCCTTTTTCGTTCTGAGATTCCATTCATCAGCCATATACTCTTCCAACCAGATCTGAGAAATGAGTATGTATGCTCTTCACAAGTCATGCTCTTCCAGCAGCTTTGAATACTTCGGCCAGTAAGCAGCCAGGTCCAACAGATTTTACCTTAGATATTGCTATCCCTACTTCGTTCTGGTCAGGTGGATGGAAGTTTTGGTTATCGTTGTATAAGTTGAGCGGTCTATTCTGCTTGACATTGGGAAGATGGGCTTCTTCGACGTTATAAAATCTGCAAAAAAAGTGATTCTATATTCTCAGCACCGACTGTGTCCTAATTAATTGAAGGTTCAAGAAAACCCTCGGTAATATTATAAAGAACGTTTTTTTACATATAATCAACACACGATTGGTGCCATATAGTTAGAGCCAACATCAAACTTGCAAGAATAAAGGCCTAACAATTCACAACGAAATTTCAAAGAGTGTAGATTGAACATTAACCATGATATCGACACCACGACACCAGTCAATGATGTAAAGTTTATAGGATTACAACTAGACTGTAAGCTCACCTGACGAAAGCATGCAGAGATCTAATGGCCGAGATGTCCGATGGCCATATCCGATGTGAGATTAACAGTCAAACAGGTGCCTATGAGTTGAGATAGGGCAGATACAATAGAATTGATATGATTATACCATCATCAGTCATGATCTCATCCTTCTATATTCGTTTGACTATGAACTGTTACATTTTCTTATATGTATGTACTCTCGATCTCGGATACATCGGTTACATTTAGGAAACATCGCTGAACCTCATTTGTCCCGGTCACATTTTGTTTTGCATGGTTTTTTGGCGTTTTTGGAGGACAGTGACTTAAACAGGCTGTTATTATAGGCTCTCGCTATTCCAGGCGTACTAAAGCTCTTTAATTTGTTCAGGCGGTGACACCTTTGTGGTGAACAGTAAGGCGCTGAATTGCACGGCCACTAAAGAACGCACTCCTGAAAGTACGCATAGTATGTTCGAGGTCCATGGAATTGGGCGCGCCGGTTTTCTGTTGCCTCTTTACGGAGGCTGTTCTTTTTAACTAGTTCCAAAGTAACATTTGGGTATATTAAAAAATATCTCTCTGATATGAATTATGGTAAAACTATCGCATATTGCTTGAATCTAAGCCGATTTTCCATGTTGATTCGCACGTAGTGGTAGATAATACATATATATATTCAACCGAAGTAATATCCGGTATGTACAACACCTGTGAATGGTGTATATCACGTACGTATATTACATTCGAAGAGTAGATGATTTGATATACGAAGTGTGACCCTCCTTGTAACAGCCAGGTTTTTAAGTGGTAGGATGGGCAACGCTCACTGACACCAAATTTTAGATAAGGAACTGAGTAGCCTGGAGTCAGTACAACCATTTGAATTCTGCAAAAATATAGGCTTTACGCCACGCTGATGATTGATAATACTTATGCGGCTATTGCATGCTATTGAAAGCATAGTGTAATGACTTTGGTAGGGGAATATTTCAGATTACAAGTGATTTTATTCGATATAATATACAAGAACATATGAGACACAACGGATCACTGTGAACTTCATAGTTTATTTAGTAAATATCGAATTAAAAAACAACTTGAATTGAACATTCCGTGATGCTTAATACATTGAAAAAGATGTGAAATCCACACAATTATTACAAAAGATTTTCAAACTCTTGCCCAAAGAGTTTAAAGCTGAAATGTTATTGATAATGAGCATTGGCATAGTGAATGATATTGAAATATTTGATATAAATTCTTTTATGTCGCTCCATGATAAAAATGCGACTTATCCCTCTGTTGTGAATGGTTTGAGGTGGTCTTAAGGTCCCTACTCAGAAGCCGCTGGGCAAAAGGAATGGTTTTTTAAGAACATTAACTCAGGAATTGTTTAACCTTAACCTTAACCAATCATTACAATTCCGACAATTTCGCACTTCACATAACATTTTTAATTATAAATTATTTCACGAAAGTGTCAGGTATTTCCCATGCGCAGAAATATCTCAGGTCTTCAGTACGTGTAAAGATTCTAAAATCTAATAATGCATGTGTCACTCAACTGCAATTAGCGACTGTTATTTAAAGTCTCTACAGTCGCTAGTCGAATAAATGAAAGCTTTATTACCCAATTTGTCGAGACGCAAAATAACGCAATCTCTATGCCATTGACATTCCTAAGGCAAAAAACAAAATGCTCCTACTTCTCATGACAGAACACAATAGGGGTCATTGTGTCCCATATACTCGTATTGTTTGTTATTTGTCGAAAAAACAATTTTGACAATCAAGCGTTAGTCAATGCCCCTACTTAAAAAAAAAAAATGTAAATGCGCTCCGGGAGCAGTAATTAGCAACACGGTTAAGCAAATAGCTAACACATGCGACACAAAGTGAACTGACACAAATAATTATCTTTACTCGTACTTGGAGCGGAAATACCCACATCTAGTGGCTACTAACAAGGCCTGACAATCCATTACATCATCCCTGCAATGGATTCGAATGACTGTGGGACAGTAGTCTGAAAATCAGTAATGACTTTTCGGACATCCACCGGAATCTCCTTTTCCTTTTTTGGAAGATAACATAGCTGTGAAAGTTTGTAACTACTTATGGCTGAGATCAACATTTACAGGCAGTCACAGCAAGACAAGAAGTTATGCCGTTGTTGGAGTAACACAAATCATAATTCCAAACTTAGAGGTAGGAGATGCAGCTTATTGGGTCATTAAGTTTCCATAAACGGAAGGTAGGGATGACGCGCAATTATATGAGATAAGTTTGTCAATTTCAGCATTTTGGGCTTAGTGGAATATTAAGTGGCAAGTGGAGTCAAGTCATATATTAGTTTGGCAACTTCTCAAGTATGAAAGCAAATACATAGAGACGACTAAGTTGATTTGCAATAATCAAATTTGAATGTTAGCCTTTATATGTCACTTTTCATATTTAAAATAAAGACAGTATTCATGTGGATGCGGTGGGAAACCATTTAAATTTCATCTAACAAAGGATACAAATTATAATGTGTCAATTAGGTAAGCCAATAGAATTAGTGAAGGGTTCTGGACAAGAAGATTTCATAAGATTGCATCAAAACCAATAAAGATGCCTTTTTCGAAATATCTACCTCTGCATCATTTTACACTGACGGATCAGAGAATAATAATGGGGTAGGTGAAGTTGTTAAGTATAGACTAAGTTTTTCCCTCCGCATTCCTGATCAATGCTCCTAGGGATATAATAACTATAAAATAGGCTTTATCCTGGCTAAAGAAAAACTTAATTTCCGCTGAGGATATCCCTATACCTTTTTAAGTAGTCAAATTGCAATGAAATTTTTCAAAACGATCCTCTTAAATAGCCCTAGACTCTAAGAGAGATGTCACTTTTTTCGAATCTCGGATTATAGCGACACTTCAGGGAATTGTAATGCCAATGGACTTATCAAACGTTGAAATAAAATTTACATATTGATTCATTTAAACTCATGTAACGTTGTGAAATGTTATAAGCTAAAGTTGTTCGTAGTATATTTTATATACGAGTTTACTGATTATGTCCAGACTTCATTTGAAACGATACATCCAAGGTATTGGAAATAGTTTACCTATACGCCTCTCTATTTTGGTTCATCTCGTTACTGAGCCGAATAGGAAATCTTACACATCGAAAACAAATTAATATTTATTTGTTTAATATTGCTTAGATTTTATTGTGGACTACGGGAAACACGCACCTTTTCTTTCCGTTTTCATATTCTTAATTTGCAAGGTTGACGGTCTTCTTCAGGTTCCTAAATTTGTACTTCTACAAGTCATGTACCTTGTAATTTCGTTTTGCTTTAAAAGGCTCTGTGGGAACAATATCAGGTCCATCAACTTGTTGCGTTTTAATCGACAGTAACTTAATATTTTCTAGAACCAAGATTAGAATGCGGGCATTTGTTGCATCGAGGAACTGGCTTTGAATGCACATCGACGCAAGAACATAATTGTTAACTAGAATGAAATGTCTCTTCCGTCTCCTTAGTTACATACTTTGTATTTAGAATGAACAGATAGCCGTCTGAGGCTTTCACTGTCATCAGCGTTTAGAGAGTTCGATAAAACTATACGAACTGTTCTCTTTGCTATTGCTGCTATTTAAGCTCCTAAAGCCTTTCGCGATTAGTCTCCAAATACGCTATAATGTGGTCTGAGCGATGCCCAATTCTTGAGAACGCTGTGGAACCGGACGCCTGAACGGTTATTGCCTGTCTACTAGGGCGAAAATTACGACCGAAAATTGGAGTTAACGCTCTTAAAGTTGCAGTCACCGACTCCGAATTTCGATAGAAAATTTTTATAATTTGCAGACGTTGCTCGTTCGTGTACTCTACCATGATGAAAATGTTGAGTTTACTGAACAAATTGACAGTGACAGTTTGATGATTAGTGAAAGAGTGCGTTCACAAATTAAATTCAAAGTTGTCAAGTCACTACTGGAACACCCTTTACATTTCTTTAGCATTTTGGCACACATATGTATTTAATGGCGTAACTGATGAATATTTTTAAGAACGATTCATAGTTTGTTTTCTCTTCTTAAGCTTGTTTGATTTATAAAATGGAAAATGTTAGAATTTTATTAAATTATATTTTTTTTATTAAAGTACGAGGGGCGTTCAATATATTCTCGGTATCGATATGAAGGAAAATGCGAATTCAATTTAAATTGTTTTTATTTTTCAATATAATCTCACCTAACATCAATGCATTTGTTACATCTTGAGATAAGCTTTTCTAAACCCTCAAAAAAATAAATTTCCTCTTTCTCTGCAAAATACCCATTTATTGCCGACTTGAGTTCTTTATCATCCGAAAATCTTTTTCCACGAAGACATTTTTTCAAATCCGGAAACAGAAAATAATCACTAGGGGCAAGGTCTGGACTATAGGGTGGGTGTTGGATTTCTTCGAAACCACAATCTCGCGCAGCAGCCTTGGAAACTCGCGCCGTGTGAACAGGAGCGTTGTCATGAAGAAGCAACACACCCGCTGCGAGTTTACCCCGTGTTTTCTTTTTAATTTCCTCCCGCCAATTATGCAAAGTGGAAGCGTAGGATGTGGCGTTGATGGTTTCACCTTTTTTTGTACTCAATGAGCAAGATTCCCTTTGAGTCCCAAAAAACTGTGGCCATGAGCTTCCCGGCAGACGGAGTGACTTTGAACTTCTTCGGGGGGTCTGTTCCTTTTTTATGCCACTGCATGAACTCTTGTTTGCTTTCAGGGTCATAGTGGTGGACCCATGTTTCGTACCCAGTAACAATTCGATCCATAACACCGTCCGCGTTCTCACTACACATATCCAAAAGCTCTCTACAGCATGCGATTCTCACTTTTTTCTGAGGCGCTATGAGCATTCGTGGCACCCACCTTGCAATGACCTTTCAAAGGTTAAGATGGTCATGAAGAATGATGTGAACGGTACCAATTGAAATCTTGGTGATCTCTGCCATCATTTTCACCTTTATTCGGGCATCCTCAAGAACAAGTTTCTCGACTTCTTTGATGCTTTCTCCCGTACAAGCAGTAGCCGGGGCGCCGGAGCGGGGGTCGTCTTCAATGCTCTCTCTGCCTCTCTTGAACTCACTTGACCACTTTTGCACAGTTGATAATGAAGGTGAGGAACCCTGGTAAACAGCCACCATCTCTTCATGAATAGTTTTTTGACTTTTTCCTTGCTTAGTGAGAAATTTAATTACAGCGCGATGCTCAATTTTCACCATCATCGTCTCAGTTGCCATTATGATTCTGTTTAACTAGAGATAAAACGCGAATTAATAATCACATTTATATGAAATTTTACATGAATGCACTAAAATAATAGTATTACTTGATAAATAAGTCAATTTATATATACAACCACAGCTTCACCCCGATACCGAGAATATGTTGAACGCCCCTCGTATGTATTAAAATGAATGAGCCCAGTCACCATTATAATTTTTACGCGTATTCTAAACTGAGGCCTCTCAAAATTGGCTTCAAGACCCGCGCAAGTTGTTTTATTGTGGCTATTTTCTTTCCCCTTAAGACTCTGTTTCATTAAGGACTACACATTTTGTATTGGATTCGCATCAGAGACGGCCAATCTCTCCAACGCGTGCAGAGACGACTCCGATGTTTTTGATCGTTATCCTCTTGCAAAATCCATTCGTAATTGTCTAGCCCATATAAAGATACGGCTTAGCAAACCCTTCTGGTTTTGTGTGAATACTATTAATTTTGGCCGAGAAACATCCATAAACATGATCTTCTGTTTGATGTTTTGGAGTGACTTTTCATCTATTTTTGTCCAGGCTTTCTTCCAATAAATAAATATAAACAAAAAAAATTACTGATCTGTAAATATGATGTTGCTCTAATCCAAATCTAAACTGTGCATTGCCCAATTTAGCCTCTTGTCAATATGTTTTTAGGTCAGTAGCGGTTTAGGTTTGGTACTCCTGTTTTTGATGCCAGATTCTGCCAAACGGCATCATATTGTGTTGATGGACACTTTAATTCCTTCTCTGGACAATATTTCTTTTGCGTTTCTCAAACTAATTGTGAGGTTTTCTGAAACAATTCACAAATTACTTACTTTATTGATGAATTACAAATGCTTCTGATGTTTTTAAATATTTTGCTGCTGTTACTCATTTGCGGCCCTTTGGGGTGAGTTACTTTCTAAATGCTTTTTAAGAGCCGCATTCATTTTGTAATGATATTATACCGCCGAAGTATGGAAATATACTGAGGAAATGAAATCAATGTGCGATCGACAATTAAATGCAAAAATTAATTTGGCTACAAACGTGTGTGTATAAATAAAGTACACACTGGAACACAGTGTTGATCCAGTTTAATGTTTATGATACCTCTGAACAATTTTAGATTTTAGAACATCCCGACAATTTAACGAATTTATACAAATCATTTACAAATTTGCCAAATAGCTCTGCTAGTTCTGGGCAGTAACAAAGGAATTATTGGCAAGTATTCTCATACACTTCTTCCATATCACTTCATTATCTGTGCAGATCATTTGTGCTGAGTTTCACTTTCTTCAAACCACATTGAAATGTTCAACGCGCATTCGTTCATTCCTGTTTATAAGCAGCATTGAACATTTCGAACCGCATTGAAATATCATATACTAACTTCCAGATTGCATTGAAACACTTTACTGTTTTGCGCTCTCATCATCCGAAATAATTTTCACGCACTTCGAATTTACCAAACTGTGAGTTCAATCAGCTGTTTGCTAAACTCTCTCAATTTGCTCTCGCTCATTTTGGATTCGGTTTTTGACAATTTCATATAAACACCATCCTTTCCATGCATATTGGACCAATGCGCATTAATCTGTCATATAAACTGAGTAATTTTCCCAATATCTTGCTTAAGATTACAGGATGAGATCTTTATTATACAATTTGAATTTACTGCTTCAAGAGATCATGCCTTTCTTGACAGTACATCAGCTATTTCATTTGCCTGCATATGTATCTCTGTGACCGGGAACTCAACAGATTTTTTTGTTGTGCCACTCGCCATGAACCCGTGGCCTTTGGCGGTAGCTCCATAGAAGTAAGAAGCGAGTACATCGTAAATTACAAGCGTCAGTGTTAAGGGAAATAGAGTTTTAAATTTAAGAGAAGTCGCTGAATGAACAGCACGTTTGTTTGTAACATCCCTGCGTTTTTCTTAAGCGGTTGAAGCGGCTTAGATATGGAAATAAGATAAAAGGATCGTGAACTCCTGAAAGCAGAGACCGAAAACAAGAGATGATCTGGTCACGTTATGAAATTTTTTTAAAAGCTCTGTTTGATAAAGCCAACGGCTAATCGACTTTAAGGAATAGGTTGTTAATATGCGAACGAAAATTCAACTCTCAGTCGTACAAAACGAAGAGTTTGTACTAGAGGTACATGTTGAGTCGAGTAGGAGACTGTTTCTAATAGCACTAAGTCAGCAATATATAAATAAGAACGATAGGAAAAAAACAATTTAATAAAACAACAACGGTGTGAAATATAAAATTGATTCTAGCTTTATTTTAAAGCTACGTTCATGCCACTATGTGTGGAATAGCACATTATTCAAATAGCTGCCTGTGCGGCGTTATTTCGGTAATAGCGTGTCGAATGTTGGCCTCGAGCTCGTCTAAAGTGGTTGGCTTGTTAGCGTAGACTAAGGACTTGACGTAGTCCCAGAGAAAATAATAGAGTGGTCGCAAATTGCATGATCACGGCGGCCAACTGATGAACGTTCGTCGTGAGATGACCCAGTCGCCAAATTTCTCCTCCACAACTTCGAGCGTTACGTCGCTCGACGTCGCAGCTACGTTGATTAAGCACAGTAAGTTGGTTAAAATCGCTCCAACTTTGTGGAGCGTCAATCTTTGGATGCATTTATGCTTGGGCGAGGATTTGTGGATTTTATTTGCTCCAATAATGGCAATTTTTGTTGTTGACATAGCCGCTGAGTCAAAAATGGACCTAATCCGAGAAGATGATTTTTTGGCCAAAATATGGATCTCCGGCCAACATTTCCAGAGCTCAATAAGCGAACTCACAGCGTTGTCTATGGTTGTCCGTCTTCGATTCTGGCGTCAGCACAATCTTATACGGTTGTAGGCCCAAATTCAACCGCAAAATAATACGAGTTAACTCTCTGGCGATGCCCAATTGAGCTGATCGGCGCTGAATCGACATTTCTGGGTCTTATTCGCCACTAGCCGCTACTCACTCACTCACTCTCAAGCTTTTCCACGGTGCGACGAATTGCCTGCACACTGAAGCACGGCGATATGCACATTGCGTATTTACAACGCAACTTGATCCAGGCGATCTGTCAGAAAAGAGTATATCAATAACAGCGTTTGTATGCATGTTGTTGTGTTTTTTTTTGTAAAGAATTAACACTCGAGTGGGTATGACTACACTTATGATGCCAAAGCATGTTCTAAGTTTTTCGGAAAATGGGACGGAAAGAGAAAGAAAGATGTTTGGGCTCAGTGGCTATTTCCTTCCATTTAGGCAACCATTCATCTCACAAGAGATGCCTGAAAAAAAGTCTTTCGGTTACGACTGGTATTGAACCCCGAATCGTCCGATTGGGAAGCCAATACACTACCACTTGACCCACGGCAGAAATGTTATTTTATTACACAATATATACATATGTATATAATGTATTCAGTTAAAGTCAATTAAATTGTCAGGTAGACAACGGATTTTAAAATATAAATCGTCAGAAACTATAGAGGTTTTATTAAACACGCGACGAAAAATTGGATGAATTTACTTCTTTCGATGATATTTATATACTCAATTCAAACTTGTTATTACTGACCATCTGCTGTCATATTCCGCAAGTTGTTAAACTATGCATTGTTGTATTTAAACAATGAGTACATCTGGCGAGTTGCTGACACATAAAATCATAAAAAAAAGAAAAAACAACATTACATCCGTAGCCCACGGCAAGTTCCCGGAATACTAGTCTGTGGATACGATACCCATTAAAATCGCAGCGTTCGTCAAGAATGAATCACAGTCGATAGCAGACTTTTAATTTTATGAGTGTGAACTATAATTATTTTAACATTTAAGCATATACATCTGTATGTCTTCGTTCCGATTGCATCCTTGAACTTACAAATATTTTTGCTTTTTTATACTTGCAGGTCGACAACATGGGGTTCGGTTCTCGCATGGATTGCTGCGGCCAGTTCGTAAAGTACGCCTTATTTGTAGCGAATCTTATAATTTTCGTAAGCATATTCTCAGACATTTTTCGACTTATTGACTCATATTTTTAATTATATATTTCAGATTGGTGGTGCAACAGTTTTCTGCCTAAGTGTATGGACTCTGGTCGATCGGAGTTTCATGAATGAACTTCTTGGAACAAATCTCTTCTCTGGTGCTGTCTATGTATTGATTGTGACGTCAGTGTGCGTCTGCATTCTATCCTTTATCGGTTGTATGGGTGCTGCTAAGGAGGTCAAATGCCTCCTTCTGACGGTAAGTATACAAATGAGACTTTCGCATAAGAGATTGGTATCTTGCCTTTGTTTCGACGACAACAGCATTGAACTTGACCTTGTGAAGTGCCATGACGAACCTATGATAGAAGCAAGATCGCATACATTTGTATCTTAATCAGGTTTGGCTATTGGCCACCTATCAAATGTTAATAGCGAATGTGAAAGGTTTTTGATTTTTGAGTTGGCGCTGGCAGTTGAAGATACTAACCTCTCTCTTAGAAATACCAAAAATCGAAGTTACAATATATTTTACACAAATTGTAATTTGTTTGTTTTTTCTCCTATAATTTGTAGTATTTCATAATTATATTCCTAATATTTGTGAGCATGTTAATCGGTGGAATTTTGGGCTATGTCTTCCGGGAGAAGGTTTCTCAAACTATGCGACAGGTAAGTGTGAAACACAGTGCTACGGGTAAGGGCGATTTATATTTTTTCTTGGTTTTATTGGGGTCCAGTGTGGCTTGGAATAAGCTGAAAAGTTCGATGACTTTCTAATTTGAATTGGAATCCAAATTTAAATTCCAGTGAACAAAGTGAGATCAAGTTTATTGGACAGTGGT
The DNA here is from genome assembly GCA_949129095.1 of Volucella bombylans. NCBI lineage: Eukaryota > Metazoa > Arthropoda > Insecta > Diptera > Syrphidae > Volucella > Volucella bombylans. The sequence continues at coordinate 43,768,416 of OX422142.1, read as the reverse complement.
CACTGGCGAGGCTGCGCCCTAGTCATTGCATACAAATTGATCAATTACAAAATTAAATATATGTATGATTTTTCATATGTTTGCTATAAAAATAACTCTAAATCACTAATAATATATTCGATAAAATACACTTTAATGGTAATTAACAATTCGCCTCTATATTTGTACGAGTATGTGAGATGCGTTGGAGCATAACTGCGCGTTTATTCAAAATTTTATATTGATGAGTTATGCAAATTTAATTAGGGACCGTGAAATTGTTCACTAATTAAACTTGAATCAGAAAACCACCATCATTTGTTTTTATTAAATTGAAAACTATACATGAACTGGCTTAGCGATTTAATCTGAGTGGAACAGTATCCTGAAGAAAAGAAACACTAATTTGAAGTAAATGCGTCATTGTTTGAGCTTTCGATGTTTATGATTTAATTTTTAAAGTAAACAAAAGTAGTTGTGTGAATAGGTGACATTGAAGAAATCGATTTTATCAATGGCTATTGATAAATAAATTGAAATTGAAAAAAAAAAAATTAGCATGATTATGCCAGAAAAATGTAAAGATCTTTTGACAAAGATTGCCCTTGATAGGCTTCTTGTTTTCAAAGGTCAAGCCCAGCACTCTTAGTACTTACATAATGTATTATGACGAGTGTTTTAGAGCAATTTTATAAAATTAAGTGAATTAAGTATACCATACTGTATACTTAGTCTGTCTTGGTATTCAATGAGAACAAAATTGTATAATCGGTCGTTCGATTTTTTACTGGAAGAAAACATCCTTTTTCACTTAAAAAATGGAGAATTTCGTCACTTTATGTAGCCGAAACCACCAATGTACTCGAACATCATGAAGTTACTTCCAAATTGTCGTGCCGAATCTATAGATTTCCATCTTTAACTGAAATGTCCTCCAAAACGACCTAAATTGGTTTTAATCAATTTCGCGCCATTTTTTGTTTTTATGATATTCCTTTCGCTGTCTGCGGTGATATTTCTTACAGGTGATTCATTAAGTTTTTCAACTTAGCTATACAGATTAACGCTACTTGCATATGCTCCTAGTGCTTAATTCGGAGAACTGGTTTTCCTCTTGGAACTCAGAGTTTGAAACTCAAAGGTGTTTCTTATGAGATTACAATTATTTCTTCACTTGAAACATGTCCAGAATAGTAAAATTAATTTTTGGATTCAATTCACATATTTCTACAGCTTTAATAGTGCTCGCTTTCCAGAGGCAAATGAAACACTTCTTTTTCAAAGAAATCGAGCTTCGAATCTGATATGAATTCAACTATGAAAATCATTCTGGACTTAGGGGTGAAAAGCCCAATACCCTAAATTCTAATTTAAAAGTTTAGAACAGTAAAGAGTCTTTAACCCTCTTGGATCCTAGGTACGCCTTCCTTTTCAATTCAATACTAGTACTTTGTTAAAAATACATATATGTACATATATTTGTTTATCTGTGACAGCGTCAATGACAGAACCCAGCGCTACCAACCATGTCGTCCGAGTTTAATTTATAAATTCAGCGCGATTTATAAATTATCTTCATCGAACTATAAACTTGGTAACTATGAAATAATGGTGAATATCGGATTTGCTTATCTAAATGCGTCGACTTTGAGGGTGTTAAATATGCGCTTAATTCTAAACAGCACTTGATCAGTTTAGTTGTTATGGTAAAACCATATGGATGTAGCCAGATTGTTATAAGAATCTATAATATATTGTAAAATGTTTGTGTGGGTACAAATGATAGAACTTATTCTTTTCAATACAAATCCCTTTATTCAGTACAGTTACAATTCACTATTTAATTCTTTCTCTCAGTACAATTCAATTTCTCAACCACATATACTTTTCTTATCTTTTACTTAAACCACTTAATCACTTCTTCTAATTAACACTTCAAATTCAACTTTGGAACTGATTTGCATACCTTTGGGATGCTGGTATTTATACTCGAATGACATACTGCGAGAACAATCCTCGCCATCCACCGTCCCATACAATTTCCAATTTGCTAGAAAATTCGATTCTACTCTCCAGTTGCTAATCCAGTATCGAAACCTTCGAGTTTCGACATTTTCTGCTAGATGTCGCTGCTCACATTTGAGTGGTTATCACATTGCTCCCTCCCTACAGTTGTTCGTCCCGAACAACTTCGTCATTCAGCATCCCGTTGAAATGACACATTCTATCCAAATGGACCACTTTCAATTTTCCTCGATCATGCAATTTACGAATCCTGCTGCGTAAGTCATTCACGTACTCGTTCACCTCTTTGGGCTCCGTCGGTGGGGATCCGAATTTTGCTTCACTTGGCAACCGAATTGTTTGACCAAATAAGATCTCGGATGGTGTGTGCCCTGTTGAGCTATGGACCGCGTTTCGGTAGGCCATTAAGAAGAGGGGTATGTGTCGATCCCAATCCCGCTGGCAGTTGCTGACAACCTTAGATAGATGCTCATTCAAGGTCCGATTGAATCGCTCAACCATTCCATCAGATTGAGGGTGTAGTGGCGTTGTCCTTGTCTTTCTTATTCCCAAATATTGGCATATTTCCTGGAAGACTTTTGATTCAAAGTTTCGCCCTTGATCAGAGTGCAGCTCCATTGGGACCCCAAATCTGCTCACCCAGTTGTTGACTATATGTTCGGCTACGGTCTTAGCCTCTTGATTTGGGATGGCAAACACTTCCGGCCACTTACTGAAGTAATCCATGACTACGAGAGTATATCGGTTTCCATTAAAGGTTTCGGGAAACGGCCCAGCGATGTCGATGGCTATTCGTTCGAAAGGTGCTCCGACATTGTATTGTTGCATTTGTCCATGTGGCTTTACTTTTGGGCCCTTGGTAGCCGCACATCTTATGCACTTTTTGCACCAATTCTCGACATCTTGTTTAGCGCTTAGCCAATAGAAACGTTCCCTTACCTTTTCCAACGTCTTATTTATTCCCAAATGGCCTCCTGAGATTCCGTCATGTATTTCATGGAGCACTTGGTTGACTCTGGACCGTGGCACAATTAGCTGCATACGAGATGTTGTCCCATCCGCACTTTCCCATTTTCTCTTCAGCAATCCATCTTGCACAAAAAGCGAGTCCCACTGTGCCCAGTATGCCTTCAGAGTTTGGCTCCGATCTGATATCTGCTGCCAGCGTGGTCTTTCCTCGTGCTCTTTCCAGGCCAATATTGGTTCGATGTCATTGTCTGCCTGTTGGGAGGAACGGATTTCGTCTATACTCCAACCCTCTATTGGCTCAGTCCTGATCATTTGGATAGCTGCCTGTTCTTTTGCTTCTTTACGATTGCAGTGTTCGCATTTTACTCCGCATGGTCGACGAGAGAGAGCATCAGCATTTGAGTGGAGTGTTCCCTTGCGGTGTTGCACTTCAAAGTCGTAACCCTGCAACTGCTCGATCCATCTTGCAACTTGGCCTTCAGGGTTCTTAAATTGGAGTAGCCATTTCAGAGCTGCGTGGTCTGTCCGGAGAATGAACTTTTGTCCGTAGAGGTACTTATGGAAATGCTTCGTAGCCAGAATTAAAGCCAGAAGCTCGCGCCGGGTTACACAGTAGTTCCGTTCAGGTCTGGAGAGTACTTTGCTGTAATATGCGACCACTTTCTCTTGACCGTCATGAATTTGGGAGATCACAGCTCCGACCCCAACATTGCTAGCGTCTGCGTCCACGATGAACATTTTTCCAGGCGTCGGGTAACCCAAGATGGGGGCATTGCACAGCTGTCGCTTCAGTTCTTGAAATGCTTTTTCGCATTCTCCAGACCACCTGAACTGTCGGCCTTTTTCCGCAAGTTGATGCAGGCTCTTTGCAATGCCAGCAAAATCCTTTACGAACCTTCTGTAATACGTGGCGAGGCCCAAGAAGCTTCTCAGTTGGTGTTTATCTTTTGGAGAAGGCCAACTTTTCACGGCTTCGATTTTGTCAGGATCCGTTCTTACTCCTTCCGCTGATATAATGTGACCCAGATATTTTACTTCCGGACGAAACAAGTCACATTTTTCTGGGTTGAGCTTTAAATGAGCACTTCGTAGCCTCTCAAACACTTCTTTTAGATTTTCGCGGTGCTCCTCGTACGTCTTACCTATGACGATAACGTCGTCCAAATATACTGGGCAGGTTTTCCAGGTGAGTCCTTGCAATGTTCGTTCCATTAGTCGCTCGAAGGTGGCCGGAGCGTTGCACAGTCCAAACGGCATCACTGCAAACTGCCAAAGACCGCTTCCTGTAGTGAAGGCAGTTTTCTCACGATCCGCACGATTTATCTCTACCTGCCAGTAACCGCTCTTCAAGTCAAGTGTTGAAAACCATTTCGCTCCAGAAAGCATATCCAAAGTGTCATCGATTCTCGGAAGTGGGTAGCTGTCCTTTTTAGTGACATCATTGAGACGTCGGTAGTCTACACAAAATCTCGTGCTGCCATCTTTCTTCTTCACGAGGACCACTGGAGATGCCCACGGACTTTGCGATTCTTCAATCACTCCCTCAGCTTTCATCTTCGACATCATTTCGGCAACTTCTGTTTGCTTTGCCAATGGAAGACGCCTTGCAGGTTGACGGATTGGTCGAGCGTCTCCGGTGTCAATGTGGTGTTGAACAATATGCGTACGTCCATATTCTCCGTCTTGTGTAGCAAATATATCAGCGTACTCACCGATTAGTTTTTCTGCCAGGATTCGCTGATCTTCGTCGAGATTACAGAGGCTGAGAATTTTGTTCTTGATTTTTATGCTCTGAACTGTTGTGACCGGTTTTGCACCCTTTTTTTCCGTTGTAGTCGATATAACCTCAACAGGTACACATTTTCCCACTATCTCCCCCTTTTTCACCTTTACACTGAATGTCTTTGGATTTAGAATCCTTACAGGGACCATGTTGTTCTTTGGCTCCACTAAGGTCTTTCCCACCATGAAGTCTCTTTTCTTTTCCGGCTCCATCAAATAGAATCGGTGGCTACCAGGACCACCTTCCACTTTTGCCCACAAAATTGCTTCTGACGAAGGCTCGAGACTCTGATTGCTGCAGATGACGACATTTGATACTGTGGTATTGGCGTTTCCGTATATCATTGGTATCTCCATGTTTCCGTATTTCAGGGTTTGTGCCCCCAAGTCGACTACAAGTCCATGTTCTCTCATGAAGTCTGTACCAATGATGCACTCGTCACATATGTCAGCTACCAGAAACGCGTGAGTGAATGTTATTCCGGCCAGTTGGATTTTTATGCGGACTTCGCCATATACCTTAATCGTTGCTCCTGTAGCTGTTCGCAAGCTGCAGCTGCTGGTGTTATGCAGCCAAGACTTCTGCACAAGATTCCTGTTGATGATTGAGGCCGTGGCACCGGTGTCTATTGTTGCCATCCATTTTTCTTTTCCACTGACTACTTCTACTAGAAGGCTTTCGCTGCGTCGTTTTGCCAGCGAGACTTGGATGATGGTCCTGGGGCCGTCGACTCCTGCTACCAACTTCTGCCCCGCGAAGTTGGTGCTTAAGCATTTCCCGACTGATGACTTCGGGAAGGTTGACCGGCTTCTTGATAGCTGTTTCTGCGGGTTTCTTCCTCTATTTGCTTGTCACCACAGTGAGGGCAGTCTTTTCGTCGCACCGGTTCTTTACACTGCCTTTGAAGGTGTCCTATTTTATTGCAATTCCAGCAGCGCATTATTCGTCTATCCCGTCGAGTATCTCGTTCCTCGGCACTAATTCTTGTGCAGGAGCATTCGACAGATGCTACTTCCCTGACGAAATGTGTTCCCCTGGAAGCCTGATTGGCTGCTTCCATCGCCAGAGCGAAGGCAAGTGCTTCAGCAAGGGTTCTTTTCCCGGCCATCCTTACTGCTGACTGTAGCTTCGAATCTGCAATTCCCCTGATAAATGCATCTTTTGCCATTTCGTCGATAATTTCCTGGCCTGCGGTGGGGTATGACAGATGTGCAAGTCTACTCACGTCTGCTTGGAGCTGCTGCAGTGTTTCTCCTCTTTGCTGCGTTCGGCTTTGCAATTGGACCTTGTAGACCTCCTGCATGTGGCTGTCCCCAAACCGTTTCTCGATAGCCTGTACTAAAGTCACATAATCTTTATGCTTTTCGATGTCTACTGTTTGCAACAATTCTGCTGCAGGACCGTGCAAGGCCATTGTTAGGGCAAAGCACTTTTCCTCATTGTCCCAGTCGTTTGCACAGGCAGCCATTTCAAACTGCTTCTTATAAGTAGACCATGAGGTCTGACCATCGAATGAGGGAGGTTTCAAATCTTTTCTCCTTGGACCACTTAAAGAACATTCTCGCTGTTTCTGTTTTCGCACTGTGTCGAGCTCTTTTGCCAGTTGCTCAACTTTGTTGTCCATTTGTTCCAATTTTTCGCCAACATTCTTCTCTATTCTTTCAAATTTGTTATCTATTTCTTCGAACTTTTGGTGTAGAACGTTATTTTGTTCTTCCAGTTTTTGTTCTAGACTATTCTTTTGGTCGTCGAATTTTTGTTCAATGCTGCTCTTCTGTTCGTCCATTTTTTGTTCCAGACTGTTCTTCTGTTCTTCCAGATTTTTCTTTTGTTGGTCGAGACTGTTCTTCTGTTCGTCCATTTTTTGTTCCAGGCTGTTCTTCTGTTCTTCCAGATTTTTCTTTTGTTGGTCGAGACTGTTCTTCTGTTCGTCCATTTTTTTGTTTTGTTCGTCCATTTTTTTGTTTTGTTCGTCCATTTTTAATAAGAGGAGTTGCATCATTGCAGCCATGTCATTGCCGGTACTTGTCTGTTCATCCTCGTCAACATCAAAGGAATATGCATCAGGATCATGTCCCTCGTTGTTCAAAGCCTCCTGAAGTCGGAGCACCAGGTCACTTTTTCCTCCACTGGCGCTGAGGCTTCTCTTGTTCAACTCGGATTTGAGTTGGACGAGGGTCAACTGTAATAGTTTTCGACCCATTCTAGCTTTTTCAAATAGTCAGAAAACACTTTTTTTTTTTTTTTTACACACAATAAGTCCTATCCCACTTCTGACACCAATGTAAAATGTTTGTGTGGGTACAAATGATAGAACTTATTCTTTTCAATACAAATCCCTTTATTCAGTACAGTTACAATTCACTATTTAATTCTTTCTCTCAGTACAATTCAATTTCTCAACCACATATACTTTTCTTATCTTTTACTTAAACCACTTAATCACTTCTTCTAATTAACACTTCAAATTCAACTTTGGAACTGATTTGCATACCTTTGGGATGCTGGTATTTATACTCGAATGACATACTGCGAGAACAATCCTCGCCATCCAGCGTCCCATACAATTTCCAATTTGCTAGAAAATTCGATTCTACTCTCCAGTTGCTAATCCAGTATCGAAACCTTCGAGTTTCGACATTTTCTGCTAGATGTCGCTGCTCACATTTGAGTGGTTATCACAATATGAAATTGTTGTGTAGCATACATTAGCGTCTCATTTCAAGAAGGTATTGTTCGTCCCCACTTTAAAATCTTGGCAAAGACTTCCTAAGATTGATCCACGAGTTTATAAAAAATCCCCCAGAGTTCTCAGCATAATCGGTTGGATTATACGGAAGTGTCAATTGCTTATTTTGTCAAGTATGTGTAATTTTTTCTGACAGTTCCAATAACTCTAATGCAAATAAATTTGTTTTTATTCCTGCATACCTACTTCTACTCACTGTATCTGCTGTACCGGGTTAATATCCATATATTAGCTAGCAGACTCACGTCCCCAAGTTTCGAGAATGACAGGCTTAGTTGAATTCATTTAATTCCGATTTTAAAAGCATAACTAATTGTGCAACTATGTATCAACAGGGACGAATTTTATGCTTCAAAAACACAATTCACCCAGCCATTATCCATAAATTTTACTTGTACCTCTAAAACCTACGAAACCAATGATAGCCTATCTTAAAATGACCACCCATTCGGCATTCTAAAAATGCTGCGAAATTCCTAGGCTCCCCTAGAGCAATATAAGCTCTATTTCTCCTGTCTGATCTGACCCCAATATACAAGGTATTTCTATGGCCAAAGTTTGGCTGCTATGTAGCCATGTGCTATGCATCTATGAAATACATGCGATAAAATTGGGTCGAGTTTGCTTAGCTCTTATGGTAAATTGGTCTTCCAAAGAGGTCATAGGCGATTGGTTGAAGTTACAGCATGCATGAGGTAATATCAAGTACGAAAATGTAAAGGAAAATGTTGGGCTATAAATTCGCAAAGCTATTTAAATGAGTTCCACTTACGAGAAGATCACCAACACTCTAATGATATAATGTCAAAATTCATATACCATGAATATACTGAAAAATATCTAAACATAAATGTTTGGGATGGCGTCAGTTGTTGGAATGAAAGATATATTATTCCTACGCAGAGTGCTATAACAACCATCCCAAAATCTCGAATTAAAAACCCAATTATCCTAAATAAAATTCCAAAAACTATTCTAAATACTGACAACCCCAATTTTCCAATAAAAGTTTAAAGACACTGACATTATGCTTAAAAAAAAAAACTAAATCAAACAATTGATTTAAATTCTATGTTTAACTCAACAGGAAATGCGAGCATCACTTGGTCAATACGGCAGTCGTCGAGCAATTACTCAAGCTTGGGATCAAACACAAGAACGCCTTAGATGTTGCGGCGTTGACTCATGGCACGATTGGAATCGTTATGGACAGATCCCTGAATCATGTTGTCAGGAGATCTTTGGAGGACAACGCAAACAATGTACGCTTTTCCCCACTATCACCAACCTCTATAGTCAAGGATGTTTGAATATCACAACGGTCTTTATACGAGATCATGCAGCTATCATAGGTGGCTCTGGTATTGGAGTGGCAATTATTATGGTATGAAGATTACTGATTTCCATTTTTTGTCTTTGTCCTATTTTTTTGTTTTTCTTTCAGATATTTGGACTAATATTCTCTTGTCTGCTGTTCAACATGATCGAATAGTTTATTCCCTAGACAGGAACAAACACATTTCTTCAAAATTTAGACCGATTTTCTTCCCAGAGCTCGTAATTCTCTTGTATTTTCATATTTCTTCAATGTTTTTTTTTTTTATATCTATTTATCGGTCATTTAGCACTAAAAAATTTTAAAGATCTTGTTAAAGTATTACTTGTTTTGTATAGAAGATGGCGATTGTACTAACTCTGTTTTAAGTAATTGTATTTGTATACTTTTTTGTCATTTACATATATTTAAAATTCATAAATTTGATGTATTTTATCTAACACTATACGTGTTGGGATATTGTCATTCATTTGCACCCAGTGTAAATTATTAAAGAAAATTGCATTTATGTAAGCCATTTAATGTTCGAATCGAAATAGGGAATTTACTCATTGTATACTTACTACTAACTAATTCCATTTACCATTATTCATTTTTCTTTTGTTAAATTGTTCAAAAATAAACACTTAGTGATAAGTTTTGTAGCTGATAGTAATAAGAGGATGTCGGACTTTTTTATTTAATCAAGATTTTGGGAAGTCAATTCAAAAACCAGATAGTGTTCGACTAGTTTGAACGGACAATATTAGAATACAGTATTGACAGACACATAAGAGCTAATACTAGATGGAATGTAAATATGTTCCAACGGTGACGTAAATTTTGCGGACGTGTACTTTTGTAATAAATTTTACAAAATCAGTCTTGTAACTTGTTTAATTATAGCTTATGAGTATTGCTAACAAGCAAGGCACCAAGCCATCCACGACTGACTGTTAGGGTTTAGAGAACCAGTCGTCATCTTACGAGCAACATTTTTTACTACGATCTATTTGTTTTTCTATCGGCCCCTTCTTCGGAACATAGGCTGAGCCTCTATTGCCTTTTGAACCGGATTTTTCGACGACCTTCGTTAAATATGGCAAAGCCAGCTGATTTGCTGGTGAAGTGGAGACTTCCGAGGATGCGCATACATGCTTCTTACAACATAGTGATGTTTCGAGCATAAAAGTCATCCACGTTAATTTTATGTGCGACATCATCATCGCAATATACTTGATGGTTCTAAAAGTTTTCCCACTTGTCATTTGGATAGTCGGTCTTAGTAATCATTCGCACATAATTATTGTGAAGGTAACAGATGTCTCTTATGTTTAACGTAAGTACCTGCCATGTAGGCTTAAACTTACGGGATGCCCATACATCCATGGGAGCAAGGATACGCCTTGCCATCGCTCACCAAACATTTTCACTGTTTCAGATACCAATTCGGAACTGTGTTGCCGGCACAATTCCACCCTTGGTATGAGTCGAGGCCGACCTAAAATCTCTTACTGCTCTTAGGGTCGCAGGACCCAGTACTTATTGCAACTCTACATTGGGTCAAACCAAGGGAAAAACCAAGGGAAAACCCAAGGTAAGACCCTTCCCGCGATTTTGGGTTTAAACCACAGCCACCATGACGCTCCCACAAGGGGGCCTACCTCTAACAAGTCAGGCTCGGACCGAGATCCAGGGGGCTCCTGACTCCCATGGTACCGTGATTTAGGTCCTGGTAGGGACTACCGGTGGTCCAGCCGCCAACAAGACCTATGACCGGCAACTTGTGACTGATCAAATCGTAGCAACCTTCGGTAGCGTCATCTGAACATGTTTACTATAAGACCAGTACTTTGCTCTGCCCCCGTTCATTATTAGACAACGTCATTAAAGGGCGGAGCCTTGATAATTGGGCGGGGGCCCTGTGGAGGTAACAGTCATACTCTTGTCAAAGGCATGTATTCAATCGCTATTTGACTTCATCATTCTTTTCATCCGTCCGGGTAGGTACGCATATCGAGCTGATTTTAAATAAATTGACTTGTATTCAAAGTATCACTAACCGGTCGTCTAGAGATATACCTAGTTTATATAACAGCTTAAAGCGCATTGAGTCATGTCGAATTGCTTCAATATGCTCATATAAACACCACTTTAAACCGCAATGAAATGTTCAAGTCTTGAGTCAAAGTGCCGTTGTGCTGACTACAAATCCTACTCAGTATTCATTCTTCGTCGCATGCCAACTATAGTATATTACATAGGTATTGTATATTGGTTTTTAAGGGTATCCTTGTACCATTCATGACATTCTTGGAGAGCGGTAATGTCAGTTATAGATATTGTATATTTTCCGATTGCATCTACCAGCTGAAAGAGGTACTTGGTCGTTCGCACATTATACGAACATATTATACATACATCGCTGTAGTTTTCATATATGAAGGGGTTGCCAGCTTTTAAAAAGAGCTGTATCTGAGCCGTATTATGATATGTCATTAAAACGATTTTTTTACATCCATATCATGGTTTATCCATTAGATGGCACGTAAAGTCTATGTTTTGAGTATCAGCTTGGGTCAAGAAAGAACAAGGATCACTTGGTTGAGTGCTCTCCGATACTTTACTCTGTATCTCGCACCCAAGTCTGAGTGTTACATAGTTAGTTACATGTGATAGTCGCTTTGATGAGATCGATGCCTTTGGGGCTTTTGCGTGGTTTGGAAACTCTTCCCTCGGGCAAAAGTTGATGAGATTCTATTCATCACACATATCGTCATCTAGCCAATTGTACCCTTGGGTACATTTTCTTTACCAATGGGACTTTCTTTGTTTATAAAGGGCTCCATACTAAGCAAATTTATTCTAACCCAACTTCTTGCAGGTAAACTTCGAATGTTTCATTCTGCCTGATAATGGAATGATAGTGGCCGTCACCACACAGACAATTTTCAAAACCGATTGTGACTCTAATACGTTGCCCTTCGAAATCCTACAGGCTTTTGTCTGGGATTTGCTCCTGTGTCATATCCATACTTTCTTCCCTTTTGGTACCATAACGCCGATAAGTCCAAATGTTTTTTTTGTGGCCACAAATCGTTTAAGCCAAAAACATTTGTTTAGAGAAATAGCGACTTAAAGATTTAAATTAAATTCTTAAAAAAAATTTGAAAACCAAGGGATGAATTAGATTAAAAATTAGAAAGATTAAAGTATAAAAATAAATATTTCCATGACATTTCAAATCAATGTAAGATTTACATATACTTAGTAAAGAGCTAAAAGAGTTAAGTGATTTTACAGAAATTATAAGCATATAGAATGACCAGCTATGTCGATATAAGCTTCTATATCAAAACAAACGCTGCATTTATTTTATCTCAAGTTAACATCAATTGAACGACTTTAGCCACAAGAGGAAGGACTTTTATTAGATCTATAGGTATTTTAACAAATTCAAAAAATTAATAAAATTCAAAAAATTATAACAACATCGGATTCTCTCGATGCAAAACGGTGTGAGTCAACTATATTTAAAAATTAAAGAACAAATATTATTCAATATCCGATTCATATTCAATCAAATCAGGATGAATATCTCTTATGTTTTCGGTAGGAAGAGTTTTGTAAAATATATAAAAAGATGGATCAATAAATGGCAACAAATCTTCAAGATCTTTTTTCTTTTTTGAAAATATTTTCACCACTTCGTTGAGAATATGAATATTCACCCTTATTCCGCATGGGGTTTTACTAAAACGCCGATTGTCGTTTTTTAAGGTGTTCCGTTTTTAAAGAGTTATTCCAGAAATTGAACGCCACAAAACGCCCTCGTCGGTAAGTAGGTATACACTCCACATACGATCCACTGTCATTGCAAGAGCTGATTTACCTCCATGACAGATAAATTTCAAATTAATCAGAACAAAGTTTTCAAAATTATAAGCTGAATAAATAAATATGAATAGTGTTGCATTATTTTGGAGTAGCGATGTAGACGAGGATGTGCGAAAATAAGAACTTATCCGCATACGAAGAAATATAAGAAGAAAATCTAATCCATTAGATTTGTCGGATGCAAAGTAAGTGACAAGATAAATTTCACTTCAAAACCGATATATCGTGCCTAATTTTCAGATTTAAAATGTTTGCAACCTGAGAAATCAACACAAATTGTCAACGGTTGTGCAGCTTTACACAACATATGTCTGAATTATAGATTAGACTTAAAAGAAATGTAATTAATATAAGCCCAAGCACCAACGATGACCAAGTAGCTGCAAATATAAGAAATCAATTGCTTAACGTTATTTAAAAAAATTATTATAAAAACTTACATAATTCAGTTCTGTTATTTACACGTATATAGAAAACTTAAAAGGTAAAATAGAACATAAATTAGAAAATACAAAGTAATCAGAAAAAAACTAGTAATTTCATATTAACGTGTTTATTCCTTGGATTCCTCAATATGTCTTCTCCGCTCTTCGATATTCAGTTGCTTTTTCCTTATTTCCAAGTCCATCAGTTTAATTTTGTTGTCTTCGGTTCTTTGTTTTTCTTCACTTTATAGTTGCACCTAGTACAAATTGAATCTTTCTTCCTTCAAATAGAACCGCTTTCTGTCGTACTTGCTACTTTCTTTTAAATAGTTTTCAATGCGGTTTAGGTACTCTTTCACTTCTTTGTACAAATTCTCCTGCACTTGCGTCTGCGTCTGTAGCAATTCTAATATCCTGTTCTTATCTGAGGACTTTGGTATTTTCTGACGGCTTATTTTTTCTGCTTCACGTTGAACCTCTAGAATTGTTTGCACATTTGTTAGATCTGCAAAGGCACTGGTGCTCTCGTTCGTATTTAGAACGATGGGAGAATCTGGAAAAAATGTATCTTGATTTGAAGCGGATGTTGATTTTGATACTGGTGTGGGATTTGATGTGGATGCTGTATTTGATATATCTTGCAATGAGGTAGATGGCTGTGGAATGGAACGATTCTCAGAGATACCCAAAGTTTTTCCCTTCGGATTGATTATTTTCTCATAACAGAGAAGATTCGAAATCACTTGTTCCAAATCTGACAAATATTTTTGTCTGAATTGAATAAAATCTTCTTTTTTAATTTAAATTTTATATCAGACCAGACCTGTGAATACGAATATGCACTTAGTTATAGAAAAATGTGCAGGTAATAAATTAAGGACATACTTTCTGCCATTCTTTCCCGTCTCTTGTCGGTGGTCCTAGGCTGTTAAGTGTTCTGGCTATGTTGTCCCATTCGGCTTTAACATCAACGTTTACACATCCTCTTTTAAATCCGTTAGCTAAAGGTTTATTGACTTCCATTAGTTCCACCAAGGCTTTAAATTGTTTTTGATTTGTTATTTTGGCCCTACAAAACAAAATAATTTAATTTATATTGACAAATAAGTTAACAAATTAAGAAAACTTACATATTCAGTTGATGTCATCACTCAGGCGTTCACTATTTTATGATCGACAGATACCGTCGTTTTTTCTATCGTTTTATGACCTTCAATGCCTCACAGAATAACAGTCACAGTGCTCAGACGCCTTCAGTCGTCAAACAATGGGTTCCACAAACCATTCAACGACAAATGGCGTTTAACCGTGTAAAAACGTCGCACATAATGCAGTGTGGCGTTTTACTAACGAAACGCTTTTAAAACGCCTCTAAAGCGCCACGCGGAATAAGGGTGATTGTCTATTCTAACAATTGTAAATCCCCGTTTTACTACATTTAAAACTTTAAAAGGTTCTTGTGCATTTAAGGTTGTTTTATAAAAAAATTTTCCAAAATTCTCCTTCCTCTATTCAAGCCATCTGATGTCCTTCCAAAAAAAGTTTTCGCCATCCTCATTTTTGTTTCTCCACATAAAGTTGGTGTTTAAAAATAAAGAAAAATTAAAGATCTCGTTGCTTTTCATTTCAACTACATTAAATTTTCGCTCTGATCCAACTGTTCTAATGAAATTATACCAATCATGTGGATGGTCTATTTTAACGTCGGTCCTTTTTTTTCTTTCGCTCTATGACAGCGTGATCTGAATCACATTCCAAATGCGTGTGTCCCGGCTCTAAAAATTTATGATCTATTATTTCCAAGTTATTATGCATTTGGAAAGACATTAGAAACATTCCGCATAAAAATGAATTTTTGTTTTGCCTGCACATGAATCACTATAAAATATTAATCGTTTTAATGCAGGATCATTTTGAAGACCAGATATGTGTTTGAAAATACAAGACGCAATTTGATTTCCGCCTCGACCTGACATCGCCTCATGCCACATATAGCAATAGGGACCGTCAAATTATATGTCCAGAGTTTCGTCTTATAAAAAGAAATCGCATTTGTCAAATGTGGAGTGGGTTAACATTGTTGTAGATCAAACGTATAGATTTTAATTGGAGGCTCATTAATTCCAAGTCTTTTGTCTAAGCTTTTTGATTCATAAGCAAATTCCGCTTTTGCATGATGCTGAACTTTACTATTTTCAAGGTCCTCTAAGATATCAGTATTTTTTCCCTTTTTGGCAATATCTATTTTCATTTTTATTGTTTGAACTTGATATTCATGGCTAAAAAAAAAAATAAATTATTAAAACTTTAAAAAAAACAAAAATAATAATCAGGAAGACTGCAATTACTTTTGAAAACCTGGGAATATGTAGTAAGACCAACTGCTTGGGACTTGTACGTATCACAATACAATCTATACATTTGTGATATAGATAAACTGCAAATAAATACTTGCAGCTCATATCTCTTCTAGTGTAGTGGCTTTCGTAAGCCGGAAAGCTATTAATATGATATTTTATTCTTTCGAAAATTTCCTCACTCATTTTATTGGATCCTCCTCCGGATCCTCGGTGATCAACAAAACTTGACATCGGTTGATCCAATTTTTTTTTGCAACGCTTTTCAAGAAGCTCTCGGATTCACCAAGGCAATGACGAAAATATTTTTGACATGATTGAATACGTTCATCTCCATATTCTAAAAAATACTTTATGCTATACTCACGGTTTCGATGCTTATAACGATGTTTGTTTAGAGATAGTGTTTTTTCCCCTACTATGTCCATTAAATTGCTGACGAATAGTATTATTTGATTATAAGTTCCTAATGACCAATAAGACTTGAAAATCTTTTCATGTACAGTCTCAGGAAATTTGTCTTTACATTTATTCCGGCATAAGTTATATAAAGATGTGAATTTCCATGCTGGCACTAGACATCCTTTTGAATTTATATATGACTTTAAAATGTTGCGATTTTTTTTTGCTTCTCGTCTGGAATATGAAGTTTGCAGTAATTCGTTTGAAGTGGTTGATGAATAGGATTGCAATATATTCCCTTCAATTTGTCTTCACATATTTCTAATTTCTTCATTACTAAACGACGACTCCTCTGGCTCTTGGACTCCTCCGACTTGGAAATCCGGATCTTGGCAATAATTGTCGGAATGAAAGTCTATATCTGATAAATCATAAGATTTCCTTGTGTCCGTTTTGTCCTGTTATTCTTGGCTTGTTTGCAAAATGAAATAATTAATTTGAAATTTAAAAAATAATTAATTTATTACCATTCTCTTCTTCATTTTTATTATTATGAATCTAAAAGAGATACGAACTCTTAAGGAACACTGCGACATAACGCACAGAAAATGCACTTAAAAAATTTATTTAATAATAGGACACGAACCACTTAACCCGATAACCTTCTCAACTTAAATAACACTTTCTAATCGGTTCTTCATGGAACTTAAAAACCGTTAGCGTAGAAGTTGGTCACGCCACTTGCATGCAACAGTATCTTAGCTTAGATAACGTTCTTAGTTACTCGTATGTTAAAGTTAATATAAAAAATTGCTTATGTCGAATAATGAGTGCACTTACAAGCGTTCTTATTTGTCAATATAAACTTAAGTTCAAATAAAATTTTAAAGTAAGTCCCTGTTCTGCGGTACATGATAACGTTGTTAACCAACAATACCCGTTTAACTCTAAATATGTTAAGCTTATATTCCAAGTATATATTTTTGTTATTATATCTCTTAAGTTCACTTAAGTGATTATTGCCTGTGTTTTTTGATGATTAATTAGATAAGCGATCATGTTTTGTGGATAACTTAAAAAAAAAACAAAACAACAATTAGACTACCATATTTTGACCATATATGGAACTTCATCTGCCGAATAATGTGGCAGCCAAAACTCATTTTCATCTTAAATTGACTTAAGCGATTATCGCTTGTGGCCACAGATATTTCAATAGGTTTTAGAAGAAGGATGTAGCAATTTCTTGTTTTTTGTTATGGCCGTATTCGTATCGAGTGTTCTGATACAGGTTGGCCAAATAAGCGGCCGATTTTTTCATAAATTTTGTTTTAACTATCATAATTTATATATTTTAAGAAACAGTTATCGCCTTAAGGTGGGACTATTAAAATGCATGCGTACTTTAATGCATTCGTAAACAGTCAGGGATGGTGTCGCACATCGAGTAGGAGTTAGGGCGGTTGTCTTACTATTTCTACTAATATCAACTTACTGGGATATTATTATGATGTACTCTGTCTACGCGTCGCCTTTTATTAAGATCTCATATCTTTTCCTTGAAATATTAAGACAGAGTGTTTGCATTTTTCACATCTTATATGCAAACTTGGTGGTCAGCGGCAGTGTCTATGTATCTAAATTGTTTGCATTTTTGTACGACGACTCCTAAATAAATGTTTGACCTGCTGGTTCGAAAAAAAAATTACAATGGTCTAAGTACGACGTATTGAGAGTTATTAGGTCTGTCACGTCGTTAGGGCTATAATCGGCAACAAAAAAAGAGAGAAGATGTTCCAGGCTCGTTGATGTGCTGCTTCAATGGAAAATCTTGCTCAACATTAAAATTTATATAATAAAAATACTGGGCCTTAAAGTTTTGTTTTAATATAATCGTGTATATATCACTCATATATATCTATTTACGTCTCGGGTACATTTTGATATCTTATATCCGTCAACGAAGATGATAAGAACATTTGTTGAATCGTTGCGATTTTTCTCCATCCCTGAAATGGCTTATATTGTATGTATATTTTCATAGTATGCGGCATTAGTTTCACCGATCTGCAGCTCGCATCTTTGCACATCTTATTAAACTCGCTCTTCGATTAGCTTAGAAATTCAGTCGACAATAATGTAGTTCTATCTTAGTAATGGGAATCTATTTCTTCCTTGTCGACAGAATATATTTTTGTCTCTATTTAATTTGGGAATTTATTTTTCTCCTGTATTGCCGTAATGCCGTAAATGCATGTTGCCTTCCTAGATGACATTTGCCTTACATCTTATCTCTTCCACCACCGGATGGAGGAAACACATTACAACTCCTTATTTCAGTCAGGTGATATTTTGAAAAAAGTTCTTACGCATTACTATCAAGCTACATAGAACAGAGCGCGAGCAATAAGTGATGGATGTCGTCCTTACATCCATTCCCTTTTCTGAGATTTGGCTGGTTTATAAATTTGATTGATAACACAGAGATGCAAAAAAATTATTCTGCGGCCGTAGCTTTCATAATTTTAGATTCAAGTACTATTTATTTTACTTAAATTAGCTCTAATTCCCGTGATAAGCTGAACTATACAAAATATAGATTTATTACTTATGCAAATGTTTTTTATTTGTTTATAAAATTTGCTTATCATTAATTGGTAAAAATAACAATTCGTTCATTAATTTGTCCTATTATTGCATAAAAAAAGGATAAATTCTTCACGGAAGTCTTGTATTAATAAAAAGAAGTCTACCAATAACATTTTTGGAAAAAACTGGGACAACAAGACAAATAGACAAATATAGGTGCCACACAAAGTTTGTAAAACTTGTATGGAGTCACTTCATTATTAGAGCCTAGGAAGATGGAAATTGCTTCTATTGGGAGAGCGCATGACATGGAACGATTCAAAAAACCAGTCCGATGATTGCTACTTTTGTGACGTGTAAGTAAGTGGCATGAACCGATACAAAAAGCGCTCATGGTCTTATAGAGGTGGTGGTAGCAATTACGTTGCACGGTATTTGCCAGGGTAAAAGAAAGAAACAATTTCACGATATTCGAAAAACTTCAGATACAATTCTTTATTATTAAGGTTTAAACGTTACACCGGTTCTTATACTAAATTATTACCAAAACTATTAATAGAGAGCTACCATACACGAAGCCTGAGAGACAAAGATCGGCTAACTTTTCAATTGTAATTACTTCAGTGCATGACTATGTACATTGTACAGGTATTGCCGACAGTAGCAAAGTTGAAGAGTTGGATACCTTTGACATATCCGTTATAATGCTGCAGTACCGTAACAGTAGACGGATCTAGGCGATACTGGCGGTAAACACTACAGTCTTATCCACGCCACCAGCGCTGCATAGTGAAGACTTGCCTGCACTGATATTTTCTGCTTTATCAAACGTGGGCAGTTGGATACATAGGACAAAAGCGCCATAGAAAGTGAATTTGAAGGATACAGTCAGTCATACACTTCAGGGTTTCTCTCAAGGTAAACTAAACGACTTGACTCGAAATTTACATTTATCGAAAAAATTATGGAAAAACATTGTTTTGAGCCTGACGTGTCAATAACATTGTACCGTAAATATCGTGTATTGGGTGGAAATTCTTGGGCTTTTAAATTTAATGCGCCTTTCAGTATATCGGCCTGAAGATTCGTGACTCTTCATAGATAGCTCAAAAGAAGTTTGAAATGTGTTTATACAATGGAAACAAAGTAGCTTTGATTCCGATAGAAGAATGTGAAAATATCAAACTTATTTTAGAGAAAATTTCGTTTGTACAACATGAATGGTCAGTTTGTGTAGATTTAAAAATGAAAAAAATTTTACTGGGTCAGCAAGGCGATTAGACTAAATACCCCTGTTGCCTTTGTCTATGGAATAGTTGGGCAGAAAATGAATGCTATAATAGGAATAATTGGCCATTGATGTCTCGATAAAAAAAATTTCCGCCACTTCATATTAAGCTTGTGCTTACTAAACAGTTTGTGAAAGTTTTAGACAAGAATGGTGATTACTTTAAATATATTTGTCAATCGTTTCCTGGCCTCAGTACGGACAAATGAAAAAGACGAATCTTTGATGGACCACATATTCGCAGTCTTATAAGCAAAAATTATTTTACAATTCATATGACGCAGGTTGAATAAGGGGAATGGGCAAGCTTCGCATCAGTTATCATGAATCTTTTGGGGAGCCACAAAACTACAAATTATTCCGAAATAGTCGCCAAATCGCCTGTGAATTTTCAAAAACTTGGAGAAAATATAAGTATCAAATTATATTATTTGCATAGCCACTTGGATAAATTTCCAGATAACTTGGTTGATTACAGTGAAGAATGGGGGAAATGGTTCCACCGGTATATAAAGACCATGGAAGAAAGATATCGAGGCCGGTGAGATCGCCATACCATATGATTGCAGGCTACTCTTGGATCTTACTAAGCGACTGTTCTGATATACAACAGAAAGTCACATACTATAATACAAGACGCTTTCCCTAACTTATTTGGAAATAAAAGTTGTTGAATATATTCACCATTTTTATTTAATTTTTATCATTTTCAAGAGATTGCCTGTATCAGAAAATGTAGAGTCAATTCAGCAAATATGTTATTATTTTCGTAGTTAGTGAAATTACCCAAGATCGACTTCGAAACTCCACTCTATTGTCCATTCGATTCGGTAATTGAATATTCTCAATTTAAAAAATATGTCATTTAGGAACGTATGAATGTATTCATAAGAAAATCATAGGTTGAATAGGGTTAAGCAGGATACGAAAGCATTAGGACTCATTTTTCAATGTTTCTTCAATTCAATTCAATTTATTATTAATAAATTAAGGAAAGTACAAATAAGACTTGGTCTTTTACAGTACATTTTTTTGGAGTGCATATAACATTACAATATAAACCTTAAAACTATAATTGAAAAGATAGAAACAGAAGGGAAATGAGATAGCGAAAGGGGGAAAAAAGAAAAATATAAATATTGGGAAAAATAGAAAGAAATAAAGATATTATAAATGTGGAAAGAGGGAAGAGGATTGAGGTGAATAGTTGTTGCAATTGTTACAGATATTGAAGAGAGTTAGTTTTGACTTTATTTGTTCCAATGATTTGTTTTGTTGATGTTGGGAGGATAATCCAAAGTTTGGTAACATAAATTAAGAAGAGACGAGAAGACTTTGGGTAGTTAAAATAAGGCATAGTTAATTTGAAGGTCCTGGTAGTTTGGAGAAATTGGAGTTTTTCACACAGGTACATTGGAGATTTTTTATTGACGAGACGGTGCATAAATTGACAGCATCTAACTTTTAAGAATTGCTTAAATGTACAGCCCAAAACAAGATTGTTATAGTGCGAGATGTAATTGTATCGCGGTAATCCGAATACATAATAGCATCATTAAAAGCAACAAGTAGCTTATGTTCGGATTTAGAATCAAGTTTGCAGTACACAAGAGTAGAGTAGTCAAATATAGGGAGCAACAGAGTTTTAATAAAAATAGTTTTGTTTCTACTGGTGTAAAACTGGAAGACATCCAGAGCTTTCTTAGACTAGCATAAATTCGTCCAGAAAGAGAACGATTAATTTTGAATCCAAGGTTTGTTACTTTTTCGACAAATGGAATGGGCTTATTGTTTAAAAGTATTGATGGAAAATCATCAGTTTCAAAATATTTTTAGTCCGGGTGGCCGTGTTAAGTATACTTGGGCATCGTCAGCGTAAAGGTGAATGGAGACATTTGAGCACACTTTAGGCAGGTGATTGATATACAGACAAAATAGGAATGGACCCAGAATGGAGCCCTGCGGGACACCCGTTCATAACGCCCTAAAATCGGAACATTTGCCTCCGTAAATGACCTTTTGGTAACGATTACTCAAATAATTCCCTGTTCACTGAAGCCAAAATATAACCTCAGCTTCTGACACAGTACGTTGTGATTCACTCTATCAAAGGCTTGGAAAAATCAAGCAAACAGAGCACCGTTAGGTTATCCATATCGTATCTAATTCTAATGTCATCGAGAATTTTTATCATAGCGGTAGAACAACTGTGACCCGCTCTAAAGCCTGATTGAACTGGAGAAACTGTGTTGCTCCAAATACCTCGATATTTGCATAGCGACGATCTTTTCCAACACTTTTGATAGACATGACAAAATACTTATAGGGCGGTAGTCAGATAAATTCGATGGCTGAGGTTTTTTAGGAACAGGGATACCTTTGGCCAATTTCCAACTATCAGGAAAAGAAGACGAGGCTATGGAAAAATTGATAATATGTGTAAGGGAGCTTATGACATGGATCAAAATCATTTTAATAAAACGAATAGGCACACCCTCCTCACCGACAGCATTAGATTTCACAGAACGAATAACATTAATTACGTCCACTTCTGAAACAGCTTCAAAGTAAACACTCGACGAAACAAATAATGAATTTTCAGGGGTAAAGCGAAGATTATTGATATATCCTGATAAAAAAGCATCATTAAGTTCATTCACATCTGGAATGATAGCAGCAACCGTTGAATTTTTTCCAACGCCAATAGAACGCAAGTTACTCCATAGTTTTTTGGATGATAAACCTGGGTTCAGTTTGGAAAAGGAATAACGTTTTTTGGCCCTTAGTGTTATAAAAGTTGAGTAATTACGAGCTCGACAAAGTATTTCCCAATAAGAAATAGATGGCCTCTGTTTCCATTTTATATAAAGTTTGTTTCGAACCCTAATAGCATTACGAACTTCACTTGTGAACCAGGGGCAGTTTTCATTACGAACTTGAACTGTTTTTAGGGGAATATGTCTATTGAAAAGATCCAATGTAAAGGATTGAAAAAGATTCACCTTTTCATTCATAATTGACTCATAATAACAATGAACCCACGGGAGTAAGCTTACATCTAATTGTAAGGCATTATTGTCTACGGAACTATAATCCTTGAAGGTGAAAGATGAAGGACGAGAAGCACAAGACAAATCAACATTATAAGTACAAAAAATTAGATCGTGGTCAGATATTCTTGCAAGGGAAAGCTGATCTTGAAATAAGACATTGGACAGATTAGAAACCATAAAGACGTCCAACAGACTTGGAGGAGCATTTGGAGAAAAACGAGTGGCGTAAGAATTAACTATTGACAGCCCAGAAGCAGCAGCTGAATCCAAAAGCTTGTAAATCAACTATCAACTTTTAAAAGATCAGCGTTGAAATCACCACAAACTATAATGTGCTCATAAAGTGCAGTTAACTCGTGCAGAGCAGAAAAGAAGGGTTACTCCGATTCGGATTGTAAGCTACACCAATAAGGTACTTCGTGATTCCATCTGTAACTTCTAACAGCAGGTATTCAATCGCACCTTCCTCGGATTTCTGAAGTTTTTTTTTTTTTTTTTTTAAAGAACTTAACACTCAAGTGTTAGATAAATTGAAACTATGTGCATTCAGGTAGCGTACTTTCAAGCCCTTATATGCATTTGACAAGATTTTGATAACAGATCGCACTGCGACTTCATTTACTACGCCAGACGAGGAAGACATATTATTAAACATTTTACTAAGCCTAAGACATTAAGACAAGTAATTGGAACTATATGTATTGCAAGTAGGTATTAGGTTAATATTTTAACAAATAACAAAAACAATAACAACAATGTTGACTTAATATTTATATTAAATAACAACAACAACAACTACAAAAGAGAAGTAGTAGGAAAGTAAATTAAATTCAGAAATTGAACAGGGAAGGCAATAAGAAAGGAAGAGGGATGGGGCGATAGAGAGAAAGTTGGGGAGATAGGGAGAAATATAATATGTAACAAGTTTAATAAAGAAAATTCGAAATTCAAAAATACTTAATTCATAATACTGCTCAAGTTGACATCAATGTAAAGAAATTTGGTAAATTATAATAGAAGCTTTTACTTTAGTTTTGTAATTGTGGTTATTCTCATTTCAGTGTCATCGTTACTCTTTTTTACATAGACATAACCGTTCCTCTTTCTCACTGATGAAAGTAAGTTTTCTTTGCTTAATTGATTGGCATACTGCAAAAGAGAGCTATTCAAGGGTGTTAAGCTTTCATTTATGTGAATGCGACGGGAGATGTTAGGCTTAGAATTGTGGGTTTCATTTTCCAGTTGGGCAAGTGTAAGACCTTTGTTTTTGTAAAATGCTGAAAGGAATGCTCGTTGCTCAGCATGAGAAGAGAAGCGAATTAGTAGTGGGCGAGAGCTTGTGATGTTGTTGTTTTTATTTCTTTCACTGTTCGAGTTCGATCCGAGACGAAAAGCATCAATGTATGTAGAACATTGGTGTTGTAGGCTTGCGGCGATTTTTTTGGCAATATCAATTGCATTTTCGTCGCTGGCATCAGGAATACATCTAACAATAACATCACAAAGCCTCTGCCGCCTCTGGAGCTCTGCAAACTCTTCTCTTAATTTCTTGTTTTCTTCTTTCATTTCAGCAATTTGGCACTCACACTGTTTCAGGCCGTTATCAAGAGCTGCTGCAGTCTCGCTAATAAGTGTGATAACTTTTGCCACCAGCTTTGAAATCAGCTGCGAAAATTTTGTAGTTAGGGTTGTTTCGAAGCTTTGAAAATTATCCGACAGAGATGACATGTTTTCCAATGTTAAGACTTGGAGTTAGATGCGTCTTAGTTTGACTGGTACAGGCAGGTGAGCTGAATAACTCGGAAGAGTTAACCACTTTCCTCTCTTTTGACACTTGATTTTTGGATCTGGTTGACATTTCGTTTTAAGAGCGATCAAGCAAATGGAATGTAAAACCGTTTGAAAATGTCTTTTTTATTAAACTATTTCACTAAAGTTCTTGTTGTGTTTAATATTCAGCAAAACAAACCCGCACTGTTATCAAGCCAGATATGAAAAAAAAGCAATGGGCTCCAGAAAATGTACAATAAATTTGGATAACAACTTTATTAGGTAGCCGGAATATAGTTATAATATTTGTTGCGCGGGAGCAGATTAGTAATACGTCTATTCAGCTGACATCGAGATTTTTTTTGCCTTGTATGATGCAACAACATTAGGTAAAAACTGTACTCTTGTTACATTTACAAACACTAAATCTACATTATATATCCTGCTGAAACTATATAATGCCCAGGTTAAAAGCCTCGACAATTGAATTGACAATGATGAATTCAGAGGTCTGTTTGTTGTGATATGTGTATCTGAAACATGGTTTAAGACCAAAGTGGATGACGAAATCTATACTCTTAATGCCTACAAAATTTTCCGAGGTGATAGGCACAATGAAATTGGAGGGGGCGTTGCAATTTACATTCGTAACAATTTAGTTACTAATCCCTTAATAAAATCACCCCCTGGTAGTCCACTTCAATATTGTTTTGTCGAAGTTGTTTGTGAACGGAAAAAGTGTCTTTTCGGTGTAGTTTACAGACCATATAGCTATGTTGGTTTAAGCCCCGTTTTCAATTTATTGGAAAATTATTCTCCAACCTATTGGAAAACTATTCTATGTGGCGATTTCAATTGCAATGTATTGAATTATGCGGGCTCCGTGGCATTTACTCAGTCCATAAAAACTCTTGGCTTGGACATTATAAACACGACTATTCCTACGCATTTCACTCAAGCAGCCAGTACTCTTTTAAACCACTTCCTTTCCAATGACTGTCACAATGCTTTCTACAGTCAGATTTCAGCTCAAGCGTTCTCGAAACACGACCTAATCTTTTCAACTTTTGACTTTCCTCATAGTGAAATACCTTCAAAATACATCTACCGAGACTTTAAAAATCTTAATACTGATGCCCTGGAGCATGATATTATAAGCATAAATTGGCATTCAATTTATCATGAAGTATCTACAGATACTCAGGTTAATATCTTTCAACATATTTTATTGGAATTATTTGATGCACATGTATCACTTAGAACTAAAGTGATAAAATATTCAAACAATTCATGGTTTACACGCGAAATTATTTACTTTAAAAATAAGCGTGATATAGCCTATAAGAAGTGGATACGTTTTAAACTCCCAGAATTTTATAATAATTTCCGCAAACTGAGGAATCTGGTCAACTCTATGATAAAACAAGCTAAACGAGCATTTTACGATAATCATTTTGACCACAAGTTACCATAAAAAACTCTTTGGTATAATTTACGTGAGCTTGGTGTTGGTCGGAAAATGTCGAAATGTCGAATGTCGAAATAAATATCGAAATAGATCCCAATCAGCTCAATAGAGAATTCACGAAAGTACAAACGGCCTCCAGCACGATTACTGACTCACTAGCTATATCATTTAATGGCTTTGAGTTTGCTTGTATTGAACAAGCTGATGTCATCAAGGCTATACTTATAATTAAGACTAACGCTGTTGGTATTGATGAAATTCACCCGATTTTTATTAAAATCATACTACCCTACATTCTTCCAGTCTTAACCCATATTTTTAATAGTGTTATACTGACTTCCACTCTTCCAAGAAAATGTAAAATTGCGAAAATTCTTCCAATTGTTAAAAAGGAAGCATCCTCTAACTCCTCGGCTGAATATAGACCAATTGCCGTCGTTCCCTTCTTGTCAAAGGTTATGGAAAGGCTATAGGCAAAAGGTTATAGGCAAAGGCCAACAGATGACCGTCTATATCCAACGCAATAAACTACTTTGTACACATCAATCTGGCTTTAGACCTCTTAATAGCTGTACGTCTGCTCTATTAAAAGTAACGGATGATATCCGAGCGGCGATGGATAAAGACCTAGCAACTTTCGTGACCCTACTTGACCTTTCCAAGGCCTTTGATACAGTGGATCATATGAAGCTACTCTTTAAACTTAAGAGGCTTATCGGCTTTTCATCATCTGCTGTCAAGCTTATCAAAACCTACCTTCTTGGAAGAAAACAAGCTGTTGTGGTTAAAAATGTTATATCGGATTTTATTGCAACCTCAGCAGGTGTACCTCAAGATCCTTGATAGATACTAGGTCCATTATTATTTACAATATTTATCAATGACCTTCCAAAAGTTAACAATCACACTTCGCTGCATATGTACATATGTAGATGATGTACAAATGTGCCTGAGTTTTAAACTAGGCCTCATTGACGAAGCTGCCCATAAACTTAATGAAGACCTTCGAAAAATTCCAGATTGGTCTGAAAATAACTCGCTGCAAAAACAGTTTGTTGTTCACAAATCTATTGCAAACAAAGATCAATTCATAATAATTTCCATACAATACTGAACATACTCGTATATATCAAAGAATTGCGAAAACAACAGCACTTCTTAAAAAAATTTTTATTGGAATATCTACTCGTATCAGTCACTAAATAAGAAAACAATCTTTAGATATGCTGCATCATACTATGAACTATTGGGAAGAACTTTTTGTTTCCTCTTCCACTCGCCGCTCCCTTAGATCTACAATTCAATTTAATTTATTACTCTATCAATTCTTCACAATTAAAAATAAATTATAGATAGTAATAACCATCTTAAGTAAGCTTAATTTAAATTGATGAAATATCTGCGATCCATAGTTAACATAATAGGGAACCAGAGGCCAAAGAATGAATAAATTGTAAGAAAAAAATTTCATACAATTTACCAATTTTTTGTGGAATGGGGAACAGTATATTTTTCTATTATATTATATATCATGTATAAAGAGAGCCAAAAATTTATTAAAATTAATTTGGTACATGAATAATTATGTAGTTGTGCAAAGACAGATAATGTGTTTTTGAGAGACTGGAAGTGAGTAACCCATAGTAAATATACATATTTAAGAAGATCCCATGAGCAATACGGTTTAAAAATATATATTTAACAAATATATGAGATATCTTTTAAGTGCTTCGGTATTGTCAGCGCAACTCAGCTTGCAGTCAAGCAAAACACCAGTTTTGAAGTGAAATTCTGCGTCGTGATTTATTTAATCTTTTATTTTTAATAAATCTTATACCTTTGGACATAGGAATTTGTGACATCCTATCCAAATTTTTCTATAATACAATAAAACCTTTCAACTCGTCAAAATGGCGCGTTTTGTGTCCTGAGATTGGCTACATCGCAAATTGGCCAGTGCTGCCAGGTTCGTCAACAGTCCCCTCCGGTAAGTCGGAAGATATATGTATATGTGTACTCCGCTTGAGGTTTGAACAACCGCACTCCTTACTAAGCTATCGCTTCCGGTAATCGTCCTAATGATTCTACCTCTTAGCTAAGTGTTTCTTGGACTAATTCCGTCGACCACGATCACAATATCGTCCGTTTGGATAGCCTTCGAATGGTGGATTCACTTTGTACTTTCTGTTAATTTCCGTATCCACCTGCGCCAGAAGGAATTCCCGAAATATTGCGTTAGTAGCCAATTTCTTTTCAGTGTAGAGCCATCATCACAGCACTCTCCAAAAGGCTTAGCTCCGATCGAAGATCCCAACAAAAAATGGTTGGGGGAGTGCTTCGTCTTCTTGTCCACTAATTGGAACATAAGTTAGAGGACGAATGTTCTGACATCATGGTGAGTAGTACCTCATCTCTGGGATTCTGAGTTGGCATAATCATGGCGAACAAGTCGCTCCCAGCTACCACCCATATGTGGAGCCGCTGGAGGTATAAATGTCCATTTTAAATTTCCTTCACCCACATTTTCAATAAATTTTTTACCATCTATTCCCTCAACCGCTAATCGAAGCTCTTGACTCGCTCCTCGAAAATTGGTGCCATTATCGGAGTAAATGTGTATCGGCAATCCCCTGTGTCTAGCTGTGAATCTCTGCAGTGCCAGAATGCATGAGCCTGCCGAAAGGGTGTGTGCAATTTCGATGTGTATCGCCCGCACCGTCAAGCAGGTGATCAACACTCCCCAGCGCTTTTGCTTTCTCCTACCTATTGCTACAGACATTGGCCCGAAGTAATCGATTCCTGTGTAGGAAAATGGTCTTGTGAAAGTCTTCAGTCTTGATGGAGGAAACTCTCCCATTAGTAGAACGGCTGGTTTAGCTCTCATATTTGAGCATCGTTGACATTGTTTTTGTATGCGTTTCAACAAAACTCGAAGATGAGGAATATAAAATCGCCGCCAGATTTCATTGACTACTTCCGGTGATAATGATCGACAATGAGATGTGTGATGTGGTTTGATCCATTAAGATCTACGCGATGAATTCATATACTTTCGAAACAACATTTAAAAGTCTTCTCCAAATTGAGTATCTGGTAACATCAGTGATAGGAGTGGTTTGAAGAATTGAGTGAAGAGAAGAAATGACTTCAATTGTATCTGAAATTTTGATAAAGTTCGTCTGCGGTCAATGTTCTTCTGGCTGCCACAGAAATTCTGGACCATTGTACCATCGGTGCATAGAAGAACTTTCCATTTTTGAACAAAGTCTTGTAGCTTCGTCTGCAGCATTCAATTTCGATGGCAACCATCTCTAGAGATTTTCATTCGTTTTTTTCAAGAATTTGACATTACCACGAGCTTGTATATTTCGATTTTCTTCGTACTATAATGTTGCTTCGCCATAAAAATCGCTGTGCACTTTGGTCCTCTTCTGCTATCCGAACTTGATGGAACATTTCGTTAATATCGGCAGAGACGCCGATTCTTCTTTCTCGAAACCGAAAAAGAATTCTGAGCAACGGAGAAGTTATACCTGGTCCACTGAGTAAGAGCGCATTGAGTGAAACACCCCAAACTTTGGATGCCGCATCCCAGACAATTCTTAGTTTATTGGGCTTACTTGCATTAAAAACGGGGAAAAAGAAAGTTCATTATTATCGATTTTCTGCGCGTAGCCCTTTTCAAAGTATAGCTGTATTAATTCAGATATAAGCTTGCGAAGATGCGGTTCTCTATCTATTTTCTTCTCAAGACACAGGAGACAATGTTTTGCATTCCCTTTGCTTTATGGTAGCTAGACATTTGCATATTTCCATAAGAGTGGAATTGCTGCAGACTAAACAATATTTTTGGTTGGGCATTTTTATATGAAATTATTGGTAGCCTATCCAGGTGTTTAAATCTCTTCAAAAGGTATGCACCGTCAATCGACTGTGTAGGCAGTGCTAACGACTTTACAGTGCAGACCCCAGATATCGCAAATGTTAGTTCTCTAGAACCCTTAATGATAATATCAATCTTGCGAGAATTATGCTCCGTGCGAACAGTATTCGATGTCTATTTTAAATGTAGCGGAGAATAGTCACCTTCAACTTCTAATTCTTTCGCCAATTGTCCTTCTATTAATTTAACAGATGACCCGTCATCTAAGAACGCATAGGCTTTAATGGCTTTTTGTCCACTTTGTATGGACGTCACTTCCAGTATCTGATGTGTGATGAATCGGAGATACAGTTGATGATGTATTGTTTATTTGATCTCTATTTTTGTGTAATAGTCTATGATGGCGATATGTACAACCGTTTTCACCACACAGCTACTCTAATAAGCTGCACAAAACGGCATTACTTCGGTAGCTGCTTGTCCTACGTGAAAAAGCCATGTACTAAATGCTAGAAGATCGCTCGTAATAAGTGTTTGCTTATAAATTCTCCAACTGAGTCTAATTTGTGGCGGCAACCTTTTCACTAGTTCTTGTAATAAAATTGGACTACTAATATGTGATTTCCATTACTGCGCACAATTTTTCAACAGATAGAGCGTATTTCACTATTGATTCTAATTTGTCTGCGCATGATCTTGACGAATTTTAATGAGAAGTGAATTTATTATCATTTCGGGTTTACCAAAAAGTAATCGCATTGTTTCGATTATGTGAGGAACTTGACGTGGATGTAATAAACGACACCTTACAGCATCTAGTGCTTTCCCTTTGAGGCTCCTTTGGAGGCGAACCAAATTCTCATGTGCCGTAAAACCACACGTCCTGGTGCTGCTTTCATATGAGCTAATAAATAGTGGCCATTCTTCGGGGTACTCACTGAAAGTCGGCAATTCCATTGGTAGTGCCTGTCGTGCGGCCAGCTGATTGTTCGTTAATTTTGGGTATTTAATACCCACTGTCGAAAATCCTGGTACTTGTTCAATTGGAGCTTCAAGCATTTCATGGGGCACAGCACTACTAATTGGATTCGGTACTGATTTGGGAAGTCCAACGCTATCACGTGGATTTTGTTCATTTATAAACTTATTACCCATCCATGTTTTGCTTAAGTTTAGGTTATGTTGTGTGTCTGCTATTAATTTTTTATTTGGAATATTGAAACTACTGCACTTTTTTATTTGTTGTGACTGTGAAGTCGATGTCAAGGGTGGAAGTGTTTATATCCATGAATCAACGCGTACTGCACTATTCACGGGAAGCTCATCGATCTCCTGAATTTCGTCATCGTTAGAAGAAAGTTCTTCGAGGATCTGGTACTTTTTTGAAATGTACTCGTGATCCCTCTTCTCCTGTAAGAGTTTCTCTTCTTCTAAACGCTGGACTAGTAACGACGCCCTACGCTGTGAAGACGCTTTGGATTTCTTAGATGAAATCGATGGTGGTCTGGTATTGTTGATGGCTGACTCTTTTGGAGCGCTGGGAATTGATTCTGCGTTTGGTATGTTAGAGGTTTGTGATTGACATTTGTTGCACGTCCAAAGTGGACATTCGGGATTTTTGGAGATTCTTGCGCAGACTAAATGATACACATCCCTACACACTTGCTAGTTAATATTATTTGTAGTTGCTTCAAGGGAGACACGATACACATATTGGGGTTATTGTTTTATTTCGATCAATTGATGGTGGGGGTGAACGCAACATAATGTTAATTGGAGGAAATTTACTCACCGATGTTCCGGGAATATTGAAGATATGGCGCAGGTGGATTGTGATGAATTACAAAAATTTAAATTTTAGAGTTGTTGAAGTCAAATTTTGAGTCGTGATTTATTTAACCTTTTATTTTTAATAAATCTTATGCCTTTGGACATAGGAATTTGTGACTTGTTTCAAATTTATTTTATACAAATATTTCTATAATACAATAAAACCTATCAACTCTCGTGCTTGGACTATCTCGTCAAAATGGCGCGTTTTGTGTCCTGAGATTGGCTACATCGCAAATTGGCCAGTGCTGCCAGGTTCGTGAACAACCAGGATATTTGAAAGTTTTAACATTCTCAATCTTGAAACATCAGAGCATACACGCAAGTCAAAAAAATGTCTGAAAGCCTGATTCCGAGTTACAGATACGTTTACTATGTTTACGTTTATTACACTTTGTCACTTATAACCATTTTAAGCATTTTGAACCAGGACTGCCTACATCCTCAGTTAGAATTTCAATTTCCAACTGAACTCTATGTGAGAATAATTATAGTATTCCGGCTATACATTCCGGCGTTTCTGGAAGGTTAGTGATTTTGCTGCTGTCCCTCATATGACGTAAGTGACAACTTCCTGCGCCACTTGTTGTGATAGTAATGATGGCACCCCTGAGCACTACCTTTGAGAGCGTTCCGCTTACTCTCGCTTACAACGCATCTCTGTTAGCGTTTACTCATCTTTCTACGAAAAACTGAGAAATTCCTCAACGTGTAGTGGGCCTTGTGTGAGTGCTCTGTTTCGATAGATAAAGGGTTGTTTTTGATGGTAGACCTCAAGACGTAAGAAGACAACAAACAAATGCAGACTTTATTTATGCCATCGAGACTCTCAGATTTGGTATCCGCTAAGATAACGGTAAAATGTTGTTCAGTTTCTGAGCACTTGACCTACTGAGAAAGCTTAAATAAATTCATCATACTGCCATAGGGCAACATTTTTGAAATTCTCTTTAGAAAACATGTGCCGAGCTGAATTGCCTTGAGACGCCAGGTTCGAGTTTAACAGACTTAGGGTATATCTGGATGACCGAAGCAATAACTTAAGAGCGTTATCGCTCAAAAGATGGAGACAATGATACTAACTCAGTTCAAAGTTCATATTGTAGCCACCTTCGCGGACAGCAGAAGTGATCTCGAGTGTCTTAACCTACACCGTGACACAAGATTACGTAAAAGCACTATTTAGCCTGAATAAATAACAAGTAGATGCGACGATAGAACCTCACAAAAAATCATTAAAGAGCGGATGATCACAGGCAGGATCAGACAAACATCCAGTGAGGAGTTTGATCGAGTTTCTGATTATTATATCTGATGGAGACCAGTTACTAAGATGAATAAATCACTTTTTTGTGTTGTTTTCGCACTGGAAACTAAGGTGAAATTATGGGAAAAATAAGACATTCAATTCAAACAAAGTGCTAGGGTCTGAATGTCTTTCGCAGTCTACTGCTTCCATTCGTCGAGAAGCTATTAATAAACTTTTATAAATCCTTGTTCAAAAATATACCACAAGAGTCCCTGCCCAAATAGTATTAAAACGCAATTTAATCCATTGCCTCAACAAAGGCGAGTACAGGGATGTCCTTGTCAGCCATTGCACAGAATGGTTAGAAAAAAACTTGGCAACTACGGAAGAACTAAATGCAGTTAAAACACATTGACTGGAATCGAAGACGATGACATATAGGTAGGGTTGATACACCTAGACCAATAAAAGGATATTGGTTATAATATGAAATTAGAAAATTAAAAAAAAAAATCGAGTATCATGTATCGTGTTTGGTTTTAAATGATTCTAGCCATTTCTGAGAGATTTTAGTTTGGGCCTAGCAAATCTTTTCTACCTATTGCTCAGTACATAAACAAGCTTTGCAAGGATGGTGTATGCTTTAAGCAATGTTTTTAACGCGCTAGTCCTTTGATATTGTTTCAATGGTAACGTCTTTTAGAATCCATTTAGTATCCGCAGAGTGTTGCGCATTTTCTAAACTTTGTTCAAAAGAACCAGTTTGACTATTTTATCAAATGTGTAAAATGCTTCATTTACGAGTAATTTTTAAAAATCTAGTATTTTCCCCTTCCTTTTGGCATACATACTTCATGATGTATTCCTCTACTCCTCTTTTCGCTGTTCGTCATTTTGATGTATTCTGAAGATTACAATATTTGTAATATTGAAACCCACATACTTACCTTATCATTAACACACTATCCTTCTGTTATTTGAATATTACCTCTTTTAGACATCACCTTCAGCAGTTTAAGGTGTCTTAAACATTGTTTTTTGTCGCGTGTGAAACTGAAAACTATTATATTCCTGAAATATGTATCTATTGGATAAATTATAAATCAATCATGATTTACTGCCACTTCCTGCGTAATTTCTTTTTACTGATTTCAAAGCAATCCTTCAAAAAACGACTATAACAATTTATTTACACTTAACAAAAAAAAGAAACTAAATATCACGATCTGCTCAACATTAATGACAATACAAATGTAAAGTTAAATAACGGTGTGGTCAAGTTTATTCTAGTATTACTTTTACTTTGAATATCCTTCCACCAAGTCCATGTGTTATTGTACAATCCCGGATTGCACAATGGATCTGCTGGTAGATTAGCAGGTGATACTGCAGTCTGACGATAGTACTCTATGTCAGCTTGTAATTCCTCGACCAGTATTGGATTATCTGCGGCTATATTATACATTTCGCAAGGATCCTCTATAATATCAAACAGGCACGGCGCTTCTTTTGGATCACATTTATAAATTCCTGAATTGGGAACTATACCGTCCCGGACGTTACAATGATATGTGAGTTCTCTTCTCATGGCTTCAATAACAGGCACCGAGAGATTTGGATTCTGAATAGACTGCGAAACTGCTGATCCCAAAACCAGTTCAGCATATTGATCTGCACGTGGAT
Organism: Volucella bombylans; assembly: GCA_949129095.1. Classification (NCBI taxonomy): domain Eukaryota; kingdom Metazoa; phylum Arthropoda; class Insecta; order Diptera; family Syrphidae; genus Volucella; species Volucella bombylans. The sequence goes on along the minus strand of OX422142.1, from coordinate 43,733,702 downwards.
CCTGAACATTTTCGATGTCGCCGAGCCATCTAGCATAATTTGGAAATATTTCAGTGCCATTGACGTATTTCCAATTATCTCGCATGTAGGAAGTGTAACCATAAACATCATCCAAAACGTGTAAACATCTACGGCTTTGCAGTGGAGCATTATTGCTGAGTGTGTTCCACAAATCAATGCCATCTAGTTGAAGATTAGATGGAAGCTTGATTCCTGCCGCTGATGCTAGCGTTGGAAGCCAATCAATAGAGTGTATTAGTTGGTGAGAAACCAGACGGGGTTGTTTAATAAGAGGACTCCAAATGGCAGCTGCTGATCGGATGCCTCCTTCCCATGGTGATTCCTTTTGCTAAAAATAAGGGCAAAAGATAATAAGGAAGTTTGATTGTATATCTGTAATATTAATATTGAGCTTACGCCTTTGAAAGGGTAATTAGAACCAGCATTGGAGTATATCCCTTCTGTTGGTGCCCCATTGTCTGAGTAAAAGAGCACTATAGTGTTGTTTAGTATTTTTTTATCGGATAAAGCGCGCATTAGTCGGCCTACGCTCTCATCAAGTTTGGACACCATAGCTGACAGTTAAGAAATAAATCAAACAAGAGCGTTAGATGCGTAAATTTATCAGCAATCTAGTAAGTCATACATATTGGCTGTAGGAAGAAGGAATAAAAGTAAATAGAAGCAATGAGTCCATTTGACTATATACATATGTAAAATGCCGTCTCTTGATACTTAAACTCTACATTCGTAATCACAAAAATTGTAGTTTTAGAATTGGTATGGAGGATCACGATAACGCAAGTCATGAAATTTATGGTGTTGGCCTAGTTTTGAGCCTAGACCACCTTGAGTGTTTGCCACACCACCACCAAATATGGATGTCTTTCTGTTTGCCTTGACCAGTACATAGCAATCCCCTGATATGGCTATGATATGTAGAGTTAATCAATATTAACGCCACGGTCAGAAGAGTTTTCGATTCCTACTCGAAGGGACACTGAAAGGTGACGCACCATGGACGAAGATCTTAACGATGTTAGAGTGCGTAACTGTTGGTAATTAGGGCAGACCACGCTAACTAGAGAGTTGTAATTAAGTTAAGTAATCAAGTAAGTTCTTGCATAACTTAATATTTGTATTCACAACACTTCTATTGCATACATCACCAACTATTGTTCTATAAGCAAAAATGGTTGTAAGAAATGTTGGTTAACAGATCAGAGTCTTCGCATGACAATTTGCAATATCAGAAAGCCAATAAAAAGGGAAATTTTACTGTTCATATACAGAGAAAAGTATGAAGCCAGGAAGTTCACCAACATTTCCACTCATTTCGAGTGATGCCTTTTCAAAAAGAAGTTACGTTCGGCTGTATTCAGCTTTCTTCCATATCCATAAGAAATCCGCAGAATCGGGAGAAATCTTACCGACAGGAATGTGTCTTGTTCACGACAAATACTTTGACTATAAATCAAGGACATGGAAAGAGGTCAAAATATTTTTCATGCTAAAAATATAAGGTTAGCGTTGCTAATACTGTTGCGGTAATGATGTGAGCACTGTTGATATATCATACAATATGATGGGTTCACAAAGGTGGACTTAATTAAAGGAGAGCTAAAATATCCTTCATTACTCTCCAGAAAAGTTTTTTTGAGTAATATTCATTTTAGCATAACTATTAATCCAATATAGCTCAGTGAGTCCGTTGTCGTATCTTTTCCTCGAAATTTCGGAATTACCTAGAAGGACCAGAGTTGATAAGCATATATGGAGTTCATAAGCAAAGCAAAATTTCTTCTCGTTGGATGGTACGCTCAAGTGAAAAGGAATCTGAACCAACTTGATGTGTGCAACTGGACAATGTACGAGTATCAACCGTTTTCAGTATCTTATATTCCCCGTCTGGAACTGAAAAATGATCGGAGATCTTCTGACTTGTTATACTGTTTGAAAACTCTTCTTTTGGTACGACTCGTGCTGTAAAGAGGCCGTCAGAGAGAAATGTTTTTTCGGTCCTACAAGACCAACCCGACAGAGGAAAACCGAAAAAAGTTCAAACGAGCCAGAAATGACTGCAACGCATTTCTTAAGCGTGTGAAATTCCAATACGACCAACAACTGAGGCAAAAAATACTGCAATGTCCCAAAGGCAGTAACAATTTTTGGTCGTTCGTCAAAAATATTAGAAATTCCGCCTTATCCTCCATCCCAACGCTCATTTACAATGACATTCCAGCTGTCAGCTCTTTGGACAAAGCCAATCTCAACACTCCCAGATTGTGCTTTGTCTCCACCTACACTTGAGTGCGTCGAATCTTCAATGGGACGAATCTACTTTTGCACTCGTGTAGTAGCAAGAGTACTTATAGATCTCAACATACATAAATCCGCTGGTCCAGATGGTATATCTCCCTTCTTTTGAAGAGTTGTTCTTCCTCGCTTGCAAAACCACTGCGTAAGCTTTTTCATCAATCCTACTCTTTAGGACTCTTCCCGAGCAGATGGAAAACAGTATTTGTCCAGCCCGTCCCTAAAAAAGACGAATCATCTTCTCTTTCTTCCTACAGATCCATTGCACTTACGTGCCTTCTTTCCAAGGTCATGGAAACGCTGATATCTCATGAAATATCTCGAAACACGAAAACTTTTTAATGACCGGCGGTACATTTTTCGTAGAAACACGTCCACTGGTGATCTGATGGCATGTCTCACCGAAAAGTGGAACCAAAGCGTACATCAATCTGGCGAAACCAAGATAGTTGCACTTGATATTTCTAAGGCATTTGACAGAGTTTGGCATCAGGCTCTTTTGTCGAAAATGCGTGCATTTGGGATCGATGACTCTCTTCTTCAATGGATTAGAAATTACTTTTCGGAACGCTCAATTCAAGTTGTCTTGGACGGTTTCAAGTCTGATATTCACAAAATAAATGCTGGTGTGCCCCAGAGCTCTGTTCTGTCTCCGACACTCTTTTTAATTTTCATTAATGATCTCTAGTCTGCTACTTCTAATCCAATATATTTCTTTGCTGATGACAGTACTCTCTGCTTTTCATATTCGTTTCCGGACTCATGGCCCTGCTCTTCGGCTGTAGAACGAGAACGGCAGCGTATGCTAAGCTCATGAAATTCCGATATCAACAGCATAACCAATTGGGGAACTATCAACAGAGTGAAATTTAATACTTCCAAAACACAATGCTGTTTGCTGTAGTTAAAGTGAAATTTAAACATCCAGCCATTATCCATGAATGGCACTTGCATCGTCGAAACCGAAAAACTTTCCATTCTCGGTATTTGTGTCAGTGACAACTTACGTTGGAATGACCACATATTCGATGTCGTCAAAAATGCTGCGAAATGTCTAGGTTTCCTCAAGCGATGTAAGAAATATTTTACCCCCTCTGATCTGGCCACTATATATAAGGCCCTCCAAGTACTCCAAGTACTCCAAAATTGGAGTACAACAGGTCTTCCTAGAACATCGGTGCTAGATGGGATTCAAATCCGTGCGATAAAACTCATAGATGATACTAATACCAGCCAATCAATTGACACGCTCGAACACCGACGTAATGTCTCCTGTCTCACTTTGTTTTATCGCTATTTCCACCGCCTGTGCTCCCCTGAAATCGCCAGTAGCATTCCGCCCATTCAAACTTTCAACCGTAACACCCGTCTCGCTATGAATGCTCATCAGTATACCCTCAAGCCCATTTTCGGACGTACTCTAAAATATCGTGATTCGTTCCTAAGCCGTACAACTTGCTTATGGAATGCCCTGCCGATCTCTGTATTTCCTGGTCGTTATAACTTGCAAGCATTTAAAAACAATGTACATCGGTAACTCTCTTTTCTTCCTTCCTAAATTTCCTTTGCCCGCGCTGTGAACAATCACCTTAAGGGTACACAGACCCTTTGAGCGCGCGCTCATTATACAAAAAAAAAATTGTCCGGACTTCGAAAAGGACAAGACCCACAGTATGACTTTTTCGGATAAGATATTACGTGATGATCACTATGACAAGTTAGTCTGGATCGTGGTTGACTATAACTCCATAAATAACATCTTAGTGGACATCTGACGAAGTTTTAATTGTCAGAACTACTAGCTACGAAAGATAGATAATGCTCGAGAAATCTTCAAACTTCAAAAGCTGAGTTCAAAAGACATATAGATAGTCTACAAATATTAAGTATTTCACAAATTTGTGAAATTATCAGTGATACAAAGACTACGCAAAGAAAATCTTGGAATCTCAGCTCCCTAGTGCAGGATCTTAATAAGAATCGAATCTCAAATTCAGGCATCATGCGATTGCAGATATAAAGAACCTTGTTATAACAAGTTTAAAGTTGCCTGCCCAAAATCGGACAACCGGAAAGGCGACATCGTATCGAGCAGAATCCTTCAAAGCCCATGAAGTACTCGTGTTTATAAAAACAATGAAGGTTCAAAATAACCCTATATATCGCGATGTTTTTAGCTTTGACGTAGCCATTTTTAGGCTTGGATGGAGGTACCTCACTATCATTTAATAGAGTATATTCAAACTCCATAATTCTTCGATGTCAATGGACTGAAAGGCTACAGAGAAGATGCCAACCTACGAGTATATCTTATACGTATTATTCTTGAAGGTAATTGAAGAATTTTTTTAGTTGCTGTCTTCAGTAAGCTCAAGTGTGTAAATACTATGTATTATACAATAGATGGTACTATATTCTTACCTGCATAGACTCTCCTCTTCGGATCACTTATGTGTGAAAACTTTTTGATTTCCTCCTCTGGCGCCTCCATTGGTTTATCATCATTTCCTGTATGCACTGCCAAGTGGCTCATTACCAAAAACAAGGGACGCTTCTTGTTGTGTCTCCTAACAACTTCAATCGCTTCATCGGTAAAGTAGTCAGTTGCATACGTCCCATTGGCCGCATAGTTTACATCAAAATTTTTTCTAAAGTCAACACCCCGACTGTAGTTTTTACCCTAAAGAGAATAGTCAAAATCATTAAGATCATGGATTAAAATATAAATACTGGGTACATACCGGCATGAACAGTTCATGGTCATAATAGCTGATGAATCCTGAGTAATAGCCGACATGATAATCAAATCCTCTGAACTTTGGTGTGAACGCTTTCTTTGCAAAACCCAAGTGCCATTTTCCAATTAAGTTCGTCGAATACCCTGCATCATGGAATATCTCCGGCATTAACCGCTCTGTCAGTGGTAATCCCCATGGTTCATCATTAATTATAACCGAGTGTTGAGTGCCTTTATTCGGGACGAAGGTTATTTTCGAAAACGACGTTAATAAACAGCCACCGCAATTACGATTAAATATCAAAAATGAAAGAAACCAGTAAAAGAAGAAGCCAATGAATTTCAAGTTACCTGTATGTATTGGATATTTTCCCGTCAGCAAACTGGCACGTGACGGCGTACAGAGGTTTGGCACATACATACGATTGAGGATTACCCCATTATAGGCAAGTGCATCGATATTGGGAGTTAAAATCTGATTCGATCCGTGGAAGCTCACATCATTGATGCCCTATCATTGGGTAATGAGGAATTTAAATTAATTAGGAGGTTCGGGAGTGTGTGCATAACCATACCATGTCATCGGCCAGGATGATAACGATATTGGGCTTTTGCACTTTGGTTGCTTTCGCGGCATCAATATATGTAACACAGGTGAGTGCAATCACCAACAGTCGGAATACTGACATCATGGACCAGTTGAATTTGCATTCTGAAATGAAAATTATTTCAAAGTTAGCACTGAATTATTTTGCAAAAAGTAGGTATGTACTTCAAAGCGATTAATATTCACAGCGCAGTGAATTCTACGAGAGGGCGACATGACTTTTCCAACTAAATACATGCTGGAAATTGAATATAAATGTTATGCAATTTTATATTGATTCAAATTCAGATCAGGTCTAAAAGTATATTCAAGAGATGAGCCGACAAACTTTTTGCAGAAACTGGGCTTCTCCTAGTTTTTAAATGGACCGACCAAACCACAATAACTGTAATGTAGTATACATGGTTGAAATGGCTGATATCGCTTTATTAGGCTCAATTGAGCCCATCACTTTTCTTCTGGGTACAGCAAGGAATGATAATCTGGCATGCTTTAACTCAATTCTCTTGTCTAGACAATGATGTCAACAACTTGAAATAGTTCTTTAAGAAGCAGTATATTCCGGCTGTGTTGATTCACTAAATAACGAAAAATAACTTCTGCCATGGAACATCTTCACCGCATTCACCTGGGAATTTCATATGTAGCCAGCTGAAGGAGACGTTTCCCGAGCCTCCTGGTAACGCACTGATATTGGAGAATAGCTCATTCGTAACTTTAGCTATCGTTTATGAACAACGATCCGTTTCTAGAATGTGAAATCTCTTAGAAATTCATGAAAAGAACGAAATTGGGAAATCAGCTAAATCAAACTAAGTGGTGACTGGATATTGTCAAGATTCCAGAACAGTTACTCTGTTACTCTTTCTGGCGCCCCAAATAGGTGAAGAGCCGACATCGGATTGGAACGTGCCCACCATATAGCGACAGCTCAAGCAAACCTTCCCACATTTATTAAATGATTTAGCAATTCAATCATTAAGTTTGTCATTTATATAGGTACATTTTAGCCTGATATAATAAATATCAAACAAAACCTTTTGTAAGGCTCAAAGTTTCGGAGTTTAATTCAATAAACTAAAATTTACAATATCATCATCCATCAAGGAAGAATTTATAATTGCGAAGGATCTCATCAGCAAACAATTCCATCTTCAGTTCTCTACGCGCTCTCACTCGTGACTGACGTGTTCTAAAATATAATTGAAGTGTTCTCGGTAGAAAAAATAAACGCAATCATTACGAAGCGTGATCGACCTGCTAGTGATGAAGATTTTGAATCTTCTGTGAGCAAATCTAAGAAAGTCCATCTTTCTAACATGTCTCCGTACAAAGGCATTTTGCTCCTTTGCAGTGCCTTCCCGATACAGACAATGGAGATGCATCTACGAGTTTGCCAATGCAGCAAAATGTAAAATAAAGTGTCGATTCCCCCAATTAAACTTCTGCAAAAAACTTGTGAATATGTTCACAGTTTATTCAAAAAAGTGAATGTTAAAGATTATTCAGTGCGAAAAATCTCTATAGGAATTAAAATCTTTTGCGAGTCTGCGGAGTCATATAAAATTATATATAATGAACTTAAATCCAAGCAGTGCCAATTTTTCACGCATGACTTTAAAAGCGAAATATCATTCAAAGTTGTTTTATTCGCTTCGGATGAAATAGATATTGAAGTGCTTAAATAAGAGCTGGTAACACTTGGTTTAAAATATAAAGAATTTAAAATGGTTAAAAAGAAATATGAAAATTATACTGATGTGTTTTATATCGTTTACATCGATAGTGGAACAGTGAGATTATCCGATTTGCGTAAAAATATCTGATCAGTGTTTCGTACCTAAGTCAGGTGGGAATTTCAACGTCGTTCTAAACATAAATTTACACAATGTCACAATTGTCAGATGTTCTGGCATGGTGAGAGAAACTGCAGTGTTAAGACATATTGTGCAAACTGTTCCGGACCTCATAAAACTTCTGACTGTTCCTCTGAAGGAATATTTAAGTGAGCAAACTGCAAAGGCAACCACCGCTCCACAGACCAAACTTGCTTAAATCGCATTAAGTATAAAGAAATGAAAGAAAAACTATCCAAAAATAATTCTCTTTCACTGCCATTGACTCACAAAAAACAAATTTCTCCTTTTCAACAAAAGCCAATAAATCATATGAGCACCGAAGAGTTTCCTTGTCTCCCAAAGCGCTCAATTCATCGTCTACAAACACCTCCAGCAGCAACTGTACCACGATGGTCATCTTTAATTGAAGATCAGGTGATTTAGGCACCAATACCCACACAAAAGAAGTCTTCGTCTACAACGCTTTTCTCTCACGAGGAGCTTTCTTCTCTAACAACAAAAATAATTTCCAAATTGAGTGAATGTAAAACAAAAGCTCAACAATTCAATGTAATAGCACAGCTTACTACAAAATATCTTTACTCCAATGTCATATAATGTTAATAATAATTCGTTGAAGATTTTAACTTGGAATGCTAGAAGCATCCGAAATAAGTGTACAGAATTTTTCAGCTTTCTTTGCATACTAAATGTTGATGTAAGTCTTGTATGTGAAACGTGGCTCAGTAATGACGTCCAATTCTGCGATTCCAACTTTTCTTGTTATAGGTTTGATCGAGTAAATAGAACAGGTGGCGGCGTTGCCATTGTTATTAAGAAAAACATCAAACACACTTTATTGCCAGTAATTAATACTAAAATTATTGAGGCAATTGGTATTAAAATCTTGTTGGAAGACCGTTCTAGCTTAAAATTATTTTCAGTGTATTTTTCTGGTGGAAATTCGAATAAACATAAAGCAAATTTGTTCAAACATGATCTAAGAAAGATACTTAACTGTAACGAACCAATTCTTGTAGGTGGAGATTTAAACTGCAGACATCGTGGGTGGGGATGTCAGATATCCAAATGAGATACCCAATTAATATTTTATATCCCAACAGCCCGACTTTCATTCCTGAATCTGTGAGGTCCTCTCCATCGACATTAGACTTGTTTCATACTAATATCTCTAATCTTATTACACAACCTGTAGCAATTAATGCGCTCAGTTCAAACCACCTTCCTGTTTACTGTGATATTAATTTTAGAGCCAGTTTAAAAAACGTGCAATACTTAGATTTTAAGAAGGCCAACTGGGTACACTTTAGGCAACACCTTAGCTCTAATTTAGAAAATTACATAGTTAATCCACTAAGCCGCGAACACATCGACAATCACCTACAATTACTTACTTCAAATATCTTGGGAAGTGTAAGGGCATCAGTTCCCCTAAAAAATCTTAACAGAAGATCGATTTTACTCCCGCACTATATCCTCAACATTATAAAAGTTCGAAATGGTTTAAGAAGGCAATGGCAACGTTATCGTATCCAAATCATTTATTACCAAATGAATTTTCTAAATAGGTTGATTTCAGATCAAATAAAAAATTTCCCAAACCATGCATGGAACATTTCTGGAACATTGCCAAAATTTTAAAAAAGAAAAATAAACAAATTCCATTTTTAGAATATGCGGGTCAAATCTGCTTTACCCCTGAAAGTAAATCTGAACTCCTGGCCGATACTTTCTTAATTAACCACAGCGCACCAGTAGCACTCACTTCACCATTAGACGCAACAGTTGAAGACACAATAAATGAATTCAACAGAAGTGGGGTGAGCACTCCCATTGATAAACTAATCACGTATGAGGATCTTGAATTTTGTATAGCTGATTTGCATAGTAATAAATCACCAGAACTTGATAAGATAAATAATCAAATACTTAAGCAACTACCCAAAAATGGTTTTAAATATTTAACATACATCATTAATGCTTGTTTAAGTTTACAAAACTTTCCTGACGATTGGAAAGCCGCTAAAATTATTCCAATCTCAAAAGTAGGAAAAAGCCCAAATAATGCTAAAAGCTATCGACCAATAAGCCTACTTAGTAGTTGCAGTAAACTACTTGAAAAAGTAATAAAAACATAAATACAAGATTTCCTCTGTATGCACGATATTTTACCATTGGAACAATTTGGTTTCAGGAAAAATCACAGCACCTCCCATCAAGTGCTTAGAACTTGTAACCATATTAAGAGCAATTTATCTTCTAAGCAATCCACAGGGTTAGTGCTTCTTGATATCGGGAAAGCCTTCGATTCAGTGTGGCACAATGGGCTAATATATAAATTAATTAGATTAAGGTGTCCCCCATATCTAATCAAACTAATCCAAAGTTTCCTAACAAATAGGTATTTTACGGTATACACAAATAATGTTTTTTCTTCAAGAAGAACGATACCAGCAGGCGTCCCCCAAGGATCAGTACTTGCTCCTATATTGTATAAGATTTTCACAGCTGATTTCCCTGACTTGCCCGCATGTAAATATGCCATGTATGCCGATGACATAGCAATATTTTCTTCACATGAATTAGGGGGGGTCATAGAGATAAATCTGAAAAGAGCACTTCGTATTATATTTGAGTACTACAAGCACTAGAAAGTCAAAATTAATGCTGACAAAACTCAATCTATTTTTTTTACGAGAAAAAGAAAGAATTGTTTTTTACCTAGCAAAAATCTAGTGCTTGATAATACAGAAATCAATTGGGTCGATACAGTTAAGTATCTTGGAGTTAGCTTAGATAAAACATTAATATTTAAGACTCATACTGCTAACATAAATAATAAAACAAACATTGCCACCAAAATGCTATACCCTCTGATAAATCGGAAATCATTACTTAGTAACGAAAACAAAATTATCATATTTAAAGTGGTACGAGTATTTCAAGCTATGATTTTATACGCGTCACCTGTGTGGGGTAATTGTGCTCAGATTCATATAAAGAAACTACAAATTGCACAAAATAAAGTTCTAAAAATGATGTTAAATCTTTCATGGTTTCATTCAACCCTCGAACTCCATGAAAAAGCCAGAGTGCTTCCTGTTGCAAGAAAAGTTGAAATTGTAAATAAGAAATTCTTTCAAAAATGTCTTTCTTCCGAAAACCCTTTACTTAAATCATTGTCGATATGAAACTGTATTGTCAATTTGTTATTTTCGTTATCTTGTTTTTCAAATACATGTTTGCATAACTATTTATTTATTATTTGTTTATTTATTTATTTAAGTACTTATTTATTTTGTATTTTGTTATTTAATTATTTATTTAATTACTTATTTATTTATTTAGTTATTTATTTATTTATTTATTTATTTAATTTTTAATTTATTTGTATACATATGCATATCTAATTTTCAGATATGTTGCTATTAATGTTAACTTATATTTTCTTTTCATTTTCTCTCTGTGACATTACCCAATAAGTCCCAATCTTATATGAACTACTTAAGTTGTAATCTCTTTTTATATGAAGGTTTTTGTTAATTGTTTTCCTTCAAATCAACAAACTTTTCTTTTGAAGAATCACAAATTTATTATTAAATACCTTTTTCCAGTAGTAAGATGTAAATATCATATCTCTGTTCAAGCTGTGCTGTATACACAAAATGTAAACCATAAATGTTCTTTACCTATTCAATAAATATCTATCTATCTAATTCCATCTTCAAAAACATTCCGCCTGCGAGGGACTCACATTTAAGAAAATTTCCACCTGCGTCAAATTCCAACTACAAATAATTCCCACGTGCAAGGAATTTCCTTAAGCAAAAGTGTTCAACCGCAAGGGTCCCATTTCAATTAATCGGTGAGTACGTTCATAATATTCTTACGTATGAAAAGAACCCTTCCTCATTCAATCGCTCAAACTGCACAAGCACTAGTGACCATAACCCCGAAATGTGTATCATGTCTTTGTGAGACAATTTCTAATCACGTTGCTTGCCAAATACGAGTATGTGGCGATATTTATCATACCTCTTGCGCCAATTTTCCAATAAACACCGAGCGCCAAAATTGGATCTGTACCAGATGTCAGCCATCCACTTCAGCGAAAGTCAATGCATTTGACAATGCCCCAATAATAGCAGCCGAAGATCACGAAAAAGCACCTTCTATTTGTTCCAGGTAATCTAAACCCTCAACACAAAGGAATTTGTCTTTGCAACTCCAACGATTGCCGGAAGAAAAGATGCTACAGGAAAAACTCAACCAAGACTACATTTCTAAAAAATTCCTGCTCCTCAAAGAAGCATCTTCAGATGATGATATGAGTCTACAAATAGAGGAAGTGCCCCTGAAAACAGCACAGCGTGTCGGCTCGTGGATCCAGAGAATACAGCCTATAGCGATGCAGAGAAATGGAACACATCTGAACCCATAGTATATTAAGAAATGTAGCACGTTTAACATCACACAAAATCCCAACGCAGAAAGAGTACATAATAATCTGAACAGCACGTGGATGGGTACTGGTGTACCCAATAAAAAAGATACCCGAGACCACATTGATATTTCAAAGTTCATAGAAAACCCAGTCCTTAATTTTATTCCGAACGGGAAGCTCGAAGCCCCCAATGAGAGAAGCCATGAATTGCTGTCATCGGGTATTGAGTACGCAGAGTTGACGAATCGTCAGCTGGCCGCACGCTAGGCAGTACCAAAGGAACTACCAGTATTTGATAGACATCCAGAGGAATGGCCGCTTTTTATTAGTGCATATGAAAATACTACTAAAATATGTGGGTTCACGGACGATGAAAACGTAGTTTGCCTTCAAAAATGCCTCAAAGGAAAAGCGCTAGATGCAATTCGGTGTCGCCTATTTCATCCACGTCAAGTTTCTCATATAATAGCAACCTTAAAATTGCTCTTTGTTAAACCTAAAATGATTATTACTTCGCTTATTTAAAAAATTCGTCAAGATCCACCACCAAAAACAGATAAATTTGAAACGATCGTGAAATACGCACTAGCTGTTAAAAATATATGTGCCACAATGGAGATAGCCGAGCTCAATTCACACTTGAGTACGATATTATTGCAGGAATTAGTAGAGAAGTTGCAACCTCAAATACGTGTCAATTGGTGAATTTACAAACAGACATTAAAAACAATTGATCTTCAGTCGTTTAGCTCGTGGTTATTTCAAGTAGGTCAGGCTGCAACTGAAGTCACTCCGCTAAGCTTATCAATATCAAATTATCTGATATCAAAGTGGAACGAAGGCGTCATGATCATTCATATCTTAATGCACATGAGTCATTAGTAAGAACTTGTTTGATCAGCAATCTAAATTGTATTTCTGCAGATCATTGCCCGGTGTTTACTAACTACGATTTAGGAAAGAGGTGGGAGGTGGGAGGTGGTGAAACAAAAGCAATTGTGCCGTACCTGCTTTAGGAGACATAAAAAAAGGTGCTCGTCTTCACTAATATGCGGGGTACAGGGCTGCACATTTCGCCACCACAAACTCTTACATAGCATCAAAAAGCACAATAATGTTACACCACATGCCGTGGCCCCTACTCCAATTCATCATACAGCTGGTAAAGATAATTCTGTTTTATTCAAAATTGTCCCAGTGGTGGTATATGGAAAGCAAGCGTACACATTCTTGGATAATGGATCATCTGTAACGTTGATGGAAGATGATTTGCTAAATCAATTAAATATTAACGGTCAATGTTCACCTCTCCACTTAAAGTGGACGTCCAATGCAATGCCCACTGTTGGGATTGCCATTAAATATAAGAGAAGATAAGTTTGATGAGCCGGTAGCAACCAAGACTACCAAGACCAAGCTGCCATGTTCACACCTGCGAATGCGAACGAGAAGATCGAATAATTCATGAAACTGTTAAGCAGTACTTCGCTGTTGAAAGCATCGGGACAAAGAAATGGTGTTTACTAACGTCTGATCAAAACCAGGCGGAAAAATCTCTTGATTAAAAGAACGCCGTCTATTTTGCCTCGAGCGTAAGATGGAAAGGGAACCGAACATCCGTAAGCTTATATCCGACTTAATGCAGCATTATTTGGAGAGAGGATACGCACAGAAAGTTGAAAACAGTGCTATATCAACGAATAAAGTATGGTATTTACCAATTTTTCCCGTCTTTAACCACAATAAGCCCCATAAAGTTTGCATTGTTTGGGATGCGGCGTCGAAAGTGAAGCGAGTTTCTCTTAATAACTAACCTAACCGGACCAGATATTACTTCGCCATTACTAGGCATTCTCTTTCGTTTCAGAGAAAGAAAAGTTGGTATATGTGCCGATATTAAAGAAATGTTTCACCAAATTAGAATAGCGGAGAATGACCAAGATGCCCAGCGTTTTTTGTGGCGGAGTAAGGAAACAGGTACAATTGAAGCATTTAAGCTCACGGTCTTTCGGAGCTACTTGTTCACCATACTCTGCCCAATACGTCAAAAACAGGAATGCAAGGGATCATATGCATCAGTATCCAGCAGCAGCAAAAGCAATAATCCAAAGTCACTATGTGGACGATTATATATATTATATACAATAGCGAAGAGGAAGCTGTTAACGTTTCCAAAGACGTTATCTATATTCACAGTCGTGGCGGATTCGAAATCCGCAACTTTCGGTCAAATTCACAGGCCGTTTTGCATGAGCTTGAACCAAATGCGTCGAAGGAACACCTAAATGTAGCTATGGCCGACACCGAAAAAGTTCTTGGACTATGGTGGTCTCCACTGACCGGTGAATTCCATTCTAGGTAGATAGACAGAAAATAAGACCAGAGCTGCAATCGGGTGAAAAGAAACCTACTAAAAGAGAGGTCTTGCGGGTGTTAATGCAAATTTATGACCCTATCGGATTAATTGCAAACGTACTGATAAATCTAAAAATTCTACTGCAGAATATCTGGAGGCCGGCCATAGACTGGGACAACGAAATCAGGGCGGATCATTTTCTTATACGGATGAAATGGATTCACATCCTCCCGTTAATAAATGACATAAGAATTCCACGCTTATACATATGTAACCAAATCCAACTGCTCTGAAGCCAACGAAGTAGAACTTCATATATTTTGCGGTGCTAGTGAAGAAGCGTTTGATGCAGTTGAGTGAACACTCAAGGTAAAATTCAATGCTGTCTAATTTCATCCAAGACTAAAGTCGCTCCTTTACGCCAACAGTCAATACCTAGAATGGAATTAGAAGCTGCTCTATTGGGAACAAGACCATTCATAGAAGCTCATACAATAGATTTTGAAAGGAGAATTTATTGGATGGATTCGAAAACAATTATACACTGGATAAAAGCAGAAAATTGAAAACGCAAGCAATTTATCGGAATTAGAATTGGAGAAATTCTCGAAAAAACCGATGTTGATCTTTGGAAATGGGTGCCAACAAAATTAAATGCCCCCGATGAAGCTACAAGATCTCGATCGAAACTTGATAGCTCCTCTGAAAGTCAGTGGTTCAAGGGACTGGAGTTTCTTTGGAAATCAGAGGACCATTGGCCCCAATGCGAGCTGATAACGAATTCATCCGCAGTAAAATTTGTAGAACAATTACGCCATTCTATCGAAAAATCAAATGTTATAATTGATGTGAATAGATACTCTTGCTGGAAAAAGGTGCTACATGTTATGTTGAAAATATTCGCATTCATTCGTAAGACATGAAAATATCGAAACATCCATGCCGAGTTCACATGTACCGAAGAAGCTGAAATTTATTTATTCAAGGAAGCACAGCTAAAACATTTTCATGATGAGGTCGCTGCACTGAAAACATCGCAGCTTGTTGCAGATTCTAGTCCACTTCAAAAATTAACACCATACTTAATAATACGCAATACGGTAATACGCATTCAAGGTCGAATTGACGCATCTACAGAATCTTGTTTTAATACAAAAAGGCCAGTCGTGCTACCCAGACACCATTATATCACATTTCTAATTGTAGATCATTATCATCGAAAGTTCCATCATCAATATAATGAAACAGTCGTAAATGAAGTCCGCCAACGATTTTACATTCCTCGTTTAAAGGTTCTTATGAAGGCTGTACAAAAGCGATGCCAACAATGCTCCAATCTGAAAGCTAAACCGTATGTACCACTGATGGGAGAACTTCTACCGGCGAGGTTAAAAACATTTACTAGACCATTCTCATTCATTGGCATAGACTTCTTTGGTTCAATATTTGTTACAGTAGGGAGGAGAAGCTTGTCACCTGTTTGACAATACGAGGTATACACATTGAAGTCGCGCACTCACTTACGGCAGATTCATGTATTCTTGCGTTACAAAGATTCATATCTAGAAGGGACAAATTTTAGGGGTGCAAGTCAGGAACTTCTTGCGGCAGTTGAGCGAATTGATAGGGACAAGATAGTTGAAAGCGTGGGGGAAGGACAACTTAAATGGACATTTATACCACCGGCATCGCCTCATATGGGCGGTAGCTGGGAACGTTTAATTCGTTCAGTTAAACAAACGCGACGATGCCAACAAGAAATCATGGCGACGAGCTTCTACACTTACTATGATGGCTGAAGTAGAAAATATTATAAACACTCGCCCACTTATTGTACGTACGTCCCTTTAACAAGAGAGGAAGAAGAAGCACTCACACCTAACCATGTTTTACTTGGCTCTTCTAGTGGAACTAAGCCGCTTGGAGAATTCATGGATGACGGCTACATTCTAAAAAGAAAATGGCTCTTAATAGAGCAGTTTGGAAACTCTTTCTTGCGCAGGTCGATAAGGGAGTATTTGCCCGACTTAACTCGTAGAAAAAAGTGGTTCAAGACCACGAAAAGTATTTCTATAGATGACATTGTCATTGTTGTTGACGACAACAATCCAAGCAACCTTTGGCCGAAGGGGAGAGTAATCAAGACAAAAGAAGGAACTGATGGAATTGTACGAAGCGCAATTGTTCAAACTGCATCCGGCGTCTACTTAAGACCTGTATCGAAGTTGGCTATCTTAGATGTTGTCAGTTCTTCTGGATGCGATAAGCCGGAGAATAGCACCGACTTATCGGGTGGGACTGTTGACGAACCTGGCAGCACTGTAGCAGGGCAGCCAAATAAACAGCTTGCTGACAGTAACTTGATGTCATGAGGTAAAAATCGAACATTTTCTGGAAAGTTATTTTCACAGAAGAACGTATTCCGACTGTCATAATCAATATATTTAAAGTTTTAAGTTTCTGAACTTTACTTCATATATTGTAAGCTACATTTATTAAATGATTTAGCAATTCAATCATTAAGTTTGCCATTTATATAGGTAAATTTTAGCCTGGTATAATAAATATCAAACAAAACCTTTTGTAAGGCTCAAAGTTTCGGAGTTTAATTCAATAGTTACCAATATACTTACCGGAGAATGCAACTAAAAATAACATTCATAAGGTAGATTGGGGGTTAACATCGGTTACACAGGTTGAAGTGCAATTCAATGAATTGTGGAAATACTGTATATTCTCTATTTTGTGGCCAATGTAGTTGGCATGATCAGAGAACATCTGTATTCAACTCTCAATCTCGAATAAGTCGGCTTTCGGTATAACTCTTCCTGCGCCAGCTGTCTTAGCACCTTATAGAGCAATGTATCAGATACGAGACTCTGCTTTTAATTTTATTACATCTTTGACAAGGTTTTCGACATCGTGATTAGGGAGTTCATATGAAGAGAAACTTTGCTTCTGATGAAATCATCGCTATTTTACGGCTACGTTTCGAGATAGAATACGTCAGGGTCATATCTTAAGAATGCATTTTATTCTCCTGTAAATAAGCTAGTTATTCGTTTAGCATGGGCAATGAGATTTTAATTGAAATTCTTTGTCAACGCTGTTGTGCTGGTTGTATATTTGTGGACCTTGTTCATTCTACAGGCCACTGAGTAAAGTAATTATTTTTCTTGAGACTCCTTCATCGTAGCTCGACTGGATCTTGAGATCTTATTGCTTTTCAGATGGACGAACGACTTTGTACATGGCATTATCAGCTGTATGTATGTATGTAACATTTTGATTTTCAATGCTACTATATATTCAATTGTTTTCCCTCTTAGATCTTGATTGAAGATGGAGTTAATAAATATAGGGAATAAAATCGCGCCGAGTACAGACCTCTGCGGAACACTGATTTCAATGCACTCATTGAAATTACCCACTATCTTTACTCTTTGTTTCCTACCCTTGCAATATGAAGAAAACCAACGAAGAATAAACCCCTAAAACCACATTTTACTAATTTTATTAGAAGAAGTTCGTGGTCCACATAATCAAATGCGCAGTAGTACTTTTTTTATCTAGAGCTGCATTAATATGTCAATTTACCTGCTCTGAAATCATCAGTATAAATGTTCACTGAAGAACGAGCATTTTTTTAAGAAAGGTGATCACTTTCTCTCTCTATCCAATTTTATGAAAAACTTAACACGTGCTCAGGCATTTTAAAAGTAGTAATACCCTCTTGCGCGTAAAGTTGTTCACACAAATTTTTCAAATATAATTATAATTATTTATCAATTTGATATTTCTTGAAAATTGGTATGACACCAGGATTGCTGATGGTTATGTTGAAGATATGTACGTGAACGATATGTACATATACCAAGCAATTTATTTTAAAAAATCATTTGAAAAACATTTTTAATTCCATAATTTTAAGGAGTTCAAATGAAAAAATTGGTTCAAAGAAAAAACTTCTTGCTCTCCTTGTTTCCTCTTAATGCAATTTTCCAGATAACGGTATTTGGATACTGTATTGAAGCCTGCACCAGACAGAGTATTTGTGGTAACATAGGTAAACAATTCGTTAAAAGCCGTCACAATGTCTGTTGAGTTATTAATATGTATCTTTGTCCTTATATTTGACGCATGATGGTGTATTTAGGTTAGTTTTTTGTTAGGTAACTAATTTACAATTCGCCATTCTGTTAATGGAATTTATCAATATAGTAACGCTGCTTGCATGGTAAAATTTTAATTTCAACTTCTTTAGATATTTTGACATAAGCCTTACTAGTCCGGATATTGGGTACTAGATAGGATATTGGATGCATTTAAGGCGTAATCTATTTTTTTGAGAAATTTTTCCTAACATATAATTTGACATCCAAGGCTTCAGTCTTTTAATTTGAAAACATTTATTTAGCTGGTGTAATGGAACACCTATCAACATTTTTAGGACAAGTCAAATGCTATAGAAGGATTATATTCACTGACCAATTTTACTGCAATAAGCGCGCTTTCGTACAATCAAAGTTGATATTTTTCTACCTTTCGCCCTGTAAAAAGAGACAAGTGTATTAGTATATCGAGATTCAAGTCGCCTACAGTACACGCGGCTTGAAGCATGTCTACACTTATTAACTTAGTGCTACAAAACAGACAAAGTTTATCAAATAAACTATCAATCACAGAAACGGCAATACCACCCGCCGCATAAGAACTATTGTACTTAGAATAAAATTCGTATCCCGGTATTTAAAAATGACTTCAGGAGAGCTAAGAGTACTCGTATATCAAAATTTTCTTTTGTTACAATGCTGCTAAAGTTTCTGTTTCCTATTTATTGACTGAACATAAAAATACTTGATGTCATCTTTTGAACATGCCGAATATGAATACCTACTGAAAATGTCCAGCTATAAGCAAACTAAGGCTTAATTTTTGCCTTTTATTTTTTGGTGTCTCTAAAGTTTTTCTTATTTTAGCTGAAGTGCTCGGTTCAGGATTTAGATTTTCTTTATGAAGTTTTTGGTCGATAAAGTGTGTATCGCTGTCAAATTTCGCTACATCATACGTGGTCTTCTGGAATCAGTTCCTGAATCGCGAAGTCAAGCTCATCAGGTTCTTTGGGCTCATTTCCACCACCAGTTGGGCATTGCTCTCTTCGGAAGGAAGAAATATGTGAGCGGGCATTATTTTTCATCCGTCCCCACTGCGCTTTTATCTTCTATAACGGAAAACTTATTCCGTATGACTTAAGCTCCTCGCAGATTTTTTTCCATGCCTCCAACTTCTTAACAATCATTGATTGGTTGTTAATCTTGCAGTCCACTATGTTAATATATTGCTTAACAGTGTCCTTTAAAATCTCCTTTTCCTCCAGCGTCCAGTTTCGCTCTCTTTCCCGTCTCTAGAAAATTAATAAATTACTTTCTAATTTGTTAATTGGTAATTGATTTAAATTGTGGCATGTCATAGATGTAATCGCAAAATGCACTTTGGTTGCACAACAATTTCCGAAAAATCCTATCGAAAATTGGCAAGAGCCGAGAAGGAGGAATGGAAATGTGCAACTTGTAGGAAAGGAACATAGATAAACTAAACTAGATGTCAAACTGTACTAATACTTTTGCAAACCCTTAACTTTTGCACAGACACACTGTAAGTGAATTCCAACACTTTTGCATCTCTTTAACTTTGTCAAAATTTGCTAGAATGAGAGCAATTTACAAGTAAAATTGCTAGAATGAGAGCGATTTGCACGAGTGTGTGTAATATGGATGACGTTTTTTGGTTCAAATGGGCGTGGTTTGTATAAAAAAGGAGATAAATTGCCATTGATCACAATTCACACGTATTCACAGACAGAGTCTCACGGATAGTGACGATCAGTAGAAAACCGGTTTTGATTTTCCAATATCTGGAAAGTTTGATATCTAGGTATAGTTAGTCTATGGAAAGGAATGCCCAATCCATCTGCTGCAGTAGATAATACCCCAAAACCTACACCCGTATCAAACACACCACCGCAGCCAGCACGAAAATGCATAAGAAGCGTAGGATAGCCAGAAACCAATGAGTTTCTAATCCGAAACCATAGACTAACTATAACTAGATATCAAACTTTCCAGATATTGGAAAATCAAAACCGGTTTTCTTCTGAAAGTCCCTATCCGTGTGAACCTGTCCGTGAATACGTGAGAATTGTCAACAATGTCAAAATTCGAAAAGTTTTACGAGTGACGTCACCCATATAAAAATGACGCAGTGAATTTCGATTTTGACATTTCTCATATTTACAAATCTAATTTCGTGTAAGTTGCAAAAAATTTTTATTTTGAACAATAATTTTGTTTATTATATTTTCTAGGACAACAAAAGAAGAAAAATTTACACATTTGGAGCAAGTAGAAAACATTTTCCACAGAATACTGCGGCCACGAACAGATTGCCTTGGATTGGAGGTGGCAAAAGCAGTTGGAAAAGTTTGTTTACATTTTCTTGTGAGTAACTACAAACATTTTAATTTCAAAATAATTTATTTTACTTCTTTTTTACAGTAACAACAATGAATCTAAATGCACCATTCAAGAGCTTTAAGAAATGTGGATGAGTGATCTAACTAATTACATGTAAGTAAAAAGAATACATTTTCGTATAGCAATACATATAATGCCTTTTTCCTTGCAGATCCAACATTTGAAGTGCAATGGTTTCAAGAAAAGCGTTCCCAGTGGGGAACCATCGTGAGCTGATCAAATAAATGTGAGTAAAAAGAATACATTTTCGTATAGCTATACATATAGTGCCTTTTTCCTTGCAGATACAACATTTGAAGTGCAATGACATTTGTTCATTTCACCACGGTGTGGGTAAGTTTTTCGCTTCACCATGAATGTTTTCATCAGGAGAGCATGTTCCGAAAAAATGTAAATTACAATTCATGAATAAATTGGATTATTCGATTAAATGGAAAATATTGTATTAACTTTTCATACGAAGTAATAAATAATAATTAATGATTATTTGTTTTTATTTGTGAAAATAGAACAATAAATAGAAAATTAGTGCTTTATAGGTCCATTTAGTACGACAGCGAAATGACCAATTATTTTTTTGAAAAAATATGGATGTGACTGGACAATTTAGCTCATATTTAATGCTTTTGTATTACTAATTCCATTACTAACGCAACATTTCCATATACTTTGCTCAATTTTTGCATCAAAAAATTTCCGAGAAGAAGAAAATCGATGTAAACACAACGCTGTACGTTTCACAAATATCACGTTGTAATTCTAAAATTTGGCTGGATTTTCGTGAATGTCAACGACATCAAATCGGAGTATAAATCTTATACCGTTAGAAAGAAACCTTTCGTCAGCGAAGCAAATAAAAAAAAAACAAAAGGACTTTGCTAATAAATAAAAAAACAAAGGATTTGTGTTCTAGGATTTCTTCAGAAGAGTCAAAATTTTGCATTTATGAATCAAATAGGCCCTCGAAAGCATGAAGACAACCAAATGAAACTTACAGTCCAAATACACAAGGCAAAAAGTAAAGCACGGAAATGGTTGTTGTGTAATATGGAGCTAAATATCCACTGTTGAGATCGGTAATTTAGTCACAGTAATTCAGAAAAAGAAGTATACTAAAATATTTAGAGCGAAAATTTGCTTCAAAGGACACAAACAATGCTTATTGCGAAACATTTTTTACTCCCAACAGGACAACGATTTCAAGCATAAGTCCATATCCAAATAAAGTCCCTCACTTGCTAGTAACGCCACCACATAGCCCCGATCTTAACCCGTTCTCTTTGGAACGCCTTTGGAATCATTAAATGATGAGGTTACGAAAACATGTCATCACATCGAAGCCTCAGTTAAAAATTTTAATTTTTAGCGGAATGGCAAGAAATAATATGTGAATATATGGAAAAGTTGACGCATTCTATGCCAGACCGGCTTAAAGATGTTAACAGCATTAAAGAATACTCAACAAAGTAGTAGCAAAATCTGTTGAAAACAATTATAAACAAAATTCCCTTCAACAAAACCAAATTAAGTTGGGATATCATTTCACATTGTTTGTTAAATTCTGGAAATTATTTTTAAAAAATAAACAATTAAAATACCACTGCTTTTGTACTTTATAATGTGTGAAAAAAAAGATTCTCGAAATATTTTGGAAAAGCTTTAAATTCAAATAGAAAAACAAATATTTTCCTTAAAAAACTAAAATATGATCAAAAATGTTAATTGTACTTATCAGGATTATTTAATTAATTTATTTACTCAACACATTCAAACTAAAAGAACAGCAAGGAAATTGATTTTAAAAGTTGTCATTAATTAATAATCCTTTTCATTGATGTCCAGAGTACAGAGTTTGTGCCTAAACATAAAAAATGCTTATACAATTGACTCTCAATACAAGCTTAAGCTTGATTTCAGAATTGTAATAGTTTCAATTCATTTATATCTTCAAATGAAACTTTCAAAATATAATCCTTAGGTCCTTTTTTAATTTTATTCTGAAACGATCCCCTTTTTGTTCAATTGAAACAAAAAAAAGGGTTTTTTTTTAAATATATTCTATTATCTTCACTTTTTCACCACGTTGAATTAAATATTCACCAGCGAAAAATATTTTTCCTTTTATTTTTGCCTTTATTATATATACTTAGCGAACATTACGTGAAATTTGTTGTCATTTTAGCCATTCTGACAGGTTATAGAGATTGAGAATGTGTTGGTGATTCACTTACAGTGTGTCTGTGCGAAAGTTAAACGTTTGCAAAAGTATTAGTAGAGTTTGATATCTAGTTATAGTTAGTCTATGTCCGAAACACTACACTTCTGGATGAAATGAAGGCACTACGCAGAGGGATCAATGACCTTAAAACCAGCTGTGAATTCGTCGCTTGTAAATATGAAGATATCCAAAAACACATAAAGTAGAACAATGAAGTTTTGCAAAAACTGTCAATTGAAATCAAATATTGATATATACCCAGGAAAACAATACAAAGAAAGATGAACAAATTTCTTTAATGGATAAAAAAATCAACAAACTAGATAGTACAGCAACTTTTAAGAAATAATCTAGAAATTAAAAGCATCCCAGCGACAAAAAACAGAGATCTTATTGAAGTTTTAAACGCTGTCGGAAAAACAATAAAATCTGAAATAAACACAATTGACGTCAGTGACATACGAGTATATATAAGACACGATCAGTGACATTGACAGAATATCGATCTAATATCGAATGCGATTCAATAAGAAGAAGAAAACGAAACGAGGAATATGATGATGCAAAACCAAAATAGTGAAGCTGATGTTGATTTTAGGGTAATGCATGGCTTTACTGGCATCGACTTAAATTTTTGAAAAACATGAAATTCTGTTGTGTATGTTTTAATATAAGATCGCTGCAGAATAACTGGAATACTTTTCTAGCAGAAGTTCAACCAGCTTTAATGTATATCGATGTTATTTGTATTGTGGAAATTGACATAAAAAAAAAGGAAAATGACTTTTACAATATAAACGGTTTTATTCCTTAATTTCTCAATAGAAAAGACACCAAAGGTGGAGGAATAGCGATGTTCATCAAAGATGACATAAGTTAAAATAGAATTTATATAGGTGCTGCTTCATGTGAAAGTCTAAATATCGAAATAGAAGAAGAAGGAGAATATATTCACGCAGTATACAGGTCACCGAAGTTGAATATACCACAATTTATTGAAAAAAATTACAGAAATATTAAAAATGAAAAACAACCCTAATCGACCATGTAATTGTGACGTGACATAAAATCAGCCGTGATAGAATGTTTCTTGTCCGACCACTTTGCAACAATGTATGGCACTATTACATGTAACTGCCGAACAAATATTAGTAGGTCTCAATCAATGTAAAATTAACGAACCCCAAACAAATTTTAAGAATTCTTTAATGAACAAGATGTTGAGCACCTCTATAATCTGTCTGTAGGAACAATTGACAATATATATGACCAGTCTAAAAATATTTGGGCAAATAAAAACAATCGTCAAAAAAAACCTTGGATAACACCTGAGTTAATTATGTTATGCAGAAGCGGAGACGAGATGTACAGAAGATGGAAGAGTAATTCGAAGTGAAAAATATATGAAGTAGAGTATAAAATGTTTCGCTGTACACTGTAAACAAAAAATATACAAACAAGAAAATCACAATATTATATTATGAGATTCTTAAATGCCAAGAATCCTAGGAAAACATGGAATATAAGTTTGTACTAAGTGAAGTACTGGGAAGGAAAAAAACTCAATAGACGAAGTGATTGAAAATAACTTTTCGAAAAACTGCAAAGCTAAAAAAAAA
The DNA here is from genome assembly GCA_949129095.1 of Volucella bombylans. NCBI lineage: Eukaryota > Metazoa > Arthropoda > Insecta > Diptera > Syrphidae > Volucella > Volucella bombylans. Next base: position 43,709,013 of record OX422142.1, on the reverse strand, counting down.
ATGCAGACGAATTTGCTGAACAGTTTTCTAACCAGGCCTCTTAAGTTATTCTTGATTGCAATAAAACAACAACTAGGCTCCAAAATCGATATGTTGCACATATAATCTTTGTAGAGCAAGCCAGTGAAATGGAAATATTCAATATGCTTAGAAGTGTATATGCGAACAAGGGTGCAGGAGCCGATAACGCAGGAGCCATTAACCTGAAGCACCATTCAAACCATAATTAATAGAAGTCTTGAGTATGGAATTGTACCCATGTTACTTAAAACATAACTCATACGTCCAATTTTTAAAATTTGTGTTAAAAACAACTTCGAGAACTATATGCCTATCGCTATTCTGCCGGTAGTTGAAAAATGTTTGGAAGAAATTGTGGTGCGACGATTAAACAGTTAACTGCAAGAAAATTATTACTGGTTTCAAAAAGGGAAAAGTACTAGAACACTACTGGGAGAGCTCTCCAATATCACAAATGTGGGGCCTGAACAAATAACAAAAAATTATTTTCCATTTAGTGAGGAAGCACAGAACTTTCTCTATTAACTTTTTAGTGTTTAGCTAGGAAAGCAAATAAATGAAATCGTTTAAAGTAGTCGCAAGACTACGATGTTTGTGGTGCTTACTTACTTTTCTAGCACATCTTTTTGGCAAAATTCTTAGTATGGCATCTGCAGGTATAAAATTGCTAAGAACAATATTTCACGTATGATATTTCACTCGGATCGGTTCATCCGTTTCGTTTTTATAGAATTTTTTCCACGTGCTCCATGGAAAGGAACCACTGTGCGGCGGTGGAATGCTGTGTGATGAAAAAGGCAAAATCAATTCTTCCGCTGCTGGTGATGATAAACGAATGCCTTTATTCGTACTGGCGCAAAATTATAGTCAGATAAAGTCCACTTTAAAATCATTTTAGTACTTCACAAAGTCAATGGTAGTGTTTTGATAATTATAGTCAAGTTAAAACCCACTTAATCGTTATAATCTCACGCTAAACTTAATAGCACATAAAGTCGATTTTATCTTTTAGTATGGACTTTGAAATGTCATTTCAATGAAATGCCTCAAGAAAATTTGTTTGCAGATTTCGATATTTTCGAAGATTTTGAGCTTTTTAGAAAGCCTAAAATATATAAAAACCTGTCAAATCCTTTCAATGAGCTTGATGATGACGAATTTTTTTCTGGGTATAGATTCGACAAGCAAACTGTCAAGTTTTTAGTCGAAAATCTGAATATTCAAGAGCCGGTAACAAATCGTGGTTTTCCTATTCCTGCATCCATACAAGTGCTTGTAACGCTTCATTTTTTTGGTAGAAATATCCATCAAAGTGATATTGGTAAGTAAAAGGCAATTAAGTTTGAAAGAGCCTTGCATGGAATGTCACAGGCAACAGTTGGACAAATAATTAAGAGCATTTACAAAAAAAATCGCTTCTCTGCTGCCCCATTTAATTAAGTTTCCTTTGGCAGAATCTAATGAGGCAAAGCAACAATTTTTCAGGATCGCAAGGTGCCCTAGAGTTATAGGAGTCATCGATTGCACTCATTACAGAATCAAGCTATCAGCCAAAAGTGTAGGGCAGCTAATGGCCGGACACTATATCAATAGAAAAGGTAACTGAGTAACTAGCTTTTAAAAACGAATATAACACAAACTAATTTGATATTTATAGGTTATTATTCGCTTAATGTGCAAATTGTGTCCAATGCTAATTGCAAAATAGTGGACATAGTTGCCAGGTCTCGGGGCTCGCTTCATGACTCCAATATTTGGAACAACTGTCGCCTAAAAAGTAGTTTGGAAGCGACCGTAAATGTTCATCTTGCTTGGCGACGCTATATATCCATGCTCAAAAATATTATTGACATCGGTCAGAAACCCATCCAGCCAAAGGGAACAAAGATACAATATGTAACAACCACACATCTACAAGAAGTCGAATCGAATGCCTTAACGGTCAGTTAAAGTCCAAATTTAGATCTGGATGCTGGAAAGACTACGTGTGGATTTGGATACGACAAAAAATGTAATAGTTGCCGTGGCCGTGCTTCACAACATAGCTAAAGAAAAGAATATTGCGTTCTTTGAAGAAAGTATACTACCGATTCCATCGACAAAAGTAGAGCCCAACAATAATTTTAAAGAACCTGCGGAAACAACTGGAAGGGCATTCAGAAACGCATTTATCATTCAACACTTTTAATTTGAACAAAATAAAACCTAAACATACAAAATAACAGGAATTCATAAACATAACAAAAAACAAAAATTCTATCACTCATTGTCAAGCTTCAAATTGCCGTCGATCTTTAAAATCATTTCAATTTTTAGCTTGTGAGTTTCAGGGCCATTTGCGGTTCCTTCTTTTCATTGCAAAAGCCGTTCTTTCGTAACCGCAACTTGCAACTTATTCAGTTCTTCTGCATGCGAAATTTCTTTCTTTATTTGTGTGAGTCGTGCACTCATCACTTCTTTGTCTTTGGCTTCATTGGCAATTTTCGGAGGGCACCAAGCAAACTCCTCGATGAAGATGGAGCAACGGGGGTGGTTATAAGTGGTTCGGGAGCTTAGGCAATTGTGTCGAATTCAGCAAAGAAAGGGACTGCAGATGTGACAGGAATCCAGTTGGCGGCGGAGCTGCTCGGGTGGGTATTAGTAGAAACATTGCTCGGCAACATACTGTTGATATCAATGTATATGGTATGTATCTTCAAGCAACTGGTTAGATATCATACCTTGAACTAAAAGATCAGAGGAATCTGTTTCTGGAACATTGACATTGTTCCCCGTTGCTCTAACTGCTTTTTTAGCAACAGTATTGGTTTTCTATGACGAAGCCTTCATCTTTATCCATTGTTGCCTTATTTTGTCCATGCTCCTTTGATATCCAACTGAAGTCATCAGTGCTTCGATTAATTTCCAAGCCGCCTTCTTCTGCGAAATCATTTTCAGATTATTTCCCTAGTCTTGCACTACAACGATATGCTGCTCTACCAACGGCCGCAGCATTTCCTTTTCATTCCGATTCCAATTCTGTGCCCGATTTTGTTTTGTCTAAAGAAAAAAAAAATATTGTCACAAAACGAAATTCACTTTTTTTTAATTAAACACCTTTGCTGCTTCCATTGAGAAAACTGCTATCCAAATTCAAAATTCGAAAAACTTGTTTTCTATTTGCTTTGATATTTCTGTCAAATTCATTTCAATTTTGTAAAAGATTACACCTTAAACTGTGTTTGATATCTTAAACTGTAAATTTTTAGGTTTGTTTGTGCCTGTTCACATTGGCATGGGCAGGAACATTGTTGGAAAGAGAGGGAATCCTTTTTATTTTTTTATTGAAGTGGGATGGTTTTTTTTTCCATATCGTTCCATTTCTGACATATTTTTTCATTTTAGTTTTGATCGTTGGAAGTCTGAAGAATAGGAAAAATGTATGTTTCAGGCCAACTGCTCAAATTTAAAATTTTAAAATGCTCCGATTCGAGTGTTCCACTTGCCAAAAAGTCTTTCAACTCCATGCAAATGTGAACACGACGTTCATGGTGAGGACTTTCATCTTGTCGCCAATGTAAATAGGCACTTTGACTAAAACTCATAGCGGGTACGTTCTAAAGTTAATATTAGTTGTAGGTTGGTTAAAAAGTGTTTGTAATTAAATATAAAATTAGGAGCTGGTTTTAAAGTTAACGTGATGTTAGTTAGTGCGTACTAAACCTACCTAATACACAATGACTATAATTAGGCGCAACTGCTACTTGCAAGGGTTAGTAGTTGGTAGGTGGCGAAGGGAATTTCTTCTACGTCGTTTGCATGGTAAACAAAAATAATGTATAGAATTCACTTTCATATACTCGTATGTAGGCCCGATCACTTTGACGCAGATTTATACACTTTAAGTGAAATGAAAAAGAACTTTGCACACCACACATTGAGTTTTAGCATAGCATAGCAAGGCATATTTAAGATATTTTAATTTATAAGTAGATAACTTTGTTTATGTATAACTTTATAACTTTTGACGTGCAGATGATTTCGTTTTATAAACTAATAAAGGGTCTGCCATCTAACGTTTTTTTTTTGAACTAGCGCTTATTTCGTGAATGGTAACACATAGCTCATGTCTGATTTGACAGATAATTAGTTTTATCCTTCCGCTGAACGAATATGGTTGTGTATATGCTTGAACAACGCTGGGAAATATTGCGACATTACTTTGAAAATCATGGTAATGTTGCAGAATGTGTGCGAAAATTGCGTACAGATTTTGGAAGAAGAGAAGCACCGTCAGCTCCGTATGTTCGTTATCTTGTGAAAAAAGTGAAAAGAACCTGGCATCCTCATCGATAAACCAAAGCGTGAAAAGCCAAAAACAGTGCGCACACCCGAGAATATTGCTGCTGTGGCAGAAAGTGTGCGTGAAGCGCCATCAACATCAATTCACCGTCGTTCTCAACAATTGAACATTTCGGAGACATCATTGAGACGAATTTTGCATAAAGACCTTGGTATGACGCCACACAAAGTCCAATTAGTTCAGGAGTTGAAGCCAACTGACCATACAATGCGTTTTCGCTTCGCTAAGTGGGCCTGCGGTCGACTTAGAAAAGATGCCGATTTTGCCAAAAAAATCATCTTTTCAGATCAAGCTCATTTTGATCTTGGCGGGTATGTAAACAAGCAAAATTGTCGCATTTGGGGCACAGAAAACCCGCACGCATACATTGAAAAGCCGATACACCCAAAACGAGTCACTGTTTGGTGCGGATTTTGGTCCAGAGGCATAATTGGGCCATTTTTCTTCGAAAATGAGCAAGGAGTGGCCGTTACAGTCAATGGCGATCGTTATCGGGCCATGTTGAACGAATTTTTGTTCACAAAAATTGAAGAGGAGGATATTGGCAACATTTGGTTTCAACGGGACGGCGCTACGTGCCACACAGCCGAAGCTACACTCGATGTTTTGCGCCCTGTTTTTGAAGATCGTATTATCATCCGCAGAGCTGATGTCGTTTGGCCACCTCGGAGCTGCGATTTGACACCGTTGGACTATTATTTGTGGGGTGCCGTAAAAGATAAGTGTTACGCCGACAAGCCAGAGACAATTGACGCTTTAAAGGACAATATTTGTGAAGTCATTGGTGAAATACAGCTGCACACAATCGATAATGTGCTTAAAAATTGGACCGATGGTGTACTGCATGGCGAGCCAAGGCAGCAATTTGAATGAAATTATTTTCCATTATTAACCGGAAGGATAAAACTAATTATCTGTCATCTTATTATACAATTATCTAAGTGTTACCATTCACGAAATAAGCACTAGTTGAAAAAAAAACTTTAGATGGCGGACCCTTTATATTATCAAAAAATACAAATTACGGCGAGAGAATAAATGTCAGTACAGGGAAGATAGGACATTTGCCTCTTATTCTTGTTGCAATAACATGCATAAATGTGTCCCTCTTTAAAGCTCTCATATGGTTGCCATGGGGTATATGATGAATCACCACAAAGACAAAGAGCATTTCGCTTGGTAGCCCTAATCTCCCCATTTAAAATAAACAAATAAAAATATTGCTGAACGATACAAATTTCATTTATCTTTTTCCTCGTCATCCAGCGTCCCATATAATTTCCATTTTGCTAGAAAATTCGATTCCACTCTCCAGTCATCAATGGTTGAGACTTTGCTATGCAAGTATCGAAATGTTCTGCTCTTCGAGTATCGACATCTTCTGCTCTGTAAATCTAGATGTCGCTGCTCACATTTAAGTGGTTATCACAATATGGTCACTAATTGCACAGTCAATAAATTCTAGTTTCGAAACACCGCGAAAATAATCCTTTTTTTCTTAAACACAACATTAACACCGACACAACAGAGTAATTTGAACCACTATTATTTAACACTATATCACTAAAACGCACATAGTCCAACAATAATATGGTCACTTACTGCACTGCTTTGTTGCAATGCATTAAAATAGCGCGCGAATAAAATTTAAAATACAAAGTCGAAAAAAATGGTTTGACTACATTTTAACGGTTTCTCAAAAAGAGGAGAAAAAAACGCAAATGACAACACCACCACACATATTATTACACACAAATTCATTTTTGTGTTCTCAAAAGCTTTGTAAAATAACACTGACAAATCAGTAACGATGTGCTAACATTTGAGAGCATAGACTAACTATACCTAGATATCAAACTTTCCAGATATTGGAAAATCAAAACCGGTTTTGTACTGATCGTCCCTATCCGTGTGAACCTGTCCGTGAATACGTGAGAATTGTCAACAATGTCAAAATTCGAAAAGTTTTACGAGTGACGTCACCCATATAAAAATGACGCGGTGAATTTCGATTTTGACATTTCTCATATTTACAAATCTAATTTCGTGTAAGTTGCAAACAAATTTTATGTTGAACAATAATTTTGTTTATTATATTTTCTAGGACAACAAAAGAAGAAAAAAATTACACATTTGGAGCAAGAAGAAAACATTTTCCACAGAATACTGCGGCCACGAACAGATTGCCTTGGATTGGTGGTGGCAAAAGCAGTTGGAAAAGTTTGTTTACATTTTCTTGTGAGTAACTACAAACATTTTAATTTCAAAATAATTTATTTTACTTCTTTTTTACAGTAAGAACAATGAATCTAAATGCACCATTCAAGAGCTTTAAGAAATGTGGATGAGTGATCTAACTAATTACATGTAAGTAAAAAGAATAAATTTTCGTATAGCTATACATATAATACCTTTTTCCTTGCATATCCAACATTTGAATTGCAATGGTTTCAAGAAAAGCGTTCCCAGTGTGGAACCATCGTGAGCTGATCAAATAAATGTGCTGCTTCTTCAATAAATTATTGACATTTGTTCATTTCACCACGGTGTGGGTAAGTTTTTCGCTTCACCATGAATGTTTTCATCAGGAGAGCATGTTCCGAAAAAATGTAAATTACAATTCATGAATAAATTGGATTATTGGATTAAATGGAAAATATTGTATTAACTTTTCACACGAAGTAATAAATAATAATTAATGATTATTTTGACTGTTTTTATTTGTGAAAATAGAACAATAAATAGAAAATTAGTGCTTTATAGGTCCATTTAGTACGACAGCGAATTGACCAATTATTTTTTGAAAAAATATGGATGTGACTGGACAATTTAGCTCATATTTAATACTTTTGTATTACTAATTCCATTACTAACGCAACATTTCCATATACTTTGCTCAATTTTTGCATCAAAAAATTTCCGAGAAGAAGAAAATCAATGTAAACACAACACTGTACGTTTCACAAATATCACGTTGTAATTCTAAAATTTGGCTGGATTTTCGTGAATGTCAATGACATTAAATCGGCGTATAAATCTTATACCGTTAGAAAGAAACCTTTCGTCAACGAAGCAAATAAAAAAAAAAAACAAAAGGACTTTGCTAATAAATAAAAAAACAAAGGATTTGTCTTCTAGGATTTTTTCAGAAGAGTCAAAATTTAGCATTTATGAATCAAATAGACCTTCGAAAGCATGAAGACAACCAAATGAAACTTACAGTCCAAATACACAAATACACTGTTGAAATCGGGAATTTAGTCACAGTAATTCAGAAAAAGAAGTATACTCAAATATTTAGAGCGAAAATTTGCTTTAAAGGACACAAACAATGCTTATTGCGAAACATTTTTTACTCCCAACAGGACAACGATTTCAAGCATAAGTCCATATCCACATAAAGTCCCTCACTTGCTAGTAACGACACCACATAGCCCCGATCTTAACCCGTTCTCTTTGGAACGCCTTTGGAATCATTAAATGATGAGGTTACGAAAACATGTCATCACATCGAAGCCTCAGTTAAAAATTTTAATTTTTAGCGGAATGGCAAGAAATAATATGTGAATATATGGAAAAGTTGACGCATTCTATGCCAGACCGGCTTAAAGATGTTAACAGCATTAAAGAATACTCAACAAAGTAGTAGCAAAATCTGTTGAAAACAATTATAAACAAAAATTCCCTTCGACAAAACCAAATTAAGTTGGGATATCATTTCACATTGTTTGTTAAATTCTGGAAATTATTTTTAAAAAATAAACAATTAAAATACCACTGCTTTTGTACTTTATAATGTGTGAAAAAAAAGATTCTCGAAATATTTTGGAAAAGCTTTAAATTCAAATAGAAAAACAAATATTTTCCTTAAAAAACTAAAATATGATCAAAAATGTTAATTGTACTTATCAGGATTATTTAATTAATTTATTTACTCAACACATTCAAACTAAAAGAACAGCAAGGAAATTGATTTTAAAAGTTGTCATTAATTAATAATCCTTTTCATTGATGTCCAGAGTACAGAGTTTGTGCCTAAACATAAAAAATGCTTATACAATTGACTCTCAATACAAGCTTAAGCTTGATTTCAGAATTGTAATAGTTTCAATTCATTTATATCTTCAAATGAAACTTTCAAAATATAATCCTTAGGTCCTTTTTTCATTTTATTCTGAAACGATCCCCTTTTTGTTCAATTGAAAGAAAAAATAAGGGTTTTTTTTAAATATATTCTATTATCTTCACTTTTTCACCACGTTGAATTAAATATTCACCAGCGAAAAATATTTTTCCTTTTATTTTTGCCTTTATTATATATACTTAGCGAACATTACGTGAAATTTGTTGTCATTTTAGCCATTCTGACAGGTTATAGAGATTGAGAATGTGTTGGTGATTCACTTACAGTGTGTCTGTGCGAAAGTTAAACGTTTGCAAAAGTTTAGTAGAGTTTGATATCTAGGTCATAGACTAACTATAACTAGATATCAAACTTTCCAGATATTGGAAAATCAAAACCGGTTTTCTTCTGAAAGTCCCTATCCGTGTGAGCCTGTCCGTGAATACGTGAGAATTGTCAACAATGTCAAAATTCGAAAAGTTTTACGAGTGACGTCATCCATATAAAAACGACGCGGTGAATTCCGATTTTGACATTTCTCTTGTTTACAAATTCAATTTCGTGTAAGTTGCACAAAAATTTAATGTTGGACAATAATTTTCTTTATTATATTTTCTAGGACAACAAAAGAAGAAAATTCTACACATCTGAAGCAAGAACAAATCATTTTCTACAGGAAACTGCTGCCACCAACAGATTGCTTTCGATTGGATGTGGCAAAACCAGCTGGGAAAGTTTGTTTACATTTTCTTGTGAGTAACTACAAACATTTTAATTTCAAAATAATTTATTTTACTTCTTTTTTACAGTAAGAACAATGAATCTAAATGCACCATTCAAGAGCTTTAAGAAATGTGGATGAGTGATCTAACTAATTACATGTAAGTAAAAAGAATACATTTTCGTATAGCTATACATATAATGCCTTTTTCCTTGCAGATCCAACATTTGAAGTGCAATGGTTTCAAGAAAAGCGTTCCCAGTGTGGAACCATCGTGAGCTGATCAAATAAATGTGAGTAAAAAGAATACATTTTCGTATAGCTATACATATAATGCCTTTTTCCTTGCAGATCCAACATTTGAAGTGCAATGGTTTCAAGAAAAGCGTTCCCAGTGTGGAACCATCGTGAGCTGATCAAATAAATGTGAGTAAAAAGAATACATTTTCGTATAGCTATACATATAATGCCTTTTTCCTTGCAGATCCAACATTTGAAGTGCAATGGTTTCAAGAAAAGCGTTCCCAGTGTGGAACCATCGTGAGCTGATCAAATAAATGTGAGTAAAAAGAATACATTTTCGTATAGCTATACATATAATGCCTTTTTCCTTGCAGATCCAACATTTGAAGTGCAATGGTTTCAAGAAAAGCGTTCCCAGTGTGGAACCATCGTGTGCTGATCAAATAAATGTGAGTAAAAAGAATACATTTTCGTATAGCTATACATATAATGCCTTTTTCCTTGCAGATCCAACATTTGAAGTGCAATGGTTTCAAGAAAAGCGTTCCCAGTGTGGAACCATCGTGTGCTGATCAAATAAATGTGAGTAAAAAGAATACATTTTCGTATAGCTATACATATAATGCCTTTTTCCTTGCAGATCCAACATTTGAAGTGCAATGGTTTCAAGAAAAGCGTTCCCAGTGTGGAACCATCGTGTGCTGATCAAATAAATGTGAATTTAAAATGAAAATAAAAGTTATATACAACTAAATACTACTTAAAGCATTTTTTCGATTTTTGTTTTATTTTGCTTTGTTTATCCAATAAATACAATAAATTTAAAGAAATTGTTTTTTCTTTCTTGGATTTGCTGCTTCTTCAATAAAATATTGACATTTGTTCATTTCACCACGGTGTGGGTAAGTTTTTCACTTCACCATGAATGTTTTCATCAGGAGAGCATGTTCCGAAAAAATGTAAATTACAATTCATGAATAAATTGGATTATTAGATTAAATGGAAAATATTGTATTAACTTTTCATACGAAGTAATAAATAATAATTAATGATTATTTTGACTGTTTTTATTTGTGAAAATAGAACAATAAATAGAAAATTAGTGCTTTATAGGTCCATTTAGTACGACAGCGAATTGACCAATTATTTTTTGAAAAAATGTGGATGTGACTGGACAATTTAGTTCATATTTAATGCTTTTGTATTACTAATTCCATTACTAACGCAACATTTCCATATACTTTGCTCAATTTTTGCATCAAAAAATTTCCGAGAAGAAGAAAATCGATGTAAACACAACGCTGTACGTTTCACAAATATCACGTTGTAATTCTAAAATTTGGCTGGATTTTCGTGAATGTCAACGACATCAAATCGGCGTATAAATTTTATACCGTTAGAAAGAAACCTTTCGTCAGCGAAGCAAATAAAAAAAAACAAAAGGACTTTGCTAATAAATAAAAAAACAAAGGATTTGACTTCTAGGATTTTTTCAGAAGAGTCAAAATTTAGCATTTATGAATCAAATAGGCCTTCGAAAGCATGAAGACAACCAAATGAAACTTGCAGTCCAAATACACAAGGCAAAAAGTAAAGCACGGAAATGGTGGTAATTTAGTCACCGTAATTCAGAAAAAGAAGTATACTAAAATATTTACAGCGAAAATTTGCTTCAAAGGACACAAACAATGCTTATTGCGAAACATTTTTTACTCCCAACAGGACAACGATTTCAAGCATAAGTCCATATCCACATAAAGTCCCTCACTTGCTAGTAACGCCACCACATAGCCCCGATCTTAACCCGTTCTCTTTGGAACGCCTTTGGAATCATTAAATGATGAGGTTACGAAAACATGTCATCACATCGAAGCCTCAGTTAAAAATTTTAATTTTTAGCGGAATGGCAAGAAATAATATGTGAATATATGGAAAAGTTGACGCATTCTATGCCAGACCGGCTTAAAGATGTTAACAGCATTAAAGAATACTCAACAAAGTAGTAGCAAAATCTGTTGAAAACAATTATAAACAAAAATTCCCTTCGACAAAACCAAATTAAGTTGGGATATCATTTCACATTGTTTGTCAAATTCTGGAAATTATTTTTAAAAAATAAACAATTAAAATACCACCGCTTTTGTACTTTATAATGTGTGAAAAAAAAGATTCTCGAAATATTTTGGAAAAGCTTTAAATTCAAATAGAAAAACAAATATTTTCCTTAAAAAACTAAAAAATGATCAAAAATGTTAATTGTACTTATCAGTATTATTTAATTAATTTATTTACTCAACACATTCAAACTAAAAGAACAGCAAGGAAATTGATTTTAAAAGTTGCCATTAATTAATAATCCTTTTCATTGATGTCCAGAGTACAGAGTTTGTGCCTAAACATAAAAAATGCTTATACAATGACTCTCAATACAAGCTTAAGCTTGATTTCAGAATTGTAATAGTTTCAATTCATTTATATCTTCAAATGAAACTTTCAAAATATAATCCTTAGGTCCTTTTTTAATTTTATTCTGAAACGATCCCCTTTTTGTTCAATTGAAACAAAAAAAAGGTTTTTTTTTAAATATATTCTATTATCTTCACTTTTTCACCACGTTGAATTAAATATTCACCAGCGAAAAATATTTTTCCTTTTATTTTTGCCTTTATTATATATACTTAGCGAACATTACGTGAAATTTGTTGTCATTTTAGCCATTCTGACAGGTTATAGAGATTGAGAATGTGTTGGTGATTCACTTACAGTGTGTCTGTGCAAAAGTTAAACGTTTGCAAAAGTATTAGTAGAGTTTGATATCTAGTTATAGTTAGTCTATGATCTAGGTATAGTTAGTCTATGTTTGAGAGTGGTAACACTGCTTTGATGAGATTATTTTCAAAGCACAGCCAGCAGTAATGGCGAATGTTGATTTTATGATCATTCTGCCCACGGCTATCGGGCAAGCAAGTCATAGGGTGGCTGTGGTTTAATCTGAAAATAATTACAACAACAATTGTACACAAGGTTCAGTGGCTTCCTTTGTGTTTCAGTGGTAATGTGCCATTGAGTCCACCTACAGGCACCACTGTTAGAAAAAAAGCTTTCCCATAAGCCCTGCACTGACATGTTTTGTTGGATAAGGTATAGTAGTCCGCAAAAACAAAGCGGCAGTTCAGATATTCGACCTTTTTACAACTGATTCGTAACCCCCTATTTTCTAACGCTCTAATTTAAAACCAACGTACCTCTCTTTCTTTACTCCCTAATTTTCATCCACCCGCGCTGTGTGAGCAAACATTTTAAGGATAGTAATAACCCATTGAACGCGCGAGTATGTATACGACACACTCCCTCCCTAGTATATTAGATATCCGTTTATCGGATACTTTTAATTATCTTAACAGTTTAGTAGAATGATGAGAAGATACTCGTATATGTATCTTGAAAATGTCAATTGGAGTTTTGAGTTTGATTCGGGTTACTGTTGAGTTCGGACGTGTTTTGTAATTTTATTAAATAAGTTGTCAAGTTAGCAGTTGCCCTTGATGTTGCTTCTATTATATGTTGCTTAATTAAGAATATTGTCATTATACTTCTTACTGGGGCTTTCTTGATAATGCGGCTGAAGCATTTCTTGAACGATATAGGATTACTCAAATAACAATGTTCTGCTTCCTTACAACCCATGTGTGAGGATTTTAAACCAATACGTAGTCTCTTAAAAGTGGGAAACGCATGCTAGTTAGAACAATATTATAACTTCTCCCAAAGCCAGTGGGGCTCTATTCATTTTCAGAAGCCGTATCATGCAGGTAGTTTTTCTATGATCTTAACATATTCTTTAGCTATTGCTCAAAAATTTTTCATTTCCTTCTCTATTGTACAATAGCATAAGTAGATATTAGGCGAATGTGAATTGGTGAATTGCTGATAAACATTTTAGCACTAAATGTTCTTATAATTAGTCTTGACTTTGCCCGCTCCATATATTAACGGAGAGTAAATGTTCAATTAGCTACTAATGTTTGGCATACTGGGGTCTTAAACACTTCAGGTAAACATGTCTGAGGCTGATAGATGTGTAATAAACCAGCTTCGGTGATACAAAAACTGTCATTAGCTTGTAGAACGTCAATGTCAATATTTCTCTGGAAACAAATACATTACAGAAGAAGCTGTAAAAATTTGTTTTACTACTTTGTCTTTACACTCCATCATTATCTAACCTGTTTGAGGACTTACTGTAGGAATCCTGAAAGCCATCTCACAGCCAATCACACATCTACAGAATTTTCTGTCAGATTCATTAAAGAGGTAATAATGCGAGTTTTTCAATAGGGGTATAATCATTTTGTGTCTTAATACAAATGCACCATTAACATTTTTTTATGATCTGTTAATATCAAGGTTTCATTTTTATCACGATGGAAATTATTAATAATTATGTACTACCGAAATTCAGAGTCGGTGGTCGCAACTTTTACTCAAATTTTCGGTAGTAATAATCGCCCCAACAGAGAGGGTGTGCGTGCTACAGTAAAAAAATTCAAATCAACATATTCACTATTGAATAATCCTGTGCCAGTGAGACAATGCATTGGTTGAAGTGCCTAAAATATCGCAGCCGTTAATGTTCTGTTCAAAATGAGCCAAATCAGTCGATTCCACGCCGCCATTCACAGGAATTGGGAATCTCTCAGTCCACAGTGTGGTGAATTTTGCATAAAGATCTTAGCCTACACCATTACATGATCAAATTAACTCCAGAACTGAAGCCTCTTGATCGTTTGAAGTGCTCCGATTTTTTTCAGTATAAGTTTGAAGAAAATCCTGAATTTCATCGATAAATCATATTCAGCGATGAAGCTCATTTTGTCGTTATAGCTTTATCAATAAGCAAGATATATGTTATTGGACAGCAAAAAATTTGTATGTGCTTCAAGAGACTCCATTGTATTCAAAAAGAATGAATGTAAAGGTCGCGTTAAATAGAGTTGAACCTCATCAGCATATAGATGGATTGAAGCATATCCACATTTCGTTGGCAAGTCATTTATGAACATGCAAAACAGAAGAGATACTGAGATAGATCCCTGAGGAACACCTTGTTTTAAAGGCTTCAGCTAAGAAAAAATTTCATCATTAAAGACCTTTTGCATTCTACCGGATAAGAAGCTTTTTATCAGCTGTGCACTCCTACTTTGTCGTAAACTTTTGAGAAATCCAACAAGCAATAAGAATTGGCCATTTTCGAAAACGTCATCTGCATCAAATTGCTTTTGCAAAATGTTCTTAAACGCAAGCTGCAAAAGACATTTGTTCGAAAACGACATTAGAAATCAAACTGCCTTTGCAGCATGTTCGATAATGCAGTGTTTGCAGGACAGATGTTCATAAACGTCATAAGTATCAACGTACCAACGATACCAAATGACGTTTGCAGTTTGATGTTCGCAACCCTTAAGTATTGCAAATGACGATCAAAATGACGATCAAATGTCGTTTTCGAAAACGGCCATTGTAAAAAAAAACTGCTGTGGAGCAGCTATGATTAGCTCTAAAGCCTGATTGAAAAGGGCTGAGCAAGGAATTGGCTGATACTTGTAAGTGGTTTTGTATTTGCTTGGCAATAAGCCTCTCAAAAATCTTCGCATGATAGTATGCTTATTGGTCTAAAGTCATTTAAAGTTGAAACGTAAGTCTTTTTAGGAATAGGGATAACCTTCGCAATTTTCCATGATTGTGGAAATGTTGAGGTTGTAATGCTGTAATTAATTATATGCGTCAAATGATTAATGATAAATGGAAGTATAAGTTTAATTTTGGTGGGGGCGAAAGCCCCCATTTATTCGGCTTAATACAAGCTATAACTTACAAATTAAACTTAAACTAAAACTTAAAACTAAGGTTGGTTGGAGTGGTGAATTAGAACGGATTTGAGGTAAGGAGTGGTGTGGTGGAAGTCAATGACGGTAGGGTTTGAGTTGATTTGACGTAGCATACGGGAGATTAGTTCGTTCGCGCCATAGGAGGTGTGGACGGTTGGTAGATAGAAGAGTCGAGGGGTACGTAGATTACGAGGATTAGTGTTGAGGAAAATGGAGTTGTGAAGGGACGCGCATTCAACGTGACCTGAAAGGAGTCGATGAATGAAGAGAAAGTCTGCTGCATCTTTGCGATCTTCAAGGGTCTTTAAGTTGACAAGGTTAAGACGGCTTTGAAAGGGGGGCAGATTAAAAGGATCGTCCCAGGGCATACCTCGAAGAGCAAATCGAAGAAAACGGCGCTGAATGCCCTAAATTCTTGAGATATGAACACGATACTTGACTGGCGTACTCTAGGAGGGGGCGAACAAAGGGTAATATAGAGGGACCTGGTCACGTATGGGTTGGTGAATTCTTTGGACCACCGTTTCACAAAACCTAGTGCAGAGTTGGCTTTGAGGATTATCTCATCCATATGTAAACGGAAGTTGAGCTCGCTATCACACAAAATGCCGAGGTCGCGAAGAGATTGTACGGAGGAGATAGGTTGGTTAACCGACAGCGGAGTTGGTAGCGGTGTTTTCTCAGATAAGCTAAATCTAAGCCTCTCTTTTCGCCTTCCAAATCACTGTAGCGTGTTCCAGGCGGAAATTTTGGCGATTAAAGAAGCTCTGTCCTGGCTGAAGAAAAACGTGATACCTGCAAAGGATATCCGCATATTTTCGGATAGTCAGGCCGCCATCAAGTCCCTGGACTCGGTCTCATTATATTCTAAAACTGCCCTTGAATGCCGATCATCTCTCATGGAGATGGCAGAGCAGTTCAACATTCACCTTTGTTGGGTGCCGGGCCACAGAGATATTCCAGGGAACTGCAGAGCCGATGAACTCGCCAAAATTGGAACCACTCTACCTATCCTACCGGACAAAGGTAGTATAGGTATACCAATCGCTACGTGCAAACTAACACTAAAGCTACTGGACAAACATGTCTAGAGACCAAACGGATCTGGCCAAGGCTGGATCTGAGTCGATTTAAGTGTCTGATCCTTTTAGATAGGAAACATCTCAGCGCCATAATAGGTGTCATTACCGGACACTGCCTCATAGGCAAGCACGCAAGAAGGCTTGTCGCCTTTACTAACGATTTCTGTAGAAGCTGCATGGACGAGGAAGAGGAGGAGACAATCCCCCACCTATTCTGCACATGCCCAGCTCTCTCTCAGAGAAGGAAGCTTCATCTAGGAGCTTTCTTCTACAACGACTTAAACGATCTAGAAAAAATAGACGTTAACAGTCTCCTACGCTTTATTATAATCTCAAACTGGTTCCAGTAGTAAGAAGATCATAGATCCACGTGGCATCACAATGGGCCAATAGGCCTAAGTGGGTTGGTATTTCCAACAACCACTCTTACCTAACCTAACCTAACCTAGGTTGGTTATGGAGAAGATAGAGTCGGGGAGGAGATTGGTTCGGCTTATGTGAGAAGGTGATGGATTGGCATTTGGCGATGTTAAGTTCCAAAGAATTTTTGAGGCACCAGATCGAAAACAGTCAAGATCTTGTTGAAGGAGGAAAGAGTCATGGGGCGAGGAAATGGTTTTGAAAAATTTGGTATCGTCGGCGTAGATCATATCGAGATCATTTATGGTTAATATAAAAAGAAGGGGACCGAGATGGCTCCCTTGTGGAACTCCAGAGGTGGCCAAAAATGGAGCGGAGTGGGCTGACCTAAAACGAACACTGTAAAAGCGGTTTTCGAGGTAAGAGGATATCCATTTTAACAGTATGGGTTCAAAGCCGAGGGCGGACAATTTAAAGATGATTAACCGATGAGAGATTTTATCGAAGGCTTTGCTAAAATCGGTTGCAACTACATCGACTTCATTGCCATTCTCTAGGGCAGAGAGGGCAAAGCATACGAATTCAACGAGATTTGTGGTGGTTGACCTACCCTTTAGGAAGCCATGTTGTCTAGGGGAAATAAGTGATTTGCATTGGAAGCTTAGAGCTTCATACAAAATACTTTCGAAGAGTTTGGGTATATGGGAGAGTTTAGCGATGGGACGATAGTTGGTTATTTCATTCTTTGATCCTTTTCTTGTGGATCGGGGTTATGTAGGAGGCTTTCCAGCCTGAGAACATTTTTTAAGAAATATGGCAGGGAGGCCATCTAGGCCGGGTGTGAATTCGTCATTTAGTTGGTGTAATTTATATTCGATATAAGACGGGTCCAAAATATGAGAGAGAAGTGGGCCATTGGAGAAGTTAGGTAGGTAACTAAAATAGGATGGATCTGGTACAAAGGAGTCAATTCAATTCAATTTATTATTAATAAATTAAGGAAAGTACAAATAAGACTTGGTCTTTTACAGTACATTTTTTTGGAGTGCATATAACATTACAATATAAACCTTAAAACTATAATTGAAAAGATAGAAACAGAAGGGAAATGAGATAGCGAAAGGGGGGAAAAAAAGAAAAATATAAAAATTGGGAAAAATAGAAAGAAAGAAAGGTATTATAAATGAGGAAAGAGGGAAGAGGATTGAGGTGAATAGTTGTTGAAATTGTTACAGATATTGAAGAGCGGTAGTTTTGACTTTATTTGTTCCAATGATTTGTTTTGTTGATGTTGGGAGGCTATTCCAAAGTCTGGTAACATAAATGAAGAAGAGACGAGAAGAGTTTAGGTAGTTAAAATAAGGCATAGTTAATTTGAAGGTCCTGGTAGTTTGGAGAAATTGAAGTTTTTCAAACAGGTACATTGGAGATTTTTTATTGACGAGACGGTGCATAAATTGACAGCATCTAACTTTTAAGAATTGCTTCAACGTACAGCCCAAAACAAGGTTGTGATAGTGCGAGATGTGATTGTATCGCGGTAATCCGAATACATGTCTTATAGCATCATTAAAAGCAACAAGTAGCTTATGTTCGGATTGAGAATCAAGTTTGCAGTACACAAGAGTAGAGTAGTCAAATATAGGGAGCAACAGAGTTTTAATAATTCTAAGTTTTGTTTCTACTGGTGTAAAACTGGAAGACATCCAGAGCTTTCTTAGACTAGCATAAATTCGTCCAACAACATAGTTAGTATGGTCTTTAGCAGAAAGAGAACGATTAATTTTGAATCCAAGATTTGTTACTTTTTCGACAAATGGAATGGGCTTATTGTTTAAAAGTATTAATGGAAAATCATCAGTTTCCAAATATTTTTTCGAAATTAGAATCGCTTGCGATTTTGCTAGATTAAGATGCAGCCCGTTTAAAATTGACCAGTTGTAGATTCTAGATAGATCTTCGTTCATTCTAACAGTGAGGTCTTCAGCTAGTCCGGGTGGCCGTGTTAAGTATACTTGGGCATCGTCAGCGTAAAGGTGAATGGAGACATTTGAGCACACTTTAGGCAGGTGATTGATATACAGACAAAATAGTAATGGACCCAGAATGGAGCCTTGCGGGACACCCGTTAATAACACCCTAAAATCGGAACATTTGCCTCCGTAAATGACCTTTTGGTAACGATTTGATAGACATGACAAAATACTTATAGGGCGGTAGTCAGATAAATTCGATGGCTGAGGTTTTTTAGGAACAGGGATAACTTTGGCCAATTTCCAACTATCAGGAAAAGAAGACGAAGCTATGGAAAAATTGATAATATGTGTAAGGGAGCTTATGACATGGATCAAAATCATTTTAATAAAGCGAATGGGCACACCCTCCTCACCGACAGCATTAGATTTCACAGAACGAATAACATTAATTACGTCCACTTCTGAAACAGCTTCAAAGTAAACACTCGACGAAACAAATAATGAATTTTCAGGGGTAAAGCGAAGATTATTGATATATCCTGATAAAAAAGCATCATTAAGTTCATTCACATCTGGAATGATAGCAGCAACCGTTGAATTTTTTCCAATGCTAATAGAACGCAAGTTACTCCATAGTTTTTTGGATGATAAACCTGGGTTCAGTTTGGAAAAGGAATAACGTTTTTTGGCCCTTCGTGTTGAGTAATTACGAGCTCGACAAAGTATTTCCCAATAAGAAATAGATGGCCTCTGTTTCCATTTTATATAAAGTTTGTTTCGAACCCTAATAGCATTACGAACTTCACTTGTGAACCAGGGGCAGTTTTCATTACGAACTTGAACTGTTTTTAGGGGAATATGTCTATTGAAAAGATCCAATGTAAAGGATTGAAAAAGATTCACCTTTTCATTCATAATTGACTCATAATAACAATGAACCCACGGGAGTAAGCTTACATCTAATTGTAAGGCATTATTGTCTACGGAACTATAATCCTTGAAGGTGAAAGATGAAGGACGAGAAGCACAAGACAAATCAACATTATAAGTACAAAAAATTAGATCGTGGTCAGATATTCCTGCAAGGGAAAGCTGATCTTGAAGTAAGACATTGGACAGATTAGAAACCATAAAGACGTCCAACAGACTTGGAGGAGCATTTGGAGAAAAACGAGTGGCGTAAGAATTAACTATTGACAGCCCAGAAGCAGCAGCTGAATCCAAAAGCTTGTAAGCTTTGCTATCAACTTTTAAAAGATCAGCGTTGAAATCACCACAAACTACAATGTGCTCATAAAGTGCAGTTAACTCGTGCAGAGCAGAAAAAAAGGGTTCTGAAGAGTTACTCCGATTCGGATTGTAAGCTACACCAATAAGGCACTTCGTGATCCCATCTGTAACTTCTAACAGCAGGTATTCAATCGCACCTTCCTCGGATTTCCGAAGTTTTTTTTTTTTTTTTTTTTTTAAAGAACTTAACACTCAAGTTGGTATTAAAAATACACTTAAAATGCCTGATCACGTGTTAAGTTTTTAGGAAAATGGGACAGAGAGAGAAAGAAGTATTTTATGAGTAAGCGAGTTGCTGTAGTAGACCGCAACTCTCCCATCTATTGTATTAGTAACTCTATCATTGCGAAGTAGATTATACCCCGGAATATTATATAATTTATCTATTGCACTACTTTTTTCTTTGTCAACCGGGTCGGACCAAAGCCAAGTCTCAGTGATGCAGATAATGTCAATTTTAGATCCATTCAAAAGATTGGTTTATAAGGTTGACTTGCGCATTGTTAAGGTAGCGCTGGTAAAGGGAATCGTAAAGTTCAGTGAAATGAAGATAAGCACCAAGATAGTTGGAATGGTAGGTAAAGGATCTGGTACCCAGGAAAACAGCCCATAACTTATTTCTCTGATTTCGTAAGGAACGAAGCTTGCGATTATAACAAGGAGGACTAGTAGATAATGTTTTAAGTTGGGAAAACGGAACGTAAAGGGAAAAAGAATTAAATATTTCTTTATAAAAAATGGATAAGGCATCATTTATACTTAGGTTCTGAAAGTTAAAGAGGGATCTGCTGAGATATTCACTGATTTTGTGAAAGTTTGCTTTATGAAAGTCGTGGGATGAGAGATAAAGCGATTGAATTCGACCTGGTAGTAACAATGCACTCAATTACGTCACTTTCTCTTACCGCTTCAAAATAACCTAGACTAGGAATTGATAAATTAGGATTAAAGGAGAAATCAAATGAATGAAACTTAAAATGTGCTCAGGCACTTTAAGTGCATTAATACCTAATAATACAAAAATAGATACCGAGGGCAGACATGGCTCTGTATAGCTTATAACTTTGAAATCAATGAGGTAGTGTGGTAGTATCGATTTGATATTCTTGAACTAACTAGGTCTACAGCTATAGAAATATAAATCTATCATATTGATGACGATCGTATCTAGACGTTCACATAATACGGCAGTAAGGATCTTGTATGCAATGTTCAGTAGGTTTATGCTCCTATAGTTGGCGCACTTCAGGAGATATCCATTCTACAGGACCCGACAAACGATGCTGAAGTTTCATTTATTGGGCATGCACGCTTCCGATCAAATTTTTCAGTTGCATGCTTCTCATCAGATTATTCCCCCCAACTCTAAAAACCTTGACAGCTAAGTCGTCGGCTATTGGGAATTTCTTAGATTTGAGTTTAGATATAAATATCTATTGCTATCATCTGTATCATTTTGTGAGTTTTGTGATTTTTGAGACCCATATAATAGACGATTAGGTGAGCGACAGTATATATTATATGTCATGTATCAAATACTCGTATGTAGCCCCGAAAATGAGTCTAATACAATAGAACAACGTAAGTTGTACATTCTTCGATATACAATAGAATTAATTACGAGTACATACTCGTATTTGTTTTGAACTTAAAAAAAAGAGCAGGTTTGATAAATAAAAACAAGGTTCTAAAAAACGACATTAAATAGGTTTTATGGTTGTACTCGAAAGTATCAGTTAGCAAATCAAATTCGAGACATTCATTTACATAATCTTTTCAACAGACAGTCGAATAAAAAAAAATATAAAATTTAGTCAAATTTACACAAACCAGTTATTTTTATCATCAGACCGAAAAGGGGACGTTTACTTAGAAAGATGAATTGTTTTATAATGTAATAAGCGAGCTCGAATGTGCAATATGTATGTAGATACATATACGCACTTGTGATATACATCAGTGGGTACGAAAAGAAAGTTTAATTATACCTAGTCAGAGTAATTAAGTGTTAAGTAAGGTTAAGGAAAAGTTTTTCTTAAGCTTAATAAGGAAATCATAATCAAGAGGTATTTCGTGAAAAATCGCTTTATGAGGCAATAAAAGGTATCTTAAGTACAGAAGATTACGTACAACAGCTATCTATCTGTAAACATAAATCTTAATTTTCACATTTTAATGTATGTATTTGGTATGGCGATGTAATATTAAACACAATATTTCCCTCATAAGTTCGAATTACTGTGATGTTTGTTTTTGCATTACAGTACTGCTGGCAGTAAATTCTACAGTAATTTCTTTGTGCAGAATTTAGTTTTTTTATTAATTGAGTGTTAAACAATAGCAATATCGTGTGGTATCACTAATTAAAAAAATTATAACAAGCAAACAAAATGTCGTAGTAAACAAGCTTTTGTTTTCTATAGATTGCAGTGTTTTTGGAATGCTCGTAAGAAAGAGATTTGAGTTTGCTGAAAAATGATCATGAGATCATAGGCAAATGGCAAAACAGACTTCGGTAGACTTCATCGATTCACTTATCGTAAGGATTTGTCTTTCATGTGATGTTTTGGTATCAACCGGTTATATGTCTATTCGTTGTTAAGAGCACATTGACTTTTGAAGTTCTTTATTTATTATGCTCTTGCGGATGATTATTCACGACTTCGCGAATTTTTTGTTCCAACGTTGAGTGACACCCACCACTCCGGTCCAATTGATAAAATAAATTAAAGATAAGTATGACTAAACTTAAGATAAATAGAGTTCCTGGCCTAGTTGAGTTGCCTATACATCTTTTTAGATCCGCTGTATGTGGATATTTAGGGCACGTACTCTCCATTCAATCCATCATTAGGATTCAATTGGAAGAAGGAATAGTCTGGCCAACGTAATCCAACAGAAAATAGACAATCATAACTGCGCCGATTCTCGATGCATTAGTCTCATTAATATCACGTATATAATCTTGTCTGGCATAATATGTGAACGCAGCAGACCAGACCAGCGGATTCCCGAAAAAATCTAGAGTTTAAAATTGGTACACACTATCTTCTTATCGACCAAGGCCGTCAATATTCATGCTGTGGTAGGATACCCATAGAGACCAGGTATATAGAGCGGTTACTAATTTTGACTAGCTAAACTCAGATGTCACCAGCACAGCATCAATCCATCAAAACCCTGGCAACAATTGGCGATTGTCGACATTGACATGTTTGGAAGATTGTAGCGAGTAATAAGTGGCATTTTCGTCAGCGTTGAAGCATTAGTGAAAGAAATGGTCGATAAATCTGCCCTAGCCGGACAGCGAAATTTTGATCATTATCATTGTTGATGCAATATGCTAAAATGGTGTTTTCGTTGCCTAAGCACCGACTGAAATTCTATTATTATTTTATCTTTTTCATCTTTGCATGTGTGTCTTGTGTTTGCACTAAGGCATGCACTTTGAATAAATACGAGGAGGAAGATTTTGGTTGCTTCGAAAAGAATGCTCTTTGGAAGAATTATGAGTATTTATTCATAATTTATACGATATACGAGTACGTATAGTTTGGCTTGTTATTCAACTCTAAGGAATAACAACGAGTCCTCAATTGCACCTGCAAGATCATATCTGATGTTTTGTGTGAGTACCTAAAACCATATCAATTTGACCTAAGGCTAAGAAAATTCTTGCAGACCAAATTCTACTATCAAGTCTGATCTTAGGGCTTCTCCACTATTGAATTTCGCATCGATGCACATCAACTTTGTATCGATATAGAGGCCGCATTTAGCAGCATTTATAGGGACAAGGTATTTAAAACTGTCCCTAATTTCTTAAATATCGTTCTTTAAAAAATTGTGCAAAGTCTCTAAAACATACCTACAGGCCTTTAAATTACCTGCACATGCTGACAATGCACATGCTGAGAAGACCACAGTGTAATTTTTTTTTTTTTTGTAACATAGTGTCGATTATGCTTATGCCGATATACTTTAGTTGAATTTCGTTGTTGGCAAGTTAAAAGACTTATTCCGTAACGACCGTTCCCTTGTTTATGAGGTGCTGTCTTGTTATAGCTGCAGTAATGCACTGCGCGTGATGAAACTGTCGTTTAACAAACAAGGGACTAGGAAAATTTGTGTCCCTCACCGGAAATCTAGTTGCTCAATAAATGTAAAAACGACCCGAAACATCCTAGTTTAATCTGTCAGGGCCTCAAAGAGCAAAATGATTTCAATGTATTGGATTGGCCATCTCAGTCTTCGTATGCCAAACTTGTCGTATGATGTATGGAATCTTGTGAGACAGAAGGTTAAATGAAAGCAGAGGAAGAGGCCAATACCGCAGAGGATTTTTTGTTCACCGGAACTTCTGAAGTTACTGGATTGTCCTCCTTAACTAACACGCTCTGTATGGACTCCCAATGAATTCAAAGCGTCGTTCTCATCAAATATGAGGAATAATTTCTTGATGCAAGAGATAGCTTTTAGTGATCCCTTACGGCCTTATTACCAAAATGATGACTCGACTCTTCCAACATTGAAGAAGACTTTTATAAGCGGAAGGTTGTGCTCCCGGAGAGTTTGTCTTTTTGAGCTCCTATCATGGTAACAAACAATATATTCTAATGCACTCAGTTAAACTATGTCTAGAACTCGTTATGACAGTCGTATGACAGTTATTTTTTATATTGTATTACTTAAAGCAATAAAGGTTAATCTAAATTTGGCGCCACTGTATCGATTTTGGAAGCTGATTTCAATGTCTGAAAATATTTTTTTCACCACTTAGTCATTTGAAGTTAAGGAATGTAATTTGGATATTGACTGCTTTCAAAAATAAAAAAATAAATTCTGACAGTGAAATCAAGTTTGTAATAGTCACTTCCTTTGCAATTATCAAAACCATCACCTGGATGTTAAAATTTGAAGTAGGAATTAAATTCGGGGGTAATTGAAATCGTGAAGTATGACTTAGGTGACTCAACCCAGTACTAACTACCAGTCACATAATTTGTATCAAGGCTATTTTTATACAATCACTATTCACATTCAGAAACATTTATGATATATACTTCATGAACATACATCTTGCACACGATAAAACAAAATTTATTTAAGTTGCAGATGTACATATTTGTTATTAAGAAAATTACCAATATTATGAAGAACACAAATTTTCATTTTTCAAATATCTTTAATCACAATCACTCATCTATCACTTGGGATATTTTGTTTCTTTTTTAAATTTGTGAGTAGGTAATCACTTCTTTCTCGGATACGTTTACTAACTGCACTGTATCACAATGGCACAGTAACGTACTGCTACTTTTGTGCTACGCTTCACTAAGGTAAGGGTTTGTTTTGAATTACTCCATATACACTCTCACTTTTGAATGGCAACACGGGAGGAGGAGGTTACTCTCTGACTTATCTAAGCAAGTTAAATCTACTACTACTACTACTACCACTACTCTCACCCCTTCTATATTTCAACATTCAATGTCAACGCGGTACTTAGATAATAACTTCAATTTCCGATTATGAGTCTCCGATATTGATTATGTTTAGCAGCATTCAAGAACAATTAAACTTCGATTGTTAAGCTTGCCAATATTTTCGCCTCACGACAAGGCAAATATGATACTCGCAAATGTGAATACTATCAGATACCCGTATGTTAATTAGAGATTAATTCGCTTAGATACGAGTACAATAGTAAGAAAAAAAACTCGTTCTCTAGCTGGGGAATAAAGAAAAATCCCCCGGCTCGAATTTAGAAGAAGTATTGCAGCATAAAACTGAGAACACTCGGTGTTTGGCTTTTATCACAACACGACTACTTGTTGATCTATCTTATTCTTACTATGCGGGTGGGTCTAGGTTGCAATATTGCAAATGATGCTATAATTATGGGGACGGGTTATTAAGTGGTAACCTAGAGTTAGTGAGATTTACAGAATTATTAGCAAAGGCCCAGGAGGCTGTAATTAATGCAAATTGATGTGATTATCTTAACCTTTATTTTAGAGCCGCATTATTCGTCATCTAAAGAGAAAATAGTTTTATAAACCCTGTTCCAGAGCTTGCGGTTTAAATTGACTTGGAGAAAAGAAATTTGTATCGATTTTATTAAACCACCTTGTCGATGAAAAATAATAACCAAAACGAGATATTCCTGATAGATACGAGTATATGTCAAACGAAGTGCTGATGATTCAGTAAACATTAATTCGACCACTAAAAGAACTTATATTTCATAGAATTTTAGTCCGACTATCGCCACAACCGTTTGTAGAAGGGATCTAAAAGAGCCTAAGTTAGGTAATAAGGGGTGTCCTAGTCCATTAGGGACAAGGATACAGGGAGGACTGTTGGTGTATTGTGATTTCCTGTTGAGATTATTAGTGTACTATACCTACTACTATTATTATTATAGTGATAATAAAATCTATCAGTGTTGCTTCACTTTTTGTAAGTGAAATAAATGCAATTTGGCATTATTTCACCTTGCATTGTTTTTGATTTTTCTTTAATATAAATCAATTGGCATAATATCATGCTAAAAATGATTAAAATAAATGGTACCACGTTAAAATCCTGTGAAATCCTGTTAGCGAGCGAAGCGAGCCACCTTCTTCAAACTCAGAATTCGGCTTTATTTCACAAGCACCGACTTAGTCACTCCTGGAGATCCATTCTTTGCTTGATCATTCCATGTTCCATCCTACGTTTCAATTGGTATATTTAAGTCGTTGTGTGCGTTGCTCCTGTGCAGAGAGGAACTCTCTCTTGCTAGCTCATACTCTTTCTCGTTCTTTCTCATCTCTAGTCGAGGTTGAGGATTAGACCTCAACGCTCCTGTTACTTCGACACACGCTAGTCTTTGAACTTGTGTGAGTGTTTTGAGTTCATTAGTTTTTTATGCGATTTCCCACCGTAACAAGAATGGGTCATTTTCATTCATTCATTTTATATGCATTTTTATTATACTCGTATTCAATTCATTTAAACTTACAAGCTGGACAAAAAAATGTTTAATAATTAGCTTAATTAACTTATACTATCTTTCAATAAATTACTTTCCCCATGCGGGCACTCTAAGTTAAATCTAACACTTAATCTATACTTTCGACGTAATTGGACTTTTCATTACATTATTACTAACTCTAAGAAAATTATTTCTTTTAAAAAAATAAACTTCGTACATAGATTTCGTCTCTTCACACCCTTCTGTTCGAAACTTGTGAGGATGTCGTTTACAACCATAAGCCACAGAAGGAGAGAAATCACTCCTCCTTGTGGAGTCCCTCTTGCAACTGTTTTCCTCTCTGTGTTTCTCCCAAATTCTGAATTGATATTTCTGCTCTTTGGAGCTTGCTCTACATGGAGCTTGCACAAGGCTGTCCTTTTAGACCCGGTGTTTACATTATTGAATGCTCCTTCGATATCTAGGCGTTCGTGGTGTACTCTTTGCAGTGCATACACTTTTCTATGTTGGCTACAACCTCCTGCAGTGTCTCTCTACTGATTTCCTTTAAGTTAAGGGTGTTGAAAGCTGCATACGTTGTTTTTGTTCAGTTTTTGTCTTATAGATATGTTGATCTAGGATTCTCTCCAGTGGTTTTAACAGAAACGAGAAGAGGCTTATGTATCTGTAGTCCCAAAAAGAGGAGTGGGTACGTCTTCTTACAATACTTTGGGAGTGGAAACCACTTTTACTTCTTACCAATAGTTTGGGACGTAGCCCAGCTTTAGAAAACCGATAAAGATAATTTTAAGCCATGATATGTCGTATTTAAGAACATGCTCTAACATGGCCGATATTATCTTGTCTGTTTCCGGCTATTTGCAGGGATTGAACGATTGATCTTTGGATCAATCCTAACCTAGCTGATTTGTTGGCACTTTCTATCGCTTCGCAAAAATGAGCCCAAGATTGTTTCTTGGTCATTCTCACGTTTCTAGTGTAGGAGCTGAGTTCGGACCTATATATTTGATCCAATCCGCCACACTTCTTGTACGTTTTGCTTTTTATGTGTCTTTTTAATTCCCTAGTCCACCAAGGGGGTTTGTATGACTTGCGATGACTACAAGTGGAACAGATCGTAAAGGGAGAAATACATGTACAATTTAAAAAAATAAAAAATGTTTTGTTTTGTTCATAAAATGTTAGTATAATATGTTAAGAATATGTCACCAAATTTTTAAAACTTTATTCAAAGTATTTCTCATGTTATAACTTATAAATGTGTCCCTTGCGTCCGAGTGCCGTCAGAAGTGTAGTTGAGTGGTCTACTTTGGCTTCCTGCCCTATAAATTTAAATTTTTTACGGTGTTTATTGCATTGTCAGAACTGGTTATGTGTCCTGAATGTAAGGTTAGGTTAGGTTAGGTAAGAGTGGCTGTTGGAAATACCAACCCACTTAGGCCTATTGGCCCATTGTGATGTCACGTGGATCTGTGATCTTCTTACTACTGGAACCAGTTTGAGCTTTTAATAAAGCGTAGGAGACTGTTAACGTCTATTTTTTCTAGATCGTTTAGGTCGTTGTAGAAGAAAGCTCCTAGGTGAAGCTTCCTTCTCTGAGAGAGAGCTGGGCATGTGCAGAGTAAGTGGGGGATTGTCTCCTCCTCTTCCTCGTCCATGCAGCTTCTACAGAAATCGTTAGTAAAACCGCCAAGCCTTCTTGCGTGCTTGCCTATGAGGCAGTGTCCGGTAATGACACCTATTATGGCGCTGAGATGTTTCCTATCTAAAAGGATCAGACACTTAGATCGACTCAGATTCAGCCTTGGCTAGACCTGTTTGGTCGCTAGACATGTATGTCCAGCAGTCCACCTAAGGTCCGTTCTTTAGTTGGCATCTAGCTTTAGTGTTAGTTTGCACGTAGCGATTGGTATACCTATACTAGCTTTGTCTGGTAGGATAGGTAGAGTGGTTCCAATTTTGGCGAGTTCATCGGCTCTGCAGTTCCCTGGAATGTCTCTGTGGCCCGGCACCCAATAGAGGTCAATGTTGAACTGCTCTGCCATCTCCATGAGAGATGATCGGCATTCAAGGGCAGTTTTAGAACACAATGAGACCGAGTCCAGGGACTTGATGGCGGCCTGACTATCCGAAAATATGCGGATATCCTTTGCAGATATCACGTTTTTCTTCAGCCAGGACAGAGCTCCTTTAATCGCCAAAATTTCCGCCTGGAACACGCTACAGTGATTTGGAAGGCGGAAAGAGAGGCTTAGATTTAGCTTATCTGAGAAAACACCGCCACCAACTCCGCTGTCGGTTTTAGATCCATCTGTGTAGAGATGGATTGACTTGTCCTCCATGAAAGCATCCTCCTCCCAGAATGTTCTAGAGGGGAAGCTTACATGGAAGTTTTTGTCAAACCAAAGTTCAGGTATGGTGTAATCGGTGTTCTCTGTGAGGATTCCTAATGTATTAAGAATGTTGGCGTGGCCAAATGAATTATTTGTCCACTGTTTAGTCGCTTTAAGGCGAATAGCTGCAGTCGCAGCTACTTGCTTGCTAAAAATGTCGAGGGGTGTCAAGTGAAGCAGAATATCTAATGCCGCAGAGGGGGTAGACCGCAAAGCTCCGCTTGTGCATAGACATGCTGTTCTTTGGACTCTGCTTAATTTAATGCGGTTGACTGCATTTTCCAAGGCCGTCCACCAGACAACCGCCCCGTAAGTAAGTATCGGTCTTATGA
Organism: Volucella bombylans; assembly: GCA_949129095.1. Lineage (NCBI taxonomy): Eukaryota > Metazoa > Arthropoda > Insecta > Diptera > Syrphidae > Volucella > Volucella bombylans. Next base: position 43,679,263 of record OX422142.1, on the reverse strand, counting down.
CCGAGATGTATAGCCAGTGGGTTATGCGAGGTTGAAGGCCCCATTTGTTCCCAATGGCTTTCTTGCAAGAGAATAAAGCTATTGTAGCTTTATTGACTCTTTCTTGAATGTTAGGTTTCCAGTTTAGTTTCCTGTCAAAAATGAGACCCAGATATTTTGCTGTATCGGAGAAAGCTAAACTGGTACCGTTTATTGAAGGAGGGTCTATGATTGGAATTTTATATTTCCTAGAAAAGAGGACAAGATCAGTTTTATGGGGGTTTATTCCCAATCCACAGCGATCTGCCCAGCAGGTTAATCTGTTAAGATTTACTTGGAGGAGTTCTTTAATGGTATTTAAATGTTTTCCTGAGACGGCTATGGCAACGTCATCCGCATAGGCAATCACTCTGCTACCACCCGCTTCCAGGTATATCAGTAGTTCGTTAACCACTAAGTTCCTGAGAAGGGGGGAGAGGACACCGCCTTGCGGCGTACCCCTACTGACATATCTTTTAGCAGAAGTCTCACCGAGTTTGGAGTTGATTATCCTGCTTGTTAGCATTAGATTAATCAGCTACCCAAGTGAGCCGTCTACCTGCAGAGTTGACAGCGCAGTCGTGATTGCGGATGTGTTGACGTTGTTAAAGGCGCCCTCTATGTCTAGGAAAGCAACCATTGTGTACTACTTATATTGTAGGGATCGTTCGATGTGGCTAGTCAGAGAGTGCAAAGCCGTTTCCACCGACTTCCCTTTACAGTAGGCATGTTGAGCCGCAGACAGAAGTCTTGGATCAACTTTAGCTCGAATATGGATATCAATCAGTCGTTCTAAAGTTTTCAGAAGGAATGATGATAGACTTATAGGTCTGAGGTCCTTTGGGACCACATGAGAAATTTTCCAGCTTTGGGAATGAATACTACATTGACTTCTCTCCATAACAGTGGAATGTGGATAAGTTCTACACAGCTCCTCATAATATTTTCCAACACTGGTAGAATAATATCTGAGGATCTCTGTAGCTCGGCAGGTATAATACCGTCCGGACCAGCAGACTTGTATGGTTTGAAGCTATGCAGCGCCCAGAGCAGTTTGTCTCTCGTAATCAGACTATGAATTTTGGTCACGGTTGCAGTAGGCTTGTTTGGGCTGCTACTGGCCGCGAGTTGGGAGCTACCTGGAAAGTGGGTGTCCAGAAGCAGGTTGAGTGATTCATCCTTGTAACTTTTATGCGAAATAAACTTGAATTGAATTGAAAAATTGAGTGATTCATCACTTGAGGTTGTCCAAGAGCCATCGGTTTTTTTCAAACAGCTGGGCATCATAGGATTTGTGGAGAGGATTTTTCTTAGCCGCGAAGCCTCAGAGGTTTCTGTGATTTTGTCGCAGAATGACCTCCAGGATTGTCGCTTTGCCTTCCTCAGTTCTTTTTTGTATAATTTGAGGGATTCTTTATATGAGTCCCAGTCGGTCACTTTTCTTGTGCTTTTTGCTGCGTTGAAAAGTTTTCTGCAGGTGTTTCTGAGCAGTCCTAGTGCCGATGACCACCAATGTGGCTTTTTCTTGCCTCTTGGTTGAATAAGAGGGCAGGAAGCGGCCATAGCCTTATTGAGAGTCAGAGTAAATTCCCTGACTTTCATGTCGAGCTCATTGGTGTCACGCGGGGGACTTGATAGTTTAGAGGATATCGTTTCCGACAGTATTCCTCTATATTTTGTCCAATCAGTTTTCCGGTAGTTCCGGAAAGCTGGTTGGCTGGGGGGAGCATCACTCAGACTGAATTGGATGTATCTATGGTCTGAAAAGGAGTGTTCAGACGATACCATCCAGTTTTTTAGCCTTTGGGTGATGCTGTCGGAGACAAGAGTAATATCTAATACTTCTTGTCGGTTTTTTGTTATGAAAGTGGGCTCATTGCTAATATTGCAAATTAAGAGGTTAGTATTTAAAATATAGTCTAAAAGTGACTCACCTCTATCATTGATGTCGGTACTGCCCCATACCTTATGATGTGCGTTAGCGTCACATCCGATTATGAGGCCAGTTTTTTGCCTTCCCGCTTCCAGTACCACCCTTTCTAGGTTATCACCAGGGAGAGGGCCCACTTGGTCGTGGCCAAGGTAAGCCGATGCCAGCCAGTAAGAGCCTTTGGCAGTTTCTAATCTGGCAACGGTTAGGTCGGGGTCACTGAGGTTGGGAAATAGAAATACATTAAGGTTACGTTTCACTAATATACAAGTTCTAATCTTACCTTTGTCTCTTGTATAGAGCGGAACGTATGAGGGTGTCCTAAGTCCACGAACCACGCCTTCTGCAATCCATGGTTCCTGGATTAGAATTATGTCTTCTGCGTTTTTGGAAAGACGCAGAATGAGTGCGGCTGAAGTTTTTTTTGAGTGGTGGAGATTAATCTGGAGAAACCGTATCATTGCTACAGTCTTCCAGAGTCGAATCCACCACGGTGTTGTTGAGGTCCTCCGATTCTGAAGATGTGTCCAAGAGCTCATCTTCTATCTCTGATCGTGTAGAACCTCTAATTGTTTCGTCATCGGTTTCCATTTCCGACAATGTGTCAGAAGAGGAGACCGACGGCTTGGTAGTCACCTCGGACAGATTGGAGTCGTCGCTATCCAATTCTGGAAAGGATATCGACGCTCCAAGATCCAAGGTTGTGATATCGGGTGTTAAAGGAGGAGGAGGTGTGAATTGACTCGAATCCGAACCGAATCATGCCTTTCGTCGCGCATCTATAAGAACCCCTTAGTTCCTCCAGTTTCGCGACTTTCCAGTCATGAGTCGGAAGAGTCGGGTTGCTGAGCCGGATGATTTCCAGGATACATTCTGGAGAGGAGGGTTCGGCTGGAATCCAGGTACGAGTTCGAGGTCTACTAGGAATGTCTTCCTTAGATACGACCTCGAGTTTTGCACCTGGCCAAACCTCTCCTAAACCATCGATGGCCTTGGTGAAGAGATCGAGAGATCTCTGGTTGGAGCAAGCGATGAGCTTGACATGGCCTTGGTGCCAGCCAGCGTCGCTTGTGATAGGAGGTGGTCCTGGGTTCTCCCGCATGATGGCCAAGAAGTTGCTCGAGAGCTTCAACTTGACCAATTGCCACCGTTCCGGTGTAATGGAACCGTCGGTATCGCTTCTGTCGATCACCGCGATCACCAATGCGTCCTTTAGGACTTCATTATAAGACCTCAGAGATCTGCTGTTGGATGGCCCAGGGGTTGTGGAACTGTGTGTTTTGGGCCGGTACGGTTTCCTCCAACGATCTCTGACGCTTAGAGGAGTCTTTTGACGTTTTGTGAGCAGTGGAAGCAGTGGGAAATCCGTCTTTTAGGATGTTTTTAGCCCACTCAACCTTGCTCTTTATTTCTGCACTTCTCTCCACCTCCGGAATGGATCCGAAGGTTTTGATGATGCGTGAAGCATTTCGGCGTCTTATGTAGAGCGCCTTAGATGGAGCTTGCCGATGCGGCTGAGCTGCCACAAACTTGCTGCTGCTGGGGGCGGAGGAAGTGATAGGACCATGGCTTGCCACAGTCTTAACACTCCCTGAAGGAGTTTTGGTAGCCGCGACAAGTCCGTGGCCTGCCACAAACTTGCTGCTGCTAGGGGTGGAGGAGGTGATAGGACCATGGCCTGCCACAGTCTTAACACTTCCTGAATTCTTATTATTAGGCTTATTCCATTTGCCTTTAGAGGATGGCGCACCATGGCCTGCCACAGTTTTGCCTCCTCTCGGCAATGCAGGAGCCTTGTCGGTAGTCGTTGTAGTCACCGTTCCACCGCCCGGTAATGAAGGAGTACCGGCCTCGGTTTTTGTTTTATGGTTATTTTCCATTGATAGTCCCACGAGTAGCGGAGAAAGGGATGTCCATCTGTACAGAGATCCGCCATATACAGATAAGGCTAGCTAATCCGGAGGTCGCCAGGTATCCGGATACTCCGTTTGCGACTGAGCTATTTTTGGAGATACTGGGCCCTCAGCCAGGTTGATCTTCGGCACGGGTCGTATGACACCTTGATCCAGCCCAGGGGAATGATGGAGTGCTTTGGGAGTTGGGGAGGGGGGGGGAGCATCCTTTGGTTTCAGGACTCGTCTGGAGAATTTCTTCTCGAGATTCATTGACCCTACTCAGCCTCTACAACTCGACAAGTTCGATGCTCGCGGTAGAAGGTCCTGAATGTAAACAGGCAGTGAAATTTGAAGAGGCCGGCAATCGAGGCTGAAATTGCTGACTAATCGGTATGTCACTACAATCATTGAATTCTTACGAGTATGTACCCAAATTTTAAAAGCATTTTCCTCAAAACTATATTTTTCAAATCGACGATAATTCAAAATTTTTTTTATCAATCGCGTAAAAATTTTGCATACATCTTTTCAAGATTATTTTCTAGTTTCATATATTTTGAAAAATTAGTTCAAAAATTTATTTTTTTCGAAGCAAAAGCAATTGAAAAATTTGGTTTAAAATTCAAATAACTTTTATAAATTTTTTTTTTTCACAAAATATTATTTTGAAACGCAAAGTTTCAAAAACATCGAATGAATTATTTAAAAAAAAAAATTATCAAAATCGGCTAAAATTCACGGGTCTGTAATCTGTATGTATGTATGTATGTATCTCCACCTTAATGACAACTTTCCTCAGGTTTGAAGTTACATGGTTTATGGCGGAGTCAATGGAAAAGCGATCAGGAAGGTACACCCTTATATAATTGGACTAGGACGTCCAGTTAATTTTCCTAAGATTTCGGAATTTGTTTTGTTTCATCGGGTCACTATCTTCAGTGAAAAGAATTCTAAGGTGATAAGAGAAGAATTCCTTAGTACAATACATTGACATATGTTTGAGTACACATTTTGTGATTGTTAAGTCGGGAATTTCTTCTCTGCTTTTTGTATGAAAAGTGGGACGATTTCCCTTGTTACACACAACACGATTGGAAGGAATAATAAATTCAAAAATCAGCTCAACCCTGGCGTTGAAGTCTGTGCTTCCCTCCTCATGAGTAGTACAGAAGGTTTGAATACGCGCCTGTGAATCTGAAGGAGCTCCTTCGTGACAGTTTTAATTCCCAGCCTTGCATTCTTGGGCACGATTGTATGCATTGAATGTGCTCACGTGGAGGATTAGAATGAGGATTTCTACCAGCCTCAAAGAGGCTAACCCTTCAGATTGTAAGTCATTCCATTGATGTGATTGCAACCTATATAAGGGAAGCCTCATAACATTTAGTGTAAAGACATGATATGGAAAGTGACACGATTGTTGACATATTCATTATGTGGAGACTAAGTATGGTCAGTTAGTCTAGAGATCTGTCTTTAGATAAACAAGAATACAAGACACAATCCAATTTTCTTTATCCCTAAAGCTAAGTTGTGTTTTTGGGGTCGGTGAAGCTAAGCACCTTCTATTCCACCACACTTAGGACCTTGTGGACGCATTGTGACAGCTTTCTGCAGTGTTAGCAGTATTTTACTGGGTAATATATAAGGCATTATGACCTTAGAAACTTGTAAAGATTAGATAGTGATATATTAGAAAGTTCTTTAATATCTTGGAACTATGTTAATTGCTTCTAGGCTAGTAGATAGCACCTAACAACTTATATGATGATGGTCTGTCACAATATTAAAGTTTGTTGATCTGCCCCTTGTCATGATCCGGCCATGTATTCTGTGATATGTCCCAGATGGCTAACGATTTCCACCAATTATTTATTTTCCGTCCATTCTCCAAGAATACAAAGAGGTAGTTTGATCGTCCTAAGTGCCTGATCGTAATGTATTTATTGTATGGTGTGCATGTTACATTTTAAGCAGAGAATGTATTCCCAATATACCTTTCCTATGCTCTTCAGCGAGGAGGGAATCAGACTGACAGGGGTTATGAATATAGCGGTTGAGTGGTCATTTTTGTCGGTTTTTGATACAAAACTCGTGCTAGCAGTGAAGATTACCTTCTGAGATGAAAGCAACTGATCTAAATATACTCGTATATACCTTTCTGCTGCATAATGCAAAATCAAAGGAGCCAGCAGCGTATTTAATATCTCCATGAGTTACCACGTATGGTTCCGGAGATAGGAGTTGAATGTGAGCCAGCATCGATTTAGTTACATAAGAAATGAGTTTCGCGCACGAGACTGAGTGTTCTTCTAATTCTGTGTAGGTAAACGTGAATCAGATTTTTTGAGTGGTTTTAGTCTGGCTTACTTTCGTTTTTTGAGGGCTTTGACCATCTCACTGGTTGGATTTGTTAAGTCTTCTTTAAAATTAGTCTAAACTGACCTATTACGAAACTTTCTGATGTCCTTACGAAATAGCTGCAGATAAGCATTCCACGATGGAATAGGCGATCTGCAAGATATGTCAGTTCAAAATATCTGGGTCTGGGGTCTAAATATAATAGCTGCATCTGCCTTGTTGTCAGACGGAGTTTTGCCGAATTTGCCAAAATCCTACTGAAGACGGTTGGTTTTTCTCAGATATCTCTTCCTCATCAAATTTGAGGAAACTATGCATCCGACTTGGAATTCGATGTACGAGTACATGTTGTCTGACATGAAAACAATGGTTTTTAGCTGGTAATCTCTCTTGCGTACTGTTTGGATAAGGTTTATTCGATTAGATAAGACAAGAGTGGCATCATTGAGGTGTACTTATACCACTTATATGCCTGCTCTAACCAAAGAAATTTTTTGAGGAATATGTCAAGGTTGCAGAAATCAGTGTAATCTCGGAAGCTTTAACCTTAAAAAAAAAAAAAATTAGCACTCAAGTGGGTATAAATATTTTTTTCCATGGGTGGCATCCAACATTTAATGGGGAGACTAAATTATTAGTGTAATTGGACTTGTTGCTGTATTATATTTTAGACAACCACTCATCTTAAGTGATTTTAGTTGCCTAAAATGTGTAATGTTTTTCGGACGCGGCTGGTATTGAACCCCGGTATAATGAAATCGTGATTACGGGCGTGATTGAATATATACAATTCTAGTCGGCATCGACATTCTCGACAGACAACACCCGAAGGACGGTGTGTTGATATCTTCGCTGCGGAAAATAACTTCACCTAGCTTGTAAATGAGTCTACACGAATACCAGACTTTGACAGTCATACCGCCAACACCCTGGACTTGTTAACTTCTCACCCTGATAAGTACACCGTAGATGTGCTCTCCCCTTTAGGTTCGTCGGACCCCTGTGTTATATCAGCTAATTTCTCGTATACTGGCCACACAGTTAGAGAAAAGATTCCTCAAAGAACCATATGGCAATACGAGAAAGCCAACTGGAGCGGACTTAACATCTTCTTTAGAAATTCTAACTGTTCGTTATGTTTCCTCGATATTATCACAGACACTATCCTCTTTGGTATAAGACAGAGGAAAACCGAAAAAAGTTCGAACGAGCCAGAAATGTCTGCAACGCCATTCTTAAGCGTGTGGAATTCCAATACTACCAAAAACTGAGGCAAAACATACTGCAATGTCCCAAAGGCAGTAAAAATTGTTGGTCGTTCGTCAAAAATATTAGAAATTCTTCCTTAGCCTACATCCCAACGCTGATTTACAATGACATTCCAGCTGTCAGCTCTTTGGACAAGGCCAATCTGCTTTCTGCACATTTTGCGGCCAGCTCAGCACTCTTAGATTGTGCTTTGACCCCGCCTACACTTGAGTATGTCGAATCTTCAATGGGACGAATCCATTTTCGCACTCGTGTAGTAGCAAGAGTACTTAAGGATCTTAATATACATAAATCCGCTGGTCCAGGTGGGAAGATATACCATTTCAGAAGAGGTGTTCTTTCTCGCTGACAAAACCACAACATAAGCTTATTCATCAGTCCTACACTTTAGGACCCTTTGCGAGCAGATGGAAAACAGCATTTGTATAGACTGTCCCTAAAAAAGGCGAATCTTCTTCCCCCACTTCCTACAGACCCATTTGCACTTACGTCTGTTCTTTCCAAGGTTATGGAAACACAGATAAACCGTTAGCAAATGAAATATCTCGAAACACGAAAACTTCTCAATGAGCGGGAGTATGGTTTTCGTAACAACAGGTCCACTGGTGATTTTATGGCATATCTCACCTAAAAGTAGAACCAAGCTTACATCAAACTGGCGAAAGCAAGATAGTTGCACTTGATATTTCTAAGGCATTTGACAGAGTTTGGCATCAGGCTCTTTTGTCGAAAATGCGTGCATTTGGGATCGACGGCTCTCTTCTTCAATGGATTAGAAATTACCTTTCGGAACGTTCAATTCAAGTTGTCTTGGACGGTTTCAAGTCTGATATTCACAAAATAAATGCTTCTGTGCCCCAGGGCTATGTTCTGTCTCCGACACTCCTTTTGTTTTCATTAATGATCTCTTGTCTGCTATTTCTAATCCAATATATCCGGACTTACGGCCCTGCTCTTCGGCTGTAGGACGAGAATGGTAGCGTATGCTAAGCTCATTAAATTCCGATATCAACAGCATAACCAATTGGGGAACTATCAACAGAGTGGAATTTAATGCTTCCAAAAGTCAATGCTGTCTGCTATCATCAAAGCGAAATTTAAATACCCAGCCATTATCCATGAATGACACTTACATCGTCGAAACCGAAAAACTTTCCATTCTCGGTATGTGTGTCAGTGACAACTTACGTTGGAATTATCACATATTCGATGTCGTCAAAAATGCTGCGAAATGTCTAGGTTTCCTCAAGCGATGTAAGAAATATTTTGCCCTCTCTGATCTGGAATCAATATATAAGGCGTTTATCCACCCAAAATTGGAGTGAAATGCCCATATCTGATCAGGTGCTCCTAAAACATCTCTACTCCTGCTAGATAGAATTCAAAACCATGCGATAAATCTCATAGGTGATACTAATATCAGTCAATCAATGGACAGCCTCAAACACCGACGAAATGTCTCGTTTGTTTTATCGCTATTTCCACCACCAGTGCTCCACTGAAATCGCCAGTAGCATTCCCCCCATTCAAACTTTCAACCGTAACAGCCGTCTCGCTATGAATGCTCATCAGTATACCCTCAAGCCCATTTTCGGACGTACTCTAAAATATCGTGATTCGTTCCTAAGCCGTACAACTCGCTTATGGAATGCCCTGCCGATCTCTGTATTTCCTGGTCGTTATAACTTACAAACATTTAAAAACGTTATACATCGGTACGTCACTTTTCTTTTCCCCTACATTTCCTTCGCCCTCGTAGTGTACAAACGTTTTAACGGTACACAAACTCCTTGAGCGCAAGCTCATTATAAAAAAAAGAGAAATATTGTAAGTGTAGTCATACCCTTTTGAATGTTAAGTTCTTTAAAAAAAACCGTAGTACCTCCTAATTAAACTATCTTAATACTAGAACATATTTGCGGAATTTTTTTGTAGAAATTGTTGCAAAAGTTCTGTCTTTTTTATATTTTTATTTTTGTTTTATTTTATTTTTATTTAATTTCTTTTTAACCTTAACCTGAATCCTACCTATAATCTAAAAGCCGGTAATGGCTTACAAAAATGGTCCACAGACCCCCTTTGACCCCCATTGGACTACACCAGAATTGAAGGAAACGACGAAGGAGTTTCTTCAATTTCACTAAGCCACCAAAAATCTTGGCGCTGCCGAGTAAAATCCCTAATGACGCCACTCCGTACCACCCTACGGAAATGTAGACGCTTTACACTGCCATGCTCGGTGTCTCTGTTGTAGATGAATCGCTAGTCCGCAACTGTTCAAGAGGCGTGGAAGCTTAGCGACACTGATAATTTGTGTAGGCATGTTGAGAGTTGGATGGCCTTCGGTGGAAAAGACTGCAATCAAAAAGGATAACTGACTAGCAGGTTTCAGATCCTTCGGGTGAACATGAGAGGTACTGCCTATACTTTGGGTATAGAAACTTCGTTTATCTTAGTTCAGGTTACTTGAATTCAGTATAAAAAAAAGATCTTGGTCCTTTAGATCGATCATCATCTAAAACCGCAGATGCGTTTTTTAACAACACACATACAATAGTTCTCAAATGAATTCTAAATGATACAAAATTAACAAAGGAAAAACTCTTATAAGATTTACATGAGTACGCATAAAGATTGCTTTTTCATACAAGTATTTGTCTATACAAGTACAATTGAGTTTATGGTCCACTTGGTACTTTTTCTAACTACTTGTTGTTAACTGTTGAATGGTCTACTAAAATTACTCGAAAATTCATTTCCCGATTGTCTTTAAATTATATAACTTATTCGCTTAACCATATGGAACTATTACTGATGGCTTTATGGCAACTTTACAGTCGGTTGAATACGACAAAACTTTTAAAGTATGTGCTCACAATAAGTGGTATTAGTTGTTCAAATTGTTTACACCCCTTTCATAGTTTGCGACATGTTATGTGAGTCGGGCATGAAAGTTCTCGTATTTTATGCAATAAAAAGAAATAATCTAATAATAAAATAAACCAGTACAAGAGTACAGATTTCGGTGTTGCTATTTTTATTTTTATTAAAAATTATTTTATTGCAATAATTAGGAGTCTGGGGTATTTCATTTAAAAATTTGCAAGTTCTACACGCAATTATCGCAAATAAAGTTAATAAATATCATACTCGGATTACGCCATTTGAGGTTTTATTTCATTGCAAACTTTGCCGCATTCTCATGTTTCACTTATCATTCACACGTCGTTCATGTGTACGGACATATCGAACCCCAAAGCGAATAAATAACGTCATTCGGGGATTCCAATATTAAATTATTACCTTTGGATTGCCAGATGATATACAGCTCTCGATCCATTGTGAGTATTTGTCGAAGACATACTCGTACACTCATTTCGACCTCTTCCGGGTCACTCTATGCCACTTATCCAAAACAAGCATTCTAGCGTTCGTTATACATATAGTAGATAGGGCTTTCTTGTTGACAGAAGGCATCGGAGACTCCAAAAATTACATAACTTGGCCAATGTATTACAATAGATTTGCATTTTTTTCAAAGATGTTCTTGGTAATAGTGGTCCCTTATCCTATAGCAGTAGACCAATTATTCTTTGTTTGATTTTAAAATATTCTTGGTTCTCTTCATTGATTGTTGACAAAACTTATTTGATGATACGTTTACATCGATCTTTGTTGAAGACACCATCCATATATCCTACAAGTTTGGACGGACTTACTGCCCTCCATATTGGGTGCATGCTCGTATTTGTATTATAGTAGATCCGGAAAACTATTTCCTAAGGGCATATGGCATTGCCTATCCAATCTTTGTGGGATCCTGAATTCGCTCGTCGTTTTGCTGAGTTTCTGGTCATGATTCATATGACATCCATATAAACAGGTTGAAAACTGATATGGCCTCAACTTAAAATTCATAAATATTCTTCGCGGCGGCCTCCGCATGCCGGAAGAATGAACATTTATCTTCATTCTTCTCGATTAGAAGTCACGTGTCATATATTTACGAGTATATTAATAGAAACTAAGAAGTAATTATTATTATTTAAGATATAAGTAACTTTCAGTGCAAAATAAGAACGAAGCTGTGAGAAAAAAAAAAAAAGTGAAAGAAAAATACTACTCCTACTGTTTAGAGAAATATTTACATACAGCTATCCTAAATTGAGACGCTATCGTTGCTCGTTTTATGAATTCTATATGGCGAACAGCGTTCCCACTTCAAAAAAAGAGGAGCGCTGTAGATCATTAAAAAAAAATGCAGTAGATTGGATCTTTCCGCAGTAGATTTTTTATTATAAAGGGTTTTCCAATAATGACTTGACAACTTTTTTTTTAAATAAAACGCAAACAATTTGAAATATTTCAAAAACTTTATTATCGGCAGTACAATCAAAACATTTATGAATGGAACTCGACTTCGTTCATATGGCCACCGCGGGCACGTTTTCAACGACTCGGCCACACATTTCGGCCGAAACGGCCGCTATTTCGCGTTCAATGTTGGCTCTGAGCTCTTCCAACTTCGTCGGCGTGTTGGCATAAGCCAATGACTTAACGTAGCCCCACAGAAAATAGCCAAGCGGCGTTAAATCGCACGAACGAGGCGGCCAATCGACTGGCCCATTTCTTGAGATAACACGCTCACCATACTTACTCTTCAATAAATGGATTGTAGCGTGTGCTGTGTGGCTTGTGGCATCATCCTGTTGAAACCACATGTCGTCCAAGTCCATATCTTCCAATTCGGGCCAAAATCGAGGATCATGGCGCGATAACGCTGACCATTCACAGTAACGTGACGATCGTTATCGTCGACGAAAAAATATGGCCCAATAACGCCGCCGGCATGCAAACCGCACCAAACAGGTATTTTTTTATGGATGAAGTGCTGATTCATGAAGCACATGTGGATTTTCACCCGACCAATAATGCATATTTTGCTTATTGACGAACCCATTGAGCCAAAAATGAGCTTCGTCACTGAAGATGTTCTTGCGATGAAATTCATCATCTTGGCGCATCTTCTCCAGAACCCAATCGTCGCTTCAAATGGTCCATCGGCTTCAATTCTTGAGTCAGCTTGATCTTGTATGGGTGTAAACCAAGATCCTTACACAAAATACGCCATAATGTGGTCTGAGCGATGCCCAATTCTTGAGAACGGCGTGGAATTGACTGATTTGGATCGTTTGCTACGGACGCCTGAACGGCAGCGATATTTTCAACACTGCAACCAACCCGTTGTCTCACTGACACGGCAACATCACACAACGAATATGTAGACTCAAATTTTTGCACTAAACATTTTATAGCCTGTCTACTAGAGCGAGAATTACGACCGAAAATTGTAGTTAACGCTCTTAAAGTTGCAGTCACCGAGTCCGAATTTCGGTAGAAAATTTGAGTTTACTGAATAAATTGACAGTGACAGTTTGATGATTAGTGAAAGAGTACGTTCACAAATTAAATTCAAAATTGTCAAGTCCCTATTGGAAAACCTTTTACAAAAAACAAAGATCAAACTTAATCTTCAAAGTCTTTAATTAATCACTTTAATGGTTTTTTATAAACTTTCCATCAATATAATTAAAATTTTGAAAATACTCTAAAAGCCCAAGGGCCTGTAACACAATAGAACAAGTGCTTGTTAAAAAAGTAAAATTTAACAATTGTGGAAAATTCGTGTAACACGTAACAACAAGTCTGAGAGAGCTGCGACACTTGTGGGAAATTTGATAAATCTACTTTTTCTGTAACTGGAAACAACAAGTGTTGGAGGAAGAGAGCCTCTACTTGTTGAAAAATTAATAAATTCTAACTGACAGTGACCGATTTGTTAGAAGTCAACAAGTTTGAATTAAATACTTGCAATAGCGTTCACCAAGTGATAATAGTGGGAAAGTTATTTGAAAATGTTTTTTCTTGATTCTGAATCGGACAGTGACAGGGAGAATCAAGGAAATAAAAAAATATATAAAGAAAGAATTAATTTCGAAATAGAGCCTAATTTGTTCCTCGAAAAATGTCGTGTGCCAATAAAAGTTATTGATTACCTTACGGAGAGACTTTTTCCTAATTTTCATTAATTTTAGCCTAGTAATACGGGGGATAAAGCAGGTATAATAATCAAAAATTGATGTTTGTTACTTTGATTGCGGGTGTCCGAAAGAAATGGTCTCTATTGTTTGAAATCTAGTTTTTGCCAGTACCAAACACCCACAAAGGAAATAAAATAACATTCTCTTCTTGTTTGTAACATTATAACGTTGACAGGAGGAATGAAAAGTATCTCAAACCTAGGCACTGATCCATTATAATAACCAATATCATGGCCGAGTCTGCACGCTTTCTTCAAATGAGGATCTTTCTTCTGTTATATGTGAGACACATCTTCATGTAAATGCCACAGTTCGGCAATTTTGGCCTACAATTGTAATGATTTATGAAGACTGGAGCCCCCTTGACCAGTTTATTGCCACCCTATTTCTATTAGTTCATATCTCCGGTAACCCAGATGAGAGTTATACTGCAGCAATCCCTAGTTCAGGCCAGAATCTTATACAATTCTGGACAAGTTTAGAAGTAGTTGTTATCAAGTTAACAACTTTAATTTCCGGCTTGCTATCAAAAATAAACTCTTTTAATAGTGTATACGGTAGGTGCGTTACGAGTTGCATAGCGGGAACCTGACGAGGGTCAAGCCTACGTAAAAATCTATTGTGCCTGAGGGCGAAGGAAATTAGGATGGCTAGTCTAAAATTCCTCGCAGACTTGTGGTGTCTTTTACCAACCTTCGACTATATCCTTCGGTCTTCAATGAATATGATTAGATGTTTCCTAAGTTTGATTGAATAGCCCTAGTTTTGAGCATAAAGATGAGACATTTGCTAGCAAAATATTCTGTTTTTAGTCTGATGAAATATTCTTTAATGGCTGCAGTATGAACATTGTTAAAAGTAACTTAGTAGCTCTCTATATGCTTCTTGTGTATTGTGTATTATACAGAGCACATAGACATCTGACTAGTACACACTACATCGTGCAGGGCTGGTTAGATGTGTGACAAAACTTGTGCCAGGAGGATAAAAGATCTTCCTGCTTCACTTCCTGAAATTGGTTATCACTTCTTTCCACTATGATGACAATGTAGGACTGTAATTTTGTGTTCAGTTTTTCTACTGAATAAACAATATTTTCTGTTTGGAATTTATAAATTGCATAATGCAAGGCAATGCTCTTTTCCTTCCCCTCGACAACCTAGTGACTGGTCTGGCATATCTTAAACTTAAAGGCATCACCATCCATTTCTCCAATGGATTTCTCGCATCGAAAACCTTCCAAGTGCTGTGATCCTTCTGACAGTGATAAGAAGCTTTCAGCACGACACGGAGCTTGTCACCGAGGAAGGTGATCGCTATGATAAGGGTAATTATATCCAGCGCCTCGGTTTTCTGGCAGAACAAGCTTTCACGACGATATATTTCTCCTGCTTTTACCAGAACGGTCTGTCTCAACTATATGTGGACTTTCCCTAGCACGCCTAGGTCTGCTCTCGATGCTTTGTGAATTCATAAACCTACTTTTGTTAAAGATTGCGCGGTATAATGATAGATCTTAAACCGAGGAATCAGTACATATGGGCTCTTTCATATGATGGGACATTCTTTCTGTGTTGCACTATTAATAATAGTAAAGAAATCGATTTCTCTCTATTGTTGAAAACATTCAATTGTCTTTCAGCATAAAAAATCGAAAAATGAATTCGGATGACCGAAATTTATGATTCGGGCATTTTACTTCCTTGCAATGTCTCTCGCATGCATATTGATATTGAGATTGATTGCGAAGAACTGTTTACCACTCCACAAAAAACAAAAAGTATAAAATTCCAATAGGCATTCAAATAAATTTAGACAAAGGTGAAGACCATAAAGGTTTTTGTTCTAAATGAAAATCTAGGTTAGGTTAAGATGGATATGCTATGGCATAAACACTAGACACCAAAAAGGGCTCATAGCGATCCAGTTGAATCGTGGTGAAACATCCAAGTTCGTGCCGTCTAATTCCTCTAGGTTTTTTAGAAAGTATTTCCAAAAAATTTTCTTCGATTATCCCTCGCATTCACACCGTATGTGTGTTATGTCCTCAACGGCTTGCAGATCACCGCAGAATCTGCATATATCCGTATCCGATAATTTGAGTCTCTTTGAGTGTTGCCCCAGAAGACAGTGTCCTATCAGGATTCCTATTACTGTCCTAAGCCTATCCCTGTTTAATTTTAGTAACTCTCTAGATCTTTTGCCATTAAATAGTGGCCAGAGAGCCTCGTCCTTCAAGACTTGACCACCCTAGGTTGGCAGTCTTTATGATTTTTCCCTTAATAGTGCCCCTTACTATGCAAAGGGGTGGTTTGATGTTAGCAACCTCACTATTACCGAGTAGCCCTCCTCTTCTTGCAAGCTCATCCGCTTGTTCGTTTCCTTTTTCCTGGAACCCAGCACAGTCTCATAATGCGTCAGCCCCTGACTATATTAGAATTGATGTTGGTCGATTCCAGTACTTTGAGTGCGGCCTGTTTATCGATGTAGATAAGGATATCTCTTTCGGATACTGATCTCATCTGCATTAGCTCAGCCGCCCTGAGGACGGCCAGTACCTCTGATTGGAAGACACTGCTTGCGTTCGATAGTCTTATAGATACTCTTAGTTCTGGGTCTTCGAACCGTCTGTGAAAATTGTAACTTCATTTGACGTGATTATTACCTTTTTTTTCCAGCCCTCCCTTTCGGGATATATTATATCATAAGGATTGTCGAAGTCGACCAAGTGGGTGGCCGTGGCTCAAAGCTTCCAAATCGGATGGTTCGGGGTTCCATACCAGCCGCGCCCGATAGACGTTCTTTTTTTCAGGCAACTAAATTCACATAAGACGAGTGGTTGCCTAAAATACAACAATAAGTCCAATTACACTAATAATTTAGTCCCTTCATTAAATGTTGGATGGCACCCATGGAGCGAAATAACCACGGAGCCCAAATATCTTTCTTTCTCTCTCTGTGTCATTTTCCTAAAACCCAAATAAGTTACTCAAGCATTTTAAGTGGAGTAATACCCACTTGAGTGTTAAGTTCTTTAAAAGAAAAAAAACAAAAGGAAGGAATTTCCTCCGTTAGAATTGCATTTCCGAGCAGTAGCTCCGCTAAGACCGTAGCATGTCCGAAACTACTGCTGTTGAAATAACCCAAATTCGTAAGTCGTGTCGCACTATTGCCAGCAAGTTTTTTGATATATAAATCGAGCAGTGTTAGGTGCAGAAGGGTGTCCAATGCTGCCGTGGGGTGGTACGGATCGCACCTGTAATAGCTATGGAAACCGTTGTTTGAACCGTTACTAATTTTCCGTAAACCGTTCTCTTGTTTGTTATATTCCACCATACTAGTGTGTCATATGTAAGTATGAGTCTTACCACCACCGTATATAGCCAGTGCACCATAGCAGGTTTTAAGTCCCAAATGTTTCCTACCGTTCTTTAGCAGATAAAAAGAGCATTATGTGCCTTTTTGATTCTTTCTGCTGCGCTAGGATTCCAATTCTTGTCCAGCTAAAAAATTAAAATCTAAAAATTTTCAATTTTTTACACATGACCTTCAATCGGCTAAATCATTTAAAGTGATTCTATTCGGTCTGGGTGCAATGCCAATCGAAACATTAAAAGCACAATCAATAAATCTCAGCTTGAAATGTGAAAGTATTAAGCTAATTAGAAAGCAACACAAACATTTGCTTGTTATTTTCCTCGAACAGCGAAACTTGTAGATCTTAGAAAAAATATTCGATCCGTATTTAAAACGCAGATAAAGTGAAATTTTGCCTGACGTCAAAGCCAAAAACATAAACAGAGTTTTAGTTCTCCGATGTTCGGAAAGGGGAAAAAAATGCATTATCAAAAGTAAATCGAAATATGGGAATTAAAATACCTTTTGCTAACGGTACCGCGTTAAAAATATTTTCTGTTTACTTCCGTGGTGGTTCTGTTTCTCCTGTAAAACGTTTTCATTTACTCGTAAGTAACGAGATGATAAGTGTGAATGATACATTCTTGGTTGGCGGTGATTTGAATTGCAGGCACAGAAGTTGGGGTTATTTGAGAGATAACGCATGGGGCAATATTCTTGCAAACTTCTTATTCTAGGCATCTACTTGACATTTTATATCCTCTTCATCCAACTTACTATCCATCAAGTAGTCGATCAAACCCATCAAATTTGGTTTTATTTCTAACCGATATGTCTGGTCTTTTTAACCAACCCAGGGTCATAAACAAGCTAACTTGCCTGTGGTAATAAGCTCTTTTATTTACCTGTTGTAAAAAAGAAATGAAGTTTTAGATATAGAAATTGCAAATTGGTCATTTACAAAAGAAAAATGCGATCTAGGTTGAATAATATCCCTGCACTTTCAACTGATAGTGTCAGCCAACAACACATAGACCAACTCATTTCCAATAATTCAAATGTTCTACCTCCAAATATAGTTGGATGAATAAGAATTCAGAATGTAAATAAAAGAAGGTGGATAAGAACAAAAGGCAATTTTATCTTTCAGAATTTAAGTCACTCAATGTTTTAATAAGAGATCTCATTTTAGTTTTCCGAAATCGGGACTGGAATCAAAAACTTCAAGGCTTAGATAAATGCAGCAAACTATTCTGGAATATAGTGAAAATTGTTAAAAAGAAAAACTCACACATCCCCGTTCTGAAAGTAGCAGGCATATTGATGCTTTCAAGTTCGGAAAGAGCTAATCACTTGCACATTCTTTTTCTGAAAACCATTCAGTTGCTAGCAGTATAACTAGTAGTACTCGTAATTCAGTTTTATAATCGGCAAGCGATTCTCTAAGCATTATAATTAAATTCTAGCACTTCACAGTAAACACAGGAGGTCATCACATTTGAGGATGCCAAATTCATTCTTTTAGCACTTAAAACAAGGAAATCTGCAGGGCTTTGACGATATAAAAAAATGTATACCTTAAGAACTCATAAAAATCAGGAATTCGGGTTCTGCAAATTGTATTCAACTCTTGTTTTAAGTTAAGCTACTCGTACTTTCGAAATGAATGGAAAGTAGCAAAAATAATTCCTATTCTGAAGCCTGGAAAGAATACAAACATGCTTTGCAATTATAGACCTGAAAGTTTGATAAGTTCCGTAAGCAAATGATTTTAACAGATTAAAAGAAGAATAGCCTTACAAATAAACTAATCTAATAATTCGGCTTCAGAGCCTATCATAGTACAGTACACCAAGTACATATCAAAAGTAATTTTAGGACTTGAAAAAGTACAGGCATGGTACTTCTTGACGTGGAAATACATAAACTTTTAAGATTTAATCTCCCAATGTACCTGATAAAAATTGTAAAATCTTTTTTGTTCGAAAGAAAATTTAAAGTTTGCGTTAATAAATGCTTTTCGAAAATATTCAATCCCCAATGGTCAGTTCTCGGTCCAATTTTTACATGTATTACGCGTCTTCACGTATGAATTTCCGTGCCTAACAAATTATGAAAAGGCTATTTTGGGGAACGACATCTGTATTTACTCATCAAATTCAGCTGATTTTACCATTGAAGCTAATCTTCAATCTGCGTTTGACATAATTACTAGGTGGGTGAAAAGTAACATCCTTGACCTCCAGAATGCGCTGCTACTGAAAAAAGGTTATGGTGCCTTGAAGTCCGTTCATATTTAGGCAGACATGCCAAATTTCAGAGCGATACTGTCTTTAGTTTTGTTTTGACAGCTGATTGTTGTTGACGTGTTTGGCATCATGTTGAGTATGGACAAAAACGATTTTCGTTCTCTCATAAAACATTATTTTTTGAGAGGCAAAACGGCGAAGGAAACAAAAGAAAAGGTGGATAAATATTATGGAGCTAATGCTCCGTCAGATTACACCGTCAAATATTGGTTTCGAGAGTTTCGAGAGTTTCGAGAGTTTCGTGGTGGCCGCAACTCCACTACCGATCAAGTCCGCAGCGACAGGCGCTTCGATGCGGTTACAGAGGACAATGTCAAAAAAATACATGAAATGGTGTTGGCTGACCGGAAAGTGAAGGTGCGCGAGCTAGCAGATACCACAAAGATTAATACTGAGCGCACACGCCATATTTTGGGCAATATTCTGCATATGAAAAAGTTATCCTGCCGCTGTGTGCCGCGCATGCTCACTCTTGACCAAAAACACGAACGCGAGAGCACTTCGAAAGAGTGTTTGGACTTGCTGATGCGGAATCGAGGCATTGCAATTTCAGTCAAAATCTAAAGAAATAAAGAAAATTTTGCAATCGTTCGTTCAGTATCGTGTGAATTATTCTATAAAGTGAACTGTTTTATAAAGTGCGAAAAATATTATTGGAAAAAGATTATTAATTTAATTTATATAAAATGAGTTTCACTGGAAGACCAAAATCCGTGAATTTTGAGGGAAATATGCAGCCTATTACAATTTTTCTAAAAAAAAACATTGAGAAACACAGCAGAGTCCCGATTACTAGCGCATCAGTCTGTGCAATTGGATTATTTAATCAATAGCTATTACAGGTGCGCTCCGTGCCAACCCCACGGCAGCATTGGACACATTTTTGTACCTAACACCACTTGATTTACAGATCAAAAAACTGGCTGGCAACAGTGCGATACGACTCAATAATCTGGGTTACTTCAAGAGCAGTAGTTTCGGACATGGCACGGTACTAACGGAGCTACTGACAGACAATCCAATTCTAACGGATGAAATTCCTTATGATATAATTTATCCGGAGAGGGAGGACTGGGAAAAGAATGCAATAATCGGGTCAAATGAAATTGGAATTTTCACAGATGACTCAAAAACAGAGGAAGGAACAGGTTCTGGGATCTAGAACTAAGAGTGTCTATAAGGCTACCGGACGCAAGCAGTGTCTTCTAATCAGGGGTTCTGGCTGTCCTCAGGGCGGTTGAGCTAATGCAGATGAGATCGGTATCAGAAAGAGATATAGCCATCTACATCGATAGCCATGCCGCACTCAAGGCAATGGAATCAACCAATGTTAACTCTGATACAGTCAGGGTCTGTCGCACAGTTCTCAAGGCACTATGCAGTCAGAACCGGCTAAGACTGTGTGGGTCCCAGGACACTGCGGTATTAAAGGAAATGAACAAGCGGACGAGCTTGCAAGAAAATTAGGGCTTCTTGACAATAGTAAGGTTGCCAACATCAAACCACCCCTTTGCATAGTGAGGGGCACTATGGAGGAAAAAATCATAAAGACTGCCAACCTAAGGTGGTCAAGCCTTGAAGGTCACAGGGTATCCAAGGCTCTTTGGCCGCTTGGCTGCAACTCTTGAACAGTGAGTGGGTTCCATATCCTTGGTGGCCTATCCGAATGATTGGAATTGAACGATGCATACACACTTAGAGCTTTTCGATTAGTTTCTTTTACCACGATGTCTGCCATAACGGGAGTGAAAAAAGCCATCAAAATATCAGCTTCAGCTTTTATCTCCAAACCAGCGATAGGCCCATTCCTTTGTCGAATGTTGCTATACGCAGGAGTCCGAACACTCGTATTTGGTGGAACTATACTCAACTGCGTTATTCCTTCTTTGACTCTCATGATTTCACTTACATCAGGCAACTCTGCTGCCGCATCCTCATCATCGTCCATTTCCACATTTTCAAACTCAACCTCGGGTTCGTACTCTACCTCAGAAGCCTCACCAATTTCGTCCAAATCTCCACTAACATTACCACTGCAGGATGATATAGCTATTAGTGGCGATATATAATCGTTTTCAGAACCATCGCTAAAATCACCGTCATCGCTTTCAGCTCAGCTCGCCCAGTAATTCTCCTGATCTTGTGTACTTACTCTGAAATAAAAAAAAAAAAAAAACAGTTGAGAAACTATAAAACACACCGTAATTGTAATTCACTGCGCGCGCTGAACGACAACGAAATTGTGAACCGGTTTCACCAGATGATGAGGCCATATTTTACCAATTATTTTACCAAAATGTCTACTTAGATTGACTAATCAGTTGAAAATGTTACTCAAATGTCAGTGAGATAAAAACCGCTATACCATATGGGAGTACCCAGGTACTTTGATGTCATATTGGAGAGCATATCAACAAAAAATCTATAGACGAAACCTATAACTCGATTTTCGATCTGAATAGCGCATTTAACACAGAAATGTTTTTTAGGAAGGTACTGAAAATACTGACAAAGTGGCTGTGATGGAACACTTGTTTTTTTGTAAAATTATGTTGAGTAAGTACCCAGGGAAATTGACACCTACACAAGGGTTAACATACCAGCTTCGTCCGCGCAGTTTGAAAGGGTTTTCTCAACTTGGGCTCAAGTACATTGTCCTTTACGAAATCGACTGACATTTGAAAGGCCTAAAAACTCATTCATGTGTATTTTTCGCTAAATTCAACTAATGTTGACTATATAGATGTTGAAATGGTATATTTCATTGTTAAAAAAATTCAAATTTTTCTCGTTTTTTATCTGGGCAGAATTTATTATCATATTTCAGGAAAAGAATACAATATAATATAATAACAGGGTTATTCCTGATAAATTCATTGCTGGGGTCCGCACTCCACATACGCTTAAAGGTTGAGAAAGAAATAGTTCTTTTAAATCATTTTATCGAAAAGAAGATAAAAACTCAATAATTTTCTGAATACCGCACAGATTAATAAGATCCAACTCTCATCTTCTGTTTTGAAGCTCCCCCATTTGGATTATTTCCCGTGGGTTTTTTTACTCTTTTTTTTACCTTTTTTACGTTTTTTACATAAACATAGTACAAATTCAGCATGCAAAAAAACTAATGTAGAAAAACGTAAAAAACTATGTAAAAAACGTAAAGTAAAAAATTCGAACAACACTGGGCTCGATGGGTCGGAAAGGTTATGGTGTCGCTTTTCTGGGAGTGGCATGGCATACGAAGAGTATTACCTCGAAAAAGGAAAAACCATCAACAGCGAGTATTACTGTGCATTATTGGAGCGATTGAAGGCCGAAATCGCTGCAAAACGGCCTCACGTAAAGCCAAAAAAAATTTTGATTTTGCAAGGCAATGCGCCGGCGCACAAGAGCACCGCAACCAAGGCTAAAATCAATGACTTACGGCTTCAATTGCTGTCGCATCCACCGTATTCGCCCGCTTTGGCTCCCGCGGACTATTATCTCTTCCCAAACCTCAAAAGATGGCTCATCGCCGCCACGGAGGAGTATTTTGCAGACCTTCCGGAAAATTACTTTTCGAACGGTATCAAAAAGTTGGGAAATCGCTAGAATAAGTGTATCAAGGTAAAAGGGGACTATATTGAATAAAATAAAAATCATTTAAAAACAAATTTTTTCATTCCGAAGGAGGTTACTTTTCACCCCACCTAGTAGATACTAAGTTTAATCAAGGTTTTTTCTCTATGTATGTAGCTTTTCCTTCAAAAATAAATATATTCTTTTTGTTTTTTGTTCTGTTCTATAATATTTTGAAAGAAATTGTTGAATTTTGTCAGTATTTATGTAGTCTGCACAGGAGTACACCCAACAACCTCCTTCAATACAAGCACAAATAGAAGCACCATCGTATTTCAAGAAAAGAATAAAGGCCTGTATCAGAAAAAACAACTATCCAGAAAATATAAAGGGTATTTTTTAAGAGTTTCATACTTTTTGTTTAAATAAAACACACAGGTATTAATTTGATGACAATTTATTAAATTCATTGGAAAGATTATTTCATATCATTTAATAGTTGAAAATAGTTCTGAGCATTCTCGTATATCTAGTATTTTCAACCACTTTTTCCAGCAGTTGGGGGCGTATATATCGTATCGTATTCAAACAATGTTTTGCTCCAAAGCGTCAATCGTTGCTAGTTTATCGGCATAAAGTAGTGACTTGGCGTAGCCTCACAGAAAATAATCCAATGGCGTCAAATAGCACGACTTTGGTGGCCAATTGACGGATCGATTTCTTGAAATGACTCCATTGCCAAACCATGATTCCAATAAAGCGATGTTTTCGTTGGTAGTATGTGGAGGAGCACCATCCTGTTGGACCCAATTGACGGATCGATGTCTTGAAATGACTCCATTGCCAAACCATGATTCCAATAAAGCGATGTTTTCGTTGGTAGTATGTGGACCCGTAGTTTGGCAACTTCATGCAACAATTTATTTGACAATTAATTCCTATTGAAAATTCTCATACTGCAAGAAAAACTCCCATTACACAACATATCCGTAAAATCAAATCAATACAATTTATGGTTCACAACCTTTGGAAACGATACCCTCGTTACATTTTCACCACCATTACGGTAAGCCTTGAAAGATCAAGACGTGTATTATACGAGTATAATACAATAAGTTTACATTATTTAAACATTATTGCAGACAATACAAAACCTTGAATTTACCTCTTTTAGATAACTAACAAAATCTTGGCGGTCAATGTAATTAGAACTTATTATTTTTCATTTTAGTTTTATTTATATATGTTTATGTTTATCTTATCCACAAGGCTACTGTTTATCTACAGACAGTTGAGTACATGTTGTGAATTGTGGTTTATGAAATGTTTGTAGAGATAAATACATATAAAAATTCATTATTACGAGTATTTTAGGCAATTATTTAGTATTAATATTTCAGAGTTTCTGATAGCAAAGAAGTGGATTTAGAAGATTCAAAAATTAAAGGTTCAAAAAAGATTTAAATAATTAAGGTAATGTTAAAAAAGTATTTTTTGAGCAATTTTTAAGTTTTTTTTTGTAATTTTTTTATAAATTTGAATTCATTGTATTAGGGATAGTACATATATGTGAACCCTCTCTTCCCATAAGTGTTAAGCGGTTTTGGAATTTCTAACAGCCCCTTCTTCTGGTGTTTATGTGGCGTCGTATTGGGTTTTGGAAACCTGTATCAATACACATTTAGCGTATTGTAAGAGTTGACGATATTCACCAATCTATGCTGAATGTTCACGATTTCGGCCAGGTGTATTTTCGTCGCATTTCACCATGGTAGTACACCGTATTTTAGATTAAGCGGGAGATAGGACCATATACTCTTATCACTGCGGCAAGTTTAGGCCAATTGTGATTCAACACCATACTTTATATGAGATTCAACTAGAGCGTAGTGGACTTTTGGACCCTCATATCAATGCATCAGATTTTGTCAATTATGATTCCGAGGTATTTGACGGTTCGATGGTTTCGTTTTTAGCTGATATTCGACAAGGTGTTTGAGTGGTGTTCGTAGATGCATGATTTTTGTTTCGACAGCATTTATGACTAAGCCTTGGTCGTGGCACTGTTTGTCAAATTCTCCTTGCATTATAGCTTTTGTTGAATCTAAGCACCTATGCCTTACAACTATAGCTGGGTCGGCTGCCTAAGCATACATCCCTTTTTTGAAAACGTGGAATAGGATAAATATTATTCTTCTCAATTTTTAACCCTGCAGCAGGCCGCACCAGCTTTATTGGGTACATACATCAGTTTTTCCTAATAACTAGCTTTCGAGACATAAAATCTCTGTAATACTAACGCTGTTAAAACTTGCTAACAGCTTTTCATGAAAGTTTTACTGAAATCAACAAACTTGACAAGTATGTGGTGGTTTTTATTTAAACCTGCATTGAGAAAATTTGTGAATTCTTCCGGTAGCTTTCCATTTAATTTTTTTGAAAACCGTACTGATTCTTTTGCAGAATTCTGTATCTTCAATAAAGCTGATGAGCCGATTTACCTCGAATTTCTCGAGACACTTTTCTACAACCAACAAGACTGTGTACCTACATATCGGTCGAATAATCGACGTTTTTGCTAATTTTGGGACACAACGTTGATTTATGCTTCGCTTAATAATAGTCTGAATTACTAGTATTAGGATAACGAGGTTCCAAACTATCTAAACAAACATAGTTGGCTGGGAGCCCTGGTTATCTAGTACCTCAATTGAAGACTTTGGCTTTGATCCATATGAGAAGATTTGATGGCAGTTAACGAGAGAAGGGAGAGTGTATACACAAGAATATTATCCTTTTCATTAGGCTCGCGGTATCCGAGAAACACCTTGGATACGATCAACGATGGCCTTAGCAATTGCAATCGTACGATTAAATGGACACCATGCTAGACCACTTCGGTCATATTTGGAGAAAAGTTATATGAGGAATGGCATTTCTGGTGACTGATTCCGCACAATTCTTTATGAGAAAATCGCCTGCGATTGAGACCCGATCCGAGATGTTCATCTGGCTGTGTTTCGCATTAATGTCACTTTCAAATATTATATTACACCTCTAATGTGGAATCACATCCTTACTGTGACGATATGAGCAAATAAGCTTATAATCTCATAGGCGAAGCCCATATTACGGAAGCAAGAAACAATGTACAACTACCTACCTAATTGGATGAAGCCTTCGGTATGTAAAGGGTCTATTCTGCAAACTAAAAAGACTGGGCCTAACTAAAATACTTCTGTTTATTCTTTTCAATATGCTTACCATTGTGAAAAATGCTGATACGACTTCTGTTAGAACATTTTGAATTGAAAGGAATATGTAGCAATGTATGAATAATTCAACGATCCTAATACACCATACCATAAGGAACGTAGGCCTACAGATCAGGTGCAACCATAGATGTCATTAATATTTTGCTGCAATCTGACTTCGATAAGATTAAAAGCTGTTGCAACCGACGGCTGAAGATCGACTTTCAGAGGTTAGAAATCCTATATTTTAGAATGCTTTTTCTTGGAGCCTTCATAGACCATAAAGAATTAGCAAATACTTTCGATAGTTAGATATCTTGAGATCTGCTTACATCAATATCAATATTTTAACAAGCCAGAATTAAAGGAGCTTGAACTTGATGCGAGGGTGAAAGTAATTTGCTACAAAACTCTCATCCGAGTATAATATTGCAACAGATTTTGGAATTTAAAAGGGTTTGCTGTAGACCTGTAAGGACTGAGAGAGTCTACGAACTTAAAATTCTTTATTATTTAGGTCTTGTACGAGTAGAATGGGGCAAACCTTAATTAGAACATTGCAAAAGCAACGACTACGATGAACTGATTTTTTGTTCATATTTTCGTATTCCTCTATTTAGAAAAAGGACTGAGTCAAAAATGGACTTTTGTTTTTATAAGAAGGGCGCTCTTAATTGATTAATACACCCAGAAAATGCTTTGCACATATCACTGGCAAAAAGAGAGGTACCGATGTACATTGTTCTTAAATGTTTGCATGTTATAACGACCAGGAAATAGAGAGCTTGGCAGGGCATTCTATAAGAGAGTTATATGGCTTAGGAACGAACCACGATATTTTACGACTTTTTTTAGTGGGTTTGAGACTGTGCTGATGAGCATTCATAGCAAGACGGGTGTTACGAGAAATGCGGAACGCTTCACGATTTTTTTTGTAAAAAGCGAGCCATTTATTTAGCCAGTCATGATGTTAACGTATGTAGATTCATAATGTGGTGATGAAAGACTTTTACCTTAAGATAGCCGTACGATAAAGATATGAATTGAAATGCAAAATTTTTATGGATCATCATGATTTTGATGTCGTATAATGTAGTGCTTCAATAGGGCGCTAATGAGTTAGAACATGAGGAATGTTGCTCGGTGGCTTGATGAAGGAGAGGGAATTCAACAGTCGTTTCTTCCAACAGAGCGTAGCCTCTCAAAAGCCAAATCGCGGGTTCAATTCCCAGGACATACACCGAACCAAAAAAAACATTCAACCATACGGCAGGAAAAAAATATTCGAACGTGAAAACGTTAGCTTACGAAAATTCTGTTATTCTTTCCCATTCAGTGCCTTTCTTTCCCCAACCGCCTTTCTTCAGCAACAAAATGACAAGGTGAACATAGTTTCTGTTTATGTTTCTAATTACGCTTCATGAAACATAGAGGAAAGTATAAAAGATTGAGATGTATTACAATAATCTTTATCGGTTATATTGGCGCAAATCAGCTTTTAGGTTTGAGACGATTAGCCTAACCGAATTTTGGTTTTATAGACCAAGCTATCGTAGCTCATAGAATAAATTGGAAGTAACATACTATACCTTCATTAAATATCTCGTTAATATAGCGCACGATGGTCGTCGCAGCCCCGTCTGTTTATATCCATCCGTCCACCCCTTCAACAAAACACAGCGAATCAACTGCGCTCCGTCGTCGAGTATTCGCCTAGTCTGTCGTTCGCCCGTCGTATTATGCTTTTCTGTGCCTGCGAGTGATGATTGTCTCGTTTTGAGTTTATTTGCATTAGCCCGTCGTCGTCGTATCGTATTGTCGTATCCCGTGAGCAAGAGTGTGTGATAAATAATATTTCTTTCGTTTTCTATTCCGTAATTCTTGAGAGGACAAACTAACAGATTTTCGAGTTGCAATTTCTAATTTTCAATTGCAATCGCGATTGCGAGTTTTTTTTTTCGTCGATTTCTGTGGTAAAACTGTGAAAAAGTACTCACAACGCAGCGCCGGACTGACCGGAGGATATCTACCCCTCTCTTGAGCGAATTTAGAATAAAATTCGCATTCACAGTTATGCAAAACGACAATTGTCAAATGGATACCTTTTTGCGTACAAAATTCGAACCAAGTGCAATAGCAGAAGTCACTTCACAGGAGCCTTCAGCTGTGCCACCTACACATGAGAGTTCTAATGAGTCTGAGGAT
The DNA here is from genome assembly GCA_949129095.1 of Volucella bombylans. Classification (NCBI taxonomy): domain Eukaryota; kingdom Metazoa; phylum Arthropoda; class Insecta; order Diptera; family Syrphidae; genus Volucella; species Volucella bombylans. The sequence goes on along the minus strand of OX422142.1, from coordinate 43,651,003 downwards.
GATGAATGGAAACAACAAGATTGACTAAGATCATCTTCCTTTCTCTGAGTAGCTGCTTTGTCAGGAATTAGCACAAATTGAATATTTTGCATCCACTTTTCGTAGGATATATTGTCACTCTTTTTGTATGCCACCCACATCTAACCGTTAATTTAGAAAAACAATTTCATATTTATTATTTAATATCTTTCCACCATGTCCACTCAAAATCATAGAATCTTGGATCACAGTTCGGATCAGTGGGCTTCCTCGCTGGGGGCTTCGCATTTTTTCGGAATTCATCAACTTCTTTGCGTATTGTCTTTAAAACGTCTGAATTTCTCATCTGGTCAATTAAATTGTTCTGCTCGCAAGGGTCATTGTAGATATCGAATATGCATTCCTCCACCAGCGGCTTACAACGCGATATCTCATTTCTTGCCAAGCATGTCACACCCGTTTTTTGACGCAATTCCTCGATGTCTGTAGTCACAATTGTGTATTGTGCCAAACTTTTCCACGTAAGCGAATTCTTAATGGACTCCTCATAAATTTTAGATCTGGGATCAATGTGATTATGGCTACGTTTTGCTAGCCAGGCATCATACCTTCCTGAATCGGTTGTCCCATTCACATATTTCCATTGGCCATTGCTATATGCTGTATATTTGAGTATGTCATCCATGGCATGGACCAACTTACGAGGAATTGGATCAGTGCCTGAGTTGATCTCTGCCCATAGATTTATTCCATCAAGATTCAAGCCCTGGTCAAGGTTAATACCCGCAGCACCGGCTAATGTTGGCAGCCAGTCAGTCACGTGCATAGTCTGATTCCAAATTCTTCCAGGATTTTGCAGCGACGTGCTCCAGAAAGCAGCAGAAGAACGAATGCCACCTTCCCATGGGGATTCTTTTTGCTAGAAAAAGATTTACATTTGTTAGATATTTTCTATAAAATTACGGTTTATTTAAATCACAAACCCCTCTGAGAGGATAATTAGATCCGTTGTTGGCGTGCAATCCGAATGTTGGAGCACCATTGTCGGAATAGAAGAGGATGATTGTGTTGTTAAGGATTCCTTTGGCTGCAAGAGAACTGACAACTTTTCCAACACTTTTGTCTAATTTGGATACCATAGCTGAAATGGGAATTTCTCTAACATCTACAAGAAAATATAAAAACAAAAATTCCTTCTTACCGGCGTAGATTCTCCTGTGCTTATGGGTGATGTACTCGAATTTTTTGATTTCCTCTTCTGGCGCTTGCAAGGGGTGGTCGTTATTTCCAGAGTGTGGTGCCAGGTGGTTAAGAAACATTAGTAAAGGCTTCTTTGTGTCGTGATCAGTAATTAACCGGACGGCTTCCTCAGTCAAGCTATCGGTGACATAATTGCCTTGATTTTCTTTGGTTACATTCAAGTTGTTTCGGAAATCATGACCCCTAGCATAAGGCTTATTCTGTAAAAAAAAATATTTGGAATACCCGATGAATATTTTGGTAACATTTCCGAATGCTCCAGTCACTAAGATCTAATAAAGCAGACTACATAATAGATTTTACGTTCTGGTATAGACTCTGTGGAAACAAGAGCATATTTTCAGTCGGTTCGAGAAAATATTTATATCATGTTTGGTCCGTTCACTTTGGCAGATAGCTCTGAAGGAGAGGATGGTAAGAGTATTATAGATATGATGGTTAGCAATGCTTCGAACAAGAAAGTTTCAAATTTCAGAGCAACCCCGAGTCAGTTTGCCACGGATTAAAATAACTTGAGAAACCTGTTAGTTGCTTTGGTTTGATTCTTTCTTGCTCCTACAATATATTTGAGAGGTTTATTAGAATTCTAGCGAATATGACTAACACAAACCCTAAGAATAAATAAATTAATGGTGGAACGTCGTTGCCATTTTGTGTGGTGAGAGAGAAGGTTTTGCGGTCTTTCGGCAACTCTGGACAGCGAGAGCATGGGTGAAAAAAATTCGACATTTCTTGCCATAGTTACCAATATTGCACATTTTTTCTGCAAGTGTATTGCAGTCGGGGAACTGCGACATGGCGACCATAGTTAATCCCTAGTCCAGTAAAATTTAATACATTTTTAAATGTTACTATGATGGAATCATTAAAATTTGGATGCACTTGAAATTCAGTACTTATTTATACATACTTATATCCGTTTTGAATACAAAACCTAACACAATATCCTTACAGGAACGCAGCGCAAATAAACGCATCTGTTGTGTTGGATCGGAGAGGCCGAGAATTTATCTTTTTGAGCCAACTCAAATTTACCATCAAAAAAAGGGCAATTTTGCAGCCAACAGTTCACGAAACATTGCAGTTTTGTGTGGTAAAGTGTTGACAACGAAAAAAAAATACAGCGTGACAGCTGACAGTTTAAGGTTATTTAAAATGGAGCGTTACAGGAAAAAACAACAAATTTTCATTGTTGACCGATATTTCAGAAATAATAAAGGTTTGGCAGCTACAGTTCGCCATTTTCGTACAAAATAAGGTCGAAGCATCAACTGTGAAGAAATTAATTCAAAAATTTAGGGAGACTGGCCCAATTAGTGATCTTTGACACTCTGGTCGTCCTTCAACAAGCCGTTCAACACAAAATATCGAAGCATTTTGTGAGAGTGTCCACGAATATCAATTCGGCGACGTTATCAAGAATTGGACATTTCGAGAAGCTCCCTACAGCTCCCAACGAAAGATTAGCATCTTCATGCATACAAAGCGCAATTGACGTAAGAACTGAAACCCACTGACCACGCAAAGCGAAGAAAGTTCGTTGAATGGATTATGGAACAACATGCGAATATTGATTGATTCAAACAAAATCATCTCCAGTGATAAGGTTCGTTTTCATCGTGTTGGCTTTGTTAAATATCGCACTTGTCGAATTTGGGATTCAAAAAATCTGCGAGTGATTATTGACACACAAATGCATCCACAAGTTGACACTGTTTGATACGGATTTTAGGCTGGAAGCTTCATCATATAACTGCATATGTCATTTCCTGATCTGCAACTTCTCGTTTTAGTGATCAGAACAGGCCGTTAGACTTTTTTCTTTGGAATTTTTTAAAGACTGAGGCTTATACCAACAAACCCACAGCCCACGCCTTGAAGGAGCAAATCAACGATATTCAACCACATTAATGCAAAGCTTTCATGGGAAAATTTCGGTAAGAAAGGAAGACTATTTGCCCGATATGCTATTCCATACACAACCCTATAGCTTATATTTTAAGAATCAATTAAATATTCACAATTTTTAATTATTTAATAACCTGTGTTTTCTATCAAAATTACTTCTTGCGTGAATTTAGGAACAACATTTGTTTAGCAAGAGAAACTCCTGCATATCTCCCGTTTTATGTTGAAACACATTTTTGCAGCGCCTACAAAAGGAAACAGATCAAAACTTAAAAAATAAAGTCTTTCTTTCATATAAACTCATCAGAACCAGCCCACAACCAGCTTCTAACAGTGAAACCACAAGTGAGCCGAGTAACATAACAAGCTGATATCTACCATTTGTTGTGTTGACGGATGAGACCGTGAAGTCATCAAACGGGCTGTTGCGTCCTTCGATTATTTCAAGTATGTATGATGATGTACCTGTACTGCCTGTTGATTCATGCTTAGCTATGCTCTCAAGCGCCAGCTACCATAGATGTAATCAACTTAAAATAGGCCATCAGTCAATAATCTCAAAACTGAGGTTGTTTTCTTTGTGAGAAAACATCATTTCCGTTTCTCCAATGAAGCAAACTATCTGGGTTTTATCCCGAATAATAAACTTCTTTGGCCTAAACATGTCACAATTACCTCCAAGGCGTTGTCAGCTTTCTGCCAATGCTTTGGCAAGAATTTGGATTTGTCGCCTCTGAATTTACACGGCAATGATAAAAGCAATTGTATTTTATGTATCAGTGGTTTGGTGGAACAAGCTTTCTCGAAAACACGTCACTGTTGCTTTAACCAGACTCCAAAGAGCATGGAGGTTTCCCTGGAATGCCTGGCCTACATAAGATTTTGCTATTCGTTAGGAAAACTTGCATCGCTTTGTATTTGTATCGGCATCTGTAATGACAGCTAAGCTACACTCAAAAACTTGCTACGCTTCCTCATGACTTCCAAGCTATTTGCAATGCTTCTACGCAGTCGGGAGGCCGAATTCACTGGGTTTTGTTTGTGTCCCAGGTCATAATGCATAATTAACTTGCTAAGCAAGGCTCAGAGGAGGGTTTCTCAGTTAGTTAGGTTGATATGAGCATAACTGCAGATGGCGGGTTTCCGCTAGACCAAACGAATGCCTCCCGACGTTACTTTGAGGTCAGCGACTTTCCTTCTGTCCTGATGGCTTACATTCCCATCAGACTACAGACAATCGACGGTGACGTAATAGTTGAGCCAATTTCACAGAAAACAAATTTAAATTGTATAGCAATATTCAAAGTAAGGAAAGAGAAAGAGAAGAAATTTATTGACCACATTTATGTCTAAGTTTTTATCAGGTCTTTGTTAAAAGCAGCGTCATTAACTAACAAAGAAAACTTCTATAAGGGGAACTCAGTGCCAAAATATGAGAAAATTGTTGTTTTATTGACCGGATACAAATCATCCCTTCTAAAACCCGAAGTCCCTTTCCTCTCATCAAGTTTTGGTAACAAATTTTGTGCATTGACCCTTAGAACCAATTGGGAAACTTAAAAATTATAAAAGGAACAGAGTTTGAGAGTGGCTGGTGAAAATATTTTCCGGCTACCATCGTAGGTAGCTGGCAATGTCATGTAGCTTTGCAATATCGTTGGTATCAAATGCTTCGAGATTTGAGTAACGATTTACAAAGCGATGAAGTTTTTGTTTTTTAAAATGAAGTATGGTGAAGACAATTCGATATTGGTCATTAACAGATAGTTGCGCAAATTAATTTCATTAAGAGCTCAATCTGATATCGTGTAAATGTTTATTGTTTACCTCAAGTTATTTGTTATTTCTGAGTTCTGCGATTTCGTGTAACGTATCTGACATTTTTTAAATCATGTCAGGAGAACATGTTAAGGGAGTATCTTCGGATTGAATTGCATTAATAATCTCGTCTAACCCGCTGTGAATTACCAAATTAATTAGCACGCGTGTTGAGCAAGAGAAAATAGCAACATTATCATAGCATGACAAAATGACAAAATCTCACTAAAAGAACGTACGGCGGATTAATTTGAGTGACTATTAACAGTCAGCACAACAAACTCTTTATACGATCAATAAGGATTTTTCAGGACTAGAAAGGGACCTATTACAACAGTGCTTTTTCCCTCCAAAACCTTCGAATTCATATTCGCCCTACTAATTAAAAACTATATCGAACAAGAAAAGTTTTTATCTCCCTTCCAATCAGGCTTTCGCGCAAACTATAACTGTGCTACAGCATCATTAAAAGTGACAGATGACATCGGACTTGCAATCGACCATGAACACATAACAATATTGACACTTCTTGATTTTTCCAAAGCTTTTGACTCGGTTAATCCAATTACTCTGGGCAATAAACTCTCTAACTTATTTCATCTATCTGACACAGCCGTTAAACTTATTTTGTCATATCTCAGTAATCGTCTTCAAGCCGTGTCGATAAATGGTCAATTGTCTTCCTTCTGTTTAATCATCAGAGGTTTTCCTCAAGGCTCACTACTTGGACTCTTGTTGTTCTCAATGTTCATCAACGACTTACCTTTATGTTTAGTTTATTGTAAATTCCACATGTATGCTGATGACGTACAACTCTACTTAAGCACTCCAATAGGTTTAATAGAAGATTCAGTTGCTCGCCCTTAATGACGACCTATCTGCCATATCATCATGGTCTTCCTTGAATGAATTATTCATTAATCCTTCCAAATCTAAAGTTCTGTCTTTCTCTCGAAATTTTCTGCACTCATGTGACGCCCCACCAATCGATTTAAATAACTCTCACATTGAAAATGTGGCAAAAGTAAAAAGCCTTGGGGTCTTATTCAACAATACTCTGAACTAGAATGATCATATTACGTAGCTAACATCAAAAATCTATAGAGCCCTTAGGAGTTTATCAACAACTAATTTCTTTCTTTTTGTTTTAAGTTTGTGTTTTTATTCTGTATACAATCTTTTTTGATGATTTTCCTATTTTAATATAATATGCAGTCTAATTTACACTAATTTTGTTATATTCTAAGTCACTTTTGTATTTTATTTTTATTTATCTAATATTTTTAAATATGTTTTTTTTTTGTTTTCTCTATTTCATGTATTTTGTTCCAATATTATATAACCGGTATCCCAAAGATAATGTTATTTTCTAATATACAGTCGTAAAATTGATAAATAAATTAAGATTTAAAAAAAAATCTAAATTACAATAGAGAGTTGTTCAAAAATCTCGCCAGATGTTTTTTTTTTAAAATAAAACATGTATGTTAAATACTTACTTAAATATGACCCTTAGCAATTAAGTGTGAAAAATAATATCATTTAAATATTCACCACGAGCACGTCTACAGACTCTCATACGAACATACAAATTTTCAAGGCTCACACATTACCACATTAAGTTCATCAATTTCGGTCCGAATGTTACTTTTCAGCTGTGCAATTGTTGTTGACTTTTCCACATACACTTTAAATGCACTTTACTTACCCCAAAGAAAGTATTATAATCTAATAGTATTAATCGCATGAACTAGGCGGCCAGTTCTTGTCACAATTACGTGGAATTAAACGACGACCTGGAAACTTAGACGGTAATAGAACAATATTATCACGAGTTTTGTAACTCGCAGCCCCATCCCGTTCGAAAATAAGGATCGTCTGTGCCTATTTCTTCAATTTGAAGCCACAAACAATTTTCAATCATTTGTCAATGACGCTCTCCATTGACAGTAACAGAAAAATTTACCAATGATTCCAGCAGCTCAAAAACCATATACTTTTGGGGATGTAACGATTTTTCTGAAATTATTCGAATTTTCTTCTCACCAGATGGGACAATTTTGCTTGTTGACTAATCCATCCAATGTGAAATGAGCTTTATCACTAAGGATGTTTTTTCCTGAAAAACTAGCATCATGTTCTAACAACAAATTGACGAAAGTTCTGCGTTGATTATGATCTGTTGGCTATCCATAGTTAAAATTGAACATGTGTCTTCTTCACAAATATCAAAGACGACATAAAAAGGTAGCGATCAGAAATTATTCACTACTGACATCTAGGTGCGACTTTTGAAACACCCTTTATGTGATTGCGGGTGAACCCTTAATGCGTCAATACCAGTTCTCATTTCTGCGAACCGGGTCGCTGGCTCCGGCTCAATCGCCACAAGGGGTCTGGCCCTCTATTCTTGTGAAGAAATTTCTCATTGGTGTACGTATCAAATATATATACATATTATAATATAATAGTAGATATAAATAATAGTTAAAATATTTTTACATTTTATTTTATATATCGATCAGGTAATACATTTCTATACATAGAACAAACATATATACTATGCGGATTGCGGGGCTATAGGCCTTGCGGGGAAGCTTCGGAGCAGATGTTTAACTGTCCCGTGTGGTTCAATGTAGCGCCGTATCAGATGGAAAGGATTCGGGTGTTTGAAAGGCAGTGTCTTAGAACTTGTCTCGGCTTGTACAGAACATCAGAGTACACAAAATATTATCCCAACAAAGTCCTTTACGATGGGGCTAATCTGAATACGATTGACAATTTCCTGATTAAGGTAATTCGAAGACACATTGCAAGGGCAATGACCTACGATAATGGCCTGATCTTTGGGGCTTATTACCCCAATGGAATGTGCCACGAGAACACACTTCTATCGGGTTTTATCCCGCCAGAGGTTTTTCTCCATATTGATGCTAAAGGGTTAATACAAAGTAGGGATGGTACCCCGGTAATATACTACCGCCACCGCGGTGCGAGGGACAAGCGGCTCATATACGACGGGTATGTTGCCAATGCTAAGGAGCTCCTCGGTTTTTGTCCCGCGATTGCGGACAGGGATCGGATCGATGCCGAGAAAGCGTACACCGAATTCTGGTGGCTTCAAGAAGGAGAAAGGGATGTCTCGCTCTCCTAGGTCGATACGTTATTAAGGTAACATATTCCTCTTAGTTGTAACTTAAGGCCGTGTTCGTTAGCATGATTAAGTCTTGGTGATGCGTGTGCACGATGTTGACGAGTGACGGGCTAACGAAATCGCAATTGGGATGGTGACCACTCTGCGCGGGAGGCTACGAGTGCTTATCACCCCGATTATAGATAAGATAGGTTAAGTATCTTAGGTAGGATAAGTAGAATAGGGCCATAGTTTTAAGTTTTACATAAAATACGGCATCTAAGTTTTTTTTTTTCTAGGAAATGTTACATATTTTATAATTTATAGATAAGATTAATCGTAAGATAGCTTTTAAGGCCGAAAGGCAAAGTTGAATGAAATTGTTAAGTTTAGAGCGTTCGGTAAGAGCCAGTAAGCTAGATTAAGTAACTCTTGTTGACAAATTAGATTTAATCATTTTTGTCTAGAATGTAAGTTAATAATGAAAGAAACAATAAAAATGAATTTAAAAGTAAAAAAAAGCAGATTTTTGCTTAAACTATTCATTGTACGTAAAAAATTGAAGAGTGGCGAATTTCATTATCTTTCATTTTCATAATGACTTCAATTGGCTTCCGAGCCAAAAAAAACGCGATATTGGCAAAAAAAAAACTATTTTTTATTAACTTTGACCTTGAATAATTTTTTATGCGACAGTGATCTCATTCTCGATCTTTAATATTTTTTTAAAGCACCAAAGCAAACCCATTAAAAAAATTTATTATAATATATAACTTTTTAGATCAAAAAGCCTAAATCCACTGGGCTTTAAAAAATTTACGACTACTGTGCAAAATGAAAAAAGATAACGGCGTTCGGATCAGTATATACAGTGATAAATTTTCTTTTAAACACAGTGAGGTCATACTTTGTAATATTCTTTTCACATGCTTAGGAAAAAAGAAATGAATATGCTCATATGTACAATGTTATGGGTTTATGCACAGAATTTTCTGTGTATAATGCAACCAAAGGACTTTTGAATACAGAATTGTATTTACATCTCTAACATTCGTTTAACCGCAGTGGCAGCATTTGCGTCGTATATCATATTCTTTATTCTTTTTTTATGTTGGTAAGTTATGAATATTTTAATGAGCTAAGAGAAATGAAATAAGGAGAACGATTGACAACCGTTAAAATTGATCAAATTAAGTTTTTAAGATCCTTTCCGAAATTGCAAAGGAAATAAAAAGAACCGAGACAGTTGTTCGCAATTTCTTAAAGAAATGTGAAAATTATGGAAGAAAGCCGAAAACAAAGGATGATAGGAAATTGAAATTCTTCAGGAAGTAACGGAAAATCGGCTGAATTGTAGACAAATAAAAGGAAAACTACCACAAAAATCACCCTGTTAGAATTCTTAGAAGTTGAAAACATATTAAATGGAAAGCAAACCAAACTTAACTGCTTTAAAGTTTAGTGTTTGGCAAAAATTACATGAACTGGTTGAATGAGTGGCAAAACGTAATTTTTTCTGAAGAAAAAAAAATTTAATTTAGATGGTCCCGATTGCCACAGTTGTTACTAGCACGATCTGTCGAGAGCTTGAGATATAATTTGCCGGCGGAAGTCTTGGGGAGGTTTTGCTTATAAATTACGGCTGCCACTATGTTTCATTTCAACAAAAATGGGTTCTAAGATGTACCCTGAATTGTTAGATGACTTTCTGGTTGCTTTTTTGGATGACCACCACGAAAAAACATAAATTGGCCGCCCTATAGCCCTGATTGCAACCCAATTGAAAACTGTTGGCCATCCTTGTCTCAAAAGTGTATGAAATCTAAAACAATTAGGGTCAGTTTCAGAGATTCGGCAATGTATCAAACTACGTTGGAATGAAACTAATGAAAATACTTTGAAGGCTTTGACCAAATCCACGCCAAACACGATTTTTGAAATTATTAAAAACAAAGGAAACCACAAAAATATTAATTTAGTTTTTATATACTCTTGTGCAAAGAATAATAAGTAATTTAAATAATGCGTTTAAAGGAATGTTTCAGGATGATACCTGGTTTTTTTTTAATTACGGTTGTAATAAATTCATTTGGATTAAAAGTTTATTTTATTAAATAAATTATGTCTTTTTGGCAAGATTTTAGGGAATGGTCAACATAAACTTAAATGCATTTAAAAGAATGTTTACCGCTGTAGAATTTTCAAAAGAATGTTTGTACGACATTTTCAACAAGAAAAACTACTGTAACAATGTCCTAAGTACGAATATAGACGGGCTAAAGTTAATTGGTTTTGATACGGGACAAAATATCACTTTAGCTAGCAGTCAGTCAGTTTCCTTACCTCAATATTCGCATCGCATCAACGAATCATATTCCGACCTTCGCAAGGCACTCTCTAGTATTATAGATGTTCGAAAATTCCGAGCGGCCAATGTAGTCTATGACAATGGAAAATGGAATTAGCATCAGCGTTTCTGGGGAGATTTAACGCTAATTAGTAAACCACCAGAACTTTGCCAATCGCGTATCCCTCAACCTTTCGTCGAAGATTTCTCAAGAGTACGTGACAAAGATTGATGACATCGATGCCAGAAGCTATATAACCACATGTAAAAGACGAAAGAGAGCGGCTAGTGCGCTTGACGACCAAAAGATGAAGGAAGAACATCGACTTCTCCAGAAAAAAATATTAGATGCAAGTCGTCCTACATAATTCAATTTTTCCTTAGAAAATCCTCTCCAGGAAAGGACCATAAGACCCTCCAGAGAGGACTGGTTGAGGTCAAGGAAACTATTTAATAAAGTCAAGATAAAATCGGCAATCAGCCCGTTTCAACCCTTCAAAGCACCGGGCGATGATAGAGTCTTCCCGATTCTGCTCCATAAGGGGACCCAAATTATAACATCTTCTCTGGTAAACATCTTTTGAACAGATACGGCATTCTAAACAAATGGAGAGAGATTATAGTGAGTTACATACCCAAAATTAGGGGTAGATCAGCGGAACTACAAAAATTAGGTTGATCGATAAGACTCTCTTAATTATATACTTAATACCTCACTGTACATAATTATGGACATTAGTATCTTTGTATTTTAAGCTGAGTTATATAGCTCTGCATCAGAAGGAAATTAATCATATCTGCCACCAATAAGAAGATTTATCTTCTCCCTGACAGCAAAGCGGCCCTACTTACTATCAACGTTTTTGAGATAACCTAAAAAATTCTCTAGGACTGCATTATACTTCTCATAGCACTAAGCAGTATCTATAAAGTCCATTTAATCTACGTACCAGATTATGTTGGTTATGATGGTAATGAAAGAGCAGACGAATTGCCCCGGAAAGGTTCGGCCTCAATTTTATGATACCACAACCATTGTCCTACAACAATCTAATTTAATCTAAGGGATAGTTAGCAAATAGGAAAAGGGAACAACATTCGTAAGTTGTACCGGATAATAAACTTGGATAGATGACTAAAAAAATCGAATAATAGAGTCACAGTCGCTACTATCCTTGACTATCTAGAACTTCGAAATACAATACAATGGTTAGAGATTGTGTTGATCTCGGCTCCGCTATTTTCTCTTATAATGACACCTCATCAAAAATCGAACAAAGGGTTACAATTTCCAATCGCTATTTATTTTTCCTAAGAAGACAAGAAACATTAAGGAGACTCAACCCAATCCTGCTCTATGGAGGAGAAACATGAACGTTAGCAAATGCAGATGAAGAAATCCTTTGGCGTTTTAAACTCAAAATTCTTCAACCGATTTCCGATCCTTGCTTTTAGCCAAACATAGAATTAGGCGCATCTGCGATGGTTCTGCCAAGTTAAATGATCTCACTGATTTAAATAAAGCCAACTTGATCCATGCATATCAATACGAAATGCAACTGATCCTTTATCTGACTAATTATTCAGCAGATTCAGCAGAGTATTTCGTGATTCAGAAAGTAGCATGGCTTACTCCAACTTGATTGCATTGATAAAAAATACAATACCATGCGTTTTGATGCCTTGTTTCAAATATGGGACTTTGGATCCTATTTGGATCTCCTGCTGTTCGACAAACGAATAGAACTGACAGGCACTAACCAACATATCACAAACTGCCTAGGCACTTTCGTGTATGACAGTGACCATTGCGATCTCAGCACCGAAATAATTGTTCCCAAATAAACTGCGGAATTGGAGGAGTTTGTTCAAAGGTATTCCTACAACTGTAGTAGGGTGCGATGGACACACTTCTCCAGAACACAACAATTCGATCTACCTACCGTCCAATAGAAATATGTCGAACGAGGAGATTGCCAGGTATCTTAAATTAAAGGACGAAACAGTTAAACAAACAATGGACAATGCAATACCGACGATACGATATCAACACACAGACAACGAAGTTTTATTCCGCAACGCAAATATTGACGCATTGCATCGACATACGTAGAATTACAGAAATTCTATAAGTTTGTATTGAAACAATAAAATTCGGGCTGTAAACACCAGCAACCCGAATATGTTTCCATAAATAAATAAAATGTAATATTTCGGATTAATAATCTGAACGACCTTAGGTGTCTCAAAATCACGACGAACATCGAATACATACTTTTAGGAGCAGGCATTGATCAAAATGAGGCCGTTGATGATGATAACTTCTTTGTGATCGAACATCCGCAGAAAGTAGGGGCTATAGGAATGACTTTACAGGAAGTCAACAAGGCAAATTACATCATTGGCCCGAACCACGACCTGTAAAATCAAGTTCTTGTGCACAATGTCTTCCTTCTATCGAACGATTCGAGAGCTCGGGTTTCACCCGGTTTAGTGACAAATATGCAAATAATAATAATGTTATCGTCAATGTGAGGTAACAGCCCCCGTTCATTTCGAAAGAAGAGCTCCAAACGATCTTCGACACAATCAGAAGTAAGAAATCAGTGAGAACCGATGGAATACCGAACATTGTGGTAGACATTTATGCCACCATGTTTAATAATGCCCATTATACAGCGCATTGCAAAACTGTGGTGGTACACCTCATCACCAAAAAGGATAAAAACACATCCAATCCCGTGAATCTCCGGTCGATCAGTCTTCTTCCAAACATCAGTAAGGCTTCTGAGAAAGTGATCAATAGAGGCTTGACTAAGCGGGTTGAGGACAAACATACGAGTATAGTTCCGGATAATCAATTCGGTTTCAAGGCAGGGCATGATGTCATTCATGCTGCGTCTAAACTGGTTTCTGATATCCAGTGGAACAAAGGCAAGTACCAGTGCACTAATGCATTTCCATACTGTATGGTTAGAGAGACTCTTCTTCAAGTTGAACAGGCTTTGCATTAGTAAACCACTGCTGTATATTCTTTTCAGTATGCTCACAGATAGACAGCTCAACAAAAAAAATGCCAATGTGACTTCTGCTGGAACATTTGCGGTAAGCAAGATGCAACATTTGCAACAAGATGCGGTAAATACACCGGTCCTATTCAAAATTTATACAAGTGATCTGATGGGTCCACTTCACCATGCTATAGTGTATGCAGACGACTTAATCGCGTACAGATCGGGTCCAAAGATTGAGGTCATTAATATGGTTTTGCAACGTGATTTCGACAAAATTAAGCGATATTACGATGACTGGAAGTTGAAAATCAACTTTCAAAAATCGGAAATATTCTGTTTAGAACGCTTTTGACTGGGGCCTGTAGGGACATCAGAAAGAATTGGCGAAAGTTTTCGATTGTGGGACAACACGGACAGACACTTGCTAGTCGAAATGTTGTCAGATAACTTGCGATCTGGCTAGATCACTATCTGTATTTTAACAAACATATAGATGTTGCTCTGGCCAGAGCCAAAGGTGCTTTTGCCCTTGCAAAGAGACTGTCGTTGCGAGGATAAAGGTGATCTGCTACATGGCCCTTATCTTGCCTTTGTATTTGCATATCCTGTTTGGATCATCGTTAGAGCAAGTTTGTTGGAAAATATTCCGGTGTTTGAGAGAGCTTGCCTTAGGGCTTGTCTTCGCTTATAGAGAACACCAGAGTCTGAAAAAAAATCTATCCTAATGAGGTCTTGTACAATAGGACAAGTCTAATAAGAGTACAATTTCGTCATTAAGTTGACTCGAAGGCACATTGCAAGAGCAATGACCTCGTCGAACAACCTGATCTCCGCGGGTTACTACCCCAAATTATATATATCATGAGAGAATACGATTGGCGGCTTTATTTTTCCAGAATCGTTTCTCTACCTCTATGTGAATGGTCTGATCCAGGACAAATTAGCGGTGCCGCTAATCTTCCATATTGCTCGTACAGCTGCGAACAGGCGACTCAACTACGACAGAGACGTCGCACACGGCAGTGCAGATCGTCTCTGGTCCAGTCGGGCGCTAAGAAATCGCGACATGAGTGATGTTGCTCGGCACCACCATCAGCTTTGGTTGCTTATTCAAGGAGGGGAAGCTTCTTCGTCGTTTTCCTCGAATACAGTATAGGTTCGATAGGGACCAAAGTTGATCAGCCTAGTTTTTCAGCCATGGCCGATTTACATAGTTTTAGGTAGGATTAGGGTAGTTTTAAGAAATAAAAGAAAATTTATAAAAACAGAATAAAATAATAAAAAAATTAAAAATATATATAAAAGAACTGTTCTAGTACTTCTAGTAAAATATACGATAATCTATATATATACAAAATTAGAAACATATTATGTATACATAATTAGTTTACGTAAGCCTACGAAGTAGGTTAAAAATTATATTTATGTAGCTTGCAAGTTTTATAATATTAAAAAAAATTGTACTAAATTTTTTCTCCATAATAATCATTTTCTTAGTTTTAATGGTAATAAATATAACAATAAAAATATATATGTACTGTAACATCGAATTTTAAGTTAACGAAGCTAATTTTTGAAGCATTTTTTTTGTCTGGCATGTAAGAGTTAGTGAATTAGTTTAAATAAAAATGCCACTAGATCACCAAAACCAAGCAGCGTTGGGGGCGGTAAATACCTAGATGGAGGACCGCATAGGATCTCGGTACCAATCCCGCATACTGTTGGCAGTCAGAATACAGTCGGACTAAAATAGACCAGTTTCGTGTCTGAGTTCTATCGTTCCGAAAAGGATGTTGCGAATTATATCTAAATTATGTCTTTAATTTAAACTTTTATATAAGAAATGGGTATGCAAGTGATTAAGTTTGTCCAGCAATCCCGGACTGCCCAAAAAGCCTCTGGACGAGAAGCTTTCTAAAAGGCCAACACAAATCACAAATGCAAACATCCATAAAAGACGTGTCATAGCATCATCAACGAGCGAGCCGAATGAATATTTGATTTCCAGTCACCTTGAGAAAGAACAAACCAGCAGTACTTGTACCTACTCGTATGTTGACAAATGCATAAGTCGACCCTTGCAGCGCAAAATAAGAAGAAAAATGGAAACCGGTCCATGTCACGTTAGAAGAAACGACACTGAAGCAGAGGTGATGTCTAAATTGGTCGGACATCGATCGAAAAGATAAAAAATAAGCTTTAACCTGGGACGAGTAGAAATGAAGATGCTTTGACTGTCGTATCGGCGTCAACAATCACTGAACTGATGTCAAAGAATATATTCATTGGTCGACAGCTGTAGAACTGGAGGGTGAACGCTTACGCAATATTCTCCTTTGCAACGATAAAAAATTTTAAAGTCTTATGCGCCCTGTATATGTTTGTTTGTGCAATACATATGTATATGAATCCGTGAATAGAAACCCAATATAACTTAACACAAAGTCCAAACTTCTCTCCAAAATATGTCATCAATATTAAGTGGTATGATATGCTACTTACAGAATACAGTGTCTGATCATAGTAGTCGACATAAGCTCCCAAATATCCATAGTGATGGTCAAATCCTCTAAAAAGTGGTGTGTAAGCCTTTTCTGCGAATCCCAAGTGCCACTTTCCTATCAGACTAGTATAATAACCAGCGTCCTTAAATACCTGCGCTAATGTCTTCTCTGTTAGTGGAAGACCCCATGGTTCATCATTCGGAATGACATAATGCTGCATACCTATAAAATCACTTGTAATTATTAATCCCCAACTGTTGCAAATATTTGTATTTAAAGTTCAATAAACCTGTATTGATTGGAAACTTCCCCGTCATCAGGGCAGCTCTTGAAGGTGTACACATTGGCGGGACATAATATTGATTTAAAATAACACCATTATATGCCAAGGCATCAATATTCGGGGTCAAGAACTCATTGGAACCACGAAAGCTTACGTCATCGAATCCCTAGGTTAAACAGCATAAAAATAAAACAGAAATGAGCAATTCTAAACTTATCATAGGGATACCATGTCATCGGCCATAATAATGACGATATTCGGTCGATTGATCTGCCCTGAGGCATATTGTACAAATACTACAATCAGCGTAGAAAGAAACAGCAACAAACGATTCCGAGCAAAGGCCATTTTAGCTGGCTTTAGATATGCGACCGGCAGAAAACTAAAAACCAGTGACCGGTCTGAATCACGATCAATTCTTTACTAATTTACATTTTGAAATCGAAATTTCTAACAGCGCGCCCGTGGTTATCACATAGTTGAGTAGTCGCTAATAAACACGACACGAGGTCCAATTTGTAAAAAAAAAAAACATAACTTTTCACAGACAGATATTACCAACGCATACATACTTACTCACCCAATACTGCTAGGAAATTCGATTTTAAAATTTTTGTTTACCGATACGTGTGCTACTTGCAACCGACTTCAAATCGAAAATAATTAAATGAAAATTCATGTACTGATAAATGATGATTGCCCATATAATCGTCTGCAGTTCGTATCTGCATCTAATAGATATCACAACCAATGATAAACTGAAGTGTGTTATAGAAATTAAAATTTTGGGTATTATTTTTGTATTCCTAAACATTTTGTGGACAATTTTGTATAAAAAAAATATGAAACTGCAACACCTCATAAATTCGGATACAATTCTAACACTTACGTATGACGAAACACAAGTAAAAATGATAATGATAAATGGTTCGGGAAGTGTGCAATAAAAAAACTAGATAATATTCTTTCTGGTGGCATTAATATTCCTGAATTAATGTACAAGGTTTTTAGTTGAAAGTTTTATGCGTTAAATTCGCACTTTCTTTGAGGTGATGCCGGTTAGACATAATATTTATTACTCGCATCGCCTTTTTGTGTATCGCGTACGAGTATTTATATTAGAAAATGCATACTCAAAGTAAGCAGAAAATATTAATCGTTGTGGTTGACAGTATGATACATATTTTGTTTGACTTCCTCTGAACTACCTCCAGCTAGATCAGTCTAGATATTTAAAACATTTGATGAACATTTCTGAATTTGTTTGCCACTAAACCTCAACGTGAGGGTTGCAAACTAATAACTTTCTGACTCAATGAGCTATAATACCTGCCTCTGAATTCATAGCATGAAGCCTATAGGGAGTACTGTAATCGTACACAAGTCGGCTTAAGATGCACAAGCTTATGCAAAATAAAATACCTATTTCGCGAAAACAACAGCAGTCTTGAATAAGACTGATTTAATTTTTGACGACCGATGCAAACGTGACAAAAACAAAAACGGCGTTTGTAATGTGAGGAC
Source organism: Volucella bombylans (assembly GCA_949129095.1). Taxonomy (NCBI): domain Eukaryota; kingdom Metazoa; phylum Arthropoda; class Insecta; order Diptera; family Syrphidae; genus Volucella; species Volucella bombylans. The sequence continues at coordinate 43,633,233 of OX422142.1, read as the reverse complement.
TCTGAATACACCAATTGCTTCTGAAAAGCTAAGGAAGTCAAGTTGATATAATCGTCATTGGTAAATGCGATCCGGACAAGAGGACGATCAAAAACTGTGATATAAAATATACTACGGCGATTGGAATTGCGTGTGCATTGTTGTCACTAGAGCCAGACATATGCACATAAGAAAACAGATCCTTATGGAATATAAAGAAGCGACTGGTGACAATTTGTTTCACTGATTAATATGCCAAAAATTAACTTTACATCCACCATGGCCTAATAGAGGAGAAAAGCTATGCTAAAAAGAAAAGTTCTTACTCTTAAAGTTTAAACAATACCACAAGTGCGACATGAAAGTCGTATTTTGGCCACCTTTGACTCATTTACTTTGCTTGTGGACGGAACATTGTCGTAGCAAGTTTATGTTTCTGTCATCCTACCATCCACAAAAACACATAATCAAAACCCGAAAAACCCATATTTCGATAGACGGAATACACGCGTCCAGTTCCAACATTAATTAAGACCTTTACTTTGTTGTAAACCAAGATGCGACCGGTGATATCATGAGGAGTACATCACTATGGAAGTACTGGTAAAGTTAGACGTAAGACGGGTACAATTGCAAGAGACATGTTTCCTTAATATACATATCTCATTATCCCACGACACCTGAATCAAGTGCACAGGGTCAGCTGCCAGGTGGCTATTATTTCCGCCATTTATATGCAAGATTTTGTTTAAGCAACAGACCCATCGTTAAATGTTGCAAAAGGCGTATTGTGCAACACGCCTGATAAGAGAGCTACTGTTAATATGGATTTATAGAGGAGAGAGCTCGAAAACAAACTTCTCAGAAGGAAACAGATGTATTATAGTTTGGAAAACTCGAAATCAAATTAATCGAAAGATGATATTAAAAGAAAAAAGTTCAGAAATTATAAGCAACGACGACCATATAATAGAGACGAAGTCAGTGCTGAGACTACGAAAACTACCATCCACCCGACCAAAACGGATGTACTATATGGATATCACCGAACGCAAACTTAGCAAATTCACAAAAGCCTGTGCCTATTCAGCAGAGCCTTTCAAAGTTGAAGAAAAGATTCTTTTGGGGAATGTGTTCCACCTTATCTGTACAATTTTCCCGAGGAACGTATACTCAGTATAGGAAATCTTAGTATCATCTTCCCAATCCTAGCGATAGAAAAGTCTGTTGAACATCGACATCCTTGCCAACCTTTTTCAATAATTGAAAAAGTCGATGGAAAACTAGCGCTAATCTATCAAAATTTTGATGTTCAAGAAGTTGTACACATGACGTTGCACTATCACGAAAGTACGAGTACTATGCTCAATTCGCAATCAACACTCTGTACAAAATGTAACATACTCGTATGCAGATGACATTGACATAATCGGGAGAAATCATAGGTGAAGTCAGTGACGCATTTGTGATGGTTTCTGGCAGAATCGGATATCAAGGGAGAGGAACTCTTGTCGACCACTGTTGAAAATTATGTCGTTTTAAATTGAAATTGTAACAACTCTGGATGTTAAAAAATTATATTGATTTATTTAAATTTGTAACAACTCTGGCGGTACTGTGTGGCTAATAGAACAGACCTAAGTGAACTGTCAAACTGGACGAATTTAACGCCATGTTGTTAATGGAGAATTTCCGTTTTGTCTTTCTGTTTTCTGAAGCCCACGATGCCGCCACGAGTCTGCTAAAACAGTAAGTATGTAAAATATACAAATATATCCTTTTTTAACAAATGAATTACATTAAATTATAGAGAAATAAACTCCACTTCACAAATTGAACGCGTATAAGCGAGTGTTGTTAATTTCGAAAGACTCTTCGGGGTTTCAGACAGTCCGGCTAGGAAAACTTTGCGCCGCCGCGCACAACCACTGTTACTAAACACTTAGAAAGTAAAGCTCTATTCTATTGGATTGCGAGCAACGAAGAAGACTCTGTACAAGAACCTAACTACAATGTTTGCACTGCTGAAAAATAGCCGTTCTTCATGAGCTCAGTTTACATTGCATAATTACATAATTTACATTGATGTTATACACTACATCCCTTGACACGCACGAGTATACTCGTATATGTATATATTACAGTCATTGTGATTAAATAGCTATTATACATAATGAATGGTCAGTTTATATAATGGCTAAATTGTCTAGATAATGCGATAAATTAATCACTTTATCCAGATATTATTCATAATAGCAGGTCGAAGCTAGTCAAAGTAATAAATACGGTCGACTTGCTTCCCCTTCCGCTCCTCATCCTGTTGCCACGTGGTGTGATCACCGCGATCACGTGACTAACGCAATAGTGTTTGTTGTTGTTTTGTTATGAGAGGACGTACCACGTGTGCCGCAATTTCCGCGAATTTTTACAGTTGTATCGGTGTTTAATGATGGCAGATCATATGAAAAAACGTTTCTATGAATCTGTCTCTGTACTTATTGCAAGTAAAGGAAAAAATAATCAATTGTTTACGAACGATCAATATTTGTCCTTAATTATAAGAGTAAACAAATCAAAGAACAAGATTACTAAGAAAACACCTGAAGATTACCAGCGGCTAGCAAAGTACGATGTAGTTAAAATTGGAACATCAGAAAATCGAAGGTGATCCTATTATATACTATGCCCACTTAGACGAAACTTTTCAAATAATCCACGACTGTTATATTAGTATTGGACACAGTGATACAGAACGTCTCTTGTGTTTGCGTGGACACCTGCCTTTACGGCCTTATTGCACGGGATGCCCACACATCCATGGGCGCAAGGATACACCTTGCCATCGCTCACCGTCAATCCACTGTTTCAGATACCAATTCGGAACTGTGTTGCCGGCACAAGTTCCACCCTTGGTAAGAGTCGAGGCCGACCTAAAACCTCTTACTGCTCTTAGGGTCGCAGCACCTAGTACTTATTGCAACTCTACATTGGGCCGAAACCCTTCCCGCGATTTTGGGTTTAAACTACAGCCACCATGACGCTCCCACAAGGGGGCCTACCTCTAACAAGTCAGGCCCGGACCGAGATCCTGACTCCCATGGTACCGTGATTTAAGTCCTGGTAGGGACTACTGGTGGTCCAGCCACCAACAAGACCTATGACCGGCAACTTGTGACTGATCGAATCGTAGCAACCTTCGGTAGAGTCATCTGAAAATGTTTACGATAAGACCAGTACTTTGCTCTGCCCCAGTGTATTGGAATATGTTTGAATCTTGCCAGAAAAAAAAAGTTTGCCAAAAAAAGGTCTTGTCGTAAAACCTTGTCTTGTCTAGTATTTTGCAAAGCGATAATGGGAGGAAATTTGCTAACAAGCTTTCTAAAGAAGTCGGCGCGATGTGGCCAGAATTAAAAATCGTACACGGTAAACCTCGACACTCTCAATCACAAGGGTCTGTTGAAAGGGCTAACCAAGACATAAAGAAGATGCTTTGTACTTGGCTCGAATCTAACAAGACGACGAAATGGTCTGAAGTATTACGATTTATTCAATTTATGAAAAACAGAGCATATCACGCAGGTATAAACTGCAGCCCCTACGAAGCAATGTTTGGCTGTAAAGCTAAAATCGGACTAAGTAGTCTTCCTAAAGACGCGCTCGTTGATCTGTCAACAGAAGAAGAGCTACAATTTATTTTAGTAGTAGTAGTAATTACATTTATTTTTCATTGATTAACATATCTTTTACATAATTCGTTTGGAACTCAGCTTACACAGAGATACGATAACAGATTATCTTACTACTGAGAAATGCATTAAATTTAAATTGAGCGTTTATTAATGTGAAGCTTTCAAAGGAAAACATTGAGAAAAACCTTAATTTAAATTTTAAAAAAATAAAAAAAAAACTTGAAAGTATTGTATGGTAAATAAGTAAAAAGAATTAATAAATAAATAAACAATTGACCAGAAATTGGTATTCAATTAAATAGGCAATAATAATAAATAAATAATTGGATGCAAATAAAGAGTGCATTTAGATAAAGATGTAATCAAAGAAATAAACAAACAAATAAATAAATAAATAAATAAATAAATAAATGAATAAACAAACAAATAAATATATAAATAAATAGTTAAATAAGATTATAAATATGTATTTATGTATATAAACGAATAAACAATACGACAAAGGCATTCATTCAACATCAAACATTAACATTATTTACTAGACCTTTTATAAGGGGATTATCTGAATATAGGCACTTTGTATAGAATTTTTCGTTTCTAATTTCAATCTTCCTTTTTATTTCTAAGACCCCAGCTTGTTCATGTAGTACCATCGTAGAAAAAAGCAATGCGAGGTTGAGCATCATTTTCAATACCTTATTCTGAGCAACTTGGAGTTTTTTTATGTGGGATTTGGCACAAGCACCCCATACAGAGCATACGTAGAGTATGATGGGTTGGAAGGATAACCTTATTTAAGAGCATTTTGTTGCTTTTACCTAGTACCGATTTGCGGTTTATAAGGGGATAGCGCATTTTTATAGCTAAACTAACTTTGTTCAGAGTGCTTCTGACATGTTCACCATAGGTCAGTCTCTGGTCTAAGTATACACCTAGATACTTGAGAGAAGAAACCCATGGGATGTCACAATTTCTTATCCTTAGCTGGCCATTGGGTAAAAAACAAGCTTTTCTTTTTCGTGTGAAAAAGATAGCTTGCGTTTTATTCCCATTTATATTAATCTTCCATTCAGATAAATATTCCATCGTGATGTCAAGAGCAGCTTGAAGATTATTCAATATGGCAGAACCCAGGTTGAGTGAGCTATAAATTTCGGTATCATCCGCAAAACATGGCAACTTCACAGTGGGGAATATTGGGTAAGTCCGCAACAAATAAAATGTAGAGAATGGGAGCCAGTACAGATCCTTGAGGAACGCCAGAATAAATTGTCTTAGTTGTTGAATGATTTTTATTAAGGAACACTTTGAAATTTCTATTGTCTAGAAAGCTTTTTAGCAACTGAATAAGATAAATAGGACAGCCGAAGTTCAAGAGCTTATATAAAATTCCATTGTGCCATATTGAGTCGAATGCTTTTTCCACGTCGAGAAGGATCAAGCCTGTGGATTGCTGGTTGAGAAAACGTTGTTTTATATGTTTACATATACGAAGTACTTGATGCGATGTACCATGTCCTTGACGAAAACCGAATTGCTGATTGGGTAATACATCGGCACCTGCAGGAAAATTTAGAAATTTTTCCTTAATGATTTTTTCAAAAATCTTACTTAAGCCACTTAACAGACTTATTGGGTGACAGTTATAAACTTCATTTAGGGGTTTCCCAGGCTTGTGGATTGGGATAATTTTGGATATTTTCCACTTAGTTGGAAAATATTTCAATTTGAAGCATGAATTGATTATGAGACACAGGAAATCAATACCTAGTGACGAAAGTTGCTTAAGAACAATGTTCCTGACGGCATCCATCCCTGGGGACTTTCGATTTCGAAGCTCCTTCAGATAAAATTGAATATCTTCGGAGTTTATGAAGCATCTAACAGGTACATGTAGAGCGGTTTGTACTTGAGGGTCCATACGACTCGGGGTTGACAATAAGGGATTGTTAAAACTGTAAATGAATCTTTCAGCAAAAAATTTGCACTTTTCTTCATCAGATACATAAACTGATGATGGAGTTTGAATATGGGGAATGAATTTATTTTTGTTCTTTAATAGTTTCGTTACATTCCAAAGGGGGCTTACTGTTTTTATCAAGTGTGCAGAGCCGCTCATTCCAAGATAAATTTCTGAATTTAGTTATTTCTGCTTCTATTAGGTGTTTCACGAAATTCATACGTGCCCGAAAAATATCAAGCTGAGCAATTGCAAGCTGAGTAATAGCTTCATATTGTTCAAACTTAGTTTTACACTGACTTAACTTAGTGATCATCTCCATAGTGAGTGCATATAATTCCTCTTGAGTGAAGAGATCACTCTCATTGTTTGCTCTTCCACTCGAAGTATGGAGAATAGCAGGTACCTTGGGCCATTGATGGAGTTGATGGGATGTGTGTGCAGCAGGAGCGGATATTGGTGTTGGTCTTCTTTAGGGTTTTATTAGGAAGAGATGGAAAATCACTTGTGCTTTTGATATTTGGTGCAGTGATATTATTGTACTTTAAGCGAGAATGAGGACGAGATTTACTGCTTCCAGTCTCTCTTATTTGACAGTACTTTACGCGGCTTGGACAGTTGATATCCGTAGATTTGTGGTTATCTTTACAGTTTGCACATTTGAATAAACCATTGGATTTGCATTCAGATATTTTATGGCTTTCAGCACAATTCGCGCAGAAGGTTTTAACGCAGCAATTTCTCTCACCGTGACCGTACATTTGGCAGTTATGGCACTGCGTAACTTTGTTCTTAATTTGTCTTTGGAATTCCCAACGCACTTGGGTACGAAAGATTGATTTAATGCTGTTTCGTAAATCGGCGAGCTTAACAGAACCATTAACTAAGTAAACTATGTAAATAATGTCGGTGTAACGTTCATAATTTTTCCTTATTAGTTTAATGTCTTTGCATTGCAAACCTAGTTTGAGTAGTTCAATTTTAAGAATAGATGTATCATATTCGTCGAGTCCGAACAGAACAACCTTGAACGCTCTTTCCTTTATGGAATCGTGTGTAAAGTGTTGTAATTTTTGTTTTTTCAGTTCATTGCAAGCTTTATTATAAGACGGATTCACAAATAAGTTTAATTCCCATAGAAATCTTTTTTAAGCAGTAGTCAGACACGTTAATTCGTTTCATGAAAGCATGGACGAATTCACCACTTTTATGCAAAATCTTGTTTAGGGGCATTAACACTTTTTCGTATTTATTTGACCTTGATGGTGACATTTCGTCGTCATTGTCCGAGTCCGGCAAATCTTGTAGAGGAGCAAAAAAGTTAGGATTCTGCGATTGGGAATTCATTTTCAAAATTTCCTTTCTTGCTTTTGAAGATCTGGGATCTTCATCACTAAGACTTCGCCCACGTTTGCTAATTTAGTTTTTTTTTTTTTGTTTTTTTATAGACACAAGAGACAATACGTCTTATTCGAACTAGAGACTAGGCGAAACTGACAATTTATTTTAATTGAAGACGAAACCCAGTTGTGTAAGGAGAGAGAAACCGAAACCAATATTACCGACATTAAGGTTAATGAGGAGGATTCGCAAAATGAATGAAGCTGCTAATATAGATGATATTGTAGTGGTGAAAATGATGATAGAAACATTTTAGCTGTTATAATATAAATAATGGGATTCTTAATCAACTTTATACAAGGAATCAGTTCACTGTCTGCAAAAAAACGTTTATTACAGTTGATATTGTTCCCCAGCACGAAGTTACCATCCGAGAATGTGCAAAAATAGACTCACATCTTGGCCAAGTATTTGAGCACTGCAACTGGTGAATGCGTTTCTAGTAGATGCAAATGTAAAAAGTCAAGCCTCTTGTGTAACTCAAAGTGTCACAAGAGCCTTACTTGTAAGAATAAATAATAATTATTTTATTGTTTTTTAAAGTAATAACTAGCATCTCTCTGTTTTTTTTTTTTTGTTATGGCTAGTGAGCTTTCAACTTACTATTTTAATTAACGTTAAATTATTATCTATGATAATGTGAATTATGATATTTCGAAGTTATAATGAACGAAATAACTAAAAAATTACGCTTATGGCGAATAAAAATTTATAATCCTCACCTATACTTGTTTTATTACTTTATCCAAGTCTTCTAGGATATTATATAAAATAGCTAGTTAATGCGATTAATTGTGTGTCAATTATCACTTTGTCTGAATTAAGTAGATATTATATATAATGGTTGAATAGTATATATAATATCCACATTTATTACTTTTGCTGTAACATATACATATATGCATATTGCATAGAGAGAATGATGAACATTCCCCATCACCCCTTTTAAGTTGAATTCATTGTTTAATTTTTTTTTCTATTTTCACTAATTATATAGATGCATGTTATTAATAAAAATTTATAAAATTAATACTTCAAATTTAGATTTTATAAATGAAAATGCAGGTCCCTTATCAAGTAACTTTCGAGACGATTATCGTTTGTGCGATACCTATGAACGATATCGTTTGTAATTTGCATCATGCAAACCCATGACTTTCGTGTCGTCTATTGTTTATTTTGTCTAAAGTTTGATAGCTACTAAAGTAGCTAATGAAGTATTTTTTATTATCAGAAATGGCAAAAGTTGTCTAATTTTCGGTGTTGATATTGTTTTTTCTAGGACAACCTGAATTGTTATTTTTTAAAATGTAAGTGTTAACTATTATTGTTGTTGTTTTATTTCAAACATATTTATAATTGAAGTATTTTTTCTTGAACCTTGTATATAAAATTCTTAGAGCAATTATTTTTAAAACTAGCATCTTTGTTTTGAATAAAAGAAACATTGTTGAAAATCAATCTAGTATTATCTCCCAGATAATAAATACATACATACTACCGAACGCAAGTGTATGTTTGGTAAGTGGTCACGGGCAAACGGAAGATGCCAATTTAAATAAATTGGTAGAAAACTTTTGGAAAATAGGAAGAGTGGAGTCAATGAAAAATTTCCTCACCACTGATGAAGAACGCTGTGAACAACATTTTTTTAAACACAGTAGAGCGAGGAGAGAACGGTAGATTTGTGGTTAAACAGCCATTTAAGGATAATCCGGAAGTGTTAGGAGAATTTCTCGACATTGCAAAGAAAAGATTCTTTTCATTAGAAAAAAGGTTCGATAAAAATCCAGAAATTGAGGCAAATTATTGCGAATTCATGGAAGAGTATGAAAAGTTAGGTCACATGGATAAAATTTCTCAACATCAATTGGACCAAATGAAGTATTTTTGCCCACATCAATGTGTACTTAGGCCAGAATCGTTGTAGACGGAAGTTAGAGTAGTGTTTGATTGTAGTTGTCCCACATCATCAAATATTTCGTTGAATATATACCAGAAAACCAGAGGGAAGTTCCATTACGAATCAATGACGCTGACATCATAAAAACGGTAGGAATCAAGTGGAACCCCCAGATTGATCAGCTGCAGTATATGGTTGCAGTAATACAATTCGCGAAGAATATTATTAAGCGTGTCATTTTTCGATCCGTTAGGTTTAATTAACCCCGTAATTGTAAAGGGTAAATTTATCGCATAGAATCTGTGGGTAAAAAAGGTTAACTGGGATGAATCGGTCCAAGGTAGAGTCTTTAGCGAGTGGGAATTGTTTCGAAGTCGGCTAAACTAAAGGGTATTAGGATTCCACGATATGTACTAACTCCACAACCCATGTCAGTACAAATCCATGGATTCGCGGATACTTCATTGCGCGCCTACGGGTGTTGTATCTTACGAACAGTAGATGAATTGGACCAAGTGCCCTGTCAATTATTGAGTGCAAAGTCTCAGTTGCTCCAATTAAAACCGAAAGCATTCCTAGGTTAGCTGCGGAGCTGTTGGTGGCGCTTCTAGTTAACATTATGCCAAACTTAGTCCACATAGTTGAGGAAATTTTTCTGTGGACAGATTCAGAAATAGTGCTCTGTTGGTTGTCTGCACATCCTTTTAGATGGGAAGGTTTTGTAGCTAATCGAGTATCTAAAATACAAAGCAAGCTGCCGGCAGTAGTTTGGAAAAATATTGGCTCTAAACAGAATCCAGCTGACATCATATCCAGAGGAGATGCTCCTCTGTGAGATGCGAGTGAGTTGGTGGAAAGTCGGTGGTTTTGTGGACCAGAATTTCTATATCTACCGAAAACAAAATGGCCGGAAAAGGATTGTTCCAAAATCAGTACGAGTATTCCTGGCAAAAGAAAGGGAGAGACTGCGCTATTAGCGCTAATTCAGCGCAAACTACCTGAAATATACTGACTTTCAAAAGGTAGGTCTTTGGATACGTGAGTCGATGGATAGCTAACCGGAATGAAACTGTAGAGCGATTATCAAACGTATCAGAGAAAGGGAAGGTTAATGTATTCGACACAAGCTGCACCCCCTTACTCTCAGCGAATACACTGAATGACGCGTTGACTAGGATACTTTGGCACGTTCAACAGAAAGCCTTTAAATAAGAAATTGAGCAGTTGGAAAATGAGAAGTCGATTAGCCCAAAGAGTTGTATCAAAAATCTTAGCCCCTTCCTAGATACAAATTCTGTAAAACTACTCCGAGTTGGTGGGCGTTTGCAGAAGGCGAACATTCCTTACCTTGTGAAATGTCCTATCCTACTCCCAAAATCTAATCTATTTGCCAAAAATCTTGTTGTTTATTTGCACAGGAAAAATTGCCATGTTGGACCGCAGGCACTAGTTCTTGTTGTGCGCAGATTGGTGAAGAAGGTGGTAGACAACTATCTTGCTTTGTATCAAGTATCGACCGAAGTTATCAAGGCAAATAATGGGAAATCTTCCAGTTGATAGAGTGCAGCCATCCAGATCGTTTCACAAAACAGGTGTAGACTTTTGCGGCCCGTTCAATTTAACATTGAGACGTCAAGGACAGCGAACTTACAAGGCATATGTTGCGGTGTTCGTGTGTTTTGCAGTCAAAGCAGTACATCTAGAGGTGATATCCGATCTGTCCACACAAGGTTTCATAGCAGCCCTCAAGAGGTTTGTCGCGCTACGGGGACTATGTAGTGATATATTCTGTGACAATGGGACGAACTTCGCTATGTCCATCGATCCAAGTGATGAAGAAGTGCTGACTCCCAGATTAAGCAACATTTCTGGGTCCGTTGGTCTAAAGTGTACTTGCTAGAAGTTCAAAAACGAACGAAGTGGAAGCGAATGTCAAATTGGGTACCTACTCTGGTCTTGATCGCAGATGACAATATACCAGCTCAACAGTGGTTGATGGGAAAAATCATCAAAGTTATCGCCTCACATGATGGGAAGATTCGAGTGGTCGACATAAAAACAAAAAATGGTATCCTGCGGAGAGCAATTTACCGTCTAGGGCCCTTGCCGATAGAAAGTTAAAGTCTCTGTAGTAGCTGAAACTTCAAGGCGGGCAGAATGTTAATTGTTGTTGTTTTATTTCAAACATATTGTGATAACCACTTAAATGTGAGCAGCGACATCTAGATTTACAGAGCAGAAGATGTCGATACTCGAAGACCAGAAGATTTCGATACTTGAATAACAAAGTCTCGACCATTAATGACTGGAGAGTAGAATCGAATTTTCAAGCAAATTGGAAATTGTATGGGACGCTGGATGGCGAGTATAAATACCAGCATCCCCAAGGTATGCAAGGAGTTCGTCAGTTGAATTTGAAGTGTTAATTATGAGAAGTGGTTTAGTGGTTTAAGTAAAAGATAGGAAAAGTATAAGCCGTTGAGGATTGGATTGTATTGAGAGAAACAATTAAATAGTGAATTGTAACTGTACTGAATAAAGGGATTTGGATTGAAAAAAATAAGCTCTATCATTTGTACCCACACAATCATTTTACAATATTTATAATTGAAGTATTTTTTCTTGAAATTTTCATATAAAATTCTTAGAGCAATTATTTTTAAAGCAAGCATCTTTATTGTGAATAAAAGAAACATTGTTGAAAATCTAGTATTAAGTCCCTGTGGATTCTGGCGAAAGATACTCTGGAAGTGAAACAGAGGCACAACTGGTCAGGAGAAAGTAAGGCCGAGGATTCGAAGTTGGATTATGAAACCGTCTAGTCGCTTGTTGAGACCTATTAATAAAATTTTGAATATATAACGTTTTTTAAGGAATAGTAGTTTTTCTTCTTGATCTAAACCATTGGACAAATCGGGAAGACATTTTTTATAGTCGAAAAGTTGCAGAAACTATTGCGATTAAACCGTAAGTATTTATTAATGCAATGATTAATTATAAAAAACTAATTAATAATTCACATGGCAGGTCTGCTACACAAAGGTAAATGGAAGGGAAGAAAATTTATAATAACTTGTGGTCGGAATTGACCGAAAACCTTAATGCCCTAGGACTACCAAATAAATCGATTGCATCATGGAGAAAGGTAAGCATTATAAAATAAAACATTATAAAAGCAAAGTAGAAACAAAGTAGGTTAGGTTAGGTTAGGTAAGAGTGGCTGTTGGAAATACCAACCCACTTAGGCCTATTGGCCCATTGTGATGCCACGTGGATCTGTGATCTTCTTACTACTGGAACCAGTTTGAGCTTTTAATAAAGCGTAGGAGACTGTTAACGTCTATGTTTTCTAGATTGCTAAGGTCGTTGTAGAAGAAAGCTCCTAGATGAAGCTTTCTTCTCTGGGAGAGAGCTGGACATATACAGAGTAGGTGGAGAATTGTCTCCTCCTCTTCCTCGTCCATGCAGCTTCTACAGAAATCATTTGTAAAAGCGCAAAGCTTCTTGAGTGCTTGCCTATGAGGTAGCGTCCAGTAATGACACCTATTATGGCGCTGAGATGTTTCCTATTTAAAAGGATCAGACACTTAGAGCGATTCAGTTCCAGCTTTGGCCAGATCTGTTTGGTCGCTAGAAATATTTGCCCAGCAGTCCACCTAAGGTCCGTTCTTTTATTGGCATCTAGCTTTAATGTTAGTTTGCACGTAGCGATTGGTATACCTATACTACCATTGTCCGGTAGGATAGGTAGAGTGGTTCCAATTTTGGCGAGTTCATCGGCTCTGCAGTTCCCTGGAATGTCTCTGTGGCCCGGCACCCAACAGAGGTGAATGTTGAACTGCTCTGCCATCTCCATGAGAGATGATCGGCATTCAAGGGCAGTTTTAGAACACAATGAGACCGAGTCCAGGGACTTGATGGCGGCCTGACTATCCGAAAATATGCGGATATCCTTTGCAGATATCACGTTTTTCTTCAGCCAGGACAGAGCTTCTTTAATCGCCAAAATTTCCGCCTGGAACACGCTACAGTGATTTGGAAGGCGGAAAGAGAGGCTTAGATTTAGCTTATCTGAGAAAACACCGCCACCAACTCCGCTGTCGGTTTTAGATCCATCTGTGTAGAGATGGATTGACTTGTCCGCCATGAAAGCATCCTCCTCCCAGAATGTTCTAGAGGGGAAGCTTACATGGAAGTTTTTGTCAAACCAAAGTTCAGGTATGGTGTAATCGGTGTTCTCTGTGAGGATTCCTAATGTATTAAGAATGTTGGCGTGGCCAAATGAATTATTTGTCCACTGTTTAGTCGCTTTAAGGCGAATAGCTGCAGTCGCAGCTACTTAGCTACTTGCTTGCTAAAAATGTCGAGGGGTGTCAAGTGAAGCAGAATATCTAATGCCGCAGAGGGGGTAGACCGCAAAGCTCCGCTTGTGCATAGACATGCTGTTCTTTGGACTCTGCTTAATTTAATGCGGTTGACTGCATTTTCCAAGGCCGTCCACCAGACAACCGCCCCGTAAGTAAGTATCGGTCTTATGACCGAGATGTATAGCCAGTGGGTTATGCGAGGTTGAAGGCCCCATTTGTTCCCAATGGCTTTCTTGCAAGAGAATAAAGCTATTGTAGCTTTATTGACTCTTTCTTGAATGTTAGGTTTCCAGTTTAGTTTCCTGTCAAAAATGAGACCCAGATATTTTGCTGTATCGGAGAAAGCTAAACTGGTACCGTTTATTGAAGGAGGGTCTATGATTGGAATTTTATATTTCCTAGAAAAGAGGACAAGATCAGTTTTATGGGGGTTTATTCCCAATCCACAGCGATCTGCCCAGCAGGTTAATCTGTTAAGATTTACTTGGAGGAGTTCTTTAATGGTATTTAAATGTTTTCCTGAGACGGCTATGGCAACGTCATCCGCATAGGCAATCACTCTGCTCCCACCCGCTTCCAGGTATATCAGTAGTTCGTTAACCACTAAGTTCCAGAGAAGGGGGGAGAGCACACCGCCTTGCGGCGTACCCCTACTGACATATCTTTTAGCAGAAGTCTCACCCAGTTTGGAGTTGATTATCCTGCTTGTTAGCATTAGATTAATCAGCTCCCCAAGTGAGCCGTCTACCTGCAGAGTTGACAGCGCAGTCGTGATTGCGGATGTGTTGACGTTGTTAAAGGCGCCCTCTATGTCTAGGAAAGCAACCATTGTGTACTCCTTATATTGTAGGGATCGTTCGATGTGGCTAGTCAGAGAGTGCAAAGCCGTTTCCACCGACTTCCCTTTACAGTAGGCATGTTGAGCCGCAGACAGAAGTCTTGGATCAACTTTAGCTCGAATATGGATATCAATCAGTCGTTCTAAAGTTTTCAGAAGGAATGATGATAGACTTATAGGTCTGAGGTCCTTTGGGACCACATGAGAACATTTTCCAGCTTTGGGAATGAATACTACATTGACTTCTCTCCATAACAGTGGAATGTGGATAAGTTCTACACAGCTCCTCATAATATTTTCCAACACTGGTAGAATAATATCTGAGGATATCTGTAGCTCGGCAGGTATAATACCGTCCGGACCAGCAGACTTGTATGGTTTGAAGCTATGCAGCGCCCAGAGCAGTTTGTCTCTCGTAATCAGACTATGAATTTTGGTCACGGTTGCAGTAGGCTTGTTTGGGCTGCTACTGGCCGCGAGATGGGAGCTACCTGGAAAGTGGGTGTCCAGAAGCAGGTTGAGTGATTCATCACTTGAGGTTGTCCAAGAGCCATCGGTTTTTTTCAAACAGCTGGGCATCATAGGATTTGTGGAGAGGATTTTTCTTAGCCGCGAAGCCTCAGAGGTTTCTGTGATTTTGTCGCAGAATGACCTCCAGGATTGTCGCTTTGCCTTCCTCAGTTCTTTTTTGTATAATTTGAGGGATTCTTTATATGAGTCCCAGTCGGTCACTTTTCTTGTGCTTTTTGCTGCGTTGAAAAGTTTTCTGCAGGTGTTTCTGAGCAGTCCTAGTGCCGATGACCACCAATGTGGCTTTTTCTTGCCTCTTGGTTGAATAAGAGGGCAGGAAGCGGCCATAGCCTTATTGAGAGTCAGAGTAAATTCCCTGACTTTCATGTCGAGCTCATTGGTGTCACGCGGGGGACTTGATAGTTTAGAGGATATCGTTTCCGACAGTATTCCTCTATATTTTGTCCAATCAGTTTTCCGGTAGTTCCGGAAAGCTGGTTGGCTGGGGGGAGCATCACTCAGACTGAATTGGATGTATCTATGGTCTGAAAAGGAGTGTTCAGACGATACCATCCAGTTTGTTAGCCTTTGGGTGATGCTGTCGGAGACAAGAGTAATATCTAATACTTCTTGTCGGTTTTTTGTTATGAAAGTGGGCTCATTGCCAATATTGCAAATTAAGAGGTTAGTACTTAAAATATAGTCTAAAAGTGACTCACCTCTATCATTGATGTCGGTACTGCCCCATACCGTATGATGTGCGTTAGCGTCACATCCGATTATGAGGCCAGTTTTTTGCCTTCCCGCTTCCAGTACCACCCTTTCTAGGTTATCACCAGGGAGAGGGCCCACTTGGTCGTGGCCAAGGTAAGCCGATGCCAGCCAGTAAGAGCCTTTGGCAGTCTCTAATCTGGCAACGGTTAGGTCGGGGTCACTGAGGTTGGGAAGTAGAAATACATTAAGGCTACGTTTCACTAATATACAAGTTCTAATCTTACCTTTGTCTCTTGTATAGAGCGGAACGTATGAGGGTGTCCTAAGTCCACGAACCACGCCTTCTGCAATCCATGGTTCCTGGATTAGAATTATGTCTTCTGCGCTTTTGGAAAGACGCAGAATGAGTGCGGCCGAAGCCTTTTTTGAGTGGTGGAGATTAATCTGGAGAAACCGTATCATTGCTACAGTCTTCCAGAGTCGCCTCCACCACGGTGTTGTTGAGGTCCTCCGATTCTGAAGATGTGCCCAAGAGCTCATCTTCTATCTCTGATCGTGTAGAACCTCTAGAAACAGAGTAGGTCAAAAGAAAAAAAAAAAGCAGTGCAAGTTTAAGGTCTCTAAAAAAGTTAGGCGGTGGACTATCGGAACAAGAGAGGAGGCTGTTTCGTGAAGCAATGAAAAATGTTTTGGTGCAATGGAAATGGAAAAAATGTCAGAAACTAACGAACTTGAAACAACTCTCCATTGGATAGTAGAGTCCATCCAATATAGACGAGACAGAACAATTGAACAAATCCTACAGAAGGTAAATTATATGATTTCAGTTTTTTCACGCATGATATGTTTCTGTTACGTTTTCTTACTTTAGAATTACTGATTGATATCCATATACGATCTAGAATTAATCTACGACTTTTTTCTACCGCTCAACATGCCTGTTGTAATGGGAAGTCGGTAGAAACGGCTCCCCATTCACTGACGAGCCACTTCAAAGGATCCCCACATTACAGAGACACAATGGTCGCATTCCTGGACATATAAGGTGGCTCTAACAGCGTCAACATATCCGTAATCACAATTGCGCTGTCAACTCTGAAGGTAGATGGCTCACTTGGGGAGTTGAATAGTCTTATGCCAAATAGAAGGATAATCATTTCCAAACTGGATGGGGCTTTTCCTAAAAGATGGGTCAGCAAAAATACGCATCAAGGTGGTATTTTTTCATCCCTTCTCTGGAACTTAATGGTCAATGAATTGCTGATATACCTGGAAGCGGGTTGTAGCAGGGTGATTGGCTATGCGTATGATAATGCTATAGACGTCTCATGTCAGCATCTTAATACCATTAAAGAACTCCTTTAGCAAAATTTTAACAGATGAACCCGTTGGGCGGATCACTGTGGGAGTAAGGCCCATAAATTAGATCTTTTGCTCTTTTCCAGGAAATATAAAACTCTAATAGTAGACCCTCCCTCAAACAATGGTATCAGTATAGTCTTCTCCGATACAGCGAAATATCTGGGTTTTATTTTTGATGGGAAACTAAACTGGAAACCTAACATTCAAGAAAGAGTAAAGAAAGCTAGAATAACTCTATTCTTTTGCATAACCATCTGACAATACATCTCGGTTATAAGACCGATACTCATCTACGGGGTGGTTGTAATTAGTAAATAGTAAAGTCTAAAGAACTTTGGATCACTAGATATTCTGTTTCACTTGTTAACGCAGCTATTTGCCTTAAAACGACTACACACTGGACAAATAAATTATTTGGGCACGCTAATATGCTTAATACACTAGGAATCCTTCTGTGAGGAAAATGCCGGCATAGATGACGAGTCAATCCACTTCTCTTCAATATTGATAGCGGGGTCGGTGACGGTGTTTTATCAGATAAGCTAAATTTAAGTCTTCCAGATCATTGTATACTGTCCTGGCTGAAGAAAACCCTTACAAAATTCAAAATTCTTACAAAATTCTAAAACCGCCCTTGACTGCCAATCATCTATGCTATGTGCCGGGACACAGAGATATTCCAGGGAATTGTAGGGCCGACGAACTCGTCAAAATTGGAACCACTCAACCTGTCCTACCGGAAAAAGGTAGCATCGGTATACCAACCGCTACGTGCAAACTAATACCTAATACTAAAGGTGGATGCTAATAGCAGAACAAACCTTAGGTGGGCTGTTGGATCAAATTGTCTGGCGACCAAAGTCAAATCTTTTCAAAGCTGGATCTGAATCGACCTAAGAATTTGATTTTTCAAAATAGCAAACATCTCAGCACAATCATAGGTGTCATCCCTAGATACATCCCTAGAATCATGTAGAAGCATGATTTTTGCAGAAGCTCTGTACATTTTTAATTTTTTTTTTAATTAGATTACATTTATTTCCATTTCAATCTAAGTTCAGTATATTTTTCATTAGATACATTTCTAAAGAAAATATAGACGAAATTCTGCGTATTATGATTTCGAAATAAGGAAATAATAACAAAATACTTTGTGGTGTAATACAACCAGTATCAAGTATATGACTAATAATATCGAAAAGGGAAGATGAAAAGGAGAGTGCAATAAACAGCGAAAAAATAAAGTTAGGTAAGAAATCAAAATATTAAAAGAAGAACAATGTATAACAGTGTGAAAAAGTAAGTAAAACATAAATGTAAGTAAATATTACGTTAAGACATAACTTGTAGTAGTGTTTCGATTTCAGATTGTGAAAGTAACCAAGCGTTAAGTTTTTTTAAGAATTGATTTCCATGTGACACCAGATTGGATACATTAGATGGCAGTTTGTTAAAAATATAAGGTGCTATTGAAGTCTGGAAACGTCGATTGTGCTCTTTATTAACCCTAGGAACGTCAACGTCAATGGGTCTACATTTCTCAGCGAATATAATCCATTTCTTCTAAAGTAAATATTACCACTTCTAACAAAAAATACTTTGAGTGCTTTGTAAATAAAAAGTAACGAAGTGGTAGTATTTTCGCTGATTGGAAAAGGGGGAGCAAGGGCTCAAATCTGTTTTTACATAGCAATAGCCGAATAATTTTTTTCTGTGCTGCAATAATAGGATTCAAGTTACTTATATAGGCACAGCCCCAATATGCAAGACCATGATTGAACCAATGCGTAATAGATAACTGAAATTAATCTCGATGGCACATGTTTCCGCAAGTGATACATTTTGTTTAACGATATATATAGTATTTTTTTTAAGGACATTATGTGTGACTTCCAGTTTAATTTATTATCTATTATGATCCCAAGATACTTAAGCTCCTTCACGAATGCAAGGTCGAAGTACTTATTTGAGCAATTCAGCTTGTCGCAACTAAGTTCATGAGATGTTATGCTTTCAAGTACTAGATTTGGGTTGGACAAGGAAAAACACATCTCCTTAAACTTAATTGAGGTAATTGAGCCAGATACTAAGCAAATGTAAATCATAACTCATTTGGTCTCGAATTGTAATTGAAGAGTTGTCTGCGTATGAAAGTGCAAGATCGTCTGCATAACCAATTATATGTCCATTGACAGGTAGAGAAAATATGAAATTAATGTAGACAAGGAAAAGGATTGGTCCTAGAATTGACCCCTGTTTGACACCAGTATTTGGATAGTCTACTTCATTGCATACAACTCCTCTTATTCTAACGCGCTGTTTTCGATTAAACAACTATGGCTTAAACCATTCAGATATATTGCCTCTAAAACCAGCATTACTTAGTTTCTGTCAAACGCTTTTGTCAAATCAAGAAAAATTCCAGCTGTTTTTTGATTATTGTCTAATGCATTGTAAATTCTCTTTAAAAAGGTCACAATTGCCTTCAGTGCACTTACCTTTCATAAATCCAAATTGCAACTTATTAAAATTTCTAGTCTTTTCAAGAAATTTAAGCATTTTACTAACTATTACCTTTTCAAAAATCTTTGAGAAAACCGATAACAAACATATTTTCCTATAATTGTTTGGATCACTTGAATCACTTTTTTTTAAAATCAGAATAATTAACGAGGCCTTAAGGCAATCAGGAATATTCCTATCTTCTTGATTATTATGTTACTAATGCCGTCTATCCCACTTGAGTTTTTAGCTCTCTGCTAAAGAAGGAAACTGCACTTAGGAACTTTCTTTTACAATGCAATAACTTAAGCGATATAAACAATATAGAAGTCTCATACGCTTCAGCAGAAGCTCAAAATGGTTTCTAGAGTAGGAGGACCACAGATCCAGGCCTAAGTGGGTTGGTTTCTCCAACAGCCACTCTTACCTAACCTAACCTAATCCACTTAAAAACACATTTAGCGTTCGATTCCTGGTGATATGCTTTCACTCAACTCTACCCCTTTTTAGTTGGAAAGATTCTGGGTGGTTCCGCGCTATGTCATACGAGGACGTCCCAGTGAATTCTATTCCATAGCTGGTCGGGTAATACAAATTCTATCCTACCCTACATATTGTGACAAATCGACTGTCCCTTTGCTTTTGTAAATTATATACAATTTTTCTTTAGGATTTGTATCAAAAAGCGATTTACAAAACGAAGATATGTGATATTATACATGTTGTAAAGCTCCATTTGGCTCGGGTGAAACTTTGTACAGATTCCCAGGTTGGCCGTCAGATCATGCAGCCTGGTTTTGATGGACTGTTTTAATCGCGGCAATTGAATTTCAAAATTTTGAGCATCAGACTACTTAATTTTGGCCTAGGACTAAACTATTTTTTTCAAATCCGGTCACAAACCCAATCCCGTGTATGTAAATAAAAACAAATAGTTCCGCCGAACTCTAGCAAGCAGTTCCTATATTTTCTCTCTCGCGGTACAGATATTATTATCACTTAACTTTCATCTGGAAAAAATATTTGCCCAGACCTTTGTCATTTGGTGGTGATTACCGCTCTCTTCAACTTTTCTTCCGGAACAATTCTTAGGCATTCGTGAGTATGCCACAAGATACCTGCATTGCGAAGCGTTTATTTAGTCATCGGTTATCCCTGGCTATCCCACTGTAACCTGCAAGGTCGAAAATACTATCTTTAGAGAAGTAATGCATTCTTAAAGTTAAAAAGTGTTGAAAGAGTACATCAGGGCGTTAAATGTAGCATTGCTATGATACTTCAGCTGTTCACAGAATAGCAAGGTCTTCCTTAGGTGTGCCCGCGCTGTGTGCAAACATTTTAAGGGCACTTAAATCTATTGAACGCTCGGAAATTATAAAAAAAAAGTTTTAGATTGTTGCTCTCCGCAAAAATCTTTTATTGAATTTGAAGCCATCCCTAAAGAAAAAAACTACACTTTTACTGATACAGAGAAAGCCGACTTTTCTACGGAACCAATACTTTTGTGGTATGGCGCCCGATAACTTTTCCATAAGTCCACAGTCCAGAAAGATAGATGTCAGCTGCTCCAATACGAGTTCGAAATGGGCCTGTGAATATCAAAGGAGTGGTGATTAATCAGTGGGTTCTCAGCAGATCCAAATCAGTAGTTCTTAAACTGCCAAAAATATGACATTGAGCTGACAATTTTTGACTCTGCATACCCGTTTTCTATTTTCGAAGCTTACGAGTAGTATCTTTGTCGGAAATCAAAAGTAATTATTCAAGTCAAATAAGTTGACTTACATATACTATACAAGACTCTTATATATATAAGAAGATTGACTGAAAACCCAACAAATGCAGATTTACAAGTTCAAACCTCTATGGTAGTAAGTAGTCATCTCTACCAATTTCTAGCACCAGAACTCTTAACACAAATTCGTTACAGCTAAATAAAAACAATATAATAACATTACTTTCAGAAAAATCGATAAATTTAATAATTTTCTTCTTATTTCCTGGGCGTATCAATCAGTTGAAAGCATCTAAGCCATTTGACAGGGCGGTCCAGTGTATCCACAATTTCGAATATCTGTAAATAAACAAGAAGATTATAAATATCCTGTTTGACAGTTCTTATAACTTTGAATACCATTCAACTTCGATGGCTCCATAATCCAAGTCCAAGTGCAGTCATGTTGTGAAGGATCGGCCTGTGGAACACCTGGCAAAGACCCCGGTTGTACAGCACTTGATCGATAGATTTCTATAGCCTCCCTCATGTCTTTAAGAACGCCCGCAAAACGCGCTGAACGGGCTAAATTGTTCCGCTCACATGGATCCCGATCAATTCTGTATAAGCACTCCTCAACTAGAGGATTACAATCTGTAGATCTATTTGGATTCCCACATTTAATTTGGGCCGAGGCGCGAATGGAGTTTATTTCGCGTACTTTCAACGGGGTTTTGTCATATTTCGCCAATACTTCTCCACTTGTGGATTTTATGACATTTATGGCATATTTTGCGTTCCTCGGATCGACCTCTTTTGGAGTACGATACGTTAAAACATCATTTGCAACACCATTTAAAGTGGTCCCATTGATGTATTTGTAGTTTCCACTTAAATATGAAGTTACACCCTCAATGTCATCCAGCATGTGAACAATATCACGTTCCACAGTTACTTGACCGCCCAACGACAATTCCTCCCAGAGATCGAGTCCATCTAGATCAAGATCTGGACTGAGATCAATGTTGGCTGCTGATGCCAAAGTGGGCAACCAGTCTGCTACGGACATAGTCTGCTTAAAGAGTTTCCTTCTTCCTTGCAGTAAAGGACTCCAAATGGCACCAGCTACACGTACTCCTCCTTCCCATGGCGTGTTCTTTTGCTGTATGAGATAAATTTGTGTAAATTAAAGTAAATTCAGAACTAAAAGAATTTGTTTACACCACGCATTGGCCAATTGGAACCGGTGTTGGAAAACATCCCAATTGACGGTGCTCCATTGTCAGAGTAAAAGATTAGGATCGTGTTGTTCAAGATTTGTTTGTTATCCAAAGCTTTCGTAATGTTGCCAATGCTCTCATCGAGTCTAGATACCATGCCTAAAATGATAAAGAGTAAATTGCGTTTTTAGAAAAAGAAAATTTGCTGAAATGGTTCAAGCCCAACCAATTAAATGTAAACGAATACGGCTTCTCTTAATATTTCAAGGATAAACTTTCATAACATGTGTCGACCAAAGGGAACAAAGAATAATATCTCATTGAGCTGAAGACCCACTGCAACCGCCCTAACACTCACTTTATGTCCAATATTATCCCCGATCGTATCTAAATGTAATGTAAATCTAGCGCTGTGTAGGATAAATATTCACTCAGAATTTACCAGTGAACAGCTGAGGTACGAATATAGTATACATGCCAAAACATCGAAGAAGCATTATATTTCAAGATCGAATCGCGGAAATTTCAAAAGACTGCTAGACCCATCTACCAAAACCTACCAGGATGTTTTATTGTTCTAACATCCAGCGTAGAAGACCATCATCAGACATGGTGTGCTGGCTTTATTCCAACCAGTTTAATTTAAAGCATTGACATAGTCTGATATAAGTATGTGCACGAATCGATGTTTGTAGATACGCCTCGAACAGGAGTATGATCCTTCACACCCCCATGAAACATCCGGAAAAGGAATGAAGTTGATCAACTTCGTACTATATCCCGGAACTTAGGCACTTAGCTATCCCCTAGTCACACAATTGTGCTATCATATTAATCACTTTGTGACTGACTGATTGACGGAAACATGCTTCCATGGTACTGAATGTCCATATGACATTTGAACTAACACCTTATCACAGTCAATGTCCACACACGCTCCTATAAAGGGTTTTCCAATAGAGACTTGACAACTTTGAATTTAATTTGTGAACGCACTCTTTCACTAGTCATCAACTGTCAATTTATTCAGTAAACTCAACATTTTCATCATGGTAAAGTACACAAACGAGCAACGTCTGCAAATTATAAAAAATTTCTACTGAAATTCAGAGTCGGTGACTGCAACTTTAAGAGCGTTAACTCCAATTTTCGGTCGTAATTCTCGCCCTAGTAGACAGGCAATAACAAGTTTAGTGCAAAAATTTGAGTCTACATATTCGTTGTGTGATGTTGCCGCGTCAGTGAAACAACGGGTTGGTCGAAGTGTTAAAATATCGCTGCCGTTCATACGTCCGTAGCAAACGATCCAAATCAGTCAATTCCACGGCGTTCTCAAGAATTGGGCATCGCTCAGACCACATTATGGCATATTTTGCGTAAGGATCTTGGTTTACACCCATACAAGATCAAGCTGACTCAAGAATTGAAGCCGATGGACCATTTGAAGTGACGTACGTTCCCCGATTGGGTTCTGGAGAAGGTGCGCCAAGATGGTGATTTCATCGCAAAATCATCTTCAGTGACGAAGCTCATTTTTGGCTCAGTGGGTTCGTCAATAAGCAAAATATGCGTTATTGGTCGGGTGAAAATCCACATGTGCTTCATGAATCACCACTTCATCCACAAAAAATAACTGTTTGGTGCGGTTTGCATGCCGGCGGCGTTATTGGGCCATATTTTTTCGTCGACGATAACGATCGTCACGTTACTGTGAATGGTCAGCGTTATCGCGCCATGATCACCGATTATTTTTGGTCCCGAATTGGAAGATATTGACTTGGACGACATGTGGTTTCAACAAGATGATGCCACAAGCCACACAGCACACGCTACAATCGATTTATTGAAGAGTAAGTATGGTGAGCGTGTTATCTCAAGAAATAGGCCAGTGGATTGGCCGCCTCGTTCGTGCGTTTTAACGCCGCTTGACTATTTTCTGTGGGGCTACGTTAAGTCATTGGTTTATGCCAACACGCCGACGACGTTGGAAGAGCTCAGAGCCAACATTGAACGCGAAATAGCGGCCGTTTCGGCCGAAATGTGTCTCCGAGTCGTTGAAAATTGGGTTCAACGAATCGACCGCTACAAGCGTGCCCGCGGTGGCCGTATGAACGAAGTCGAGTTCCATTCATAAATGTTTTGATTGTACTTCAAGCCGATAATAAAGTTTTTGAAATATCTTAAATGGTTTGCGTTTTATTTTAAAAAAAAGTTGTCAACTCCTTATTGGAAAAACCTATAGATAAAACCATACACGAACACACACCGCGTAACCTTGACGCATCTCTCGCTCTCTACATGCCTTGATTACTATCAGCAGCAGAGAGACCGTTACTACGACAAAGTGTATTATAACACCTCTATAGAGAAAAAAGAAACATACAGAGCCATATTGCAAGCAATTATCACGCGCGTTGTTGAGAATTGAGGCTATGAAAATATGGGGGTAAAAGGCATGCTTTCAGCCGAAAGAAGGGAGATGCAGATAGATGTTATTACAGAGAGCCTGAGGGATTCCCGTCCGGGAAGCAATTGAAGTTCCTTGAATTTATTCAAGGAAGTAGCCGAATTTATAATTGGAAAATTCGAGTAACAGCAAATTCCAGGCTTTCGTTGCAATATTATCTAAACAAGGCAATTCTTAATCACAAATCAATCGTACCAAGACCAAATATCTGCATTGTCATTTTTCCAAACTCGAAAACCCAACTCCTGACATCTGGAGACATCGTGCCGACCCTCTCTTGGTTCTAATTTTGTCGTCGTATGGTCTAGGTCTGCGTTTATTGAGGCAAGAAGTATCAAAGAGGTTTCCGTGATCATTCTGATACAATTTGAAACTTTTATTTGTTTCCGTAATCTAAAACACTCTGTGGTCTCAAAATGATTAGACTAGCTTAGGCATAGTGGATCCTCTTGAGGAAGTATTTTATGCTTTTGTCACCAATCCAACCCGAAACTTTTGGGCCATGTCTTTTTTCGCCCCTAACACAAAATGACTAGGTACGGCAGATTTAGCTACTTTGCTTAAGTACGAGTATATCGGGGTTGTCGTTGGCCATACAAATTTAACAATCACTCTCCCTAATCTAAGACTTCGGCAAAGTTATTTATTGAAAGATTGTTTCCGTCGAACGTTCTGCTTCTAGCAAATCATTGCTAGACCGCCAAAAACATATCCTAATTAGGCCGATTAACCATTTTCTCGTAGATTGACTCGGCGTTCAACTCCACATATGTATGTCATATATTTATCTGAAACAGCCCGCTAGTTGAAAATTCTTTAGATTTCCGTGGAAATAATGCTGCGGTAGTATTTTCAACATTTTTTTCTATAAAGTATTTAAACAAAGGGAAAACTTAAATATCAAAGCATATCAATATCCCCTCCTTTCACCTTTAAGCTCAAAAAGAGCTTCAACACACACCCGCTACGAAGCGTTTTCTTCGTGTCACTGAAATTTATCTGCAGCCAGCCAGAATGAATTCAACAACTTCAAATCAGAATCCGTGAATAGTTGCCATCCGAGCTCTCTCTCAAACAGGAAATTATATTATTTTTGCAGTGAAAAGGCGATACACCATCTGAGAGCACCAGATTGAAGTTAGCACCAAAGAGTGTGAAATCAATTAACAATCTAAGCAAATCTGAGATTATTTGTATCTTCGATCGTATAAGCTTACTCGTATTTACAATAGCACAATTATAATAGTAGTAGTCAGCAGAGCGTTGCATTATTAATACGCAATAGATTGTTAAGACCTTATTGACTTTAAGTCTCAATCCTTAGCTGTTGAACAGTTAAAAATAAAAAAAAAAACAACGCCAAATAATATTTCCTACTAAATGTGAGCAAAAATTTCTTATCTTGAAAGAAAAAATATGAGAAGATAATCCAACACCAGAAAGGTGTCTTGTGGTTGTGATCGTGCTACAAATTTTTAGTATTATCAGGAGATTTTGATAAATACCAAAAATATGCACCTTTTTGTTGAAAGCTTAACTGGACACTAGATAAACAATTTACTGTCTACAATTCGATAATCGTATGGATGGTTACCTCTACATGATCAGGTCACGATCACAATAGCAGAACAGCTGTCTGATCTTCATTCGGAATGTCATTCAAATATCCAAGAACAACTTTCTACTCCCTTTTCTCTACAATTAATTCTCACTTGCCTGCATATATCCTTCGGTTTTCGTCCTTAATATACGGAAACTTGTCAATTTCTTCCTTCGGCGCCTGCAGCGGTTCATCTTCATTCGCTGTATGTGGCGCGAGATGATTAACAACCAAGAATAAAGGTTTCTTTTCATCATGTGCCTCGATTATTGATTCCGCTTCCCTTGAAAAAAGATTTGTTAAATAGGTACCCTCTTCGGCACACTCCAGTTCATTGTTTCTTCGAAAATCATAGCCCATTGACGTGTTTTGCACCTGAAATATTTATTCATAAGTTTTCACTGTGTAAGTGGTCTTGTTTTGACAGAAATACCGGCATTTGTGCCCTCCGGTGGTAGTAATCCACGTAACCACCCAGGTAGCCATAGTGTGAATCAAATCCGCGATTTGTTGGCCACATTTCCTTATAGGCTAAGCCTAAGTGCCACTTTCCGATCAGGTGAGTTGAATAACCAGCATTTTTGAATATCTCTGCTATCGTGGTTAAATTTGTCGGAAGACCCCAGGGCGTTTCGTTACTTATCACATAATGTTGGGTTCCAGTGTGGAATGGATATTTTCCCGTCATGAATGCTGCCCTGGATGGAGTGCACATCGGTGGAGTATAAAAATTATGCAAAATCATACCATGGTACGCAATTGCGTCGATATTCGGAGTAACGTATTGTTTGGCGCCATGGAAACTTACATCATCGATGCCCTGAAAATGATAGAATATCAATCGATTTGAATGGAAGTAAAATATTGGATTACCTACCATATCATCTGCCATTATGACTACTATATTTGGTGGTGGCGTTGTTTCTCCTTTGGCGTAAATAAGCGCCAAAACCATGATCAGCAACAATTTAATGATCTCCATTAAGAGACTGCCGTGTTATTATTATCTGTCTAACAAATTTGACGGAACGAAAATGTCTGCTCAACGGAAGCTTTTTCCCT
This sequence comes from Volucella bombylans, assembly GCA_949129095.1. Taxonomy (NCBI): domain Eukaryota; kingdom Metazoa; phylum Arthropoda; class Insecta; order Diptera; family Syrphidae; genus Volucella; species Volucella bombylans. Next base: position 43,605,945 of record OX422142.1, on the reverse strand, counting down.
CTTTTATGTATGCTATATGTATATTTTACTTAAAATTAGACAGCTAAATTGGATTATAATCATCCCCTCCAAAGTGCTAATCAATGGTATGGGAAACTAGTGATAAGATTATGTTTTATTTACGAAGTAAAGATGTGTATAGTACTCGCATTTGCATTAAAAAGTTTATACCGTATTGAGCAATTTTTATTTTCATTAGGTGTGTACATCTGGACCTGACACACATTAGTGAAACTGCAACAGGTAATCAAGTCGAGAAATGTGTTCACAAATCAGGTGAACATCTCACAAATCTGTAAGTAAAACGGAATCCTTTAATGCAATGTATGCATTTATGGGTACACTGCTATCTTTAACAATAGAAATATGTTATATTGAAACTATTATCGTCACAGATATTAGCAGTTGATTGTTGATACCTCAACACAAAAATAGGAATATGTATAGGTACATATTTACAAAGTTCAGCCCACTAAAAAGCTGTGCAATCTGTTAGCAGAAGCTGAGAGCCAGGACACATTGTGATATTCTCAGCATAGAAAAGCTAGGATTTAAGACAGAGAAGCCTGGCGCTATGCTGGGTGTGATAAGCAAACTATGCGAAACCAATATGAGTACATTAACCAATAAATCGAAACTTCTTTGAACTTTTATATCAATAAATGTTGGCAGATAGCGAAAAACTGATAGTACATCCATTTAGGTGGTTCAGTAGATGGTTCTTACTCGTGAATAGATTAGTCTAGTATATGGTCAGATCACTTCACGTCTGTTCTTTACCATTAAGAAGGTAACAGCTAAGACTCTGATTTATATGAGTCTACTTAGGAATATGCGCAGTAACATAGAGCCATAATCAGACTATCATAACTCTAACAAAAAAGCGATAAACTTTGATGGCATCCCAGTTGAGCAAATCAGTTAAAATTCTCAATTCCCAAAATATTGGAATTTAATATTCATATCTCTCTTCGATAGTTCGGAGCTACTCCGGAGTAGTTAAGGTCCCGCGAGAAAAAATTGCGTAAGACCTATACTTAGCTTTGTTATGGGCGGCGATCCAGAGAATGGTTCTATCGAAATATATGTAATTCTTCATAGGATTATATCTAGACATTCTTCCTTTCATCCCTACACTCCAGCTACCTTTCCATCTGGTTTCCTTCTCCGCGTTTGGTTTATTTGCAGAAATTTTTTATTAATTCAATGGGGAAAAGTAAACGGTTGACATGCAATGGAAATACAGCTTTTAGCTATTTCCAAGTAGAAATAATTCGGTATAGCTGCGGTTCACATACTTCCATAAGCTCTCTCTGTGAAGTTAACTGGTTATGACTGGAAGCGCGAGATTGGGCAGTTTAGAATGGAAGTGATCATTGGAATGGTGAGAGGCATAGTCAACACGGATACATACACTAGGAAAATGTCTAATTACAGACCTATCTCTCTACTACCCTCGTTTTCAAAGATATTTGAAAAACTCATAAAATCGCGCATGACATTTGTTTTAGACATAACCAAAGCTTTCGACATGGTTCACCATGACCTTCTACTAAAGAAATTGTATAATGCTGGTTTAAGAGGAGTAATACACACTTGGTTTACTTCTTACCTTAAAGGGCGAAAACAAACGGTCAACGTAAACGGAAGCTTCAGTGATTCCCGTTTGTACCATAGGGCTCAGTTCCTATCCCTTTGCTATGCCTAATTTACATAAACTCTCTCTTTGGTCTTAACCTTAATGGAATGCCAACGGCCTTTACAGACGACATTGCATTCACATACCAGCTTGATACTGAATTCGAATGTGTTGCAAAAATATCAGAAGACTTAGAAACATTAAGAATTTGGTTTACGCTTCACGAATTGATTATTAGTGAAAAAACAAAAGCCGTTGCTAATAGCCCAGAAACATCTACTCAGAATTATCTGTAATAAGAATCGTACTAGCCAAAGCTGGCCTTTATTTAAAGAACTTCGCATTCTACCATTGAAACACCTTTATGTTTTCAAAGTCCTTAAAGATTTTTTTTAAAGAAAAATGGTAACATTCCCAATCAATGGGTAAACACAATGTATCTTGCAAATATCCCAACGGTGTGCAAAACCCATTTCTCTAACTTCTATACTGTTACAGCTCCTTTAATGTTTAATAAATTGCCTCATACTATTAGAAAAACTTTAATTCTAAATTCGTTCTTAAAAAAAGTTTAAGATTGATTATTTACGCTTAACTACGTTTTGGAATCGCTACTCAAAATAGATCGGCTTTACTAATTTCAGCACAAGTTATACCTTACATTTATATTTTTTATATAATTTGTTATTGCCCATTAATTATCGATTTGTATCTTTTTTTATGATAGGCTTTTTGAAATTTTTGCGTTGATTTTATGAATTTTTAAACTGAAATCCATGTACATACTATATTTATTCTTTAATATCCGATGGTTACCCCACATCAAACCTTTGTTTTATATTAGTAATTTATTTGTTGTATCAATCCACACTAACTATCAAGTTAATGATTGATTACTATTATTTTCTGAAATATTTAAATTATTATGGATCACATTGTTAGCTGTAAGTAAGAAAATAAATAAAAAACCTGCTAATGCTGGAGCTAATAACACCGTAAGTTGAGTCATCTATAGCCAAATGTATGTATATGTGAATGTGTGCGTGAATCTGGAAGGTTTGTGGAAATTAAATGATCTGGAATTTATTTAAGTTATAACTTGCGATGAACTAAGGTCAATTTTTCTTTTGCGAGTTTTTTCAAGTTGTAGTTAAAGTAAGTAACCGCGAGTGGCTAGTTTTTTGTGGCAAAAAAAGGGAAAAAGGAACGAAGGATTGGATAGGAGTCGTAGGACGAAGAAAACTGTGTGATGCAATTCCCTTTAAAATCATAAGTTCTAAGAATTAAGTTCAAAATTGCAGGGTGTACTACACACCGGATCAGTAAGGTTTCACTTTAAAATTTTTAAAATGATCCCGAAATGTTTTCTTGACAGCAGCGAATCAATATATATTGCTATAAAAATATTAACTGCTATCTTTCCTTTTGTGATCAGTTTTCCATTTAATATGACTTATAGGTTCATTGTGTTTAGTTTGGGTTGGTCCGTTGGCTTTAATTCGTAAAGATGAGTAAATATAACAAATCTTGTTTTGCTTTGAAATACGCGAAAAATAGTGGGACTTAGCAGTGGTGGAAAATCCCGACGAGAAATAGCGGGAATTGTTGGAAAATTAAAGTCTATGGTCCAAACGATTTTAAGATATGCGAAAAAAAGCTAGAAGTGGACGACCGCCTAAAATAGATAATGAAAAATATTGAACATAGTTCGATGCGGGGAAATCGCAAATAACATCGAAAATGACATCGGAACATCAGTCCATTTTGAAACAGTTCGTATAGCTCTAAGAAACAATGGGTATCACAGTACCCTCGCCAGAAGGAAACCTTTAACTAGTGGTGTGAACAAAGAGAAACGCCTTGACTTTGTTAGGAAATTTCTTGGTGAAGATGATCTTTTTCTATTAGAATATAATATTTAGCGACGAAAGAAGGTTTAATATATTTGAGAGTGATGGTAAGGCCAACGTTTGGAGAAAAAAAAAAATTTAAATTAAACTCCAAAATATTGGGGATGCATGTTGACGTTAGAGTTCATTAATGGAAGTATGAACCGTTTTATGTGTCTAGGAGAAAAGGGGAGACACGTGACCGGTAAGAAAAAGCGCGTCACTCCACTGGCGAGATATTGCTACACGAAATATTTTACAAAAAAAAGAAGAATAAATCGTCAAGCTCCAACAGAGCTTTTATAACGTAGTGAAATATACATTTTTTTGTTCATTTCATATATATTTTTGTTCGGGGGAAGTTTTTCTCTCTTTATTTAGGAATCGGTCTAATTTTTTTCTTAACCCTTGAAGGTTTCGTTATTCCTTTAAAATCACGTGGCACTTAACTTTTTACCCAGGTGTAGCTGCCATCAAACCACTATCTAGCGAAACCCACATCTGGAATAGGTGGATTCCAGTGTTATTTTTGATTCGGGGCAACGTTTGATAGTTGCCAGTAATCATTCCTAACAACCTGCTTAGTCTAAGGTGAACGGCTTACTCCGGATACTAATTGACGTCGATTCTAATACTCTTGGAAAATTATTTTCGGCTCGTCAAAAGGAAAATTTCCCTTTTGATACCGTCAACTGCAATAAGGCTGGGCTGCAAGGCAAGATCAGGAACAAAGTTGTGGACTACGCCAAAAACATCCTGCTATAAAAAGGCAGATATAACGTGTTTGATCGGAAGACAGTCTACAAGCAAACAATAAGGCTGAAAAAGCTAAAACCTAGAAACGCCGGTTTCTAAGAAATGTTAACCTTATAACAAGAAATTGTCAATGCTTCAATTGAGCTATTATCCAAAACAGCGTGGTATTATTATAGTGGCATCACCAATTTTGCGCAATCGCAAGAATATGTGGGCTGAACGTATAAAAATTAAAAAAAAAAAACTCATTTCCAAAGCCTCGTATAGAACGAGATTATTTTCGAGAAGCCCAATAAAAAAATGTTGATGACAAAACAATGACATGCATGCCGGTTTGTACAAAAGAACACTGTACATCTGGTCTTGGTTGTCAGTGGCAGGTCTCTGGAGCTTTCCAGACTCTTTGATTTTTCCCCTCACTTTGATTTTACTTCTTGAAAAGCTAACAAAACCCCGTTCATTTCCATCCGATATAAGTTATCAGATCACAGCGAATCGATGGTAATAAGTTAGCCAAAAAGGACTCTACGTGCCGAACACGTCTGCTTAACAAGATACTAAATAGGTGGAAAAGGGAGCAAAACCTTAGATATTGGAGTAATGGTCAACGAATTAGGCAGGCTAAGAGAACCAAAGTAGCCTTGAATAAAAAAGAACCTTCACCTACAAAGGGAATGATTTCAGAAGGTTGTTTTGTTTTACGAGTGAAGATAAATAGAATATAGGGTGATTGTGCAAAACAAGAGATGGTTTAAAGTTTTACTCCGGTGTAAAAAGAAACAAACACAAGTTTTTTAAGTTATGTTATGGTATTACCTGTATGAAAAAATGAGTTTTGTTCCAGTATAGACATCACTTGTTGTACTCAAATTGTAGAACCCAATGTTATAGTGGGCGGTGTGTAGTAAAGTAGGAAATATAGTGGCGTGTTTCAAGATTATCGATGTGTCGGGAGAAGACGGCATCAATACAGGTTGAATTACGAGTTGTTGAGATGGCAAGATTGTTGTTCATTTCCAAACCAAGTTCATTGTGCATAAATTCTACAAACTTGGCACCATCAGGGCTACGTAGATCTAAATTAAGATCACCACTGAGAATTATCGGCATATTGTAATAATGATGCTGTTATGGATTTTCTAACAAACCCCTAAACTTCTGACTATGGCCGAGCAAATTCAGAATAAAAACTCTACATCCTTTCTTACAATTATTTTTTTTTCTATCCACCCCTGTTCCGGCAACCCATTGTACACAAAACACAAGGTAGGAATGTACGATCAATCGAATAAAAGAAGAGAAGAAAAACAACTATGGATTGACTTTTATGAGTCAACCAATTAAATGATATACCTAAGAGCCGCCAAAGTAGCGGCAGCGGTGTCGGTGGCAGTACCAGCATTGGCAAAAGGCTAAAGGAGGAAAAAGAAAACAAATATGCACAAAGGATGAAACGTATATTTGTAACACACACAAAACGTCGAAGAACGGAGCGACGACAATTCATGTGTTCATGTACAGACTGTTCTCCAATATCCCATTTGCACAGTTGATTCGTTGTGAAGCACACAAACCCAACAACAACACCAAATACGCAGACGATTACGATCACTGAACGAAAGAAGGAAAGCAAAAATGGGGCACATTTTGTGACGGACACATTTTTCAGAAAGACAAGTGGTTAGAAATATCCATGTCAAAAAAAACAACGAATTTAAAGCTTACAAATCCGAACAGCTCCGAGCTAGGTCCAACCCTATTGTCAGAAAAATATAGTAAACGACGTTCACGAGAAGCAAAAAACGAGATCATTGGGAATGCATTGAAGAGCATTACTCAGAACAAGAATAGTACAGACATAATCAATTCCATGTGCCCCTCTATGGTTGAAAGCGAGAAATACTCATAAATAACAGCCTGACACGAAAGAGTTCATAATCCGGACCAAATATTGCAAATATTCTTCGGAAAGCAGTCGGAAAGCCAACGGTCAACTAAATTGGAGCCATTTGATATAAGGCCCGGGTCAACCACGGAAAGTTTTATTAAAACTTATAACAAGCACACTTAAATTCTATACTTATAACTAACAAAATTGGCTTAAAACTACACTATAACTACAACCAAGGGAATAGGATGAAAGGCGTAAGTAGATTAAAGAACATTTTTTAGGGATAGCTTGCTGAGGTGGAAGCCAAAGAGAGGTTCGACATCGTTGACTTCAGCTAGCATTCCAGAAATTGGTTCAAAGTATCCATAATTTGTTATGTGAAGATTGAGGTGAAAGAGGGGAACTGACCTAAGATTAAGTGGGTTAGTGCTGACAGAGATAAGTTGAAGTACAGCTATCAATATTAGCAGCTAAAATCTGATGAACAAATAGTATGTCGGTAACCTTTCGGCGTACAGAGATATATTTTAAGTCTATAAGCTTTAGACGATCAATGTAAGGCGATAAGTTCGTGTCGTCAGTCCAGGGAAGTACTCGTAGTCGTAAGGCGAATAGGAGAAACCTACATACGTTGTAGAGATTCGACCCGGAGAATGTGTGTTGTGTAATAGCGTGACCAAATTTTTCTATCGCCTTCAAGAAGAGAGCGGACAAATGTTATGTAAATGGATTTAGTGACATAAGGGTTTGAGAGCTCCTTAGACCAGCGTTAGATAAAGCCAAGAGCGGAGTTGCCTTTTTTATGAGATTACCTATATGGGAACGAAAATTAAGTCCCCTATCACAGATCACACCTAGGCCACCCAATTCAGATACCAAGAAGATGTGTTGATTTATGACTGAATAATTGCGAGGGAGAATTGGAAGGCCCTTGCTAGTGTGTGTTACCGCTTGACACTTGTTAATATTGACCTCAATGAAATTCATTTGACATCAAGTAGAAAATCTATCCAGATCATCCTACAGTGGAAAACAATCATCGGGTTGTCATCAGTAATTGTTACAATGAATAATAAAGGTCCAGAAAAGGCTTTAATGTGTTTAGACACTATGGGCCTAAAATATTGTAATGTCGATCTTCTAAGTACGATTTAATCCATATAATAAAACTTGATTTTAAGCCTAGAGCCTTCAGTTTGGGCAGAGTGATTTTGTCAGAGGCTTTGCTCAAATCGGTAGCGATCACATCAACTTCTATAATACTATGCGTTCAATAGCGCACACGAATAAACAGATTTCGGTAAGGTTTTTACTGTATATTGAACTTTTAGAAATCCATGTTGATTTTGTGAAAAAACAGACTTGCAATGAAAGAGCATTGAGTCATAAATGATGCTCCGAAAGAGCTTAAGAATGCAAAACAAAACAAAACACTAAAATATCAAATGTCATATTGTCTATGTATTTAATTAAACAACTGCATCCATAGAAAGATAGTCAGTAAGATAGTCCTTCGACAGTCCACATTATTTGACAAATATTTTATTTTGGTGTGGATTTGTTATAAGGGTTTGATTGTCGTTCTCTTTCCTTATTATTATAACGTAGAAGGAATGACACAGAATTCTTTCTGTTGCTGTTGCTGCACGGGATTGTCCATACGCTGTCATTGCCCTGACCGAACTATTTGCCAAGGGCTTTGATGTTTACCGGAATGACAGCTGCTCGATACAAACTAACCTGAAAAGAGGAGGTGGTGTATTGTTAGCTGTTCGTTCCGCGCTTTGGCAGCGGAGAAATGGAATTACTCGATACCTCAGTGGTGGGTGAACAAATTTGTGTGTGTGTTGATTTTTATATCTTTGCAAGTAAAACCCTAATACATTTATAATTTTCTGTATCATACATTCCACATTATGCAGAAAATGCAATTTACAAAGCTCATATGAATAATATTGTTAATGGCGTGAATGATTTTGATATTTCAGCATATGACGTGGTATTATGTGATTTTAATTTACCAGAAGTTATATGGATTTTCTCAAAGTATGCTAAACGAACTCTGCCTTTTAATGTTTTTAAAGAAAAAAGCAACGCGAGCTATAGACACAATATCCGATGCAACCTTGTGACAGGTGAATGACTTCCGCAATGCACCGGAAAATATTCTAGAATTAGTTTTAGTATCATAAATGATGAAATAGAGGCCTCGGTGAGCAAAGTTTTCCTTACTTTTCCTTACTAAATGAAAACTTTGACCATGATCCGTTGCAGATCTCATTCAATCTGGCTATCTGAAATCCATTGGTCGCAGAAAGAAATACAATAATAAACATTTTATGTTTGATTTTGTTAATACAGATTAGAAACAAAAGTATTCATAGCGTATACTTTTGTTTCCACTATCAATTGGAAGCACGTTCTACACTCTTCCAACCTTAACATTGATTTTAATAAGTTAGGAAATATACTGCAATATGCAATATCCATGTTTGTTCCGAGAAAACTCGTAAGCCTCTATGGTTTAATAAGAGTCTATCTACACGTAGATTAAAAGATGCCATGACAAAGATGGGTAAAGTGAATAAAAACGATTTGTCATTTCGTATTAATTTTTTGTGGTTGAAACGACAATATGAATATTTAAAAAGTTTCACTTGGAAGCAATATAGTACTTATCCAAAGCAATGTAGTCGTTTATTGATACAAATCGAAAATCGCCGGCCTTACCATCCATGATGACTTGCGATGGAATTTCAAGTGGTTACTCTAATATGTACTCGTATGTCATATGTTTGCAAATTTTTCAAATCTGCTCTACAACTCAATATTTCAAGGTCAACAAACCATTAACTTAGGTTCTTTTTGCATAACGGAAGATCAAATTTTATCCGGATTATCATCTCTACTCGTAAATTCAAGTGAAAGCTTGAATTGACAATTGTTCGCATTTTATTTTTAAAGCCTGCAAATTTAGTTTAGTCCATCCTCTGCAAATACTTTTTAAAATGTCGTTAAGTATTGGTGCATTTTTTAACCAATACACAAATAGTGGTCGAAGGGAATCGTTGACATTTAAAGACCTATCACCAAATTGCAATTGATTCCAAAAAATATTTGAAGCTGTTGTAAAGAGGAAATTGTGTTCTGCCGTTTAGAATCATCTTTCGTAGTTTCAGTATGGTTTTGTGACTGGTAGATCGACTTCCACAAATCTTTTACAAACTATTATTTGTTATAGGTACATGGAAAGATGGTTACAAATTGACTGCATTTACACGGATTTTTCAAATATCCTTCATAAGGTCCGGCACAATATTCTTATGAAAAAGACTGAAATTATGAGCTTTCGCTCAAATATTTTAAGATGGATTAGTAGTTTTTTGACTAATCGTGTTCAATATTTTAAAATAGGTTCAGAGCTCTCTAAAGCTATTTTTAATTACCTTGAATACAGTATTCAAAATTTAGTGATTAAAAGAGTTACTGATATAAAAAACTTAGGAATGATCTTCGACACTAATTTGACCTTTTCCTTACACTACATAGTTAACGAGGCGAATCGCATCGTAGGTTTTTTGTCTCATAACACTAAGGTCTTTCGTGAACTATGCAGCCTCAAAACATTGCATATTTCATTTCTTCTACCTATACTGGAATATTAATGTGTAGTTTGGAACCCTTATTACCGCAGTTCTGAAATTCTTATAGACCTAGTACGAAATGAGTTAAAATAATGACTTACTCATATGAACTGGATGTGCGCTCATTGACTTAATAACTTTTGCTAAAAGAAGAACATACTATTTAGTGCTCTTTGCACATGATGTAATAGCTGCTCACAATAACTCTTCCCTTTTGCTCGCATTCTTTGACCTAGAGAACGTTATTTTTTATATGTACCTAATATCGAACTAATTATGGTCATAAGGACCCAATAACCACGGCATGTATAAACTACAAATTTATTCAATAATGTAATAGATTTTGGTAATAGTACAATAAGTTTTTTGAATGATGCATTCATTTGCATTACACTAATCTCCTATTTTCAATGGATATCCAAGATATTGATAGATACCTTAATAATGTTACAGTGCTTTCAGTTTGTTTGTACATTGAGAAACAACCTTCTTTCATGAAAAAAAAAACGGATTTGAATCCTTTCAGGAATTGGATGCCAAATCGTCCTTCTCTACTTGAGTGATAAAATCTGTAAGGAGGACATCCTTAACGTACTAGTTAAAGCACTAGTTCAATGACGGTGTTCGTCTAGCAAAATTCTGTTCGAAACACGATGATAAAGGTTCTCTCACTTAACAATTTCACTAACTCAATACTCGTATATGACCCATCCACCAATCGGCCCGAACGGTTATCAGTAGAAAATAGGCCTCGAATATACCGCCACACCAGACGCCATCAAAGTGTTTGAATTATGCCCAATTTTGCATAATTAAGGTAACCATGTCAATTTTGCATAAAACATAGAAGAGAGTTATGTTATTATGAATATATGGTTCCAAGACGTTTACTGTGCGTTGAAGGTAGTGCCAGACGTCGTTAAAATAAGCAAATATTCCATTTTTGCATAACTAACATAACCAATTTTTTTTCTCTCAAAAGATAGTTCAAATCTTCCAGATTACAAAAATATGAACGCCAGACGTTTTGCGCCCGGCCAAGTTCTTGCCAGACGCGTCCAAAGTAACTAAAGTAACAAAAAACATGAAATGTACCAGATCGAATCTAACTTTGAGCGGATGAATGCATTATAAATATATTGAGGCCAGATCAGAGGAGGAAAAGTATTTCTTACATCCATTGAGGAAACCTAGACATTTCGCAGTATTTTTGACAACATCGAATATGTGGTCATTTCAATTTAAGTTGTCATTGACACACATATTGAGAATGGAAATTTTTTCGGTTTCGACGAAGCAAGCGCCATTCATGGATAATGGCTGGGTGTTTAATTTTCGCTTTAACTACAGCAAACAGCATTGTGTTTTGGAAGCATTAAATTCCACTCTGTTGATAGTTCCCCAATTGGTTATGCTGTTAATACCGGGATTTAATGAGCTTAATATAAGCTACCGTTCCCGTTCTGCAGCCGAAGGGCTGGGCCGTGAGTCCGGGAACGAATATGAAAAGCAGAGAATACTGTCATCAGCAAAGGAATATATTTGATTAGAAGTGGCAGACAAGAGTTCATTGATAAAAAATTAAAAAGAGTGTCGTAGACAGATCGGAACCCTGGGACACACCAGCATTTATTTTGTAAATATCAGACTTGAAACCATCGAAGACAACATGAATTGAATGTTTCGAAAAATACTTTCTAATCCATTGAAGAAGAGAGTCACCGATCCCAAAAGCACGCATTTTCGATAAAAGAGAGTGATGCCAAACTTTGTCAAATTCCTTAGAAATATCATGAGCAACTATCTTGCTTTCACCAGATTGATGTCCACCTTCCAGTGAGACATGCCATCGAATCACCAGTGGACGTGTTGCAACGAAAACCGTACTGGAAGTTTTCGTGTTTCGAGATATTTCATGAGCTGACGGTTTATCAGCGTTTCCATGACCTTGGAAAGAAGGGACGTAAGTGCAATGGGTATGTAGAAGGGTTGAGAAGAAGATTAGCCTTTTTTAAGGACAAACGCTGTTTTTCCTTTTCTGGGAAAGAGTCCTAAAGAGTAGTATTGATGATAAAGCTTACGCAGTGGTTTTGCCAGCGTGGAAGAATACCTTTTCAGAAGAAGGGGAGGTATATCATCTGAACAAGCGGATTTATGTACGCTGAGATCTTTAAGTACTCTTGCTACTACAAGAGTGCGAAAGTAGATTCGTCCCATTGAAGATTCGACGCAGTCAAGTGCAGGCGGCGACAAAGCACGATCTAGGAGTGCTGAGCTGGCCGCAAAGTGTGCAGCTAGCAGATTGGCTTTGTCTAAAGAGCTGACAGCTGGAATGTCATTGTGAATGAGGGTTGGGATGGAGGATGAGGCAGAATTTCTGATTTTTTTGACAAACTAGCAAAAGCTGTTACTACTTTTGCGACATTGTAGTATTTTTTGCCTCAAATTTTGGTCGTATTGAAATTTCGCGCTCTTGAGAAAGACGTTGCAGATATTCCTGGCTTGTTTGATTTTTTTTCGGTTTTTGTCTGTCGGGTTGGTCTTGAAGGACCGAAAAAACATTTCTCTAACCCTGAAAGCCTCTTTACAGCTCGAGTCATAATATGAATTTTTTTTTGGTCTGATACTCTTAATCCAATATTATCCCTTCTATTCTCATTCCAAGGAGAATAGTGTCTGTGATCATATCAGCAGGGGCATCCACGTCGTTATCGAGAAAACATAACTACAAGTTAAAATTCCTTGAAGAAGCTGTTAACTCCGGACCAATTCACTTTATCGTATTGCAATACGGTTTTACGGTTCTTTTAGGAATCTTTTCTCAAGCTGTGTGGCGGGTGTACGAGAAATTAGCTGATATGACACAATGATCCGACGATCCTTGAGGAAAAAGCACATCAATATTATACTTATCAGGATGAGAAGTTAAAAACAAGTCCACGGTGTTCGCGGTATGACTATCAACGTCTAGTATTCGTGTAGCTCATTTCGACAACATCAATGAACTGACAATCAATGCATCTTGCAGCAATAGAATTGGTCTAGTCTAAATTTTGTTATATTATCGTACAGCACCTAACCTAAAACCTTCTTAAATATACTACCTACTCGTATTTGCTGTTGAATTGAAAACTTGCCAAGGAAAGATACTTTTTAAATAAATATGTAGTATGCTCACCGTATGAGATATGCTAAATATACAAGTTATGTTCTCTTCGAATCAACTGCTAGTGCAGTACAGTACTGGTAAGTACATACTTACAGAATTACAAAAATATAACTTGATATTTAACTAAGATTTTATTTAAGACTAAAAGAGATAGCATATCTCCAACAAAAGAGATATGAGTATTAGTTCTTTTATTACGAGTATCATGTAAAGACGCTATGTATCTGTAGTATTGGCTGACAACCTTAATCAAGAGTCCAATTAATGCCTATTAATTAATTAATCCACCGTTGACCAGAAGTTTAGATTGTTGAAAATCGTAACCGCCACGCATCCAGCTTAGCCATTCCTCGTAAACCGCTATATATATGTATAAACTTAAATAACAATGTGACAATTATGTTACTATCTAACGTTATTAGATATATGTAATATATTATAAATGGAGACGAAAAAGCCACAAGTCAACAATAGGTGGCAAATTAATTCAAAAGCCTTAACAGATGGTTGCTTACGCTAATTACGTTAACAAAACGTGAAACAGCAACCGCGAAATTCGGTTAAGCACTGGACGGGGAAAAACAAAATAAGTGTTATTTTTACTAACATATTATAGATACCATATGTATTTCTTCTCCTTCTTTTATTCCAGAAGCTGCTGTAAGCAGCAACACTTTAACTCCTACTGGAGCATAGTGCGACAAAATATATGTTCATTCTTTTTTATTTTTTCCTTTTCTGTTGATATTTAAGCCATACGTAATTAATTTAATCTGGCAAATCACAATGAGTAGACTTCACACTACCAAGTTATCCAAATTTATTTGGAAAATCATTTGCCCAGTAGCACATCATAAACACGACTTCGTGATGTTTATGGCGCATAAAATAGTCTATCAGAACAAGGCGTCTATGAAACAAAATCGAATCGTAATATGACGCCAAATAGAGAGTTTCTTGTTAAATACTAATTACGTAAAATCAAAAGGTTAATTTTTCAAATAATTAAAGCCAATATTTCTCTCCCAAAAAAATTTAATAATATTTATATTTATAATATTTTTATTTTACATTTTTTGAGACAATCAGACCTAGGACAATAACTAATTAAGACAGTGGAGAAATATCAGTTTTAAGACTACGAAAACGAAAACAGAAAACTACAAGTACGAGGGAAATCGATGCTATTTTAGATTGATAAAATAGGTATAAGACTCAAAATGTTTGAGTTTTAATGGCTTATAAGAGTTCATTTTTCCTCATGCTGTTAAATATTCTAAATTCCATCGGAAAAAAGGCGGATCACTATTTTTTAATCAGAATTAGATTCCTAGTACAACCTTCAGTCCATAGCTAAAACAAATGATTGACATAAAAACTGCTATAGAGGGAAAGTGTGTTTCAAAAACCATATCCTTCTGTTAACGTGTTTGTATGATATTATTATATGATGTTATTTTAAAATATAAAACACTTATTATTAAAGGTTCACTTAAAATTATCCTTTTCAACAGTTTATAATTTTATGATCAATTCTTAAAAACTGTTTAAAAATATTAACCAACTTAAATGTGTATAAACAAAAAAATTACTAAGAACTACTATTCAATTTCCAATACCAATTTTAACCACCCGTCACAGCTTTACGTTTACAACTGAATCTTTTCATATAGAAATTCTCACGATTTAGCAATGTTATTATATCTCACGAATTTTTTTTTTTTTTTTTTAATGTTAGTGTAATTAAGTATTTAGCTTAAGCTGGTGTTATAATATGGACTTGATTTCCCAACACGTTTTGATTTAACTTCGAACAAAAAAACCACACCACCAGTGCATACTTATGACTGCGGAAAAATACTATTCATATTTTATGATTTTATGCGGGTAGCTTAACATGTGTAAACTACTGGCCGTGACCTTATTATATTTTAACTAAACAGAATTTGCACTTGAAGGGGAATTGTTCTTATTAATTTTGAACTTCACGAAAGATACTTAATATTAATGAAACCAACAGATACATTTGTTTACCACCATCTAAAATTAGTGTTTGATAAAAGAATTCTGCGTCATTCGATTTTGTTTTTACGAGTATTGTAAAATTGAGTTTATTGACTTAAGTGATTTTAAATGACGTCAACTTTGGATAAGAATTTTTTGTATTCATTTATATCAGGCACCAAAATGTTATTAGTAATTATCAAGACAGTGGTTTCTGATTCTGAATAGGAATACTAACGGCTTAATAACAAAGATAAATATTTAATTAAAACATCATACCGGTCAATCAAGAAAGGACCCCATAAAAATTGAGAGGAAATTTGATGAAAACGGAAAATGTTCACTTTAACAAAGTTCTATCCACATCTATTCCCAATTATGAGATGAAAGTTAAGGAACTAAGTTACTTATTTTAACGACTCAATCAAAACCAAACTAAGTCGGTAACAGCAAAACTCATCTCTCAGCATAAAATATAAAAACTCATGCTAAAGGAAGTAATCCCATTGAAGATAGGGACGTTCCATAACCTCTACACAAGACATTTGGCAGACAAAAAAACCCCAAAATAGAAAAGAACAACAGAAAACAAAGAGGTCCACAGTCTTTCCCAAAGGAGTAGTCGTATTTCCCAAAATCATGGAGGAAACCCCACTAGTTTTCAACGATACCATCAAAAATAGCTTCGTTCATCAGGGGCAGACGGCGTCCTTTTTTTTTTAATATTACCCCTTCGAGATTAGAATATATCCGAGGTAGGCATGCCTGTCGTAAAAGGCGACTAAAATGTACCCTCTTTATGCCGAGTGCGTAGGCATACAAAAAATTCAATGGACAAAACAAACGAAAGTAATACAACAGGTGGCAATCCAGTTTTACTGGCAAACCCACCCTCTTCGGAGGTAGGCTTTACGGATTCTGGGGAGAGCCATTTATTGCTATCAAATCTCTTTGCAAAAACATCAAAGGTACTTCGATCTCCACCATCTAGATCGCATATTTCCGGAAAACGAAGTCCGCCGGTTAATCAGGACTCAGTGTAAATGCTTCGAACAGGAGAACAATAAACTCCGAGCTAAACTCAATGAAATGCAACGACTCTTTTACGAGCTTAAAAATGAAGTAGATTCACTTCGAAAAGAAAACGAGGCTCTAAAAAACTCTCGCTTATCTATAGATTGCAAGTCAGTGGAATACCTGATGGACGAAGAAGAACTTGCTCTCGAAACCAATCTGGTACTCGTGAAAAGGCCTAGCAAAAAACGTAAGGCAGGCTCATCTCCCGAAGTTTTACAATCAAGCGATGAAAATGAGCCCACCTTACCAAACAAGACAAACAAACAAAACCACGCTCTCCACCCGCAATAAATGTGGTCGGGATTGCAGACTACGGAAGGTTACTGGACCTTCTCCATAGAACACTAAAAGGAAAGTTCAATATAATTTTACTCCGTAATAACGCGTGGAAAATTAATGTCGGTGACTCTGATTCTTACCGCACATTGTCGCTGAAACTTAACACCGACAAAATTCAATGGTATACTTATGAAAATAACTTTGAAAAACCGTTACGAGTCTTCACTAGGGGACTTCACCCGTCGTGCAAAACAGAAGACGTTCAAGCACAAGGTTTTAAGATTACTAACGCCGTGAACATAATCAAGAAGGTAAAGCAGCAAACGGATAGCGACAAAGATACCGTAGTCAAACTCGAAACGAGAAAGACGACGATATTTATAAAATTAAATCTATATTGAATATCAGAGTCAAAATGGAGCCCATGCGTAAGGGCAAACAACTGTAATCCAATGCAAACGTTGTCAAAATTTTAACCACACGCGGGCGTATTGTCAAAAAGATCTACGATACGTAAAATGCGCAGGCAAACATTTCTCGGAAAAGTGCAAAACAAATAAGCAAATCCCAGCAGTTTGTGCCAATTGCACAGGAAATCACCCAGTTAATTCCCGAAGCTGCGAAATCGCCAAAGAAGTACCTAAGAGGCGAAAAAGTCCCACGAAATTTATTTATCTGGACCTAAAGCTGCAAAACAGATAAGAGAGTCACAATGAAGAAACCGGTAACGCAAAAGCATAAATCTGCTCAAAAAAACGTTGCCGAAGCAAGAATAATTAAAAAACATGTACCGGTCCGCGCGAGTTCATACGCTGAGGTCGCGTCAAAAGCCAACAAAATAGATTCGGCCACTACAGATCCGCTGCCTCAAATTCTCGCAGTCATCTTAGAAAAACTAGATGAGCAAATAAAAATAAATTCTTGTTTGAAAAACTAAGCAAGCTCGAGTTCGTTGCCCGGAAAAAATCTAACAAAAATGAAAATGAAACAGTTGACTAAGATTTGAACATGGAACGCAAATGGCCTTCTGAAAAAAATCGACGAATTAGAATCTTTTCAATGGAAAGACCGTATTGACATGTGCCTGATTTCGGAAACACACTTAAAAAAGGGAGTTAAACCTAAGATAAGAGGTTACTATGGTTATCACGCGCATCATCCCTCAGAAAACGCGAGAGGTGCATCCTCACTTTATATTAAAAACTGCATTAAGCATGCCGAGAACGTGACAATAGAACTTGAATCTATGCAAATAAGTTCAGTTTCCGTAAACATAAATCATATAGACTATAATATAGCATCTTGTTTTTTCCCTCCGAAATATAACATAAGATGGCAGACGACAACATCGATCGCCTTTTTTACCAACTTGGATCAAACTTTATTCTCGGTGGTGATTTCAACGCAAAGCATACATTTTGGGGTTCAAGATTCATTTCGACGAAGGGCAAGCTACTGTAGCAAGCAAGTATGAAACGTGGCTTGGACTTTTTTTCGACGGGCAAGCCAAACTACTGGCCCACCGACACAAATAAAATACCTGACCTGGTCGATTTTTTCACTACAAAATGGGTGTCCAAATATAGGGAAAAAATATAGGCGGTCCACTCAAGGTAACAGACGTAATTTTGAGCGAGCCACCGACAATTATATTACCTTTAAGAACTTGACTTTCACAATATTTTTACACTTCAGAATAATGTACAAAATTGTAACTTGAAATTTATTTGTTTTTTTATTTTTATTTTAACGAAATGCTCGCTTGTACACAGAATCACGTTTGTTCACCTCGATATTCATTAACGTATGGTTTTGGCGTGCGGCGGAGCAGTTCGCGCTATTTATATCCACTCAAAGTGACATTACCCTACGGCCGTCGTAACATACATTTCTCGTGGAAAAAGCTTCTGTGTCGACTGTATTTGAAATTAATGCAAATGTAAATCATCATTTATGATTTCCCAAAATATTGTTGCATTGAGTCCCATTTCTTTAGCACGTTGTCGAATTGAGAATTGTTTTGAACAGTTTCTAGGAGAGCAGCAGTGTGTTCTGCTGACCTTCTTTCAACAACAACCTTCGTTAAACTATAAATAGTAGGTGTTGGTGGTACATTGTTTCTACGAAAAAAATTCACGTAATTTGCTAGTCGTCACAATAATTGATGATTGAATTTGATAAAATATTTTTAATACTCGTAACTTGCTATGTCTATGCTTTACTACTGCCAAATTGGAACTGATGGAATTCACGTTTACCAAAATGAAAGTAAATCTATGTTATTTCCGACAAACGGTCTGCTGTACGTAGACTTTTGTGGGAAACTGTACATATTCTTGAAAGGTTTAACAAAATTGTATACGTAAATAAAAAGCCAACCTAGATCGTGTGGAATAAAATAGGTTGCTCACACCAAGAATAAAAAGTTCGATCAAAACTATTGCACAGTACTGTGGCGCGATAAGTTGAGATTGTGATTGCTAATGGACTACGGGGATTCAAGGCGAAAGAAGCAGGTTACAGGAATCACATGGGTGTTTCTTTCTGTCTGACATTAGAAAGTCAGACTTTTCAATAGAGTTTGAATGTCAAATCAGCTATCACATAGAGTTGCCAATTTATGTTCAATAAAGTTTGCCATTTCATCGTAGAAAGATTAATGCTACTATAATGATTTCAATTCATTGAAACTAATTTAGAAAATCGAAGCTCTGTTTGCGAAACTTATAGGGAACTTCATTTAATTTCGGCCATCTGAACGTGCTATTTATGGAATTACTAAAAAATTTCGCACCCAATTCACGCTGTGGACGTTAGTGCCGAAGAGAAAAAATGTCTAGAAGATGTATTGTAGTAACCGAGAGATTTCACAACTTTATCAATAAATATAAACTAATACACCAGGGTCAATGCGGCTTTCAAAAGAAGAAAAGCTCGGGAATCTTTAGTGTAAAAAAAACTCGTGCATTACTTACAGTGCCCCCACAAGGATCTAAATTGGGCCCAATTTTGTTCATACTCTACATAAAAGAACTCCTACAAGTTTTTTTTTTTTTAAAGTGTCCTGTTTGCATACGTAGATGACATTGCAATAGCCGCAAATCTCTGAAGACGGCGATTTAAATAATGCAAGCTGAATTTTATAATATCGTAGGGGTGTCATAACAATGCTCTTATCATCAACGCTTCAAAAAGCAAGATGATGCATATCCAGACTCTGCATCACAAAGCAATTCAGCAGCAAATACTTTTTAAAAACGATTCCTGTACCTCAACATCAAGCCTTCTGATCGACGTTGTTGAAAACTATAATTATCTTGGTGTTATTATCGACCGTTATTTTATTTAGAAAAAAGTAAAAAATATTTTAAAGGCACCATCACGCGTCGAAATTTTTAAAGAAAAATATCCTTTGACTCCTCTTCTTCCTCAGCGTATCGTTACAAGATGGGGAACTTGGTTGAAGGCTGTTGAGTATTATGCACAAAATTATGAAGCGTTTGAAAGCATTGTGAATGGGTTTGATGACTCCGATGCAGTTGCAATAAAAAATGCAAAAGAAGTCATGAACCAGCCATTGTTAAAAAGCCAAATAATATTTATAAATTCAAACTTCAGTTTTCTATGTGACACCATCACAAAGCTAGAAGGCAGGACCACCTTTAAAAATCAAATTCATTTAATTGATGATGTTATTGCAAAGATAAATGCGATTGAAGGACTAACGGGGGCAATCATTAAAAAAAAACTTCAATGCGTTCTGGCAAAACATGAAGGATTTGCAATAATGCAAAATGTAAGTAAGACCTTCGCATTGGACTGCAATGACGAAAATTACCCAAAAAAGATGAGATTTGTTCTTTTAAAAATGATCCACTAACTTCAGTTGACGTCGAGCGATCTTTTTCGTTGTATAAGGCATTCTTAAGACCAAATCGGCAACGTTTTGATTTTGAAAACTTTAAGAAAAATTGTATGGTCTATGCAAAACAACTTTTCAAAATCAGAACAATTAAGGAATTAAGGATTTTATGCTATTTTGAATTAAACAAATGAAGATGTTTATGTTTACGTTAACTGTGTTTTTTTTTAATGTTAATTTCGTTGTAAGTTATTATTTCATTAAATAAAAAAAATAAAAAATTTAACTTATTCTTAAACACTGAAGAAAATGTGTTTTTAAATTGAACCGAAATTAAGTTAAATTAATTTTTTGTATATTTAAGCGCATATTTTGAGATTTTTAGTGCATGAAAATCCGAACCCTAGAAATAACTTGTTTTTGTTGTGCTTTGTTTTGTTTTACAATTTATGCGCGCCTAAGAGAATTCGCACAAATTTTTTGTGCTTGAAACTTTACTATAGCCAAATCTA
The DNA here is from genome assembly GCA_949129095.1 of Volucella bombylans. NCBI lineage: Eukaryota > Metazoa > Arthropoda > Insecta > Diptera > Syrphidae > Volucella > Volucella bombylans. The sequence goes on along the minus strand of OX422142.1, from coordinate 43,585,223 downwards.
CGTGTCAGTGTTATGCCTTCACACTCTGAGTTTTTCTGACCGAGCTCCAAATACACAAATAAAAAACTTGTCTTTTTTGACAGTTCTTTGACATTTATGTTCAATACACACTTAAATACATTCTTATGTACCGTTCACACCAATTTTGAAAATCGGTCTTCTATTCAGGAAATGCATATAAGATTACGCCCTCATAATCCACTAACTGAGCTCGCTATTCCACGTTTCAGAAATACAGAAGAAACTGTAGGCGACGAGAGTGTGATGATAAATGATTATTTATTCAAAAATGTAGAAGGTATGCGGTTCCAGAAAATTTGCGTCATACCATACTGCTTAAGAAACAATTGACCGAGTAAGTAAATTGACCACTGATAGCGTGTGATTTGACGCCAATCGATTACTTTTTTAAGGCTATGTAAAGTTTTTTCTAACAATCCGCGAACTATTCAAGCCTTGAAAGCCGATATTCAGGTGAGAGAGAACGTTATATGATCGAAAGAGTGGCTCAATATTGGACCGACTGGATGAGCGAAAATAGCTGAGGAAGGACTATGCTTGAAGTCATGTTCCTAATATCATGATCCATTTCTTAATAAGGAATTTTAATTCCAACTAAAATCCTGATATTATTGTTCAAAAATTCCTGAAACTCTTTAAAAACCAATAGCTTACACAATATTACCGTAGCACTTGCGGAGGCGGCGAGCAAAACCAAAGCTATAAGTTTTTTTGCCCCAAAGTACTTACAGCCGCTAACAAATATAGACAATCAAAAATCAGTTAAAAGCCTTTCTTTTTGGACAAGGACAAATATTTACTTCTTCATGTATAGTTTATTTAATTAGAAACTTTTAGATAATTTTAGTTTAAGATAATTGTAAATATTATTAATATTCATTGAATTATAATATCTTTAAATTATCTGCTCTCAAAACTACGATCCAAAAGCAAAGTTAACAGAATTTCAAGTGTCCTGGATACAGTTTAGAATTCACTCTTAAGCACGGACGCAATTAGTTCAATCTTCATAGTCCAACAGTTTCTAAATAAATTTTTCGATAAACCAAACACAAGTTTATTAAATTCGTTGGGTAATAACTGTCCGTAAAAAAAATATTGTATTTACACTTTCATCTACGTATGCCATCAGTTTTGAAAAAGAAAATAAATAAACCTCACATAAAAATAAAATTTGATTTATTAGATATCACTATCAATACCACAAATCTTTAAGATACTCTTGCTATTCACTTTACATTTTTATTTTATTATTGCAATTAAATTAACTTTTACAACAGAAACCCACCAAATGCTTGATCACTCTAAACAAACTGCCATTATCGTACCAACTTTACTGATGACAAAGTCAAAATTTATACACAAATTTGAAACATATTTATGTATTTACGTATGTCACGTACTTGTGTTTACATAAATAATGTATGCAAGATTATTCGCCAACTAAAAAGTAACGAAATACAATAAATCGATTCGGTTTTTATTCATGCAATCGAGTTATACGGTGAATTTGAAGTATCTAAAGATCACAACTCCATCTTAGAAATTTATTTACCGAAAAATGTATACCGACCGGACATATGTACATATAATACATATGTAATATATGTATATATGTAAATAAGTTTGGGCGTAAATTGATAAACATTTACGGTTTAGTGGTAAGATAATTAAAACAAATGATGTCCCACTATTTATTCCAATGTATATAATTAAAATGTTTCGTCATTTTATTGCGCTACTGATTAAATATACTGTTATTTCCTGGTAAAAAAAAACCTCGGCCTCTCTATCTAATCACCTAATGATGATAATAACCAATGACGGAATATAGACGTATGTACATAATTTATAAGAGCAGGAAACCTGCTCGTTCCTCTGTAAGTTTATTTGAACAGATTGGGTTTCCTTGGGGGCAATCCGCCAGACCTTTGTATATTCATTTACATTATTAAGAACCCTTTATAGCTTAACTGCTTCTGATAGTTTTACTTAGTGCTGGTATAGCAGTGTCATCAGCAAATGTAACTAAAATGTTGCCCTCTTCTAGCGGCATATCATAGGAGATAAAGAAGCGAACTGAGAACACTTCGTTGCCGCCTAAAATGTCTGTGAATTTGATGTCTCGTACATGGAAAAGTCTTTTCGTGGCACACGGTGTCAGATTATTATATAAGTTGAACCCAAGACCTACAGCAATTTGAATTTAAAACCTTCATACCAAATCTTGTCAAAGACTTGAGAGACATCAAGAAATACGCTTGAGTAAATCTTTCTGCATTTGCATTTGATCAATAATTGAATGCTTGCTTCTGAGCCCAAACTGGTGACCAGGGATAATATTTATTCTACTCGTATCAATAATCGGCAGTATACGCTCGGTGCTGGGAAAATTTTGCAAATTTTCATTTGCAAAATACTTAAAGCTGATAGCGAATATCATTTTGCTGTCAGGAAATTCTGTCCTTTTTTTGGAGCACGTTTAACAATGATGTTAGGTTAGGTAAGAGTGACTGTTGGAAATACCAACCCACTTAGGCCTATTGGCCCATTGTGATGCCACGTGTGTCTATGATCCTCTTACTAATGGAACCAGTTTGAGCTTATAATAAAGCGTATGAGACTGTTAACGTCTATGTTTTCTAGATCGTTTAGGTCGTTGTAGAAGAAAGCTCCTAGATGAAGCTTTCTTCTCAGGGAGAGAGCTGGACATGTACAGGTGAAGGATTGTCTCCTCCTCTTCCTTGTCCATGCAGCTTCTACAGAAATCATTTGTAAAAGCGCCAAGCCTTCTTGCTTGCTTGCCTATGAGGCAGTGTCCAGTGATGACACCTATCATGGCGCTGAGATATTTTCTATTTAAAAGGATCAGACTCTTAGAGCAATTCAGATCCTTTGGCCAGATCTGTTTGGTCGCTAGACATGTTTGACCAGCAGTCCACCTAGGGTCTGTTCTTTTATTGACATCCAACTTTAGTACTAGTTTGCACGTAGCGATTGGTATACCTGTACTAAATTTTTCCGGTAGAGTAGGTAGTGGTTCCAATTTTGGAGAGTTCATCGGCTCTGCAATTCCCTGGAATGTCTCTATGGCCCGGCACCCAACAAAGGTGAATGTTGAACTGCTCTGCCATCTCCATGAGAGATTATCGGCATTCAAGGGCGGTTTTAGAATATAATGAGACCGAGTCCAGGGACTTGATGGCGGCCTGACTGTCCGAAAATATGCTGATATCCTTTGCAGATACCACGTTTTTCTTCAGCCAGGACAGAGCTACTTTAATCGCCATAATTTCAGCCTCTAACTCGCTACAGTGATTTGGAAGACGGAAAGTGAGGCTTAGATTTAGCTTATCTGAGAAAACACTGCCACCAACTCCGCTATCGGTTTTAGATCGATCTGTGTAGAGATGGATTGACTTGTTCTCCATGAAAGCATCTTCCTCCCAGAATGATCTAGTGGGGAAGCTTACATGGAAGTTTTTGTCAAACCAAAGTTCAGGTATGGTGTAATCGATGTTCTCTGTGAGGATTCTTAATGTATTAAGAATGTTGGCGTGGCCAAATGAATTATTTGTCCATTGTTTAGTTGCTTTAAGGCGAATAGCTGCAGTCGCAGTCTTCAATGTTAGGGTTCCAGTTTAGTTTCCTGTCAAAAATGAGACCCAGATATTTTGCTGTATCGGAGAAAAAAAAACTGGCATCATTTATTGAAGGAGAGTCTATAATTGGAATTTTGTGTTTCCTTTAAAAGAGGACAAGATCAGTTTTATTGGGGTTTATTCCCAATCCACAGCGATCTGCCCAGCGAGTTAATCTATTGAGATTTACTTGAAGGAGTTCTTTAATGGTATTGAGAAACGTTCCTGAGACGGCTATGGCAACGTCATCCGCATAGCCAATCACTCTGCTACCACCCGCTTCCAGGTATATCAGCTAGTCAAAGAGTGCAAAGCCGTTTCCACCGACTTTCCTTTACAATGGGCATGTTGAGCCGTTGACAGAAGTCGTGGATCAACTTTAGCTTGAATATGGATATCAATCAGTCGTTTTTTGTTCAGACGATACCATCCAGTTCATTAGCCTTTGAGTGATGCTGTCGGAGACAAGAGTAATATCTAGCACTTCCTGTCGGTTTCTAGTTATAAAACCGTTGCCAATGTTGCAAATTAATAGGTTAGTACTTAAATTATAGTCAAAAAGTGACTCAACTCTATCATTGCGCGTTAGCGTCGCATCCGATTATGAGGCCAGTTTTTTGCCTTCCAGCTTCCAGTACCATCCTTTCTAGGTTATCACCATGGAGAGGGTCCACATGGTCGTAGCCAAGGTAAGCCGATGCCAGCCAGTAGGAGCCTTTGGCAATCTCCAGTCTGGCACCGGTTAAGTCGGGGTCGCTGAGGTTGGGAAGTAGAAATACATTAAGGTTACGTTTCTGATCTCACCTTTGTCTCTTGTATAGAGCGGAGCGTATGCGGGTGTTCTAAGTCCACGAACCACGCCTTCTACAATCCATGGTTCCTGGCAACAGTAAAAGGGTATCTAACCCCTTAGGCGCCCGTAAATTATAAAAAAAAAAAATTAGTGCGGCCGAAGACTTTTTTGAGTGGTGGATATTAATCTGGAGAAACCGTATCATTGCTACATTTTTCCAGAGTAGCCTCCACCACGATGTTGTTGAGGTCCTCCGATTCTGAAGATGTGCCCAAATGCTCATATTCTACCTCTGATCGTATAGAACCTCTCTTTGCTTCGTCATCGGTTTCCATTTCCGACAGGGTGTCAGAAGAGGAGACCGACGGCTTAATAGTCACCTTGGATAGATTGTAGTTGTAGTTGTAGATCCAAGGTTGTGTTATCAGGTATTAAAGGAGGAGGAGGTAGCTTATCAGCATCCAGCTCATCCTTTTTGTAGACCCTTAAGTGTATGGACTCGAATCCGAACCGAATCATGCCTTTCGTCTGCGCCAGAGTGTTAAGGGATTCATTATTGATCACGATTAACACGCATCTATAAGAGCCCCTTAGTTCCTCCAGTTTCGCGATTTCCCAGTCATGAGTCGGAAGAGTCGAGGAATGTCTTCCTTAGACACGACCTCGAGTTTTGCACCTGGCCAAATCTCTCCTAATTTTTAATTTAATTTTGGTGGGGGCGAATGCCATCTATGGCCTTGGTGAAGAGATCAAGAGATCTCTGGTTGGAACACGCGATGAGCTTGACATAGCCTTGGTGCCAGCCAGAGTCGCTTGTGATAAGAGGTGGTCCGGGGTTTTCCCGCATGATGGCCAAGAAGTTGCTCGAAAGCTTCAGCTTGACCAGCTGCCACTGTTCAGGTGTAATGGAACCCTCGGTATCGTTCCTATCGATCACCGCGATCACTATTGCTTCCTTTAGGACTTCATTGCAAGGCCTCGGAGATGTGCTGTTGGATGGCCTAGGGGTTTTGGAACTATGTGTTTTGGGCCTCTTGGAAACCGGCACGGTTTCCTCCAACGATCTCTGGGAGCCTTTTTAAATTTTGGGAGCAGTGCAAGCAGTAGGTAATCCGTCTTTTATGATGTTTTTAACCCACTCAGTCTTGCTCTTTATGTCCGCAATTCTCTCAACCTCCAGAATGGATCCGAAGGTATTGATAATGCGTGAAGCATTTCGGCGTCTTAGATAGAGTGCTTTAGATGGAGCTTACCGATGCGGCTGAGCTCCAGATTCCTCGTTGGGGGGAGGAATTTTGGTAGCAGCGACAAGTCCCTGGCCAGCCACAAACTTTCTGCTGCTAGGGGTGGAGGAAGTGATAGGACCATGGCTTGCCACAGTCTTAACACTCCCTGAATCTTTCTTTTTAGGCTCGTTGCCTTTGCCTTTAAAAGATGGTGGACCATGGCCTACCACAGTCCTCTCGACAATGCAGGAACCTTGCCGGTAGTCGGTGCAGTCGCCGTTCTACCGCCCGGTATTAAAGGAGTACCGACCTCGGATTTTGTTTTAAAGGTTTTGTCCATAATATGGTCCCACGAGTAGCGGAGTAAGGGGTGTCCATCTGTACAGAGGTCCGTATACAGATAAGGCTAGCTAATCCGGAGATCGCCGGATACTCCGTTCGCGACTGAGCTATGCTGCTGGGCCCTCAGCCAGGCTGATTTTCGGCACGGGTCGTATAACACCATGATCCAGCCCAGGGGAAGAAGTGTGTGGTTTTCGGGGTGGGGAGGGGGGGAGCATCCTTTGGTTTCAGGACTCGTCTGGAGAATTTCTTCTCGAAATTCATTGACCCTAATCAGCCTCTACAACTCGACAAGTTCGATGCTCGCGGTAGAAGTTCGACAGCGTTAATCACACCAATTTGTGCTATACGCTCCGAAATTTGTTTGGTTTTACAAAAGCTGTTTCTACTCTTATCGTGTCATACTCGTACATTAAATTTCGTAAACAAGCTGTATCAGTTGGTGATAGTTCGTCTGATTTTCTTCAAACTTCTAGAGGTGTTCATCAAGGTTAAAACTTGGGGCCACTTTTTATGTCAATATATTCTGATGACGTGCAATTATATAGCAGCTGTCCACATAGATTGATAGAATATTGCGCAAATTCCATTAACCTTGACTTAGCGACAATCTATGATTCGTGTGACAAAAATGGCCTCTTCCTGAACCCCGAAGACCAAACGCATTGTTATCCCAAAGAAACCCTTATACTTTTGTTATTTTACTGACATTATGCTCTATATTAATACGGCTGTATATGATTATATGAACTGCTACACCACCTCTGGATGTCAGAATTTTATTCACCCCATAAGGTGAACATACCCAGTTTATCCGACAGCTTAATTTTCTTGTATTTGCCTGGTGATACTCTTTAAGACGACTGCCCTCGAAGAAATACCAAACGCTGTTGTCCTTGACCTTACCTCTAATGTCCCCAAACCCTCGTGCTTTGGACTCCGATTCACCCACTGTGTCTATAACCATGTTGCATTTCTCGCGACATTGTCCTAGAAATTGTGCGCATGATTCCGTCACCAAAGTCACCTGAGATCCGGAATCTAGAAGAGCGCGGCAAGCCTTATATTCTCCCCAACGGTTCTTCACAAGCACTATTGTTGTAGGCAATATACTGCGGCACCCCCTTTGTGGACCTTGGTTTCGACTCCTTTCTGACAGTACTGCCAACAAATTAACCTTATTTGAGCTCTGTGGTTTGAATATGGGAAGTTCCTTTGCTGTGACACACTGTGAATTTATAGAATCCTCCTTATCCACATGAATGATTGTATGGTGCCGAGCCTTACATTTTCGGCAGGACCCTGATTTGCAGTATTTAACTGAATGCCCCGCGTTGAGGCAATTGTAGCACAATATCTGTTGGCATATAAACCTTCGCTTCGCAGTTATGTCAAGCGAAGAGAACTTGGGGAGTAAGACAAATAGTGGGTCCCTTCACAGAAAGAACATGCTTGCGATATTGCTGTGCAAACTGTGCGAAGAGCTGACCTTTGTCCTAAGCCCACAGGTGTTTTAGTTGTTAACACAGATACTAACTCAAATAGCCTGCCATGAGTTCCAGAATATCCTTAAATTCTGACCTTTCCTTTGCAGCTAGCCCATAATTTTCTTGATTCTGAATCCAATTTTGACGCCACGATATATACGAGCCAAGCATCCCAATGTCGTACAGGTAGCTTTAATGCTTTCAAAGCCGAGACAAATTTTTTGCCTCTGTTGTAGATTTTTCCAATTCCCGCGGCACTATCATGTGAGCCCATTTCAGGTTCTTCCATGATAGTTTTAATATGCACCTGGACGATAATTTTTTCCTTGGCATACATGCCTGTGCATAGTTTGCATCGGAAATATTTCTGTGCTTAAAAATGAGGCTTCATCCTTTAATGACAGATTTAGAAACTGCAATTTCTGCGCTCCGGAGAGGGTAGTCGAATTATGAATCATTGTTTTAAAGAGATCTTTAAAGGTAGGCCATTCCCTATAATCACCACTAAATGAAGGGGGTGACATTGGAGATAACCTAACATCCCCTTGTGCTGATACCGTTCTGGTTGTTCCACTTATTGTGGCAAGATTATGTAAATCACTAGCTGCTTGACTGGCCGCTACCGGTCTCAGTGTCCTTCATGTTTACCCGCCCTACGAATATTGTGTTACTGTATATTCAGCAACGCCACCACTGGGTGACATCTTTCCAAGGCACCAACTCTTGATGGAATAGTATTTTGTTTCGAATTCATCCCTTGTGTTTGACTCATTTGCGATCTCTTCATCTGACAGCAGTATTTCTATTTCCATTTGTATGTGCTCAAACGACTTCATAATCTCTTCTACCTTATCCTATTGCGGATATACTTTCCTCAGCCACTTCCGAAACGGTCTTCTCCAATCTTGTGATTGCACCTTTGATTGCTCCTCGCTTTTTGCTAAGCACATCCATTTTGATTTTCTTAACTACGTAATGTTATACGCATACAATTGGTCTATTCGTGCGTAAGCTCCCTGGTCGATTCCTGTACTGACTTCCAGGTCGATTCCTGTGTAAGCTTCCCAGTCGAATCTTCCGTAAGTCAAACTTTATTGCCAATCACGCCGCCCCACAATTTAATTTTTATTTTGTTAAACAATCCGGTTCTGAAGGACCAATTAATGTTCGCTGATATTGCCTTGAACTTAAAGGGAACGTAGTCGATATTTCACCAGAAAAAGGTAGCGTGGTTGCCAAAGAAAAGAAAACACGAGGCACCTTAGTTAATGATTGAAATGCGAATGCCTTTTTTGTTCCTTTCTGTTTCCTCTTCTTCTCTTTTTAGTACAAAACAATTGAATTAGTACATTAAATTATGATTGCAATAGTAATTTAAGTTTGACATGAAGATGGCGTAAACTATACCACTGGAATTAAAAATGTTTGATAAAACTACCATCAGAGGTACTGCGACAAATTTTGAAAGCTTCAGTTTTCTCTTGGATGTTTACTTTCCGAGCATTAGATTAATACCAGCTCACTACCTAAACCCTTAATAGGAACGGCTTACACTCGACCAAAATAATCAAGCCTCCTAGCATTATTACAGTATATCCTGTAAGACTGTTTCTTAGTGACATTTTGGAACTTTTTTTTTATTAATTGGTGTTTGTCTGGAAATATGTGCTTTCGCACGATTTTCCTGTTGCAATTAGCCTCACACTGGTGGCAAATTTTTCTTCAGGTCTGAATGTATTCGAATTTCTCATGTTTTTGTTTTATCGCTTCAAATCGCTTTTCACAATCCATAAAAGCAAATTGAATTATTACTTGTTTATTCTTAACGAAGAAATGAAATTGAGCCTTTTGCATTCAGATCTTTCCTCCATACTCCTTTCTTGTTTTTTCAAATTGTTAAAAGATCTTTGCAACACTTAAACGAATTAATCACAATTCGTTTTTCACCATCATTTTCTGGATTCATACTGGTTCACATTCATAACTGATTTATATTTCTGCTTACTCAGTTTATCATTTTTTAGAGCTACCTAATAGGACGAATGGCGAATGAATAAAACAAAACGAACTTTAACATCATTACATCAAAGTACGGGAATGAAAACTTGAATCGTGTAAATGTGCCATTCATGCCCAAAAGAGAAAAACACACTCGGCAAAAAATGGATAATATAAATCGGCAGAGTGTTTCAATGAAATCTAATTACAATCGAAACTTAAATAGATTGAAGAAAAAACTAAGTACATACATATATGTCAATATTGATAACGCAAAATGATGATCCTTCAGAATTTAAAGAGAATAACTTAATGAGAATATATAACCGTGAACCAAAACAAATCATCTACGTTGACTCACCAGCAATGATCAGATGAAGCTCTCAAATAGACGATTTTCGAGTCTTCGAGTTCCAGTCAGAAAATACTTGTCTCATAAGCCAAGAGAGCGTGGTTGAGCCAGGTAATTTAAAACAGAGCGCCAAATGTCGAAATAAATGAAAATTTGTTAAATCATAGACAACGAAGTGTTGGAAGCGTTTTGCTCATTATTACTGCTTCCTACTCTGTGGGTTTTCATATTTCACGTTTTTAGATTATTTCACTCCACGATCAATCGGAAGTAGTTATATAACTTCGAGTTCACTTCGAATTGCACTTTAAACATTAAATATACTTATTTTTCAACACAGAAATCTTTTATTATAATCATAATGGCATACGTATATGACAAACAGATAGGGGAGACAAAAATGCCCAATACAACGCCCCTACTGATTATAATAATAATTATTCACTAATATATAGCCAACAGATTTTTGATTAAATTCAAATAGAGTCCTGGTTAGCATTTACGTAATCAATTTTTAATGAATTATGTCATTCTTCATCCATCAGAATTTAAAAAAAAAAAAACCCAATACAATTTCCCCACAATCCAACTCCAGCACAAAACGAAAATTCCACGTCAAACTCAGACTTTCGCCCTTTCAATCGCAAATCCTATTAGTCGGCATTTAAATCCTTTTCAACTGGTAATTCGAATGATTAAGTTTTAATACGCACAAATCATTTTCACCGCAAACCAACACAATCGCGCTTTTGTATCGGCATCAAAGAAAATGACGTTTTTTTCATAAATTAACGCTGAATATCCACACCGACCAAAGGACACCCTTTTGAAGGATGAAAACTTTTCAAGTTCTCATCGAACAAAGATTTTCTTTATTCTTGAACAGAAAAAAAAATAAAAACCTTCATTCTAAAGTCCACTTGAAAATTTCAACTCTTGTCATCAGAGTGATTGAAAATGTTTTTTTTATTTTTTTAATTTGTCCTTCCCTTTAACCTGTTGGCCCTGATAAAATCATTGATCCTTGACCTGTTGAAAGGTTGTCGTATAAAGAAAAGTATATTCCCGAGGCTGTTTCACAAAACCTCAAAAACATGAACATTAACAATAGATACCGCATCTGAGTGCACTTTTAATGCAAGTCCTTCGGCGATGGCACCCAGGGATGTACGGGTAACACCTCTAGAACGTCACACAGGTCGTAATTCAAAGTGGATTTCAATGGCAGTTTGTAGTACGCCTAAGGCAGTTTAAATGATTTCTTTCTTTTTCAAAAAACAAAAAAACAATAAACACCCTCCTGCGCCTCAGGATCATAGTGCGTAGGAGCTAAAAATTTGGGCTGTCTTTTCAGTAATTCTAAAGCATATCTCTTCAGAAGGGAAATGCTATTAAAGTCGGTTAAATAGTAGCAACAGCTGATGCAAAAGAGCTATTGGTGGCTTATATTGGTATTGAAATCCTTGGTAGTCATTTGATGGAACATAACTGTGAGATGATGTCACAGAGGATGATATACTCGTACGTTAAATTCCCCGTTAAATTCAAAGTATTACCATGAACCCCACTTTCCTTCTGATAAGAAATGCACGGTCAGTCTGAACAGCGAAATTCTAATCCATCAGTTGCCAGGTCTATAGCTATGACTTATCCGCAATAGTATATCCACTTCTTCTAGCGCATAATTTAAAATTGTTCAATTATGCTGGTCAATCTCTGGTAAACCGGGGTATCCCCCAAAGCGGTCTCCACTGCTATAATGCACGTTGATTGACTCACTGCTTAAGCAGATACATATGATGCAGTTATATTGTTGGATGTTGTCTAGCGACTGACTGTCTGCTCTGAAGTGCACGTAGCCCTAGATGTGATCGACGATTGGTTTACTTGAAATGTTCTAGTTTTAGTTTTATATGCATTTTATTTTCTTAACACTAACTCTTACATTCTAACAAAAAATGCTTAAATGCTAGCTTACAATTACTTAATAATCTTACACTAACTTACTGGCCCCACACAGGCACTCTAAGCTACTCTAAATTCTTATAACTATGTCTTTCGACTTCATTTACATTTTCTTAGAACTATTTATTTTGTATACTTAAAGCTAAGAAAAAAATTTGTTAACAAAACTTAGCATATGGACATAATTTTTTATTTTTAATAAAAACTTAGTATCTAACTTAAAATAAACCTTAGCCTACCTAAACTAAATGTACAATACACACATAAACACACATAGACGTTATACACAATCATATACATATATCAGTATACACCTTTGTATACACTGATATATGTATATGTTTCTTAAATGCTAACCTAAACCTATGTAAGCCGGCCATCGCTGTTTACAGAGAAAACAGATTGGTCAGCTCTGCCTCATTAGTGAGGCTGGTCCGTAATTGACGGAAACGACGACGAAACATCTTCTCCATCATTCAACCACCAGAAATGCTGGTGCTGCCGAACGACATCCCTCTTATCGCGATTCCCCACCGCCCTACTGAACCTGAGGCGATCCACACTGCCGTGTGCGACGTCTCTGTCGTAGTTGTGTCGCCTGTCCCCAGCTGTCCGAGCGACATGGAAGATTAACGGCACCGCTGATCTATCCTGGATCAACCCTTTCTTCTTGAAATGTTCTTTTAGTCAATGCTTTCAAAACTGAGGTTGTTCGCTTTATGAGAAGGAGGAAGCTGTCTGGTTTGACTCGTCTAGTGCTTAAAGACATCAGTATTATATTCTCCAAAGAAGCTAAGTATTTGGGTGCCATCCTGAATAACAATATTTTATGGACTAAACATGTTATGTCGAAAGCTTCTAAGGCGCCGACCTACTGGCAGTGAAGAGAAGCTAGCGGCAAGACGTTGGTCCTACACGGTCTTCTGGGTCCTACACGGCTATGATAAGGCCAATAATATGCTACGCGTCGATTGTCTGTTGGAATAAGCTCTAACGAAAGTACGTCATTGTTGCTTTTACCAGACTCCAAAGAACGTTCTGTCTCGGCTGCATAGGGGCTTTCCCCAGCACGCCTAGCTACGCTCTAGATGCATTGATAAATCTCTCTTATATCAAGGGCAGCACTCTCAAAGCCATTTTACATAAAATGTAAAATTATGGGCTGGAGCTTTGTTGACCTTGAGCTTCGACTGCTTTTTGACTCTGGTCTTTTGAACATGCCTTCTGATGTAATGACACCAGCACTCCTAAAAAAACCAAATTGACTTTCCCTGTGCCCAAGACTGGTTTCGGCCAGTATCTGAACCATGAAAGGAATGTAGTCGTGTCTTCTCGGATGGGTCTAAAACCGATTTGTTATGATGCGCTGATGTCCTTCTGGAAGACGACAACCTTAGATCTCATCCCTCCTTAGGAAAACGGCTCCAAATTGCCGACAGACAAACGAATGCTTCCCAACATAACTTAGATGCCAGCGAATTTCCTTTTGCCTCTAGTACGGAACTCGCGCCGTGACAAGTCACTACACTTTTGCTAAGCATCTATAAGTGCAGGGCATACATATAAGACATAGTATGTGGTAGGTATATAACAGAACTGCACACCCATTTTTCTTCGAAAGGCTGATAAATTCAAATAAAAGGAGTATAACATACAAGGACTACCTATAATGGACTAGTTTTTTTGTCTGAGTGCCCTGTTCCGACCAACAACAAAAAAATATGTTCCCGAAAAGTATAGATTTTACAAGGTTCTAATCGATTGATTTAAAGTGACATATGTATAATAAAGCGTTTTCAACTAGCCTTTGTGGACGGAATTTATATGGTTAAAGAACGTTCGTTTAACCCTTGAACTGAGTTCATATTGTAGTTTAAGTTAAACGACAGAATTCTGCCGTTTAAAACTCAGTTCGATTTCAATTTGACAGTTTATACACAGTTGTTGATTCTCTTTTTATGCACAATTATTGATTTATTTTCCTTTTTCTTTTTTTTATTTTGTTTTGACACTGCTCACAACGGTAATTTGAAACAAAACTTTCCCCGACTGTCAACAACACAAAATATTTGCTACGTTTTGTTTACATTACTTGACATGACGGAGCAATAACGTACAATGCTGCCAATTTCTTTTTCATTCTATTTAGTTAAACTATTTTCAACTGAACTTACACTGTGAAACTCGACGAGATGATCTTTAAATTTAAAATCAAGTTCAGGTTCAGCTGAACTCAAATTTAAATTTCCACGGTGAAACTGGGCATAATTGAACTAAATTTGTAGACGAATACAATAAATAAAACATTATTTAAACACGTGTCTCAAGAATCATTTCGTGCACCTATATCTGTCCAAGTAAGGGAACGTTAAATACCTCTCTGTTATCAACATCACAGCTAAACTGCAGAATAACAGCCTAATATGTAACATATGATACATCCGCCCATCATTGAAATCCCTATCAAACAGCCGAGACCATTAGAACTGCGTTCAACTATAAAACAATATTTGGCAGATACCGCACACAGGACAACTTTGCAAACTTACGCGAGGGAAATGTATTGAATCAAAGTACGAGGAAAAAAAGGAAATTCTATAAACAAAGCTCAAAAAAACATCTCGCAAATGCAACAACATCCGACGTTTGAACAAAAACTATTTACGGCTAGAAGCTCAGAAGCAGGCTCTACGAAACAGCGAAGTAAAGTTAGTCACTGATATGTAGCGGGATGTATGTATAACATTCGTTGAATAACAATTCTCGCAGGTGCTAAATTGACATTTGGAACGATAAGGTAAAAGGGCGCATTTCCAATCAATACAGTCTTCTCTGCAAATATAAAATAGATTGCCAGAGCTAAAATACATCTAACCGTGAGCTACTCGTATATGAGCTTCTTCTACAATAGATATGTCTAGAGCATAGGGATCAAAAAGCAACGATCCTCCAATTCCAGCCCACGGTTTGGGACGGCAATGAATCTGAAATCATAATCGCATCTGCAATGACTTATCCTTCTAATTAATCACCGTTGGAAGCAGAATGACCTGGATCGTCCGGTATGAAGGACTAGGTTCAAAATCAGGAACCATTTATGCATCGTAAATTCACGAAGTGGATACACACAGTAAGCAAAACTTATAAAGTAGTTTGTTACACCAGACATTTATAACATTAATAACATTTTTTTTATGAAAGGCAACAAATGTTAATTATTAAAGATCGGTTCGATATTGTTGGCAAAATACCTGAAATTTATAGATGGTTCGAAATCGAAAATCAAGTAAAATTGCGAAAATAATCAAAATAAGTTCATCTACAATTCAGCATTTCTTGAATGTACAACCTCTTAACTATAAATAAATTAATTAAAAACTAAATTAAAATAATTATGAATACTATAAAATAGAAATATTATGTTAAATTTATATATGTTACTTTACTACTTTTCATTGCACACAACTATTGCATTGCAATTATGTTCTTATATTACACTTACGAGTATATTATATTCTATTATATTTATAACTTTGAACTAGATTACATTACGAAATATATGCTCACTCTGAATTAAACAGTCCTCTTGTGCGTTTTGATAATCCAACACAATCTTGATCAAAAAGATTAAAATTACAAGTTTATTCATCTAAATCTACATATATTGTCCCCTCCAAAGTAATCCCCATCGACTGCAACACAGTTATGGCAGCGCTTGATCCAATCCTCGAAACAGTTTTTATATTCCGTTTTCGGTATGTCCATCAGTGCTTCCTGCGATTTTTCCATTACTTCCTCTCGGGGAACGCGTTTAGTTCCCCGTAGTGATTTTTTAACTCGATTGAACAGAAAGAAGTCACAGGGAGCCAAATCAGGTGAATTAGGTGGCTGTTGGATGGTATTTGTTGCATCTTTCGTCAAAAAATTACGAATAATGATGGCACTGTGCGACGGTGCGTTATGATGGTGCAAAATCCACGAGTTTTCTGCCCACAATTCTGGTCTCCTTCGGCGAATTCCTTCACGCAAACGTCTCATAACGCCCAATTAGTAGTCTTTGTTTACTGTCTGGCCTTCTGGCAAAAATTCATAATGCACTACACCGTTGTAATCCATGAAAACCGTGAGCATTGCCTTCTTTTTTGACTGAAAACGACTTGGTGTTTTCGGTCTCGACTCATTTGGTGAACGCCATTCACTTGCCTGACTCATAAACCCACGTCTCGTCTCCAGTAATGATCCTTTTGATGAATATGGGATCGGATTCACGTCAACACGGTCTCTTTTTTGCATGAAATTGAGGTATTTTGGCAGCAACACGACGGAAACCAAAATCATTAACCAAAATATCTTGGACCTATCCATAGGCAATAGGCAAGTCCTCCGCTATCTCTCTGATGGTTAATTTGCGGTTATGGACCAACATATCTTTTACTCCATGAATGTTTTCGATGTCGATGGTCTGCCACTGCGTTCATTATCTTCGATTGACCAACGACCACTTTTGAACCGCTCGTTCCACTGGTAAACGACCGTTTTCTTTAGAGAATCGTTGCCGAAACACTTTTCCAACATTTCCAACGTTCGCGTACCATTAAATCCGTTTTTTATGCAATGGCTTTGCATTTTAAGATGCACATTAAACAAAGAAAACCTTTTTGAAATGATTTTGAAATTATTTTTTTCCATTAGTGAGTATCCTGATAATTATAGCTGATGATATTAATTTATACAGGTGCTTCCAACAGCATTGAAAATGGAAGTAAAAAATTTCGATTTTAAGTGCTAATTACTGTATATATTCGGTAAGCATAGTTAACAAAAAAATCATTTTGGGAAAAAATACATTGTTTAAAATATTATAAATCAATTTTTATTGCACAGATAGTATTAGGTTACCGTTAAGAGTGATTTTCTTCGCATAGCCATATATGACTTCGTATTCATTAATAGTTTCGTTTTGGAAAATTTTTTTCCCATATAGTATTTTCTATAATAATTCAAATGATTTTATTTCAATATTTGTTAGAGATGGATGCTTTACACTTTTATGGACAAATTTAAAATGTCCCTGCAGATATATCTTATAGTGATGATGATGAAGTACCAGACTCTGATGTGGAATTTGAGCCCACGCTAAACAACAGCACCTGCCTTACACTGCCTGAAACTGACACTGAAACTGAGCCTGTAATCCAATTACAATAGTTGCATCAACATCAAAACAAAATAAAATGGCAGTCCAGAAAATATTTTGTATTAGAAAAAATAACAATTGGATCCGTACAATGAAAAAACTTTCGAAATTACGGGTTCTATCAGAATCGGTAATTGGGTTAAAGAACACAACGGATTATTTTTCGCCTTTTTTACGGAGGAATTAATTCAATTTGTAGTCTATCAGTCATATTTAAAAGTTCTTCAATACAACATAGCTAAGCCAGCCAGCCAGCATACATAACAACAATCGAGTTCGTTAACATGAGGATTTACATGTTTTGTGTTCAACTTCTTCGCGACATTATTCGAGCAAATCCGTTGGCTAGTAAAATATTTTTGACACAATGACATGCAGTAGGTGGAAAACAATAAAAAGATTCTTACACTTCAGTAATAAGTGTAAGTAAGTAAGTAACGCAAATAAGGCAACGGATTCTACAACACTTACGAGTATTTCAAAAGAAGAGCTTCATGCGATGTGTGAGAAAATAATTTATTTTTTTATAATAGGCGCGCACAAGGGATTTTAAGTACCTTTAAGGGGTTAGGCCACTTTATGGTTAGAACCTCACAACAGATATCCCAAAAGATTATAGATATTTCGAAGTACTTGTTTTTCAAGTATAGTATAAGGCCGCCAGGTAGGCAGCGAGCCTCTTCAAATTTTTCAGCGCGATTATATCAAAACTGCATTTTTTCAATTTGGCCGCACCGATATTTTGAACAATTTTCAACAATTCTTTAAAAATCTTTAAAAATATATTGTCTAAATAAGTACGTATTAATTTTTATGTGGCATATTTAATTTGTTATCAACAATTTTCTGTCGATTTTTCTGAGAAGTTTGCAGTGTACCATTCGGCCAAAAATCAATATATCAAAAAAAAAATCCTACGTACTTCTCTATCTGTTGTTATATACAATAAAAACAAATTTAGTGACTCATCATATTGTAATTCAAAATTTACAGAAAAGCCATCTGAGAAACGCTGTACAGCCGCCATTTTTAAATAATTATTAAATTATTCTATAAAAGTTATGTTTTACAGTCAATCGTAAACTCGATTTATTTAAAAAAAAGCCTATTTTTACGGCCTCTAGAGTGGCCTAACCCCTTAAGATGTTTGCACATAGCGTGGCCGAAAGGAAGTTAGGGAGGGAAAAAGAGAGATACCGATGTGCGTTGGTTTTAAATGTTTGCAAGCTATACTGACTAGGAAATAAAGAGAACTTAACACCCAAGTGGGTATGAATACACTTATAATGCCTCAACATGTGTTGAGTTTTTTTGAAAAATGGAATAGAGAGAGAAAGAAAGATGTTTGGACTCAGCGGTTATTACGCTCCATGAGTGGCATCTAACATTTAAATTCTTAGTGGAAGTTGATTTGTTGTTGATTTCTATTCAACTACTCATCTGACTTGATTTTTGTTAACTGAAAAAATTAATGTTTTTCGGGAGAGGTTCGAATTTCAACACCGAACCTTCCGATTTGGAAGCCAGTCTATTACCACTTGAGCCACGGCCACCCCAGCCCTGGGGCACACGATCATTAACTTTGTGAACATCAGACTTGAAACCATCCAAGACAACTTGAATTGAACGTTCCGAAAGGTAGTTTCTAATTTATTGAAGAATAGAGTAGTCGATCCCAAGTACACGCATTTCCGACAAAAGAGCCTGGTGCCAAACTCTGACAAATGCCTTAGAAATATCAAGTGCAACTATCTAGCTTTCGCCAGATAGAGGTACCATTTGCCACTTGTCGGTGAGACATGCAATCAAATCACCAGTGGACCTGTTGCAACGAAAACCGTACTGCCGGTCATTGAGAGGTTTTCGGGTTTCAAGATATTTCATGCCGGTTTACCAGCGTTCCCAAGACGTTGGAAGGGAGGGACGCAAGTGCAATGGGTCTGTAGGAGTAAAGAGAAGAAGATTCGCCTTTTTTTTTGGACGGGCTAGACAAATACTGTTTTCCATCTGCTCGGAAAGAGTCCTAAAGAGTAGGATTGCTGAAAAAGCTTACGCAGTGGTTTTGCCAGCGTAGAAGAACACCTCTTCAGAAGAAGGGGAGATATACCAACTGAACCAGCGGATTTATGTATGTTGAGATCCTTTAGTACTCCTGCTACTACACGACTGAGAAAGTGGATTCATCCCATTGAAGATTCGACGCACTCAAGTGTAGGCGAAAAGTGAGCTGGCCGCAAAACAGATTGGCCTTGTCCAAACAGCTGAAAGCTGGAATGTTATTGTAACTGAGCGTTGGGATTAAGGATGAGGAAGAATTTCTGATGTTTTAGACGACCGACCAAAAATTGTTACTACCTTTTAGACATTGTAGTATTTCTTGCCTCAGTTTTTGGTCGTATTGGAATTTCACACGCTTAAGAAAGGCGCTGCAGTCATTCCTGGCTCGTTTGATATTTTTTCGGTTTTCCTCTGTCGGGTTGGTCTTTCAGGAGCGAAAAAAAATTTCTCTAGCACTGACACAGCCTCTTTACAGCTCGAGTCATACCATGCTTTTTCTTTTGGTTTGATACTCTTTATCCGATGAGGGATAAAGGATCTCATTCTAAAGAGAATAGTTTCAGTGATCATATCAGCAGCGGCATCCACATTGTTATCGAGGAAACATAACGAACAGTTAAAATTCCTAAAGAAGATGTTAAGTCCACTCCAATTGGCTTTCTCCTATTGCCATATAGTTCGTTTAGGAATTTTTGTTCTAACTGTGTGGTCAGCATACGAGAAATTAGCTAATATGACATAATGGTCCGACTAGCCTAGAGGGGTGAGTTCATTAACTGTGTACTCATTAGGTTGAGAAGTTAAAAATAAGTCCAAAGTGCTGGCGGTATAACTATCAACGCCTGGTATTCGCGTGAGCTCATTTACAAGTTGTTAAGTTGTTTTCCGCAGCGAAGATCTCAACAGGAAGAATTAAAGCACATCTCTAGTAAGCCGGATGCACCTCCATCTGCAGTAAGCCCGAGTAGCAAATCCTTACACGATGACCTATATACATCACCCTCAACCACTGCAGCCCCAACTCATTCAATAGGCGCTACCACTGAAGCTACCGTTCAACCCTCTACGATAAATGCAACTCCGATCACCAATCCCGTCCCAAGACCATTGTCAATAATTAGGGCTTTTGGGACATCCTGGACTCTCCCTGAATGGACCAACAGAATTCAAAAATTAAATAAAATGAATCTTGAAGCCATCAAAAAACCGGAACTGTCTACTTTCTTCCCCCAAGCTGCCCCATGTTACGCAAGCCCGTCCTGGATCAAAGCCCTTTTAGAAGGAAATTCGGTATACAAGACGTCAAATGTAAACAAGTCGGCAAAGTCAAGAGCAAAAACGGCCAGTGTTTTGCAATACGTATACCCACTAAATACGATTGGATGTTCAAATCATCGGACGGCATACCAGTATCGGAAAAGATGGTCATCACCCAACGGAAGGATATATATATAGATAATAAGTTTAATAAAAGAAAAGATAGCCCGAACAATTCTGCCCTATCCCATCAACATATCGATTCAAACTGGTCATTTAAGACCAATATCTTTCCAAGATTCTCCTCACTCCTTCCTCCCTTTGCACCATCTAAAAAGAACACCAGAGTCGTGACACCAAATCCTCTTCCTCCCCTCACCAATTCCTCAAAGCCGCTTCAAAATAGAATTTTATTTAACCTTGCTCCTACGCCTTCTACCTAAGTTCCAACTAACATTGCCCCATCCGACAAATATCCTAATTTTATTAGTTTCCATATACTAAACCCAACCACCCATTCCTCATCTTCATCTATCAATCCACCTGATCCAACCCCCATCACTAGTCAAGACTCTAGTTCCGGGGTGCTTGACCAACCTGGCCCTTCATAATCCGCTCGTGCCCCCGATTCTCAATCAAAATATCTTGACCCACTCCTTCCACCAACTGTCAAACTCACTAAAAAATTTTCTGATATGAACGATGACAGTCGTTACGTAGTATCTCGTTTGAGAGACCGCCGCATTTATGAAAATGTTCGGCTCTACCTTGCCTACTTACACGACAAACCCAACTCCGTTTGCATTGATGGCATAACCAAAACCAACATTATGGTTTCGATTCAATGAGAAGGTCTTCCTATTAAGCCAGCGGAATTAATGCAAATTTTCGTTCGTTACCATCAGAGTTTCGACATCTCTTCCGACGAAGTTTGTCTTCGCATGTCAGCTCCAAACGTCTTTCCCATTTGCAAAGAACTCGTTCAAATTTTAAAAACTATTAAAGTTCCTAACAAACTGAATTCTCTATCCTACAGTCCACAATGCCTGTCCATTTACTACCAAAATGTAAGAGGTTTGCGCTCTAAAAGCTCCTCGGTATATCTCAATTCTCAAAAGTTTCCCTATGACCTAATTGTTCTTACTGAAACAAATCTAATTCCAGACATTAAAAACCATGAACTGTTTCCTCCAAATTTCAACGTTTTTCGAAAAGATGGATTTGAAAGAGCTGATAATCCTTATTGCTGAGCTGTTTTATTAGCAATCCGGAACTGCTTTCACGCAACTTCTGTCGATATTCCCCACACTGACAACTTTGAGTTAGTATGTGTCAACATTACGCTCCCCAAACGCTGTCCTTACGTACTTTGTTGCTACATTCACCCATCTCAACCAATTGAGTCTTATCAACCTGTAGTTCACGCAGTTGATTTTTTGACTGATGATGCACAACCTGAAGATTGCATTGTTCTTGTAAGATATTTCAACCTCCCTCACCTTATATAGGAGCCTTCCGATGATTCGTCTCATTTTGTCTCTCTTAATTCGACCTCTGAAATAGAAATATTGATGGTGGACTGCCTAACCAACTCAAGTCTACATCAGATTAGTGGAATACCTAATACAATGAACAGACAACTCGACCTTGTCTTCACTTCAGATTCAGATAACTGTGTCGTTTATAGGAGTGATCATCTTCTTTCTACCCTAGACCGCCTTCATCCCCCCTTGTCAATTATATACTCATATGAAAATGGCAACACATGTGTTGATTCGGAAAATTCATTTTCATTTGACTTCCGAAGAACCGACTTTAACAAACTTAAAAACCTCATCAGCAACATTAACTTTGACTTTATTGCTGAGATAACTAACATTGATCTTGCCCTATCAACGTTCTATTCATTAATTTTCTCCTGCTTTGCCCAATCGGTTCCGTATACCTTCCGAAAAGACTGCATATCAGCTCCTCCCTGGTACAACAAGGAGTTGCGCTCGCTCCGTAATAACAGAAACAAGTTTTGGCAAAAATGCTTAAGAACTCGATCTGATTCGACTACAGTAATTATCGATTGGTATACAATCGTTTTTCTGAACTTTGTGAGTCTCTTTACCTTGAGTACCTCTACCGCATGCAATTTAGCTTAGTCTCGGACCCTAAACGCTTCTACCCGTTTATTAATACCAAAAGAAAGTCAGACGGCTATCCATCTACTCTTAAATTTCTTAGTGAATCTTCTGCCGACCCAAAAATCATTGCAAATTTCTTTGCCTCTCATTTTAACAAATCCTTTTCTAAGAAAACAGCTGAACCCGATCCTAGTTACTTTAGTTATATGAGAAACTATCCTGAGACGTCATCCATTTCACTAAATATAACAACAACTTTGGTATCTGAAAACATTAACAAACTTAAAGATGATTTCTTGTCCGGCCCTGATGGCCTTCCGGCTATTGTAATAAAAGAGTGTACATTCCCTTTCCTATGGAAGGAATCTTACATCATCCCTATTCATAAAAAAGGAAGTAAGGCCGAAGTCGATAATTATAGGCCCATAGCAAAACTCTCTTGCATACCCAAACTTTTTGAAAGCATAGCCTATCAACAACTGCTTCCGTACTGTAGGCCAACTATCTGCACAAATCAGCACGGCTGAATGGAAGGTAAATCAACGACTACTAACCTAACAGAGTTCGTCTCTAGGACGCTTCATGCTTTAGAAGACAGTGATGAAGTCGATTCAATTTCCACAGATTTCAGCAAGGCATTCGATAAAATTTCTCACCAACTTATCATCTTTAAACTAAAAAAAACTTGGCTTTTCCCCTCATTTTGTGGCATAGACCAAATCATATTTAGAAGACCGAGAATACAGGGTCATCTTCAGATCTTCTATATCCGACACCATTAATGCAACATCTGGTGTCCCTCAGGGTAGTCACCTTGGTCCAATCATCTTTATCATCACAATTAACGATATAAATCTCATTTTAAGGAATTCTAATCTTTCTATTTTCGCTAATGACATGAGAATTTCCAAAGTCATGTCATTGCCTTCTGACTCCTATTGCCTGCAAGATGACTTGAATAAGTTTTCGGTATGGTGCAAGCAAAACTTTTTGGAGCTTAATGTCAACAAATGCCAAGCGATAACCTATTCCCGTAAATGTCTACCTCCACCTCCAAGAAACTACTTCATCTGCGATGAGCCTATTCCTTCCACTACCCAAGTACGGGATCTAGGTATAATTTGTGATAGAGAATTGAATTTCGACTCACATATTGACAGCATTATAAATAAAGCTAACTCTGCACTTGGCTTTATCAAACGCTGGTCAAAAGAATTTTCCAACCCTTACGTTACAAAGTCCCTGTACATTACTTTTGTAAGGCCTCTTCTCGAATATTGCAGCCAAGTTTGGTCACCCTATAAACTAACCCACATTCAAAGAATAGAAGCAGTCCAACGCAGGTTTATCCGTTTTGCACTTCGTGCTCTAACTTAGGCCGATCCATATGGATTACCCCCATATGAAAATAGGCTAAAACTAATTAGCATGCATACCCTAAAAAAACGTCGAGAAGTCGCTGATGTACTCTCTATCCACAAGTTACTGATTGGAAATATCGACTGCTCGAGAATAACGCAAAATATTGCATTCACTCCCAATCCCCGTAATCTAAGATCTGTCCCACTCTTTCTGATCTGAACTCACCGCACCAACTACGGTCACTTTAAACCCATATCTAGAATATTGCGTATTAAGAACAACTACGCCGAAGTCTTTGACTTAAATAGGAGCAAACAAGAAATAAAAAAGTGCTGCTCAATATGCCACTCCCTTAACATCTCCCCCGTCCACCATTTCTCCTTGCCCCATTAGGTTAAGTATATCTTTGTTAGTTTTTAAGTCTAGCTTTAAGTTTTGCTTGCTAATAAGCTTAATAAAGTTGTCCGGGGTAGAACCAGGCCAATAACGCATCGTCCTTAGGTTTTGTCTGTTCAGCATGTCGTTACCCAGAATTGTGTATATTGAATTCGCCCGTAATGACGATTTCAGTATGAGGATAAACGGATACAATTCTTTGTATGAATTCAGGCAGCACATCATCGTTAAAGGTGGAATTGCTGTCCAGTTTGGGGATTCTGTAAATAAAACAGTAGTGGATAATTTGCTTACGGAGATGGAATTTCCATAAGAAATTGAATTGCAGATTGGAACAGGAACTGGTGGAATCTAGTAAGCTAAATGGCGAGACCGAGGTAGGATAACAATAATGGCACTTGTTCGTAGCCAGGTAGCTTCAGATCTGAGTGATCTGAGAGGTTTGGGTGGGGATCTACCTGTGTTTCACTAAGTGCCAAGACATCTGGTCTGTATTTACAACAAAATGAAACAGTGCACCAACAAAATTCACACTTGCAACGCTATCCATCGGTTGTTACACGCTCTCTGTCATTGTTTTTGCCGTTTGATAGAGTTATACAGCAACTGCAGTGACTAGGTGCAAAGAAGAGCACCTTAACCAGGGGCGAGAGTTGAGGCATGCCCGCACTATGATTTTTATTTATTTATTTTTTATTATTTGTTTTTTTTTATGCACCCGCACTCGAGCCCGTTGAAATGTGCTTGTTTAATTTATTTTTTTATTTTTTTTATTTTGTTTTTTTGGTTGGTTGGATTTTACAAGTTCACTGGTGTCGTGTGTGCACTGGGCGGTGGTCAGTACCCACTAACTGCCGCTACAAACTGACGCAGTGTAACCCAGCCAAAGCCTTGCAAATGGAGTTAGAAGAACCAAGTTCTAAGTGGAATTTCCGGATTGAGTTAAGACTTCAAATTTTTGCTGGAGATCAGAGTAGCACCTTCTCCGAAAATGAACTTGATTTAGGATTCAGTGGAAACTTAGTGACGAGACTTACAGTAGTTAAACATGTCAACCACCAATTTTTTTCCTATAATTGGTATCAAAGTCCCAACTTGCAAGTTTACCTGTACAAAAATGGATTACTATGTTTGAGCACAGTCAGATTGAAAGAATTACTACACTCGATGGAGTGAAATTGGAACTGGTATCCTATTATAGTTTGATAATGTAAGAAATCTCTATTGTAAAAAAACAAATCACACTGGCAGTTATTTTTTTGATTTTCACTTAACTGTATTTATTTTCACAATACAAAAACTCAGACACAACTTGCCTCTACTAGATCTCAATTAGCACTCAGCTTTTCTTATGCAAATTTGAGTGTTCGCTACCCGGCAGTTCCTTTTTCTATTAAATTCTCACCACAGTTCGGCCATCCTGAATAGCAATCGTCCCGATTGACCAAAATATTTTCGAATTAATTTAGCCAAGGCTTGAGGTTGGCCACCTCCCATACCCCAGTATAAGGGATTTGACTTAACTGCAACCCTTCTACGTCTTTTAGTAAATACCTGTCATTTGGAAGTACTTTGCCTACAACATAAGGTCCCTCAAACCTAGGTGCGACCTATTTACATGCTCCAGAAGTACTTAAGAAGTTTCTCACCATAACATAATCCCCTTTTTTGTACTCTTTATGAACCCTATTCCTGTTCTTGGATAATTTATTATACTCCTGGCATTCTATCATTTTATTCGCCGCTCATTTTCTCATTTCAATTAAATCCCTTTCTTCTTCCTGTTTATTTATTTCCTGTAACTTTTCCTTAAGATAATCGACTACTTCTCCTCTTTGATGAACTCCGAAAAGCAACTGACTCGCACATGATCCGGTGCTACGATGAGTTGTATTATTCAGAGAGAACTCAATCTCAGGCAAAACTTTATCTAAACTAAACATTGTGCCTGCGCTAGTTAATTTAGCTATCATGGGTGAAATGCACTTATTGATTCTCTCGACCTGCCCATTTGCTTGCGGAGAACCCGTGGCTATTTTGATATGACATACGTTTCGTTCTTCAAGAAAACTTTCAAAGTCTTTAGAGGTGAAAGCGCTACCTCGATCAGATACCAGTACTTTTGGCCTGCTGTATACATTGAAATAATCTTTTAAACACTTTAATGCCTCGGTGGTACCTGTTGATCGTACTGCGAACAATTTGGTAACTTTCGTGAAAGCATCTACCACTAAAAAAACATATTTCTTTTTCGCCTTCTTCAACAACACAGGACCAAAATGATCAATGTGGACAGTATCGAATGATTCGTTTCCTTTGGGAATGCTATGCAAAAATCCTTCATGCTTTCTTGACTTTGAAGAAAAAACGATACATTTTAAACAGTTAGCTATATGATTTTTATTTTTCCCTTCATTTGAGGAAACCAATAAGCTTTTCCCACAGCATTAAACACTTTTTCGATACACTAGGCCATTGCGCATTCTCACGTGATAAAATGCACTTTTCAAATCTAATAATGAGAATAACTTTTTCTTCGCTAGCCTATCCAGTAAGTCATCTATTAGTGGTATCGGATAATTATCTTTTAATGTTAATTTGTTAAGACTTCGGTAATCCACGCATAACCGGATATCACCAGTCTTTTTCCTCACTCAAACTATAGGCGATGCATACTCTGACTTGCTAGACCTAATAACTCCTGATTTAACTAAGTCATCTAAGATAATCTGGACATTTTCTTTCTCCTTATATGACAACCTTCGTGGGGTACAATGGAATGGCTTATCACTAGTTAATCTTATGGTCATTTCAAATGTAATTTCAGGCGAAACGGGACGTTTGCTTAACAAATAACTCTCTTTATATAAATTTAAAAGTCTCTCTTTTGCTTCGAAATCTAGTTCTCTGTTATTAAAGCATATATCTTAATTATCATTTTCAATTTTCATCAACATTTTACATTCTTCTTTAAACTTATCTTCATTTTTTAAAACACTTGCTCTTTTTACTAATTTTAAGTTAGCTTTCTTTATAAAATCATTTCCTAGTATTGTAGGAAATTGCATCGTTTTATTTTCTACTACAAACATATTTAATTCAAATTTTTCATTTTCAAACAAAATAGAAGTTTCAATTTTACCAATAACTAAAAGTGGACTTTTATTAATTCCAACATAATTAAAATTCATATTCATATTTTTTGAGAGAAGGACTTCTGGCACGAACTGTTGACATATTAAACTTATTGGACTGCCGGTGTCTATTAATGTTCCTAACAATGTTTTATATATATAGTTTTCTTTCTTAAAAGTAAAATATATATTTCTTACCCAATTATTAACATCTTCTTATGACTTGTCTCGGCTTCCTTTTGGGACATTTGACGGCATAGTGCCCCATTTTGCCGCACACATGGCAGGCTCCTGGCTCCCTTTTTGGCTTAAAACAGTCTGCTGCTAGATGTCCTTGAGAGTTGCAGTTGAAGCATCTTATTCCGGATGAAGTCGCACGTTGTGATTCGGTTTGCTCTTGAAGTGGTTTCGATGGCATCCTTCTTGGCAATGTAACATTATAAAAGGCATTCAATAATTCCAGCTTGTCTGCGAATCCATGCGTCCTAGCTTGAGCTCTTAAGTTGTAGTCAGGTATTCCTTCGATCAAATGGTCTAGCAACTCATCATCCGGTATGTCGGCCTAGTTTGCGAGGATTAATTTCTCATGAACGTACTCGGAGAATGCTTTGTTTGGCGACCACTTGTTTGATTCGAATTGGCGCCGGAGAGTTATACGACTTGTTCGATCTTCAAATAACTTACCCATGTCTGCAAGCAGTGTATTAATTGGTACAGTCGTTATGTCCGATTTTGAATGGAACCACTTTAAAGGTTTTCCCTTCAGTTTACAAGAAATTAGCATTCTCAGATTGTCATCGTCAATTTTGTATGTAGCTTTTATGTTTTTTAACTGAGACTCCCATCGCACATAAGAGCTTTCCTTTCCTTCGAATTCCGGTAAAAGATCTTTAACGTTGTTGAATTTTTCACCATCGATACTCTTCATCGGACTTCTTTCTTTTTTTAATAACTCATTTTCTTGTTTTACAATTTCGTATTCTCTTCTCTGCAATTGAAGCTCCCGTAACATTAACTCAAATTCCGTTTTCATCACTTACCACTCATTATTTCGTTTCTTTTCCAGCTCACTCCTTTTACTATCTTTCTTAATTGCTTTTCTTTCGTTAGTCTTCTCTTCATCATCGCACTCATCATTGCTCTCATAAGGGTTGTTTTGTTCGATCGTTCGGCTTGTCATTGATGTATGTATGTCGCTGTCCTCATCCTCGACGCCGTGTCCTTCATCGATGATGTTGTTGTTTGAGTTGTTTTCATTCCCCTCTGGAAACGTTCCACGTTCTTTCACGGGAATTTCTAACAGACGGAGAATTAACTCGCTTTTGTTACCGTTAGCTTTTTTTTCCAATGTCTCCAGCAATTCCTTTAACTGCGCAACTGTCCGTGACTTCAAACTTTCCATTTTTCTTTTTCTTTTACACTGTTTTAATAATTATGTATGTATTTATATGCGATTTTATTTTTTTCAAATTTATTTTCTCTCTTTTATCTTTGTTTTTCAATTTCAGCACTTCACTGTGGGTATGGTTTAATTTAACCCTTTTTTCTTTTTATTTCTCTATGGACAATGTTTTTTTTTTATTTTTTTAATTTAATTTTATCTCTTTTCTTTTTATTTCTGGGTAAATCCCACTTCTGATAAATTGTAAGAAATCTCTATTGTAAAAAAACAAATCACACTGGCAGTTATTTTTTTGATTTTCACTTAACTGTATTTATTTTCACACTACAAAAACTCAGACACAACTTGCCTCTACAAGATCTCAATTAGCACTCAGCTTTTCTTATGCAAATTTGAGTGTTCGCTACCCGGCAGTTCCTTTTTCTCTTAAATTCTCACCACAATAACAAGCCCATAAACATGCTGTTAAAAGCAAACCAATCATCACTAAACAGCGAAAAGAAACAGTACAGAGATATTCCTGCTCCTCAAGCTGTTGAGGTTAAACCAAATATGTATATGGATGGCGTTGATTTGCTGGATTCCACGATAGAGTTATCAATAACATAAACATTACACTGTTCTCGTAACCCTTCTTCTTCTTCAATGCTGGCTTTCAAGATTTGCAAGGTTTGTGGTTTGTTGTGGTAACCGCGAGATTTCAAAAAGTCCCAAAGGAAGAAATCTGGTGCCGTCAGATCTAGCGATCTGGCCGGTCAGTTCAAACGCCAAAAAGGGGGATTACACGACGGAGCGGTTGCTCAATCCTGCTCGAACCAACAATGCGAAAATAACAATTGTTTAACACCCGTGTATAACGCTCACCGTCGGCGTCATCAAAAAACTAAGGGCCAATCACTTTTTCACTGCAAATCCCGCACCAAACAGTCACTTTGCGGGATGCAGTGGCTCTTCGTGCATTTCACGTGGATGCCCCGCACCCCAGAAAAGTAAATTTTGCTTATTCAAATAATCACTTAAGTCGGGTCGGGCTTCGTCGCTCATTATGATTTTGGATACAATAGTGCAGGACGATAACAGAATTTACGTTGATTTAAAACTACAGAACGGAAATTGGTCAAATCAGCAGTAACAATTATTCCGCATTCTGCTTGTGTGTAACGCTCCATTGCTTGTTATCAACTAATCCTCTATCTGTCTACAACGTAAAAGCTACAGCGTAATGACAATTAATGCCATTTGCAAAAATTATGACATTACTTTTGCTCCACATTGTATGACGGGTGGTCCAAATACAAGTTTCTTTTTTAAGCATGTGTTATTTTGGAACTGACAGCTCTTACACGCTCGAAATCTTAACTTTTTTGTGGGGTGCCCTCAAAGATTGATGTTATGCAGACAATCGAGAAATGATTCAAGCCATTCGTCCGTTAACAGGATGCGCTAATGCGAGACCAGCCAAGACAGCAACATGAGTGAAATCGTACATATGCCATAGCTAATGGGAATGTTCGCTGATCCTAATAAAGCCATAACATACCGAAAATAATTGATTTTTATTCATTTAATTTTATTTTATTTTTAAAAAGCAACTAAATTTGATCGACCATGTCCCAAATAAATATTTTCAGCTTTTGTGCGAAAGTCAATTCGTGGCTCGTTTCCCGAAGAGGGATCATATATTCTACACTTTCCAGATGTTCAGCTTAATTTAGAAATTAAGTATTGTAGAATGAATTTAAGTAGAACGAAAAGTTTATCGAAATTATTTTTTTCGTCCTTATTCAAAACTCTCACAGTTGCTACCTGTTCAACAAAAATCTGCAGTACAGAGAAGATAGGAATATTTACCTTTCACTCTTGTTGCAATGCATAAGCACTTCGCTCTTGAAATGATATGCAAATTTGTCGAAAGGAATTTCTGAAGCTAATTACTATAGAGTTGCCACCTGCAATACCTGACTTGCTGATATTACGTTTTTGAGGAAAATCAAAATGGATAAGTTATAAAGTATTATTTATTTATTTTATATTTTATTTTATTTCTTACATAGTGTAACAATGGTTTAACAATATTTGTACAATTTGCTCAAGCTTGCACAGAGAAACGGTCTATATAGAACCTTACTGCTGAAAATATTATTGTTTAATGAGTGAGGATATGTAGTACAGTAATTAAATGCACAATCGGAGGAAAACTATGGAAAAAAACCTCCGTTTAGGTTAAAAAAAGAAAAATAAATAAGTAAAAAATTAGTAAATATATAAACAATTAATAAATAAATAAATAACAGTAAATAAATAATATAAATAAATAACAAACAAATAAATCAGTGAACAATAAATAATGTTACAAAAAAGATAAATAATAATAAATAATAAATAGAAATTAAATAGTAAATGGATAAATAAATAAATAATAATAATAGGCAAATAATAAAGCTTTAAGGTGAAAACATAAATAAAAGGTTTTAACAGCTGTAAGTCTCTAATAAGTTGATTATCAACGTCAATTAATCTGGACATGAACTTTTCATTGAGAATTTCAATCCTTCTACCAATCTGGATAGCACCTGCTCTTTCGTGCCGAATAAGAGTTGAGAAGTCTCGCGGTAGGTTGAGCATCATTTTTAACACCTTATTTTGTGCAACTGAAGCCGCTTAATATGAGTTTTCGCGCAATTACCCCATACAGGAGACCCGTAAGTCATCAGTGCTTGTAAAACGACCTTAAAAATTATTATTTTGTTCTTTTTATTAAGGGTAAAGAATTTTTATTAAAACATCTATCTTGGCTAAAGTTTCTCGTATATGATACCCGAAGGTCAATTTCTGGTCTAAATACACCCCTAGGTACTTTACAGTAGTGACCCACGGTATATTGGAGTTGTCTAAATTGAGGCTTCCAGTAGGCAAGAAGCAACTAAGCCTTCTTCTAGTGAAGAACATAGCTGTGCATTTATCGACATTTATTTTTATTTTCCAGCATTTGTAGTAATCGAAAAATGTTTGGATTCCAATTTGAAGATAATTTTCTATCATTGGCCCATATTCGTGAGAAGAGTATAAAGCCAGATCGTCTGCATAGAGTGCAATATCACAGTTGGGAACTCTGGGTAAATCAGCAAGAAAAACATTGAAGAGAACTGGGCCCAAAACTGAGCCTTGTGGAACTCCGGCTGGAACAGGATTTGTTGAGGAGAAGGTTCCAAAAAGATATACTTTAAAGACTCGATTGGACAAAAAGCTTTGTAGTATTTTTATAAGATACTTAGGAAAATTTAGTTTTTTCAGTTTGTATATAAAGCCATTGTGCCAGACTGAATCAAAGGCTTTTTCAATGTCTAGGAGGACAAGGCCAGTCGACTTTTTAAGATTAAGCTGTTGCTTAACAGTCTTACAAATTCTTAGTATTTGATGTGTAGTACTGTGATTCTTTCTGAATCTAAATTGCTCAGGAAGTAGAATGTTAGTAGTACTCAAAAAGGCATCAATTTTAATTTTGATTACTTTTTCAAAAATTTTGCTAAAGCCATTTAGAAGACTGATTGGTCTCTAATTGACTGGATTGGATGGATTTTTCCCATGTTTTAAGAGTGGAACTACCTTGGCTTTCTTCCATAAATCAGGGAAGTATAGCATTTTTAGGCAGGCATTGATGATGAATGTTAAATATATCAAGGCACTAGTTGGCAACTGCTTTATCACTTTATTATTTATGCTGTCAAGACCAGGGGACTTACGATCTTTTAGGTCCGGGATTATGAATTTTATGTTCTCAACAGTTGTAAATTCATTAGAGGGTAGGGAAATAGTGGAGTTGTTCAAAACAGTTATCTCGTTTTCAACCTCCGAGCTGGCATTTCTTGGTTACTCCAGTGATGTTGTTGCTGTTATGACTGGCTTGATGATCGAGGTAGAGAAGGGAAGTCATCCATACTGTTGACATTAAAGCTTCTCGCTGCCACTGTTGGCTGTGCTTGAGATCGCAACGGAATGGGTGCGCGTGTACCAGACATTTTTTGAGAATTTTTCCCCATAATTTCCAAATAATCTGCACGACACTTGCAATTTTCGTCCGTAGATTTGTGGTTACCTCCACAGTTTGCACAATTAGAAATTCCATAAGAAGTGCAGGAATTAGTTCTGTGATTACCTGAACAGTTGGCACAAAAGGTTTTCACATTGCAGTGCCGTTCCCCGTGCCCCCACATTTGACAATTGTGGCATTGAGTGATGCTATGCTTAGTACGCCGTTGGAATTCCCATCTTACTTGCGTACGGAAGATGGATTTAATGTTTTTTCTAAGGTCGGCGAGGCGAATTGAGCCGTTCTCAAAATAAACAATGTAAAGGAAATCCACATATTTTTCATATATTTTTTTACTCATTTTGATTTCCTTGCACTTGAGACCGAGAGAATTTAATTCGTTCTTTATTGAGTCCGTTGGATATTCATCCAGGCCAAAAAGAACCACTTTAAATGATTTCTCGCATTTAAGATCGTGCGAGAAAAATTTACATTTTTTTACCTTTAAAGCATTTAAGGCAGTTTTATAGGAATCAATTGATTCGCAAAACACTTTAATGCCGATCGGTAACTTTTTGACACTATAGTCACTAATTTTTAGGTCTTTAAAGAACTTATGCACAAAATCACAATTTTGTTGGAGGATTTTTATTGGAGGTATTGAAATTTTTCTCGGCACTTGTTGCTCCGATTCATTAGTGCACATGTCGTCCCCAAGATCAGTGTCTTTAAGTGATTGGAGAGGTAGAAATGCGTTACCACGACGCAACATTTTACTGGTTGAGGATACAGAATCCTCGAGGGAAAAGGCGCGACGCTTCAGTGTTTCGGTTGTTTGAAAAATCTCCGTGCGGTAAACGAAAGCTCGACTGATCGCTTTAACGGATCGCAAGAGACTGATTATTTATTTATTTTTATTTATTGTATTCACTGCTGATTAAGCTCGCAGTGGTAAAGTGTTAATGATAATCGTAGTACTTTGTGTCCTGCCATTTGAGACAGAAAACAAAGAAAACGAAGTGAAGCGAAGAAAAAATACTTCTGAACCACTTCTATAGACTTGAGCACTCTGCCTGTTTTGTGCTTAGTGCTTTGATCAGTTATTGAGTGATTAACGTCGGAAAGTGCTCGAAACCTTTCGTATAGATTTAAGTACACAGTGCGCATAAATTTTGCTAGAACTTGGCCGTGCTTATAATCCTTTCGCCCTAATTACCCCAAAACCATTTACAACTGATCCTGATCAGTTCACTTAATCTTTGTAAATTATTTCTAAGGCATCAATATTATTTAAAATACGCTTTTAGAATGGGAGTAGATATCCCTTATCAAAGAAACTCCTACGCCAGACGATGACTTTACTCAGAATGCATCCATTCTCAAGTTTTGTTTATACATACATATATGAATGGAAGAAAAAACACCCTCTTTTATTAGATGACCGCGTCATAAAGTTTTTTTCATTATAACTATTCACATACATCATATAACATCATAAAAGTACTCTCGTTAATCGGACTTTATTGTTCTAAAATTACCAACAACATTGAGCCTTTTAGGCATCAGATGACCTTATAATAAAACTAATTTTATTAACCCCAGGCCAGAGTAGAGTTTGGTTTCGAAACTAATTATTGTACTAAACTCTTAAACTCTCATATGCTGCTCCTTGTTACTTAAATGTATCTTAAGAAAATCATATTTACCTGTTTTGAAATATTAAGCATTGCACACATTCATGTAAAAAGGTTTTACCCTATGATTTCTATACCACGTATTTTAACATCCATATAGAAAACGTTTACCAAATAAATACCAAAAGGTATGGTACATTCACGTATGAGAGCACCTACCGCTCTTTTCTATTGTACTAGTTAAAGTTCGCAACAGCTTTTAAAAACAACAAAAATCAGAAGAGCTTGTGAAAATGCAAACGAAAAAAAAATGCTTTATTTAAATTAATACTGGTAACTCTGGGCCTCTTAGAAAAGCCAGAGGGTTACAATAGTGGGTTACAGAGGTCTCATATTTCGGGGCAGACTGGTCGCATGTGGCGGGTATCGTGCTTTTAGAGGAGTTATAGCAACAATTTCATTGTAAACTAGTAACACTTCAGCGGCAATGTTCAAAGAAAAGCTCTCCCATAAGACCCTTACTGCAGGTTTTTGTTGAATAGGGTATAGATACAGTCGTCAGTGATTCGTATATTATCAAATGTTGGTTTTGCCGTATGCTATGCTACTTACTGCTTTAACATAGGAGATGCATATTATAGCCTGGTGCTCTATTATATTTTTCACGGTCCAAGGCACGCTACCTTCAGTTTGATAGATATTATATATTGGATGCGGTTGTCGGGTCTTCTTTCGCCTGGAACTAGCATTGTCCGTCTCTCCATTTCTTCAATGTGGTTGAGTCACGGTAGTCGATCAATTTTTCCCTTCCTGATTGCATATGTATATCCACATTTTGTACAGCTCAAAAGTTCCTGGTTACGTCTTTTTATCCATATGTTTCACTCTCAGAGAGGCATAAATATTATAAAAATATTAAATATTAGAACTGTCTTAAATACCATTCACCTCTACTTGATCGTCGAACTTGTCGAGTTGTGGAGGCTGAGTTATAAATTAATCTCGAGAAGTTCTCCAGATGAGTCTTGAAACTAAAGGATCATCCCCCTCCTTCCCTTCTCCAACTTCCAAACCACTCCTTTTCCCTTGGGCTAAATCAAGGTGTCTTACGACCAGTGCCGAGAATTAGCCTGGCTGAGGGCCCAGCACTTCCAAAAATAGCTCAGTCGCGAACGGTGTATCCGGATACCTGGCGACCTCCGGATTAGCTAGCCTTATCTGTATACAGCGGATCTCTGTACAGATGGATCATATTTTCTCCGATACTCGTCGGATTTACTAATGGATAAACTCTCAAAAAAAAAAAAACCCCGAGACCGGTACTTCTTTAATACCGGGCTTTAGAACGATGATTGCACCGACTATCGGCAAGACCCCTGCATTGTGCAACGAAAACTAAATTTTCAAGGAGTGATAAGACTGCGGCAAGGGATGGTCTTATCACTTCCTTCACCTTGTGGCAGGCCACGTACTTGCCGCTGCTACTAAAACTCCTCCCCCTAAGGAGGAATCAGGGGCTCAAAGGCATCGGCAAGCTCCATCTAAGGCGCTCTACATAAAACGCCGAAATGCTTTACGCATTATCAAAACCTTCGGATTCATTCCGGAAGTTGAGAGAAATGCGGACATAAAGAGCAAGATTGAGTGTGCTAATAACATCCTAACACCCTCCCAAAACGCTAAAAGACTCCTCCAAGTGGTAAAGATCGTTGGAGGAAACCGTGCCGGTTCCCAAGAAGTTAACAGCCTATAACATTAAAATCCCTGGGCCATCTAACAACACATCTCTGAGGTCTTTTAGCGAAGTCCTAAACGATGCAATAACTATTCGTGGACTTGGGACACTTGTATACGCTCCGCTCTATACAAGAGACAAAGGTAAGATTAGAACTTGTATATTAGTGAAACGTAGCCTTAATGCATTTTTACTTCCTAACCTCAGCGACCCTAGCTCCTACTTGCTAGCATCGGCATATCTTAGTCACGATCATGTGGGCCCTCTCCCTGGTGATAACCTAGAAGCTGGAAGACTAAAAACCGGCCTCATCATCCGGTGCGATGCTAACGCTCGTCACACGGTATGGGGCAGTACCGACATCAAACGATAGAGGTGAGTCACTTTTTGATTATATTATAATAGAAGTATTACAGAACACCAATGTTTGCAACATTGACAATGAGCCCACTTGTATAACAAGAAACCGACAGGAAATAACATGGCGCAAAAATTAATCATCCAATTTTATTTTTAAATTACTTTTTTACTAAATAAAAAAAAAATTATTTTGAGTGATGGAAATCTTTACTTGGACCTTTACAATTGTTTCTGTTAAGTGGAAAAGATAATATCCCCCAAGTGGCTGCCGACAGTGTTGATACACATGTGTGCCCGTTTTATCGCATTTTCCATGACCTTCCCGCAAGATTTCCGGTGATAACTGCACACAGTCCTGTCGAATATTCTCCTTAAACCCCCGACTTCAAGTAGCCCCAAAGAAAGAAGCCTGGTATGGTTAAATCGGAGATGGCTGGCCATGCCAAATCGCCAAAACGGGAGATTACGCGACCAGGAAACGCTTCCTTCACAATATCAACTGTGGTTTGTGCTGTGTGTGCTGTTGCACCGTCTTGTTGAAACTTTTGTTCACCAAGCCCCGCTCATCGAATGCCGGCAGTAAAAAGTCGTTTATCATGGCCCTGTAGCGTTCGCCAGTAACAGTGACTATATATTGCTGATGGCGTCCTCAAAAAAATACAACCCAATCACTCCTTCACCGGAACGCCGCATCACACAGTGACTTTGAGTGGATGTAATGGCTCTTCGTGCATCACACGCAGATTTTCAGTGCCTCAGAAACGAAGATTTTGCTTATTGACGTAACGGCTTAAATGGAAATGCGCCTCGTCGCTCATGATGATTTTCGACACAAAATCGTCCTCTTCGTTGTTGAGATTGAGGATAGCTTTACAGTAATTCACACGTGACTGATGGGCAGGAAACATTAACTGCTGCACTATTTGCACGGGAACATGTGTAAGCTTTTCACTAAAATTTGCTGTGGGGTCCGTCTGGTCCCAATTGCGTGGCCCGTCGTCTGGTTGATGTTTCTCAGCGACATCGGAAGCCACAGCTGCGATATTCTCGGCCGAGCAACCAGTCCGGTGGCGACCACGCCCTGCATGGTCTAACATTATTGGTCAAACACATCGACACAATTATTCCACGCTCTTGCGGAGCATAACGCTCCATTTCTTGTCTGTTTGTATACTGCAGCTCTCTAGTTCACAAATGTCATATTTTTATAATTTACGCGCGCTTAAGGGGTTAGATACCCTTTTTCTGTTGCATGGGCGCTGGTGGAATGGTAGAAGGAGGAGAAACGAAAAATTGTTTTTTAGTGGTTTGAAACTCAGGTGTATTTGGTTTCGATATTCGCTCTCCAGGGGGTGGGAGTCCGAATAGGACGGAGAGTTTTTTCTGCACTCAGAGTGATTCGAAGGTTATAATTCACAATAATTTTTTTTTGTGCTTGAAACTCTACAACAGCGAAATCTACGTGTCAGTATTATGCCTTCACACGCAGAATTTTTCTGTCTGAGTTCCAATTACACAAATGAAAAACTTGTCACGGGCAGGATTCGAACCTTGACCCTCCGAGTGAGAAGCGACTGCTGGTACCACTACACCACGGCCAGGTACGTACGACGTACGACGTACGACGCTAATTGCAAAAATTTTACCATCTTCCTATAGGGTGATTAATTTTGTGCCACCTTGTATTAGATATTACTCTTGTCTCCGACAACATAACTCAAATGCTAAATAACTGGATGGTATCGTCTGAACACTCATTTTCAGACCACAGATACGACCAATTCAGCATCCAATTCCTCCGAGCCAACCAGCATTCCGGAATTATCGGAAAACTGATTAGCCAAAATACAGAGGAATACTGTTACCCTAAAATATTGTCATTAACCTTAGACTTAATAGCTTGGAAGGTAAGTTCTCAATTGTCCAATATATTGGACTGGAAATTTCCTTTTCGAACTGAGTTGAATTTTCTAAGTAGGTATGACAGCCTTCGTCGCCCTCTCTTAGAAGTGTTCATTGATAAAGCTGACGGAATTATTGATTAAATGTTTCTGCAATTCTTTGCGGATCGATAACATGATCACATTTTTTTTTTTTTTTATAATTTACGAGCGCCTAAGGGGTTAGATACCCTTTTACTGTTGCCATGGCGCGGGGGGAAAGGTAGAAGGAGGACAAGGAAAAATTGTTTCGAAGTGGTTTGAAACTCAGGTGTATTTGGTTTCGATATTAGATCTCCAGGGGTGGGAGTTCGAATAGGATAGAGAGTTTTTTCTTCACTTAGAGTGATTCGAAGGTTATATATTTCACACTTGTTTTTTGTGCTTGAAACTCTACAACATCCAACATTCTTATACAAATTTTAACTATCCGCGCCGTATGAATATGTGCGTTTTCTTGCTGGAAATTCCAATCAATGAGTTCAGAAATATCACAAAATTTCAGAAAATTTCTTTCCAATATTTCTTTATAAGTTCTTGCGTTCATAAAACCACCTTCTCCACTACCGGGGTAAAAAGAGCTGGTTCTTTCTCATATCGTGAAAATAGTAATTAAACCCATCAGGTCCATCAAAATTGAACTTTTTCCATCTGAGAAAATCACGCAACGCCATTCTTCTTGCCAAGCTATATGGTACCTCAAAAATTCCAACCCCATACGCTTTCGCTGAGGGTTTAAAGGTGGCTTCTTTTGAAGTTTCAGACATTTTAGATGATTGGCACAATTAATTACTCTTCTAACTGTCGAAACATAAGCATTAACACCTGCTCATTGCTTTATTTTCGCAATTGAGTCAGTAGAATTTGAAGCACAGCGCAAAATTGCTCATCTATCGGCCGCTGTTGTGTCTATTTTTTTTACCTCATTACATGTTTTTCCCGTACAAGTCGTTGTTTCTGAAGTAAGAATAGATCACATTAAAGTCAATCGATCAATTTTTTTTAACTATAGCACGCCCGGTTAGTCCTTGCTTCTGTAGTAAATCAATGTGAGCCTATTCAATATTTTTAAGGGATTTCGCTTTACGCATGTTTAACCAAATTTTAATTTACACAATTATTTTCACTTAGGCCACTTTAACAATTGCTTGAATGTGTCAATCTTCGCAGAATACACGTAAAAAGTGAATATAATGACCATGTACCTATTCAGTTGACGCAAAAAAAAAAACTGCATTTCTCCATATGGAATAACTTGCAAGAGAGACAGAGAAAAAATAAAGGTGCTTTTTGTATTGTTCTTTCTAATAAACCGTCACCAACATGAACTATTAAATTCATGCACATTATTTTAAAAAAATGAAACACAAACTTTTGAAAAATGT
This sequence comes from Volucella bombylans, assembly GCA_949129095.1. Lineage (NCBI taxonomy): Eukaryota > Metazoa > Arthropoda > Insecta > Diptera > Syrphidae > Volucella > Volucella bombylans. The sequence continues at coordinate 43,545,376 of OX422142.1, read as the reverse complement.
TGGACCTCTTCCGTTGAATCGGAGTGTAAGATGCCGTGTTCTATTTTAAAAATCCAGTACATGAATTCTGCCTGGGCTTCTATTTCTATAATTTACAAGAATCTCTACTACCTTTTATAAATCACATAACCAAAGAATCTATAGCTGATTCTCAAACTTGTATATGAACTTGGAACTTTGAAAAAGATAAATATTTTCACTTAACTCATTCATGTGAAAAATTTGCTTCCACTATCTGCGAAGAAAATATTTTGAAAAATGATACACCACTCAACATAATTACATGGCTTGCCAGTTCCGATAAATTGAAATCAATCACGGCGATATTTTTTTCTGCATAAAGGGGTGGAAGAATGAGCGCATTATTGACAGTTCCACTCAATTGAAATTGAAGTAATGAGAAAAACATTTTCTCATCTCAAGTGGTAATCGACTTTGGATGAAGCTGTTGGGTGGCTGAGATTCTTCTTTCCTCCAGCAAACAAAAAGATATATTCTCGTATCTCTCTTGATTTGTGGATTTGTGGATAAGTCATACAAAAGGACGTCGATATTTTCAATGATGAACAAACCCAGTCAGAATCATACAATTTGCCCTACTTGCAAAGGCGTCGAGTCACATGCAGATGGGATCTACTCGAAGAGTTACTCTAGTGTCCTATAAATTCTCGGTGAAAAAAGAAAATTGAAATAAATATCTAAAATAAAAAACCTCTTCAATTTCGTGGCATATAAATATAGAAAAAGGTGAATAAGGAATGTTAGTTGATAAAAGATTTTTCTGTTGATTTTTCCATTAAATTTTTGCATACGCTGTTGCAAATTATTTGCACATGATGTTTGTAAAAGAAATACCTTACAACTGAACGGAAAAGGAAAAATTTGCGAACACATCAAAAGCAACTCGGTCTATTTAAGTACCTTGAACGTGCATATGTTTACAAATCCGCCCTCGAAGTTGTCTTATCAAAAACACATTCGGAACTTTATATACTTCTATCTGTATCTGTTCATTTATTATCGTTTAAATTTCCATCAAAGCAATTACTGCACGCAAGATGTCATCGGAGAAGATCGAATACCTATACAGTTCCCCTTTCTATTGATTTTTTCTATATTCCGTTTCACTGTTAAAGGGACAAGTACCAATGGAACCACACTCGTATTTTGAGTATTGAAAATTATTATTGAAAAATACTACAATATTCGGGCTTCTTTGAATCCAACAAAGATTTTTTTCGAAATTCTTGTATCTGTTTGATGATTTATATGTTTCTTCGGGCATTTCGTACAATCTATAGAGCCGATTTTGATATGGTACAAAGCGTTCGAGAAGGTATCCTTTAAATTAAAAAATAAAATACGTTATACTATCATATAGTTACTTAGGCTCGAAGCAGAAGTATTAATTTGACTGTTTTTCAATGCAACCAAGTGAGATATGGGATGGAACACTACTGGAAAGATTTGAACCATGTGATATTAAATCAGTGTTAAAGGAGTTCAATTAACTAGACAATATTGGTAATATTGTCACCTTTGACTCTTGCGGCACAGTTTTAAATCTTATCTAGAAAGTTCAGAGACATTAGAGAAGCATCTGACTAGATGTGGGCATTGTATTTTGAAACGAATAAATACATTTTAAATATAATGAAGACAAGTCAGACGGATTAGAGAATTTCGTACATCGCCCGTGAACATGAAGACATTTTACAGTACTTTTGGCATCGTTGAATATGGGGTCATTCCAACGTAGATAGTCATGGACACACATACCCAAAATACAAGAGCCGTTCATGGATGATGGCTGGGTGTGTTTAAAGCATTGTAAAGGGTTTTCCAATAGGGACTTGACAACTTTGAATTTAATTTGTGAACACACTCTTTCACTAATCATCAAACTGTCACTGTCAATTTATTCAGTAAACTCAACATTTTCCTCATGGTAAAGTACACGAACGAGCAACGTCTGCAAATTATAAAAATTTTCTACCGAAATTCGGAGTCGGTGACTGCAACTTTAAGACTCCAATTTAAAACTCCAATTTTCGGTCGTAATTCTCGCCCTAGTAGACAGGCAATAACAAGTTTAGTGCAAAAATTTGTCATTCGTCTACATATTCCTTGTGTGATTTTGCCGTATCAGTGAGACAACGGGTTGGTCGTAGTGTCGAAAATATCGCTGCCGTTCAGGCGTCCGTAGCAAACGATCCAAATCAGTCAATTCTATGGCGTTCTCAAGAATTGGGCATCGCTCAGACCACATTATGGAGTATTTTGCGTAAGGATCTTGGTTTGCACCCATACAAGACAAAGCTGACTCAAGAATTGAAGCCGATGGACCATTTGAAGCGACGTACGTTCTCCGATTGGGTTCTGGAGAAGATGCGCTAAGATGATGAATTTCATCGCAAAATCATCTTCAGTGACGAAGCTCATTTTTGGGTCAATGGGTTCGTCAATAAGCTAAATATGCGCTATTGGTCGGGTGAAAATCCACATGTGCTTCATGAATCACCACTTCATCCACAAAAAATAACTGTTTGGTGCGGTTTGCATGCCGGCGGTGTTATTGGGCCATATTTTTTCGTCGACGATAACGATCGTCACGTTACTGTGAATGGTCAGCGTTATTGCGTCATGATCACCGATTATTTTGGCCATTGGTCATTGGTTTATGCCAACACGCGGACCACGTTGGAAGAGCTCAGAGCTAATATTGATCGCGAAATAGCGGCCGTTTCGGCCGAAATGTGTGGCCGAGTCGTTGAAAATTGTGTCCAACGAATCGACCTCTGCAAACGTATCCGCACTGGCCATATGAAAGAAGTCGAGTTCCATTCATAAATGTTTTGATTGTACTTCAAGCCGATAATAAAGTTTATAATATCTCAAATGGTTTGCGTTTTATTTAAAAAAAAAGTTGCCAAGTCCTTATTGGAAAATCCTATATTTCGAAAGCATTACATTCCACACTATTGATGATTCCCTATTTAGTTTCGCTGCTAGTACTGACATTTAAGAACAGTAACAAAATATAAAAGCAACAACCAAAATAATGAATTTTTCAAAAGGAAAAGACGGCAGCCATCGGCTGGAAAAGTCATCATTTCAATTTTTTTGTGATTCGAAGGAAATAATCCTCATAAACTTTTTATAGTAAGAAAGGGGCGATCATGGGGCAATATTACAGTTAATTATTAGACCAACTTGATGAGAAAATGAGATCCAGTCTCATTTGCAGCCGCATCCACCTTATTCGCTACTACTACACCTGCTACTACTTTTTGTATACCAACACGAAAACGAGACAGAAATCTATTTTGAGGAATGAATCACATTTTTTAATTTTCGTTTTCATTCCTAACACGGGTACTTATTTATCCACCCTAATACAATAAAACATTAAAAGTAATAAACAAGAAATTATAAATTAAAATTAAGCAAATGTAATTTTGGGACATACATAGAAGCATTTATTCTATGAATATCAGACTTGAAACCGTTCAAGGCAACTTTAACATTCCGAATGGTAGTGAGATTCAGAGATCCCATATGCACACGTTTTCGACACAAAAGCCTAATGTCAAATACCTGTGTTTTAGCCAAATTGTTATAGTTCTAACTGCACTTTTCGATGAGGCAGTCCATCAAATTGTGAACGAACCTTGACGCCATAAGATATTTTCCAATACCAGAGTATACGAAGGGACTTTGCACCTTTTTTTAGAAAACTCATTGACAATTTTGCTAGGTCTGTTTCCGCGAAATTTTTGTAACAATTTGTAAAAGAGAATATTTTGCTTAAGTTTGAGGAATGAATTCTCACTTAAGCTCAAAATCTCGGGGGAATGCTTTTTGTAAAATATGTGTGTGTCAAACGTCAAAAGTAACAATAAAAAAGGAATTGCAAGGCAGGATAAAGATTTTAAGATTAGTTATTATTACTGCTTTATTGATGTATTAGGCGAATAATTCACTTCAATATGAAGCTCTTTTTTCTCCTCCTTGTCCATGTCCAAGCCATTTTTTTGCGTATTGTCGCATTGTCGCAACTCCCACAAATTTATACTTTTACGAGTTTTAATTGATTTGACAATTTTTACAATTCCTGTCCAGAGAAAAACGTGTAGAAGATTATAACAATTGGCAAGGCGTTTTCATTTGGTATAAAAAAAATGTCAATGTTGTCTCTCATTAGCCATCAATGTGGGAATGATGTATTGAGGAATGATGTGCAAAAATTCGGGTTTGATTTTAGCACATCAAAAACACACTCAAGAGGGTGTGCCGGAGCACGTGTATTATGTTCTACAGAAAATTTTATAGAGAGAGAGCGAAATATGTTTGGGCTCAATAGTTATTTCGCTCCATGGGTGTCATCGAACATTTAATGGGGAGACTAAATTATTAGTGTAAATTGACTTGATGTTGTATTTAGGCAACCATTCATCTCACGAGATCTTAGTTGCCTGAAAAAAAGTCTTTCGAGCACGGCTGGTATTGAACCCCGAACCGTCCGGTTTGAAACCAATGCACTGCCATTTGAGCCACGGCCACCCTCATATATTTTCAGCCATCACATTTAAGACACGTTTAAGGATTAAGTTGAACATCCACATTGGCAGTCACCAAGATCGAACAGCATCACTCTATCCAGCCAAGTACAATAATAAAAATCCGTTTGTTTTGAAATAGTTGTGGTTCATCTGGGTTGTAACTAAGAATTCAGTTTCAACTTCTTTCGATTTTCTTCATGCCGATCAATCATCGTACCGCGTCAAGACAAATACGCCATTATATGTTTAAAGTAATTTTTTGAAAATCTCTCAAGATGATTAGCTTATATCCGATCGTGGTAAATAAAACTCGACCAAGTATGACCGTCGCCATAAAAAAACCCCATATAATACAAAAGAAGGTGAATATGTTTCGATCAAAAATGACATACATACGAGTATGTAGCTATCCAGGTATCCCTATAAAGTAAATAACCCGCCTAACTTACGAATATATACCATATTATTACCATGCAATATGAGGCCATATAGTGAAGAATCGATCGGGCATAGCGATGGAGTAGCTGAAGTACGTTTCGACGAGTATAATACAGTCGCAAATGTTGACATTAACTGGATATATGATGGAATCCCAGCGTTGAAATTTTGTTCTATGGATCCTATCTTCTCTAAATGCTATCTTAAATCATGATTTACATACTATTTTTTACTAGAACTTGAATTACTTACCTTATTATTCGCTGCATAAGAAATTTAAATTGAATTGTTACAAACTGTAATCGGAGTGGTTATATTACCAGGATGGTTGAACTGTAGTCGAAGGCTGAGTAATTTTTATTTGATATTTCCACACTCTACATGATATATATCAATTTCGCTTAAGTCTGTCCACCTGATGAGCCCCAATTTATTTTTTAAATATTTTAGAAAAACATGTGTTTAAGGCATGGATGTAACTCTTGTTTCGGACTGAAATAAAATTGTAACAAATGATACAAAATTATGACATTATTCATATTTCTTTAATTTCCTATAACTTTTCCGTATAATACCAGTAATTTCACATCGAATATTCGCCTTCAAGTTGTCTAAAGTTTCTGCTTTAGTGGCATAGACCAGCAACTTAATATATCACCAAAGAGAGGAGTCTAAATGTATTAAATCGCATGAGCGAGGTGGTACCGTTTTATTAAGACGACATATCGCCCAAGATCAAAAAAGTTGGTTAGCATAGAGCTATAGTGGTTTCTATCGAAAGAAATATGTTGACACCTGCGTCATGAAAACCACATCTAGCAGTAAAATTTTTCGTATACAAAGTCTCTATTAATCAAAGTGTATACTAAGAAACCTTAAGAACCTTCGGGCTGAAGAAATTACCTAGATTTGCCATGTTCAAGGAAGGTCGTCGAAGCAATAGAGGCTCAATTTCCACCCGAGATTCAAAACAGAGATCCATTGAAAAATAATTGGATCATTCAAATGGAAAAACATCAGCAAACGTATGGCCTCACTAATGAGGTGATGCACAATAGAGGCCCCTCTATTTAATGTAGAATGGTTCTACGGTTCGTACATTTAGCCAAGCCCACAAGCGGTGCAGTAGCAATGCAGAGACTTGGGAGAAATATATAACGTTAGATGTACGCGTTACATACTTCAACGGTGCTTTATGGTCATTTGGCCTTAGCTCTTGCGTCAATGCGATCTTCTATTTGCCTTGCCCTTGAGAATGGCGTAGAATCAATTGATTGCAGTCTTTACACACCGGCCTGCGTATAGCCGTAATATATACGCCAACATAAAACGATTCAAATTTTTTCACTAAATTGTTCACTATCGGGACGACTTAAAAGCCAAAAGTTGAAGTTGGCACACGTAACGTAGTCGTAACTGATGCCGAGATTTCATAAAAAATTTTAATGATTTTGAAGACGTTGTTTAAGCATATAGCTTTTAATGATTAAAAAATAGAAAATCTGAAACACAAGCATTACATCTGTGAAAAGATGGTATGCGTGAATTCAGAGAATTCCTATTTGAAAAATAAATAATTTTGTGAAAACAGTCAGTTGATAAGCGATCTTGAAACGAGGCGAACATTGGTGTTCTTCTTACTCTCTTTACAAGTTCAACTTGAATTTTGTCGCCAACTGCTGACCTTTGTAGAATTTCAATAATAAACCCGTGTGTGACCTCAACGTTATCATGTTATTATGCCCCGAATAACCTTTGCATTCACGTTCTGAAAAATGCTTCTCACACCGTAGCGTTGTGTTTGTCTCAAGATAAATTCGTCTCTTCGTCGCCAGAGATTTTTGTGGTAGCACACAATTAAATTAGCATTATTGTAAAGGATCCAAAAGCGTACTAGAAGTGAAAAGTCGATAAGCTGACTGCTGTCCGATACATTTAGCCCTAGGTTGACTTATCGTGAGGCGTGGGCTTGAGATCACGAACTTGTAGTCGTGTTGAAGTATAACCTGGACATTCTCTGCCAGCCTGGGATGTAGTTCAGCCATATACAGTGGAGGGAAGATAAGGGTTATGCTTCAGCACTCGTTACGATACTGAAATACCAGTCTCCACTATACGTGACTCGACCATACATTACGTACTATACATAGACCGAATTTAGTACCCATTGAGAGTGACTGGAAAATCGGTTCCCAAGTTCCATACACCAACGCGATTTATAAAATTCAATTCTTTCCTTTTTTCCTTTTTTTTTAATTATTTAGCTAGCCATTACCTATATTTCCTTTTTTTGAAATTTATTTTTTTATGCATTTTTTAAATCTTTTATTGAATTACAACTAATTTTTTTTTCATACGCAAAATATTAGCTTTAATACTTACGTATATACCTACATGGATTCATTTTTTTTTTTTAAAAAGGAGGTAAGTTGTAGCAATGTTTTTTTTCTTCGTTATGAATAACGAAACAGGGACCGTCCCTAGGGACACTTCTTCAGGCGATTTAGCTACTGGAGGTTTTGATTTTGGGGATGAGCGGAGAGCTCCAAGGGACAGCTCAGACAGCAGTCTCCTAGGAGTCGCAACACAATCTCCATGGAGGAACGGTAACCACCGACACACGCGGCCCAAAGCAAATGCCGAACCAGCTGATGCACAGGACCCCACGACGATCTCGCATGACTTTCTGCGATTTAGCCCAGATCGTCAAAAACAAAAACAACAGGCCGAAGCCTCAAAGCAAACAACCCACAAGGCAGTTCCCGTGTCGACAGGGATCCCGGAAATTTCCGGAGAAGAATCTGGCTCTCATCTCTCGGAAGATGAAAACTTCGAACATCGAAAAACACGAGCATCGACAACCAAACGAGTGCCGATGAAACGCCAAGACGCCTACGAAACTTATACTGGCGCAGAACAGTGTACGAAGACGAACACCACAATACACGTAGGCAGAAAAAACCAGAGGACAGCCAAAGGACATACAGACCACAAGCCGCCTACCCTAGGAAGATGGAGAGAGAAGAGGACGACGTAATGTCGAAGCTCGACGACAGGATGACCGCAATGATGGCAACGTTCGAAAAGAGCATTGTCATCATGAGCGAAAAGATAAGCTGTCTCGAGCTTTGAGTTGCCTCATCTTCTACATGAGTACGACTAACAGACGCCTAAACAATACTAGGGACCATACCACAACAGGACTTACACCCACAGTGAACGACGAAATGCTCGATTGCCAGAGAAGGACAGGGCCCAGGATATTCCAGCAGACTGCTACCGCGACGATGCCCGAAGGATGAGCACTTCCATCCTTAAGGGTCCAAAACGATGACGGAAGAGAGTTTCGTATTCCGCATTGAAACTCTGAAGAGGAAGAATGGGGTGTCTTCTGACCAGCTGCTACCCCGTTCTATCACCTAGTTGCAGGCCCGGCTAAAAGATGGTACTGGGAATACCTAGAAGAAATTGGGAGGGGTGAGCAGCTCAGCTACCACGATCTTAAAGCTGAGCTGATCAAATAATTTAGAGACGGACGACCGGATCACGAAATTCTTAGGTCCATCATGGATAGAAAACAGTTGCCCCATGAGACATTCGACGACTTTTACGTCGAAATACGGTCGATGACAATACATATGACCAACCGACCGCACGAACTGGACCTGGTAGACATACTGCGACATAACATAAGGACCGAGTCGCGACACTTATCTTCGGTGGCTCCATACGGAGTATACAGGACCTCCGTGATGAGTGTAGAAGAGCGGAAAGGTATTTGTCCACCAGAGACCAACGTTATAAACGCCAAGTGACAGAGATTGACGAACCACCTTTACGCGGAAGACCAGCAAGCCAGGACCAACAAGACAGCTCTGATAACGACGACTTCGAGGTAGCGGCTTTACAAAATCAACGCACAAGTAGACCCAATACTTACACTAAACCTGACAGACCAACAAAAGAAAGAACGAAAGTCTACAAAACTGAGCCGGCGATAAATTTGACGAATCCACAGGATGGTCCTTCCGGATTCCATACGTTGACTTGCTTCAGTTGTAGGCAGGGGAACATCAATTTCCGCTGTACTAAATGTCAGGGAAACCTGCAGATCGGCGGGAATGCCGGGGGTCATCCTTCGAAACCGACCATAACCCCGGCGAACTCCGACAAGCCCAGCCAGTAAGCATCTTGCAGCGTGCCCGACGCCACTTACGAGTACAGGGCAGACACACCCGGAAGTTCCTCAACGGAAGACTCTCCACCAACTAATAGTGGAGTACAACGAAGCGAGGAAGTGTATTTTCGGAGAAGAAGTGGCAGTGCCTATAGAGAATACTAGTAAATATAAAAAAATTACATAAGCTAAGGGAAAAATGTGCAATAAAAAGACGACGACTAAAGAGAATACTAGAAACTGACCATAGACCGTTCGCCCAAGTAAATGTCGCGGGAGAGGATGTCCTCGGTCTGTTAGACAGTGGCGCATCCATAACCTGCTTGGGATAAGGGGCGCTAGACTTTTTGAAGAGACACAACATTACACTGGCTCCTTACATTATATTTCTAGATTTACTTGGATATCTGGCTATTAGGATGCAGTCTGAGATGGGTTTTCAGGCAAGAAATAAACTTTTAGCTTAAGGTAATGCCAAGTTTTCAACCCCATTTCTATAATAATTTTAGTTTCCACAGTAAATTTATTTGTATATGTTTTGTTTTGATAACTACACCGCTGTTTACTATCATACTTCGCAAAGGCCCAGTATGCGGAATTTATATTCTTCTATTTTTACATCTGCTTGCTCAACATTGTTACATCCTTGTTGCAACGTATGTCTGTGTGTTGGTGTCGTAATTTTGAGTCTTTTATCCTAGTTTTTTCTAAATAGGCCAATCGCAGCTAATTACAGTTACTGCTATTATTTCTGGATCAAGGATGCGATTGCTTCTTTGTCTCAAAAACAGTCTTTTTGGTCGGGATTTGGACCGGCTGACATTATTCTTATCAGGCGGAAATTGCCTTGACATACTCTCAAACAATTTATAATTTTTTCCAAACCCTTGTTAGTTATGCAACTTCGTTAAATCGTGTCCACCTTTAATCGTGTCCACCTTTGATACCGAAACCATGGTGACACAACCAGAACGCCGTCGTTACTGCATTTTACTTCAAAGATTTTATGCAAATTAAACATAAGTCCTTTTTCAGAGACCATGCTGAGTGTATACACGTATTTTGTCGAAATCCAAATTCCAAAATCCCAGGTGTTGCAGTAAAAGATGCACCCACTCACCCGTTACCGTGGAATGTCTGTTTTGTTTGCATAATCAATGAGGGACAACCTGAAACTACTAAAAATTTAAATAATACCCTTAAGAATACAGCAGGACATCTCTTTAAAACATTCGCCAAATTCCATGATAGTGAAACATGCTAGTGTTTGCCTTAATCCAATTAACTGCTCGTATTTAGGGTAATTGTTTTTGCCAAAATCAGACAAATGTCAAATTGGAAAAATGTGAGAGATAATAGGAGTATAGTTTCATGTGTGTGTTCAGTTAGTTTCGAAAAAGTTAAACCAGAAACCATAATTTATTTAATATTTATTTTGATAGTTTTGTTGTTATTATTATTTTTTCACAAAACCAAGCTCATATCTGTCAATCTATAATGAAGAGACCAATATCATCCATGTTCGCGTGCCCCCTTTTTTGCAAAGAACAGTGCTTTATTATAGTACGTCAATAAAATAAGCAAGCGATAAATGACTTCTTGATGGGTCATGAAATTGAGATGTTCAATTTGATGACCAATCGGGTCGTCATTATTCTGTCAGATACTTAAACTGATGTCCATAAGCTGTCAATGGTCATATTGGTTTGGCATGTGCTCATTAGGATTGTGTTCTATGGTTGGGCAATTAAATCTTCTTTAAAAGCAACCCCAATACGAATTTTTTCTACAGAAGTAGTAGTATAAGTGGAAAATAGTATTCCAGGTTTTCAGATATTTCCATGGATTGGTTGCCTGTTTTTACCTTTGTAGTGCAACATTTTTTGGCAGCGCGAGTTCAAAATGTTGTGGTATTCAATTGTTGGGATATTAATTGTGAGATTTTATATGAAAACTCGAACACAAATTTTAGTGAAGTAATTATATAAATTTTAAAGCCCAATTTCAGTTTTTACGAAACGCAAATTATCATCTTTTCCGCACACAAATGGTGGACATGAGTAAAGATTTTGAATTTCCTGGAAGGTACATAGATGGACGAGTTACAGTCCTAGGTATATTTCTGGATACAAACTGCAGGGGATCATCATCAATTTTGAACAAGGTATTTTATGTATTTTTAGTACCAAGAAGTAGAATACATGTGTGAAAGGATAGCGCGTGTTCAATTCTATCTAAATATAGGAATTACTCGTAATCCGTTGGGGTGGTTTCGAAGGTTCTAGAGGTTGTGCCCATACACAGAACTCGATTAGAAGCTCTACTAATAATTGCTGTACCTCGAAAATGTTAAACGAGGTCACTGCACGTATTGCATCATGCTAAATTATTTGACCAATTATAACAATACTGCGCAGCTTGCATCTTACCGCACCGGAATAGTAAATATCACCTTCAAAGATGTGCGATCAAGTCTAGATATTTTTTAAACAAATTTATGTAGAAGTAGGAAAAGTAGGAAAAGTTCTTCATTATCATTTTTCAATCTTGCTCGTTGATAGAATGTGTTTAAATTTGCCATTACTGGCTTCAAGACCAACCCAACTCCCTGGTGATCAATTGCTACGAAATAATGTTATCATTGACATTCGCGTATTACAGTAAGTTTGCGAATTTGCGGAAAATAGGTTCTTTAAAATGATTTTTCATTGCAAACATGTTGAAAAGCTGAATTGCGTATTAAGATGTTAGTAGCCCATGAGCGTTTCCCGTCTCGATTCAATTTGAGCGCATCCATGTTCGAGCCCAGGATCTCTGATAAGAGGTTACGCGTGTTAGTAGAACTACTGGACTAGCACAACCACGACTACCGTAAAAGAGCCACAGTTTATCAAATAAAAAAAGGTACATACCTATGAATGTCGCGATCTACGAAAAAAAAGAACGACGTGTGCTGGACAAACTCGTTTAGAACAGGAATCGGAAGAAATATCATTACCTCTAATTACCTATGAACACATACTTATCCAAACCCTTGCTGACTCAGAAGGCGCTTGATTTCTTAATTCCAACAACTTCCACGGTTTACAGTCTTGGTAGATTTTGTTCGAAAGTAACAAGGATGCTCGGCCTTAGTTTTTTTTTTTTTAGTTTTTTATGCATTTTATTTCTATACCTTAAATTACTCTTATATGCTAAACAAAAAACGCTTAAAAATTAGCTTAATTAACTTAAAAAAAATAATCTTATTGTAACTTACTGGCCCCATGCGGGCACTCTAAATTAAACATAATACTTAATCTATGTCTTTCGACGTAACTTACAGTCTAATTTTATTTTTATTTTAACATTTATTAGAACTAAGAAAATGCAAGAAAAACTTAGTGTCTGGACTTTTTTTTTTTGTCTATAAAAACCTAAAACTAAAACCTTATAGACTACCTAAAAATAAATCTTAAACTACTTAACCTACTTATGTCTAATACATACACATACATACATATATATATATATATACATAATACCTATATACGTAATATATAAGCATATGTATATATAAATTTTTTTTTGTGTTTTTGTATATTTTTTTTCTTAACACCTAACTTAAACCTACCTAGAACTATGTAAGCCGGCCATGGCTAAAAAAAAAAAAAAATTTTGGCTGGCCCACCTTGCTTCACATGAAGCTTCACATGAAGCTAATTATCACTGGAGGAGTTCGACGACGAAGCATCCTCCCCTTCAACAAGCCACTAAAATTGTTGGTGCTGCCGAGAAACATCCCTCATGTCGCGACTCCCTACCGACCTACTGAACCGGAGACCTGCCATGTGCGACGTCTCTGTCGTAGTTGAGTCGCCTGTCCGCAGCTGTCCGAGTGACGTGGAAGATTAGCGGCACCCGCCAATCTGTCCTGGATCAGACCTTTGCTATCTAGGTAGAGGAACGCTTCTGGAGGAATAAAGCCGTCAAAGCGAACTCTCTCGTGATACATATAATTGGGGTAGAAAGCCCCAGAGATCAGGTTGTTCGATCAGGTCATTGCTCTTGCAATGTGCCTTCGAGTTAACTTAATGACGAAATTGTCCACTCTTATTAGGTTCGCCTTATTGTATAAGACCTCATTAGGATAGAATTTTATGTACTCAGACTCTGGTGTTCTGTATAAGCGAAGACAAGTCCTAAGACAAGCCCTCTCAAACACCCGAATCTTGCTCTTACGTTAAACCACACGGGACATTCCAGCTGTCAGCTCTTTGGATAAGGCCAATCTGCTTGCTGCACACTTTGTCGCCAGCTCAACACTCCCAGATTGTGCTTTGTCTCCGCCTACACTTGAGTGCGTCGAATCTTCAATGGGACGAATCTACTTTCGCACTCGTGTAGTAGGAAGAGTACTTAAAGATCTCAACATACATAAATCCGCTGGTCCATATGGTATATCTCCCCTTCTTCTGAAGAGGTGTTCTTCCTCGCTGGCAAAACCACTGCGTAAGCTTTTTCATCAATCCTACACTTTAGGACTCTTCCCGAGCAGATGGAAAACAGCATTTGTCCAGGCCGTCCCTAAAAAAGGCGAATCATCTTCTCTCTCCTCCTACAGACCCATTGCACTTACGTCCCTTCTTTCCAAGGTCATGGAAATACTGATAAATCGTCAGCTCATGAAATATCTCGAAACACGAAAACTTCTCAATGACCGGCAGTACGGTTTTCGTAGCAACAGGTCCACTGGTGATTTGATGGCTTGTCTCACCGAAAAGTGGAACCAAAGCGTACATCAATCTGGCGAAAGCAAGATAGTTGCACTTGATATTTCTAAGGCATTTGATAGAGTTTGGCATCAGGCTCTTTTGTCGAAAATGCGTGCATTTGGGATCGACGACTCTCTTCTTCAAGGGATTAGAAATTACCTTTCGGAACGTTCAATTCAAGTTGTCTTGGACGGTTTCAAGTCTGATATTAACAAAGTAAATGCTGGTGTGCCCTGTTCTGTCTCCGACACTCTTTTTAATTTTCATTAATGATCTCTAGTCTGCTACTTCTAATCCAATATATTCCTTTGCTGATGACAGTACTCTCTGCTTTTCATATTCGTTCCCGGACTCACGGCCCTGATCTTCGGCTGTAGAGCGAGAAAGGCAGCGTATGCTACGCTCATTAAATTCCGATATCAACAGCATAACCAATTGAGGAACTATCAACAGAGTGGAATATAATGCTTCCAAAACACAATGCTGTCTGCTGTCGTTAAACCGAAATTTAAACACCCAGCCATTATCCATGAATGGCACTTGCATCGTCGAAACCGAAAAACTTTCCATTCTCGGTATGTGTGTCAATGACAACTTACGTTGGAATGACTACATATTTGATGTCGCCAAAAATGCTGCGAAATGTATAGGTTTCCTCAAGCGATGTAAGAAATATTTTACCCCCTCTGATCTGGCCTCAATATATAAGGCATTCATCCGCCCAAAATTGGAGTACAACACCCACATCTGGTCAGGTGCTCCTAAAATATCTCTGCACCTGCTAGATAGGATTCAAAACCGTGCGATAAAACTTATTGATGATACTGATATCAGTCAATCAATGGACACCCTCGAACACCGACGAAATGTCTCGTGTCTCACTTGGTTTTATCGCTATTTCCACCACCAGTGCTCCACTGAAATCGCTAGTAGCATTCCCCCCATTCAAACTTTCAACCATAACACCCGTCTCGCTATGAATGCTCATCAGTATACCCTCAAGCCCATTTTCGGACGTACTCTAAAATATCGTGATTCGTTCCTAAGCCGTACAACTCGCTTATGGAATGCCCTGCCGATCTCTGTATTTCCTGGTCGTTATAACTTGCAAACATTTAAAAACAATGTACATCGGTACCTCTCTTTTCTTCCTCCCTAAATTTCCTTTGCCCGCGCTGTGTACAATCATCTTAAGGGTACTCTAACCCCTTGAGCGCGCGCTCATTATAAAAAAAAAAAAAAAAAACAAAAACCAAATACAAGCATAGGCCGGATAAGGGCCATGTAGCAGATCACCTTCACCCTCGCATCGAGTTGGCTATTTTAAAACAGTCTCTTTGCAAGGGCAAAAGCACCTTTGGCTCTGGCCAGAGCAACATCTATATGTTTGTTAAAATACAGAAATTGACCTAGCCAGATCCCAAGGTATCTGACTACATTTCGACAAGCAAGTGGCTGTCCGTGTTGTCCGACGATCGAGAACTTTCGCCAATTCTTTCTGGTATCCCTAGAGGCCCCAGACAAAGGCGTCCTAAACAGAATGGTTTCCGACTTCTGAAAGTTGATTTTCAACTTCCAGTCATCGCAATATCGCTTAATTTTGTCGAAGTCACGTTGCAAAAATATATTAATGACCTCCATCTTAGGACCCGATCTGTACTCGATGAAGTCGTCTGCGTACGCTATGGCATGGAGAAGTGAACCTATCAGATTACTTGTGTAAATGTTGAATAGGATCGGCGAATTTACCGCACCTTGTTGCAGACCGTTGTTAATGTTAATTGTTCCAGCAGAAGTCGCATCGCCATTCTTCACGATGAACTGTCTACTGGAGAGCATATCGAAGAGAATATACAGAAGTGGTTTACTAATGCCCAACCTGTCCAGCTTGAAAAAGAGTCCTTCTAACCATACGGTATCGAAGGACTTCTCCAAGTCAATCAGGCAGGCACCAGTGAACTGGTTCTTGCTTTTGTTCCATTGGATATCAGAAACCAGTTTCGACGCAGCATGAATAATATCATGCCCCGCCTTGAAACCGAATTGTTTATCCGGAACTATATGTTTGTCCTCGACCCACTTAGTCAGGACTCTATTGATAACCTTTTCGAACACCTTACTGATGTTTGGAAGAAGACTGATCGAGCGGAGATTCGCCGGATTGGAAGTGTCTTTATCCCTTTTGGGGATGGGATGTACCACCGCAGTTTTCCAATGCGCTGGATAATGTGCATTATTCATTGCATTATTAAACAGGGTGGTATAAATGTTCACCGCTTCTAGAGGGAGATGTCTAAGCACAATGTTCGGTATTTCATCGGTTCCCACTGATTTCTTACTTCTAAGTGATTCGAAGATCGTTTGGAGCTCTTCCTTCGAAATGAACGGGGGTAGTACCCTATCGTTGGTGATGACATTATTTGCCATATTCTCGTCACTGAACTGGGTGAAACCCGAGCTCTCGAATCGCCAATTCACAATTTCATTTCGAAGGTAGAAATTGTGCACAAGGACTCGATTCTCCAGATCGTGGTTCGGGCCACTGATAACATTCGCCTTGTACACTTCCTGGAAAGTCGCTCCTATAGCCTCTACCTGCTCCTGCGGATCCTCGATCACAAAGAAGTTGTCATCATCAACAGCCTCATTTGGATCTATGCCCGCTGCTACCAGTATTTGTTCGTTGTTCGTCGTTCGGGCGATTTTAAGACAAGGAAGGTCGTTCTGATTATTTCTCCGAAATATTTTATTTATTTGCGGGAACATATTCGGGTTGCTGGTGTTTACAGCCCGAATTTTACAGATGCTCTGTAATTTTCTTTTATTAATGTTTGGAGGTTTTTAATCGACGACTTCAGTGTCATGATCTCCGGGTTATGTCTGTCAGTAAACTGTCTGTACAAGGTTTTTAGTCTTGACAGCAGTCTACTTTTATGTCGGTGCAGTGCGTCAATAGTTGCGTTGCGGAATAGGTCTTCTTCGTCAGTGTGTCGGTACCGAGGTATCGCTTTGTCCATTGTTCGTTTGATTGTCTCGTCCATTAGTCTTAGATACCTGTCAATCTCCTCGTTTGACAGATTTCTGTTGGACGGTGGGTAGAGCGAATTCGAGGAGAGTGCTCTAGTCAGTGTTCTGGTGAAGTGTGTCCAACGCACCCTACTATAATTGTAGGAATACCTTTGGACAAACTCATCCAATTCCGCAATTTCGTTGGGAACAGTTATTTCGGTGCTGAGACCGCAATGGTCACTGTCATACACGAAAGTGCGTAGACAGTTTGTAGTTTGTTGGTTAGTACATGTCAGTTGTATTCGTGAGTCGAACAGCAGAAGATCCAAATAAGACCCGTGTCTGGGAAACGACGGACTATCCGTCGCCTTAAGCCCGAGTCGATACATCACACTGTGCTGACCCCACCAATTGAATAGTAGGTTCCCTCTAGTATTTGGTGTATTATTTCCCCAATCACTATGTTTGGCGTTGAAATCTCCGGCGATAATAAAATAGTTGTCTTCCAATTCCAGCCTCAGGAATTGAAAAAGCGTCTCGAGCTCTGAGATAAATAGTGTGGATTGAGTAGCCTTAGGTGCATAGACAGACACCATGTACAACCGCTTTCCACTACGGAGTGGGATATACACGATGCATGCTTCCAGCACCTGGAACCTACGTACTAAACGACTGTATACTCTTTTAAAATGTATACCTTTTCGTACGAGAATTGCAACGCCACCTCCCTGAATGGAGTTGGGTCGGTTTCTCCGTACTATTTTGTATCTTCTGTGCCTCATTTTGTGTCTGTTAGTAAGCTTAGTTTCGCTAACCAAAAGAACATCAGGGGCTTGGTCTTTAAGCAACTTAAATAGTGCGGCTCGTCGTTCGAACCTTATCAGTGAATTCACATTCACAGCAAGGACCTTCAGGGTTTGCTCCGCCACGTACGTACCCATTACGGCAAATGGTGCGTTAGGCCAGGCAGCAGAGCGTATACTTGATCCACCCGCGCGGTCTGTTCAGTTAAATGACGTTGTAGCTGAGCCATCTGCCCCTGGATAGAGAGCAAGATAGCTAGCATGTCAGGTACTGGTTCCGGTGCTCTGGGCGCTGGGGCCTGAGAAGCAACCTTCACTTGCTGTACCGTATTTCCCCTACCTGCCGCCATTTGGGCGTAGGTAACATTGGGAGTAACGGCTGGAGTTTGCAAGTGCACGGGTGGACGTTTCACTTCACCTTTCTGCTGCCGGGCCAGATTTATTCTTTTGATATACTGGAATTTGGGATAACCCCGATAATTTGCGGTGTGTCCCGTGTTCCTACATAAAGCACAAGAGAGTTGGCTTTTTTCAGACGTTCCGTCCTTACCCAGAGCGCATTCCTGGGACTTGTGGTTCTTTCCGCACTTCACGCATCGAGGCTGCATTTCGCAGTTCGACGCGGCGTGCCCGAACCTTTGGCAGCGAACACATTGTAAAATGTTTTCGCTCCTCTTTAATTTCTCCCAGTGGACAACCTGGTAGTCTAAGACTTTAATACTCCTTAGACCATCCAGATTGCTGGTGGGACTTAGCTGGACTAGGAAAATCGGCAGTTGCCGCTTCTCCCTTTTGGCTCTGGCTGTGGTGAAAGGCTTGACCCCCACGAATTGGAGCCCTTCGCACTTCTTCTCTTTCAGCAGTGCAAGGAGCTCCCAAGGATGCTCGGCCTGTTATGTTTTATGTTAATTTCATTAAAATATACAACCGCGTGATCGGAATGCAACTTTTGACGGCATGAGTACACTCTTTTAGATCTTAAGCCACCAACCAGACAGAGGCCCGTGTTAAATGCAGGAATCATAGCCACCGTAGCGGCCAGTATCGAAAATGACCTATGCTGAGTCAACCTGGCTTGGTTTGCAGTTGGATTTGGGCCTACATCCGTATAAGATTGTGCTCAAGTAGAACAACCCTAGACAACGTCCTGAGGTCTCTAATTCTGCGCTGCAAATGTTGGATGGAGATTCGGATTTTGGCCAGAAAATCATCTTCTCGCACAAGGCCCATTTTTGGCTCAGTGGCTATGTCAACAAGCAAAGTTACAGTTATTGGAGCGACAATTGTTCGGCCAAGCATCAATGCATCCAGAAATATTGAAATGTTGCGGTTTATGGTATGAAATGAGGAAGGAGACACAGTTACTATCAATGGTCTCAGGTATAGAGACTATGTTAACTGACTTTCTGTGGTCAGAGCTCGACAAAATCATAAAATCGATATATCCAAGCTGTGGTTCCAACAAGACTGGGTCATCTCACGGCGAGCGTTCATAAATTGTCCGCCGCGGTCATGCGATTTGACATCACTCGATTATTTTCTTTGGAGCTACGTCAAGTCCTTAGTCTACGCTAACAGTACAACCACTTTAAACAAGCTTCAGACCAACATTCGACACGCTATTGCCAGAATAGCGATACTCATATTGGTCGGAATCATCAAAAATTGGACCAACCGCTTAAAGCACTGCCAGCAAAGCCAAGGCGGCCATTTGAATCTTCCATGCATAATGACATGAACGTAGCTGCAAAATAATGCCAAAATAAATTCTATATCTCACACTGTTCTTGTTTTATTTAAAAAAAATTTCCTATCGTCCTTATCTGGTCGCCCTTTATATTGGTACTAACTAGCAACAATCAACAATCAATATCCGACGGCTGATGGTATTAAAGCTGAAACAATCAAAGTTAACCTGAGAATTCATAGCGGGAAACTAGAACTCCTGATCTTAGGAAAAACAACCGTGAACTAAAATTGTTTTTTGTAGGTCGTAGCGTCCTTGCGATTATTCCGACGACGGCAGTGGAAAAGCAAAATTTGCGTTGGGTGTGGTGTCCAAAACGGAATCGAAAGTCACGACTATTCTGTTCCAATGTAGAGTCATAAAACCTTTATATTTTAAGTACATTGTGGAACTGCTACAGGTGGAACGTAACATAAGCTGCAAATCTTTGTAAATAAATAACAATAAAGATACTGTGGCCAAACCGCATTCCGAAGTATACCATGCAACGGAATACACAAACCTTAATTGGAAGAAGTGTGTTACTTCTCAGACAAGCCTTACGCGAGGCAGTAAATGAGAAAACAATGGGCAATGAGCTTGATAGTGCTGAACAATGCTGCAGACCTGCACACGATGGCACACAGACGTTTTTGACGTCCTATCCCTTGGGTAAAACGTTAATGTTGTTGATAGCCTTGGCGGATTCCCCTAATCCGTTAATCCAACAAAAATTAGTGTTGAAAAATGATAATTTAAGTGTATAACAGTTTTTTAAATCTCTAAAATTATAAGTTCTCAATCTTTTTCACTTTTTTATAGGCAAGTGACTTGCAATTGTTTATTGCACGAAACAACTGGCTTATTATTGACTGGAACAATAATTCTTTTAAACTAAGGGAACAGTTTGAACATTCAATGATGTCAGTCGACGCCCAGATAACTCATGCAGTCATAAGTTGTTCAATATTGAAATGTATTTGAAAAAAAATTCTAAACATTTCTTGCAGATAAGACCTATTCGAATACATCAGATGTCACATTTATTCTTAGTGATATCTACAACAATGGCAAGTTTTTGGGAGGTAAGCTAAACATAACTCTGGATAAACTAATGACTTGTAATAGGACAAATTGTAAAACAAAGTATTTGACGGAGCTTTCATTGAATTCAAAATATGGAAATCGTTGGAATTTAAATGATACTACCTTTCGCATAGCGACAGTGGTAAGTATTTTACCTTTTAATTCTAAAAAATAGACACTTAGCGAGTATGAGTAAATTTAACAAACCCAGGTCGATCCCGGACGACTTTATTAAATTTAGTACAAACTTTTGTTACAATTACTCGTAAACTAAAACTAAAATTAAAAGATAATGACGGGGGAGGTGATAATTGAGGATGTTTTTGAGGGTTCTTCTGCTGCAATAGATATCGATCAAATGGAAAATTATATTATCTCTACTTAGCATTCCAGACAGTGGTTCGATAAAACCATATGCCGTTCGGTGGTTATTTGGAGCAGGAATTGCAGGCATCGGTATTAAAAAAAAAATCTGACCCAGCAGTGAGGGACAGTCGATGGAGCCGGTTAAGAGTTGGTATATAAAGAGAATATCGGCGACGTTTTTCCAGTGTTGGTAGACCCATTTGAATCGGTTAATATAGGGCTGTAGTATAGGATGTAGCGGTCAGTCAATAATCAGCGCAGAGACAAACGTAAAAATCTGTTTTGGACAGCTTCGATATGTAGAATACAGTTTTGATAGTAAGTGGACCATACCTGGCTAGCATATTCGAGAAATAGAATATACGAGAAGTACAAGAATTATGTGACATAAGGGTGAAAAAACTTTTTCGACCATGCATCGTTCAAAGAAGCTAAGTGAGAAGTCAGATCTGCTAATTATGGCATTAATGAACGTGCGGAAGTTGACATTGAAGTGACAGAGTATACTCGTAGTAAGTTCGGTCAAGAAGTGTTGAACGCTTCCGGGATTATGAGATTGGTTGGCAATTCTTTATATTGAGCTCAAGGAAGTTTTTGTTGTACCATATTGATAACCTATTGAGATCGTCTTGTAGAGGTTGAGAATTAGAAAATTTGGAAATTTGTCTGTAGATTTTCATATCATCGACATAGACAGTTATGTGTGAGTTCTTTATAATATTAACAACATTATTAATAGCCAAAATGAAAATTTATGGTCCAAGGTGACTGCCTTGTGGAACACCCGAAGTGGCTTTAATTGGTTCAAACAAACGAGAACGAACATGGACTAGGTAATAGCGTTCTTCCAAGTAGAATTTGAACCAAGAAATCAGCCCAGGTTGAAAAACAAGTGCATTGAGTTCGAAAAGAATTAACTTATGTGTGATTTTATCAAAGGCCTTGTGGCAATCACATCCATTTATTTCCCTTCCTCTAGGACACCCAATGTACTAGAAATGGACTCCATAAGTGTGGTAATGGCTGATCTGCCTTTAAGAAATCCATTTTGGTTCGGTGCAATCAAAATGATGCTCTCGAAGACTTAACAATGAGTCGGTAGTTGGTAATATCCTGTTTAAGTCCTTTTTTATAAATATGTATTAGATAAGAGATTTTCTAGAGGAAAGGAAAAACGCTCAGGTAGATCCAAAGTTTGAAGATCGGCCATCGGGACCAGGAGAAAAATCGTCTGCAAGTTCGTTAATCTTGCCTAGTAGCTATGCTAGTGTTATTTCAATAGACATTAGAGCTGTCTGAGTGCAGTTACTTAAGTAATCGAAGTATTCAGGATACAGGTTTTCAGTCTGATTGGGAAAGGATTTACTAATTCACTATAGTTTATCCAAGAATAAATGTCAGTACAGGGAAGTTAGGACATTTGCCTCATAGTCTGGTTGGTTGCAATAGCATGCATAAATGTGTCCCTCTTTAAAGCTCTCATAGGGTTGCCATGGTGTATATGATTAATCACCACAAAGAGAAAGAGCTTTTCGCTTAGGGTTACCATCTCCCCATTTAAAATAAACAAATAAAAATATTACTGAACGATATAAATTTCATTTATCTTTTTCCTCGCCATCCAGCGTCCCATATAATTTCCATTTTGCTAGAAAATTCGATTCCACTCTCCAGTCATCAATGGTTGAGACTTTGCTATTCAAGTATCGAAATCTTCTGCTCTTCGAGTATCGACATCTTCTGCTCTGTAAATCTAGATGTCGCTGCTCACATTTAAGTAGTTATCACAATATGATCACTAATTGCACAGTCAATGAATTCTAGTTTCGAAACACCGCGAAAATAATCCTTTTTTTCTAAAACACAACATTAACACCGACACAACAGAGTAATATGAACCACTATTATTTAACACAATATCACTAAAACGCACATAGTCCAACAATAATATGATCACTTATTGCACTGCTTTGTTGCAATGCATTAAAATAGCGCGAGAATAAAATTTAAAATACAAAGTCGAAAAAAATGGTTTGACTACATTTTAATGGTTTCTCAAAAAAGAAAAAACGCAAAAAAACGCAAATGACAACACCACCACACATATTATTACACACAAATTCATTTTTGTGTTTTCAAAAGCTTCAAATCGAATAATCTCAACACTGAAAAATCAGTAACGATGTGCTAACATTTGAGAATGGTAACACTGCTTTGATGAGGTTATTTTCAATGCACAGCCAGCAGTAATGGCGAATGGTGATTTTATGATCATTCTGCCCAGCCCACGGCTATCGGGCAAGCAAGTCATAGGGTGGCTGTGGTTAAATCTGAAAATAATTACAACAACAATTGTACACAAAGTTCAGTGGCTTCCTTTGTATTTCAGTGGTAATGTGCCATTGAGTCCACCTACAGGCACCACTGTTAGAAAAAAGCTTTCCCATAAGCCCTGTACTGACATGTTTTGTTGGATAAGGTATAAGAAATTAGCGAAGTAATTTTCGATGGTTGTAGGATCAGACTATGACTTATTGGAGAATTTGTGATAAGATGTATCAGATTTCTTTTCATATATAGAAATCGAAAGAATTGTTTGGGGTCAGAAATGAGGATAGATTGCATTCGGCTTAGGTATCTGTTATAGCGAATATCACAAATTTGAGACAAGTAGTGGGGAGTATGTTCGATAGTCAAATTCAGAACCAGATTTAATATACATGTGCCTTGTTGCAAAGTGCACGTAGTTCTTTGTTATACCACGGAGGGAATGATAAAGTATTTCTTGTTCTTTGATAAGGAACCGCTCGCGTAATACAGTGGAAGATCTTTTCGTAGAAGATTTCCACAACGGAATCAACAGAGGTGTTTTTATAGACTATACAACTAAAGTCAACACTATTGAGAAGATTGTTGACTTTAGTGTAATTTGTTTTACAGAATTTGAAGTAGAAGGAAGTTTCTGAAGGGTAATACAATAGAATTGCTGATGTCATATGAGAAAATAACAAGGAGATGAGTATGTAGACCGTCGAATTTGGAGAGAAGAAGTTCACACTCACGGGCCTCACGATCAACATAATTTATAGCTTCAGATGTAAAATATCACGTCTAGTTGTCTACACATATTGTTGGGAATACCATTAAAGGCTGAGTTGGAAAGATAGTCAGTAAAGAGAATTTCCTTATCTGAGACAGCATTTGAGGCAACGAGATAAGATCCCTCGTCCAACTGATATTGTTTTAATACAGTGGTTAACAATATTAAAAAGGGAATCAACCACATTAGTCACAAACTGGTAGCCACGTGTTGGTTGGGAGCAGTGAATGTAACAATAGAGTATATATAATGTGCGCTTGGAGGCAGTAACTATAAATTCGAATTCAACTATTACTGACTTTTCAACGAGTTGAGGATCAAAATGATAGTGAATTGCCAGGAAGACCCGTCGACCTTTAGAAGAATCGTCATTCTCAAGTCCATCATCATTTTGATATCAAGTATTAGAATCGTTGCGATCAAAGCAAAAATATCATATGGAAGGTTTTGGGGCTTAAGTTAAACAGAATTTGTTTTTGTGCGCAGCCCCCTTACATTTTGGTAATAAAGTGACAGAGCGTTTGGGTATGTTATTTATGAGTGGGTAAGATACGACGGTAGTTTTTAAAGCTAGAACGTTTTTTTGCAGGTGTAAAATACGTTTAGAGGACACATGGGAAGCATATGAGGAGAGGTCGACAACAACATCTGTTGGGAAGATGTTTAAGTTTTTATGAAAATGCACGAAAATTTGTCGAAGCTTTACGGTCGGTGGGTAGTCCTTCTTGTTGGATTGAAACGTTAATATTTGTTCGAGTTGCGCGGTGCAGG
Organism: Volucella bombylans; assembly: GCA_949129095.1. Classification (NCBI taxonomy): domain Eukaryota; kingdom Metazoa; phylum Arthropoda; class Insecta; order Diptera; family Syrphidae; genus Volucella; species Volucella bombylans. The sequence continues at coordinate 43,520,584 of OX422142.1, read as the reverse complement.
GGAACATTTTAGTAAATTCAGCGGTCTTTTAAAGCAGAAAAGGGCATACCGGCTCGTTACCGATATCAGCTAGATGATTAGTAAGCTTTAGAGTGGGGGAAGCATAATTGCATAAGGTCTATGATCGCAGATGCAGAAGTTTTAGAGGCAATGGACGCGTTGAGGTGATTAACCGACGAGAACGGGGAAGTATTGAGGATATGGGAACTAATGAAATTCGGATAAAAGGTGGAAAACGAAGACAAAATGGCAGTGGTTTGGCTTTTAGTAGGGAGGGAATCGGGAGTGAGATTGAACTCTAACTGGAGTCACGATGAGATGTCAAGGATTGATTATTGGGCTAGGGATTGTGATTGGGATTGAGATTGGCAGTATACTTATGGCTAGGCTTATTTTTAGGTTTAATACTAAGCTTAGAATTAGTGTTAACAATTGGCTTGTGTTGCTCTTTACTTCTTTTCTGGTTTACTTTTCTTAGCATCTGTTCAATGTTTAGCGAAAAATAAACAAGAAAAAAAAAGAACTATGAACATAAGGCGATTAACAAATTTTATTGATTTAAGAAGACACCGAATGTGTCTTCACTCGATAAAAAGCAAACGATAAGTAATCGTTTAATTAAAATGCTTTGCTAAGAAAAACTATTAACATGTATATGATCCGATGTGGTATGATAAGATTCTGTACATTGTGCTGTTATGTTAATGTATATAATATGAATACATGCAGTGAGTCAAGACTAATGAATTAACTAATGAATGAGTTAAAAACAAATGCAAATTACAATTTAAACTAAGTTATAAAATTGGCAAATTATGTTTGCTTTATAAATGATTGTTTCGATACAGCATCATTTCGCTAAGTTGAATGACTTCTGACGAGTAGTTGGAAAAAAGCTACTCGTATTTCGTCGAAGTGTTATATTTGAAGAGACAAGACTTTGATGTTTTGGCTGAGGTGATATTTTGGCAGTTGAAAATAGCCAAATTTAGGCTTAAAAAAGACTTCAAGCCAGTCTTAAATTATTACACACTATAAGCGATAATTGAGACACGTCCTATTGGTTTAAAAGGCAGAACTGAACTGTAAATCGAAAATTTATAAATGATTTTCTGAAAAATAAATAATAATTGCAAGTTTACTTATTTCCTAGAAGGCACTTAACCTATGAAGCAATCTAGTCTTTTATGCTTATCAACCCGAGATGCTCTACTGCGTCAGACCTAGCCTTCTATGGCCTACAATAGTCTTTCCAGGAAGGTCAACCTACCATGACTTTCTAAGCCACTTCCATATCTTTGAACAGATCAAAGAGTTCGCAGTAGTATCATCTTCAATCAGACAAAGTCGATTATCTTTAAACACTGTGAATGCCCCTAAAATTCGATGATGTCGGCTTTCTAAATTTCCGAATTTTACTGAACACTGTGCTTTCATTTTGCTGTCATAGGGTTGACTTAATGATATAGCACAATATTTACGGAGCCTCATGACATGGGTTCTCCCTGTAGTTTTCTAGATTTATAAAAGCAGTTATATTCAAATATATTCATATACAATATGTAAATATATACAGAGTATGGAGGAACATATTGTTTAAGTTTGCTGTTTAGACGGATGTTTTTCAATTTGAAATCGGTTGAACAATTTTACATTTTTTCTGCCTATTAGCATTTAATTTTTTTTTAAATAACATACATATATGTTAATTTATGTGGCACATACTTTTATTCGTTAATTATTGTTGACACCGTATATAAACATATTTTATGAGTTAACGTTTCCTGTAAGTAAGTAAGTATGTACCACCTTGATCAAAAAGTTCCGTGGCGCTCCCATTGTTCTGACTTGAGTTCTGTTTTTTTTTTGTTAAGTTGGTAAACCTGTTGTTGACATTGCCTATAAATCTTAGCGTCATAGCTTGACATTTGCAAAAGTTACGTAGCCAAGAGTACATCTATCTCTGTGTGTACTGGCGATTTTGTACAATTTTAGAATTGGATTTAAATTTGCAACAACGAACTTGTATTAAATTTTGCGTAAAAATGGATTTAATGGTGCGCGAATGTTGGAAATGTTGGAAAAGTGTTCCGGCAACGATTCTCTAAAGAAAACGGTCATTTACCAGTGGCGCGAGCGGTTCAAAAGTGGTCGTGAGTCAATCGAAGACGATGAACGCAGTGGCAGACCATCGACGTCGCAAACCGACGAAAACATTGATGGAGTAAAAGAAATGTTGGTCAATAACCGCAAATTGACCATCAGAGAGATAGCGGAGGACTTGAACATTGCCTATGGATCCGTCAAAAACATTTTGGTTAATGATTTGGGTTTCCGTCGTGTAGCAGCAAAGTTGGTGCCAAAAGACCTCAATTTCATGCAAAACAGAGACCGTGTTGACGTCCCAAAAGAGATGATTTGCGAGGCTGAATCTAATCCCACATTCATCAAAAGGATCATTACTGGAGAAGCGACGTGGGTTTATGAGTACGACATGCAATCCAGACATCAGGCAAGTGAATAGCGTTCACTAAATGAGCCGAGACCAAAAAAATCACGTCGTTTTCAGTCAAAAAAGAAGGCACTGCTCACGGTTTTCATGGATTACAACGGTGTAGTGCATCATGACGTTTTGCCAGAATGACAGTCAGTAAACAAAGAGTATTATTTGGGCTTTATGAGATGTTTGCGTGAAACAATTCGCCGAAAGAGACCAAATTTGTGGGCAGAAAACTCGTTATCATGAAAACCATTATAACGCACCGTCGCACAGTGCCATCATTATTCATAATTTTTTGACCCTGTGACTTCTTTCTGTTCAATCGAGTTAAAAAGCCACTACGGAGAACGCATTTCAGCAGTCTAGATGAAGTAATGGAAAAATCGAAAACCGGAAACCGAATATAAAAAATATTTCGAGGATTGGATCAAGCGCTGGCATAACTGTGTTGCAGTCGATGGCGATTACTTTGAAGGGGACAATATAGATTTAGATGAATAAACTTGTATTCTTAATTTCCGGGAACGTTTTTATCAATGTGGTATAGTGGCTGCACTTGCTGAATTATGTTCTCGAAATCAGTTCGTTCCATACTTCAGTATGGATATATTATCGTACTCAATACTAACAGCGTCAATTGATTTTCTTAAGATGAAGATACTTACAGATGAGTTGGGCTTGCCTTTGTATTTGGCTGGTACCACAACGATTTTTTGGTTTTGGTTTTGTGAATAACAAGTAGCTCTGAGAAACCGACCGGTGAGCTCACACGTTTATTTTGCTTTGCCCTGGGTTGTTCAAGAGACATATCAGATAATATGTCAAACTCATTTGCAGACTTGCTTTTCGGCCCCGGTGAATAGTAAGAAGAGTGGGAAGATGGAAAAACTCGTGCTCGTCAGCGTCCTGCTAATAGCCCAAAACTTAAATTTTGAAGCAATTCGCTTAATCTGTGTTTTTACTATTTATTTATACATACAGACGTGTTCATGCTCAAGTTGCCTAACCTTTGTCATAATCACAAATATTTGCATTAATTTTTCATATCCTCGACTGAAATTCGATAATGTTCAATATTCTTATTCTTTCTTAGGTAACTGGGGTGCCCATCACTTCGTCGTCAGAGGTCATAATCGACTTTTTATCGTCCATGAACAACTCCCACGTGGACACATTATCACGTTATGGCTTCAAATTAGTTTTGATACTTCAGGAAATGCTCAACTATAAGTAAGCTTGACACTTTTTTCAACTGACTTAGGTAAATTTTGACTTTGTATTTCAGAGTAAATTATTTATACATAGGCTCATGGAGTTACAATGAAACTGCTGGTGGATCATTTGGTGCTCTATCATCGGGGGAAGCTGAACTATCAAGTGGCCCTTTGATTATAACCTTGCGCCGATTGAAAATATTCACCCCACTTTTGGAAATCGGAGCTGTTCGATTGGTTTTCCTTTTTCGGACACCACACAATGAAGGGCTCTACGGGGATGTGTTCCTAAGTCCTTTTAGCGTGCCTGTGTGGGTTCTTTTTGGAGTGGTTTTGCTCCTTTTCGCTGTATTACTTTGGTTTATCTTTGCTATTGAAGCTCGCATTATTAAGTTCATAATGTTCATTCCTTCAATATTATCAACCTTTTTGATTTCATTTGGTTTAGCTTGCGTTCAGAGTGCCACGCTAATTCCTAGTACAATTGGAGGACGTATTGCATTCTTTTCTTTGGCTATGATCACTTTCATTATGTACAACTATTACACGTCAATCATTGTGTCGTCTTTAGTGGGATCGCCGGTAAAGTCAAGCATAAAAACACTAACACAGTTGGCAGATAGTAGCTTGAATGTAGGAATCGAACCAGTGCCGTTTACGGTCACCTATATGAATGTAAATAAATACAAACAAAATTATGCGCTATACAAGTACTCATTTAAAAGACATTCTGACTTATCTTTAGTACTCGAGCAAATCTGGTGTAAAAAGATTGATTAAGAAGAAGCTCTTTGGAAAATTATCTGACGATTCACCAGTTTGGATGACAGCTGAAGAGGGTATTATTAAAGCTAAGGACAGAGGTTTTGCTTTCGCCTCCGATGCATCAACGGCTTATTGTCTGGTTGAAAAGCATTATATGCAGCATGAGATATGTGATTTGAATGAAGTCAAACTTCGACCTGAAAAATCTCTGTTTATTGGGGTTAACAAAAATTCACCATTCGAGGAAATCATGCGATTGAGGTAATTTAATCATCTGTGAAGTGAATCGATTGTGATTTAACGAAATTTCAGTTTATTCCGTATGCTGGAAAGGGGGCTGATTTCAAAGCATCGACGTTACTGGATGAAAACCAAGTTGCAGTGTTTTTCTAACAGCGTCTTGATAAATGTTGGATTAGAGTACACTGGACCGTTGTTTGTATTCCTGGCATTCACTTACATTTTTGCATTAATTGTTCTGGTTTTAGAAATTGCACATCATAAATTTACCTTAAGACGGCGGCTGTCATTGAACTAAATACCTATCACATGCTTATAATATACTTAAATACAGTTTCAATAATTTCAATAGTCTAAATATATGTTCGTTTCATCTTATATATACATCATTGGTTAGAATATATTAATTATATATTCGAACCGGTCTTCTTCCCTTCCGCCTAAGGCTCTGCTATCTCCGTCTTCCCTGCAGTATCTGTACGATCCTGCCAATTTCTCAAACCGAAATTGATATTGGAAATGTAATTCTCTTCACAAATCATTAGTATCATTCCGAGACATATATTAAGAACACTGACGGACCTATAGAGCAGCAATGAATCAACTATTGATCAGAACTACTAAATATACCTTTGCCGTTAAGCTTAGGGCATTGACCATACTTATTCAGTACAGTATACCACTTTGTTGCTTTCCGGCATCCATTACTTTCTTCAGGCTAAGCAAGCAAGTTTATCAGAAAATGTAAGCGACGTACATATGGCGACGTTGTAATCAACAAAACATTGAATATTGTTACGAAAGCTAAAAATAAAGGACCAGAAAAATAAAAAGACTTTCGAAAATTAAGAAAAACTTACCTGATTCACGTTTGTTTGAAATGGTTTTTTAACAGCTTGAAGAGGTTTGATCCAATTTCAAACATGGCGGACCATTAAACCGCACAAAGAAGACAAATGATCAAGTGTAGGCCATAATAATAAGAGGAAGTCAAAAGTGAACAGTCGGACTTACCTTTATATTGGAAGACTAAGGCAGTAGCAGAACAAAAAAAAACATTCAATGTTAAATAAATAAAACAAAAAAGTTTACCAGCATTTTCGAAGCTTCTTTTTTTTCCTATCCCATTACTACTCGACGCTAGTTTTGGTCGATTTTTGGTGCAATATCTAACCACATAGACCACATTACAGTGATCCGGTCTAAGCTTACCAAGAGACACAAAATGAGGCACAAAAGATATAAAATAGTACGGAGAAACCGACCCAACTCCATTCATTGAGGAGGCGTTGCGATTTTCGTACGAAAAGGTATACGTTTTAAAAGAGTATACAGTCGTGTAGTACGTAGGTTCCAATTGCTGGAAGCATGCATCGTGTATATCCCTCTCCGTAGTGGAAAGCGGTTGCACATGGTGTCTGTCTATGCACCTAAGGCTACTGAATCCACTTTATTCATCTCAGAGCTCGAGACGCTTTTTCGATTTCTGAGGCTGGAATTGGAAGACAACTATTTTATTATCGGCGGAGATTTCAACGCCAAGCATAGCGATTGGGGAAATAATACACCAAATACTAGAGGGAACCTACTATTCAATTGGTGGGGTCAGATACATCTGACGTGCACTAACCAATAAACTACAAACTGTCTACGCACTTTCGTGTATGACAGTGACCATTGCGGTATCTCAGCACCGAAATAACTGTTCCAAACGAAATTGCGGAATTGGATGAGTTTGTCCAAAGGCATTCCTACAATTATAGTAGGGTGCGTTGGACACACTTCACCAGAACACTGACTAGAGCACTCTTCTTGAATTCGCTCTACCCACCGTCCAACAGAAATCTGTCAGGAGATTGACATGTATCTAAGACTAATGGACGAGACAATCAATCGAACAATGGACAAAACGATACCTCGGTACCAACACACTGACGAAGAAGACTTATTCCGCAATGCAACTATTGACGCACTGCACCGACATAAAAGTAGACTACTGCCAAGACTAAAAACCTTGTACAGACAGTTTACTGACAGTTTTTATTGGAACAATAAAATTCTGGAGAATCGAGTCCTTGTGCACAATTTCTACCTTCGAAAGGAAATTGTGAATTGGCGATTCGAGAGCTCGGGTTTCACCCAGTTCAGTGACGAGAATATGGCAAATAATGTCATCACTAACGATAGGGTACTACCCCCATTCAGGGGGTAGAGCTCCAAACGATCTTCGAATCACTTAGAAGGAAGAAATCAGTGGGAACCGATGAAATACCGAACATTGTGCTTCGACATCGCCCACTAGAAGCGGTGAACGTTTATACCACCCTGTTTAATAATGCAATGAATAATGCATATTATCCAGCGCATTGGAAAACTGCGGTGGTACATCCCATCCCCAAAAGGGATAAAGACACTTCCAATCCGGCGAATCTCCGATCGATCAGTCTTCCTGCAAACATCAGTAAGGTTTTCGAGAAGGTGATCAATAGAGTCCTAACCAAGTGGGTTGAGGACAAACATATAGTTCCGGATAATCAATTCGGTTTCAAGGCGGGACATGATATCATTCATGCTGCATCTAAACTGGTTTCTGATATCCAATGGAACAAAGGCAAGAAACAGCGCACTGGTGCCTGCCTGATTGACTTGGAGAAGGCCTTCGATACCGTATGATTAGAGGGACTCTTTTTCAAGCTGGACAGGTTGGGTATTAGTAAACCACTGCTGCATATTCTTTTTGATATGTTCTCCAGTAGACAGGTCATCGTGAAGAATGGCGATGTGACTTCTGCTGGAACCTTTAACATTAAAAACGGTATGCAACAAGGTGCGGTAAATTCGCCAATCCTATTCAACATTTACACAAGTGATCTGATAGGTCCACTTCAACATGCCATAGCGTACGCAGACGACTTAATCGCGTACAGATCAGGTCCAAAAATTGAGGTCATTAATATACTTTTGCAAAGTGACTTCGACAAAATTAAGCAATATTGCGATGACTGGAATTTGAAAATCAACTTTCAGAAGTCGGAAACCATTCTGTTTAGGACGCCTTTGTCTGGGGCCTCTAGGGATACCAGAAAGAATTGGCAAAAGTTTTCGATCGTGGGGCAGCACGGGCAGCCACTTGCTTGTCGAAATGTAGTCAGATATCTCGGGATCTGGCTAGAATAGATGTTGCTCTGGCCAGAGCCAAAGGTGCTTTTGCCCTTACAAAGAGACTGTTTTATAACAGCCAACTCGATGCGAGGGTGAAGGTTATATGCTACATGGCCCTTATCCGGCCTATACTTATATTTGGATGTCCCGTGTGGTTTAACCTGAGAGCAAGTTTATTGGAAAAGATTCGGGTGTTTGAGAGGGCTTTTCTTAGGACTTGTCTTCGCTTATACAGAACACCAAGACCAGAGGTCTTTTACAATAGGGCGAACCTAATAAGAGTGGACAATTTTGTCATTAAGTTGACTCGAATGCACGTTGCAGGAGCAATGACCTCATCGAACAACCTGATCTCCGGGGCTTACTACCCCAATTATATGTATCATGAGAGAGTTCGTTTTGACGGCTTTATTCCTCCAGAAGCGTTCCTCTCTCTAGACAGTAAAGGTCTGATCCGGGACAGATTGGCGGTGCCGCTAATCTTCCATGTCGCTCGAACAGCTGCGGACAGGCGACTCAACTACGACAGAGACGTCGCACATGGTGGCGTCTCCGGTTCAGTAGGGCGGTAGGGAGTCGCGGCATGAGGGATGTTGCTCGGCAGCACCAACAATTTTAGTGGCTGGTTGAAGGAGGTGAAGTTTCGTCGTCCAATTCCTCCAGTACTAGGTAGCTCCATAGGAAGCAAAGTCGGTAGTCTGACTATTTTATTAGCCTTGGCCGGTTTACATAGTTTTAGGTAGGATTAAGTTAGTTTTAAGAAAAAATATATAAAAACACAAAAAAAAAATAAAGAAAAAATAAAAAAATTAAATAAAAAGTTATATATATGTATACATATATTTATATATTTCGTATATATATATTATGTATATATATATTTGTTGTATGTCTACATTAGTGCTAGATGTAAGTAGGTTAAGCAGAGTAAGATTTATTTTTAGGTAATTTGTAGGCCTTTTTAGTTTTAAGTTTTATAAAAAATTAAAACATGTCCATTTACTAAGTTTTTGCTAAAAATTTATTTTCTTAGTTTTAGTATTAATAAATGTAAAAATAAAAATAAAATGTAAGATACGTCGAAAGACATAGTTTAAGTATTAGGTTTAACTTAGAGTGCCCGCATGGGGCCAGTAGGTTAGTATAAGATAATTTTAACAGGTTCCCTGTCCAATGTATCACATGTGATACACTGGACTTGTTTTGCATGTGGTCTAATACGTCCATGTATCATATGTGAGCAAATCTACAAAAAAATACAAATGGATTTATTTAATGAACATTACAAGCTATTTCTGTTTTTAGTATGGGATGTGGTAGGACATATAACTAAATTAAGAATTTATAAAAAATATTTCCAGATTTTTTTTTCGAAATATTAAAAAAAACAAAATTTTCTTTTTGATAAATATTTATTTATAATGTTTTGTAACAGTTAGTGTATTTCATTGAAATGATGTAGACAGTAAATTTTACAACATTTTGTACACTCTGTGTCAACTTGTTTGGCTTTAGCTGGATTCTCTGCAGCATTCCTTAATTGTCGATAGCACACAACGCAACGGCCACGTTTAATTTTTCCACCTTTTCGTGGTATTTCCGAAAGCTTATGATCTCTTGTGTTGTGAAGCTGATGTAAGGTGGCCGAAGTAGATGGGTTCATAACATTCACAGGACAATTAGGGTATGCTTTTGACTTAACTTCATCGAGCCAATATCGTATAATTGACTCCTGAACTTGAAGAACTGTCAATGGCTTATTGGCACATACGTTATATACAACACGTGTGTTGACAATCGCAACTTGAAAAATTAAATCTAGAGCAATTTTTTTGTACCAGGTTAGGCTTTTTCTCAGAGGAGAGTGATAGCTGCTAAGCTGGTCTGCGACATCTATGCCCTTTTTAGCTTGATTGTAATCAATTATCATATTACATTACAGTTTCATTACAGTTTCTCTCCAATTTGAGATAGGTGTCGTGACATGTTGATATCATCAAAACGTCTCTTTTATCGTGCCACTTCAACATTGTCACAAAGCCATTCAATTGCCTGGCAATAACTTCACCTTTTTTTGTTCTCTTCTCTAAAACTTCATTTATTTTTTTTTCTTATTTTTTCTGAGAGTCCCACATAAATCGGTATTATGATCTTTTAAATATTTTGCTAATGCAATGCCAGTGTAATAATTGTCAGCAATAATGAGGCGCCCTTCATTTAGCAGCGGTGAACACAGTTTTACTACAACAGAACCTGGTTTATCTAAGCTTTCAAAAGTAGCTGTTGTTCCAGCATGCACATCGTATGACCACGTGTAACTATTTGTGGACAGGTGAAATGGCGATATAGGAATGGAATGTGACCACCTTCTTATTGTAGCTACGGCATTATTAATAATCTTTTCAATACGCTTACTACCATATATTCAAGTACAATGCCGACAGGATTCGTTATCTCTAGTCTCACCAACTATTCAGCACCATTTGTGCTTAGGAGTGGAAACTAAAAGTATATCTGATCTGTGGGCAATCACTGAACGTCTGCGAAAATTGTTTCCGCAGAGAAACTGTAGCACAAGGCTATCAGCAGACACTTGAAGATCAATAGATTTACTCAACGCTACAACCGTAGCAACCACAACAGTACAGAAAGCTCAGTACCGTGAAAAGAAAACAATGTGCTGTGTAGCCTAAGCCGCGAAAAGCATTATCATATTATTTGGCATAGCCTTAAAACGCAACAGCCGTGGCAGTACCGTTTTTTCATTATACAATTGTCAAATAATTACTTCCGCGTCCTGCGCAACTCAAAACAACATCCAGTGAAAAGCATAGACGGTTTATTGCGATATTGAATAAGGGACAACTCAGGGGATGGAGGACGCATGTCGTAATAGCGGTACACTATCAGCATTTCCAAATACGAACTAATACAGAAGCCATATAAATAATGCAACGACGTTTAGGGCTCTTTAAAAAAATTAAATCGTTCGCATTCACACCATCACTGTTAGTTCTTTACAAGCTATGCCAAGTAGGTACTCGTACTTCGGCAGTGTGCAATGCCGACAGAATTCATTATCTCGAGGCTCCTCACCAATTTGTGTTTTTTTCGAATGAACCAAAGATAATCCTATACAGGATCATAGAGCACCTGGATTATTTCTCTCTATATCGGCTAAATATTCCTGTAGATATAATATAGGGTTTTCCAATGAGGATTTGACAACTTTTTCTTTGAAATAAAACGCAAACCATTTGAGATATTTCAAAAACTTTATTATCGTCTTGAAGTACAATCAAAACATTTCTGGATGGAACTCGACTACGTTCATATGGCCACCGCGAGCACGTTTACAGCGATCGATTCGTTGGACCCAATTTTCAACGACTCGACCACACATTTCGGCCGAAACGGCCGCTTTTCGCGTTCAATGTTGGCTCTGAGCTCTTCCAACGTCGTCGGCGTTGACTTAACGTAGCCCCACAGAAATTAGTCAAGCGGCGTTAAATCGCACAACCGAGGCGGCCAATCGACTGGCCCATGTCTTGAGATAACATGCTCACAATACTTACTCTTCAATATATCGATTGTAGCGTGTGCTTGTGGGCTTGTGTGGGCTTGTGGCATCATCCTGTTGAAACCACATGTCGTCCAAGTCCAGATCTTCTAATTCGGGCCAAAAATAATCGGTGATCATAGCGCGATAACGCTAACCATTCACAGTAACGTGACCATCGTTATCGTCGACGAAAAAATAAGGCCCAATATCGCCGCCGGCATGCAAACCGCACCAAACAGTTATTTTTTGTGGATGAAGTGGTGATTCATGAAGCACATGTGGATTTTCACCCGACTTATTGACGAACCCATTGAGCCAAAAATGAGCTTCGTCACTGAAGATGATTTTGCGATGAAATTCATCATCTTAGCGCATCTTCTCCAGAACCCAATCGGAGAACGTACGTCGCTTCAAATGGTCCATCGGCTTCAATTCTTGAGTCCGCTTGATCTTGTATGGGTGTAAACCAAGATCCTTACGCAAAATACGCCATAATGTGGTCTGAGCGATGCCCAATTCTTGAGAAAGCCGTGGAATTGACTGATTTGGATCGTTTGCTACGGACGCCCGAACGGCAGCGGTGTTTTCGACACTTCGACCAACCCGTTGTCTCACTGACACGGCAAAATCACACAACGAATATGTAGACTCAAATTTTTGCACTAAACTTGTTATTGCCTGGCGAGAATTACGACTAGGGCGAGAATTACGACCAAAAATTGGAATTAAGGCTCTTAAAGTTGCAGTCACCGACTCCGAATTTCGGTAGAATATTTTTATAATTTGCAGACGTTGCTCGTTCGTGTACTTTACCATGATGAAAATGTTGGGTTTACTGAATAAATTGACAGTGACAGTTTGATGATTAGTGAAAGAGTGCGTTCACAAATTAAATTCAAAATTGTCAAGTCCCTATTGGAAAACCCTTTATATCTTACGCATCTTAATAAAACAACACGAATACGCATGAGTATTCATTCTTTCTAGATTGTAGTAACATCGAGAAGATCTTCATTAGTCGAATACAAGGCATAGATACAAGCAGAGTTGAACTTAAGATAAATGCGTTCAAAATCAAAGCTTCCGGTGGAGAAAGCTCAATTAATTCTCCTTAAAAGGAATAAATAAAAATTACGTTAAATTAGCTTTTTGTCTTCGTGCCTTAAGCGGTCTGTAAACGCTAAAACATGGTACTAGCAAACATGGTACCACTAAAACCCGCAGACTCTGAGACCAATTCACTCCAACATAATAGAACACATCTCTCCACAAAGATGGTTGGCTGTGAAAACACCAGAAAAATTCTTTCCAAACATCAGAATTTGGAATGTTCGCCTTTTTTTCCCAATTATTTTGTGTGTTCACACGACGAAATTCACTGATAAAATAGCTTGCTCGAGTAGATGTTGACAGATGAGAGCGCAGACACTCAAACATAGTATCAGCAACACAAAACTTCGCCCACAAACATCGACAAAAATCAAACCAGTTTTGATTTTAGTGAGATCAAATTTTGATGTTGGTGAGACCAAAAAATTGGTACGCGTACCAGCCCGCAGACGATCCACATCAGCTAAAACTTGGTTAGTGTTACCATGTTTACTAGTACCATGTTTTAGCGTTTACAGGGCGCTTTATTCCGATTGAAAAAAAAAATAAGCTGATGGAATCTTTTGGAAAACCTAGAAACCGAAAAAGGACGCTGATGTTTAATAATTAAAAAACAAAATCATTTACTGCTTGAACATGTACGAGTAATGTGTACTCATACAAATTGACAAAAAAATAATTAACATGCTTAAGATTGAAAGCGAAGAATTGAACCTGTAATTTTTTGTCGGCTCGAAATGCCGAGTGTTAAGTACTTCCTGCATTTGGAAGTTTGCCATATGGACATAAAACACCATCACGCGTGACCAAATATAAGCAGAGAAGTCAAGAATATTTTGAAATATGAATATTTGCTTACGAACAACATACAAACCACAAGCTCTGTAAGTTGGTTTTCTATGCTCGTCAAATGCCAACAAAACATATTCTGACAGAAAAAAGGAAACCGCATTCGGCAAATGCAAATACTGCAATCAAAGAATTTTCCAGAAAAAAAAGAAAAACTTTCAATATTTTCTATGCACACATCAAACAAGAGTAGGACACGAGTAATGGAAACGCAAGCTTATTTTCCATCTTGGCCATACATACGAGTAAATAAACATAATTGACCGCACTGCTTAAGGAAATGCTCCTTAAATTTAAACGGCAGTCTATCCTTGCTACCCATAAACATGGGCATTTTTGTATTTTGTCTCGCACATGTGCCTTTGAAAGTACAATAGTTCTTAAGGACATCAGCACTCTCAAGAATATGAATGAATTGAAATCAGCTGGAGTATGGTTAACAGGTGGCATAAACATATGATCGAAATGTCGTGTAAGCACTATAATGTCATATGGATGCGCAGGAGTCGGTAATCAGCAGTAGTATAAAGCGAGCGGTGTATATTAGAAAACATGTTTTGATTCCATGAATAAAATGTGAAACTATCTCCACTCGCCGACGACTACAAATTCAGTGTAACTCGGGCCGTTGGCGCGATAAATCGCTCTCGATAAATATCCAGTGGATATTGTTCAAGTAATTTTTCTATTATGTTAATAATATTTAAACGGATTGTAGTTTATAATTCAAAGTGTAAAGAAAAAATAAAAAATCCTTGTTTAGATATTTGTTTTAGAAAAATATACCAATTCGAAAAAGTTATGTTAGTGAATAAGTGAGGTGTGCAGACTAAAACAAAATTCCGAAATTTAACTCAAAAAAATTATAACCGAATACTTTGTAGGATTCATTTGTTGCACTGTTTGTCAACGTTGTTCGTTAATATTGAAATGTATAATTCGCTAATATTACTTGAGGAGTTGTATATATTTTTAATGATTTAACATATTGTGTTAAGATGCATAATATCTGGATTGAGTAGAAAATACTCGGTGTTTAGTAAGGCATTGATGAGATAGTTGGGAAGGCATTACAACAACGAAATTATTGAAATTTATAAAAATCCATCATTTGAGTATAAAGACTAATTTAAAATGAAATATTAAATTTAAGTTGAATATTTTCCTTGTTCATAGTAATGTACGGATATAAATTGCTGTACACTTTGGTTATTAAAAACGTCCCATCCTGACCCAATTTAGTAGGACTTTGTGTCTTCTTACCGCCATCTAACGTACTTAAGATCAAAGCAAATTCACTTTAATATGACTATTCACTTAATGTGTATATTCACTTTGTGATATAAATTCAGAAGTCGTCCGCTTGGCCGAACTTTCAATAAATTTTTACCAGAGAAACAGTTTTATTAACAAAGCTACAACTTAATATTTTTGAGAAATTTTTAAATAATTTAAAATTGTTAAAGCCGAGAAAGTGGAGTGCAATTTATTTTTAATGGAATATGAGTTGGAGAAAATATTAGTCCTAGAACTCGCCAGAGGTTCTGAAATCGACAAAACTAATTGAGTTTTTAAAGCATAATGTCTCACCGTATGAGTCAGACCATGTGCCACAATCCTATTGTATAAAATCAGTGAAAAATCTACTGACAGTCAAGCTGCACTTAACGCCTAGCTAAACCCTCTCACCATTTAAAAGTTCGTTCGAGAATGCAAGGCTTTTCTGAACGCATTCGAAACGATGAATTCACTGAGTTTTGTTTGCGTCCCACGTCCCAATGTGACCATGAAAAATGAAATCGTCGATGAACTTACTGAGAGAGTCTAAGGAACCGAACCTGCCCTAGAAGGACCTCCGTAATTAGTTAGGACTTCCATTGTTGGGTTTCACTGCAAAGAGTGATCCTCCTAGTTGCTAGCAATCTGACGTCTCTAAAAGGTCAGCGACGTACCTGCTGTCCCTCAGGGGACAGGGGACACAGCTAAGTATGATAGCCAAAACACCCTGCCACGCTTACTCAGATGACAACACCACAGTGCATAATCTCTTTAAGTGTGAGGCCTACGCTGAAAAACTGAGAAATTCCAGTAAAAGGAACATGGAAGGAATAGAATGGACTAGTTCTTGCTCTCCACTCCATGAAAACGAGTCAAGCTTATTTAAAAAATCGATTTTGAATTCACCAAATTTATAGAAGACTATGTGATTCCTTTGGTAGTCATAATCAACCAACGAAGCTGGTTATTTGCTGTGTTGTAGATAAATTTCGTACCACGTACTTACGCCCTACATGACGGATCACGATGGCCACAAGCTGGTACAGGAACTAAAGCCACGAGACCATAGTAGGTTTTTTTTTTTTTTTAATAATTTACGCGCGCCTAAGGGGTTATGATATGCTTTTACTGTTGCCTGCGCGCGAAGGAGGAGAAAGGAAAACATTGTTGTGATGTAGTGGTTTGAAACTCAGGTATATTTGGTTTCGATATTAGCTCTCCGGCGGTGGGAGTCCGAATAGGACGGAGAGTTTTTTCTTCACTCGGAATGATTCGAAGGTAACCAATTGTCTTAAATACAAATTTGTTACTAAATCTTGTCCCGATTCTCCTTTTGACTTCTGTTTCGCAGAAATTACTGTTTCTAGTGGAAACATATGTCTGATTGGTGTTGTCTATAGGCCAAATAGTAACGTCGACTTTTCACAATTTTTTAGTTTACTTGAAGAATTTTCACCGCTTTATTCTGAAATAATTATTTGTGGCGACTATAATTGTGATATCCTCTGTAAAGCGGACTCAAAAGAATTCTTGGAAAAAATAAATACATTTGGCCTAGTGACAATTAACTCTGATAATCCAACTCATTTCACAGCTTCCGCATCAACATTATTAGACCTGTTTCTTGTCAATGATCCAGATAATACTCTTCTATACTCACAGCTTTCAGCCCCGGTTTATTCTAAGCACGATCTAATTTTTGCAACTTTCAGGATGATGCCTGAAACTTACTGTGCTTCGTATGAATACCGAGATTTTATGAATCTAAGTCTTAGTCAACTAGAACATGATACATATCAGGTGAATTGGCAGCAGGTTTATTTCACGGTCTCAGCTGATGACCAAGTTAGCTTTTTGCAAAATGCAGTAGATAACCTTTTTAAAAAACACGTACCACTTAAACGGAAGTTAGTACGTAATGACAACACTTCGTGGTTTACAGTTGAAATTCAGGATGCCATGAAACTGAGGGATCTGGCCTATAAACGTTGGAAACGCTTTCGTCTCGCGGAATTTCACGATGTTTTTTGTGTCTTGCGAAACAAAGTGCACGCTAAAATCAGGGAAGCGAAACGCCGACTGTATACGGTGAAATTCGATAAAAGCCTCGCACCTAAAACTTTGTGGAAAAATATTCGCGAGCTAGGTGTTGGTGGTCAGAAAGCACAGCTTCCTGAAAACATCAACGTAGATGCTCTAAACGCTGAATTTGCCAAAGTTCAGTGCTCCTCACCAAATGCCTTAGTACCAGATACATTCGAAATATTAAGTGACCCTAACTGTGACAATGAATTCCTTTTTCAAAGATTAAATGATGCAGATGTTTCAGGAGCTATATTGGATATCAAATCTAAAGCTGTTGGTTGTGACGAAATAAATCCAGTATTTGTTAAGATCATTTTGCCTCATATTCCTCCAATACTTCATCTTTTCCGATTGCTTGGAAATTTGCAAAAGTTGTTCCAATACTCAAAAAACCTGCTACCCGTCTTTCACCACCCGAATATAGGCCGATCTCCATTTTCCCCTTTCTGTCTAAGGTACTTGAAAAAAGTGTTACACAAGCAGATGTCGACTTTTATTAAAAATAACAAGCTTCTGAATCCGCATCAGTCTGGTTTTAGAGAATATCATAGCTGCACATCATCCATCTTAAAAGTAGCCGACGATATCAGACAGGCAGTGGACAGTTACCAGGTGTCCTTTCTTTGCCTTCTTGATATTTCGAAAGCATTCGATACGGTCAATCACAAAATTTTGATCTCAAAACTGAGAAATCAATTTCGTTTCACAAAAAGTGCTGCTACACTGATGTTGTCGTACCTTTCTGACCGGAGACAAGCTGTTGTTGCTGGTAAAAACTCGTCCCGTTTTCTAAATTCATTGTCAGGAGTGCCTCAAGGATCTATTCTCGGCCCTCTATTGTTCAGTGTATTCATAAACGATCTTCCGCTTGCAGTCACAAATTCAGCAATTTACATGTATGCCGACGATGCACAAATCCGCCTGAGCTGCAAGCTTGGAATGATCGAGGACGGGGCCCAACAACTCAACAATGACCTTAAAGCCATTGCTCACTGTCCGAAAAGAATAAGCTCTTTTTAAACTCAAAAAAATCTCAATGCATGACTATTTATAAAACCAAACTTGAAATGAGTTATTTTCCTGTCTTGTGTGTCGGCAATGCTGTTCTACAATATGTGGAGAAAGTTAAGAACTTGGGCATCTGGTTTAACACTACCCTTAGCTGGGACCTTCACATTCGGTCAGTAATTGGCAAGATATATGGTTGCTCATGAACTCTATCGCTATCAAAAAACTTTACACCCCAACATATTAGGCTCAGATTAGCGAAAACCCTTTTTATGCCCATCATCACATACGGGTGTCAGATTTTCTGTTGTCATAATACAAACTAGACGAAATCTAATAGTAGCCTTTAACAACATAGTCCGGTAGGTGTACAATCTTAAACGGTTTGACCACATATCGGCCTACTCAAAAAACATTCTGGGATGCAACATATATGCATACATGAAATACTGTTCCCTTAAGACATTAAATAATTTGCTGATCAATAAACTGTACATCTATGAAAAAATAGAATTTTGTATCTCCAATCGCTCTTATATGTTTATTCAACGGAGATTTAATTTCAACAGCTCTGAGCGCCAATTTTTTGTTTACGTCATCAAGCAATGGAACTCCCTACCCCACTTCATTAGAAAACTGAGAGAAACCAGGCAATTCGAGAGGGTGGTATTTAGATTTTTGGCTGATAATAATATTTAAGTAGGTCCCCTTTAAATAAGAAAGCTTCTCTTTCATTTCCTAAAATGTGTTTCATCAAATAACATTTTAGTTTAAATGTATATTCTAATATAAATTATTCTTGAACCAAAATATGTAAAATATGTAAACTTTTACATGTAAAAGATGTAAATCAATCAATCAATAAATAAATGAAATAAATTAAATTTTCACGCTTTGTTTTGTGCTTGAAACTCTACAACAGCCAAATCTACATGTCAGTGTTATGCCTTCACACGCAAATTTTTCTGACTGAGTTCCAATTACACAAATGAAAAACTTGTTATGAGTAGGATTCGAACCTTGACCCTCCGAGTGAGAAGCGATTGCTTCTGCGACGTGGTGAATCCCGTCGCGGATTAGGTTCTTGAGAAACTTTAAGACGATCCTTATTTCTATCAAAAAATAGTATTTAATGATTAGGATCACTTTTGCCTCAAGAGGTTCTGAATAAGCATAATTCCCATTTCTGAAGTGAGACAAATCCAGAGGAGATTTAAATGATTCAATTACACCCACAAAAGTATACAACTTTTTTGTATTTTTTACGGTGCTAGCATCATCAGTCCGCGAGCCTAGAGCTGTGGCCAGCCTTCGAAAATATGCACGACATTGATTGAGATTATGTGTGGTTCCAGCAGAACGGAGCTACATGCTCATTAAATCATTGTCTTACCAAGATCTCTATGACAAGATTATATCGCGATACGGACCAATGAATGACCACCAATACCAAAACCGAAGAAGCCATAAGCTTGAACTTGTATTAAAGACATAATGGCATGAACCATTTTTCATAATAATATAAATAATGACTTTGGGCTTAGTTTCAATACCTGTCCTTATTATTAAATAAAAAGTTTAATTGGTGTTTAAAAAAAAAAAATAAAGAAAATAAAAACGCTGTATGAAATTTATACAGGGTAATTTTTTGTTTTTGGTACATTAAGTCTTTTTTTTGTGAGAAATTTGAATAACATTCTATTTATCCTTCTTTCTTTTTGTTAGTACGTTTTAATTTGGATCTTTACAAAATTATATTTATAAAATGAACACCATTTAGGGCCACACAAAGACTGGCATTTTGCTTGATCATTGGCACTACTTTTGGAAGTGTCTGTTATGAAATTCCGACGATTTCGAGGTTGGTTGGCATACTCGTATTTCTTGCTCCCTAAATATTCTTAAGAGAAAAGGTCAGACGGAGTCAAACCAGATGATGGTTGTGGTGGGAGCATCATCATCAATAAATCGATTATTTCGTGCATTTCTGCTGTTACCATAATACTACATGCCATTTTTATTTAGTTCAAATATCAACAAATCACATTTCAGTGCGATTGATTGAGGGTTTTGAGTTTTTCAATACGCTTCCGCACATCTTTAAATGAGCTCTGTCGGTTAGGATCATACGGTTCCAAAAATCAGGTTCATCACCAAGAATATTTTGCATGTTTCGGGGGTATAGAACATGACGCGGGTAATTAAGCGGCAATCATTTTAAAACTATTTGCTTTTTGTAGGGAAAATTGTACAGATCAGCCTTTAAAATATTCCCGATAGTCGATTCAAGCCAAACTGCTGAGCTGGGCGATTAAGTTTCTGGACGGTGGTCAATATCGGCTTTTGAAGCATTAAAGGTCTTATTACTTCGACGTGGATGGAGTTTAATCATTGGCTTTGATCACTAAACGTTTAACCTTTTTTGCCTATTGGCACTGTTAAACCACGATGACACAATAGAGGACTGACTTTCAAAGTAAAATTTAATAATTTCATCACTTTCTCTTGGCATATATAGGTAGTGCTATAAGGTGAATATTTTACTGGAGTGTTTTCAAAATAAGATATAAAATGTCGGTTTGATAGTTCCTGTTATTTATGTTCTGTTATAAAATCAATTGTTTTTGTAGTGGATATTCGCTCTCCAGGGGGTGGGAATCCGAATAGGACGGAGAGTTTTTCCTTCACTCAGAGTGATTCGAACAGACTCTGCAGAAGTCGTCGTCCGTAAGGCGCAGCTTTGTTGCGTGGTTTGATACTTTGATCTGCCAGTTTCCTTTCATTACATTCTTTGCCTGCAACTCCTTTGTAGCCAGACACTCAGCATAGTGGTCGTGGCTCAAGTGGTAGTGGACTGGCTTCCAAATCGGAAGGTTCGGTGTTCGAATCCCAACCTCACCCGAAAGATATTCATTTTTTCAGTTAACAAAAATCAAGTAAGATGAGTAGTTGACTAGAAATCAACAACAAGTCAACTTCCACTAATAATTTAGTCTCCCCATTAAATGTTGGATGCCGCACATCTTTCTTTCTCTCTCTATCCATTTTATTCTGCCACAGCCAATATCTCAGCCTGGAATACACAGCTGTAGAATGGCAGGAGACGTGAGCATAGTAAGTTCAATTGATCAAAGAAGATTCCGGCGCCGGTTCCATATTTGATCCATCCGTGTAGATGCATATCGAGTCTCCTACCATTTGGTTCCTATCCCATTCCTTTCTGCTTGGGAAAATGCAGGCGAATAGTGTTTCAAATTCATGATGAGGAATTACATAGCCCGTGCTGAAGCATAAACTCAGTTCACTTGTAAGGATTAAGGCATGGCCTTTCAGGTTTTGTTCTCACCCGTAAAGCTGACTCGGTATTAGAGCGTTTTATGCTGCCTTGCATGTATAGATCTAGTGGCTAGAGATGAAGTTTACTTTCTAGTCCCGCAGTTGGCGTCGCATAGTGTGAGAATTCGCCCATCTAGCGGAATTTAATTAAAAAAATGACTTGCACAGATTGATGTAAAAACCGGTTTTGCTTGCAGCTTAAACCTTCTACTAAGCGATTATTAATGAACTGTTATGTGGGAGTCATGTAAAACAAAAATAATTACTCTTGCAGTTGGAGTTGCTTATAATTTCAGTGAAAATTGGCTTGTGAAGGTAGTTTTGATTTTATTTTTTTTACGAGTGCTTAGTGTGTTATTTATTGAAAGTTTTGTTTGTATTTTATAAAAACGATCTCAAGAAACTGGAAAGTAAGTAAAATTATATTCCATGCGGTGTTTATACTATTTTTTTTTTTGTTAAATTAAAAAAAAATTATATTTTTTTTGCATTTATGAGAGAAAAACTTTAAGTGTTCAGTATTGTTCGGATAGGAGACTATATGTATTTTAAAGCCTGATATATGTGCTATTGTTTAGCGCTTTAAGTTGTTGCGCATAGGTGCGACGCCTATAGTAACAGTCGTACTAAGTTTCATCCAATGTGTTGTGATTTTGTTACTTATATTTTGTATGTCCTAATTTTCGTCTTTAGTTGTACATATGTACATACATGTTGCACTTTTCAAGTGTATAGGATTTTGATACAAGGTATTTTTCATAGTTTTCGGAATGGCTTTCGCAATGACAAAAAAACAAATTTTTGAGGTTTGGATTTCCAAAATCAAAATAAAGCGTGTTGATGCTGTTTTTTCATTTGTGATGAGTTCCTTTGATGAAATTATATTTTCTGAAGATGCAATCAACTCACTTAAATCAACTATAAGGCTTATCTGTTTTAAATTAAGTGAGATGTGGACCAAAAGTGGTAGGCATCGTGACCGCTTCGAAAGCACAAATTCTTCTTGGCTAAATGAAACCATAACTCTGCCACACAAATTTTTAGATGAAATTCCATCTTCGTCAAATGTTAAAAACGTAGGTAGACCAAAAAAAAACTTTGAGGAGTGCTGCGAAAAAATAAAAAATAAGAAAGTGCAAAGCCTCTTGGATTCCTTTAGTTTTGAAGAAATTGAAACTGCTTATGAGAAAAGTTTAAGGAAAATTGGAAAGAGAGATACTGCCTCTGTAGTCAGGAAATTGTCACTTAGTTCCCCAAAGAGAGGTTTGTTTTCAATATTGTATTATTTAATCTTGTATTTATTTTTAACTTAACTTAAGGTACGAATTTAAAGAAAAATTTCGAAATCTTTATCTGCTCATGAAGCGTTAGCTTTGATCATGGATTCGCAGTTATCCACTCATCAATATGAAATTATACGACAAAAAATAAACAAAGTCGTTCGAAATTTACTGCCCTCATACGATAAAATTAAGGTATCTAAAAAAAAAAATGTTATCCTGATCAGAAAAGTGTGTCAGAGTCGGCTGCCATATGTGATCTTCAGAGCTTAGTTGATCAAAGTGTAAGGCGTTTATGTTTGGCTCAGAAAGATGAATTAAGCTCTGAAGAATTTAAAACAGAGTTTAAGGAATTATCTTTGCTTTTTAAATGGGATGTGACGGAGCTCAGCAAAAGGCATTTAAACAAAAATATACATCTGAAGAATGTTTCAGTGAAAACTTTTTCAGCATTTCCATGGTTCCGGTTCAAATGTACTTTTTTAAAAAGGAGCTTGAGACTATACTTTGGCAAAATCCTACCCCCTCGTCAACAAGATGCTGCCGCCCCATTAAGCTTGTCTTTGCAAAGGAAACAAGAGACTTGATAAAACAGGAAGTTGATCAAATCGTTGAGCAAATAAATGCATTATCAGCTGTTGAAATTCGTGAAGAAGAATTTCATATTGCAGTAAAACCAATTTTTTTACTAACAATAGTAGATTTCAAAGTGTGCACTGCCTTGTCACCTGTGACTTCATCATTTCAAACATGTTACATATGCGGCGCAAAGCCATCTGAGATGAATAATTCTAGTATTATTTCCAGAAATTCTGAGAATCTGTTTTCAATGTCCTTTGGGTTAAGTCCTCTCCATTCTTGAATTCGATTCATGGAATGTATCCTTCACATTGCATACAGGCTTGATGTGAAGGTTTGGCAAGTCAAAAACCAGGAAAATAAGGAAAAATGCAAAGCCAGGAAAAAACTTATCCAAAACAGATTTAGAAAGGAAACTGGTTTACTCGTTGATATGCCAACCCAACAAGCTGGGAATACGAACGATGGCAATACGGCAAGGCGGTTTTTCGAGAAAAAATAAATCGGCTGAGATAACTGGTATTGATATAGAGCTTATAAAAAAGTTCAATATTATTTTAGAAGCTCTGGCGTCTGGGTTTCTGATTAATTTAGATGCTTTTGACATATGTGCGACAAGGACTCGGGATTTGTATCTTGAGAAGTACGGGTGGTATAATATGCCAGTAAGCGTCCATAAAGTATTGTTTCATGGCAGACTAGTGATTGCTTCTTGTATTCCTCCGATTGGTCAACTTTCAGAGGAAACGCAAGAAGCTAGAAATAAAGATAATAGAAAATATCGCGAACTATTTACAAGAAAAACTTAGCGATTGGACACAATGACAGATCTTCTTCACAGACTATTGATAACTTCAGACCCTTTACTAGCAAGTCTTAGGTGCATTCCGAAAAGGAAGAAAAGTGTTATTGAACACGAAGTCCAATGTACCAACCTAAAATAGAAAAGTTCTTTTAGAGCCTGTTTTGCGCTAAAATATGAATGATTCTTTACTTAATGTATGTATTTAATAATTACTTTTAATAAATGTTAGCAAATATTGACACCAACCTTTTCTCTGTGAGCGTTATTAATTTTTTCTATGGGTCCACTTATGTGCAAAAAACGTGGACGTTCAGAACTCTGTTCATAAAAAGTTTGGCAAAGTATATAAAATATTGTATTTTAATTTCATACTTTAGATATTTATGATGAATCCTAAAAAAAACAATATCAAAACGCTTAACTACGGTTGCTAGTTTTATTTGTGTATTGCCACCATACTCAGCAACCGTAGATTAAGATGGGTTTGACGATAGTTTACGTGACGTAACTGGATTAGTTTTTTTCTGGAGCCCAAAATACACCATCAATCTACGACTATATTGTTCCAAACGATGAATGTTACTATATGCATTCTTGAAGCCGATTTCAGAAATTTTTGCAGCGTATCAGCGAATGAAAATAAAATTTCCCTTTATTTTTGTAATTCGACACATATTTATATTTACGGAAATGACGACATTGCCGCAAGATACGTGTACAAAAATATGTTTGAACACTACTGATGTCGTCATTGTATCCATTTAGCTGTAATCCTCATTTACACTAAACCTCGTCGTCGTTGTCGCCTTGCATCAAGTTCACATACTTCAATAAGTTGTAGAGTGCATTTGAGGAAAACGTGCTTAAGACGTTTTCTGGTAGAGCTCTTGTGTTCTTTATTTCTACACTCTCCATTGGGTTGTTCTTCTTCCATTTGTGTTCAATTTATGTGACTGGATTCAACACCTCCACTGAGTACTTTCTAGTGGCATATTCATATCATTCGATGACATGAGAATGTTGTTTAATCGCGAAGATTTCCCGAAAAAGAACAACACCAAGTTACTCGTTCACTGGGACGAGCTTAAAAATAAATAATTACTTTCTAAGTACGTTATCCTTGTGCTCATGTCACACATGGTGTCCTCATCAACATAATCATCATCAGGACAAATAATAATAGGAACACTACTCGTACTTGAACATGGAGAATGTTAACGTGGCACCCCACAGATGCCGCTTAGAGGAGCTTGGCGCTGATGGTCGGATTTCAGGGGCATTATCCTGTTGAGGCGAATTCTTTTTTCTTCTTCTTTTTGATCGTTTTTGAGTGCGCACTTCGTAGGATGCTGAATGTTGCTGCGACAAGCATTGTTGCACTATGTATAGGATAACTAGTAGGAGTACATCCCTCGCAGAGACAGAGACGGGGGCAATCACAGCCACGCTGATTTATGATTTAACTTTGAGTCTTCGTCAGCTTATTTAGATTATTCGTAACCCCTTCTGCTGAGTTTGCATTTTAACGATAAAAGGTAGCTTAGTTCAGCCTTGACAATGAGGTGCAAAGAGGTATTTCAAGTACATGTACATTAGACGGTTATATGGGTAGCAGCAATAGAATGAACAGATACAAGTATGAGTGTGTTGTTCTTTTGCAGAGCGAAGTGGATTTTTTCCCCTTGTGCCCTTTACAAATCATCCTATTCTTAGAGATGTTTCAATTTCCTACTAATCAAAGAGAATACAAATATGGCACTGTGTAAATTGGCATTGATTTGCTCTTAAGTGTAATTGAAAGCCATATTGTTAAAGTCTTTTCTGAAATCTTGGGCTGTAGGGATATAATGGTTCTAGAGATGGCATGTGCATTCTCTCGGTGTCTTCATCTGTGATTTTTTTTATTTTTTTTTTCAAAATTGCTTTTTGCATCGTCCTTTGGAAAATATCATGTAAAGGCCATACACTATATAAATTAGAAAAAAAAAACATAAGATAGAATTTTGCACAATTTGGCAAATTTAATAGCCTTTTGTGTGGCTATTTCATCATGTCGTTGCTTCTTCTTCAACGGTCACAAACGCATCAGTTACAGCTAGTAAATTCTTCCAATAATGTCGATTGTGCATATTTTTTAAAATATATCTAAGAAATCACATGACAGCGCTTCTTCTTATCGAAATCCTTTTTTGACATCAAATACCTCGGTCATCGGACTTCTATGGAGTGGCGAGCGTTTTCCATTACCATCCTACACAGATCGACGAATTTTACCAGCTTTTTATAGCCCGCTTCTGTAAATGCTCCCATATGCGAACTTAAAAACAATAAGCAGTTGATGAGTATCGACTTTTTTTTTCTAAAATCACCAGGCCTAGAATTACACAGGAAATGACCTATCAATTTTTTCATAAAACTTTACAATTGTTCATATAGTACATAAAGCATTAGACATGATGTTAAGGTGTTTCCTCAGTTTCAAGCGTCTCCGGCTTTAGAAATCGGCAACGAAGCTAGGATTTCATTCACTTGCCGTACTTTTATCCGAGCACATCTCTTACAGATGTGTTGATATATGCTAGTTACTAAGCCAATCTTCGGGCTTTGTCTATCGGTTTGGCTTAGGATCTCTATCTCTTCATACATATCTGCTCCTGCAGCTTTATTAGACTTTAACATAGATACTCTTACTCAGACCTCTTGATGGTCTGGGGGACGAAGTTGTATTCGATAATAATCCACGTTGAATGGTTCATTCCTCGGAACGTCAGCCGTCTTAGCCGTTAAACGGTATGCAGAAATAATGCTTCCAAATTTTGAGCACCAACTCTGCTACTACCTTCCCATCTGGTATAAAGCTCGGTATTTGTGCCTTTGGCTAGTTCCCTCCACCTTTCCAACATTATCTCTGCAAAAGTACCTCTGTAGAGCCTCGTATATTATTTGTTTCGCTTCATGAACTTGTCGGCACTTACACGCATCATCAATCAGATATTTCACTGAAGTGATCTGGTGAAACATTTGCAGGGTCGCTTCTTCTATGCTTGATGATGGCACTAAGCTACTTCTTGAAAGGTTTTCGGAGACCCGATAGGAAAAGGATCTGCCACTCTAAACACTCCACTCATTCAGGCTTATGCTGGGGAAGGCTACCTTTTTTTTTTGTTCTCCGTGGGTAGGTAAAAACCTTTATAGTCACCATAAGCACGAGCACCTACTGCCTACCACAGTGGCATAGCAGCTCCCACCATAAGCACGCGCTCATGGTAGTGTGAGATTCTTACTCACTAAATAAACCTCCCATTTTCTATAAGACTACGACTAAGTTTCCTTAACAAGTAGCTCAAGCTTCTGTAGTTTATCGCGTTCGGTAGGTAGCTTTCCAGCGAAGGCACCTACTATTACCGTTATTTCATACTGTTTCTCTTTAAGGGTCGAACGGTCTTGTTCTTTGAAGTCGCCGCACAAGATTTGTCTTGTCCAATCTCCGGATTATTTCCTGGTTACAATGATGAAAAAACGAGTGCGAAGTTTATGAGCAAAGCTTGTTACTTCGTCTTTCACGGTTGCAATTCCCAGATCGCGGTGAATATCGTTATTCCTTATATACCATGGAGCATTTACGATTGCTCTAAGTGCTTTGTTCTGGAACGTCTGTAGGAGAGACATATTGTTTGGTTTGGTACAACCTCATAGTCCACGAAGGTTTTAGCACTTGCTTATATATAAGCAGCTTGTTATATGTGCTTAGTTTAGAGTATCTTCCGATAAGCCAATTCATTTCTCTTAGCCTTCACCTTCCTTCGAGCTCTTCACATTTCTTTTTTACGTGTGATTTCCACTTCAGTTTTGCATCTAGGTTCATTCCCAAATATTTTGCCTCGTTTGCATACGGTATTTCGGTATTTGTACCGAGTTGATGAATAAAGGTAAGTTATTTATCTTTCTGTGCGTGAAATTGACGTGTGTTGACTTAGTTTCGTTTAGCACGATTCGCCAGCTCTTCGTCCACTCAAATAATTTATTAAGAGCTCGTTGAAGTTTTTCAGTCGAGGATTCAACTGTTTGTCCTGTGGCGAGGATCGCCTGGTCATCCGCGAATCTGGCTACCACAGTCTCTTCATCTAGAGGTATGTCTCTAGTGTACAGTAAGTATAGGTATGGCCCCAGAACGCTTCCTTGTGGAACGCCAGCTTGAATTTCCTTGAATTCAGAGTATTCAATCCCATATCTAACCCGAAACAGTCTATTTTCAAGATAAGATTCGAGTATTCTATTCATTTCTCTCGGTAAAATTTGTTGTAGTTTATACTTCAAGCCCTCGTGCCATACTTTGTCGAAGGCTTGCGATACATCGAGAAAAATGCTTGAACATATCTTTTTTCCCTCTAGCGCGTTTTCAATTACATTTGTTATCCTATAGGCCTGATCGATTGTGGAATGTTTGACCCTAAAACCGAACTGGTGATCCGCGATCAATCGTCTTTCTTCAGTTATCGGTTTTAAACGTTTAAGCAGAATAATTTCGAAGACTTTTGAAATTATCGGCAGGAGCGAAATGGGTATGTATGATTTTCTGTCGTTTGGACTTTTCCCCGGTTTGGAACCACTATGACTTCTGCGACTTTCCATTGGCTTGGAACGTATAAAAGTCTTATGGAAGAACTTGAGAAATGCTTTTCGAGGTAGCTCCTTTAGAATTTCACTTGTAATCAAATCGTATCCTAGAGCCTTATTATTTTTTAGGTTTTTTATTGTTTGCTGTAGCTCAGACAGTGATACGGATTTTATATTGCAGTTGTCGGATCCTATTCTGAGATTAAGTTCTTGGGCCAATTGACGTCCTTTGAATGGTTTGAATGTTTCTTCCAAGTGGTCGGCAAACAAATTCGCTTTCTCTTTGTCTCCTTTTGCCCATTCGCCGTTGGCTGTTTTTATCGGTGGCAAATGCATAACAGGTTTCTTAGTCGACTTTCCAAAGCGAATAATTGGAACTCTTTTCCGCAATCAAGCCTTCGAGGTAATTAGAAGTTTCACGGTTTTTATATTCTTGCAGAATTTGCTTTAGCTTATTTGATAGGCGGTTCAAATAGGGTTTATGAGGGGGCGCACGTGATTGTTTCCATCTCCTCCGCGCTTTCCTTTTTTCTCGTAGGAGGCCTTCTATATCGGGCGCATATATTTGATTTCCGTATTTTATTCCTCTTGTTCAAAAGGAAGTGTTGTTCCACGCAGCTCTGTGGATGATTTCCACGAACTTGTCAACTTCGTCTTCTATTTGCAACGTCGTCGTAAGTGGAAATCTTAAAGCAATATTTTCCTTGCAATTTTTTCTGAAACGATCCTAGTTTGTTTCCTTATTCGCCAATCTGGGCGGTCTTTCGGTTTGCTATGCTCCTGTCGATTTTAAAGATTACTGGCGAGTGATCTGAGTAGAGATCATAGGATGCTTCTAAAGTCGTGAGATATTTGCGAACCCTTTTTGTAATGAAAAAATCGACCAGGTCAGGTATTTTATTTGTGTCGCTGGGCCAGTAGGTTGGCTTGCCCGTCGAAAAAGAGTCCAAGGCACGTTTCATACTTGCTTTGTACAGTAGCTTGCCCTTCGTCGAAGTGAATCTTGAACCCCAAAATGTATGCTTTGCATTGAAATCACCACCGGGAATAAAGTTTGACCAAAGTTGGTAAAAAAGGCGATCGAAGTCGTCGTCTGCCATCTTATATCTCGTAGGGAAATAACAAGATGCTATATTATAGTCTATATGATTTATGTTTACGGAAACTGAACTTATTTGCATAGATTCAAGTTCTATTGTCACGTTCTCGACATGCTTAATGCAGTCTTTAATATAAAGTGAGGATGCACCTCTCGCGTTTTCTGAGGGATGATGCGCGTGATAACCAGAATAACCTCTTATCTTGGGTGTAACTCCCTTTTTAAAGTGTGTTTCCGAAATCAGGCATATGTCAAATACGGTCTTTCCATTGAAAAGATTTTAATTCGTCGATTTTTTTCAGAAGGCCATTTGCGTTCCATGTTAAAATCTTAGTCAACTGTTTCATTTTTATTTTTGTTAGATTTTTTCCGAGCAACGAACTCGAGCT
This sequence comes from Volucella bombylans, assembly GCA_949129095.1. Lineage (NCBI taxonomy): Eukaryota > Metazoa > Arthropoda > Insecta > Diptera > Syrphidae > Volucella > Volucella bombylans. The sequence goes on along the minus strand of OX422142.1, from coordinate 43,490,706 downwards.
TGCTTAGTTTTTCAAACAAGAGCTTATTTATTTTTATTTGGTCATCTAGTTTTTCTAAGATGACTGCGAAAATTTGAGGCAGCGGATCTGTAGTGGCCGAATCTATTTTGTTGGCTTTTGACACGACCTCAGCGTATGAACTCGCGCGGACCGGTATAGGTTTTTTAATTGCCCTTGATGCGGCAACGTTTTTATCGTTCATGGACATTAATTTTCCACATGTTATTACGGAGTAAAATTATATTGAACTTTCCTTTTACTGTTCTTTGGAGAAGGTCCCATAGCTTTCCGTAGTCTGCAATCCCGACCACATTTATTGCGGGTTGAATGCGAGGTTTCGTTTGGGGTTTTGTATTGGTTGGTACGGTTGGTTGTAAAACTTTGGGAGATGAGCCTGCCTTACGTTTTTTGCTAGGCCTTTTCACGAGTACCCTCTTCGTCCGTGAGGTATTCCACTGACTTGCAATCTATAGATAAGCGAGAGTTTTTTAGAACCTCGTTTTCTTTTCGATGTGAATCTACTTCATTTTTTAGCTCGTAAAAGAGTTATTGCATTTCATTGAGCTTAGCTCGGAGTTCACTGTTCTCCTGTTCGAAGCATTTACTTTTCACTGAGTCCTGATTAACCGGCGGACTTCGTTTTCCGAAAATATGCGATCTAGATGGTGGAGATTGGAGTACCTTTGATGTTTTTGCAAAGGAATTTGATAGTAATAAATGGCTCTCTCCAGAATCCGTAGAACCTACCTCCGAAGAGGGTGGATATGGCAGTAAAACTGGATTGCCACCTGGGGTATTACTTCCGTTTGTTTTGTCCATTGCATTTTTTGTATGCCACGCACTTGACATACAGAGGGTGCATTTTAGTCGACTTTTACGACAGGCATGCCTACCACGGGTATATACTACCCGAAGGGGTAGGGGAAAGCTACCTTGATGGAAATTCTAAACAAGTGTTTGGTCAGATGCTTCAGATTATTGTGCCACCTCCTCTGTCATCATCTCTTTTCGACAGCTGGTGATATCTCGAAAAATCATAACATGGCCTGAACTCCGAATATGTCGGCATTGTTCGCCTGGATCTGCTCTGACGTCAAATGATGGCTCCATCGTGGGAGTTCCTTCGTTGAAACGTCGATATTGCGCTTTGTCTGTAGAATGCATATGTGCGACTTTTCACACTGCCAACTTTAGCATCGAAATCTCCAGCTCTTCTCCCTGTCCTCTTAACTTTCATTTTGACGTCATCGTATACAAGGCGTATGATTCGTATACACGTCACAGGTACATTTTGAGATCTAAGCTTCTTCTGAATAAGAAACTATGAAACTATACGGAGTTCTTGCGAAGCTGAACGTCGTATGACGTCATGGATAATCATGGAGCTTCTTCATCATGTTATATGGCAATCTGCCTTCCATAGAGCGCGGCATTTCGTGCCATAAAGCTTAATAATATGTCATTATTCTTGATGACTAAAATCGTAATTTTACCTCCTAGTGGTCTATTTCTACCTAGCCCTCCACAACGTAGTTTAACGTAAGTTTAACTAGCCCACACAACCAGTTGAATCAAATGTATCACATTGAGTGAGTGAAAATCATCCTGTATACTTGATCTTCGCACTTTTCGGACCAATATCCTGTTACGAAATCAAAATCAAGGAAACACTCTGTGAAAATCTTGAATAACTGCAATTGGAAGAACCAGCCTGAATCTGCTCTCAGTGAGCCAAAAGAGCGTAATAACAAGTTAATAGAAGATTTGTATCTAATGGTGGTTTTCTCTGCAATGTCAGACTTTTCAATAGAGAATAAATGTCAGATCAGATGTCACATTAAGCTGCCAAGCTTCATTTATTTTCAGTATAGTTCGCTAGTTTATCTTGGATCATCGGTCCTTATTTCTTGAAAAATGACACCGGAGCACAAGTTATTGTGAATAGACACCAGTATAATGTGATGATCAACAATTATTTACAAATTTACTTGAAATCAATGTGGATGAACTGCGGTTCCAACAGGATGGTGTTCCACTCCATACTACTAACAAACTCAACGCTTTATTGAAAACACGATTTGGCAATAGGGTCTTATCAAGAAATGGGTCCGTCAATTGGCCACTAAGTTCGTACGATTTGACGCCATTGAATTATTTTCTGTGGGGCTACGTTAGGTCACTAGTTTATGCTGATAAACCAGCAACGATTGACGCTTTGGAGCAAAACATTGTTGGTGTTGGAGTAATACTCGAGTAACGCCCCCAAATGCTCGAAAACTATTTTTAAATATTAAATGGCATGAAATAATCTTTCGAATGAATTCAATAAATCTACACAAGTTGTTCTCTCTGTATTTTGGTGAAGCAGAAAAGTCGAAATCTCTTTTAAAAAAACGCCATCAGAGAAACTGCAATTGTAGTGCTACATTTTATTCGCTCGCTAACACAAAACCTCTAGTTTGACGCAGAATGCCGGCAGGCAGTTTTAGATTAGTAAGCGGCATATAAAGCTAAACAACCAACGACAATCACTGATAATACTCTAAGTAACTTATCCTTAAAGAGTTAACATATCTTTCTGCGAAAGGCTAACAAAATCCAGAAAAACTAACATGCAAGGAGTACAGTGGACTAGTTCTTTGTCTGAGGGAGTATTCCAAAAAAAAAGCTTTTAAACCAACCACCTGAAGCTAAAGGGTTTTCCAATCGGGACTTGACAACTTTGAATTTAATTTGTGAACGCACTCTTTCACTAATCATCAAACTGTCACTGTCAATTTATTCAGTAAACTCAAAATTTTCATCATGGTAGAGTATACGAACGAGCAACGTCTGCAAATTATTAAAATTTTCTACTGAAATTCGGAGTCGGTGACTGCAACTTTTAGAGTGTTAACTCCAATTTTCGGTCGTAATTCTCACCCTAGTAGACAGGCAATAATAAGTTTAGTGCAAAAATTTGAGTCTATATATACGTTGTGTGATGTTGTCGTGTCAGTGAGACAACAGGTTGGTCGAAGTGTCGAAAATATCGCCGCCGTTCAGGCGTTCGTAGCAAACGATCCAAATCAGTCAATTCCACGGCGTTCTCAAAAATTTGGCATCGCTCAGACCACATTATGGCATATTTTACGTAAGGATCTTGGTTTACACGCATACAAGATCAAGCTGACTCAAGAATTGAAGCAGATGGACCATTTGAAGCGACGTACGTTCTCCGATTGGGTTCTGGAGAAGACGCGCCAAGATGATGAATTTCATCGCAAAATCATTTTCAGTGACGAAGCTCATTTTTGGCTCAATGGGTTCGTCAATAAGCAAAATATGCATTATTGGGCCATATTTTTTCGTCGACGATAATGATCGTTACGTTACTGTGAATGGTCAGCGTTATCGCGACATAATCACCGATTATTTTTGGCCCGAATTAGAAGATATGGACTTGGACGACATGTGGTTTCAACAGGATGATGCCACAAGCCATACAGCACACGCTACAATCGACTTATTGAAGAGTAAGTATGGTGAGCGTGTTATCTCAAGAAATGGGCCAGTGTGATTTAACGCCGCTTGACTATTTTCTGTGGGGCTACGTTAAGTCATTGGTTTATGCCAACACGCCGACGACGTTGGAAGAGCTCAGAGCCAACATTGAACGCGAAGTAGCGGCTGTTTCGGCCGAAATGTGTGGCCGAGTCGTTTAAAATTGGGTCCAACTAATCGACCGCTGCAAACGTGCCCGCGGTGGCCATATGAACGAAGTCGAGTTCCATTCATAAATGTTTTGATTATACTTCACGCCGATAATAAAGTTTTTGAAATATCTCAAATGGTTTGCGTTTTATTTTAAAAAAAATTTGTCAAGTGCTTATTGGAAAACCCTATATTAGCACCTTTTGTACCCCTAAGTGTCATCAACCGTAAATTCGTCATTATCCAGGGCTCGTTTGGCCAGTCAAGTCAACAATTTTTGAGCTGAATTTCGATTAGATATTTTTTCACAGGTCCGAATGTTTATCTCCAATCAGATTGACCATAGGCTCAGTATAAGTTCCTAACTAGATGCGAGTGCCTATCCAGCAGACACTACGCAGTAGAGATGACGCATTCTATCTATTCATACCATATTCAGAATTTCTAAGGGCTTAAGTTTGTTTCCGGCATATTTCACCACATTTCTCATGCCATTTCTTAGGCATCTTACTCCTTGTATTCATATCTGCAATATTATAGTGCAGATAGTACCGCATTCAAAACACGCTCATATTTTCGGTGGCCACAGCAGCGCAAGTGCTTGTTGTGAATCTTTTTGAAATGAAATAAAGTAAAAAAAAATGAAGTGGAATGCATCAGCGAAAATGTATCAACAGACAAATAAAATCTATAAAACTCTTTAATACGAGTAATTCGGGCGTTCAAATGCTGAATGACTTTTCAAATATTCGTATAATCCCATCAAAAAATACTGCATGAAACAAACTAGCGCCACAATATGGACTACGGTTGCTTTGCAATGGCCTTTATATTTGGGAATCATTAAATTGCATGATGCATTAAAAACAAATACTTCATAGTTGTACTTATAGCATTAAGGTAGTACCTAGTTTTCGTGCTGGGTTATTTTGAGAACTGTTTCATTTATTTTAATTAAATACCTTAAGGCAGCAACTTTATGGAAGATTTATAGTGTTCAAACACACTTTCACGAGGTAGACCACTTAACCTTCAATTGCAATAACGCCGACTAAACAAAGTGACTTATGTAAACTCTTATTCACAGACAAACAGTACTTGGACTAGACAAAATTATTTAAATGCAATTCGTACTAAGGTGAATGCCCTACCTAAGTAACACCTTTTGGAGCAGTTTTTCTCTGCTCTTCTTAAACATAATGACTACTTTACAAACACGTAGCAGATAGATTTATTTAAAGTCAGTCCTTGTTTCGACAGTACTGTTTAAGAGTATTACCTATAAAAAGTTTAGATATGCTCACAGATATAAAACACGTTAGCACATGTTTGAGCATTTTAAGATTTTGGAGGATAGTAGTCAACAGAAGGACTGAAGACTGAAGATTCTTCTGCGAATTCTTGATGAGAACCTATGAGCTATATCCCAAGTACGACGTACAAATTGCTTTGGATGACCAAAATGCCAGAATGGGAATGATGGATAGCTTAAGTAGATCTGTTGGCATAGTCAGCCTACACAATATTACATCCAGAAACCAACATAGGCTAATTGACTTCACTATTGGATGGAACATAGACATTGCAAATGGTGGTCTCTTGGTCAAAATAAAGCAAGCCAGGTTGATTAAATTCTGAAAGACAGAAGGCACGCTTTCAGTTTTGCAAGCCTCTTCTAAATAATAGCCATGGCGCGAATACGGATGCCGAATCCTGCGAAAAAGCTTTTCGTCGTGGGATTGCCACTATCAGGAACTTTGTGAACAACCTTTTCCTCAAGTCCATTCAAACGGCACCATCGGAATCAAGCACCTGTAGCATCTGGATTAAAAAAAAAACAGAAATTCGCGATTCGACAATGAATGCTGGGAAGCAAATCGTCCAATACTGCATACTAGGACGGGACTCATATCAGGGCTGCTGTTGATAGGTGTACCAGCAGACGATAAAAGCCGAAGGCAAACTTTTCTGATGCAAAACATGAGAGTTTGAAAACTGCGAGGAAAAAAGTGCTTTTGTACAAATTAAGAAATTAGGTTCAACAAATTTACCAGAAGGCAAAAAGATATCAGTGCAACAAATTCGAACGGAAAAGTGCAAGGACGACTACGAAAACATCGTAGTAGAGATGAAGAAGTTGCTGATAATTTAGAGAACCACCCTTGGCGACTGTTAAATGGCAAAGACAACTCACAACTGCTATAAGGCAGGACGAATTATTTCACCCGGCCAAAGACTATCCCTTGACCAAAATGAAGTGAGAACAACAAAATTCAAGAAATTTGCAGGGAAGAAGCAACAGTTCATCTGTAAACATTTGTTAAATGTGAAATTGGATCTGAACATCATTTCTCCGGTCCTGAAAAAGGATATCGCCTGAATTTTAAATTTTGGGAAAGGAATACAACAAGATCTAACATACATATGCAGTTACAAAACTGGTCATTTTGAAAATGTGTCTTAAGCGTTGTTATCATTCTCTTGAAGTGTTGAAGCCGAAATTATTTTTAAATTTAAGAACAGAAAAATTTTATGAAAGAAAAATGTGAATTCCGTGACTTCGCTTCTCATACTACCTATACAATAAATATACATACATTTTGAAACAGCTAATTAAATTCCTCTTACTTCCTCTCTAATCACCATTATTGCAAATATGATAAGGCTCACGCATCCAATAAAATTACCAGCATCATAACTCAATAACCACCAAAACAGGTTCTTAGAACAAAGGAAGCACACCAAGGTCACTGCAAGAGTCGCAGTAGGTGGCGTCACTTATGGCTAGTACACTGCATGTCCAATAAAAGCGAAAGCCCCTGTGAAGATACCAGTGGGCATTCGATTTGCTTCCACCCTAGAGCGTCATGCGACCTACAATCATGCTCTGACGTAACTGCGGATTTAAGTTCTGGAAAGATCCCCTGACACTTTTGCTATTTTTGCTATTGTTTTTTTCAGAAGAGTTATGCAAATCATAATCGCATCTCCTTTTTTGAATCTGTTAAGGGTTTGATAATTAGGACGCAACATTTTCAAACTACACAAAAAACCGGAGCAGTATTCCCGAAATAATCATGCATCACCATTTAGAGCTCCATGCAATATATGCCATCGTACACTGCCTTAAACTCAAAAACTAAGTCAATAGTTTCGGATTGATATTCGTTAGTCTCCTTCGAGATTTATCTTAGTGTGGAAATCAGATTTGTCCTCCATTTGCTGGACCAAAAGGCTCACTAGTTCTTGTGACTGGTAGCTCAACATTTCGTCGACCTTATCATGTATCATCATCCAGCAGAGCAATAATTGATCGTTTTAATTTGAAGCAGGCACTGACGTCAACAAAATCTCTTCATTTAAAAGGTTAGGTTAGGTTAGGTAAGAGTGGCTGTTGGAAATACCAACCCACTTAGGCCTATTGGCCCATTGTGATGCCACGTGGATCTATGATCTTCTTACTACTGGAACCAGTTTGAGCTTATAATAAAGCGTAGGAGACTGTTAACGTCTATTTTTTCTAGATCGTTTAGGTCGTTGTAGAAGAAAGCTCCTAGATGAAGCTTCCTTCTCTGAGAGAGAGCTGGGCATGTGCAGAGTAGGTGGGGGATTGTCTCCTCCTTTTCCTCGTCCATGCAGCTTCTACAGAAATCGTTAGTAAAGGCGACAAGCCTTCTTGCGTACTTGCCTATGAGGCAGTGTCCAGTAATGACACCTTTTATGGCGCTGAGATGTTTCCTATCTAAAAGGATCAGACACTTAGATCGACTCAGATCCAGCCTTGGCCAGATCTGTTTGGTCGCTAGACATGTTTGTCCAGCAGTCCACCTAAGGTCCGTTCTTTTATTGGCATCTAGCTTTAGTGTTAATTTGCACGTAGCGATTGGTATACCTATACTACCTTTGTCCGGTAGGATAGGTAGAGTGGTTCCAATTTTGGCGAGTTCATCGGCTCTGCAGTTCCCTGGAATGTCTCTGTGGCCCGGCACCCAACAAAGGTGAATGTTGAACTGCTCTGCCATCTCCATGAGAGATAATCGGCATTCAAGGGCAGTTTTAGAACACAATGAGACCGAGTCCAGGGACTTGATGGCGGCCTGACTATCCGAAAATATGCGGATATCCTTTGCAGATATCACGTTTTTCTTCAGCCAGGACAGAGCTTCTTTAATCGCCAAAATTTCCGCCTGGAACACGCTACAGTGATTTGGAAGGCGGAAAGAGAGGCTTAGATTTAGCTTATCTGAGAAAACACCGCCACCAACTCCGCTGTTGGTTTTAGATCCATCTGTGTAGAGATGGATTGACTTGTCCTCCATGAAAGCATCCTCCTCCCAGAATGATCTAGAGGGGAAGCTTACATGGAAGTTTTTGTCAAACCAAAGTTCAGGTATGGTGTAATCGGTGTTCTCTGTGAGGATTCCTAATGTATTAAGAATGTTGGCGTGGCCAAATGAATTATTTGTCCACTGTTTAGTCGCTTTAAGGCGAATAGCTGCAGTCGCAGCTACTTGCTTGCTAAAAATGTCGAGGGGTGTCAAGTGAAGCAGAATATCTAATGCCGCAGAGGGGGTAAACCGCAAGGCTCCGCTTGTGCATAGACATGCTGTTCTTTGGACTCTGCTTAATTTAATGCGGTTGACTGCATTTTCCAAGGCCGTCCACCAGACAACCACCCCGTAAGTAAGTATCGGTTTTATGACCGAGATGTATAGCCAGTGGGTTATGCGAGGTTGAAGGCCCCATTTGTTCCCAATGGCTTTTTGCAAGAGAATAAAGCTATTGGAGCTTTATTGACTCTTTCTTGAATGTTAGGTTTCCAGTTTAGTTTCCTGTCAAAAATGAGACCCAGATATTTTGCTGTATCGGAGAAAGCTAAACTGGTACCGTTTATTGAAGGAGGGTCTATGATTGGAATTTTATATTTCCTAGAAAAGAGGACAAGATCAGTTTTATGGGGGTTTATTCCCAATCCACAGCGATCTGCCCAGCGGGTTAATCTGTTAAGATTTACTTGGAGGAGTTCTTTAATGGCATTTAGATGTTTTCCTGAGACGGCTATGGCAACGTCATCCGTATAGGCAATCACTCTGCTACCACCCGCTTCCAGGTATTCATTTAAAAGGTCTCTGTATTTTTCTCCAGGCTTATTGAAGAGCTCTAAATTAGATATCTACCTTGGAATGTATTAAGTATTGCAAAAAGACAGCTACTGAAATAATCACTGCCAAGTCTAAATCTGGACATACTCGTACATATCCTTAATGTTCAATTAGTGCCTAGCATTGAGTTGGTTGGCGAAACGACTATCTGAAGTAAGCTTTTCTAAATTCGTCTATCCAAGAAAGGTTATCTTATGCTGTTAACGGGCGTATTACGTATTACGGGCTCCTGCAACAACTCTCCGATTTACTTTTCTTCCGTTCCGTGGATGCTTTTGAAAAAGTTGTTCAACAACAAACAAATCTATATGATGTGCTCATTTGCTTCCTTTTTGACTTAAACATGCACGTACGAGTGACAATACAGAAATATTCCCAAAGGATTGACATTATTTTTAGAACTGGTTGAGTTATTTGCTGCCTTGTTTCCATGCTAAATAAATTAAGAAAAATAACTTTTAATGTAATGAAATTTAAACCAGAACCTTTTACTATAATCGTATGTGCTTTCAAATGCCCCACACGTCATAAAATGAATTATTGTAGGCCCTACACATCATAATACGAGGAGTTACTTAAATTTACCTAAAACTGGGGCAACTGCACAAACAAAACAAGTAAGTTCCCCCTAAACTATTAAAAAAAAAAATCAACAAAAAGTAATAAACTTTCCACTTTATGCACTTTTGTTTTCTCAACTTGGAAAATAAAAACTCAGATTTCTGTTTTAATTAAAGCCTTGAAGTACGGAGTAGATGTCTATTCATCTATCACCCAATTATTAGAAATAACTTTTAGTTGAAGTACCTGATAATGGGAAACCACTATCGAACAAACATGAAAAAGTTATATGGCAAATTTTACAGGGTGATGCAGTGACTATCAAGCGAAGAATAAGAAGGGATTGAAAAATATCCGTTTAGAAATAGTTGCTCAGCAAATTTAAATACAACGGATAAGGTGGTTAAGAGAACAAAATTCATAGAACAGCAAAATCTGCTTACAGATTGGATCATACCTCGACACAGCTCAATCCACTTCTTCAAGGGCTGCTTCCCTAAAACTATTTGTCGCAATTGCCCCAGAAGCGGCGGGAGATGAGGTATCACAGTTACTAATAAATGAATCTCTAATTCGAGAAGAGAGCTCGTCAACTTTCAATGACAATAAAGATTAATTTGGTATTTGTCAAAGTGAATTCGCTATAATATTTCTCATAAATTGATTAATACTGATAATTTATGGTCCCTGGCTAGCATGAGTCCTGATTTGAAGAAATACTCGTTTACACAGCGGTGAAAAGTTGTACAGTTGCTCGATTAGGGTACGAACCGAGCAGCACCAACCTGGAGATCACTAGATCTGTAAATAATTGTGCTTATTTTAGATAAGAACGATAGCGATAAAAGGCAGCTTTTACACCTCCAAAGCGGTCAAACCTAGCTTTCTAGGTTTGATTTATAATGCCATCACGGAAGTATCTTACAGATGGTTACCTTGCCCAACAATAAATCCAGGTCTAATAAATTGGAGATGAAGTCAAATATCCCGACCACGGTCAAACCTGCCTATGAAGGGTTCGGCTATTGAATGAGCCACGTGCAGCAAAATAACTAGCAAAGGTACTTTACAAAAGGGATCGGCCTGACAAATGAAAGATGAAAAACTGTGAAATAGTGTGCAGTATATATTTGGGTGCAAGTTTATGTAAGGCGAGAGACAAGAACAAGAAGTTTTTACTTTTCGGCACGAAAAGCGTGAGAAGTGCTCGATAAAGGAAATTGAGATTTCAAAATTGTACCATAAGGTTAAAAAACGCATTCCAAATCAACAAAACCTGCATTGTTAAAAGCCTATAGAAATGAGTAATGAAATTAAGTAATAGAATCATAGTCGGTGCTGAGAATATAGAAAAAATATTTCTACAGAGTGTTAAATGTCGAGAACGTCGTCTGGGTGATGACGAGGGTGATAAAAGCAAAGATTTCAGTCCACCCGTCCAAATGAAGTCCAGTCAGTAATATATGTAAATGTAAATACTACTATTGAGCTTTCTGCTAGTAGGAAGTGATTCTAAGATAAGGTCAGAAAAATGTGCCTTAGATGGGACACTCAAAACAGCGCCCTCCTTAAAGTAGTCTAAAAGATCTTGTCCGCCATATAGTATTAAACCATTTGTCTACGATCTGATTAACCCCTATCAATGCATTTGGTGATGCATACTACATAAAATCCGAGAATTTCAGGTTGATAGTTACCACCACTTAATTGATTTAAGGCCCAAGTCTTCAGATTGTGCAGAATAACGATTTAGAACGTGGGCTGCTCCGTAAAGATGAAAAGTGATCTCCTCATAAGCTTTAATATCAGAATTGGGCTTAGATAATGTGACTTGCTGTCATGGGAATTTGTCAAAATCTAGCTTGAGGAAATTGTGCGTAAGTCGCTAGTCAACATCAGAGACACAATTTTCTAAAAGTCGTTGCTATTCTTATGACATATGGTATGCGTTTGCATACTCTTCTGACATAGATATTATTGGAGGAACGCAACAAACTCAAACTGAGTTTGGAGGTCTTGAAACAAAAGCGACCAAAATGGGTTAAACTGTAAACAAGTGCAAAATTAATCACATGGTCCCAACAAGTAGGGATACACAACATCGATGATTTGAATAGAATATCACAATTGACAACCATAACTTGGAGGTAATTGGGGATTATGTCTTCCTCGGCTCCACTACTACTTCAGGTGATAAGACGAACGAGGGTTGTGACTTCTACATCGGGAATCTCAATTCCGTAGTACGAGAGGTGATGGAGTCGTCAGTATTTACGACGAAAAGTAGGAACAGCATGGAATGCTATCTAAACCGTGACATACAGAGACTAAAAACTCATAAAAGCTTGCTGATAACTCAGATAAATGGGATACGCCGACAATTTCAGGATGTTCCGAACAATGAGAAACTGATGAGATTAAAGTCCCTTCTGAAAAATGTAAAGTCGCTCATAGAGCAGAATGCGGCCAATGCCTACTGCAGGCAACGAGCGGAAAAAGTAATGAAGTCTGACTCAAGGGACATGTTTCCTCAAATCCAGCAGAACTTCAAGCCTCGTAGCATTGTCCAAATTCTAAAACTCAAAGTGCGACTGCTTTCTGAGCGGTTCCTTTCTCAGGCAGCGATTAATCCCCATCACTGTCCAACAGGGCACAGTAACAACGCCAACCCTCTTTAACATCTATACCTCTGAAGTACTTAGGGACATGGCTTCTTCGATAGCATTCGCTGATTGTACTTTCATAGCTCTAAAATCAGCGAGATACAGAATAATCTCCAAATAAAATTCGATAATCTTCAGGTTTACTGTCAGGATTGGAAGCTCAAGATAAATAGCTCCAAATGTGAAACATACGCACCCCAGTAAGTTTGAGACGCAATTGGAGAAACCTGGTAATAAAATCCTCTGATGGACTACGCATCGAGTCAAAGACATTTGTGATGTATCTATCCATCTGGATACATTATACATAAACACATAAACACATAAACCAACAGATCAAAAAAGGGAGAGCGGCATTTATGTCGCTCAAAAGCCTCTGTTACTCGAATTATCTGAGACCCGATGTGAAGGTAATTTGCTATCAAGCCTTTGTGCGTCCAATATTGACTTACGCGAGTCCTGTATGGTGGAACGTAAATCCTTCTTACATGCAGAAATATCGAGCTTTTGAAAGAAAATGTCTTCGAGCCTTTTTACGAATGTACAGAAGCGCTCATTCCGAATTTCGGCATTATGTCAGCAACAAGACAATATTAGATACTACCGGTGTGTCCAGGATAGACAATGTTATCCTGGACCTTGTCAGAATACATTTCGCGCGCTCAGTGAAGGTTGTTGAAAACGAGTTCCTATCGGGCTTGTTTTATCCTAACCCTGTTTACTTCAGAAACACATTGTCGAGTGGATACATACCACCTGAGGCGTTCTTGTATCTAGATGCACATCTATCTGATGCTAGTAATGTTCCGATTATATATCACGCTGTTAGCAGGGTCACAGACAAAAGAATCCTACATGTGCCGGTAGCTAATGTTTGGGGATACTGCATGACCGTACCTGAAAGGGATACTCCCGATACATGTAGATCAAATCGGGATAAATACTGGTGGCTTGATTGGGTTGAAGCTGACGATTAAGTTTGTGTAGTATTAGTCTTTTTTTTCATATCGTAGGTAATTTTAAGGAAAAAAATAAAATACGCAAAAGAATTTTTTTTTCCACATTTTTTGTTTCTTAAAATAACAAGGTACATGTTTGAACAAAATATTTCTTAAATTCTTTTAACACAGAGCTGTAGCTAGCTTAAATGTACTGCGTACCACTTCTGATGTGGTTTTGTACTTCGTTACTAAGATAGTTCGTAAGTATTTCGATTAGTTTATGATTAGTTTTTTTTTAAGAATGGAATGGAAATAAACAAATTAATAAAAAAAAAAACTACTCTACCAAACACACTGTTTAAATTCCAAATAAAACAACTTCTCAGCTTAATGAGAGGCTTTAGAGTAAATAACTCTTTAGATTTCAATATTTTAGAAAAATATATATAAAACATATAAATAAATCATGTTTCGAATCTCTGGCATAAGAATTTGAACTAATATGGCTTAGCCTTCATAAGAATCTTAAGGTCATGTTCGCAACAATTTGCTTTCATTTGATACATGTTCCTTAAGAATTTCATTTCATTAACAATGCATTCTTCACAGTGAGCACAATCCTATCTTCTCTTAATGAGAAATAAATTAATAAACCCATCGATCCTTTTTGTTGACAAATGTCATCGACAGTAAGGATTTGTAGGGATTATAACAGAATGGCAGCATTGTCATTAAATTTCGTTCCTAATCCTTTTTTCCTTCGGCTGTTTTCCGGCAATAGTAAACATGTCAAATTGAAGAGATTTTTCTCCATAGAAATGTTCAATAAGGTACACTTCAACTGTCTGTATTTGCAACCTCTAAATTTAAAAGCAATTCATTGTGTAACCCATCTGATGCGCCTAATGACATAAAGATACTGTATCGTAGCCAGTGTACTCGTATACTCACTCTGACAAAGAGTTCACCTCTGTTTCAGACATTCGATTCGATTCCAGAGTTGAATTCGCTGGTTATTGAGTTTAATGGAGAAAGTTTTGTTCGGTGTGATTATTTTCTACTACAAGCGATTAACCTAAATGCTGCACTCCCCGTTGCATAATTTACTTCAAATCGACATCGAATCGAATACCCCTATTTTTTCGGTATTCAACTTATTGGAATATAATTAAGCGTTCGCATTTTGAAAATCAATTTTAATTGTGGATTCGTATTCGGCCGTGATTATTCCCAGGTGCAATTGGCACAATTACGGATATTAGAACTATGAATTCATAATGCATAAGAGATGTAAATTTTTCGTTATGGTATTCCGTAGTACCTAGAAACTGGAGTTTCGGTTTTAGGTTTTCACTGGGTAAATGGATTATGGGAGATCAGTGATGGAAGGCAAATGTTGTGGTGCGTAGTAAATTAAACAAACTAATCGCAGCATTACTTTGCAAACCATAAGTGGTCCATCAATAAAATTTGAAGTTAATCCGCGGAAGGATATTAGAAAGATTTCAATCATCTGCCGTGATCTTGAAATTTACTGAAGTTGAGTATAGCACAAAATGACTTATAAAATTTAGGTTACTTGGGATTAAGTTATATAACAGTGGTACGCAAAGTATTGTGGGCTTACCTTCACCTATGTGACTTAGTCTCTACTTTTAATAAATTCTCGTATACTTATTCTTTAAAGTTCGTTTATACCATTAAAGAGATATTGTCCTATAGTTAAAAGAGGCAGCTATCCTCTTGCCATGCCGTCCTTTCAAAGCATAGCCTATCAAGCGTCCTTGATAGATAGGCAAATTTGTCTCGGACGGCAGTGCTTAATGCCTAAAAAATATTACGATGATCAGGTAACCGAACATATGTATGGATAAGTTGATATTTATCGATTTGGACAGTTCTGCCTTTATTGAAGCCAGCGTTCCCATTATTGCCTGCAAGTTTGTCTAACGTTGTGTAATGTTGGTTGTTCTCTTAGCTTTTGTTACCAGGAGTCTAGAGTTTCAGCGAGCAACAAATCAAGTAGTGTGTCTAGTTCTCATCTGGCTAAGGAAGCGGACTAAGCCATTCCTGTCGTGCAAACGATTTGTTTTCAAATCGTTGCTTGCTGTCTCCTGTAACAAACACGCAATTTGTTTTGATAACCTAAGACCCACATTACCTGCAAGTTGCTTATTTACAGACAGTATGCATAGTGCAATACATATCACCCAATATTTCTTTAAACATGTCTTGCGGAATCGCCAATCGTCTAATCAATGACAGCAATTCTGAATGGGTAGCTTTAAAGAGCATCTGTAGCAAGGCCTTGCATGCCGTTTGTGTCGGGTTATAGAAAATAAATACAGTGTTTATCAAAGAATTCTCTGATAATCTACTTTTCTTTTGCAATGAGGGTAAGAGTATCTCATTCTCACTTGACAAGAACTTGTCTGATGTGGCACACGTAAGTGGAAAGAGACCTATACCAACTTGGAATGGCCACTTGTGGGTGGCCGTGGCTCAAGTGATAGTGTATTGGCTTCCAAATCGGAAGGTTCGGTGTTTCGCCCGAAAGACATTGTTTTTTTTCAGGCAACGTAATTCACTTAAGACGAATGGTTGCCTATAATACAACAACAAGTCCAATTATATGTACTAATCATTTAGTCACCCCATTTAATGTTGGATGCCACCCATGGAGCGAAATAATCACTGAGCCCACAAATCTTTTTTTCTCTCTCTGTCCCATTTTCCTAAAAACTTTACACGTGCTCAGGCATTTTAAGTGTAATAATACCCAATTGAGTGTTAGGTTCTTTTAAATAAAAAAAAAGTGCAAATGAAGGCAGTGAACAAGAAACCTCGCTCGCAAACTGGAAAGGGCTATTGTTTAATGCATACCGGAGTGTAGCACTGTCTATGTAAGTAAAAAAGTAGGACTAACGCAGTGGTATATATCATTGATATCTTATATCAATGATTTTTGATTGAAATGCGATTGATACCATTCGTTCCGAAATATGACATCATTCAAATGTTCTCCATGGAACCGAGTGGATTCGCTGGACCCAATTTTCCATGACCTTTACGCATAATTCGGTCGCTACTCCATAAATTTCAGGCGGGAAGTTCGCCTCAAAATCGTTTAAATTCGCTGGCTTGTTGCCAGATACCAGTGACCTAACGAAAAGAGTCTAATGACAAAATGATTTGTGTGGATATAATCATCATCAAACTTCGTCTTCAATAAGTTGATTATGCCCCGCGCATAAAGCGCGGTCGAAGGAAAATTAGGGAGGGAAGAAAGATAGGTACCGATGAACGTTGGTTTTAAATATCTGAATATTATAATGACTATGAAATATAGAGAACTCGGCAGGGCATTCCTCAAGCGAGTTGTTCGGCTTAGGAACGAATCACGATATTTCAGAGATGCTTTAGGAGCACCTAACCAGATGTGTGCATTGTACTCCAATTTTTGGCAGATGAAGGCCTTATATATTGAGGCCAGCTTAGAAGGGGAAAATTATTTCTTACATCGTTTGAGGAAACCTAGACATTTCGCAGCATTTTTGGCGACATCGAATATGTTGTCATTCCAACGTAAGTTGTCATTAGCACACATACCGAGAATGGAAAGTTTTTCAGTTTCTAAGATGCAAGTGTCATTCATGGATAATAGCTGGGTGTTCAAATTTCGCTGTAACGACAGCGGACAGAATTGTGTTTTGGAAGCATCAAATTCCATTCTGTTGATTGGTCCCCAATTGGTTATGCTGTTCATATCGAAATGTAATGATCTAAACACACGCTGCCGTTCCCGTTCTATAGCCGAGCCAATCAGGGGCGTGAGTCCGGGAACGAATATGAAAAGCAGAGACTACTGTCGTCAGCAGGAATATATTGGATTAGAAGCAACAGACAAGAGATCGTTGATGCAAATTAAAAAGAGTATTGGACTGTTCTGTCTCCAACACTCTTGTTATTTTTTTTAATTGCACTGAGGCACACCAGCATTTATTTTGTGAATATCAGACTTGAAACCGTCCAAAACAACTTGAATTGAACGTTCCGAAAGGTAGTTTCTAATCCATTGAAGAAGAAAGTCGTCGAACCCAAATGCACGCATTTTCGACAAAAGAGCCTGATGCCAAACTCTGTCATATGTCTTAGAAATATCAAGTGCAATTATCATGCTTACGCCAGATTGATGTACGCTTTGGTTCCACTGTTGCTACGAAAACCATATTGCCGGTCATTGAAAACTAAAGAGCTGAAAGCTGGAATGTCATTGTGAATGAGCGTTGGGATGGAGGATGAAGCAGAATTTTTGATGTTTTTGACAAACGACAAAATGCTTTTATTACCTTTGGGACATTGTAGTATTTCTTGCCTAAAGTATTCGTCGTATTCGAATTTTACACCATTAAGAAAGACGTTGCAGTCATTCCTGGATCGTTTAGACTTTTTTCGGTTTTCCTCTGTTGGGTTAGAGTTGAAGGACCGAAAAAACACTTCCCTAACCCTGACAGCCTCTTTACAGCCTCGAGTCGTACCATGCCTTTTCTTTTGGTTTTATACTCTTCATCCGATGACGGATAAATGTTCTCATTCCAAAGAGAATGGTTTCTCTGATCATATCAGCAGCGGCATCCACGTCGTTATCGAATAATCATAACGACCAGTTAGAATTCCTAAAGAAGAAAGCTCCAGTTGGCTTTCCCGTACTTCCATACGGTTCTTTTAGGAATTTTTTCTCTGACTGTGTGATCGGTACACGAGAAATTAGCCTAGAGGGGAGAGCACATCAACGGTGTAGGTACTTATCAGGGTGAGAAGTTAAAAACAAGTCCAGGATGTTGGCAATATGACTATCAAAGTCTGGTATTCGCGTGGGCTCATTTACAAGTTGCGTTATGTTGTTTTCCGCAGCGAAGATCTCAATACATCGTCCTTCGGGTGTTGTCTGTCCAGAATGTCGAAGCCACCCATAATTGTGTACGAGTATATTGAAATCGCCCGTAATAACGATTTCGGTATGTGGATATAGGGATATAATACTTTCAATGGAGTCAGACGCATCAAACAGTTTGGGGCTTCTGTAAACAAAGCAGTAGTGGATAGATGGAATTTTAACCACATGAAATTGAATTCCGGATTGGAACAGGGACTACATTGTGGTGGAGTTTGGTAAGCTACATCAAACGGAAATGACGATACCGCGGTGAGAGAAGAATTATGGTACTAGTTCGTAGTCAGGTAGCTTCAGATCAGAGTGATCTGAGTCAAACACCGACGATCCTTTTCAAACCACATATCCTCCCTGTCTGCCACTGACAACGTACAACCAAACACGTCACAGTCACTGCAAAGAGATGCTCAGCTCTTAAGAGCGCCACGATATCTATTGATTACGGTCTTGAATTACCGACTCACGTGTAGCCGCAACATTATCTTATGCTCTGTCGTTTCGCTGTCTCACTGGCACGGCAATATTCTTCTTGTTCTTTTATTTACCTTTAAAATATGCACCGCATAGAATTACATCTAATGTTATATTTTTCTTCCACGTATCTGCATTCCTACTGCGTGTAGGTTTGGTTTGACTTGCGGAACCGTAGAATAGGCTCGATTTTTGGATGTTTTTTCATCATCATTTGTAAACTACCTGCTACAACCGCATGGACTGCAATGGAGTTTATTTATATTATTATTCAATATAATTCATTATAAGGTAAAGATCAAGAGAAATTACATATAGTACAAAGAATTATTTTATAATTTAAGTCCATTAATATTGTGTACATATATTAGATATCTATAAGTGTTTTTCTTTGGTATTGAATAATAGTTCAAAAACAAAATAAAAAGGTTAAAGGATGATTTAGGTAAGAAAAGAAAAAAAAAAACAGAGAATGAATTTGTGTTTATCATTATTCTTAATGTTTAATCTTTATTAGATCGTTTACATCATTGAAATTAAAATTAAAAAGCCATTTTTTTACCTCTCGAGAAAAGGACATTGGTACTACAGCGTAGAGCCAGCGGTAGTAGGTTAAAAATTCTTGGTGCAACCGAAGTATAAAAATTTAGAAAGTGGTGGGTGTTATGTGGTGGAACAAACGACAGGAAATCTGCGTTGCTTCGAAGCCCATAAACGGGATTACAATTTAACGAATATCCACTCATTAGGTAAAATATTTTAAGTACTTTGTAAAAGTAGAGATGTTTGATAGGAAGTATTAAAGAGTTGCAAAAAAGCAAAAAAAACTGTGTTCTAGGCGTTTTTTTTTCCAAATGATTCTTAGAATATGTTTTTGCACCACTAGCAAAGGTTGGATTTTGTTGCTATATGTTCCTCCCCATCAAACTAGACCATATTGCACCTTTGATTGAACTAGGCTGTAATAAATTTTTTCTAAGAGCTTACGAGAGCAAAACAATCTTAGATGAAACATCATACTGGTAGTTCTTAAGAGATACTTTGTAAGTAAGGAAGTATGCGCATTCCAATTTAATCTGTCATCAAACTCATGTCCTAGATACTTAAATGTAGGTACCCTCTTAATTACTGCTTGCGCCCGTGCTGCGATTATACTGCAGAACCTGTTTTCGTCGTAGTAAGATAGTAAGGTTTAGAACTATAGCTGGTATTTCAACATCTGTTATTGTTGTTCCAGCTCGATGAGCTGTATCTTTTCTGGTACCGTTGCTGTTGTTTCCAACTGCTCGTATGCTTCGGACGTTACTGTAGCAGTTGTTGCCACTGTAGGGACCATGGCAGCAAATATATGTGTTTTTCCCACTGTTGTTTATACAGAGGCTGTTGTCGCTTAGCAATAGACTGGCTGTAACTGTTGCGGTAGTAGCCCCAGTCGTTAAAGCTGAATTGCAACGGTAAATGTTGTTGCAGCGGATGCTGTGGATACCACTGTTGGCTTGGCTATGGGTGTTGTTGCACACGTCGCTAATATGGCGACTTTTGCTAAAGTTGCCCCGGCTTCTAATCCGATCACTATTTCTATTATGATACTTGGTGCCGTTGGAGTCAATACATGGTAACTCCTTTAATTTTTTGTTTTTCTGTTTCTTTGACTTGGTGGTAAGTGTTGCTGTTCCCCTTTAATTTTTCTTGTTTTGTTATTTTATTTGAGCTAGCACCGAACTAGCGCTGCTTAAAAAAAAATGCATTCACTATCACTGTTCATTTATTTTTTATTCCACCTCTGTCGATCACCGCAAAATTGTGACTGTCTCTCCTTGACAACACCTAGCTTAACCTTCATTTGTCATCCAAACAAAAAAAAATCTAAAATTAAAAAGTACCGAATTTTCTTCCATAATTTTTCTATTCTATGCCTTTTTCGTTTTCTCTCTTTAATAAGGAATCTTGTAGGCACATTCACCTCGAAGACATTTTTAAGACACCTGTATCACTTATGTACATACTCGTATGTGTAGGTCTCAGTGTTTCGCAACGTGCAGTAAGCGAACAGGATAGTGATGAGGCTAAGTAATAGAGGGAAATAATGAAAACTTCAAAAGGATGGGAAATTTATTTTGTTTCTTCTTTTTTATTAGTTTTTTTTTTGGCCAGGAATCAAACGCAATCAAACAATTATGTTAGGATGTTCTGCTGAAGGGTCGGTTACCAGAAATAGTCAACCCACTTAAGTCGAACAGTCGTTTCCTACACTATCTTTGCATTCCCAAAGTTTGACTTTCTCATTATGAAAATATTTTGCTACATTCAAATAAACCATGAACTTAAATTGAGATGCATTTCCTGAGATACAGTAGTTTTCAATAATACGAGTATGATAAAATACCTTTTAGCAATACAATCACACCGACTATGTTCCTTTGTGACACAGTTAGGATTTTAATTTGATAAATATTAGTCAGGTTAGAGAACAAGTGTCTAATCCAATTACATGGACAAGGCAGTAACAAGGTATTTGACTTTCCAAGCAATAGCTTGGTCCTCTACTAAACTCCTTTTACCCAAAATTTCTCATTGTTTCCAAGTTGCATTCATTAGATCGAATTTATCCGGTATAAGTCAAAGTACCCTGTCCACTCTAGTAAAACCAATTTGAAGCATTTCACTTTAAATTTATTTAGTAAATCCTTCCTTTAGAATTTCAGTTAATGTAATAAATCTTGTGAAAGAAGAGGGGGTGTTTTAACTTAATTTAATTTAAGCCCAGTTTATGCATCAAAAGTGCTCCATTACTGCTCTTACAAAACAAATTTAATTGAAATTCAATGAAAAGTGTTAAACTTACAGCAAAGTGCTACTGATTGAATCAACTTAAGATTAATTAAATAAAAAAATAAATAAAAACCCGAACGAATATCAATTGCATATCCATAATGCAAAGAACTCTCTGTATCTCATTGTCTGTTAAGATAGTGGAAAAAATCAGTTAAAAGTGGAACCATCGATAGTTCATTCGTGTTGACTTTCCATTTCAATTCAATTGAAATGTAATCCAAACAGTTGAATAAGGAAAAAGTTAAAAATTAAAAAAAAATAAAATAAAAATCATATGATTCCATTTGGAGTAATATGAGAGTGGTAAACGACATCAGGAAGATTGTTCATATGCCAGCTACACAAATGCAAAATTATGACGTTGGCAGGGTTGATTCCAGCCACATCGGGAAGCTTTGGTAGTATGCTGATGACATGGTGGCTCCCCCAATCTCTACACCGGATGTTATTTAAAGTTTTCACTAGTATTGCCTTAATTCTTACAATACGCAATGAGATCCCAGTACATGGTACAAACATTCGGCTAACTCAACGCAACAACCATGCAAACATTTCTGAACTTTTGGACAATCTACTCCGTGGATATGACAACAGTGTACGGCCGGACTTTGGAGGTAAGTACTACATAAAAATGTTTTCAAATTCAATTGTTCTCTGTTTTATTTAATTCTTATGGAATTCATTCATATGTTAAGTTTGCTTGGTATTATGGTAGTTGAGGAACTTTTCCCACCCTACAAGTGGAAAATTGCTCGATGAAAGTTAGGGACTTAACCTCAGAAGGTCATGGACGAAGTACTCTTGGAGCTAAATGTAGAAATTTTACTTAACTCAGTTTTTATTTGTCTTTTTCTAACTTGAAATATATTTTTTCTTCTAAAACTCGCATCTATGGCCTTGGAAACTGTCTTTACAGTTATTGTTTATGTGTGGTCTGATAGGCCTAGAGAATACATCATCATATTACAATTACCATAAACCTTAGTGGTCTGGGCAGTGTTGTTATATATGTACTTACTTAAAAACATTTATCTCTTGGTTATCAACATTTTTTTGGCTAAAGGAAGAAATGTAATCGACTAAACTTTAACCGAGCCGAGCCGAAAAGAGCCGAAAAGTTATATTGAAATTTTACATGTCAAACCAATCTGTACATTGAGTTTGAGCTTTGCCGATGAAGAAAAACACAAGAACAATCAGCAGGAGCAATTTAAAGAAGAGCCTATGCTCAGAACAAACCAAAAGGTAGAGAAAACCTTGGTCTGATTTGCCAGTTAGAACTCCTAATGATCACCTGTTTCATTGTGAAATGCAGCAATTATGGTACATTAGAAGGTAAGAGTTTAGAGTTTGACTCTGACTGTCGTGGGGTGCGCATCACATCAAACTACTTTCAAAAAACATTAAAAATCATTCCAAAATGAAGTGCTCTGTTTGTTCGGAGAAAATTGAAAGAAATTGCAACACTAAAATATCCTGCAACGATTGTTCAAACTATTTTCATATTTCCTGCGTGAATCTGGCTGAAGAAGATGCAAATTACTTTCAAACAAGTGGAAAACCGTATCGCTGCAACAAATGTGAAGTACTGAGGCGTAGGTCTATGCGAATGACAGAACCTTTGCTAAACAACAACAACAAGCAGTGCAATCTAAAAGAAAAAGCAACAACATTTGGAAAACAAAGTGAGGAGGGCGAATATACTCTCCAAATGATATATTTAAAGCTTTCACACTTGGAAGAAACAAATGAGCGCTTTCTAGCTACAATCAACGAGCTGAAGTCTGAAAACATACAACTAAAGGCAAAAGTGGATTTATTGGAGAATAGACTAAATTGGCAACAACAAAAACTTCTCAGCAATTGCATAGAAATTGTTGGAGTCCCAAATGTCACGGACGAAAATGCAACAGAGAAAGCTAAACAGATCTTTCGAAATGCCTTTCAAATTGACATTCCCGACGGCAAAATCGAAAAATGCTCAGTGAAGAAAGTGCGAAACAAAGGAGAAAAGAGTACCTCTTCGTCTTCACGAAATCCCATAATCTGTGTCAGATTCAGTGACCATTCTATCAAGGAGCGAATAATGACCGAAAAGAAGAAAAAGAAAAAAACACTCAACGCAAACATGTTTGGAAGCGGTAGCGGTAACAACAGGAGTGATGACAGCAGCAGCAGTACTAGCAAGAGCACCAGCATTTTTATAAATGAGGCGCTTACGAACTACACACGGGCTCTCTACATGCAAACAAAAAAAGTAAGAAAGCAGAAAAACTATAAATTTGCGTGGTTTAAAGATAATCAGATTCTTGTTAGGAAGGTCGAGGGTGGAAAGGTAATTTCTATTAGATCATTCAATGATCTTGCACTAATTTAGAGCGTATTTTTATTTTATGCACATTTTTGTTTAAATGAATTTTAATGATGAGATAATAGAAGACCTTTCAACCCTCGAATTAAATAGCAAACGCTGTAATAATGTTTTCCTTGATAGTTCACACTGTAACAATAAGCTTTTTGTTATCCATCAAAATGTCAGAAGCTTGAGAGAAAATTTTTCATCACTTGTTGCACACCTTGATTCATTTGTAAGCATTCCAGATATTGTTATTGTCTCTGAAATCTGGATTTATAGTTTTGAGAAAAATGATTATCATTTGCCTGGCTTTACATTCTTTGCGAAGACAAATGAAAGTTATGCGGCAGGGGGTGTCGGATGTTTTGTAAAAAATGGTTGCGTTATAAAGGAAGTGAAAAGTATCGATTTCCTTAGTGCAGATATTATTGAAATTTCAATTGAAATTAATCATGTTGAGTATGTTGTTTTATGTGTTTATAGGCTGCATATGTTTAATGTTGCGTCGTTCATAGAAGAATTTTCTCGTTTGTTAGATCAGATAAAATCAAATAACCTAATAATTGCCGGAGATTTCAACCTAAATTTATTAAATAAAAGCGATTTGATTTCTAATTACTTGGCGATTCTGGCATCGCATGGTCTTGCGAGTTTTATCAATGAACCAACTAGGATGATCTCTGGAAGGTGTTTAGATCACTTTTATGGTCGATTGACCAATATTTCATTGAGCTCCTGCGAAAGCGGCATTTTTGATCTAAATATTACCGATCACTGCATGACAGCGTTGTTGGTTGACACTGATACTTTTCAAAAAGCAAATGTTGGAGTGAGTGTTCCTAAAAGTGTTAAGAAAATTGATTTCGTTCAACTGAAAACAAATCTTTTTTATGAGTTTTGGGATGAAGTTTACGCAGAAAGTGATGTCTCAGCATCGTATTCACTATTTTTGAATTGTCTTAAAAAGCACATAGAGGACTGTACTGACACTGTACCTTTAAAAAAACCTTGCAAAAGACTTAAACCTTGGATTACAAGTCTTCTTATTAAAAAAGTTCAGGCAAAAAACAAGTTAAGAAACAAATGTTCCAAAAACCCCAATAACTTTAGATTGAGTGATCGATATAAAAAATTATGTTCTCGACTTAAAAAAGAAATTCGTAAGAGCCGTGATGATTACTATAAAAATCGATTCTTTTTTGCTAAAGGTAGTTTAAAGAGTGAATGGAACGTTGTTAATAGTATATTAAAAAAGTCTTCGTGTACTTCCAAACCTACAACAATTCGAATTAATGACTGTGACATTTCTGATCAACTCGGTGGTGCTAATGCATTCAACAATTACTTTTTTTCAATAGCCAACAATCCATCTTCACAGATAGGTCAACAATTTGGTTCTTCTTATGGTAGCTGTGATGAGAATTTTCAAATTAATAGTTTTTCGTTCGAGCCAATATCTGCTTTTGAACTTGTAAAAGTTATTGGGACACTTAACGGTTCTAATGCTAGCGGTTATGACGGTATACTTTTGAAACGTATAGGATGTTCCATAGTAGATGTACTAGCAGTTATTTTTAATCTTAGCATATTTTCTGGAGTTTTTCCTAGTGCTCTCAAATGTGCAGACGTAGTTCCGCTTTATAAAAAAGGCTCAGCAGATGATGTAAGTAACTATAGACCTATTTCACTTCTTCCTGTTTTTAGTAAACTCTTCGAAAAAGTTATTAAAACAAGAATTTTATCGTTTTTAAACAAGAATAATTTTTTCAATAATGTGCAGTATGGCTTTCAGCAGGGAAAATCAACTGAAGACGCCCTACTTAATTTTTGTTCCAGTGTTTTCTCTAACCTTGATGCAAAAAAGCTCACTGCAGGTCTATTTGTGGATATTACGAAAGCATTCGATATGGTTAACCACACTATATTGCTGAGGAAACTAGAAAATGCTGGATTTCGCGATTTTATGCTCAATTGGTTCAGAACATATCTTGCAAATAGATCTGAAAGAGTTAAGCACGGTGAAACCAGGAGCGATGTAAAAATTTTAAATTTGGGAGTACCTCAAGGCTCTGTATTGGGACCTATTATGTTCCTCATATATATTAATTCACTCTTTGACCTCGATTTTAAAGGTACACTTACTGCTTTCGCAGATGATGTGGGCTGCTCCTACGGTTCAGATAGTGCTTTAAACTTGGTTTCTGATATTAACTGGGATCTAAGCATTTTAAGGATCTGGTTCGCTGATCATAGATTGAAAATTAGTTCAAAAACTAAATTAATGTTTTTTAACCTATCGAACGCAACCGACATTAATGCGGAGTTTTACATTCATTCCATGGATTGCCAAAAATTCAAACTTGTACGCTCATGTGTACCAGCTTCCTCTCCTCTTACCTTTAACAATAGTCTACATTGCAATAATGAGTGTTTTTTAATTGAGCACGTAGAAGAGTTTAAGTACTTGGGACTCACTATTGACTCTAAAATGTCATTCGCAAACCATACGCAGTCATTGAAAACATATTTTCGTTCCACTCTCCGACATTTTTTCTACCTTAAAAGTGTTTGCTCTGACAAATTATTAAGAATTATTTACTATGGAATTTTTCATTCGAAGCTCCAATATGGAATTGCCTGCTGGGGCGGGGCATATAAGAATAAAATTCAACCTCTTTTAAATTTGCAAAAAAATGTTTTGAAAAAATTTGTCGAAAACACCGTCGACATCCCAGTTTTCCTTTGTTCCGTGTTACGAAAATTCTTCCCGTCCGTCATTTGTATTGTTTTAAGGTATTAAAAGCATTCTTTAACAGATCGGGGAATCGAAACTTGAGATTAATTTCTGATTATAATTTACGAAGAAATTTTTCTAACGTTGTATCTGTACCTTTTTTCCGTACCACCGCCTTTCGTAACTTTTATTTGGTTTCATCGTGCCGCCTTTTTAATAAACTACCTCAATCGATCAGATCAGAGACCGTTCCTGGAAAGTTTGTGAAATGCGTCAAACTGTGGCTCTTACAATTAAATTACAATAATTTAGAAACCATTCTTTCTGACATTCTGGTATAACTTTCTTCTTTTTGTTCTTCCTTTTTTTTCTACAATTTATATTGAAGATTCATATTGAATTATAATTTTTAAATATATTCATATTATTTTTATTGTATATAAATATGTATATTAATTTTTAAGGGTTACCCCACCAAATTATCAAAAAATATTAATCAAGCCTATTGAAGTGGCATTTGACACTATTTTAGTACGTATAGTATATAAAATACAAAATGTCATTAAACTATTTCTAAAAATCTGATTTAAATAATGTAAATTGTGTATTTTAATTTATTTGAAATAAAAATCTAAATCTAATCTAAATCTAAATAAATAGAGGTGGCGGTTCAACATGAACCCAAGTACTCGTAGCACAAGAATGTGCCTTTTCGTTGTTGTTCGCGATGTAAGACAGTCGGTACCTAGATCCAGCCTGTGGAGTTAAGAAATAGGATTAGATCTTGTATCCCTTTACCTGAGACCTCGTTAAGGTCTTCGAAGAATACTTGGTTTAGTGCACTCAGTTTGGCTCTTGCTAGTGCCGGACATTTGCAAGATAAATTTTTTTTTATAATTTACGTGCGCCTAAGGGGTTAGATACCTTTTTACTGTTGCCTGGGCGCGGACGGAAAGGTAGAAGGAGGAGAAAGGAAAATTGTTTTGTAGTGGTTTGAAACTCAGGTGTGTTTGGTTTCGATATTCGTTCTCCAGGGGGTGGGAGTCCGAATAGGACGGAGAGTTTTTTCTTCACTCAGGGTGATTCGAGGTATAATTCACAGTATTTTTTTCTGTGCTTAAAACTCTACAACAGCAAAATCTACGTGTCAGTGTTATGCCTTCACACGCAGAATTTTTCTGTCTGAGTTCCAATTACACAAATAAAAACTGACTTGCCAAGGCAGGATTCGAACCTGGACCCTCCGAGTGAGAAGCGATTACTAGTACCACTACACCACGGCCACCATTATTTGCTAGGGTTAACACCAGAGCGATAGCTTGCGGCCCAGGTATTTACACCTTGTCTAGAGCAGATAAACGGGAGAGAGTTTCCGCAACTGCGGCAGATGGGATACCTAGTTTGGCCGCATGGTCTCCAATTGGCCAATGCGCGTGATTACTGCGGCGGATCCTGTTTAGTAGGTCTTTTGTTCTACTCTTATCATAGGTCGGCCATATCATTCTTGATATGCCGCACTTGTTTTTTTTTATAAATTTCTCGCGCTCAAGGGCTTTAAGTACTTTAAGTTTCCTAGTCTTGATTGGTTTGGCATAATGCCGTCTACCAGATTAACAGCTGTTTGTGTTTTATTTTAAGGTAAGTAGAAAATGTAAATACAGCTTAAGAATCGTCCTCGATGATACGCCTTCTGTAGCAGAAGGCATTTAGAGCATGGTAGTATAAAACATCCCAGCCTTGTTGTCCGTTCAAAATATTAATTACTTCGGCAGCAGACAGGACCTCGAATCTTAAATATCTTTTGCGAAACTTCTTTAAAATTGGGCATTCTCCTAGGAAATGTAAGACGTCCTCTCTCGCTCACTGATTACAGAGACGGCACAAAATTTGAAGTCCGGTTTGGTGTAGGATGAAATTTAAATTCAAAAGCTCACCTCTCAATTTAAATATAAAGCTTATTTTGTCAATTGAATTTTGGTTCAAGAGACAGGACTTATCCTGAAGATTGTAGCTCAATCGACTATAGTATAACCGATATTGAAAAGCTCGAGCTTCAGCAGCATATTTTTCGTAAGTGACTATACTAATTTTCTCCAATAAAGTGTCAAACTGTCTTCTTAATGATATGGGCTCCTCTGCAGGTGTTAATGAAAGCTCACGTCCGCAGTTAGACGCTAGGTGCCTCTATTGTTGGATGCGGTTTCCGCATGTTGTAAAGATATCTGTAATTACTATCCTGAGCAACCTTTATTCGACCATCGCCATTACTTTAACGACATAGTTGAAATGCATTTTCAAAGTTTCTAAAACCTGTGGTGACGTCCCGCTTTCGAGGTGCAGCATGTAATTGGGTGTGCTTATTGGCAAGGGAAAAGTGCGCTTAAGAAAGTAACAAAGAAACTTCTTCACTTCATCGAACGAGCGGTATCCCCGGACTTGAGCACCATACAAAAGAATTGAGGTAGCGGTTAAGAGAAATAATTTTTGCTTGGCGCTATGAGCTATGTATTTATTGTTGAAACAGCGGCCCCACACATATGAAATTGCTCGCTTAGCTTCAGCTAATTTACCTTCAAGAAAATCAGGAACGATGGAAAGAGAGGTACTGGTGAACGTTGATTTTAAATGCTTGAAGGTTATAATGACTAGGAAATAAAGAGCTAGACAGAGCTAGAAAGAGCAGGCAGAGACGGTTTTGAATCCTATCTAGCAGGTGCAGAGATGAGACGTGGGCATTGTACTCCAATTTCAGGCGGATAAATGCCTTTTATATTAAGGCCTGATCGGAGGGGGTGAAGTATTTCTTACACAGCCCGAGGAAACCTAGACATTTCACAGCATTTTTGATGACACCGAATATGTGGTCATTCCAACGTAAGTTGTCATTGACACATATACCGAGAATGGAAAGTTTATCGGTTTCGACGATGCAAGTGCCATTCATGGATAATGGCTGGTTGTTTAAATTTCGCTTATGAGCGAATTTGCCCTTTAACCGATCCTTGCGAGATGTGAGCTCTTGCTGCGAGTGAGCAGAGCTGAGCCCTGCCTGGCCAGTTGGTCTGCATGTTTGTTTCCTTCTATGTCCTTGTGCAATAGAACTCAGAGCAGTATGACCGTGAAGCGTTCCTTCGAGGACTCATGCCAGCGTTTAACTACCTTCGGTACAAAAACCACTCGAGCTCGTCTCTACAGTAGGGTACGTAGTTCAGTATTAAACCGCTTCTGAAGATTGAGCTGTTATGTTTCAGGGTTCCAGGATCTTCGAAGAGGATTCTGACCATACTCCATCTAATCTTCTTAGAAAGAAAGCATTTAACTGTTCCTTGGACACTACATTAGAAAACTAGAATACGTCTAAACAGGTTAGCTAAAATTAATTTGGAAGTAAACTGTATTCTGTACAGATTGAGCAAAAGCAATATAATGCTTAGCATCGTCGGTATTTGTGTTTTTTGTGTTTGTTGTAGGTTATGACTAGGGAATTCAAAGTGGACGTAGCCAATATACGCGGGCTAAACAGTAATCACTTTTCTGCCTACGTCCACGTCTGTAAGTACAGACCAGCTGTTTTAGCACTTAGTGAAACACAGGTAGATCCCCGCCCACACCTCTCAGATCATTCTGATCTGAAGCTACCTGGCTACGAACTAGTGCCATTATTCTTCTCTTACCGCGGTCTCGACATTTACGTGCGAAGTTATGTAGCTTATCAAACTCCACCACAATGTGATCCATGTTCCAATCCGGAATTCAGCTTCATGTGGTTAAAATTCCATCTTCGTAAGCAAATTATCCACTACTGCTTTATTTACAGAAGCCTCAAACTGGACAGCAATTCGACTTTTAACGAGTTTGACGCGCTGTCTGACTCCATTCAAAGAATTGTATCCCTGTATCCTCATACTGAAATCATTATTACGGGCGACTTCAATATACACAATTCTGGGTGGCTTCGACATTGTGTGTTGAGATCTTCGCTGCGGAAAACAACCTAACGCAGCTTGTAAATGAGCCCACGCGAATACCAGACGTTGATAGTCATACCGCCAACACCCTGGACTTGTTTTTAACTTCTCACCCTGATAAGTACACCATTGATGTGCTCTCCCCTCTAGGCTCGTCGGATCATTGTGTCATATCAGCTAATTTCTCGTACACCGACCACACAGTTAGAGAAAAATTTCCTAAAAGAACCGTATGGCAATACGAGAAAGCCAACTGGAGCGGTCTTAACAGCATCTTTAGGAATTTTAACTGGTCGTTATGCTTCCTCGATAACGACGTGGATGCCGCTGCTGATATGATTACAGACACCATTCTCTTTGGAATGAGATCCTTTATTCCTCATCGGATGAAGAGTATCAAACCAAAAGAAAAGGCATGGTACGACTCGAGCTGTAAAGAGGCCGCCAGGGTTAGAGAAATGTTTTTTTCGGTCCTACAAGACCAACCCGACAGAGGAAAACCGAAAAAAGTTCAAACGAGCCAGAAATGACTGCAACGCATTTCTTAAGCGTGTGAATTCCTACACGACCAAAAACTGAGGCAAAAAATACTGCAATGTCCCAAAGGCAGTAAACATTTTTGGTCGTTCGTCAAAAACATTAGAAATTCCGCCTCATCTTCCATCCCAATGCTCATTTACAAGGACATTCCAGCTGTCAGCTCTTTGGATAAGGCCAATCTGCTTGCTGTACACTTTGCGGCCAGCTCAACACTCCCAGATTGTGCTTTGTCTCGGCCTACACTTGAGTGCGTCGAATCTTCAATGGGACGAATCTACTTTCGCACTCGTGTAGTAGCAAGAGTACTTAAAGATCTCAACATACCTAAATCCGCTGGACCAGATGGTATATCTCCCCTTCTTCTGAAGAGGTGTTCTTCCTTGCTGGCATAACCACTACGTAAGCTTTTTCATCAATCCTACTCATTAGGACTCTTCCCGAACAGATGGAAAACAGCATTTGACCAGCCCATCCCTAAAAAAGGCGAATCATCTTCTCTCTCCTCCTACAGACACATTGTACTTACGTCCCTTCTTTCCAAGGTCATGGAAACACGAAAACACTCTTTTTAATTTTCATTAACGATCTCTTGTCTGCTACTTCTAATCCAATATATTCCTTTGCTGATGACAGTACTCTCTGCTTTTCATATTCGTTCCCGGACTCACGGCCCTGCTCTTCGGCTGTAGAACGAGAACGGCAACGTATGCTAAGCTCATTAAATTCCGATATCAACAGCATAACCAATTGGGGAACTATCAACAGAGTGGAATTTAATGCTTCCAAAACACAATGCTGTCTGCTGTCTTTAAAGCGAAATTTAAACACCCAACCATTATCTATGAATGGCACTTGCATCGTCGAAACCAAAAAAGCACACGAAATTCACTTTTTTCCATTTTCTCCTCAAATTAGTGAGTAGTCTGATAAAAATAGCTGTCAAACACAAACTAACTGACGCAGCAAGTTTAAATTTTGACAGGAGTCAACTGACAGATGCCTGTTGACAGGAGCAGTGTTGCTGTTTCAGTAAAGAGGTCAGAAATTCAAAAAGTCACGGACTTATTGACCCGCCCTCGTAACCAAACGATTTAAAATGCTACTGATATGTGTTGGCAATTGTCATCATTACTAAGAATGCCTTCGACGACGTATGCTTAATCCCATGGGTTAAAACAATGAATAGAACTTATACTGCAAGTGCTGATTGCGTCCAATTTTTGAACATTTGTAGGGGCTGACTCTCTCTACTTAACGCTCACAACAGCTTTAACGTCTACTCTCAACCATATG
The DNA here is from genome assembly GCA_949129095.1 of Volucella bombylans. Classification (NCBI taxonomy): domain Eukaryota; kingdom Metazoa; phylum Arthropoda; class Insecta; order Diptera; family Syrphidae; genus Volucella; species Volucella bombylans. The sequence goes on along the minus strand of OX422142.1, from coordinate 43,458,535 downwards.
CAGTTAGCACGGCATTACTGTTTGCCAGATGATGTTGTTACCTTCACGAGATGAATGAAGCTGGGTCCAATTTATCTAGTGTTAAGTTGCAAGGACGAAAAAAGACGTTTTTTTATGAATTTTTCCTGAAAAGGTATTTTATGTTACAAAAACAGAAAGTATAGGTGTATTTAGTGGCAATATCTAAGTTTATAATGGCACTAATGATTTGTAAAAATATCTCCTGAAGGTCCTCGAAAACAAAGGTGTTCGGCGGTGATCACGATATCTCTGGTTTAGTTAATCTGAAATCAAAAAACCCGGAAGGTTTTTTTTAGTGGATAGATAAAACTAGGCATTGGTTGAAGGAATAATCAAAATTTTGATTTTTAACAAAATGCCGCCGTTCGTAAAAAAAATCGAATTTTTGACCAAAATTGCCACCCAAAATTGTTTAAAAAAATTATCCGAAATCTTATTCCTTTGATCAATACATACCTCAAGAATATCTGAGAAGGTTGTGTTAAAATTTCAGACCAATCGATTGAGCCGTTTTGATCACCGTTTCAGAAGAAGTTCATACATAGATCAATTTTTTTTTTACTTGCATGGAGTCATCTATTCCAGTTCCATAACATGGACCCTCCGTAGCACCAGCAGCTAGTACAACAAATAACTCGAGTTAGTCGTCAGGAATAAAATAGACTATTCATAAGGGAACACCTGGAATACCTGGAATACCTGGGAACACAAAGAAAGAAAAGAGCTGCTGCTACTCCGATTTAAGCTTCGCCCACTTTTTTAACAGTCCGAGACGTCTTTACAAATATGCGTATATCTCGAAAAGTACTTACTGGATCGAAATCAGGGAATATAGTCGGGTATATAACCGTTATGAAAATACAAAAGAATCGATTTTTTGAAAATTCTAACTGCGTATAACCACTTAAAAGTCGTCACCAATTCTGTCAGTTATCATTTACAATAGATGTCATATTGAATGGTAAACTTTCTTAGACTAAACACACCACATCGAAAACTTCCAAAGCGCTGTCGGTTTCCTGTCTACGGAGGTAAAGAAGATTTTTTAAAGACATGGTGTTTATCACCGAAGAGGGTTCTCTGAATCTACATGCCTGTGATAAAAACACCAATTCGTTCCTATTCGTTAGTTGTTGCGTTGACATGCAAACATGTTACTCCTGTTTTAAAAAGACTGCAAGGAATGTTAGCTGCATAGGGCTTTTTCAGACCACGCCTGCCGACTGGAGCTTTGAGAGCCTTCAATACCGACGGTTTTTTTTTTTGTCTCATACACATTTCCGACCTCCGGAGTGCCACCAAAACACCTGTTACGAATTGGTTCAGCCAAATCCTAGCCATATAAATGAATGTAGCCAGATTTCTTACGGATGGCTCCAAAACCGATACAGGATGCGAACCTCATTTCATTCTCCGTTAGGTAAAGTTGCGCCTGTCTTCTAAACGAACTTGATTTATTAATGGTTCATACTGCTTAACAGGAGAACATTGATCACCTTCCAGATTTTCATCACTGAGTAAGACTACACCACTATGTTCCCATCCTTCTACCTCATACCAAGACTTCCAATAGTAATTCCTGCAATAGCCCCCTCGAAAAACTAGATTGAGTGCTTGTGCAGATTTTTCTCTTATTTTCTGACAAGTAGATGATAAGTTCGATGTCTGCGCCAATATCCTTTGAGCCATTATCCGCGCGACGAGAGTAAATCTAAATAAAGCAACATGCGAGTATCTGCCAAATTGAACAAAATCAAACCGAATCTAAAACTCCCAGATCTTTAACATACAAAGCAGCTTTTGTTGTATGAACTAAATCTACAGCAATACTATAAATATAACATTGAGTCAACTTTCTTAATCAGATACATCAAAAAGAAACTAATACGTGAAACCACGTGTATTCAAAAACTACGAATCAAATTGATTTGCTATTTGAACATAGGATGCCCTGAATCGCGCTCCATTTTAATATTCTCATATGACTTGTTATTTTCAAGATAATTTGATCAGAAATCTAATCTAAAGAGCGGGTGCTCTCCTTTCTCACAATTTGTTAGCAGGGTGCTATTTACAATTTACGTAGATGTGTCTGCGTTTATACTCGTATTACAATATTTTAAGAATGGCACAAGAACGTGAATGTAAGTCAGTAATGCAATGAATAAAAAAACACATTTACTTACTTAGATGTTTTTTATGACGGTTCAGATCATGTAAGGTTTTACTCCTTAAAGGACCAGACACTAAATAAGTTCACTTTATTTTTATCTGCCCATATTTTACAGATGAGTTTGTGCATGTTTCAACCAAGTCAAGCACCATTGCTTTGAACAATTGGATCAGATCTGATAAATTTTAGAAGATTTCTGTTGGTCATCATCGCGGAAGTGTATTTGAAAGGAAGATACCGCCACCATCAGCCACCTCTTCTTCTTCATAACTCATACTTAGCGCTAAAACATCCTAAAAATGTTGAAGCTTGGTAAATGACTGGTATTCATTATTACCATGATTTTGCAGTATGCTGCGTTTAATCGTGCAAATGTACTCGTAACTAAACTGCTAAACCTGCTAAACCTTTTGTAAGTACAATATGTATGGTCGATTCGACGGAGCTATTCTTGAGACTTCAAGGATAGATTAAGTAGCACATTTATTTAAACAAATAGGAAATATTCGTATCTCAGCTCATTTAAGGACTGCATCGAGGCAGTATGACGAAAGAGAAATTTTGGTGAAGGATTAATTGGCAACAACAGCAGCGAGGTGGGTTACTGGTACGATACTTTGAAGGTTCTGATGCTCCAGCTTGGGGATGATATTTCCGGGTTAATTACCTGGTCACATTCAATAAACACACGTTGGATGAGTTTACTATTGCCAGAGAAAGAAAAGCGATGCCCATTGATCTTGAATGAGTAAAAAATAAAGGGCTTAAAAGAACATTTTATGATTTGGTTAATTGCACAACTAAGCAAAGACTAGCGATTTACAGTAAGTCCGAAGCGAGATAGAAGACAGTAGAAGATATTAAGGAGCAGAATGCTACTGGTAATTGGTGGAGCACCGATTGTAAAAATTGTGATTAAACAAGGTGATGCAGGAGTCACTACGTCAGTGATATAGTATGTCGATTGACTGGGAAATATGAGTATCCCTAAAAGTTCCATCGTACGCTTTCGGAATATATCTACTCGATGCAGAGAGGTTTAGGGAGCACTTGGCCTGATGTATGCATGCATTGTCATCCAATTTTTTGTATGTAACTGACTTTTAAAATGAGGTCAGATAAAATTCAGGAAGTCTAAATACTTGCATCATTTTTGAAGACGTCGAATATGTAGTCATTCCAATGATGCTTATGCCATTTATTGAACATGTTATGACAGTAGACAGCATTGTGCCTGAATGCATTACAATCTGCTTGGTTAATGGTTCCTAAATTAATTATACCTTCTTGTATATTGTATAAACATTGCCCGTTCTGTTTCACGTCGGAAGAGCAGGGACTTGAGTTCGGAAACGAATATGAGATGCACGTAATGCTGTCGTCACCAAAGGATGTTTTTGGGCTAGCAATATCAAATCACCTGTAGACCCGCTGCTAAGAAAACCATACTGCTGGTCATTTACAAGTTTTGGAGTCTCGAAAAATGTGTGGGCTGATGAGCTATCAGCGTTTTTATGGCCTTGGAAAGAAGAAAAACAGTGGAATGTAAGTGCAATGTGTCTGTAGGAGGAAAAAAAGTAAATTGAATTTTTAAGGACAGGCTATTGGCTACTATTTCCCAACTGATCGGAATGAGTTGTAAAGTACAGAATTACGGGAAAAGCGAAGAGCATCTTTCAAGGCGTAGTTAGACACCACTTAAACACCACAAAACTTGATTCAGAGTAATGAACTTTGGAATTATGGTAGCCAGCAAATAGCCATATATCTACGAAGGAGCCTGACTGTTTCCAGACCAAAAATCCATCAGGCAGCAACAATATTCCATACCCTCCTTGAAGTCAATATTAATACCGAGCGCTATCTCCGAAATCTGATATCAAGATTTCAGAAATACCGCATCTGATGTGCTACTTTTCACTAAATCACCAGAATAAAACCTTGAAGAAAGACTAGTAGGTGCTTCTTCATCAGGAATGATGATTAAAAATGTAACCAGGAGATAAAAAGGGCATATTAAGGACACAAGCCCCGAGCAAAAGCATGCAAAAATAATATATATGTATATGGGACGAAACAGACAGTTTGATAGCGACAATGGCCAATGAATAGACGGCAATATTATCCAGCTGACAGCTGATAGTGATATCGAAGCTAAAGACCTAAAGGATGATTAAATAGACCGGATGTCTGCTGAACTACTTAAGGCAGCGGGAGTCGGTTTAGTCATGAGCATACACCAACTTATCTATTAAAGGTCTAATGAAAATGTACTCCGTGAATAGAATCCCAGTATCGATTTCTCAATTCTAAAGAAGGTAGACTGGCTATAGAGGAATCGCAATTTGATTTTAGGCCGGAAAACTCCGCCATCGAAAAGATATCAAATTCGATACCCACCACCTTCTCATCGGTTTCCGGGTTATATATAAACTAACTCTAAAGACCCATTGAGAACGCTTCCTGCTCCTTGCCGTAAAGCCGATAATGACATTACTGACACACTTGACTTTGAGAAGTTAACGCACCATCGCCGATTTTTCTTATCATACTTGAAAGGACAGGCCAACATCAGAGTCACAATATGTATTTCAGTCATTAACGTCCTGTCACTAATGTATTTGCGGCTTAGAGGATGCTGTATAAAGGTTATAGCGGTGAGAAAGGCAGAAAAAAGCCTATGGGATCGAAGACGTCAAACAACTTAGAATGACCAACTGAAAGCGATTGATGCAAGATCGTGCTACATAGTATCAGCTTTTTTCAGTTTAAATGCATTTTTATTTAACTAATTGGAATAAGTTTATTTGTAAGTTATTTAAGCTAATTTTTAAGCATTTTTTGTCTAGCATGTAAGAGTAAATTAATTAGTTAAATAAAAAAAAAAGTGCTACATAGTACGAGGGGCGTTCAATATATTCTCGGTATCGATATGAAGGAAAATGCGAATTCAATTTAAATTGTTTTTATTTTTCAATATAATCTCCCCTAACATCAATGCATTTGTTACATCTTGAGATAAGCTTTTATAAACCCTCAAAAAAAATAAATTTCCTCTTTCTCTGCAAAATACCCATTTATTGCCGACTTGAGTTCTTCATCATCCGAAAATCTTTTTCCACGAAGACATTTTTTCAAATCCGGAAACAGGAAATAATCACTAGGGGCAAGGTCTGGACTATAGGGTGGGTGTTGGATTTCTTCGAAACCACAATCTCGCGCAGCAGCCTTGGAAACTCGCGCCGTGTGAACAGGAGCGTTGTCATGAAGAAGCAACACACCCGCTGCGAGTTTACCCCGTCTTTTCTTTTTAATTTCCTCCCGCAAATTATGCAAAGTGGAAGCGTAGGATGTGGCGTTGATGGTTTCACCTTTTTTTGTACTCAATGAGCAAGATTCCCCTTGAGTCCCAAAAAATTGTGGCCATGAGCTTTCCGGCAGACGGAGTGACTTTGAACTTCTTCGGGAGGTCTGTTCCTTTTTTATGCCACTGCATGGACTCTTGTTTGCTTTCAGGGTCATAGTGGTGGACCCATGTTCCGTCCCCAGTAACAATTCGATCCATAACACCGTCCGCGTTCTCACTACACATCTCCAAAAGCTCTCTACAGCATGCGATTCTCACTTTTTTCTGAGGCGCTGTGAGCATTCGTGCCACCCACCTTGCACTGACCTTTGAAAGGTTAAGATGGTCATGAAGAATGGTGTGAATGGTACCAATTGAAAGCTTGGTGATTTCTGCCATCATTTTCACCTTTATTCGGGCATCCTCAAGAACAAGTTTTTCGACTTCTTTGATGCTTTCTCCCGTACAAGCAGTAGCCGGGGCGCCGGAGCGGGGGTCGTCTTCAATGCTCTATCTGCCTCTCTTGAACTCACTTGACCACTTTTGCATAGTTGATAATGAAGGTGCGGAACCCTGGTAAACAGCCACCATCTCTTCATGAATAGTTTTTTGACTTTTTCCTTGCTTAGTGAGAAATTTAATTACAGCGCGATGCTCAATTATCACCATCTTCGTCTCAGTTGCCGTTATGATTCTGTTTAACTAGAGATAAAACGCGAATTAATAATCACATTTATATGAAATTTTACATGAAATTAAAAAAATAATAAAATAATAGTATTACTTGATAAATAAGTCAATTTATATATACAACCACAGCTTCACCCCGATACCGAGAATATATTGAACGCCCCTCGTATATAGAGAGAACTATCCATCGAGGCCCAATTTTATACCAGACTGTAGCGCCACCAGTTCTTGGGAGTACTTTGTTACATTTGTACCTGTACTTCACTAAACAACAAGACGAATTTATTTACTCTCCCTATTCACCTTTTTGGATACCTTTTAGATATGTGCTGATTCTTTCCCGACATCCACTAAGAAAGAACTCCAACATTTATTGATCTCAAAAAGGTGAAATTTAAATGTAAATTCTTTTCCATCGATACATGACATCAGAATCGGCTGCATTAACCAATCATATGTAAAACTTGTTTTATCCATTCTGGCGAAATATCGAGATATCATCAAGAGATTAAATGAATAATGTAATAAAAAATTCTAGTAGGTAAACCATCATTTAACCCAACTGCGAATTCCATCGAATTTATTCATCAGACATGAATACAAGTCACATGATTCAAAAATCAAATACAATGACACGTTTGGATGACGGAGCATTGATTGCTGTCATCAATTCATCAAGTAATTATCTAAAATGAAACTATTTCATCTGACAATATCCTCATAATAATGGCCTTATCGTTAGAACTAACATTTCCAACCATTTTACGAAAGAATGCAAATGAGGCTTTGTGCCCAGTGGATGGAAATTTATCGTTGTCCATTCATTGAATCCCAATTGAATTTCTAGTTGAATTTAAATTTTTTTATGTTTTTCATGGTTTCACTATGCAAGTTAGTAAAACGAAATAATTTCTCGTAAATTTCGAACTGGCCTTTGATGCAGGAAGACATTGCCAGTTCATTTGATGCACCCAAAAGGATAAACGTGAATATGTTTTTGGCTCCATCGGTATTATCTAATAGTGAGCCTGACTCACTTTTTGTGCACCAAGCTTTGCCCAGAAATTATTTAATGAAGTGCTCTTGGTAATGTTGTTACAAAAAAAATCACAGCTACACTAGCATGAGTGTACGAGTACTGTTCCATCCTCTCAAAAAAATGGACAAAAACGAACTCCAAAACCAAATAGGATATGGTGCTGGTCTTTTGGAATAATAGTATTGTGGTTGAATGGGTGAAACAAAGTTGGAACATAAAATTTTCAACCAATAAGTTGCAACAATTGATTGCAGTTATTTACATAGTAATACCCGTATACTGGAATTATTTCCTCTTCTTTTTCTGTCTCATAATGAGGCCATTAAAAGAAGTTGCATGGAATAATGCCATCCCAATAGTAAGGTCTTTTTTTGGTACGCATTTTCAATTTATACTGAAACTATACATTGTCGGTATTCATGTTCCTACAGAAAGGCTATCCTTTGCAGCTAAAATACGAGTACATTTGTATGTACGTGTTGTATAACATAATATATTTAATATAATAGTTATATTGCTCTATTGATGTCCGGATCATTGAGATATTCACTTCTGTGTGTCCCGTATTCAATAGACCCTCCCGAAAACATCACCATATGTACATTTCGAAAATATATCTTAAAGGGGTTTAGATATTTTTGTATGGAATATTCAATCAGTGTCAATTGTTTTATCTTTTATTTTCCTTTTGGCACCATTCATAAATATTTTTATCAGCATATGTATCCGCATACCATTTTCTTCCAAATAATCCTATCGATTATGCGATTATCAATAATGATATCTAGAAATCGCCCTGTATTATGCGCTATTTTTCCTATAATTGACGCGGGTTCAAGGAACTTAGTGTACCCTATTTGCACAATTCGCGCGAAGAAAGACACTGATGTATGTTGGTTTAAAATGTGTGCAGGTTATAATCTTCTATTAATTTCATTAACCGCTGAAATATTTTACGTCTATAGTTACATCTAATATTGCATATTTCTCCCAAAGCCACTTGCATATTGCATATTTCTCTCTGCGTCGCTTATGTTGTTGGCTAAATTTTCGCATTTGAGTGATCCAATTGTTTTTCTTTCGGCCTCTTCTTTGAACCTCGGCTGGAATTTGAGACTCTATTGATTTTTCGACCGGATTATCGCCCTTCGTTGATCTACATCTCACTAAAATCTTTCATCTCGTCAACCGTCAAGTATTGCAGTATTGCTCGAAAAATTAAGCAGGCTGGTTCTCGGTATAGTAGTCTTGACTGGTTTACATCTTATTTGCTTATTAGTAAGCAGCACGGAAAAATAAACGAAATCCTAGGCGCGGAGATAGTTAGTTGAAATACTGGTGTACCAAAAGGGTCGGTGCTTGGACCAATCCTCTTTCTTGTATATGTCGACTCCATCTTTGGCTTGCTTCTCAATGGACATTAAGTTGGTTATGCAGACGACAAAAAAGAGGATGTCAATCAAGAATCTTAATTATCTTCAATTATCATCAAATGATTAAGCACTAATGAGTTATTTTATTATCCAAATCCAATCGAATAATATTATTATCATCCCGCTGGTTGGGATGAAGTCTGTTGCACTTAGAAGTGTTAGAAGTCTACCACTGTTTCAATCGCGAGCTAAAATTGATCCAAGACTTCTGTCAACGGCTCAACATGCCTACTGTAAAGGAAAGTCGGTGGAAACGGCTCTGCACTCACTGACTAGCCATATCGAATGATCCCTACAATATAAACAGTACACAATGGTTGCTTTCCTAGACATAGAGGGCGCCTTTAACAAAGTCAACACATTCGCAATGATATACCTGAAAGCGGGTGGTGGCAGGGTGATTGCCTATGTGGTTGACGTTGCTATAGCCGTCTCAGGTAAGCATCTCAATACCATTAAAGAACTCCTTCAAGTAAATCTCAATAGTTTAACCCGCTGGGAAGATCGCTGTGGATTGGGAATAAACCCAAATAAAACTGATCTTGTCCTCTTTTAAAGGAAATAAAAAATTCCATTTATAGACTCTCCTACAATAAACGGTATAAGTTTAGTATTTTTCGATACAGCAAAATATCTGAGTCTCATTTTTGACAAGAAATTAAACTGGAAACTTAACATTCATGAAAGAGTCAAGAAAGCTACAGTAGCTTTATTCTATTGCAAATACGCGATTGGGAACAAATGGGATCTTCAACCTCGCATAACCCACTGCCTATACATCTCGTTTATAAGACCGATACTAACCGACGGGCTTGTTGTCTAGTGAGCGACCTAAGACAATGCAGTCAACTGCATTAAACTAAGCAGAGTCCAAAGAAGAGCATGTCTATGCGTAAGCGGAGCCTGGCGGTCTATCCCCTCTGCGGCATTAAACATTCTGTTTCATTTGACACCCTTCGATATTTTCAGCAGGCAAGTGGCTGCGACTGCAGCTGTTCGTCTTAAAGCGACTAAACAGTGGACAAATAATTCATTTGACCACGCCAGCATTCTTAATACATTAGGAATCCTCGCAGAGAACATCGATTACAACATACCTGAACTTTGGTTTGATAAAAACTTCCATGTAAACTTCCCCTCTAGATCACTCTGGGAGGAAAAGCTTTCAGGGAGGACAAGTCAATCCATCTCTACACAGATGGATCTAAAACCGATAGCAGAGCTGGTGGCAGTGTTTTCTCAGGTAAGCTAAATCCGAGCCTCTCTTTCCGTCTTTCAAATCACTGTATCGTATTCTAGGCGGAAATTTTGGTGATTAAAGAAGCTCTGTCCTGGCTGAAGAAAAACGTGATATCTGCAAAGGATACCCGCATCTTTTCGGATAGTCAGGCCGAGTCCCTGGACTCGGTCTCATTATATTCTATAATAAAACCGCCCTTGAATGCAGATCGTTTCTCATGGAGATGGCAGAGCAGTTCAGTCTTCACCTTTGTTGGGTACTGGGCCAAGAGATATTTTAGGGAACTGTTGAGCCGATGAAATCGCCGAAATTAGAACCACTCTACCTATTCTACCGGAAAAGGGTAGCATAGGTATACCAATCGTCATGTGCAAACTAACATTAAAGCTGGATGCCAATATAAGAGCAGACTTTAGGTGGACTGTTGGACAAACATGTCTCGCGACCAAACAGATTTGGCCAAAGCTGGATCTGAATAGCTCTATGTGTCTGATTCTTCTAAATAGGAAACATCTCAGCGCCATAATAGGTGTCATCACTGGACACTGCCTCATAGGCAAGCAAGCAAGAAAGCTTGGCGCTTTTACAAATGATTTCTGTAGAAGCTGTATGGATGAGGAAGAGAGGAGACAATCCTCCAGCTACTATGTGCATGTCCAGTTCTCTTCCAGAGAAGAAAGCTTCATATAGGAGCTTTCTAGGAATTTTCTAGGAGCTTTCTTCTACAACGACCTCAACGATCTAAAATATATAGACGTAAACAGTCTCCTACACTTCATCATTAGCTCAAACTGATTCCATTAGTAAGAGGATCATAGATCACAACGGGCCAATAGGCCTAAGTGGGTTGCTATTTCCAACAGCCACTCTTACCTAGCTACCTACCTACCACTTCGGTATTTTTTTATCTGTAAAATTTTAAAAATATTTTTTGCTAGAAGTTTTAATATACAATTCAGAAGAAATGCTTTACATTCCGGTAAAAATAGGCACACAGGAGCTGTCTCCTCAATTAATGAAGAACACGGTAGACGTTTTTGAATGTTTTTGCACCCTTCATCTTTAACAATCTACCGTCTCGCTTAAGTGATTAAAAAACACAGAAATTTCTTAAAAAGCTTTTAGTTAATTTCAAGATCTGAAGTGGAAGCTATTCTTCGAGTAATCATTTAATTTGTTGTGAGCAACCACATCTCAGTTTCACCACGCTTTGTTCACATATCTACGTACCTCATCCATTTTAACATGTATTTTTCTTGATATATCAAAATTAAAGGCGCAATCAACTGTAACAGGAACATCTATTAAGAGGTCTTCAATAAATATTTGAAGCCCAGGTTTATAAAGATTTCTAAGTCGACATCATCCACTTACTATAAAGAATAAGAGGGTTGGATCTTCAAATCACCATTCTCCAACTAAGGTTTATCCAGCCTATGTTTAAAGGGGTATTAGACCTTTATCATCAAATCTTTGAAATTTATTGTGTCACATTTATCGTATCCTTCCATAAATGAAAGAATTTTCCTTTTCGCTTGGAATAAGTTTAAACTTCAAGAAAATTTTGTAATGGTGATGACATTCGTTGTTAAGTTAACATAGATTGCAGTAGAAATAGTACGTAAACGTTGCTTCTTTAGTTTAATTATTCCCGGCTATTTACTCGTAAATTCCTCTTATATGCCGAAGGCTTTCTTCAAGCCAATCAAGCTGGAACTCGTGCATTGTTTCTTTCTTTTCTTAGACTAGTGCAAGTAATGATACGTTATTATTAGATTTTTGCTCTTCTATTTATGATCTTATATTATGCCATCGGAATATAAGAAAGTACGAGAATGAACTTTGATAGATTTTATTCGTATTTGTACAGTTCTTTCTCAATATTACCACAAGTAATTATATTATCTGAAGTGTAGGTTTTTAACCATGAATTAGGTAATTATTCGATTCCGGGCTATACACCATACCCAGCGTGCAATGAAAATTACCCTGCTGGGGGGATAATTGCTTTTGTTAATAACAATATTGAAGTCGCAAAGGTCTGTGTACCCGATCTGGATAGTGCAAATTGTGTATTTTTAAAATTTAAGTTTGAAAAAACAACCATTGATATTGTCTGCATATATCGGCTGCAGTTTGTTCACAGGGATATATTCTTAACCGAACTCGAAGGCCTTCTCAACTCAATCAAAAGTCAAAATGTCTGCCTTGTTGGTGAAATAAACATTGGATCTTCCTCTGAGCTGTGATAACTATTTACTTCTTCTGTCTTCCCTGGGTTATGAATCGCTTATAAATGTTCCAACTAAGGTAACTGATGCAACGAAAACATGTATTGACCATTTATTTGTTCGAGCGAAAAATCTGTTCGATGTCTGTCCGTTTGTACTGACCATTTTTCTGCTGGTATATCAGTTTCAGATCTACTCAGGCAAAATAATACTAACCTAAATCTAACCGACTCGAAGAATAAAAAATCGCTACCAGAAGTAAACTACGCTTCGTTGAAAGAGAGTCTTTCTAAGGAAACTTGGAATGATATACGAAAATAGGTCTAATCCAAAACGACAATGGGATATTTTAAATGACTTGCAAGGTAAAAGCACTAAAATAAATACCATAAGATGTTTAAAATTTGAAGGAGAGGAAATCACTTCGGATATTGAAATGGGAAATAATTGTTTTTTAAAAATGCTGCTGAAAATGCAAAAAAACCCGCTCATTCAAACCGTACAAGTACAGCCTCCCATAATTCCCTCCTTGATGATGTAGTAATCTCGTCATTTTTCTTTGAAATAGTGTCGGAAACTGGAGTTTCCGAAATCATATCAAAATTGAAAGCTAAAAGCTCTTGTGGGATGGACAGTATTAGTGGTTCACTTTTAAAAAAATTAGTAGCCTAATTATTAAACCATTAACGTACCTTTTCAACCAAAGCTTCGAAAGGGGGATATTTCCAAAGTGCCTAAAAACATCCATTATAGTACCAATTTATAAAAAAGGTGACAATAGGGATCCTAACAATTATAGACCAATCCGCTTCTTGTCAATTTTTTCAAAAATCATCTAAATCATCTAAGAATGTACAAGTATTTAGATAAATACAAGTTCTTAAATACATCCCAATTTGGCTTTATGAAAGGTAAATCTACCGATGATGCTCTTGTTTCATTCTTGGAGGATATTCATGAGGCGCTGGATAAAAACAACAAATGTGCTGGTCTCTTTTTAGATCTGACTAAGGCATTTGACTTAGTTAATCATAAGTTATTACTCAAGATCCTTGAAAGACTTGGATTTAGGGGTAATACCCATAATTGGTTCATGTCATATCTAAAACATCGAAGTCAACACGTTTGTATAAATGAAACTTTGAGTGAACCTTTACTAAGTCCAAATGCTGACGTCCCCCAAGGATCAGTCCTTGGACCTTTGCTGTTCCTTATTTATCTAAATTCAATTTTTAAATTTCCTTTAAAGGGTAAAATTCGTGCATTTGCTGATGATCTGGCGATCTCATATAAAGCTTCTTGTGTTAACACTATACGACGTCAAATGAATGATGACCTAGCTATCCTTAATAATTGATTTATTTTTCATCAAAAGCTGCTAAGTAACAAATCGAAAGTAATGCCTTTCTCCCTCGCAAATAAATACTGCGTTGATGGAGTAGGTCCCCATGTCTTAAATAATACTTATGCTAACTGGAGTGATGCTTGCATAAATTAGAATCTGTTTTCGAATTTAAATATCTAGGTATAACCTTAGACAGCAAGTTAAACTGGAAAGCACATATAACAACCATTAGAAAATGTATATATATAGCTTTAAATAAAATAGTTCATCTTAGAAATTTATTACCTCTTAGATTAATGTCTGCTATACGAGGATATTACTCACTGGTTAATTCTCGGATAGAATATAGGATTTACTCTTGGAGTAGTGCTTTCAAGAGTAACCTCCAGCCCCTTATAGCAGCTCAGAAAAAAGATAATCAGGGTTACTCTTTTTAAGCCTATATGGGAACATACATTCCCCTTATTCCAATATCTAAACGTCTTTTAATTATTAAGGCTATTCTACTTGCGAACCGGTTACACTACTCAAAGTAGAAATACAGCCGATTAACTGAGACCAACGTCCACGGTAGTAGTTCCAAGAGTAAGTAAGGAACACTGCAGACGCTTTGCTACGAATATAGCTCCCTTTTTTTATAACAAACTGCCCCCTGATATGTTAAGTCATGTTCAATCCAAATCCAGATTTATAAAGAATTTAAGAATCTTCTTACTATCTAGATCGAGTGTAGAGGATTTAGTGCAGGTCTTACTGTAATAAGCTCTTTGCCTATTCTTGCTTGCCATCATTAAATGTAATTTCCCATCTACTCGTATGTATTCCTTTACTTCCTCTTCTTTACCCGTTTACTATTTCAATTATGTTTTTTCTCATTTGCTTCACAAATCATGACTTTTTTCTCAGCGCGGCTTTCAAAACCTTTAAACAATAGTATAATCAATGCACCTGTCACTGGTATTTCTTTTACTACAAAGGTGTGAAAGAACAACCATTCTACGAACTCTTGGGTAGTTCGATGATCGCTGCCACTAAATTTCTAGTGTTAAACCTTGAAATGAGAGGATATTTAATTTTGGAACTGATCTATAAAGCAGCCCTCGGTCTAAAGTCTCCTCGGCAATTTTATTTTTTACTCATTATTGTTGAAGCCAAATATCTTACCCTCAATAGCCCAAGGTTCTTGAATTAGTCCTAGGGCGATGTTTTCGCTTGCGCATCGTTGGTTAAAGGTGTACTAGGTACATTTATCATGGTTTTAGCATGGTGCAAATTTCCTTGCACATTTAGTGTAGCCATCATTGTTTGCGGCTTTACCCGGAGTTCCGCATGCGGTTCGGTTTGTTATCGCCTCTCCGCCGTTCACGTGCTCTATCACCCTTAGCAGCAGTCTTATTAACGGTGTTGTTCAGTAACAGACAGACTGCTGGAGCTGGATGTTTGACATAGCTGAAATTCTATCTAAGATCTTTATAATGAGCCTCAGCTTATCAAAACAGTACGCTACATGATCTTTTCGGTCGTTTAGCCGTTTCACCACACTGCCATTTACAGCAAAATCCACGTGGACGAGACCCTTCTCTTGCACTCTCTGTAGGACTTTCCAGGTTCTTATCGTAAGGGCGCGAGAATTTTTTCGTTAGCTAGACCGATGCTTTGCGGAGGAACCCCTCCCCCTTCGGAAATGAATCCTCCTTCACTAACATGACATTCAGACCGCATTTCTCCTTGATTCTAGAGAAATTACTCCACAGCCAATTTGCAGTGGCTTCATTGGAGTAACCAAACACGACCCAGTCAACCCTGATAGCAGAGCTGTCAAAATACGGTTTCACATCTTCGTCTCGAAGCTCAATCAAAACATCAATAACTCCTCCCTGTATTTACTGCCTCTCTAAAATCATCAATTTCTAGGGACGCAGCTGCACTCCTTGCTGCGGAAACTGTCAATCGGACGTCTGCTGCCAACTGTGACTCAAACTCAGACACTTTGTGTGAAGGAATAATTAGCATTCTATCAGATGAGGTCACCTAACAGCAGAGCCTGTTTTGCTAAGAGGAAGGCCGGGTAATTAAATCGGAGGTAGCCCGTTATCCGAAGTTCGCAAACTTAGCCATACATCCCTCTGCGCTTTCTGTTCTACCTTATAGTTTTTTTAAAAGAGGTTAGCTTATTTTCGTCGCTCATTTTTTTCCGGTATTATAACATGTGCACAGAAGGAAACCCCTTAAATATTACATCATACGCTTCATACATACGTATGAAATAACCACCCACGGCAATCACCCCGTGGAGGCAATGATTCTTCCTGTATCGGTTGCTCTTTACCTGACCACCTATCTTCCGATTACGAGCCTCCTTATTAGAGCATCAATTGTACAATATTTGTTACTTCTGCTGATTAAGTAATTTATCTCTATATGGCAGTCGCATGGATATCTACTGCCGCTGATCTCTTTACAATACCAAATTTGATGTCATCGAATGTTGGATAGATACTCATCTGGAGAATAATCCTTCTAATGATTTTAAAATATTCGCAACTATCTTAAAATATCACACTACCTCGCACATGAAAGAAACAAGAAGGCGTTGTGGAACTCAAGTAGGGTTACTTATTTTACGTATATGGTATCTGAAGAATTGTTAAATAAGAGTAAGTAGCTGCGGAAGTTTCTGTGTTGCGTGTTTGCAGTTTGGGGTCTTGAGTAGCTTATTTTTATCGAAAAATCGTGCTTAGTGATCATGCTTACTTTTGATTCAATGGGTTTGTGAAAAAGCCATTTCTTGAATGAGGCACATCTATGAGAGACTCGTGACTTAATTACATCTAAAAAAAAGTGCACTGTTTGATACAGTCTTTACGCTTTATTTTTTCTAAAGTTTTTTTTTCCGTGGGAAGGTGAGAAATCTTCATGGACACTATAGGCCCGGAGCCTATAGTAGTGTGAGATTCTTACTAAAACACACTAAAAAACACCTCCTTTATGCAAACCACGACTGAGTTCACACTCAAAAAGCAGTTCTTCTATCGCATTTTATTTTGTTTTTATAAGATATCCTGCAGGCGATTTTCCATTGAAAATTCCTGTGTACTGTAGAAAATTACGCGCTGCTAATCACCGCGCTAGATAGAGAGGCTTAGTCCTTTTCAGACGGCGCAATAAATTTGTCTCGTCGAGGATCTGTTGAACAGAAATATTCG